>CM061558.1:252087572-253532572 GCA_030864225.1 Capsicum baccatum var. pendulum
AAATGAAAATGAGAGAGTCTTATTGATGAAAACCCTTGTAGGTACCATAAAGCGATGGTGAGTAGAGAGAAATAAAAATGAGAGAGTCTTATTGGTAAAAACCCTTACGGGCACCGTAAGGCGATGGCGAGTTCAAGAGAAAAGTGAAAAGTGAAAAGAAAAAGATTTGTTGGCGAAAGTCTTTTAAGATGTCGTCAATTGAATGTGATGTATGAGTCCAATGGATTTGAAGAAGCGGCTCAGCGGCAAAGGCACAAACTCAACAACAAATGGGGAGTTTGGATAGGAAGATCAGGCAGCCTAATCCAAAATGCAATGTCATACTCATTGGAGTTGGTTGCCTATTCAGATAAGTTTTCTTTTGAATATGGGACATTGCCCTTTTCTTTCATTTACATACTCATGCTTTTTGTCTTTTTATTGTCATTTATCAAAATAAAAGTCACCATCATTTCTTTACATTTTAAGTCAAGTCTGTGTCAAAACAAGCGAGAAAGGATTTAAAAATTTACTACCAGTCTTTCCAATTATATAAGGAAAAGCCAAGGAACAGCACAGTAAAGAAATATGATCGTAATTCAACATGAAACAAAGGAAGTCTATCAACCGACAGGCTGTTGGATTTGTGGAAGCATTCAGATTTGGGAAAAGGGTGCACCTCAGAGGCATGGTAAAATGAAAACCCATTGTTTGAGTCAGAACTCATTTCCCTCAATCTGGATCTGGGTCGGTAATGTGGCAAGATAAGGCAAGTGTTAGCGATTTGTAACAAAGATGAAAGGAACGAGTGCTGGGGCAAATACCTGAGAAGCCAAGAGCTGCAAGCCACCACTAAGTTTTTAACTGACAAATTTTCTTTGTTGAAATAGGGGCAAATTCGCTTCACTTAATTCAGCTACCATTGGAAATACATATCCGTGGGATTTTACTTTATGTTCAGGACCCTGAAAAATGGGATTTTACTTTCTGTTCAGGACCCTCCTGAAAATGGGACTTTACTTTTTGCTCAGGACCCTCCTGAAAAATGGGATTTACTTTATGTTCAGGACCCTCCTGAAAAATGAGATTTTACTTTATGTTCAGGACCCTCCTAAAAATGGGATTTTACGTTCTGTTCAGGACCATCCTGAAAAATGGGATTTTACTTTCTGTTCAGGACCCTCCTGAAAAATGAGATTTTACTTTCTGCTCAGGACCCTCCTGAAAAATAGGATTTTACTTTCTTTTCAGTACCCTCCTAAAAAATGGGATTTTACTTTCTGTTCAGGACCCTCCTGAAAAATGGGATTCTACTTTCTGTTCAGGACTCTCCTAAAAAATGAGATTTTACTTTCTATTCAGGACTCTCCTGAATAATGAGAATTTACTTCATGTTCAGGACCCTCCTGAAAAATGAGAATTTACTTTATGTTCAGGACCCTCCTGAAAATGGGAATTTACTTTCAATTCAGGACCCTCCTGGAAAATGGGAATTTACTTTCAATTCAGGACCCTCCTGGAAAATGAAAATTTACTTTCAATTCTGGACCCTCCTGGAAAATGGGAATTTACTTTCGATTCAGGACCCTCCTGGAAAATGAGAATTTACTTTATGTTCAGGACCCTCTTGGAAAATGAGAATTTACTTTCTATTCAGGACTCTCCTGAAAAATGAGAATTTACTTTATGTTCAGGACCCTTCTAAAAAATAAGAATTTACTTTATGTTCAGGACCCTCCTGAAAAATGGGAATTCACTTTCAATTCAGAACCCTCCTGGAAAATGGGAATTTACTTTCAATTGAGGACCATCCTGAAAAATGGAAATTTACTTTATGTTCAGGACCCTCCTGGAAAATGGGAATTTACTTTCAATTCAGGACCCTCCTGGAAAATGAGAATTTACTTTCAATTCAGGACCCTCCTAGAAAATGGGAATTTACTTTCAGTTCAGGACCCTCCTAAAAAATGAGACTTTGCTTTCTGTTCAGGACCCTCCTGAAAAATGGGACAACGCTTTCAAAAATGAAATACTACTTTACTATAATTTTTGCTCGGGATAATTTTCATTTTAGTTTTAATTTTGGGTTTCAGCAGCCCAACTGAAGAACAGGGTGATGAAATTGCAAGTCTGGAACCCGCCTGGAGAATAGAGTGAAGAAATGAAAAGTCAAGCAACAAAGTGATGAAATAGCAAGTCAGGAGCCCACCTGGAGAATAGGGTGAAGAAACGAAAAGTCAAGCAACAAAGCGAATCAATTGAAAGCCAAGCAACAAGTTGAAAGAAATTGCAAGTCAGGAGCCCGCCTGAAGAATAGGCTGATAAAAGTCGAGTCAAGAGCCAACAGAAGTTGTATAGATAGGATTTTGTAATTTCATTTATGTTTTAACTTGTAATTTTCATTTTTTGATGTAATGACAGAGCTGCGTACTGGAACCTCAAGGGAACCTCACTTGACTCTCCAACTCGGTATAGTCCACTTCTCTTCCAGCCATTTGAGATACTTGTGACTTCCTCATGACTTGGGTAGATAGGGTGTTCGACAGGATTCGATTGTCCTTCTTTCTTTTACTCCTCTCTTTGAATAATGATTGGGACAAAATTCGGTCTCATTGTTTACTTCTTTGTCTGAAAACACTGCGTGTTTGCACTCAAAGGAGGCATGATGTAGACACATAATTTTGTCCCTTCCCGATAACACTTTTTACCCATTTTTTACCTTATCCTACTGTATACCCTCACCCATGTAATTACATCCCACAAAAATACAAAAAATCAACTCTCAACAAAATCCCTAACAAAGTTTTATTCTTTTTAACATCCTAACAACCCTTTTCAATTAAAAGAAGACACCTAACCCTTATCCCTCCAATTAAAAAACAATACCTCACCACCCCTCCATTTTTTGTCCACAGAGGCAAAAAAGATAATAGATATACACAAAAAGAGGAGGGCCCCACAGTAACAAAAGACACATCATTCATCCATACCAAATAACCGATCCATATATACACGACAATACAGAATAAAAGAGGGGAACACTTATTTTTTTCTGCTCCTTTCCTTGTTCTTCGTGCACACAGACCCTTACGCACATCGCACACTCCTACATTTTCATACTCACATCACACAATCCACTTGAAAAGACCACAGAACTACCATTCTTCAACGATACATCTCACAAACCCATAATAACACAAACACACACAACACTCAATAAGGAGAAACGAAAGAATATGAAGTTGTTTTGATGAAATCCGGCAAGAAATAAGGTAAATAGTGAGAATCAGTTCTGTTCAAGCTTCCTCCGGTGAACACGACTTCGGAATCGGTCTCCAACTGTCATTTCGGCAAAGTCAGTCTGAAAATGGCCAAAATCTCTCTATTTTCCTTCGATTTTGGATGAAATTCAGCCGGCGTTTGACTGTTCTGGTTATTTTCATCACCGTTGGCTTACGGAAGCTCATTCTTTATTAGTTTCGGTTTCTCAGTTGTATTCTTAGGGAGAGAGGTCGAGATCTGTACCGGAGAAGAAAGCGGGGTTGATTTTTGGGTATTCGAAAATGGGTTCCAGTGGGTTTGGTCGCTATTCCGGGGATTACTTATCCCGAATCTCGTCGTCCTCTCTTTATTTCTAGGCGAATCTAACTTATTTCCATTTTTTTGGTCACCGTTAGCTCACCGGAGCTCGGTCTACATCAGGTTTCTGTCTCCTGTTGGTTTGTTGGGATATTGGGTTCGTCTTTTATTTTTTTCGTCGCCGATATCGGGCTTCGATTAGTTGCGTGGTAAAAGGGGTCGTCGTCCATGATTTGAATTTTGTGTTAGGAGTTTATTTCTATGTTAGGGGTTTATATTCACGGGTCTCAAAGCTGTTTGGATATTATTTTGATATCGAGTTCGGAGCATATTCGTCGTTGAGGTGCTATTGAGGATTCCAAATTCGGGTTTTCTTTAATTCGTATTATCAATAAAAAAATCGATATCGTAAGGTCCATTCCTTAACTCTATCTCTTCATTATTTTGAATGTGGTTTTGTTGTGATTTTGCGATTTGGGTTTGGATATTTTAGTCGTATTAATTCTTGTTGCGAGTATGAATTACTCATGTGCATGAAATGTTTGAATCTCCGTTGGATGTTTGATGTTGTTTGGTTTTGAATAATTGATCTCAATGGCATAAATGTGATGATAATATGAATTTGGGTTTATATCAGAAAAGAGAATTTCGGGGCGGGAATAAGAAGTTGTTAAAAGTTGAATGTAGTTAAACGTTGGACCGTTGTTGTTTTATTTAATTCGGATTAAGCATGAATTTGATAGAATCATTTTAAATCAAAAGCTTGATAGGCAACATAGGTCGGGGTAGGCGAATTTAGAGATTGTGGATTGATGGAATATTCGATTAGTGTGTTTGTGGAATGGTTTTGATTTATGCATTGGGATCTATTGTATTTATTTGGCCGGGAAATGCCCCTGGGATCTTAATGTATTTATTCACCGGGGAATGCCCTGACGTATCATGTTGGCGAAGGCGGATCTCGATCAAAGCCTGAGGCATCGGGTAGGGCATTGGAGCTTAGTCTAGGTTTAGTTTAGAATAGGATTTATATTTTCGTATTTTTTTATTTTTGGACTGTATAATTCGAACTGAACTCTAAATTTTGGATTGTTTTGTTTTGGTCTGCTTGATTGATTATTGTGTATGCTTTGTGTGATTTATACATTCATGTCTTAAATTAGCCGATATTTGCTCCATCAAGCGACTGTGGTCAAACCACGGGATCGAGGGGTGCCTAACACCTTTCCCTCGGTCAACAGAATTCCTTAACCAGAATCTCTGTTCGCAAACTAGTTTAAAGAGTCAAATGGTTTTGAAAAGAATTTTTCAATGGTGACTTGGCACATCGGATTATGCCAAGTGGCGACTCCAAATAAAAAATGTAAATAGTCCTTTTTCGAAACAAATTTTCATTTTTGTCACTTTATTAATAAAATCCTTTCGAAACTTAAAATATATAATCTTTTCGGAGTTAAAAAAAAAAGGGTGTGACAAAACTAACTGAATAAGAGATAACAAATGCATTAGAGATCAACACTTTTACGAAACTTTTTTTTTCTTTTTGAAAAGGTCACTGAACTCAAGAAGGGAGCCTACGTATTTCACTCTGAAAGAGGAGAATCAGATGTTCGTAGTTCGTAAAGTTTGGCCAAAAAATGACCAATCAAACTCTTTTTCTTTTCTTGAACTTTAAGAAGAAAACAAATTGTTAAAGAATTGATAAAAATCTTTTTGAATTTTTTTTAGCTTTAAAATTTCTATGCAAAATGAGACCTATGCATACCAAAGAAAAAAAATTTTGGGGTTTTTTTTTTAATTTCATGCGAAAATGAAACTTGAAATTATTAAAAAAAAATCTTTTTATAATTTCTTTTAAAGATGTATATGACAACTACTCTAAAGGAAGAGTGAAAAAATCTTTTGAATTTTTCAGATTCCTACACAAAATGAAATCTATTATTATAAAGGAAAAATCTTTTTGGATATTCAATTTTAAATTTCATACGAAAATAAAACTTGAAACTATTAAAGAAAAATCTTTTTGTGGTTTTCTTTTAGAAATATATGTGACACATACTCTAATAAAAGGTGAAGAAAATCTTTTTAAAAATTTTTAAATAAGATCACCAAACCCTTGAAGGGCTGCCTACATATCTCACTCTCGAAAGAGGAGAATCAGGTGTGCGTAGTTCGTTCAGATTGGACAATTAAAAAATAACGAACAGACTGAATCACGAGATGAGAGACATGACCAAGACAGACGAATAAAATTTTTTTTTTGGTTTTTCATTTTAACAGTTGACATAAAAATGACACCAACAACTACGACAAGAAAATCTTTTTGGTATTTTCATTATATGAAATGTACAAAACTTCTACCATATTTTTTGAATTTTCCTTTTATAAAAAGCTCCTATTAAAAAAATATCTTTTTTGAAGTTTTCAAATTATGAATGCATGCTAAAGATATCAAAAGAAAGTCTTTTTAGATATTTCTTTTTTGTTTTTGACAAATGAGTATAAAAGATAAAACTCTTTTTGATTTTTTTGGATATAGAAAATAAAAGTCACAAAAAATCTAAACAACTACAAAACTCTTTTTTGTCTCACTTTTCTTCTTTTTTCTTTCTTTTTCGAATCTTTTCTTGCCTACGCACTTTTCTTTAATTCAAGCACATGCTTTCCCCAAATCATTCCATAAAATGACCATGTTACCCTTAAAGATGCAACATTTAGCACGTAGGGATATTTTTAGAGGTGAGTCTCCTACAAAGGGCTACGTGGGTTCCTCTAGGTCTCAATATGATGCAGATAAGCATGAACTAAAGGCTGACCTATGTTGGGGTATACTAACAAGGCTATTTGAGGGAGCGTATGATCGATAGTGGCTGCGAGGTCGTCTTGCGGTGCCTGTGAGGATTTTCACCAATAAGACTATCTCATTTTTTATTTCTCTCAATTTACTATTGTCTTACGATGCCCGTGAGGATTTTCACCAATAAGACTCTTATATTTTATTTATCTAAACTTACCATCGCCTTATGGTGCCCGTGAGGGTTCACCAATAAGACTCATTTTTATTTCTCATGTTTCTTCATGATGATATAGAAAATATAGTGTCAAAACCTTATCATATATCCATCGCATGTTCAGCCTTAACTTTCCTGAAGATTTATCCAAAGGTCTTTCTTTTTTTACAACTGAGCTTTTTAGAAGGGTC
The DNA here is from genome assembly GCA_030864225.1 of Capsicum baccatum var. pendulum. Lineage (NCBI taxonomy): Eukaryota > Viridiplantae > Streptophyta > Magnoliopsida > Solanales > Solanaceae > Capsicum > Capsicum baccatum. The sequence goes on from CM061558.1 coordinate 252,094,333, forward strand.
AGAAAGAAAGCATGACATGAGGTTCAAACGACACCTGAAGTGGGGTGGGATTTACAACTTTTGGAATCGACTCAAACAACAAAAATTAACTTATTCCCCAGTTTCTTTTGATTGGGTAACTCTAAACTGTTCATTTGGTTGGACCAAACCCAGAGTAAGGCTACCTACATATCTCACCCCAAAAGAGGAGAATCAGGTCAAACGTAGTTCCGACAGCTTGTTCTTTTGCTTGATTTTGATTTCTTTTTAAATTATTATTATTGACTCTTTTTCTTAAGGACTTTTTCTAATTCTATTTTTCTGAACATTCTTCTTTTTTCTTTCTTTTTGGACACATTTTTTTTCCTTTCTTTTTTTTTTTAACTTTTCGGACTCTCTTCTTTTTTAACTCAACACTTTTGAACTTTACTAACTTTATCTTAATTCCAAAAGAGGAGTATGAAAGAAAATAGAACTAAAGGTCAATCAGGATAAACAAAGGGTGACATAATGTTTGGATAGCAGAATGAAATATCTTCGTCATATCAATCCTTAAAAATGCAAGTACGTAACATGCAATATGAAAGTGGGATATTTTTAGTGTTTATTAAGCTTCTTGGTAGATCTGGGCATATATTATTATCAGATTTTATTTCCTCATTTTTTACTAGAAAAATGAAAATAGAATTTGAAATAAAGGAAGAACTGCACAAAACAGACATAATATTAGGAATTAAATGGCTAGAATAAGTAAAACCATACAATATAGAACATACACAATTATCTATAACATATAATAGGGAAAGATTATTCCTAAGAAGAGCTCTAACATGATATGAAAATATATGTATTAATGAAGATAGTAGTAGAAGGATATTATAGTAGGTATTATACGCCTATGATAGATACGGGAGCAGAAGCTAATTTATGTAGATAGAATTGTTTACCCGAAAGTAAATGGAATAAATTAAAAACACCAATAATAGTTAAAGGATTTAATAACGAAGGAAGCTTAATTACTTATAGAGCTAAGAATGTAAAAACACAAGTATGGGATAAAATATTAACAATAGAATAAATCTATAATTATGAGCTAACATCAAAAGATATACTCTTAGGAATGCCATTTTTAGATAAATTACACCCACATATAATAACAAGAACAGATTGGTGGTTTACAACACCATGTAAACAGAAAGTAAGAGCAAAAGAGTGATTAATAAAATAAGAAAGAAAACTGATTGGATAAAAGGAAGTGAAAAAATTATACAAAAATTAGAAAATATAAAAAACACTGAAGATACAATAGAACTAGTCGTATTTTCAATAAATAAAAAGGAAATAACTATATTTTTAATAAATAAGATAGAAATAATTAAGAAAAAATTAGAACAATTATATAGTGAAAATCCATTAAAAGGATGGGAAAAACATAAAACCACTATAAAAATTGAATTAATAAATAAAAATAGCATAATAACCCAGAAACCATTAACATATAATTTTGATGATTTAAAAGAATTTAAAATGCATATATAAGAATTATTAGAAAAACAATATATACAAAAAAGTAATAGTAAACATAATAGCCCAGCATTTATAGTAAATAAACATAGTGAACCAAAAAGAGGAAAAAGTAGGATGGTTGTTGATTATAGAAATTTAAATGCAAAAACAATGACTTATAATTACCCAATACCAAATAAGATATTAAAAATAAGACAAATACAAGGATATAATTATTTTAGTAAATTTGATTGTAAATCAGATCGGAAACAGCCTTTCTACTTCTTTAGAGGTAGAGGTATGGACTGCGTACATCTTACCCCCCCCCCCCAAGACCCCATTATGTGGGAATACACTGGGTTTGTTGTTGTTGTTGTTGATGATGATTGTAAATCAGAATTTTACCATTTAAAGTTAGAAGAAGAATCTAAGGAGTTGAACCGCATTTACGGTACCACAAGGATTTTATGAATGGAATGTACTACCATTTGGATATAAAAATGCACCAGGTAGATATCAACATTTTATGAATAGTTATTTTAAACAACTACGTAATTGAATAGTATACATAGATGATATACTATTATATACAAAGACCAAAGAAGAACATTTAAAATTATTAGAACAATTTACGGATATAATAGAAAAATCAAAAATAAGTTTAAGTGAAAAAAAGCTGAAATTATGAAAAATCAGGTAGAATTTTTAGGAATACAAATAGATAATAGTGGAGTAAAAATGCAACAACATATAGTACAAAAAATAATAGAAGAATTAGATACAAAAAGGAAATTACAATCATTTTTAGGATTAGTAAACAAAGTAAGAGAATATATACCAAAATTAGCAGAAAATCTAAAGCCCTTACAGAAAAAATGAAAAAAGGATGTAGAATATAATTATAACAGTGAAAAAAAAGCTGAAATTATGAAAAATCAGGTAGAATTTTTAGGAATACAAATAGATAATAGTGGAGTAAAAATGCAACAACATATAGTACAAAAAATAATAGAAGAATTAGATACAAAAAGGAAATTACAATCATTTTTAGGATTAGTAAACAAAGTAAGAGAATATATACCAAAATTAGCAGAAAATCTAAAGCCCTTACAGAAAAAATGAAAAAAGGATGTAGAATATAATTATAATGAAGAAGATAAAAAACAAGTTCAGAAAATAAAAATACTTTGTAAAGAATTACTAAAATTACAATTTCCAGATGAAAATAGAAAATTTATATATATAGTAGAAGCTGATGCTAGTGAATGTAGTTATGGAGGAGTACTTAAATATAGATATGAAGAAGAAAAATTAGAACACCATTGTAGATACTACTCAGGTACGTTTAATGAAATAGAAATAAAATGGGAAATAGATAGAAAAGAATTATGCTCATTACATAAATGTTTATTAGCATTTGAGCCATATATTGTATATAACAAGTTTATTGTACGAACAGATAATACATAGGTACGTTGGTGACTAACAAAGAAAATACAAAATTCAGTTACAACAAAAGAAATTCGGAGACTAATCTTGAATATATTAAATTTCACATTTATAATTGAAGCAATTAGTACTAACAAAAATGTTATTGCAGATTACATATCAAGACAAAGCTACACAGATTGATATAATAGAAGAGGATACTCTAGAAAAGATATTCAACACCCTAACTACGGTTTCAATAAAAGTGGACAGTATGGGTAATGAAATAGAAAAGCTAAAGACTAATGAAGCTAAACTGAAGTTTATAGCTACAAATCAGCTAACTCAGCAGTGCGCAGAGTTATGTCGCTCGGAAGACCTTAAAATTTCAGAGCTAGAAGGAGATGTTGGGACACTCCGTAAAACCCATAATGTTTATCAATCTACAATTGCAGGTACAAGCAAAGGAGTTATTGGACAAAGATACCAGAATATGAACTTAAATAAGACATTTGAAAAATCATTTACACCAAAAATACAAAAAGACCTCTTGAACATACCCCCACAAATTATCACATATCGAGATAGTCTGAACCAAGATAAAAAAAAATTATAATTATACAACCCAAAAATACATAGAAAATATCTATCGAGTACAAGCTTTTCTAAACCTTAACCCCAGAGCTACAGATAGCAAAGAACCCAACACAAACTATATAACCCAAAGATTACAAGGTCACAACAAGCTAATTGCACTACCCAAAACTAACCCAAGCCTAATAAAAACTTGTTTCGACTATGGATTATTAAATACCATATATACCCAAGATGGAGAAGAACTATCAGCTATGGAAGAATTACAAAAAAATATCCAACACCTATAAAAGAGTAACCAAAGAAAATCTATTTTATATAAAGTGTTATACTGCATCAGCAGAGATATTATATGACGAGATAAAACCAGTTATACAAGTTGTAAAAACAGGATTAATCAGAGATATGATTATACCAGAAGATATTGTGCAGCAGCCAGAGATACCCAAAATCGAGATACCTGATTTTTATGCAAACAAATGACTTATTGGACTAGGTACCGAATATGGAGCTATTATTCAAGAGATCATCAGATAATTTATTCAAATTCAAAAGAACTACGACAAGCAGATATGGAAGATGTTAGACAATGAATAATGACATTTCTAAACCCAGAAAAACAATCTACTGCAAGAGCAATTAAGAGAGGATTTATTTCAGACGAATTATTGACAAGATATTGCAAGATAATTGGACACAAATATCCAGATCATCAATGTTCAAGATGTAATGGAGAAGATAATATTATCCCAGAAGTCCACCTAAAATAAAAGAATCAAGAAGATAAGCATGCCAGCTGGAAAGAAGATAGAAAAGCAGCAGATACAACAAGAAGAAGATATCAACGGAAGCAATAATGGTGATAAAAGATAAGCTATTAAATTGTGAAAGCGACATGCAACAAACTTTCACAATTTTCTACGTAACTTGTAAATTATTGTAAAGTTTTAGTTTTTATCTTTTAGAAGACTTTTTTGTAAAGTATAATAATAAGGTTAGAACTTTGTAAAAAATAGTCTAGACTTTTTAGTCTAGTTTTTAGACTTTTTGTAAAGATAAAATAGGACGTAAAGTTTAAAAAAAAAACGTGTAAAACATTAGTAAGGACTATGTAAATCATTCATTATAAATGAAGGCATCGAAGGCAGAAAAAGAGAAGCCTTCATGAGTTGAAGCACAAATACTCTCTCTTGTCCTAATAAATATTTTGCTTATTTATTAAAAAAAATAGGTATATTTCAATGGAAAAATCTATGGAGGAATAAAGCTTAGAATTATCAAAACTACCAGAACAGGTATATTCATTTACTATTATGAATAGCTAAATTCATAAATTCCTAACAATCATGATATGATCAAATAAGTTCATGTTAGTTGCTTTATAGTAGAATTATTCGAAAAATAACATGTTAAGAAGTTTATTAGCAAAGTAGAAATGGAGAAAAATCCCTAAGAACTATGTCATCCTAAAGGTGAAACCGGTGAAGCAGGAAAGTCGTGATAGGGAGTAACCAAAGTAGAGGCGTTGTTTAAGGAAAAAGTATCCAGATTACCACGCTAATAGTGACCGAAAAATATGTTATTTAAGAATAATCTAGTATATAGCAATCTAAAGTAATCATATTTTGTTATGTGCATGATTGAAAGGAATATTTTGAAAATAGCAATTTTATGAAAAATGAATAATTATTTATTTGACGAAATGGTAGATAAATTTAAAATACTCATTTTATATTTACTTAAGGATATAGAAATAGTGGATATAAGAAAAATCATATTGAAAAAAATATTTGATAGATATTTTATGACTAGAATTAATTATATACCACACCTACCGAACTACTCTTATAAATACTTACATGTCAAACTCACACACTAACTATGATAAATTATGTATATTTAGAATTTTGGAAAAAAGATATGACAAACATACAATTAATAGAAAAACAAATAAAAGCAAATTTAGACAAATACATGGAAACTAAAGATGTAAAATATATAGAATTCCTTAATGAAAATATGCAAGAACTATTTAGACTAAAACAAATAACTGAAAAATATTATGAAAAAACATTTAATCAAACCTAAATGACAGAAGATATTAAAATACTTATTTTATATATACTTAGAGATATAGAAATTATGGGTATAACGAAAATAATATGAAAAAAATTACAAGATTATGAAGAGGAAGAATTATTAAATAATATAGAAAACTTACACATATATTATGAACAACAATATTTTTTAGATTCAGATGAATATTATAAAGATTAAAAATGTCAAGATATATTAAGAAAATTAGAGCAAACCAAGAAGACCTACATAAAGAAATTAATTATAGAAAATAAATTAGAGAAATAATGGAAAATCTAATAGAAAAAATAAAATTGATAGACGAAACATTAAAAAATCTAGAAAAAAGCAAAGATAAAAGTTTAGATAGTTTAAAAAATTCATTAAAAAGAGAACAAGAAGAAATAGTTAGTAGCATAAATAACCTCAAACAAGATATTAAATATAATACAAATAGAATAGATTATTATACATTTACTTTAGAATAAAATGATAAACTACAAATATCTAAAATATTGGAAACAAGAAATAGAGGAAATAAGATTAACAGAAAACCTTATAAAAACAAATTTAATTAAATACTTTAAAACAAAAGATATAGAATATTTAGAATATCTTAAAAATAACATAGAAGATTTACAAAAACTAAGAGAACAAACTTAAGAATATTATAGCAAAGCTTTTAATCAACTACCATTTGATCACCCCCAAAATATGAATATCAGTAAAATTGAATATATTAATAAAATATATAAAAATAAAAAATACAAGAACGAAGAAAAACAGTTAATGAATATTACTACAAAGAATTTAACAATTACATAAATTAATAGATACATCTTACGAAAAGAATAAATCATTAAAGGAAATAGAAACTCAACTATATAGTTTATACCTAGAATTAAAAAGTTACATAATACTAACGAGAATCCTAAAACACTAGATAATTTAATTACAATAATATCTAATCTAGAATATGAATTAATAAAACATCTTAAGTGAAGTTGATAAAAATAAAAATTATTCCAATCAGTAATATTCACAAAATACATAATATAAAAATAAATAAATACATACATATTTATTATCTAGTTACCGCGCCTAATCCGCACCTCCATGATAATTTGTAGTGTACAAATTTAACTATAACCGAAGCAACAACATAGAAGATGAACCAACCACTAATAAAACAGAATGAAATATCGCCACACAGAGAATGATATCTAAAAAATTAAAAATAACAAAACACCAAAAAGAAAAAAAAAAATCAATTAAACCTGCATATAACAAAAGGTTAGAAAACCAAAACACAAAAACAACCCAAAAAAAAATAAGAATTGAATACGATGAAGTTCGCTAGAAATGGATCTCCTCCGGCTAGATTTGAACATTTCGGATTGTTACCGGAGTAGTTGGATTTCGCCGGAGAAACTAAAAATAATTCAAAACTAACCAAAACAATAATAAATTATGTTATGGGAAAAATGGAAACAGGAGCTAGTGAGGGGCGGCACGGTGGTAGTGCGACAATTTTCCGACAAACAATAGCGACGGAAAGAGGGGAAGGGGGCGTTGTGGTGGTGGCAGTGACACTTTCTTGTGTTCTTAATGGAGTTTTAAAGGAGGGAAATTCATAGTGTAATTATTTAATGGAGGAATTCGTGTAGTGTGTGTGTGTGCGTGAATGGAGAAAGTTTTCTGGTTATTAATGAAGAATTTGCGTAGGGGTGAAAGAGGAGATGAATTTGCTGTTAATCGTGTTGTTGCTGTTAATGTAATCCCATGGGAATTGTTATGTGAAAGAGAGTATTTTTGTGAAAAATAGAATTGGAGGCGGTGGATTAATGTGTGTAGTGATGGTGTTAGTGTGTATTTGTTTGTTGAGAATAATTAAAAAGAAATTACCTCCCTTTATTTATAAATAAAAATTATCCTTCTTAACCATTAAATAATATGCTATTAATCAAAGGATAAAGGACTCAATCAATCATCTCAATTATCATTTTAAAAAAAACTAACATGATTTTGACTTGATAGATTTGTTGTTCTGTGTATCGAACCGACATTATTGTCTGCAGACTGTATTAAATAGTATGCAAAAATATGAATATCGATATATAATTACAGAAAAATGTAAACAACAAATATAATTAACTTAAAAAATGTACTATGCTATAAACAATTAGAAATATAACATGTAAAAAGAATTGTAGTGTTATGTTATGTACGTATGTAGATGTGCAAAAATATTAAAATAATAATAAAAATGATAAAAATTCTAAAATAATGATGATTATCGATAATATTTTAAAAATTTGTAAGAAATGTGTGAAAATGTATTTTGTGACCTTTAACGATCGAAAAGTTTGAAAGTATTAATTTTAGGCATATAGAGCCAAAATTGGGTGTCAACAAACACCCCCCTTAGTGAGCCAAGATATCCTAGACTTAGTCCTCTTCACATTTGAGCAAGCCCTCATAGTCAATTAACAATTCATTTTCTAGCTCATGGAGGAAGGAGCTGGTGTGGTAGTGAGGGGATCTTTGGATACCATCTAACCTAGCCAGGATGTTTCTCAGCCTGTGGAAGATGTTTCCAAAAACTGTTTTGTTCCAGTAAGTGGCAGCATCATGGAATTGAGATATGGTAAGTTGGAGAGGGGTATTAGCAGGGAAGCATCCTTCCACAAGACCCTGGAAGGAATGGTGATTGCACCACATGGGTTCAAATTGAAAGGGTTTGTCTCTGGTTTTTCTAAAGTTATTAGATATAGAGAGGAGAAGAGGACAGTGGTCAGATTTGATTCTAGGAAGGTGGATGATAGTAGAGTCAGGATAGTGGTTTATCCAGGAGGTATTTACAACACATCTGTCCAACCTTTCCTGGATAAGGTACCTTCTGTTAAGGTGCCTTCTATTGGTCTAGGTGTGTTTACAGCCTTTATAACCTAGGTCCACCATGTTACAATAATTTAAGCATCCCCATAAATGGTTGGCTCTATTATTGGTGATAGAGGCTTCTCCTAATTTCTCATTAGCCCCAAGGACTTCATTAAAATCCCCCCCCCCCCCCCATGAGCCAGTCACCAGAAAAGTTATTGGCAATAAAACCCAGTTCATCCCAAAGTGAAAGTCTAGTGTTTAGATCAGGGCTAGCTTAAATAGCAGATAAGAGGAAAGTTTTGTTAGTTTGACTGACCTTGATAGTAGCATGAACCCCTTGAGGAAAGGTGGAGAAGTTCTGGAGATGTAACAGATTTTCCTTCCAAATCACAACAATGCCCCCTTTTCTACCCACAGCATAGACTCCAAGTAGGTCTCAAAACGAACAATTTCAGTGATGTTCTTATGGTCAACCATCTTGTTTTCCTGTAGGGCAACCAAGGCTGGGTTGTAAGAATTGATCAGGGCATCACATTGACTCTTGAAAAATGGGTTGTTAGATCCTCTAGTATTCCAAATGATGAACTTCATTGGGTGTTTTCTCTTATCCCTTAGGTCCAGTTGATGAATTAGAGCTACTGCCGTGCTATGCTGCTCCGAAGTATTCCTAAATATCAAGCTGAGGACTTTCGTCTCTAGAGGGCAAGTCAGTACAATAAGTAAGTTCGAGAGCTCGCTGAAGTCTCTTCGTAGAGGCTTGTTTAGAGTGAAGCTTGTGACATCCAACTCCTCTATTTCTGCTAAGATTTGTTCTAGTTCTATGTTTGAATGTCTTAGATCTTCTAGTACTGATTTAGGAGCTTCTCTTGGGTCTGGTGCTCCCTAAGGAATCGGAGTGTTGGCTAGAGTATTGTGTTGCTCTAGAGGATCCGAAGGATTGAAGTTCAAAGTCTCCGCCCCGGTGAGGTAGAGAGAGGTGGGGTAGAAGGAAAGATTCTTGAACACATAGTTCATGAGGGAGTTGAACTCGTTCGAGTTCATTATATTTAGGGTTCCCATCCTTTGCGCCTGCAGTAGAGTTTGGCATCATACCTGGTACCCCAGACCCTCCACAATTTAGTCCATCCCCTCTTTCACAATCTGAGCTATCCAAGCCGGGTCTTAGACGAGCAGTACGATTGGTTGGTCCCCAATGATTAAACAATAGGATATGGTTTTCCCTTTCAGATCTAGCTCCACCCAGGATGTTGGAATCTGGTTGGCTGGTGGTGGAGCTATTTTGAAGAAGAAAGGCTCTTTCCGAAATGGAGCATTGTTTGGTAGTGGGTTTGCTATTGGTGGACTGATGTTGATTCTCAGTAATTTGGTTAGGGATTTGGGCAGGTTCGTAATGGTTCAAAAGGACAGTGGGATTAATGGCGGATTTAAGTGACATGACTGTATCGGTCATGTCAAACGACCTAGGGTGATGATGATCCCTAGTATTAATGAAGTTACTCCCCCCAGAAGATGTAGAGATGGAGAAGAGAATGGGGGCTTCCCCAAAAGGGGTGGGGTGGACTACTTCGATGGAAGCAGTAGTAATAAATGAGGCATTTCTCGGGTCGTGAGAAGCGTGTTTATTGGGAGTTAATTCTCCACTGAAGACATTTGGGAGATTTACTTTCTTTTGGCCAGTTGGCTACATATTTTGCAGAACATGTGGTCCCGGCTGGCCCAGGTGGATTTTCTTTTCCCCTTTTTATTAGTATAATTAGCATTAGAGTTTTTAATTTTTCCATTATTTTGGTTAATGGACTCATTGCTGGCATTATTCATGTTACTGGAATTAGCTCCGAGAAGCTCAGCAATTGGCATGAAAGAATTTGGATTAAGGAACCTACCTGCGTCTGCATTGTAGACTTTTACCTTTGTGTGGTTGTTCTTACTTGTTTCTCTTTATTCCTTGGTATTCTGTTTCCCTCTGTGGATTTGTTTCTTCTTAGAGAATTTGACGGTATGTCATTCCTCTATTGAGTCTGTCACCTTGCTGGTGGAGGGTACGGATTTGCTTGGTTCTTGTGAGTGGATGGAGGGTTGTGTCATGTGATTGGGGCAGCTTGTGTGAGTGTGCCCTAGCCTTCCACACCCGGTACACAATACTCTTTCCCCCTTATAGACCACCTTTTGTTTATGAGCTCCTATTATGATGAGTTTCTTTACAGGCTCGTCTAGGAGCACTTGAATACAGATTCTTGCATATCTACCTCTTAATGCTACTGAAGTACATGTATCTATCTTTAGAAGAGTTCCCAAATGGTTCCCAATTCTCTCTAAGATACACTTATCATAGAATTGTGTTGGGAGTTAGGGAAGTCTGATCCAAATAACAGCGTGGGTCTGTGTGGCTTCTTCTGGGACAAAATTTGATTTCCAGTGCCTAACTAATAGGGACTTCCCTGTAACAAACCATGGTCCTTCATGCAATGCTTTGTGCATATTAGCAGAATTATTGAACTTGGTGATATAGAAGTCATTCCCTAGATCAATTAGGGACAATGGCTCAGAAGGCTTCCATAGCTCTGTTAACTTTATTTTCAAGTAATTGTGGGCTAGTTTCTTGCTAAAAACTTTAACAATTATTGAAAATTTCCATGGAGCATAGATTCTTTCTTTATCCTCTTCACTTAAGTTTATCGTATCTCCACAATCTTAGGGAAACAATGGTGTTTTTTCTTTGTCGAGTCCCGGGTATGATCCATTCAAGTTATTCTCTTTGTTGAGGAGAATAGCCTTGAAAGAGTCCTTGATTTGCTCTTCAGTATTGTTGTCATTAGCATGAGTTTCCATGAGATCTGGTGGATCCGGTGATAATAGGGGCAAGGGGGATGTTTCTGAGTCATGGTGGTTGGCCATGGCACCTCAAGAAGGGGGTCTTTTAAATTGGTTATTATATAAAACCAAACATGTGACAATTAATTTTCAAAAATAAATACTGCCCTTCAAGTCATGACAAGAAAATAAAAATAAAATAGTACCACCAATCAAGTGACGTGGCGTTCAAAATTCAGAACATAGGTCCTACTCCCCCTACCCCCCGACATTACTCTGCTGCACCCACACAGATAGGAAAAATAACAAGTGGAGTTCTTAAAGATAGTTTGGACATATTTTTTTTCCAAGTTAGAACTCTAAAAAACACGTTTGATCATGATATTTTAAATTCCTAATAATTTGAAAGATATCAAAACATTGCTTTAATTTTTAATTTAAAATTATTTCTAAAAATTTTAAAAAAAATTACTTCAATTTTTATTAATAACAAATAAAATAACTAAATAACCTGACTTGTCGGATATATTGGGTCATACCAAATTTTTCATTCAACTTCGATTTTTAATGTATGGAATACTTCCCTTATTTTATTTTACCTGGTGCATATTGATTTGATACTCTCTTAAAGAAAATATTTATGAGAGATTTATTTTATTAAAACTAACTTTGTTAATTATATTTTAAAAATTTAAATTTCACTACTATTAATACTTTGTATATTTATGATAAATAATATTGCAAATAATAATAATTTTCTTTTGATTTTATAATTAAATAAATAATTAAAATAATTTCTTTTAGTAAGAGAATCAAGTAAAATGAAACCAATCGAGTTCTTTCTCATTTTTTTTATGACATAAATATGTCCTTCAACTTAACCTCTGCTGATATCTCTGTCCTTCAATATTTGGTGTGCACAAATAGACTTACATAAAGTTGAATAAGTAGACACATTTGTACGTCTTACGTGGAATCTCATGCGAGTTGCCATAAAATACGCTACACTGAATGCATGCATCTATTTGTTTAATTTTATATAAGAGAAAAAATACATAAAGACCCCCTGATCTTGTCCGAGTTTTTCCAAAAAGACACTTTAACTTTACTTTTGACCCATTACCCCACGATTCTTCTTTAATTCACTGTAAATACACCATTTTGATCGTATTCATCAGCAACCCCTAGGTGTGTGATTAACACTCTCTCTTTAAATAATAATTTAATTATTAAAAGGTTGGGTTTAACCCAATAACCCGACCCAATTTTAATAAAATATCCCCAAATACATATTCTCATTTATTTCCCATTTCTCTCCCTCTGCTTCGATTTTTTTTTCTTTTCTTTCGCGACATACACTCTAAGCACACATTCGAAGGAGATTGAATGTCTTTAGGAGATAAATTTATTAGGAGAAATACGTATTCACCGAAGAGTAGAGGATTTTACAGGTTAGGATTTTGTGCATTTTAGTTTTGATGTCTCTAACGTTTGATGGATTTTTTGAAATTCTATTTTTTGGGGGGGAAATATTTTTTTAGGTCATAATTTAGTGAAATTGATGCAAATATGAATATATTGACTTATGCATGTACAACGTCTTTGTTGAATTTTTTTTATTTGATGGCTTTTTCGAAGCTGTGTTTTTTGGGGGGCAAAATATATTTTTAGGTCATAATTTAGTGAAATCGAGAAAATATATTTTTAAGTCATAATTTAGTGAAATTGATGCAAATATGAACATATTGACTTATGCATGTACTACGTGTTCCTTGGATGTTTGTTGAATTTTCGCATATGTTGTTGTTACTATTACAGTGTTGTAGTAACATGTACAACTCAGAATTCTTTTTGGGTGTGTGTAAAATGGGGTGGTGGTGGTTGGACCTTTGCTTTTCCACATAGAGAAAGCGGCTTCTATTTATAGACGTTGAAAGCTCTTTCTCTTTCTTATTATATTATTTTGTAATCCTATTTTTATTAGGTTGTCTTGGTTCCATAACATGGTTTAAACCTGAAATTGACAACATTAAAAGAAAGGGTAAGGGGTAGGAATAAACTTTTTTAGGATAGGGTTTGAGGTACCCAGCTCAGTAACAAACAAGGTTCGGAGAACAACCTAATTACAAAAGAAACCCTGTTGATTCGCAGAAAATAATCCCAAGGGAAGCTTCTCGCAGGAGATCACTTTAGTGTCGTGTAGCGAGCAGGGAAGTTTGGGGTGGGTAGGGTATTTTTTCTCTTTGTTTACTGATTTCAATGTGTTTGTGTAGTTGAATTGTTGCCTTTTCAGGTATCTTTCAATGGCTTTTATGCTTGTAACTTTAAGATGGTATCATGGGGGTAAAATAGAATTTGGTCCCTCACCTGAATATATTGATGGGTTTGTGACTGAGTTTTTCAATAAAGATGTTGATATGATGTCCTACTTTGAGTTCAGAGACTACATTAAATATCTAGGATATTCAACCCAATGTGATTTCTTTGTTAAATGGGATGGTTATTTGGTAGAAATTAAATGTGATAAGGTTATTTTTGACATTGTCAATATTTTAAAAAATGGGAATGAACTTGAGGTGTATGTCTCACATAGGGTGAGTCAACCTGATCATGCCCCACTACAATTGGAGTATTTCCCCAATACAAGTGATAATGGGGTAGGTGAGGAAAATTTGAACCCTATTAATAAGGGTGATGCTTCTAGCCCTAATTTTCAGCCTTCTACTCCAATTTTTCCTTCCAACCCTCCTGATGAGCCTCCTCCTTCTAATATACCTTCCAAGTCTTTTGACCCTACTATAGATGAGGATCGAAGTGATGATGATTTAGAGGACAATTCAGATTTAAAAGGTAATACTAGTCGGGACAGTGATGTCCATTAAGAATATATTAATATAAGAGCTAGTAAAAGACATTTCAATAAGTCACAAAGAAGAAGTAGAGGCACAACAGATGAACAGGTTAATGTTGGTGAAAAAGGTCCAGATATAGGGTATGATGAGTCAAATATTGGAACTAGGGATAGCCTAGTTGGTAAACTAGGAGGTGATGAAGTAGGTAGGAGAGATGGTAAAGATGGTAATGAAGTAGTGCAACAACCTGTGAGAAGAAAGAACAAAAAACATAGTTATTTTTTATGAAACTTGTGAAAAAATAATTTAGGAATTAGGGTTGATTTTTTCAACTGTAAATGAGTTTAGGATGCCAATATTCAAATATACAATACAAGAAAAGATTCAAATTGAAAAGTATATGAATGAGCCTTATAGAGTTAAAGTGAGGTGTTGCAAAGACACTTGTCCTTGGTCGTGGTGTGCTAGCAAGGATAAGAGCAGTGGGGATTTTATTGTTAAAAGATACAACCCTATTCATATTTGTTTGAGATCAACTTTTAACTATCTTTGCAACTCAAAGTTTCTGGCAAATAAGTATAAAGACAAAATTAGTCAACAACCAAACATTAGAGTTGTCCAGTTGCAGGAAATTATTAGAAAGAAGTTGGATATACATGTTGGTGCTATAACTGTGAGAAGAGCTAGGTCTAGAGTGTTACAAGATATTATGGGTGATTACATTATGGAGTATGGTGGGATTTTTAATTACAGGGATGAGATTTTGAGGACTAATCCAGGTAGCACTTGTATTGTCAAAGTTGGAGATGCTGATGAGACTGGACAGTTAATCTTTCAGGATTTTTATGTGTGCTTTCATACTTTAAAGAAATCATTCTTTGGAGGTGCTAAAAGGTTGATTTGTTTGGATGGTTGTTTCCTCAAAGGTGTATGCTAAGGTCAAATGTTGGTGGTTGTTTGCAAAGATAGAAACAATCAAATGTTGCCTAATGCCTGGGCAATTGTTGAAGTTGAGAATCAATTGACATGGAGGTGGTTTGTTGAACTGCTAAATAATGACCTTGAGCTTGGAGAAGGTCATCAATTGAGCATCATATCTGATATGCAAAAGGTATGACTCTTTTCTTAACAACTATTTGCTTTTTTTAACAACTACTGATAGATTAATATACTTATTTTGTTTTGTTAGGGACTGAAAATAGTTGTAAAAGATTTGATACCACTGGTTGAACACAGAAAATGTGCAAAACATGTTCTTGCTAATTGGTCTAAACTCGGGAAAGGTATAGAAAAAAGAAGAGTTTTTTGGAAGACTGCAAAATCCATATTTGAAGTAGAACTAAAGGAGAATATAGAAGCAATGAAGATGTTGGGAAGGGATTATTTGGATGATCTTTTGTGGTACAATTTGGAGACATGGTGCAAAAGATACTTTGAATAACATTGTAAATGCAATGTTATGGACAACAATATGGAAGAGATTTTTAATGCATGGGTACTTCCTACAAGGCTCAAAACAATCATCACAATGCTTGAGGAGATTAGGGTAACTATGATGAAAAGAATTAGTAGTTGAGACAGTTTTCAAATACTTGGATCACTGATATTTATCTCATAACTTTGAAGATTTTACAAGAAAATATTGACAAGTCAATGCAGTGCAATTTGTCTTGAAATGGGGAAAGGGGTTTTGAGATTGTTGACAGGTACTTATACTGTTGACATTGTTAGGAGGAGTTGCAGTTGCAAAGCTTGGCAGCTTAGGGGTATTCCTTGTCCTCATGGTGTTGTTGCCCTACACCACAAGGAATATGAGCCCATTAATTTTGTGGAAACCTACTATCACAAGGATACCTACCTCAGCACATATGCTCATTTTATTCAGCTAATGACTAACATGAAAATGTGGCCAACATCAAATAATCCTACTGTGAAGCCACAAAAGATCAGGAAGCTTCCTGAAACACCATATAAAAGAAAAGGGGTTGATGCAAGTAGAAAAATTAAAAACTTAGCAAATGTGAGACTGTAATTACTTGCAGCAAATATGGTACACAGGGACATAATAAAAGAAGATGTCCTACAAGAGATCAACCTGGTATAAGTCAATCAGTTGAAATATCTTCTCAGGTACAGATATTTTTATAATCATTATCTAATATACACTCTGCTAAGTACAAGGACTAATCTCTTAAAACATAGGCTGGAGCTTCTACTGGTAGAGGAAGAGGGAGAGCAAGAGGCAGTGGTCCAAGTCATGCAGCTAGAACATCTTACCAGCAAGATATATATTTATTTATTTGTTAGTATTAATTTTTTGTAAGTATATGTACTGATTTCTCAATAATCAATCCACCACAAACATTGCAAGTGCTACTAAATAAAGAGGTAGAGGAAAAGGTATAGGAAAAGGCAGTGTTTCAGGTGGTTCAAGTATTCCAAAGGTCTCAACAACTAGAGGGAAATTCTGTGCAAACATAGGTCATTTTGATGTAATCAAATAATTTTTGTTTGATTGAAATATATGCTGATTTGACTGTCCACACGCAGGCTTCTATAAGTGGTTGAAGAAGGGGTAGTGGGAGAGGAAGAGGAATGACTCAAGAAAGCCAAACCAGTTCTGCCAGTGAAAGGTGATGTGTGAGCAGATGCTAACACATTTGAGGCTTTTAACTAAGAATAATTGCAAAGACTTAAGCAACTTTTGTCTTTTTTAATTGTTTTCTATTCGATATTGCAGTAAAAGTCAAGATGCAAGAGAACCAGCAATAATGAAAGTAAAAGAGTTAATTTTTGAGCAAGTAGAGAGGGAAGTATAGCTGACGACCAGTCTGATAAGTCATGCCTTGTGATAAGCTATCAAAGTTGTCATCAGCCTTAGATAGAGAATGAGCTTCAGCTAGAATTCGTGACGACATCTGTAATAGGCCAACAAAAGTCTGATAAGTATTCAGGATCGTCGTTAGGCTTAGGGAGGGAATGGGATTTGAAGTGAAGAAGCGACGACAATTCTGATAAGTCATCACATGTCTGATAAGCCGTTACGTCTCATTGTCAACCTAAGGCAGAGATTTTCAAAAAAAAGGAGCTGACGAAATTCCTGATAAGTCGTCAGACTCCTGATAAGCCATCACACACGTCGTCGCCTGTCCGAGAAAATACTGTGATCAATGATTTTGTTTCCATAATTAGGCTGAAGTATTTAAAGCATATGTTAGGGTTTTCTAATGAAGGAGGGAACTAACGTTTTGAGAATCTTTTCTCTCTAGTTTTCTAACTTGAACTTTACAATTATTTTTGGAGAGATTATTACAATTATTTTGAGATTTTCCACTGTGAATCAAATCTGAAAAACACTTGTTGCTATTCATCTTGTCGTAAGTTCATATATCAAACTATGAATTCAACTTGTTGTCTTGATTATTTTATTATGAGTAGCTAAATTCCCTTAACCCGAGTTGTGGGATCTATGGGTTTAGGTTTGTAACGTAACTAAGAGTTCAAGATTCTAATGGTGGTAGAAACTTCTTGTTAATTCCATTATTTTATACTATGACTATTGGTTGCAAATAATAGGCTTTGCTTACTGGTGATTTGCTTGTGATAAGAAATCATCCCTAGTAAGAAGTGAATTATCAATAGGGACTTGAAAGCATCAAACTTCCATTTAATAATTAATGATGTAACAAGATTAATTAACTTGAGATAACATTCTGTTATGAAATATAAATTTTCTAAGTTCGTGAGAATTAGGTGGTTAAATGTTTAAATAGGTTGAGAAACATTTAGACATAACTTCAACAAGGATAGTCTATTGTTCCTACCTTCCACAAGAATCTTGAACTGTTACTAGCGTCTGTCAAATCCTAACACCCATAGTGAACATAACTCTGGTTTTCCTTATCATATTGATTTCAAACACTGAATTAAGAAGTAATTATTTGTTACCTTTCCAAAAACCCTCATTCACAGGAAACTGATAACTATCAGTTGATTAACCCACAGATAACTCAAATTCACACCATATTCCTTGTGGAAATTGACCCCAACCTAGTTGGGTTATATATTGACAACGATCACTTATATTCCCGTAAGAGATGTGTAATTTGAGCATTATCAAAAATGGCAACGTTGTCGGGGAGTACGATTGTAAAATAAAGTTGTGTGTGCTAATTGACTGTTAGTCAAGTTTCCTAGTTTTACGTTTATTTATTGATTTTGTTTGCTGCAGGACTTTTTTGGTACATGCCAAGAACCATAAGTTCCGTAGAACCATTATTACCATTTAATCCGAAACCACAACTAATCGGTAGAATGGCAGACCGGCAGGAGGCTGGCAGATTAGCAGCCTTAGCTAGAGCTCAGGTGAATGTGCAGAATGATGGTCAACAAGTACGATATCTAAATCCTAAAAATGACGACTTGGGAGATGAGGAGTTACTAAACCCTGGTAACTAACCCAAGGTGTGCAGAGAAAATAGTTGCACCAGTACAGCACAATGCTAACAGGAACCGTCCATTCTGAGGAAGGTAATATCACCAGTCGATCCAGCATGACCTCAATAATAATGGTGATGAAATAGATGGAGAAGGTGTAACGGGTGAAATTATTCCTCTACCGTTAGCACCTAGGGCGAAATTCAACAATACGAATACTATGATTCAACTCCTTAATCTGAAGGGGTTATTTGGTGGCCTTCCTGGGGATGATCCAAACTTGCATCTGGTGAACTTTGTCATCATTTGTAAATATTTTGATAACCCAGTAATGGGTCAGAATGCTATTCGTTTGAGATTATTTTTGTTGTCTCTGTCTGGGGAGGCAACATTGTGGCTTAATGAGCTGACACCCGATTCTATAACTAACTAGAGGTAATAGAAAGCAGCTTTGCTAGGAAGGTTCTTTCCACCTTCTAGGAGGGAACAGTTGAGAGATGAGATCAGCAACTTTAGACAGCTCCCAACTGAAGCCTTACATGAAACCTGGGAAAGATTAAAACAAAACCCGATGCAGTGTCCAAACCACAACATAACGGACATACACTTAATGGAGACTTTGTACCGGGATCTTAACTCTATGACAAAACTGATTGTAGAAAATGTTACTGGTGTTTCATTTGTTGATCTTACATTTCCAGAGACTTCAGAAATGCTTGAGAGAATGACAAAACAGAGTCGGGTATGGCATATCAGGGACTCTATGGTAGTAAGCCCCACTATTTCTATTGGTATGATTGTGAAACAACGCAGAAGAGCCGAGGAGTGTGATCAATACATGGCTCACCTAAAAATGCAGATGGACTTGCTA
The DNA here is from genome assembly GCA_030864225.1 of Capsicum baccatum var. pendulum. Classification (NCBI taxonomy): domain Eukaryota; kingdom Viridiplantae; phylum Streptophyta; class Magnoliopsida; order Solanales; family Solanaceae; genus Capsicum; species Capsicum baccatum. The sequence continues at coordinate 252,113,770 of CM061558.1, forward strand.
ACCAAGCATTTACTATCAGGTAAAACTGAGAAAGTAAAGGTTGTAGGATCACAGAGCAAAGTGGAGTCTGACTCAGAAGAAGAGGTGAACTATGTAAATAATGAGGGGGGTTTCCAAGGCAATAGCCAAGGAAATCAAGGTCGGACTTATTATGACAAGGCTGGATAAATAACTAGGAGCAAGGTAATTAGAGAAGCAATAATGATAGGAGCGGGTTATATGTCCCTTCTATAAATCGTGAAACTGCTATAATAAGTTCTAAAAAGATGTCCCTGGAGGACATGATGGCTAAATTGTTAAAGTGAGTGGAGGCTACCAACTCAGGGGTGACTACCATGAAGACAAATTTTTCCTCTATGAGTCAGTTGGTAAATTCGCACTCCACTTTAATCAAACAGCTGGAACAACAAATGAGCCAACTCTCTACAGCACTAAACCAGAGGAAGAGTGGAATGTTACTAAGTGATACGGTTCAAAATCCATGAAGTGATGGATCATGTATGGCAATTACCAATAGAAGTGGTAAAATATTACCAGGCCCTTTGTGGGCAAAAGTTTAGTAGCAGATATGACTGAAGCAGATGATGAACAAAAGAAGAATGTCCAGTGGAGTCTGAGAAGCTGGATGGTTCTGATGATGCATCAGTACAAGGAAAACAGAAGGAAAATGAACTAGTGGTGAAAACTCTCCCAAGATCACCACCTCCCCTTCCTCAAATATTGAAGAAGAAGAATGATGGTACAAAATTTAGTAAATTCATGGCAATGTTGAAGCAGTTAACAATAAATGTTCATTTGGTGGAGGCACTCAAGCAAATGCCAGGGTATACTAAATTAATGAAGGACCTTGTGACAAAGAAAAGAGCGGCGAGCTACGAATCGGAGGATAATCTCCATCATTGTAGTGTTATTTCTACGAAGTTCTTGGTGTAGAAGAAGGCAGACCCAGGAGCATTCACTATTCCTTGTACGATTGGGTCTCTAGAATTTGCTAAAGTCATATGTGATCTGGGAGCGAGCATTAATATGATTACACTGGCTATGTATAAAAACTGGGTTTGGGAAATCCCGCACCCACCAACATGCGACTCGTGATGGCGGATAGGTCAGTAAAATGACTAGTTGGTATTTTGTATGATGTGTTGGTGAAGGCAGATAGCTTTATATTTCCTACAGATTTCATTATTCTAGATTATGAGGTGGACTTTGAGGTGCCCATAATATTGGGTTGACCTTTTCTCGTAACCAAAAGTGTGTTAATTGATTTGCGAGCTAATGAGCTCTTATTAGGATGAATGATGAGGTGGTGCAATTTGATGTGTGCCAATCAATGAAGCAGCATAAAGAAATAAGTGTGTTCTCAATTATTGATGTATATTATGATGATGAGCAGGAGGTGTCAATAGAGGAGAAACTTATTGTCAAGCCTTTAGTCGCAGTTCTGATAAATGTTTATCGTGAAGGTATTGAGGAGTATGAAGAGACTGTTTGTGCTTTGTCAAGAATGGTTTCATACTCTTATGCTCCTAATAAGCTAGATCTTGATCTTTCTAATCAACCAACACCACCGGCTAAGCCATTCATTAAAGAGCCACCGGTGTTAGAATTGAAGGAATTTCCAAGGCAATTAAGGTACGTGTTTTGGGGCAATGAAAAAGCGCTACCCATTATTATTGCAGCTGATTTGGGCGAGAAGCAGGTAGAAGCACTTATTAAAGTACTTTAGAGGTATAAAAGAGCAATAGGATTGATTATCACAGATATTATTAGCATTCCCCCTGGTATCTGCACGCATAAAATACAACTTGAGAAAGATTATACTCCAACCATCGAGCACCACCGCCATCTTAACACACCAATGTAAGATGTGGTTAAGAAGGAAATTATTAAGTGTCTGGATGAAAGAGTGGTTTACCCAATTTCTGACAGTAAATGGGCAAGCCCAGTTCAATGCGTGCCCAAAAAAGGGGGCATGACTGTTGTTGCAAATGAAAGAAATGAGTTGATTCCACTCGGGCCAGTGACTGGGTGGAGATTTTGCATGGACTATCGTAAACTAAACTCATGGACATTGAAAGACCACTTCCCAATGCCCTTTTAGACCAAATGCTTGATCGATTGGCCGGAAGTGGGTGGTATTACTTCTTAGATGGTTATTCTAGATATAACCAGATTTGTATTGCTCGTGAAGATCAGGATAAGATGACACTCATATGTCCATATGGCACCTTACATTTAAGAGGATGTCGTTTGGGCTATGCAATGCACCCGCTACTTTTCAATGGTGTATGATGTCTATTTTCTCAAATATAGTAGAGAACACCTTAGAGGTGTTCATGGATGATTTATCTGTGGTGGGAGATTCATTTGAGCTGTGTTTGGCAAACCTGAGTATGGATTTGCAACAGTGTTTTGAATTCAATTTGGTGCTTAATTGGGAGAAATGCTACTTTATGGTACAGGAGGGCATTGTTCTCGGGCATAAAATTTTAGTAAAAGGGATAGAGATTGATCGATCCAAGGTTGAAGTTATCGAGAAACTACCATCTCCTATTTCAGTGAAGGAAGTGCGTAGTTTTCTTGGACATATTGGCTTTTACCGGAGGTTTATAAGAGACTTCTCGAAGGTTTCAAATCCACTTTGCAAATTTTTGGAAAAAGAAGTGAATTTTTCCTTTAATGATGATTGCTTGAAGGCATTTGAATGCCTTAAAAAGAAGCTGGTCGAGGCCCCTATCATTGTTGCACCGGACTGGTCAAAACCATTTGAAATCATGTGTGATGCAAGTAGTGTTGCCCTTGGAGCTGTATTGGGACAAAAAAAGGACAAACTGTTTCATCCAATATATTATGCCAGCAAAGCACTGAATGTAGCACAAAAGTACTACATTGTCACTGAACAGGAACTCCTGGCTGTAGTGTATACTTTTGAGAAATTTAGGGCTTACCTGCATGGGACCAAGGTGGTGGTCCACACTGACCATGCAGCCTTGAGGTATTTGATGGCTAAGAAATATGCAAAACCAAGGCTGATTAGATGGGTGTTATTGCTACAAGAATTTGACTTTGAAGTCAAAGATAGGAAGGGTTGCGAAAACTAAGTTGCGGATCATCTGTCTAGAATGGAAGGTGAGCAGACAGCTAGTGATGAAATGGAGATAAATTATGCATTTCCTGATGAGAAGATATTGGTTGTTGCTATGGAAAAAATATCTTGGTACATTGATTTTGCAAATTATGTTGACTGAGGTCATTCCAGAAAACCTTTTTTTCCATCAAAGAAAGAAATTCCTTTATGATGTGACACATTACTTCTGGGATGAGCCGTATTTTTTTTAACGATGTGCTAACAATATTATAAGGAGCTATGTGCCAGAAGTGGATGTATTGTGTATATTGGAAGCATGTCATGCTTCCCCAGTTAGAGGTCACCATGCAGGTGACCGAACGGCTAGGAAGGTACTGCAGAGTGGCTACTATTGGCCAATATTATTCAAGGATGCTCACGAGTTTGTGCTGAAATGCGACCAATGTCAGAGGCAGAGGTGAATCTCCAAAAGATATGAGATGTCTTTGACTAAGATGCTTGAAGTGGAATTGTTTGACGTCTGCGGCATCGATTTCATGGGTCTTTTTGTAAGCTCGTATGGGATGAAGTATATTCTAGTTGCTGTTGACTACGTCTCGAAATGGGTTGAAGTTGTTGCCTTATCTGATAATGAAGTAAAGAGGGTTGTTTCTTTTCTCAAGAAGAACATCTTCTCTCGCTTTGGAGTACCATGTACTATTATAAGCGATGAAGGATCTCATTTTTTCAACAAAGTGTTTTGAGCTGCCTTAGCAAAATATAGGGTGAAATAACAAAGAGTAGCCACTCCATATCACCCACAAACTAGTGGGCAAGTGGAGGTGTCAAATCGAGAGGTTAAAGCCATCCTAGCTAAAACGGTGAACGCTAGTCGGCAAGACTGGTCTTGAAAGCTTGATGATGTCTTGTGGGCATATCGAACCGCTTTCAAGACATCCATTAGCATGTCACCATTCCAATTAGTCTATGGCAAAGCATGCCACTTACGAATAGAGCTGGAGCACAAGGCTTAATGGGTACTCAAAATGTTAAATTTGAATTGGAAGGAGGCAACAAAGCTAAGACTGGGACAACTGAATGAGATGGATGAATTCTGTCTTAGGGCATATGAAAGAGCAAACCTATACAAAGAAAAGATGAAGAAGTATCATGATTGAAGGATCGAGAAATGAGATTTTCAAAAAGGTAACTTGGTGCTTCTGTTCAATTCCAGACTCAAACTGTTCCCAAGTAATCTTAAATCCAAGTGTTCAGGCCCATTTAGAGTTAGTCAAGTCTACTCATCTGGAGTAGTAGAACTTGAAAATGAAGACGGAAGCATCTTCAAGGTTAATGGGCAATGGGTCAAACTTTATATCAGTCTAAAAGACTCGATGAAAAGTACTGATACTATCTATCTTGATGAAGTCTGAAGAAATTGAGATACCTGAGTCATGCTGCAACGTTAAATCAAGCGCTACATGGGAGGCAACCCATGATCCCTGTGCTTGATCTAATCCAGGTATACCCTAACCCTTAGTTCAGTTTTTCTTTTATTTTAAGTTGAGGGTGTAGGGTGAGTTGTTGTTGTAATTTGTTGTACTTGACTAGGAGAAATACAAGTACTTGAGGCAGTTAACGTGGTTTTCTTATTTTGCGAACACCTCTCAAATGGTCTGATTGTTTAACTATGTGATTTGTATCTAATTGTAACCACTGTACATCTTGATATGGTATTAGTTATAGTGACTTGATAATCATTGCTAAACAATTGCATGAACTGGATAAGTAGTAACTTATGATATACTTGTGTGCCATGTGCGTGTGAGATCTTACTTAGTTCCCTTTGTATGTTGAATCCAGAACTTGCCCGGTTAGTCTTACCTAGATTAAAGGATAGGGGTTAGGAAAGGATCATAGACCGTTTTGATATTAGCCACTCTTAGCCTAAATGACCTTACTTGTATGCATAATATCCCTTGATCCCTGTTTTGATCCTGAATAGCCTAGTTCTTTTTTTATGCTACATATCACTGTGTCATTCATATTATAATGAACCTGTTTTGGCCCTGGTCCTCCTTTGACATTATACACCTTGACTTAGGCAAATGGCCTAAGTTGAGGGTGGTTATCATAGGGGTGCATGGTGTAAAATGAGTATGAAGAAAGGTAGAATAAAAGAAAGGAATAAAAAACTGGGTGCGGTGGAAAAGAACAAGAAAATAAAAGTTGTAAAAAAAAGTGATTGTAGAAAAGACAGTACCCATCCTGAATATCTGTGATCAAGAAAAGAGAAGAATAGAAAAAGGTTAATAAGTGGGACCCCAGAAGCTAGTGTAGTATCAAGGAGACTTAGTCACTTTAAATATCATCGAGTATCATGCCAGCCCCTAGCCTACATTACAAGCCAAAGAGAAGACCTATAGTACTCCTAGCTGACCTGTCTGAAAATCTTGGTAATGAAAATAAAGGCAAGCCTATAGTATTTGGCCTACATTGATTGGAACTTCATTCTAAGAGTGAGTGTCTTTAATTGTACCCATGGTTACATATATGTTGTCTAATATAAGTGGAGTGGGACTTCTTTATAGTGAGGGCACACTGGTTACGTTGCTAGTTGCTAACTTGTTTGGATAGTGTAATCTTGGTACATGCATGGTTGTTGTTGCTGAATTGATGCCATATCTTGATTCCTGTGTGTTGCATTGTTGTTATTCAATAATATGCACAGTTTTTGTTTTTAAATTAATAGACCTTGGAGATGGTGAAGATGTTTTGAGATAATATGGATGGTTGACTACCAAATGTACTATGTATCCTCTTGGTTGTGTTTTAGTTGCTTGAGGACAAGCAATTGTTTTAATTTGAGGGCGTTGATGCGTGAGCAGATGCTAACACATTTGAGGTTTTTAACTAAGAATAATTGCAAAGTCTTAAGCATCTTTTATCATTTTTTTTTATTTTCTGTTTGATATTGCAGTAAAAGTCAAGATGCAAGAGAACCAACAATAATGGAAGTAAAGAGTTGATTTTTGAGCAAGTAGAGAGGGAAGTATAGCTGACGACCAGCCTGATAAGTCATCAGCCTTGTGATAAGCTATCAGAGTTGCCTCAGCCTTAGACAGAGAATGAGCTTCAGCTGAAATTCGTGATGACATTTGTGATAGGCCGTCAGAAGTGTGATAAGTCGTCAAGCTCGTCGTTAGGCTTAGGCAAGGAATGGGATTTAAAGTGAATAAGCGACGACAATTTTGATAAGTCTTCACATGTCTGATAAGCCGTCACATCTCATTGTCAACCTAAGGGAAAGATTGTCAAAAGTGAAGAGGAGCTAACAACATTCCTAATAAGTCGTCAGACTCCTGATAAGCCGTCACACACGTCTTCACCTGTCCGAGAAAATACTGTGATTTATGATTTTGTTTCCATAATTAGGATGAAGTATTTAAAGCATATGATTTTCAAATGAAGGGGGGAACCAACGTTTTGAGAATCTTTTCTCTCTAATTTTCTGACTTGAACTTTACAATTATTTTTGGAGAGATTATTACAATTATTTTGGAATTTTCTACTGTGAATCAAATCTGAAAAACACTTGTTGCTATTTATCTTGCCGTGAGTTCATATATTAAACTATGAATTCAACTTGTTGTCTTGATTATTTTATTATGAGTAGCTAAATTCCCTTAACCCGAGTTGTGGGATCTATGGGTTTGGGTTTGTAACGTAACCAAGTGTTCAAGATTCTAACGGTGGTAGAAACTTCTTGTTAATTCCATTATTTTATACTCTGACTATTGGTTGCAAACAATAGGCCTTTCTTACTTGTGATATGCTTTAGATAAGAAATCAACCCTAGTAAGAAGTGAATTATCAACAGGGACTTGGAAGCATCAAACTTTCATTTAATAATTAATGATGTAACAAGATTAATTAACTTGAGGTAACATCCTGTTATGAAATATAAATTCCCTAAGTTCGAGAGAATTGGGTGGTTAAATGTCCAAATAGGTTGATAAACATTTAGACATAACTTCGACAAGGATAGTCTATTGTTCCTACCTACCACAAGAATCTTGAACTGTTACTAGCGTCTGTCAAATTCCAATACCCATAGTGAACATAACTCTGGTTTTCCTTATCATATTGATTTCAAAAACTGAATTGAAAAGTAATTATTTATTACCTTTCCAAAACCCCCCATTCACAGGAAACTAATAACTATCAGTTGATTAACCCCACAAATAACTCAAATTCACACCATATTCTATGTGGGATTCGACCCCAACCTAGTTGGGTTATATATTGACAACGATCGCTTACATTCTCGTAAGAGATGTGTAGTTTGAGTGTTATCAGAAGGGGCATAGGAAGGGGTATGCCTCCTCAAAGGCAAGACCATGAGGACAATAGTGGATGATATACAAGACCTTTTAAAAGGCCAAAAATAGTGGGGATTGGAATAAACCAAGCTGAAGATGGCTTTACCACTCTTAATGTAAGTAGTTTATAGAATTTTTATTTGTGTGGCCTGAAATTTCTGAAGATTGCCTTATAATTTCCATAATTTATTTGCGCAGCCTGAAATGCCAAGTAGAAGAGTTATTAGCACTGGTGCAAAGGTCACAAAGAGGTCTGATATTGTGACTGGTGATATTAGCTACACACCAAGACAAGGATTTAAATGAAACGGGAAGTTGGCCATTACCAATATCAAACTTGAAAGAATGAGGGCTAAAAAGGTTATTCAAAAAAGGTCTACAAATGCTGCCAAAACACAAGGCAAAAATATTTCGACTAGGAAGACTCATGTGCTATGGAAGTAGGACATCTTGCTGATATGATGTGTATATTTTGGTGGATATTGTTGATATTGTCATAAATAATTAGTTTTTGTATGTTTTGCTGATGGTGATAGCATTTTGATCTTATTTTGTAGCAATCAAATAATGTTTTGGACAGTTTATTTTGTTAGATACCTTTAGTTATTAAGGTATGTTTTGTTAGGTACCAAACAAAACAAGCTTTGTAGTTCAAATTGAAACAATGAATGTGTTGAAATGAAGTCCTCATTTTCTTTCATTATGGTTGCCTTGTTAGTCTATTCACTGTACATTACGTTTTGAATGCTCACAAATGTTGTCAATATCACAATATATTGATACAAAATAGATTGCATAGGTGTTACACAACCAAACAAAATTACATCTTGCTAAGCAACTACTATTTCAATAAGAGAAAAGATGAACACTATTTTGTAGAACAAGAGAATGACTATGACAATTTCAATAGCACACAGCTACATTTATCATCCGTTCTCTTAGTAATGCTTGTCCAAAATAGAAAAAACACTACGACAATCACGACGATGAGCTTCCAATTATAACATTTGATCTTCTCTCCTTCTTCACCACTCATTTGCCATTATTTTCATAAAATGTCAATACTTCTTCCAACTCCTTGATTCTCTTTGCCAATCTTAGAATAACTGTCTTCGATCGTAAATCAGTCTTTTTTGGATCCATCCATCTAAAGAAGTTGCATGATATCTCCTAAAAGGGGCCATAAACAAATCAATTGAACAGAAACAAGAGAAAAAATAAGAAAATATGTATAGGACATACACGACAGCGTAGACAAGGCCAAAATCTTCTAGCTGGATTGTCCTCCGATCATGACGTTTTCATTGACAGTAAGTTTCCATGTTTGCATCGCATTTTTACACGCACCATGAGATGTTAAAGCTTTAACGACTGATTTTCTTTAGAAATTACAACATAAATGGAAACATCTTACCTTTTAAGGTAAATTTTATTGAGAAAAGATTAAGAAAGAGACACAAATTTTTTCTTCAAAATAGCCAGCGGCTATGTTAATGGCAGAGGAGGTTCGTATTTTAAAGTGGAGAAGAAGAAGAAGAAAATTTATTTTTTTTCTAAAATTAATTGACACGTGGCAGATTTTAATTGGTGAACTTAGTCACATTTTAATCGTTTACGCGTCTGACATGCGTGACTATACGCGGAGCCAAAGTTTAAGTCAAAATGGTGTATTTACAACGGATTAAAGAAGAATTGTGGGATAATAGGTCGTATCGAAAGTTTAAGTGTCTTTTTGAAAAACTCGAGCAAGATCAGATGAGTCTTTATGTATTTTCTCTTTATACAAACTTAAATAACTGTTTATACATATTTAAAGTCGAAGAACATAAATACCAAATGAAATTAAATTAAAGTAGGTGTCTGACCATGTTAATTTTTTATTTTTTTAGAAAAATTATTATTATTACGGCGAAACGGGCCAAAGAGTATTTATGTTAGTATTATTATGCCTTTTCAAAATACTCACAAATTTGATGGCCAAACGCCCCCCTAATTCTCCCATTCTCCCTATACTCACACTTTACACCTTTTTGTCCTTATTTCATTTCAAATTCCCTTTTCCTTTTCAAATCTCTCTCTCTCTCTCTACACACCAAAAGAAGCAAAAACTCTCAATAGCAGCTAGAAAATAATAAAGGAACTCCCCCATTATTAATGTCCACCTCTCCCATCCTTTCAACCCCTCTCTCTATATATATATACGTATATATCGTTTCTCTCTATATATATAATGTGATCCCTCGATCACTCTTTCTCTTTGTATATCTCTCTCTGTCTCAATGTCTTCTTCAAAAATGATGAAGTTGTGAAGTAGAAGCAGTAACCGAATTTAGAGGAGCTAGGTCTATTTTTAAAATGTTTTTTTTAGTTTTTTTTGTGGTGTTTTTGAGTTTTTGAGTTTTTGAAATTGAGTTGTTGTGTCAATGTCTTTTTTAAATGTGATGGAGCTGTAGAAGAAGGTTCTAGAGCAACTAGGTTTTTTTCTTCTTTTTTTTTTAGTTTTAGAGTTTTTGAAATGGAGATGGTGGTAAATTTCGAGGTATTTTGTGGTTGCTTTTTTCCGAGATTTACGATCTAATTTCTGAAATTTGCTTTTTGTTGTCTCTGGAGTTTGTTGTCTAGGAGTGCTTTGGGAATTATGGAAGGTTTATTTTTCTCTCTCTATTTTTTCTTCTTATTCTCTGGTTGTTTGATAAGACTTTGTGAAACAATGAAGAATTTAAAGTGTATGCAGCTCTCGTTTGTGTTCGGTACCTGTTTTAAAGTACGACTGATCTGAATTCGCACCATTTAAGGCCATTAGTAGATTTCTTTATGTAGGACTTGAAAGTGAGACCTCTAGTTAAGGAAGTAAACTCACTTTGCTAGGTAGAATTATGATGAGTTTAATTTATTTGAATGAACGAAAAATAGAAATTAAAGTTTAATTTTTTTAGTGAAGAAATTGTTTCGAAAAGTGTACTGGTGCTTTGATTTGATAAGCTGAATTTTTTGAACGAGCGAAAATAGATTATTAAAATAGTTTTTTTTCTGCGAAGAAATTGTTTCTGAAAATGTACTGGTATTTTGATGAGCTGAATTATTTGAATGAGTGAACAAAAAAAAAATTTTGATTGATAATTGTAAGTGAAGAAATGTGTCTAATTTGCATTAGGGCTAATTTGGATTCGCGTTAACTAGGGCTCACTCTGGTTGTTCTCCTTACCGATTATGTTTCATAGTTAGAGATCAAAATTGAGATCTCTGATTAAGAGATGAGCAACTTAGATAGTTGCTTTGACAAAGCTAATAGAAGTGAAAAATGGAAGATGATTTGGGAAATTTATTTATTAGTATTTAATTAGTTTTGTATTTTGATAGTTTTGGCTATTCTTGCACCAAGAATTTATCTAAAACAACTTCTCAACCTACAAAAATAGGTATAGATTTGTATATGTTCCACTTATCTCACTGTGAGATCACACTGGATAATTATTTGTGATATAAATGTCAAGTAAAAGTATAAAAAGAAAATCTCTTAATTTTTTGTACTTATAAAGAGAATTCAAATCTTACTATGTAATTGCATCATCAAAACAAGTTATTGTTTTAACAAAATTGATGAACCTCTTTCACACTAAAGATTTAATTAAGAAATCACAATAATGGGGACACCATCCCTAAATATGAAAAATCTATCAGCAAATTCCTATTTCCTTTGTTATCAGTTGTTTCTTCTTTCAACTTTGTTTGCTGGTAAAAAATTATGAGACAATAATTATGACATTATTATTTCACGTCATGTTCAGTGTGACAATTCTTTTTCTGCATATCAAAAGTTACACTGATCAAATTTGAAAAATGAGAATTAGCATTTGCTAAATTCATGAAGTTTTATGTATAAGATCTTAACCTGGTTATAAAATATTGTCACGACCCGAAGCTACCCCTAAGTCGCGACAATGGTACTTACGGTCACAAGTGACCACAAGCTTACCTATGAGCTGATACCTGTTGTGATCACTGAATAAAATAGTAATAAAACACATGAGCGGAAGGTAAACTGATAAGGTACTGTAAATCTGAATACTGAAATATGTGTCAATAACATGTATGAAATATCTGATAATACTAAAATAAATGACTGACTGTCTAACGGATTATCTAAAAGCCTCTAAGCATCATAAGGAGTTGATGGGTCAAACCCCCAACTAACTCTGACTGACTGAACATAAGAAAATACTAACATAAAACTCAGATAAACATATCATGTCTCTGATGGATGAGGACTCACCACTACTGCTGCTGAGTAATGCTGAGCTATCTAAAAACGATCGAGAAACTGAGCGTCCGAACCTATGTTATAAGACAACATATCGCAAAGAAAAGTATGCTGTCAGTACTTTGAACATTTTGGTATATGAGATGAGGACTGACTGAAATGTGTGAGATAATTGAACATGAATACATAAACATGTAATATCTGAGAATGCAAGACCAGGCATAAGTATGTTACTAAAATATTCTAAAATCTGAAAGGCTGACATATGAGTAACTAAATAACTGATAAATCTGTACACTTGGTCAAGCAAACCTAAGCTAAGCTACACTGACATACTGACTGAAACTGTGGGAAATATCATGTAACCGGCATGCCCCAATCTACACTAATTGGGGTCTAACCTGTAACCTCAGTTGGAAGGGTGTTAGTATTGTGCCACGGGTACTAATACATGGCTGATGATGTGAATCCACAAGGAAGATGTCCCGAAGGATTAGGGAGTCAGTCCTAAACTAGCCAGTGACCCCTAAAAAAGTGTCAGTCCTAAACTGGTGGGTGACATCTCATAATCCTACGCTGGCTACGTAGTTCCAGAACTTAGGGTCTGCTACTAAGGACCCAGTCCTAACTGGCGGATAAGCCTCATCCCTAGGTTTTCTCGGTGCTAAATCCTACTCCCAACTGAACTAACACTGATACTAAATTGAACTAAATTTAACTGAACATTACTTCTGATGGTGCTCATTATGATTATATCAACTGAGTAAAATAATAATAATATCTATGATTTAGCTGAATCATTACTTGAAAATCTGAAATCATGTAAAACACATATGTATCGGGTGTTCATAACCCTCCAGCACTGAATGACTATAAAAATATGATACAAAGCTTGAAAACCATAGTATGGGATCACGAATCAAAGACCCATAACATAGACATTTCATCAAACATGTAAGAATCATGAACTTGAATATGGGAATACCTTAAAACATGAGAAAACAACATGATGTCATGGCTAAATTTACAATTCGATATTATGACATAAAATTTGATTGAACAAGACATGGGAAATCGAAACATGAAGCATGAGATAACCTAACTTTCCATGGAATCATACTAGGACATGAATTAAGTCAAACTACTAAGGAAAAATCATGAATTTAAACTCATCTTGAACATACGCATCTTCATAACAAAGAAAAAATCATACTTTTAATCAAAGAAAGGTTTTTCGGCTCTATAGGTGAAAGGGACCTATGGATCATACCCCACATACCTTAATAGGTAGTTTCATGAGGATTTTTGAACTTAGAAGCTTGAACTCTTGATTTCTTGGGGAAGAAGCTTGACGTTTTCTTGGGGAAAAATTAGGTTTTCTTGAGAGCTATTTGGAGTGAAAGTAGCAAAAATGCCCTTTTGGAACTCCCACATCGTGTTAAGGACGAATTACGTTGAGGGAAATGACTCAAATGCCTCTTGGATACTTAAACTATATAACTGCGCGAGATAGAGCCACGCGTCGCGCCTCTCTCTCTACGGGATAAAGAAATGTGCCGCGAAGGTTCCTTCGGGAGAGAAAGCCACGTGATGTGGACCACTCCACATTGGGAGAGAGCAACGCGTCGTTGTCTTATCGCACTGCTTCTCAGTTTCAGCCGTCTAAATATGCCTCGATCCTCGTTTAAAAATTCTAAAACTTTCCCGAGACATACTTTTAACCTTCCTAAACATAATCAACCCAAAAACCAATATTTTAGGGTCGGGAAAGACAAAATAAAAATCTACAAAGTCAGGGGTCATGAAAATCACTAATCCTTACAATTTAGTGAAAATTTCAAGTTTTGGACCCCTTAAGCATGCAACTACAACTGAACCAAGCTTAGAATATTATGGGGAATTATAATATCTGCCCCTTGGGGACATTCGTCCTCGAATGAGACTGGTTAGATTGAGAATACTAAGGTAACTGAGGTCACATACAGAACATGTATGATTTGGAACATGATTACATAACTGAGTCTGAAGCATAATACAAGAACTGAACTGATTTCGTGAAGGCATGCAATGACATGATAATGGTTACATAACTGAAACTGAGAATAAAAAAGAGTCATTCTAACAAAAACTGTTACCTCAAGTTGAATCTGAGTTTGTGCAGAAAAGATGCAGATACTTGGTTCGCATATCTGTTTCTGCTTCCCAAGTAGCTCCCTCAACGGACTGATTCCGCCAAAGAACATTAACCAAGGGAACTTCTTTATTCCTTAGCCTACGAATCTGATGATCAAGGATCTCAACTGGGACTTCCATAGGAAAGACTATCCTGAACATCCATAATTTCTAAAGGAACAACAACAGCTGAATCACCAACGCATTTATTTAACAAGAAAACATAGGACAGCGGATGTACTGATGTCAACTCTGCAAGCAACTCAAGCTCATAAGCTACCTTTCCAAGATGGTACAAGATTCTATAAGGGTCGACATATCGGGTACTGAGTTTCCCCTTTTTGCCAAACCCTTTCACTTTCTTTATAGGACAAATCTTCAAATAGACCTTATCACTAACCTCAAACTCAAGATCCCTTCTCCTTACATCTGCATAGGATTTTTGATGGCTTTGGGTTGTCTTCAGCCTTTCCCGAATCAACTAAACCTTCTCCATTGCCTCGATCACTGACTACAACCCTATCAAAGCAGCCTCCTACTTCAAATCAACCAATGGGAGATCTACATCTCCTTCCATAGAGAGCCTCAAATGGATTCATCTGAATACTGAAGTGACAACTATTGTTATAGGCAAACTCAATCAAAGGTAAGTAGTCATCCCAACTACCTTTAAAGTCAATGACACAGGCCCTCAACATGTCCTCTAAAGTCTGAATGGTCCTCTCTGCCTAACCATCTGTCTGAAAATGACAGGTTGTACTGAGATAGACTTGGGTACCAAGACCCTTATGAAATACCTTCCAAAAGTGAGAGGTAAACTGAGTACGTCTAAATGAAATGATAGATAATGGAATCCCGTGAAACTTAACCAACCCTCTGAGATAAATTCCAGTGTAATCCTTGGCTGAATACGACATATGAATTGGAAAAAATGAGCTAATTTGATCATTCTATCCACAATGACCCATATCGAGTCATGCTGACGACGCGTACGAGGCAATCTTATCACAAAATCTATGTTCACCACTTCCCACTTTCAAGTGGGGATGCTAAACTCCTAAAGTGTACCACTAGGCCTTTGGTGCTCCACTTTAACCTGCTGACAATTTGAACACTTATCCATAAACTCTGCAATATCCTTCTTTATAACATTCCACAAATAGATTTTTTGCAGATCACGGTACATCTTAGTGGCTCCTGGGTGGATAGAGTACTGTGCACCATGCGCTTCTGCACATATTCATTGTATCAAACCACCAACACATGGAACACACAACCTGCCTTGACAATGAAGCACACCATCTCTCCCCTTGGGAGAAAACCTCTACTTTCTAATCTCTAATTGCCTCCTTCAACTTAATCAAACTAGGATCCCTATCTAGTTTCTCCTTCACTTCAGCAACTAATGAAGACTCTGAACTATTCTGAACCCATACACTACCTTCAGCTGAATCAACCAACCTAACACCCAGTCTAGCAAGCTAATAAACCTCACTGACTAACTTCTTCTTGTCTTCCTCAACATGAGCATCACTATCCATAGACAATATATTAAGGGCATCTATCACTACGTTGGCCTTTCTCGGATGATACAACACACTCATATCACAATTTTTCAGCAACTCAAGCCATCTTTTCTAATGAAAATTCAGGTCTTTCTATGTGAACACGTACTGTAAGCTCTTATGATTAGTGAATACATCAACATGAACCCCGTAAAGATAGTGCCTCTAAATTTTCAAGGCAAAGACAACAACGACTAGTTATAAATCATGGGTAGGGTAGTTCTTTCCATGGGGTTTAAGCTGTCTAGACGCGTAGGCTATGACATTGCCTCTCTACATCAAAACATAACTAAGACCAACTCTAGAAGCATTACAGTAAACTACAAATCCATCTGAACCATTTGGCAAAGCCAAAACTGAGGCAGAGGAGAGTCGATTCTTCAACTCCTAAAAATTCTTCTCGCAGGAATCTGGCGGCTGAAATTTGACCTTCTTCTGAGTCAATCAAGACATGGGGGATGAAATAAAATAAAACCCTTCAATAAATTATCTATAATATCCATCCAAACCCAAAAAACTTCTGATATTTTATGAAGAGATGGGTTTAGACCAATTTCTCACTGGTTTGGTCTTTTGAGGGTCAACACGAATGCCATCATCAAAAATAATATGGCCAAGGAAAGCTACTGATATTAGCAAAAATTATCACTTACTAAATTTGGCGAACAACTGATGAGCTCTAAGAGAATGTAATATAATTTTCAGGTGGTCTGCATGATCATTCTCACTACGGGAATAGATAAGGATATCATCAATGAAGACTATGACAAATATGTCCAAGTACTGCCTGAACACCCTATTTATCAAGTCGATGAAAGATACAGGGCATTTGTTAGTCAAAGGACATAACTAGGAATTCAAAGTGACCTAACCAAGTTTTGAAGGCTATCTTCGGAATGTGACATTCTCTGACTCTGAGCTGACGATAGTCGGATCTGAGGTCTATCTTAGAGAAATAATTGACACCCTAAAGTTGGTCGAACAAGTCATCAATTCTGGGAAGTGGATACTTATTCTTGGTTGTGACATTATTCAACTGACGATACTCTATGCACATTCTGAGAGAACCGTCTTTCTTACGCACGAACAGGACTGGAGAAATACTAGGCCTGATGAAACCCTAATCTAAGAGATCATTTAATTGTTCCTTTAGTTCCTTAAGATCAGCTGGAGCCATTCTATAGGACGGAATAGAGAGAGGTTGGGTGTCTAGAAGGAGATCTATTTCAAAGTTAATTTTTTTTCGGGAGGATCTTCAGGAAACACATCTAGAAATTCTCTTACTACTAAAATTGACTCAGGACTAGGAGCCTCAAATTTTGGGTCCTTGATTCAGACAAGATTGTAAGCACACCCCTTAGATATTATCTTTCTAGATTAAAGATATGAAATAATCTGACCCCTAAGCACCGAAGTGTCACCCCTCCATTCAATAACTGGTTCATTAGAAAATTGAAACTAAACGACTCTACTTATACAATCAATTAAGGCATTGCAAGAGTTGATCCAATCTATGTGGAGAATGACATCAAAACTAGTCATCCCTAACTCCACCAGATCAACTGATGTGATTTTCTGAGTTACTATGACTGGTCAATTTCTGTATACCTGTCTGGCTATAATAAATTTACCCACTAGGTAGACACTTAGAAAGGCTCTGCTAATATTTCGGGACTGACAGCAAATTTGATGGCTATATAAGGGGTCACAAGAGAAAGTAAAGTTTCGAGGTCTAATAAAAACATAAACATAGAGATAGAAAACCTGTAACGCACTTAAAACCACATCAGGAGAACTTTTCTGATTATGCCGAGTCTAGAGAGCATACAATCTATTCTGATGCAGACCGCTAGTAACACTAGAAGTGGCACTCTACTGTATCGGGCGATCTTTCTGGGGTTGATACAAGGTTAGACTGGCCCTGCCGATGCGAATCCTTTCCCCTCTGAGAAACTAATAGACACTTCCAAATCCTTTGGCCTGGCTTCCCACATCTTAACACACATCACAACCAACCCTACACTCACTTTGATGATTCTTACCACGTCTCCAGAAAAGTGGATTAGTGCGACCGCTATTCACACTGTGCTAGTTCTTAGAGCCTGGCGCTCTATCTCGACTGTCTTCCCTGAACTTAGTCACTGTCGCAATAGCTGAAGACGGAGCTGGGGCTAAAAAAATTTTATGAAACTGAGAATGGTTATCGCTTTCTGGCCTTGGCTGAGAGAAGTTAAAACTAACTATTTTGGCCTTTTATTCTCTCTCCTTCTTCTTACTCTTCCTATACTCAATTTACGAGCATGAACCATAAGTCTAGATAGGTCAATTTTCTTAATCAACATACTAGTCCTACACTACTTAACCACACTATCGCTACACCAAATACAAACTTACTCATTATAGACCAGTTATTTTCCACCATAATAAGACATACCTTGCCAACTAAGTGAACTTAAATGATTACTCTTTCATGCTCATATTACTTTATTTCAAATTGATGAACTCTTAAACCTTAGCTTCGTTCAACTCTGGGGGAAAGAACATGTCTAAGAAAGTTGTGGCAAACTCCTCCCACTCTATAGGCCCTGCATCAACACCTCGGTTCTCCTTCCACTGCTTAACCAAGTGTGAGCTACATCCTGCAATTGATATCCAGCCAACTCTACACTCTCACTCAAAGTGAAACCTATGATATCTGTCACTTTATGCACCATGTCTAGAAATTTTAATGGATCCTACTCAGACTTGGATCCCGAAAATAGGGGGATTCATCCGAGTGAAATATCGAATCCTAACTGTAACTGTATTTACCACTGGAATGGCTGGAGCAACAGCCTGCTGGTTTTTCTGAGCAGCTAATTAATGGTATAAAGTCTTGAAAGCAGCCCTCAATTCGGCATGAGAGACATGTTCATTCAAGGGATCTTCTAGAACAGGTGGGGGTGCAGGCTGATCACTGTTCCTTCTTCCGTTATTTGTTCTAGGAGGCATTGTCTGTAAACTAAATGAAGGATTAGTTAGAAAGAGGAACTTCATTGAGCTCATGATATTTTGCACGAAATAAACACTAAAATAAATGAAACTTTCCTAAAATGTCTCGTACCCTCTTGCCCATAAGTGTGGCGCGCTTCACACCCATGCACAAGACTCTACTCATTACGATTGTCAGACTCCTTAGGACACTTTAAATCCCTAGGCTCTTATACCAAGTTTTGACACAACCCAAGGCTGTCTCCTAGTTGTGACAACAGTGCTTACGGTCATAAGTGACCACAAGCTAACCTATGAGATAGTACCTGTTGTGAGCACTAAATAAAGTAGTAATATAACATATGAACGGAAGGTAAACTTATAAGGTACTGTAAATCTGAATACTAAAATATGTGTCAATAACATGTATGAAATATTTGATAATACTGAAAGAAATGAATGACTGTCTAACTAATTATCTGAAAGCCTCTAAGCATCATGAGGAGTTGATGGGACAAACCCCCAACTAACTCTGATTGACTGAACATAAGGAAATACTAAAATAAAACTCAGATAAATATATCATGTCTCCGATTGATGAGGACTCACCATTACTGCTGTTGAGTAACGCTAAGTTGTCTAAAAATGGTCGAGTAATTGAGCGTCCGAACCTATGTTATAAGACAACATAGCGCAAAGAAAAGTATGCGGTCAGTACATTAAATGTACTGTATATGAGACGAGGACTGACTGAAATTTGTGAGATAACTAAACATGAATACATAAACATGTAATATCTGAGAATGCAAGTCTAGGCATAAGCATGTTACTAAAATATTCTGAAATCTGAAAAGCTGACATCTGTGTAACTGAATGACTGATAAATCTGTACACCTGGTCAAGCAAACTTGAGCTGAGCTACACTGATACTGACTGAAACTGTGGGAGATATCATATAATCGATATGCCCCAATCTGAGCTAATTGGGATCTAACCTGTTGCCCTAGTTGAAAGGGTGTCAGTGTCGTGCCACGGGTAGTAACACATGGTTGACGATGTGGATTCACAAGGCTGATGTCTCAATGGACTAGGAAGTCAGTCCTAAACTGGTGGGTGACCCCTAAGAGAGTGTCAGTCGTAAACTGGAGGGTGACATCTCATAATTCTACGTTGGCTAAGTAGTTTTGGAACTTAGGGACTGTTACTAAAGACCCAGTCCTAACTGGCGGGTGAGCCCCATCCCTAGGTTCGCTCGGTGCAAAATTCTACTCCCAACTGAACTGGCACTGATACTGAACTGAACTAAATTTAACCGAACATTACTTCAGATGGTGCTCATCATGATTATATCAACAGAGTAGAATAATAATAATGATATCCATGATTTAACTGAATCATTACTTGAAAATCTAAAATCATGTAAAATGCATACGTATTGGGTGTTCATAACCCTCCAGCACTGAATGGCCTTAAAAGATACAAAGATTTAAAATAATAGTATAGGATCATGGTTTAAAGACCTATAACATAGACATTTCATCAAACATGTGAGAATCATGAACTTGAACATGGGAATGCCTTAAAACATGAGAAAACAACATGATGTCATGGCTAAATTCACAATTCAATATTACGACATGAAATTTGATTGAATACGACATGGGAAATCGAAACTCGAAGCATGAGATAACCTAACTTTCCATGGAATCATACTAGGACATGAATTAAGTCAAACTACTAAGGAAAAATTATGAATTTAAACTCATCTTGAACATATGCATTTTCATAATAAAGGAAAACTCATACTTTAATCAAAGAAAGGTTTTTGGGCTCCATGGGTGAAAGGGACCCATAGATGAACACCCCACATACCATAATAGTTAGTTTTTTGAGGATTTCTTAAACTTTGAAGATTGAACTCTTGATTTCTTGGGTTATAATCTTGAGTTTGTTCTTGGGGAAAGAGGAGGGTTTCTTGAGAGTAATTTGTTGTGAAAGGGGCAAATAATGTCCTTTTGGAACTCCCAAATCGTGTTAAGGACGAATTGAATTGAGGGAAATAACTCAAATGCCCCTTGGCCAATTAAACTATATAACTGTGCAAGACAGAGCCACGTGTCGCGCCTCTCTCTCCACGGGAAAAAGTAACGCACCTTGCAGCTTACTCCGGAAAAGAAAGCCATGCATCACGGACCACTCCACGGGAGAGAGCAACGCGTCTCGGACTTATCGCGTTGCTTCTCTGTTTCAGCCATCCAAACACGCCTCAATCCTCGTCCAAAAATCTCAAACTCTCCCGAAACATACTTTTAACCTCCGTAAACATGAATCAACTTGAAAACCAATATTTCGGTGTCAGGAAGGCCAAAATAAAAATTCACAAAATCTAGGGGTCTTAAAAATGACTAAGTCCTTAACACTTAGTGAAAATTTCAAGTCTTGGACCCCTTAGGCATGCAACTACAACTGAACCAAGCTTAGAATATTACGACGTATTACATATATATATATATATTGTACATGAAAGGTACTTCCTTCGTTTCATTTTCTGGCTGCATTTTCTTTGTAGTTAGTCTAAAAAGAATATCTCATTATAATTAAAAATAATTTAACTTTAAATTTTTTCTTTTATTCTTAATGAAATGATTTACGACCACAAAAATATTGAAAAAATATTTTTTTACACAAGTTTTAAAATTTTTAATTTTTTTCTTAAATGCCATGTCATGAAACGATGTCGTCTAATATAAGACAAAGGGAGTAATATTTTCTATGTAAAATGTAGGTATCAATCTGCATAATGGCCATTTCTCTGCAATAAAATTTTGGACCTAATGAAAATCCTAAGTCGGGAAACAGTTCGGTTCATATTTCATGTCAACATTAGAGCATTGAGGAAACTTTTTCCTAGTACAAGAAGATTAGGAAAGACACACTACGATAAATATTTTCAAAAGTAATATAATTACATGCACCTTAACTTATCATATTCACACAAATTTTCATCCTTACAAAGTAATTACGAAAATTTTAACTAATTATGTATTTTCGTTGGATGTATCGGGAGCAATTATGTATCTCAACAGATTCAAAATCGAAAAAGTGTATTGGGAGATAATTATCTATCTTTAGAAAGAAAAAAATGTATATTCAATGAATGTATTATGTATCTCAATAGACTCAAAATCGAAAAAAAATATATTGAGAGCTAATTATGTATCTTTATAAAGGAAAGAAAGTATCTTCATTGGATGTATCAAGAGTTAATTATATATCTCAACAGACTCAAAATAGTATCTTCAGTAATTATGCAAAATGTGAGAATATTTTGTAATTAAGCTCTGAATTATCTAAATTTGTATCGTTTTTCCCAAATATTTAGCATCCAAGTGGGAGCACGTTATTGCGGAAAACAAATGGTGTCATTTAAGTAGAGTCGATTTCAAAATATGTGTAATTCATTATTCCTGTACTACTCCTTTTGATCCTGAGGGACGAGGGAGGCTAAGTTAGCCGAAAGATGATTATCAGCTCAAGAACGTAAGGTAATTTTGCTTTTTCATGATAAGAAAGGGTGGAGAAAATGCCTCGAGTCAAGGGTGAATTTGTTCCCAATCCTTGTACACACCGCATATCACACTGGGAGCTGGCCATGTTCGAAGGCGTTACTTTAACCATAAGGAGGATGCCAAAAGCAAGGCTAGTGAATGGAGTGAAATCGAAACCCCCTTCTGATACCAAAGCTTCCGACAGCACAATAAAGACAATGATAACTTCGATGTCCTTATAGGTCCGATAGAACAAGATAACGTCATGACGAGGCAAACCATTTATCTTTAGGAAGTATTTTTCTTTTGATGTTAGTATTTCCTTTCTTCTTTGATATTTTCATTCTAACGTCTTACTCTTTATTTTTTAAATTTGTTTTAAAAAATATATTTCTTGCACCTAGGATTGGGTATTCGATTTGTTAGGTTTGATTATTTAGCATCGATTCGATTTATCGATTTTTGGATTGGCAAAAATGACAATCGTAACTAAAGCGAAATAGATTCGGTTTTGCTCGATTTCTACAAATTGATTCTGTTATTTTGAATTTTATTTCGATTTTGAATATTAAAGTAGAGAGCTTCTCTTTTCATGTCTGGACATTAAAATTGATGGTTTTTTTAGAAAAATAATTTTTTTTCAAACTAATTTTTCATTTCCAAATATACAAAAACATACCCAGCAAATTTCCACAAAGTGTGGTCTAGAGAGGGTAGAGTGTACGCAGTTCATGCGACTATCTTAGATGAAGCAGAGAGACTATTTTCGATAATCCCCCGCAATTAGATGCAGCACCCACACATAATTCTGTCACTCATACTTCAAGTGGTATACTTTCAATATATGAATCAAACAAAAAGGTATATACATCTATGATTGTGAGGGGTGGGCATAACTATCGAAAAATCAAAATACCGAAACGAATCAAATTATTTTGATTTTTCGGTTCGATTTTGATTTTTTAAAAAAAAAAATGGTATTTCGATTCGATTTTTGGTTTTTAAGTTGGCGTAATTCGGTTTTCAGTTTAAACCAAATTTTTTAATATACTTTTTTTAATTATTATATATATTAATATATATAATATATATTTATTATTTAGTAGTTATAATATCTATGTCCATTAGCTATTTAGGCTTTAGCAACAACCCACTATTGCCTACAACCCAAAGCCTCAAAATTCAAATATATTCAGTAATCGAAATCGAAAGTTACTTCTTGCATTGATTTTTGCAACTGAAAGTTAATATATAGTCCTCCATCTGATTTTTGCATTGTTATTTTTGCATTGGAGGTGATTATTCTTGTTTGTCACCTAGAAGTCTTTATAAGTTTATATGGATTTTTCTTTAACATAAGAAAGTTCAACTAGTCTAATTTACAAATATAATTTAGCCCATTAAACAGACTCAAAATCGAAAAAATAAAATTATTAAATCAAAATAGAACCGAACCAAAATTTACATAAATCGAACCGAACTAATTCGATTCGATTTTGGTACGCCTAGTTTCATAACCGAAAACCGAAAAAACCAAAATATAAAAATCGAACCCGAATCGAAATATCGAATACCCATCCCTAATGATGGGGCATCTCTCGATGTGTGTTATTTAATAGAAGCTGACCAAAAAATAATGCATTTTCAACAAGAAAACAATTGAGAAAAGCATATTGAAGAGGTAACAACTATGAACAAAACAAAGTACAAAATTCTTGAACTAAATTCTAGATGTCAGCTAACCCTATTAAAAGATATGCAACTTAAGTCCCCTCAATCTTCAAGAGCATGTGTTATTTGTACTGTACATAATTACCTATTGTGGTCCTTGAAGAAGTAAGAAGAGCCTGGCTATATGTTCTACGATAAGATCTCAAAATTGACTCAATTGCAGCCTTTACTTCGGGATGAAATGGCCAATACCACGAACATGGAGAATTTCCCAGCCAACATGCTAACTGGTAGGAGACATGACAATGGCAAGCAAAGCACGAAGACCAATAACGTTTGCTTCACTTGGTCTGTCTTGCTTCAGTAACTCCAATATCATATGGTTCATAGCAAATTCAATGTTATGTTCAGCAATAGTCACACAGAATTCGACTAGCTTATCATATTGTACATCCTATGTTAGCATGCCTTTTCTGAGAACTATAAGGAGCTGTTATGTGACACTGTCAAGGTAATCCCACACACGATTTCGAGACTGGGAACCACCATGAACACTCAAGTAGAATCTCAGTACACGATGTAAACAGTATAAATAATTATAAATAATTCAACATGGATGAAACGAAATGAAAATAACCATAAGTTTAACATAAAATACATAACTTTATTATATATAAGTTTGCATAAACGATCCACAAAACAACACAAAAGTCATAAAAGCAGTCCATAAATTGATTATCACAGACTTTCTACATAAATAGTCCATAAGACAGTTCAAACCAAAGTCACCAAAATAGTCCATAAGACAGTCAATAACTATTTTTACTATTGAATAAGTAAAGATGAAAGAAGTGAATAAATAAGTTAAATAACTATCTTTACGAACGAATCATGCACTGTTTAAAGATCAACCACCCAACCAAAATGCAAGTGAACACGAAAAAAAGAAGATAAATAGCCATACCAAACGGCAAACACATTGTTTGTCTTCTATATTTTTTCTATTTGGAGACATTTGACAGGTAGATCATGCACAATTAATAGAAATTGACTCCTAAGAAAACTGAGACAATTCTTCAAACCAAGAAAATAGTAGAAGTAGTAGAAGAAGAACTCAAAAATACACTAACCTACAATTCAGATTTGCTTTCTAACAACTACACATCAATAATGCTAGACTTAGTTTCACTAAAAGCTATTTCTTAAAAAATATAACACACTTGTTAGTTGATATGCAACATAAATAAGAAATTATGTTTAATATAATGAATACAAAATCACAAAATTTTTACCAACTTTAAGTTTCTCAAGATACTCTAAATCTTCCTCAATATTAATTGGAATAGGTTCACGTCTAAGCCAGTCTTGAAGACAAATAAGAGATTGCACTAGTTTAGGAGTCAATGAACTCCTAAAGAGATCAATACAAGTCCTCCCATGCTAAATGCACATTCAGATGTGACACTGAAAATGAGAACGACTAACACATCACGAGTCATCTCAGTGAGAATGGAAAATCACGGCTCATTAACTTTCCACCAACCTAATATATCAAATTTCTCCGAATCTGGCTCGATCTCTTCAGCAAGATATTTCTAAACTCATATTTACTATTTAAACCTCCACTAATTTCTTTATACATTTTAAATTGTTGTTTTCTTCTCATAGTTTCTCTTCTTTGAAAGTTTTCATAACCACTTACAGATGAAAAGTTTCCTGAATAAGAAGTGGATGAAGAAGAGTTTTTTGATTTTTTAACATAATGCTCAAATAAGGCTTTCATCTTGTTTGGTTCGAAATCAAAAGGGCGTCATGCGAAAGCTTAAAGTTTACAAACGATAGAATGATAACTAAGACAACAAAGAAAAACATACTAAAAAAAATATTATTGATATAGTTTGGCCAATTGGCCTACATATTAAAAACTAAATCAAAAAAACATAAAAATATTTGAGAGAAAATCACCCTCTAAACAAGAATCTTAAAATGACTACATTGTGGATGTACTGCGTTGTTGTATAAGAAGGGGGTCTTCTATTTATAGAGTTCCAAAACCTTTCCTCCAAAAATTGGTTAGCCAAATATGAAAAAGAATTATATTTTTCTTTCAGAAAAAGTAAAGTAATTATGGTATTACTTTTATTTTCCTTCTAAGAAAAGTAAAAATTACATTTGGTAAGAAAATCAGGGCAAAAACCCTAACACATATATGCCTCCACTAAATCGGACAATTTGTCCCCAATTTCTTTTCCAAACGTGTGCACAATTGCAAAAGAAACATATTCAAGTTTGCTGCGGAGATCTAACACAGATGAAATAAAGATCATTTTGTTCATTTTCTCTGGACCCAATACTTTTTGAACTTTTCCCTCATACTTGTTGCCATTTCTTTCAATTTAGAATCTTCATTTTCTATTATCGCTTTCAAAATCAGATCAAGTTCAGCAATTTTTAC
This sequence comes from Capsicum baccatum var. pendulum, assembly GCA_030864225.1. Lineage (NCBI taxonomy): Eukaryota > Viridiplantae > Streptophyta > Magnoliopsida > Solanales > Solanaceae > Capsicum > Capsicum baccatum. Next base: position 252,139,861 of record CM061558.1, read on the forward strand.
AAAGTACACATTGTTAGTAACATATTCTGAACCAGAAACTTTCAAAGTAAGATCATAAAAAGTTTTCAAAAATTTTACCATTGTCCTCACATTTTTCCAGTCCTCACTTGTAAAGGCTCCTGCGTTAGTTCCATCTTCATAAGGAGAGGTACGAAGATAATTCAGAAAATCATTATCATAGAAACTATATCTTTCAAATGCAAGCTCAAAATGTTGTGTTGTTTCAAGTATCAAGTATGTAGAGTTTCATCAAGTAGAAGCATCTAAACATAAAGATTTCTTGCAAGTTATCATTGAGATTCACAACATTTTTTGAACATTTCAACTCTCGCGGCAGATTGTTTAACATACTTCACAACTTGTTTTACTCACGTGACAGACTTAACAATTTCCTTCAGCCCATCTTGTACAATAAGATTGAGAATATGTGCCATAAACCTCACATGAAGATGTTGACCCTAGTTCCCCAATTACTTAATTGTTTAGACACTTTTATCACTGTAACATCGTTGGAACTAGCATTATCAACAGTAATACTAAAAATGATATTCAAACCCCATTCAAGCAAACAATTAGTAATGAAAGCAGTCATATCAACACTTTTATGACTAGAAATCAGACAGAAATTTATCATTCTTTTATACAATTTTTAATTTGTATCCATAAAGTGAGCTGTTAGACACATGTAATTAATCTTTTGTATAGACGCCCAAGTATCCGGCGTAAGACAAACTTTAGGACGTACTTCTTTGAAAACTGTTTAACTTGTTTCTCTTCATTGTATAACTGATAACAATCTCTTGTCAAGGTTTTACGAGAAGGAATATGAAAGTGTGGGGTTGTGACTCTCATAAAATTTTTGAAAAACCTTCCTTTTCAACAAAACTAAACGGCAACTCATCAACAACTATTATTTGAGCTAAAGCTTTCCTACTTCGTCCTTGATCAAATTTTCAAGTACCCAACAACCCTTTCTTTTCATCTGCAGAAGATGGTAGAAAAGGTAATTTTGCTTGATTGTCTTTAACACCAACATTAGGACGGTAAGGACATAACCTTAGCATGTGATTATTCATCAACGAAGTACCACTAGCACTTGAAGCAACAACATAAAGTTTTTCACAATACTTACATTTTGTTTTATTAGCTCTAGTTTTTTCATCAACGATCTGGTCAAACCACTGCCAACATTTTGCCCTAGTTCCATGACCTTTCTTTTTTTGAAGGTTCAGCCTCAACCGCAGTTTCAATTTCATTTGGTGATGAAATTGAAATATTTTTATTTGACGCTCCAGCTTCACTTACCCAATTTTCAATCTGTAAAGGTGAAATAATTTATTTATTAATCCTCATCCTTTTAAACTATCAATTTAAATAAAAATTATAAAAAAAATAATACCGAATTAGACCTATTTTGAAGGCTGATTGATCGCCGGAATAAATAGTCAGAAAAGTGGTCTGATTGTCGCAGCCGGAAACTAACCTGACTGATTGTCGTGCCGCTACCGATCAGTTTAAATTTATCAAATTGATCGCCGATCGCCGCTCAACAAACTCAAAGACCACAGTGGTCGTTGGCTCGCCACTCGGTGTCGCTGTACAGTTATACCATGTACGCGGGTCGCCAGCGGTCTGTCTCTCATCTCACCGGCAATCTGTACTTCCAGTGTTCGATAATTGTGTTGTGACGGCATATTAGAATTAAAATTAGGGATTTATCATTTAGGGATTACTGACTAGTGACTAGGGTTGCTAAAAATTTATTATATATTTATATATTATATATAACAAAATATATATTATTAATTATTTAAATAATTTTGATTTTTTGGTTTAATCGAATTTTAAAAAAAAAAAATTAAAAATTGAATCGTTTAATCGAATTTCAAAAATTGAAAATCGAAATCGATGCGAAAAATTAAAACTAAAATTAAATTTTGATTTGGTTTTTTTGTTTCAACCAAAATATGCCCGGCACTACTTGCATCAAGAATTTATCTGAAACAACTTCTCAACCTATAAAAATAGGTATAGATTTGTATACATTCTGCTTATCTCACTTGTGAGATCACACTAGATATATAATTATTTTTCATATAAATGTCAAGTAATAGTATACAAGAAAATCTCTTAAATTTTTGTACTAATAAAGAGAATTCAAATCTTACTATGTAATTGCATCATCAAAACTAGTTATTGTTTAACAAAATCGATGAAACTCTTTCACACTAAAGATTCAATTTAATTACAAAATCACAATAATGAGGATACCATCCCTAAATATGAAAAATCTATCACCAAATTCTTATTTCCTTTGTTAGCAGTTGTTTCTTCTTTCAGCTTTGTTTGCTGGCAGAAAATTATGAGACAATAATTATGACATTATTATTTCACGTTATGTTCACTATGACAATTTTTTTCTGCCTAACAAAAGTTACACTGATCAAATTTAAAAAATGAGAATTAAAATTTGCCAAATTCATGAAGTTTTATGTATAAGAACTTAATCTAACTGTACTATATATATTGTACATGAAAGGTACTCCCTCTATTTCATATATTGGCTGTATTTTTCTTTGTAGATTGTCCAACAAAGAATATCTTATATTAATTAAAAATAATTTAACTTTAAAATTTTTCTTTTATTCTTAGTGAAATGATTTACGACCACAAAAATATTGAACAATTGTTTTTTAACACAAGTTTCAAATTTTTTTATTTTTTTCTTAAATGTCATGTCTTAAAACGATGCCATCTAATATAAGACGGAGGGAGTAATATTTTCTGTGTAAACGTAGGGTTAATCAATTTTCGTATCAATCTGTATAATGGCCTTTTCTCTGCAATAAAATTTTGATCAACTTAATGAAAACCCTAAGTCAGGAAACAGTTCGGTTCATATTTCATGTCAACATTAGAGCATTGAGAAAACTTTTTCCTAGTACAAGAAGATTAGGAAAGACACACTATGATAAATATTTTCAAAAATAATATAAACATACACCTTAACTTATCATATTCACACAAATTCTCACTTCTACAAAGTAATCACAAAAGTTTTAACTAATTATGTATCTTCGTTGGATGTATCTGGAGCTAATTATATATCTCGACAGATTCAAAATCGAAAAAATGTTTGGGAGCTAATTATCTATCTTTAGAAAGAAGAAATTGTATATTCATTGAATGTATTATGTATCTCAACAGAACTAAAATCAAAAAAAAATATCGGGAGCTAATTATATATCTTTATAAAAAAAATATATCGGGAGCTAAAAATATTGGCTGTATTTTTCTTTTTAGTTTGTCTAACAAAGAATATCTTATAATAATTAAAAATAATTTAACTTTAAAAATTTTCTTTTATTCTTAATGAAATAATTTACGACCACAAAAATATTGAACAATTATTTTTAACACAAGTTTCAATTTTTTTTAATTTTTTCTTAAATGCCATCTCATAAAACGATGTCATCTAATATAAGACGGAGGGAGTAATATTTTGTGTGTAAACGTAGGGTCAACCAATTTTTGTATCAATCTATAGAATGACCTTTTCTCTGCAATAAAATTCTTCAATTTAGGATTAATGTAGTAGGCAATTCTTATTGACATTATTGCCCTTTAGAGTACAATATATTGTTAAAATAAGTGAATAATTTTTGGAGAGCTCGCTTCCATCTGTTTAGAGTTTTGAGACATCAGCAGATATATTTCTGAATAAGCAGTATTTAAAAAATTACTAGGTAGAAATAGTTTGATAAAAAACTTAGAGTCTATAAAAAAAACTCTTTATTTTAGGGGCGGATCTAGGAAGGAAGAGGGTGTATTTTTCAAAAAAAATTTAGTTTATATATATGAATTTTGAATCTCCTTGACACTAGACTAGAGTCCTAAGCACTATATTTTTATTTTTCAAATTTCTTTAGTAAAAATTTTGAATTCACTAGTTCTCTATCGCACATAGATAGTGAGTAAGGTCTGCGTAAGGTTTGTACTTTCAAAAAGTAAGTTCGTACGTCGATATATAATTTATTCAAAGAGTAAGTTTGAGTTGCATGAAGTGTAATTAATTAAGGTTGAGAAGATCTATATTGCTACTATCAAGTAGAATAACTTATGATCGACTTGATTAGACCACAAATTATATTAAACCCCAAATGCATTTTGCCGCATACTATAGTACTGTGTAATATGTACTTTCAATATCGGGAAAATATTTGTTGATTTGATAGAAAGCATCGATTTATTAATCTCTTCAAAGAGTAAATTCCCTAAATAGATATTCATGTTAGGAAATTTGCCTTATAATATCATTTTTTATTCTTTTAGGGTAATAATATCACCCAACTATTCTTATTTTTCTTAAAATATATTTGACATAATATCAACATAATTCTTTCTCCTAATAGGATACCATGTCACATATGTCATGTCACCTTTTTCTTTTTTAATAATAAGTTTTTAAACTTTTTAAACCACCGATCTTTTGTCCGAGAAGAAGATTACAAAGAGGCATATTTTTCTGTCCGAAAAAGTTTTCTAGGGTTCTGAGGCAACTTCTAACATGGAATTCTCTGGTTCTTGATCAACGAATAAATTAATGAATTTGCAGAATAGATTGTATTCCTAGCCTTTGTATACCTTTGATGTCGACCAAAGAGATCGTCACGAGGTAAAATTCAATCTTTTTTTTTCAATCTTTGAAGTTTAAATTGTAAAATAATTTGAATACTCAATGTGGTATTGGAGTAATTTTCTTAAAATTTAGATTTTTTTTTTGCTTGTTTTTGAATGGAATATTCTGTTGTTTGAATCTGTGTTATGTGTTTGTGTCTATAGTCTGTGTAGAACATGAGAGGCAAGAACATGAGAGGCATCTACTCTTAAAGGGTTATTTGGTTGAGAATAACTAGAATAAGTTATTCCTGGATAACTAATCCAACGATTAGTTATTCCACCATAGGTGATAACTAATTTCATCACTTAAATAATTTCGGGACTAAATAATGCCTTCATCCAAACGTAGGATAAGTAATCCTGCATTTTATCCCAAAACTATTGCACCTTATACCTCTAATATCTATAAATTTCTTGCATCTCTATGTGCTCAAAAAGGTTGTTGACGCTTCTTCAATCAATCTCCAGTCAAAAAAACAAGCTGAAAATGATGATTTGTGGGATTATTCTAAATTTTATCATCCAGAAATTTGGGTAGATTCACAAATGGATGTGAACTTAACAAAGCAATCAACTAGAACTCACGTAATGAATTCTTGCTTTATTTATTTTTCAGTTAATTTATTGCAAAGTTATGATTTTTTTTTCCGTTAGTTTCATTGTTTAATTGTATTTTTTTCCCTCTATTGTTGGCTCAGGAAGGTGTACATGTTGAATCTGTTGATTGACCTTCTTTTACAGCAAAGAAAGGAAGCCATTTTGAAAGAGAAGTCATGAAGAATTATGTAGTTTTGTTGAAGAAGAAGAGGAGAAACTTTAGTAAAATATAGGGATTATGCATTAGTTTCTTTTGTTAGTGATGTGAAACACTTGTTTAGACACGTTATGTGTCTTCTTTTGCTAAAACCTCTGTGGTCATATTATGGCGTGGTACAGTGTGATGTTGTCACGTGCCTATAAAATATTATTTAGTTGTAAATTATAGCAAGTTATGACACTTTTTTGAAGTATTGCTGCTAAAATTTGTTATTTTGAAGGTCAAATTTGTTTGTGCATGTAGTTTGATAAGGCAGTGAAGAAAATTTGTTATTATGTTTTGTTTTCTTGATTAGCTTCAAGGAACTAATTTAATTTTTTCTTTTGATAAAAGAAAGGCTAAATTTTTGTATGAAGAGAAGTTGAAGTTCATGCAAATACTCGTGAATGAAATAGTGAATAAAGATTTTCTCTATGAAATTGAAGTAATTAGATTCTCGTACAGAAAAGAATGTATTGGACTACTGAAAGTATAATAACATGTACACTTATTCACCGTTGCAACTTCAAAATCTTCAAAAATTAGGTAAATGCTTTGATTGAATATGTAAAAAGTTGTTTATTCAAAACCTAGGTAAATGTTTTGATTGAATATGTAAAAGAAGTTGATGCTTATAGAGACATAAACACTTTTTTATGTATTGTTAAAAAAAAAAAAATGTGACATGGTATTCTATTAGGAGAGAGAAGAATGTTGGTATTGTGTCAAGTATATTTTGAGGAAAATAGGAATAGTTAAGTAATATTATGATCCTAAAAAAAATAAAAGTAATATTATTAGATAAATTCCCAAATACGGTGATTAAGGGAATTTACTGTCTCTTCAAATAGTGCACATTTCTTCATAGTTGAACTAAATTATAAATGTTTGGTTGTGATAAAAACAGCTGGGAGTGGTTGGAAGAATATAAATATATATAATTAAAAAGAAGTGGTTCGAGGACAAAATGTCACTTCTTTTTTTTCAGGATTAAATTGAAATAGTGAAATATTAGACTTTTCATCTTCTTCCAATAATTATACAAAATTATTGCAAGTAAATTAATCATTATTTCACCTAATCAACTATTTTTTTCTTGGGATTTTTTAAAAGATATATCGACCTCTTCAAGTTTGTTCATCAATGATAGGTTGCCTTTCTAATATGATTTTCACCATTTAAACGTTACAAAATCAGTACTCTGACCATGAATTAAATGCCTAGTGGATTTAATATGCCAAAGTATAAATATTAATATTTTGAGGTACCTCGTAAATTTTCTATATGCCTGATGGATTGATCATTGATGGTTAAGTTTCTAGTTGGGACAAAAAATATAAATGAAAAAGTAGGTTTGTCTATTTACTATATACTATCTTCTTGATGAATTCTTAAAGCCTATGTTTCTAAGAAGATTTGAGATCTTTTTTGCATTATTGGAGTACTACTTTAACCTATTTGGATTTTTGTTTTTATATATCCAACTAGATTCTGCTACCAGAAAATCTCTTATATACATTCTTATTAAAGACTTTTTGGTAATAGAAATATTTTTTCTCTGTTTCAATGTATTTCAGTTATCACAAAATCCAACTTTTTTGGGTAAAGTAGATCTTGAGAGTTACGAAATCATATAAATGTGTAAGATATCTTGAAAATTCAATAATAACAATAATAACTATACCCAAAATTCAAAACAAATTGAAACTAACCTACTCTTGAGGAAAGTTGTGGCTGGTTTGGTACTAACAGAGTTAGTTTCTTGCATGTAGAGTGTTGAGTTGAGCAAATTGTTTTGAAATTTTTTGTGAAGTTAACAAGTAAGGTGAATACGAAAAATAATTTCCATAATAGCTTTTTGATTCATTTTGTGACTTTTTGTTTGTACGACGTAATATTTTAAAGGAAAAATTACAGAAACTAACATACCTAAGACTTTAATTATAGCTAATAATAACACTTTATCAAAATTATAAGATGTATCAAAAGTTGTAATATTTTTATCCTTTTATTGATAAGCGCGTCTGCTGCACCCTTTTTTTAACACAAGATGAAGAAATTAACTTGATTTCTACTAATATTTAGTCGAATAAAGGTTTTAGCATAGAAGAGGTGAGATCGAAGCAATGTAACGATCCGGAGAAGATTGTGGAAATCATGAAACGAAAAGCATTGTCAAAATCTTCATCTCCAAAACCCACAAAAATTCAAAAAATTGTGAAAAAGACGAAGTCAATTGAAAAAGGAGAACCTAGTAAAATTGCAAGTCTTGTTTCATCTGATTATGAATTTGAAGAAGAGAAAGTGGAGGAGCTAATTTTCTTTTATTTGTATTTTATTATTTATGGAGTATATGTTTATATATGTATTTTATATATACACTGTTATATTATGTACTTATGTGAGAGTTGCTGATAAGATATGTAATTGTTGTTGCTATTGTGAAGATATATATTTGTTACTTTTTAAAATATGTGTTTAATTTGTATTCTAGGAATTACATGATATGTATTTGTTACCGATTAGATATGAATTTTGTTTTATTAATGCTAATATTTGTATTTGATTTTCAGTTGTATTTGTTATTCATTAGATGATGACTATGATATGTATTTTGACGTTTGATCACTTAAACTTGGACCAGTTATGTATTTATAAAATACATATGTTAGATTTTTGTATATATATTGTAATGTACCTTTGAAGATGTATTTTGTAAATATATATGTGGCACTGTTTAGACATATAATTGTATTTTTGTGATCTTTAAGTGTTGCATGATCAAATATACATGGCAAGAGAATTGCCAAAATTTTCACCACATATAGGATGTCACACCGTCAATGACATTGAAGATCGTATTAAGTCAATGTTAACGAAGGAGCAGTACAAGATGCTTCCTAATAATAGTATATTTGGTGTCTTCTTAAAGAAGAATTGTGTGGTTCACGCGCAATTAGGGAGATGTATTATGTCTCTTGAGACCAAGGAAAGTTCTACAAATGTCATAGTCATTCGTGCAAATAACACTAGTCTTCATTTCAATCTGAGAGAGTTTGCCATGGTTACTGATTTGAATTGTGTTTCAAACAAGGATGATTTTGTGTTTGATGAGGATCTTCCTAATAGAATTATTGAGCAATATTTCGATGGTGCCAGTTATGTTCAGAAAAGAGAATTATTTGTCGCTGTTTTGGATAAAATTTGAGGGAAGAAAAATGATGAAGATACGGTGAAGTTTGCTAATCTGTATTTTATTCAAACATTGACAATCATCCAAATTTCAAATTCAATGATACATTGAATCTATTTGATGTTTCTTTTGTTGATGATTTGCCTCAACAATCAAGTGGCAGCTTGTAAGTAATTAATATACAGATTATTTGTATATATGTATATATTTATTGTATAACAGTTACTAACTTATTGATAAATGTATTTGCATGAATTGTGATTTATATATGGTGACATATTCTGCGTACCTTACTTTTGGTAAAGGTGTTCCATATGTTGACTTTGACCCAGATCTTCTTTGCACGAGATATGCTTCACTTTTATGGCACTATGGGTCGAGAAAAGAATAAGAGAAGGCACAAAGTGATGTTGAAGCACCAATGAGGACTTATAGAAAAATCGGGATTACAGAAGACATTAAAGTGCATAAAATTTGATGTTTATTTTTAATTTGATGTATTGGACAACAGTTAACTTTAGCTGGACAAAAATTTAGTTGACTAGTCTTAAATTTCATATGTTACTTTAATGTTGAAAGTTGATATGTTAATGTTTCTTTTATTTTATTTTTAGACTATTGATGTTCAATCTTATAAAATAGATTTTTTGTGGTTACTTTAAGTAACTGTTAGCCAGATTATGTTTTGAATATGTATTTTTTCAGTGTTACATATGTATTTATGAGAATTGCATATGTATTTTGGAATAATATTGCATAGGTATTTTGGAATAATATATATTTATCGTATAGTTTTATATATATATTTATGATGCATATGTATTTATGAATAATACATTTGTACCTTTCAAGTGTACATATGTATTTAAGTAAATGTTAGCCAGATTTTATTTTGAATATGTATTTTTTCAATATTTGCATATGAATTTATGAAAATTGAATATGTATTTTCTAGTTCTGCTTATAGATATATGAAGGGATAGTACATATATATTTTACCATATTGCATATGTATTTTTTGATAATATATATTTATTTTATAATTGTATATATATGTATGATGCATATGTATTTATGAATAATACATTTGTACTTTTTCAGTGTGAATATGTATTTAAGTAACTGTTAGTCATATTACGTTTTGATTATGTAATTTCTAGTGTTGCATATGTATTTATGACTAATTCATATGTATTTTTTTGCAGAAATGTGTATGGTTCGCATTTACAAATAATACATATGTATTTTTTTTGTTATGCATATGTATTTATGAATAACGCATATACATGTATGAATAAAACATATATATTTTAGAATAATACATATGTATTTCCAGTTCTGATTAGGTGTAATATGCCTTTATATGTATTTTTCACTTGGACTGATTACATTAACGCAGTATCTTTTGGTAGAATATGTATTTTGGTAGAATAGTAGGTTGTATATGTATATGTCAGGATTTATAATCTTTTACTGGTTGTATCAGTGATATTATATGTCTTGTACAAAATGTATATATTGGTATTAATAAACTGCAACAATTTAACTATAACAAATTTCATAACATGAAACATTTGTCTTAAAATATAGATTCAATTAATTTTCAATGAAAAAATTCAAAAACAACTTTTTGCCTGAATACATCAACAAACTTATCATTTATTATATTTCCTACATGAACGCCTATTGTGACCTTTAAACCCACATGAACTACAACTATTATTTTTTTTTTTCGAACATATCTCTTCCTTATTTTTTACGATCCTTCTTAACAAGTCTTCCAGGGGGCGCTTGTATTTTGATGGCAAAACTACCTCATCCAATATGTCCTGTGGAATTACCCAGTCATCTTTGATTGGTAAAGGATAAATCGAAAGATCATATGTTCTCAAGACTGTTTTTGACTTGTATAGATCAGAGTAACATGATCTCTTCTTAAAATTCTTCCTATCAAGTACTGCACAAGCATTCACACACGATATCTCATCCAATTGGAATGCATAATAGGAATATTTTTTTCTTAAGACAGACAATAAAATGTTTCTCCTTGTCGTGGACTGTATAGACATACTGTGAGGCTGGTATAACCTGAAATTATTAAAAGATAAATTATTAAAAAAATATAAATCATTTTGACATTTGTAATTTCTAGTTTAGCAGATGTATTTTTTCCAATTCAGCATATCTATTTTACAGGTTTGAGTATGTATTTTTCTGTTATGCATATATATTTTTCAGTACAGCATATGAATTTTTTTAAACTTTACTAATGTATATATGAATATATATTTCATACAATATATGAAAACACAAATTTATATATAACATAATTAAATGTATGCCATCATACCGTCATATGTGTACACTCTGCTTCATTCTGTTTGAGAATTTTTTGATACTTTTCAATAAGATCTGTAAAAGTATATGATGTCTCTTGTCTGTTTTCACAGTTCCATCTATCAATTTGTAAAATATCTGTTAACTGATATTCAATTGGAATGCATTTGCAGGTCAGATCTACATTAATATGAGAAGCCAACAGTGTGTAGAGTTGGTTATACGAAGCGTTTACGCTCAACAATATAGTATCACTGATGTAATCTTCATATTTATGTTCATATGTCCATCTACCCGAGTGTTTAACAAGAACATGTATGCTTTCCATTGTCAATCCACAGAACACTACAAAATAGAAAAAAAATCAAATACGTACTTTATACAATGAATCAGAAATTGTTTTTTCACGTTATATCAAATTCAATTTCAATTAGAATTCAAATTTAACGTATAACACTTGTATTTCAAATTTTTCAGTTACGAAATAAAATTTAAACATAATATAACAATTGTATTTCAAAATTCCAGTTATGATCGATTCAAAATTCAAATTTAACGTATAACATTATGTAATTCAATTTTAAAATACATAACGCAAATGAAAACTCTGGTTTGAAAAAATATATCCGCACAAAACATTGTATGCTAAATTGATGAAATCCATATATGAAATCAAAATTGAATTCTACGACTGTAATCACAGTGTTGTTACAAGTTTTCAGCAATTTCATTTTTTTTTTTGAAATTTAAAAACTGAATCAAATTTGTTTATCGATACCTGTATTTCCAGCGTTGTCTTTTTCAAAATTTTTTATCAAAATTTTAGACGATGATCAACAATTATGTCGTCTCTCTGTTTTTTGAAATTGCTTTGTGTTTCTGATTATGAAAAACGTTTTTGAATTTTGAATAATGTTGCTGTAAAATAACGATAGTGATTAAAAAGGAGATTTATAAGGAAAGAGAATCTTTATAATTAAATGTTGCATGATTTAAGGAACGATTTTTTCCTTATTTATCCATAACTGAATGGAGTTAAAATAGGAATTGATTTTCAAGTTGTATTTGTATTTTTATAGCAATAGTTTACTTAAATACAAAATACAAGTTGCTATTTTTCGTAATTATATAACTGTTACTATAAAAATTATAATTACGACTATAAAGTTGCTACTTCTAAAAATTTTCCTTTTAAATAATGAGATATATATGACTCTGTTTGTTCTTGTTTAGGAAGTAAGATAGATCCATATTGACTAATGCATAAGTCATGTATGGTGAGTTTTTATAGAATATTCTTGTGCTTATTTGTATTATCTAGAACTTGTGCAATTAATTTTTTAATATTGGGCAATTTTTGTTTACTTTTAAAAAGCTTCTTTGTACTTTCTAGCATATCATTGCATAAATATTATCACTAGTTAACTCAGTTTGGTATAAGTGATCACCAATAAAATGATTTAGGTTAATGCTGGAAGAGTAATTGATTCCTTTAACAAGGAAGACTACTTGATGAAACCCTAATTTATGGACATTGATTAATTAAAAGTAAACATAAGTGGATTTGGACCTACAAAACACAACTTTAATAATTAAGACAATTTGCTTTTTTTAACTTTATGTTTAACTAATTGTTGCTGTAAGTCAAAGTTATTCAGTTAAACAGCTCCATCCTTGTTAAAGAAGTTGTATTAACTTGTCAACACTCTCAGTAAAAAATTAATTAATAGTACCAATGTTGGCTTACTCGATATAAATAGGATTATTTGGAGAAACCCAAAGTCTTCTTAGTTAGTTTTTTTTAGTTTAGTGCTCGAGACTTGAGGTGTTCATGAAAAATCGAACCAAATCAAAAAATTAAATTAAATAAGGAAAAAGTTTTTTTTTTAATTTCATTTGATTTTGATTTGAATTTTTGCAAATCGATATAATTTGATTGGATTTCTGTTTAGAAAGAAAAAACCTAAACCAAACCGACTATACAAATACATTCTTAGGTAAATGAGACTAGTTGCGAGTAGCTAGGCTTTATAAATTGGGGTTAGGGGAGATATAAAAAAATTATGTTGAAATTCTAACAATTTTTTTTGCAAAAAATATGATCAAATACAACTTCGGCTTCAGCTCTAATTTTAAAATTTTTAAGTAATATGAATAATATTTTATTTTCATGATCAATTGACCATTAAAATTTACCCTTTTGACAAATGGGAAATAGGACCACTAAATAGTTGGCAGTTATAGTATTATTACTCTATAAGAGGGGACAATAGGACCAAACGAGTAAATTCATACATATAGGACAAAGGGTTCAATCACTTAGAAAGATTTTCATGATCCAAATTTATGACACGTATTGTTCGTTTTTGTCTAGATGTATACAAATCTATTTTTAAGCTACATCGATCAACTGAGCTCTAAAAATCAGTGGTGGATGTACATGTATTCCATGGGGTTCATCCAAACTTCCTTCGTCGGAAAATTATATTATTTTTACATGGTAAATTTTTTTTTATGTATAAATAATAGAGGTTGAACCCTCTTCGACTAGTCCGTATATGTACTATTGAACCCCTCACTGAAAATTCTGGATCCGCCCCTGCTAAAACCGCCTATATCATATGAACATGAGTTATACCTTATCAAATACTTTATTTTTCCATCATTTCGATGTAGGATTTGCCTTTGATATAATGTGCATCTCATCTTGAGAGGCATTAATTTGTCATTGTCAACTATAAGTTCATCAATCCTTATCCTCTTCAACCCGCCTTCCATCAGACAATTCATAAACATAATAAAAAGTTAGATTTAAGTATAGCTTTTTCCTTACAAATAACTTGTAGAAAATTAAAGTAGTTCAAGAAATTCCTATGATCTTTCTATTTTAAAAGCATAGATAAGAGAAGGGGACAAGTTTTATAATGGTAACTTCTTGACTACTGCATTTTGTTCCCCAAAACGAAGTGTTACTATCACTAGTTATATTTTTCTTTTTAATCCATTTTAGTAAAAGTATAATAATTTTATTTGAAAATAATTAAATTTTAAATTTCTCATTTTATCTTTAATAAGATGATTTATAGTCATAAATATCTATGACTTATTTTAAATCATAAGTTTCAAAAATCTATTTTTCTTTCGATCTTAAAGTATGTTCTTAATCAAACTCCGTCCATCTATTTTCCTTCCGATCTTAAACTATGTGCTTAATCAAACTCCGCTTCAAAATGTAAAATATTTATTTATTTTTTTTTAAATATTATATTTAATCAACTAATGTCACATAAAATGAAACGTAAAGAGTTAAAAATATACTACTAGTGTATCAACTTGGACTTTTTTCAACTGAGATTTACAACTCATTGGTGGCGTGCTTTTAGCCTTTTTCACGTTTGACTATTTATACACATACTACCAAACATTTGGTGACTTGCAAAGGGATCTAATAATTAATGAAAAAACAATAACAGTGAAGAAAATAATAGTAATAATAATAAAACAGCATGGGGACAAACATTATTATTATGGTAGGATGGAAATAATGGGTTAAAATTTGTGTTGGAGAAGACAAATGATTCCCTTATGGGCTATGACATTGTCTTCACCATTCATGCACACACTGAAAAAGAGGTGCCATTCACTCACCATCTAATCCAACAGTACCACTACAATTTTTCAGACATGAACAAACAATACTACATGTACCATCAAGGCAATAGCAGATTCAGAATTTATGAATCGTGGATGCTCAGGTTCAAACATATATATAGATATCTAAAGTTTTAAGATTGTTCCGTTTGAAAATCAAAGCACTCAGCTATTTACTTAGTTTAATGGTTGTTTTTCTCTATCCTAAATCAATTTTTATATATTTTTTATATAATTATAGTTAATTTAATGAGTGTAGGAGCACCGCAAATTTACACATAGGTCCGTCCGCTGCTTCAGGAACATTTAATAAAAAATAGTACTTAATTTTTTTTATAAGTGTCGTGTCTTATGCGTATCTAGATTTTGGATATCCATATATAAATATATGATCAGCTTATGCGTATCTTGACCATTTATAAGGGATGTTTTTGTCACCTCTCATCAAGATTAGAATATATGAAAACATATCATGCAATATTTTTGTTTCTGTTAGAATCAGAATCTAAGGTCTTATGGTTATCTTAATCCATTTTATTGACCACTAAATTGTTAGGAGCAGGTTTTAGCTTTAGAATAAATTCTTGAATGAGCGAGAATGTACAAATATACTTTTGTTGGATACTTCTCATGGATAGACATTCCACCAATAGTTAATGTTTGGGCAAACAAATTTGTCGATCCGAATGAATAATTCTTTTGGCCTCCTTAGACTCATCACATAATGCCTACTACCTATTCGGTTCGCATGAGATAAGTTCAGTTCATGATCACAACATAGCAAAGTAGAGAAGTCGGCAACAGATATGTGAAGACTAACAGAAAGTTATTTAACTTTATCTAATTATTATCTTTGTATGTTTCTACAAGCAAATAAAACTCAAATGTTCCCGAGTATGATTGTAAACTCATTTTCTTTTAATAAGATAATAAATATTTTAAATAAAATCTTATATACCTAATTTTAATGTAATAAATCAAACATCTAATAAAAACTAATTATTATATTACTATTTCCTACACTATAATTCTAGTATAATTTATCTTCGAATCAAACGATCCCTATATAAATATATTAGAAGTACCTCTTAATTATTGTGACAAGAAAACCTAGAGGTTAAGTAGGCCTCCTAGGATTAGACTTTTTTCATAGTGTGAATTTTTCAAAGGTGAGATTCTATAACAATGTTTATTATATATATATATATATATATATATATATATATATATATATATATATATATATATATATATATATATTCTTGATTAGATTGTATATAATCTTCTATTATTATACCTTCTCATATATAGATCTGTTTCTGAATTCCACTTTTGGGGTAAGACTGTCAAACGGGTCGGATTAACCCAGCTCAATCCGATCTGAATTGGCTCGTTTAATAAAAGGGTAAACAATATAAATCTCAACACTTTGTTACCTAATTACCCTCTCTCCCAACTTTTATATTAATTACTTAATATCCCGGATATGATACATAAGTTTGGTCCGAATACATACCCGATAATACATAACTACCAAATTAATTGCCTATAAAAAAGGAAAATAATAGTAAAGGAGTAAATAATAGAACAATCAATGCGATTCTGATTGATATATATCTCTTAAATCCCTAAAAAATAGTAACATATTCATAATTCAAATTTGAATCACCAAAATAATCTCCCTCAATCAAAATTCTCCCTCTTCTTCCTATCTCTATTATTTTTTAGTGGTTCTTCATTGTCGCTAACATATCCTTTCCTAGCCTTGACGACGCCATAGTTCCATAAGAATATTGTGTATCTCTTTTGATGATATTCTGCATCAAAATCAGATGAAGGAATCGAATCATCACTAAGAAACTCAGCAAAACCTGTTACAAAAACTCTAGAGTCCCTAAATATGTCGGATACTCACTAATTTGAATGTATCGGATGAAAAAAAATAATACAAATCAACTTCAACATTGACTATGCATCAGAAGTAATGATATATCTCATACTTATGTATCATACTCATGATATTTAATATATCAGGTGTAAAACAAACTAAAACTCACATACAATTTTAGAATGTATCATATAAATGTAAAATCTCGACAAAATTAGATCTACGTATCATAATAAGTATTTTACATGTATCAAGTATAAATCTGAACCATAATCACATATATGTTGTATTATGTATCATAAAGCATGCAAGGACTCATTAACCTTGAATCTATGTATCAGACGCAGCTTATTGAATGTATCATATCTATAAAGAAACAAAATCACATGTAAAATTTATGATGTATCAGAACGCATTCATTGTCACGAAAATCTATTTTTTATAACTTACTTCTTCCTCTTTATAGTTGATAACTTCTTCATCATAGCCGGGTCATTTTGACATTTCAATCTATTTTCACGAAAATTAATATCGTTCATATCATAATGAAATGGTGGAAATTAAAAAAGAAAGTTAATGGTGGAAAGATGGAGTTGTTAGATTTAATTGAGTAGTAGATGAGAACATGGTGGAAATTCAAAAGAAAGTTAATGAAAGTTGTAACTTGAATGTTGAAGTAGAAGATGAAGATGAGAACATGGTGAAAATTCAAAATGGGTGAGTTGAGAAAATCGTGGGATATATTTCCTGATTTTTGGGCTTGATTTGCGGCAGAATAAGAGGATGTGGGTGGGTCTTTTAGATGTATCAGAAAAGAGGTAACTATTTTGAGTAAAAAGGAATTTTTGTAATTAGTTTAGTTGGATGAAATTTTAAGTAATAATAGAAACTTAAGGTGTGGTTATAAGTAATTTATCCTTAATAAACCGGCCCGATCAGCCCATGGGCTGTAGGGTACCGGATCTCGGATCGATTTAATTTTTTGGTTGGGCCCGATTAATCCGGTCCGGACCAAGCCCGGTCCAAGCCTGCCGGTTAATCGGCCCGACCCGGTTAGCCTTTTTTTTATTTATTTTTGTATAAATAACATAAATACCAACCCTTTTGGAAGTAATTACACTCTTTCCCACTTTTTTAATTACTTTACTCTCTCTCCCCATTAATATACATAACATAGCCAACATATACATAGCATTCTATGTATATGTTAAGATTTTTGTAATATGTTTAGAGAGTTGAGAATTTTTGTAATATTAAAAACATAAGTTGTGTATTATAATTTTTAGTTTTTTTTATTTTATTTTGGAGATTTGGGCCAAACTAGCTGTTGGCCCAACGGCTATATAGCCATTTTTGGGTCCAAACGGCTAGTTTGTGCCCTTTTAGTAAAAAAAAAAAATCATTTAAAATATTTTTTAATTCCAAAAAAAATTCTTTAAATACCCTACACCGTCAAATCATTTTTCACACAATTTTTCATTCTCTCAAATCTCATTCTCTCTCAAATCTAAAATTCTCAAATATTCTATATATTAAATTTTCTAAAGTGCTCACTTTAATTTTTTAATTTTACGATTACAAAGTACGAGTGAAATTTTTTAAAGTCGCAACCTTCGGATATTTTCAAAATTCGGTATTGTCTTTCCATCTCTTACATTTAATTTTTTTTAGTGTATTAATTATTGAATATTTAATTTTATTATATTTGTGTATTTTGAATTTTTTTAGTTTAATTTATATTATGGATAAATTAAGAAACCTCGCTACTAAAGGTGTTAAAATTTTTTGTCCCAGAAGCGGTAGTGGTAGTAAAAAGCAAATTACTAGCGGTAGAGGTATTTCAAGTAGTAGATATACCCATGTACTTTTGCCTCCGGTACCGCTTGGTACACCTTTTGAGGAAGAAATAGGTGTAGCTGCTCACGATATGGATTATGTAGAAACTCAAAAAAATTATGGTATAGAAGAAGAAAATGAAGTAGATGCGGTTAATTTAGACGAAGATGATAAAAATATTGGTGAGACACTCGTAGTAGGAAATGCTAACGTTAGATCTGAATCGGTTAATCTTCCTCCCCGTCCTCCCCGTGCCCCAAGAGCTCGTAAAACAACTAGTATTGCATGGCAATTTTTTGAACGTATATCAGATATTGAGGTGCAATGCAATATTTATCAACAAATATATAAGCATAAAAGCGGAGAAAAGTAAGAAGGTACGGGTACGTTAATGAGACATATAGGTGATGCTCACGAAAGAGAGTTAAATATTGCACAAGATGGTGGGGATGTTGGTGGGCGAACGCAAACTAGAATGGACCCAGCAACCAGTCAGGTAATGAAGAAGTATAATAAATTGAGGGACCAAGAAGAAATAGCTAAAATGGTAGTTGTGGGTTGTTTGTCTTTTAGTTTTTCTTCTTCTGATGTCTTTATTCATTATATACATGCAATTTACAATCCTATGTTTAATGGTATTCCTAGAAGTACTTGTCGGTATGATATTTTTAGACTTCATTCACAATATTATTTCTATTTATCAACATTATTAAAAAATATTTAATGTAGATTGAGCCTAACTTCTGATCTTGGTCGTACTGTAAATAAAAATGATTATTTAACCGTTACTTGTCACTGGACGGATAGTAATTTTGCGATGCAAAAACGTATTCTTGCTTTTTTATATGATGAAGATCGTAAATATACTTGAGATTTTAGTGCTGATTCTATTGTTAAAGTTGCCGAATTTTATGGTATTGAAAATAAAATCTTATGTATTGTTTTTGATGATGCTTCTAACAACTAGACTTCTATAAGAAAGATAAAATCTAAGCTATCTCCGTCGTTACCTGAAATTTTTCATATTAAGTGTGCATGTCATATATATAATTTAATTATAAAAGATGGTCTTGAGTTTTTTGAGCTTTATATTGAAAAAATCCGTCTTGCTGTTGGTTTTATTCAAGAAAATAATCGAAGAAAAAAAATTAGAGAATTTAAAGTTAAATGTCAAGAAAATAGACTTGCACTGATATTGATGCCTGAGGAAATTGATATTAGATGGAATTTTACGTATGATTTTTTAAAAACTTGTTATAAATATAGAGCTTCTATTATACTAGCTTTTAACCAATATTGTGGTTCATTTGTTGATTCTGCTGATTGCATGCTACATGATTCTGGTTGGATTGTAATTAATGATCTTGTTAAGGTTTTAGAAAAAATTTATGTAGCTACGGTTGAATTTTTTGGTGCTTGTTATCCTACTGTTTGTAATATTTTGGCATATATAGCCGATATTTCTGATTTGCTCAAAGAATATAAAAATAAAGAAGGTTATAAAGAAGATGTTGGTGCCATGTTTACTAAATTTAAAAAATATTTTTTTCCGATTCTCCCTATTTACTTGGTTGGTGCTATGTTAAATCCGTGCATGAAATATAATACTATGTGCCACTTTAGTACTATTATTTATGCTAACTTAGAAATAAATACTAACAATGGTTCTGAATAAGTACAACCTAATTTGTGGACGGCTATGGATGATGCGAATGAATACATAGAAAAATTATATAATCATTACGCTGATTTAGTTGATTTAACCGTACCTAGAAATATCACTCCAACTGTCGCTCCTCATCCTCTCGGGGAGCCATCATCTTCTAAAATACCGGCACATAGTGGTTTTCCTGATTCCTTTTATGATCTACCTTGTTGGAACAGTGTTGATGAGAGAACTTACACAACAACTTATCGAGAAGAGCTAAAATATTATCTTCGATCGTCGCTAGAGGATCACATACGATGGATCAACACGTTAAATTGGTGGAGGAGTAATGAAACACCATATCATGTACTTTCAAGATTAGCTAGAGATATCTTGAATGTTTCAATGCCAACCGTTGCATCAGAGAGCGCCTTTAGTCAGGGAAGACAACAGCTTGGAGACAACCGACACTCATTGGGAAGCAATGCAATTAATGTTCTAGTTTGCCTCAGAGATCGGATTAGAGCAGAAAGAAGAAACCAAGGAATGAAACCGGAGTCGAACAACGAGTAGAAACTTGAACAAATTATGTCTTCACAGGAGAACTCAGCAGAATCAAGTCCAATGCATGGTTTTGCCCCCGTTAACTTTAACTATCCTATGCAAGTTTCCGTTAATATTAACATGAATGAGTTGAAAAAAATGATGCATAATTTATAGATTTTTCATTCATGTAAATTATAAATTTTGGATCATTTCGCAATCAATAAAATTTAACATTCATTCACTCCTTAGTCCTTCCTTTGTAATTTTTTTAATTTAATGATTTAAATTGAATTTCTAGTTTAAATTAAAAACTTACTTCTAATATATTATTAATTTACTACCAAGTATTATTAATTTATTATATTAAGTAGCATATGTTTTGTATATTTGTGTATATATCTTCTATAGATGTGTATATTTAATGTACATATGTGTGTATGCTTTATAAATTGTATATATATTGTAGTATATATATGTGTGTGTGTGTATGTATATATATATATGTATATATATATATATTGTAGTATATGTTTTATTTAAAGTAGTACATATATATTGAAGGGTGCGTATATATATATGTATATATCTTCTATAAACGTGTATATTTAACGTATGCATATGTATTTATTTTATAAATTAGTATATATATATATATATTAATGTATATATATTGTAGTATATTTTATTTAAAGTAGTACATATACATTGAATAGAGCGTGTATATGTGAATATATCTTCTATAGACGTGTATATTTAACATATACATGTGTATATGTTTTATAAATTAGTATATAACTATATATAACTATATATATATATATATATATATATATATATTGTAATGTATATATATTGTAGTATATTTTATTTAAAGTAGTACATATACATTGAATAGTGCGTGTATATGTGTGTATATCTTCTATAGATGTGTATATTTAATGTATACATGTGTATATATTTTATAAATTAGTATATAACTCTCTCTCTCTTTCTCTCTCTCTCTCTCTCTCTATCTATCTATATATATATATATATATATATAGATAGATAGATATATATATTGTAGTATATTTTATATAAACTTTAAAGTAGTACGTATACATTGAATGATGCGTATATATATGTAATTGTGTATATGTGTATATATTTTTAAAATTCTAATGTAGTATATATATTGTTTAATGTATTTAAAATGTATATAAGTGGGTATATATAGTGTATATTGAAAAAAACTTTTTTTTTAATTTTTGATCGGGTTAGACCGAAGTTTTAATCGGGTTGACCGAGTTTAGGTGCGTTTGACTGGGTTGAGTTAAGTGGGCCGAGTTAGGGCTGTTTTTAAAAATTTTAATATTGAACCTGGACCGGCCCAGCCCACTTAACCCTAATTCGGACCCAGCTCGACCCATAACCTGAATAAATTTAATGAGCCAATTTTGGGTTGACCCGGCCCGACCAACTTATCACCCTTATCTGGGGTCATGAGCTGCTAGATTTAAGATTTTTTCTCTATTACCATCTTTTTGTAATCTAATGAAAAAACCTAGAAGTTAAGTAGGGGATTAGCCTTTTTTTTCATAGAGTGGTTTTTTCAAAGGTGAAGATTTGATATCGATATTTTATGTTTTTATTTTCAAATGTCATTTTCTTAAAAAAACACTTCAAAGAGATTTGGTGTTTAGCTCCATTCAAGCAAATTCATTTTGTCTTCATCCCCATACTACCTCCATCCTTCTCACATTTCCTTTCCACATGCCCCCTTTCAATTCCAAAAATCAATGTTAACATCATGTCAATCAAAGGAAAAAAATATAAAAATAATTTATATATTTAATCGAGAGGCAAAATTGACGAATCATTATAAGTAATTAAGGATATTCGGTTTAAAAATTGATGAAATGTATTGTGTTAAAAATATTTATATTGGTGATAATAACTAACAAAACACTCGTTGATTTTTAATAACCTCCATCGTATAATAAAACAAAAAGTACATATATATTTTCTCTCACCTAAAGGGGAAAAAAGTTGAATAAACTGACAAATCGATCGATTTTAGTAAGTAATAAAAATAGCGTACCCAATAGACTCATACGTTATTTCATAATATTTCGTTAAGCAAAGTAATTCAAAGTTTAAACTAATTATCATCAATCTAATTATAGTTAACTTATTATAAAATTAGGTACATTTTATTCTGTACTTGCAAAGGTACAATATTAATTTAGATTACGAAGAATTCGACTAACAATTAACGTGAAAGTGACAATAGTAATGTGGACAACAAGAATAAGAAAATGACGTTTATGCTTTCATGACGTTTATAAGCTTTCTTTTTAAAAAACACTATAATAAGAAGTGTCAATTAATTAATGTTCTTGTTTATATATTATACATGCAGGTTCTGTTAATACATTTTAAAATTGAGTTCACGTGCATTTCTTTGTTTCTTGTCAGTCTGAATTTAGATTTTTTTAGAAAACAACAATTATTTTTTCAATTTCTAAATTATATAAACCATAATGTAAACCACTCCTAGGATTTTACGAGGAATAGTGAATAATTAATCTTAAAATAAATTTTATGATAAGTTTATTCCATGCATATTTGGTTGTGATAGAATTGCAGATAACTTATAATCTCATGATTAGTCATTGAGATTGTATTTTATTTTTATACCGCAGTGAGGATGGATAATAATATTGAGATAACTAATTTCAGAATAATTAATCCCCAAATAATTATTTTCCAGCCAAACAAACACTCAAAGAATAGTAAGTGACCAGAAGGATCTATACTTTGGGGGTCCTATTGCCACTTAATTATTTTTTTAAAAAAATGTAATAAACGTATTTTTAAGGTCTGAATTCTTTCACTTTCTTGAAGGCATATGAAAGACGAAAAATAAATTAAAATTTGGTTAACATATATGCATGCCATTTTTAAGTGGATACTTCACATTTAGTTACACCTAATTAATTATTATTAATTACTTAAATTTGTTTTTCTTTTTTACATTTGTTTTTCAAAAGATGTTGGAGAAGGCATCGATCGGAAAAATCTCCAAATAAGAAAAATTAAAACAAACAAGAAATAGGAAATTTTGGAGAAATTTGAAATTTCTGTTATGACGTATTTTTAGAATTATTTTTGTTGTTTGGAATGATTTTTCTTGAATCGAAAATCTATCAAAAACAATATATGCACCTCTAAGATAGTGACACGATTTACGTATATTCTATCATTTTCAAATCTTACTTTATGAGATTATATTGCGCGTGTTGTTGTTGTTGGCCAAGACAAATATGAACGGGGAAAAGATTTTATGACTTGAATAGCAAGCAATAAATAAAGAGAATGAAAAACTCCATCCATTGTTCGCTATCCATTCAGATGCAAACAAACAAAAAAAGAAATTCTTGAAAAAGCTCCAATTTGTTAATCTTGATTTTACTATAAATTCATAAAATAATATTCTCAATTTCTCTGGCGAGCTTCAAAACAACATGGTACGTCAAAATTTTCATGATTGATAGTAATGAAGAAGAAGAAAAAAAAGTAAAAAAAGACCTCCTCCGTCTTTTATTAATTTTTAAGGTTATTGAAAATATTTATCTCGATTTAACTTATCATTTTGCAAAATCAAGATGAAAATAATTATGCTTGACAAATTTTGCTCTTTTCAAAAATAAAATTAGCTTAGTCATCTTCTTACATAAGGTGCAATTGAAGAGTGATAGAATGGGTAAAAGTCTCACATTTATTGGAGAATGAACTACGGTCTGCTTATATAGATTTGGATAATCCTCTTCTCATAAGCTAGTTCATTAGGTAAGGGTTGCACAAATCCATGAAACAGACTGTCAGATCATTCTCCAATCAATGTGGGACTTTGACTTATTCTATCACTCTCCAATTGCAATCCATCCCTCATGAGTTAGCTTTTGCAATCTTTCCCTCATTAGCTAACTTTTTCTAGTTGAGTTAGACTTAGGTATCAATTTTTTACTTAATATCAGAGCCAAGTTCATTTTCATTGGGCCTCCCGATCCACGCTCCACACTCCAGTTGGGACTGGGCATGAAGCGGGGGATGTTAAACTGGGTGAAAGTCGTAGGAATGGATTGTTAGTCTGCTTATATAGACTTAAGCAATTCTCCTCTCATAAGCTAATTTTTGAGGTTGAGTCAGACCCAGATTTACTAAAGTACTCACATCGTTTCATATTGATTTGACATACCTATTACGAAAGTTTTTGTTAGAGTTTATTTTGTTAAATTAACTTTATTAATAATGCTTTAGAATTCTCTTAATTTGTAGTTATTTAATATTAAGATTAGTATGAAATAAAGTAATTAAACTCTCTTAATTTGCTAAAATGAACAAGAAAAATGAAACATCTCATTTTAAAATGAAGACCAAATAAAACTAAACAAAGAGAGTAGTAATAAAAAAATTATTTGTAAGTTTTTAGGGACCGACAAAAGAAAAATATGATAATTGATATTGTAATAGCAATTAAAAGCATCAATAAAGCCATGATTTTAATTAAAGGGTTTAAACATGAAAAAATAAACACACGAAGAGGTTAAATGAGATTGGACATTTACTCTCTCTATATAGATATTAATTATTCTAATTATATTGGAGAGAGTTCGGACCCTACCTTGTTATGCCCTAATTGAAAGTTCTAATAAACAAATTACCTAGTCAAAGCTCTTCACGTGCTGAATTCAAAATTTTACCTTTGAAAATTTCAACTCACATATCGAGTATTGTCCTTTCAGTAACAACGTTGTGGTAAAAGCAATAGTGAAAATTACTTTGGTAGTATTTTTTTACTCTCTCCATGTTATAAAAATTGTCACTATATGAGATTCCACTACACATATTATTGTTGGCAAGACAAATATGATAGGAGAAAAGATTTTCTTGTCCGAATAGCACGGAATAAATAAAGAGAATAACAAACTCCATCCATTATTAGCTCTTCATTCAAATGCAAACAAGCAAAAAAAGATAGTCTTGAAAAGCTCCACTTTCGAAATTTTGATTTTACTATGAATCCATAAAATAATATTCTTAATTTCTATGATGAGCTTCAAAACAACATGGGTAAGCCAAAATATTCATGATTTATAGTGAAGAAGGAAAAAAAAGAGTGAAAATTTCCCCTCTGCCTTATATTAGTTGTAATGATTATTGAAAATATTTGTCTCAGTTTAACTTGTTATTTTTCAAAATCAAGATGAAAATAATTATGCTTGATCAATTTTGCGTTTTTTTTAAAAATAAAATAACTAGCTTAGTCTTATTCTTAAACAAGGTGCGATTGGAGAGTGATAAAATTAGTGAAAGTCCCCACATCTATTGGAGAATGGATTGGAGATCTGCTTATATAGATTTGGCCAATCCTATCTTCATAGGCTAATTCATGATGTGAGGATTGTCCAAATCCATGAAACAGACCGTCAAAACTCAGACCATTCTCCAATCAATGTGGGACATTCACCCATCCTATCACTCTCCAATTGTTATCTTTCCCTCATGGGCTAGCTTTTGCAATTCGTCCATCATGAACTAGCTTTTTGTGGTTGGATTACGTTCATATGTCAAATTTTTACTTGATATCAGAGTCAGATTCATTTTCATTTGGCCTCCTAGTCGACACTTCAGTTGGGCCAGAACGTGAAGAGGGTGTTAGAGTGGGTGAAAGTCACAAGAATAAATTGTCGGTCTACTTATATGGACTTGAGCAATCCTCTCTTCATTAGCTAGCTTTTGAGGTTGAGTCAATTTCAGGCGTCGTATCTTTATTAAAGTACTTCCACCATTTTATAGTAATCAACACATGTTAATTTGACATATCCTTTAAGAAAGTTTTTATTAGGGTTGTATTTTTTTTTAAACCAACGTTATTAATAATGCTTTAAAATTCTAATTTCGTTATTATTATCATATATAGTTATTTAATACTAAGGTTAGTACGAGAAAAAAGTAATAAAACCCTCTTGATTTGCTAAAATGTACAAATGAAATGAAACATCTATTTTTAAAATGAAGGTCAATATAACGGAGAGAGTAATAATAAACTTTTTATTTATAGTAAGTTCAAAGGGACACACAAAGGGAGATATGATAACTAATAGATTATCAACAATTGAAAGCAACAACATAGCTTATGGTTTTCACTAAAAGGATTAAAATATGAAAAAATAAACACACAAGAAAAACAAAGAAAATTCAACATTATATATATTTGTGTGTGTGTGTGTTTGTAAATTACTAAATATATAAATTATACTATAATTTTATGCTGAAGAGAGTTCGGACCCCACCTCGCTCCGCCTTATTGAAAGTTTTAATAAAGACATTACCTCGTCGAAGTTCTTCATGTGCTGAATTTAAATTTTTCCCTTTAAAAATTCCAACTCACGTATCGAGGATTGTCCTCTCAGTAACAACATTGTGGTAAAAGTTATAGTGAAAATTACTTTACTAGCTTTTTATACTAAAAAATATTAGTACTTACATTCCGTTTAAGTCCGTTTCAAAAAGATGATTATTTTATTTGGTAACAATTTAATTCTAACGTTGTACATGACATGTCTAAGGCCACATAGATTAAGAGTCCGTTTGAATAGGCTGAAAAAAATAACTTTTAAAAAGTTCTTTAAAAGTACTTTTGAAAGTACTAAAACTTATTTTAAAAATAAGCAGTTAAGTGTTTGGATAAAAATTCTGAAACTGAAAAAAAATTGTTGATGCGTTTGGTAAACAAGTGTTGTTAACCACTTTTTTTGGTCAAAATATCTGAAATATCATTAAAGCTGTTAACAATATGTAGAGTTGATTATTATTTAAAAAAAAATTCTAAAATGATTCAAATTAAAATTAATATATATTTTTTAATTCAGTTTCAATATACATACATACATATTTATATATATATATATATATATATATATATATATATATATATATAATTATATAATATTTTCATGAATATTAAATTTGTGCGCTAAAAAAATCTTTTTTCTTGGTTAAAAGAGTTTAAATCATCAAAAAAAAAAAATGTTACTAATCATTATAATTACATTAATAGATAAAATAGTTGGTCACAAAATGATACTATTTGTTTGCTAAAATGACTCTTAATTGAAAAATATATTACTCGTTGATTAATGCCTATATCACTATTAAAACATTGTCGAATACGAGCGTTGCATCGTCAAATATACATGAATTGTTTACTAATCGTTCATGAAGTTGTATATCTTCAGTGAGTGTTCTCCATATATCTTGGTTGGTGGATTATTTTTTTTAGAGAAATTTATATGTTGTACAATAATAATTGTTCAAATTTAAAAGAATATATTAAAGAATGAGAATAATACATAAAAATCATATTTCATAAATTAGAAGTTTCATACAAAGGAGTTACTAATATGGTTAGAATTAAGTTCGCCATAAATTCAAAAAGTGAAAATGTTTAATTAATACAAGAAGAAGTGTGTTGTAGTGAAAGAGAAGTGTGTTTCCTCTGGTGAATGGAGAAAATTCTGTGGCCAATTTTCTACCGCTTAGTGCGCTGACAGTAGAATAGAGTATTAGTCTCATGGCTGCCGGCTGTGGGGATACCTTGGAAAACCAAAAAAAAAAAAGAAAAAGAAGTGTGTTTTAGGGTTACAAGAGGGTAATTTTGGAATAAGTAAGAATTATAAGGGACACAAATATCTTTTATTTGGTCAACCTTTAATGAATTATAAGCTAAAAAAAAGAGTAGGAATGAATAACTTCTAGCTTTTAGCTTTTAAAAAGTCAAAATTATCTTTTTTAAGCGACTTTTAAATTTGTCAAACACTCCTAAAAGTAAAAAATAACTTTTAAGTCATTTTGACCAACTTATAATCTTATCCAAACACCCTCTAAATAACATTTTGATATATTAGGCATAATTATAATTCAAGAGTGATCAGAAGCGGATTCAAAATTTTCACGAAGGGAGTTCAAATTTAGAAGTAATCGAGGAATTTGATATCTATTACATATACATAAAACATAATTTTAGTAATGTATAAATAATATAATTTTTCATCAAACGGAATTCGATGAACCCCATTACACATAGTGGCTCTGCCCCGGTTCAAGTCAACAATATTAAAAAGTTATTTTTATTTTTTTTAACTTTGTTTCAAATTAAATCAAGTCATTTTTTTTTTAAACAAAGACAATAACGGTGTATCTACTGTATATTATGCCCTACTTGGCTCCTGCCAAATAAATGATTGGTGTAATTGGTGTTTATAAAAGTTGGTACTGTACAAAGTACTTCTATAATTTCTTGTTTTCTATTTTATTTTGTATAAATAACATAAATATCAATCCTTTTAGAATTAAATTACACTCTCTCCCATTTTTTAAATTATTTTATTCTTTCTCTATTAATACACATAATATAGTCGAATTATACATAGCATTTTGTGTATATGTTGGAAATTTTGTAATATGTTTAGAGAGTTGGATTTTTTGTAATATTAAAAACATAAGTTATGTATTTGTGTAATTTTTAGTTATTTTTTTGGATGGTGGCAGGATAAGTTAAAGTTATGTGGTAAAAACTACTCACCTTTCTTATTTCACCAACAATTTTTAAACAATTCTAATAATATTAAAAAATATATTTCTTTATTCATATAAGTTCGTGAAGTCTTAACCACCAACTTTGCTTCATTGAGGACCATGTATTGCTTGATCATTAAGATAAAAAAATAAAAAAATGAACAATGAACGAAACTTCAAAAATAATATAAGTTGCAAGGCAAGATTTCCTTTTTGTATTTAATTTAAAAATTACATAACTATTCTAACTTCTCCCTAAGTTAATAACTTTTTTTTTTCCTTTTTGTATTTAATTTAAAAATTACATAACTATTCTAACTTCTCCCTAGAGTTAATAACATTCTCTTCGATTGTGCTTTGATGAAATTGTGAATTTTTTAAATTAAGTATACCTTAAAAAGTAATTTTTGATTCGCCTCTTCATAATGATTTTATATTATTGATTAAGGCTTTCCCTTTTTTGAAGAGTTTCAAAACTTTTAACATTTAAATAAGATTACTTTGGATTCAATAATCATAATTTTTTTTATTTGGAGCTAATTAGGTATGTATGTTATTTGGAGGTTACCTCAATTGCATTGAATTAGTCAAAGTCCTTTTATGATAAGTGAAGATAATGAGTTAAATATCTACATAGCCCTATAAATTTGATGAGATTTGTTACTTAAATGTTTAGACTTAATTAGTGATGATGTATCAGGAATTTTCATAAATAGCTATCGTTTGGACATTATCATACTCACTACTAAAAAAAAAAAACACGATCATAAAAATCGATCACACAATATGGTTGGAAAAAATCGATCACAAGTGACCTTTTTTTAATTTTTTTTAAAAAAATTAAAATAATTATTTCAATAATTTTATATTAATTATAATCGATCACTTGTGATCGACTTTTTAAAAGAAAATTGAAAAATATTTTTAAAAGCCGACCACTCAAGATGTTCAGATGAATATAGGTCGGCACATACATATTGATAGAACAGTTTGAGAGAAAATAAAAGTGAGCGAAATTTTAAAGAGAGAAAAGAGATACTAAAAACATGATGTATCGAATAGCTACATGATACATGGATATATGTTTCAACTCTATGCAAAATTATAGTGTTCAATAAACATGATACATATATTATTAGTATACCGCATCAAACTTTTTAAGTATTCTACCACTTATACACATATCAAACTTATAATTTCGAATGTGATATATATCTCAATATTTCGACTATCTATGCACATTATTATTGTCACATCTCCGTTTTTCACCGCATCCGACCCCGCTAGGGAGTTGGTTTTAGAGAAAATGGGTTTTTTTCAATTAAAGCGACGTTTCGAATAGAGATTATTTATTTTACAGAGTCGTCACTTGGAATTGAATTTGGGTGTTCCAAGTCACCTTATTGAATCCCTGTTCAAAAGAAAATGACTCTTTATTTTTGGTCTGCGAACTAGAAATCCGGATAAGAAATTCTGTTAACCGAGGGGAAGGTGTTAGGCACCCCTCGAGTCCCTTGGTTCTAGCACGGTCGCTTTAATGACTTACGTCTGGCTTAAATTAATCTTTTGGATATATACAACATTTGTTAGCCTAAAAGTTACTTACATCCTGCTTTTATTTATTGAGAATTTATTAAAAACTGCCTTGATGCGTGGCTTACCGATAGTAGTACTTTTCGGCGTTACCACTAGTTTTGGTATATTTCTTGAGCCTTTGTGGCATTTATGAATCGTCCCCTTTTGCAAGCCCAGATAAGCACCTAATAGGTTTAGAATCTACCCAACCCCAGTTCAATCGGCTTCAAATGGTAGATTAATTTTATTGTAACTAATGGTCGGTAGCAGGGCTTTCCAACTCCATCGTTAAGTTTCACTTGTATGTTAAACTTTTGATTTTTCTGATCAAGAACCTAAATTTATTCTTTTATGAATTCGCTTCATCACAATGAGTTTTACCGCTCTCTGTTTTTTTTTTTTTCATGCAATAGAATTTAGAATAAATGTTAAACATGTATCCCATCTCACTCGTTCTCACCTTAATAAAAGGGTCTTAATGTAAGTGTAGGTCTAACTAAATTCTAACAAAAAAGAGCATGTTAATCCCATAATCATTACAAGACTCTATCATAATATAATTATATTCCAAGTAGTACAAATTATGTGTTAAAGGGAGAAAAAAAAATAGAAAACTTTGCCATGCACATGCTCGATATAAAATGCATTTTTTTTTTTAGAAACTAATAAAGATCGACTAAATTTAACTCAATAGTCTAATCTTTATACTATCACTATTGTCTTTTCAACTTCACGTATTCATTCCATTTCTTATTTTCTAATATAATCAAATAGTGACTCAAGGGAAACCCAACTCCCGTCTCCGGCTAAACAACTACATAGATCCGTAATATATATACATCTTTTAATTTTTGCTAACCATAATCCTTATAAACCCTAATTTCACCGAAGAATTTATTCATTAACTTAAACTCCAACGCTAGCTCGTGTTTTAAAATATTTAACCTCAAAATGGTATTATAAACTTCCTTTGTGGAAGGCATTGACAATGATTATAAAAATAATACCACAATGAAAGACATTGACAATTTGACATGCTAAACCTATTACAAATGCATGCAAATATTATTTTGGAAAAAAAAATACGTAACTAAGTTTTGCTATATTATGCACACGTATCTACACAATTTTCCCCAGTTTATATTTAACCATTTTGTGTACAAGTATCATTT
Organism: Capsicum baccatum var. pendulum; assembly: GCA_030864225.1. Lineage (NCBI taxonomy): Eukaryota > Viridiplantae > Streptophyta > Magnoliopsida > Solanales > Solanaceae > Capsicum > Capsicum baccatum. Next base: position 252,171,805 of record CM061558.1, read on the forward strand.
CACAATAGTGGCAACTACAATATCTTGCCAACTGAACTACCACGGTCTGAGAAGGAATTATTTAACTCGAACCCTTAGTTCCACTAGGTCTAATACTAGATGTGAAGTTCCAGCTAATAATATTCTAAGCATAATACCTATTTTAAGTTGGACTAATTAAAGAAAGAGGGAAAAGTACAAAATGTGATGATCTCATATAACACCTTAAAATTGCACCTTAGTATAGTTTAACTAGAAATCAATTCTATGATATTATTTATATTTCTATCATCCCTGTGCAGGTTTCAACTTCTCCCATCTCTATTGCCCTTTTTTTTTTTTATGAACTCTCCATGCATATTTCAAGTAATACATCAATGAAAACTATAGTAGTAAAAAAGAACCTCAAGGAGACAAAACTAGAAGCCAAATTAACAAATCATTAGACTCATTTCCAGTAACCAAGAGCACAGAGCAGGGGAATGAATTAACCCACAATTAACTAATGATATTCAAGAGAAAACGAAAGTATTAAAATCGAATACAGATCTGACTAAACGAAAATTGAAAGAAAAAGACGAACAGAATCACCGTTGGAGTACAGACAACACATCCTTCATTTGACAAGTTATTATGCTACAATAAAAGGCTCAAGGATTACCTCTTGTGAAAATAAGTTTCTAACGAGATCTGCTACAATCTTGTAATTCACAAAGTTAATAGTAGTTAACTTTTGAAGCTACGAACTCGAACCGAAAACTCTAAATGGAGACTCAACCCTAAACTCTACCTCTTTTCCTTTCTCATCTTTCTCTCAACCCGCTTTCTTTCTTTTGAAATTTTTCATGCTTCTCTTCTAATTTTTTTTCTTTTGTTTTTCTTTTCAATCTTTTTCTGTTTCTTTTATCTAATTCTTAATGTTTTTCTCGGTTTCCCGTGTAATCCCCCCTTCCTTGTTATGTGCTTGTGTTTATATAGTGCATATGCAGGAGTTATGACATGTGGAGTAGAGGGAAAATATGGGATAATGGGGTGTGAGTTGTGTTATGTAGTGGAGGTAATGGGTAGTGGAGGTAATGGGTGATGGAGTTGTTTAGTTTTTTTTTTGTTTTAAATATTTTAAATAAAAATAAAAATGATAAAATCTATTTAAAATTAATAAAAATATAAATAAGTTAAATAGCTATCCTTAGAAATATGATTAAAAAATATTAATATCACTAGATTCTTTATTAAAAGTTAAAATAACAAGACAAATATAATTTATTTTTTTTAAAAGTAAATAAATAAGTAATAAAATAAAAGCTTATTAACATGTGAATCTATTTTTCGTAGTTTTCAAAACTTTTAATAAACCTTGTAAAATAAGATATAAACTTAAAATATCTAATTTAGCCCTAAAAATAAAAATAAATAAATTTAGCACTAAAATGATATTAAAACGTTAGGTTTGGTAAAAAATTAGGTGTTTACAGAATGCCCCTCTTTTCTTGGAAATATGAAGAATTTTCAAGCAAAGAAGTAAACATGACTAATTTTTTGCCCAATCATTTATTCAGAAATAGAAAAAATAAATATTGGGAAAGAGGTGTGACCGAGCATTTGCTTTGAGCAACCTACATATCTCAGGTTATAAGAGAATCAGGTCACGCGTAGTTCAAATGGGTGTAGAAATGAATGGATGAGTTGGAGAATTCGAGTTGAGATCCCATCGAGTTTTCGGTTCGTTGCTCCTTTTATTACATCAAAATGAAACTAGAAATAAAAGTACAAGATCCTATCTATTCTATTTGTCTTGATTCTCTTACTTCAGATTTTCCTCTTGGATATTCAGTTATTGCTTCACCTTCTTCTGGTGGGTACCTTGATCTCAAGATTTGATCTTAAAGTTAGTATTTGAGACTTGAACTTGTAACTTGGATTGCGTCATTGACACTCTTCCAAAGGATAGTTCATAGAATACTTTTGGATGTTTGTTCTCATGATCAGGAGTTATGAAGATGACTCTTGAGATGTTGGGCCGCTACAGATGCATAGCTGACTCTGTATTTTCAAACTAATCATTCTTCACTACTCAAATCAGAGATGGAATGCCATTCTCGGCATTAAACCTGTGTTTTGCAGAAAACGTGCAAGCCATCAAAGAAAACAAAACAAAACAAACAAAAATTTTCTGCCCCAGTTTGCACTAGGAAATTTTTGTGAGTTATTAGAAAAACTACAAAATAATTTAAAAATAAATAAATAAAAATGATAGAAATCAAAGCTAGGCATGCAATAAAATAAGATTCTTGTTCTCAATAATGCAACTCAATGAAGTTATGCCTAATGAATGCATATAAAAGAATTAGGATTTTTGCTTCTAAAAATATGACTAGGGATTGTCATACCCTATGAAGACATAAAAAGAAAAAATAGGAAGGTTTATTTCCTAAAATGTCAACTAGGCGCCCTATAAAGACGAAATAAAATGTCAACTAGGGAATGACGCCCTATAAAGATGAGATAAGATGTCAACTAGGGGATGACGTCCTATGAAGATGAGGTAAGATGTCAACTAGGGGATGACGCCCTATGAAAACGAATAAGATGTCAACTAGGGGATGACTCCCAATGAAGACGAGATAAGATGTCAACTAGGGGATGGTGTCCTATGAAGAAGAGATAAGATGTCAACTAGGAGATGACGCCTATGAAGACGAATAAGATGTCAACTAGGGGATAGCGCCCTATGAAAACGAGATAAGATATCAACTAGGGGATGACTCCCTATGAAGACGAAAAAGATGTAAACTAGGGGATGACGCCCTATGAAGACGAGATAAGATGTCAACTAGGGGATGACGCCCTATGAAGACGAAAAATATGTCAACTAGGGGATGGCGCCCTATGAAGACGAATAAGTTGTCAACTAGGGGATGGCGCCCTATGAAGATGAATAAGATGTCTACTAGGGGATGACGCCCTATGAAGACGAAAAAGATGTCAACTAGGGGATGGCGCCCTATGAAGACGAATAAGATGTCAACTAGGGGATGGCGCCCTATGAAGACGAAAAAGATGTCAACTAAGGGATGGCGCCCTATGAAGATGAAAAAGATGTCAACTAGGGGATTGCGCCCTATGAAGACGAATAAGATGCCAACTAGGGGATGAGCCCTATGAAGATGAATAAGATGTCAACTATGGGATAGCGCCCTATGAAGACGAGATAAGATATCAACTAGGGGATGACGCCCTATGAAGACAAATAAGATGTCAACTAGGGGATGGCGCCCTATGAAGATGAGATAAGATGTCAACTAGGGGATGGCGCCCTATGAAGACGAATAAGATGTCAACTAGGGGATGGCGCCCTATGTAGACGAGATAAGATGTCAACTAGGGGATGACGCCCTATGAAGATGAATAAGATGTCAACTAGGAGATGACACCCTATGTAGACGAGATAAGATGTCAACTAGGGGATAGTGCCCTATGAAGATGAGATAAGATGTCAACTAGGAGATGGTGCCCTATGAAGACGAATAAGATTAGGATTTTTTATTTTTAGTTAGAAGAGAAAAGAAAAAAAATTCCCCACTTTTGAATATGAGGGGTTTTATTATTATTATTATTATTATTATTATTATATTGATACAAACTTAGAATTATAGGAGTGTAACAAAATAGAAAATTGAAGAAAACTTAGCTTTTCTATACTTGTTTTTTTTTCACTAAACTTCACAAGATTGTTTTGCCCCTGTTCAAGCAAAAGAGAGAGAGAGAAAGAATTGTGAGTTTTAAAATTGGTAGTTGGTTTGTGGCCTTGAATTCCTTAGAGGTTTTCCTTATCTCTGCCCCAACTTGATACAGTTGATTACACTAATTGGTTGGCGAGCTTGATTCTTTGTCTTTCAAATTCTGTTGTATCTCTGTTTGTTTCAGTACGATTCTGTTCTTCATTTTCAAATGCTTCACTCGTAACACTTATCTTAACTGGCTCCCTGTTCTTGTCAAGGTGGTGAATGCCCAATAATCTCTACTCAATTTCACTGGGAGCCATGGTCAATTTTGCGCGTCTTTCTTTATTTTGCATTTGATGCAAGAGTTACGCATAAAAACAAAACGTGTAAAATGAAATAAGGAAAAGTTGAAAGAAAAAATAAAAGAATTATGTTAAAATAGAAGGTATTTTTAACAGTAAAGGAAGGAATCTTATTTGGAGGTATATATTAACTTGAATGAAGCATGACACGCAATTTGGAGTACACATTTGACCTTTCAAAACTGTCTAATCTCGAATTAGGCTGCACCTTTCAATCAAATCAAATCATCCTTCTTGATCTTTGTCCTGTCATGATAAACTTTGTTTGACTAAAGTTATCCTTTAAGGATTTTCACAATTGACCTCTATAATTTCTGTTGTCTCGTTCATCATTGTCTTATGGCGTAGACATTTTTTTTTTGATATCTTGTGGTGCCTCCTTGGGTTTTCACCTACAAGCCCCTCCCCTCCCCCCCATTTTATATATATATATATATATATATATATATATATATATATATATATATATATATATACACAGCACACAAGGCTTGACATTCTCAAAAATTGATCGGAAGGTCTTTAATGGACAAAGGGAAAAGGATTTTTAGGATAAATTACAACTTGAGAGCCATATAAAAGTGACAATAGGATATATATCTCATCTTTTTTTAAATACCAAAATTTTTTTTTCTTTTGTCGGACCGAACCCCAAGATAGGGCTTCCTATGTATCTATTTAGGAATCAGGTCGAACGTAGTTCAATGCTAACGCATTATCTTTTTTTTTTTACTCTAAAGAGGGTAAGCAAGGAAAGGTAAATAAGGCTCGAAGAGCTGACAAGGGATTAATGACATTTACTTAAGTAGAATAATGGCCTTTCGTCATCTCAACTTGAGAATGTTAAGCACAAGTGTGTCAAATATAATATCTTTTGACTAATCGGCATTGACAGCTTTTCCTGTCATTTTTCCGTCCAGATCCGCAAGTTGCAAAGCTCCATTTGATAATACTTGTTTAACTATGTATGGACCTTGCCAGTTTGGAGAAAACTTTCCTTTAGCCTCTTCTTGGTGTGGAAGGATGCATTTTACAACAAGTTGACCGGCCTCGAATTTTGTAGGATGTACCTTCTTATTGTAAGCTCGGCCATCCTCTGCTGGTATAATTGACCAAAGCAAACTGCCGTCAACCTTTTTTCATCTATTAATGATAATTGTTCTAGTCTAGACTTGACCCATTCAGTATCGTCAATTTTGGCTTCACCGATGATTCGACGCGAGGGAATTTCGACTTCTGCGGGTATCACAGCTTCAATCCCATAGACTAGTAAATAAGGAGTTGCGCCAGTCGATGTACGGATAGTTGTACGATATCCTAAAAGAGCAAACGGTAATTTCTCATGCCACTGTCGAGATCCTTGGACCATTTTTCTAAGAATCTTTTTAATATTCTTGTTTGCTGCTTCAACTGCTCCATTTGCTTTAGGACGGTAAGGAGAAGAATGATGATGCATGATCTTGAATTGCTCACAAACCTCCTTATTAGATGACTATTGAGATTGGTTGCATTGTCTGTGATAATGGACTTTGGTATACCAAAACGACATATGATGTTTGAATGAACAAAATTCACTACTATTTTCTTCGTGACTGATTTGAAAGTAGCAGCTTCTACCCATTTGGTGAAATAGTCAATAGCGACCAGTATGAATCGATGCCCATTAGAAGCTTTTGGTTCTATTGGACCGATTATATCCATGCCCCAAGCAACGAATGGCCAAGGACCAGACATAGGATGCAGCTCTGAAGGTGGCGAGTGAATCAAATCACCATGAATTTGACACTGATGACACTTGCGAACAAAGCGAAAGCAATCTCGCTCCATAGTTAACCAATAATATCCTGCCCGCATAATCTTCTTCGCTAAAACATAGCCATTCATATGCGAACCACATACCCCCGAATGTACCTCATTCATGATTCTTTCATCTTCCTAAATATTAACACATCTCAACAAGTTCAAGTCTGGGGTTCGTTTGTACAGAATCTCCCCACTTAAGAAGAAACCATTAGTATGTCACCTAATAGTCCTTTTTTGATCTGCATTGGCGTGTATTGGATATTCTTTTGACTTTAGGAAGCGTTTGATATCATAGTACCAGGGTTCATTATCTGGTTTTGCATCAATTATATTTCAATAACCATGTTGATCTCGTATTGGTATCTCTAGTGGGTCGATATGCGTATTTCCTGGGTATGGGAGCATAGAAGCTAGGGTAGCCAGGGCATCAGCCAGCTCATTATGGGATCTGGGAATATATCTAAACTCGATAGACTTGAACCTTTTGCTAAGGTCCTATAAGAACTGTTTGTATGGAATGAGCTTGATATCTCTCGTTTCCCATTCACCTTGAATTTGTCGAATGAGTAATTCGGAATCTCCCAACAACACTAGCTTGTGTACATCCAGATTTATTGCCATATTTAACCCCATGATGCAAGCTTCATATTCTGCTCTGTTATTAGTACAAAAGAAATGGAGTCGTGTTGTAGAGGGATGATGATGCTCGGTCGGTGAGACAAGAACCGCCCCAATTCCTACTCCTTTGACATTGACTGCCCCATCAAAATATAATTTCCATGCATACATATCATATTGAACTTCTTCCTCAATTGAATTTATCTCTGCATCAGGAAAGTAAGTTCGCAAAGGCTCATAATCATTGTCAACTGGGTTCTCTGCCAAATGATCGGTCAATGCTTGCGCTTTCATAGCGGTACGAGTAACATACACAATGTCGAATTCTGTAAGTAAAATCTGCCACTTCGCCAATCTACCTGTGGGCATAGGTTTTTGAAAAATATACTTTATAGGATCCATTCGAGATATGAGGTAGGTTGTGTAGGACGAAAGATAGTGCTTCAACTTCTGAGCAATCCAAGTTAGGGCGCAACATGTCTTTTCTAAAAGAGTATATTTTACCTCGTAACTCATGAACTTTTTGCTCAAATAATAGATTGCTTGTTCCTTTTTGCCTGTGATATCATGTTGTCCTAAAACACAACCAAAAGAATTGTCCATCACTGACAGATATAGAAATAAAGGCCTACCAAGTTCCGGTGGGACCAGTACTGGAGGATTTGCCAAATATTCTTTAATCTTATCAAATGATTCTTGACATTCGTCTGTCCATTGGATAGCAGCATCCTTTTTTAGCAACTTAAATATCGGTTCACATGTAGTGCTGAGCTGAGCGATGAATCTGCTTATATAATTCAACCTTCTAAGAAAACTCATGACCTCAGTTTTATTCTTCGGAGGCGGCAATTCTCGAATGGATTTTACCTTGGAGGGGTCCAATTCAATGCCTCTGCGGCTAATTATGAAATCCAAAAGTTTTTCGAATGGAACTCCAAATGCAAACTTGGCTGGATTGAGCTTAAGATTATACTTTCGCAATCTTTCAAAGAATTTCCTCAAGTCATATACATGATCGACTCGTGTCTTGGACTTGATAATGACATCATCAACATATACTTCTACTTCCTTGTACATCATGTCATGAAAAATAGTAGTCATAGCTCTCATGTACGTAGCTCCCGCATTTTTTAAACCAAACGGCATGACCCGGTAGCAATAAGTACCCCACGGGGTGGTGAAAGCAGTCTTTTCTGCATCTGTTTCATCCATCAAGATCTGGTGATATCCGGCATAACAATCCACGAAAGATTGGATCTCATGTTTAGCACAATTATCAACAAGGATATGAATATTGGGTAGCGGAAAGTTATCTTTAGGGCTTGCTTTGTTCAAATCCCTATAATCAACACAAACTCTGATTTTGCCATCTTTCTTCGGTACGGGCACCACATTAGCCAACCATGTGGTGCACTGAGCGACCCTGATCACGTTCGCATTCAATTGCTTCATGATTTTCTCTTTGATTTTATCGCTCACGTTAGTTTTAAACTTTCTTTGCTTTTGCTGGACTGGTGAAAAATCAGGGTATGTAGGCAGTTTGTGGACTACCAAATCCGTGCTTAGACCAGGCGTATCATCATAAGACCAAGCAAAAACATCCTTATACTCGATCAACATCTGAATAATATCATTCCTGATATTCTGATCCGCATGAATACTTATTTTTATTTCTCTAACCTCCTCACCAGCTCCCAAATTTATTATCTCAGTGTCATTTAAATTGGGTTTGGGCTTATCCTCAAATTGATCCAATCCTTTTTTAACTTCCTTATCAGCTTCACCTTCATCGTATTCATCTACCGTTTGATTTGCTGATTCGAGATTAGACAACTTTTTAGGATCTAAATGTGAACTCCACGTACATGTCATGTTATCGAAGCCAGTATTAACATAACTGAAATAAGATTAAAAAAAAGTTAAAAGAGGGAATAAAAGATAAATTTACTAGAAAACTTGAATTTCATTTAGTTGAATCGGAAAGGATAGGAGGGTTAACATGAAAGCAGAGCAACTAAACTATGTGGACTACAACCCTGAGAATAGTCCAAAATACAAAAGAAAGAAAAACGAAACAACAAAATAAACTACCAAGACTCCTTCCTTGTGGGGAGAGGAGTGGTTTCCCAGTTAGTGAGCTTGATATTTGGCCCGACGAACTGCACATCTGCATGGCTAGGGCCTTCACCCATCTGAACCATGTTTATTTCATAAAACATTTCCTTGAGGCCTTGACATATTTCATCCACATCCTTGTTAGAATATGGGTATTGATTTTCTTCATTTTGAGCTTTCGTGAAAAATTGGCTAATGTGTGGAACCGGACTTGTCAATTTCCAAGCCTTCTTCTTCTGCTCTTTTGCCCCTTTTCTATCTGCTGCGGTAGGCTTAAAGCCTAAGTCAAAGGAGTTGTGGCTACCACATGGATCTACAGGGTTTATAATTCCTTGCAGCGAAACCCCTAATCCTTTTCCCAGTTCATAACCATTTTGTAGCATTTGTCTAGCCACCATGATTGAAGTAGAAGAGAGATGAGGCCCTGGAATCGGTGTGCCTTCCACGACTTGATCAGCTGTCACACAATTTCAAAGGCTTGATAAAGGGAAGATTCACAACCCCCTTTTGTTTTGATACAGGGTACAAAAGGATTTCGATGTATGGGAAGGTCATCCTCTCCATGTATAATGATTTCCTGATTGTCGTGTTCAAACTTAACTACTTGATGCAAAGTAGAAGGTATGACTCTAGCCGTATGGATCCATGGTCTTCCTAAAAGTAGGTTGTAGGAAGTATCCATGTCTATTACTTAAAAGGTGATCGTAAACTCAACTGGTCCAATAACCAAAGCAAGATCTACCTCACCAATTGTGTCTCGTTTGCACCATCAAAAGCCCGAACACATACATTATTCGACCGAATCCTATCTGGGCTGATTTTTAATTTTTGCAAAGTAGAGAGAGGACAGATATCTACTCCTGAACCTCCATCGATCATTACCCCTTTTATGTAATATCCCTCGTATTTGATAGTCAGATGCAAAGCCTTGTTATGACCAGAACCTTCTGTGGGTAACTCATTATCAGTGAAAGTGATTCTATTTGCTTCAAATATTCTACGAACCATCCTTTCTATTTGACATACCGTAGTTTCCTTCGGTACGTATGCTTCATTCAACAACTTAATCAATGCCTAACAATGTTCTTTAGAATGTAGCAACAGGGATAATAATGAGATTTGAGCCGGGGTTTTCCTCAATTGATCGACAATGGAATAGTCTTGGGTTTTCATTTTCTTCAGAAATTCCTCAGCCTCTTCATTTGTGACAGGTTTTTTCATTGGCCCTTGACTATCTTTAAACTGTTTTGGTCTCCTTAATTCTTCTGGAACATAGCATCTTCCTGATCGAGTCAAACCCCCTGTTTCGTTTGTTTCTTCCATTACCTCTTTTCTTTTATACATCACCGTGGTTTTGTTGTAGTTCCATGGGATGGTTTTTAAGATTGTCACTGAGACCTATGCTGCGTGTCTTATGACAATTGGTTCTGTTATCTTTCTCATGTTGTTGCGTTGTTGGTCGAACCATGCGGGACCACTCGAAACATATAGTTTTGGCCCATCTTGTGCTATTCCCTTTAGCTTTGCAGGAACATACAATACCATCTTTTCTGAATCTCGGGGTCTTATAATGGAACTCGCTCCTTTCACGATCAGTGGTTCTCTTTGCATATACTTCAGTGCTTCACCCGGATTCTCCTTCAAGGTGCCTATTTCCATCATTGCTTGGCTTGTTGGCCTGTAGTCTCTATCGTTAAAAATCATCCCCACGACGTGTGTGTTACAATGATTAGGAAATGGATTGTCGGTGACATTCGGTGCTTTTTCTCTTTGTATTACGATTGCCTTGCTTTCGATTAACTTCTCAATGGCTCTCTTCAGATTCCAACCATTTTCGGTACTGTGACCTTGGATGTTTGAATGGTACTCACACCTTACATTAGGATCAAACCAACTTGCATTCAGATCCACTTTGAAAGGCAAAACAGGTTCAATCTATCCTAATTTGACCAATCTCCGCAACAGGCTCGTATATGATTCTCCAATTGGGGTGAAGTTTTCCCTTGGACTCTGTTCTCTTGTGTAGTCTGCCTGAACATACGGATTACGAGAGGCTTGTAAATTCGGCTACCGCGAACGAAAACCTTGTAGCGCAGGTGCCCGCCATTATGGACGCTGAGGAGGTCGGGTATACGCTTGAGCATTAAGAACAGCAGGTTGAGGTGTATAATAATGTTGAGGAGGGCAGGGTTGTCCCTGTTGGACATGAACGTAAGGGAAGTTCCATCCCCTTTGGGCATTGCCCGGTCCTGATGCCATCATGGATCCTTCCTCCTTCTTTTTCCGATTGCCGAAACTACCTGATCCACTCTGAATGGCTTGCGTAGTGGCCCTGAGGGCGGTTTGGCTCATGATTTTTCCTGATTTGATGCCATTCTCCACCATTTCCCCAATTTTTATTGCTTCGGCGAAAGGTTTACCAACCGCGGCTAGTAAATGATGAAAATAATCAGACTCTTAAGTTTGGAGAAAAAGGTCAATCAATTCCTGGTCCTTCAGTGGTGGTTTGACTCTAGATGCTTGTTCTCTCCATTTTATGGCAAACTCTCGAAAACTTTCAGCTGGTTTTTTCTTCATATTAGCGAGAGAAGTGCGGTCAGGGATAATATCGAGATTGTATTGAAATTGTTGTACAAAATCTTGAGCCATATCATCCCAAACGTGCCAATGGGAGATGTCTTGATCGATAAACCATTCGGAGGCTATTCCCGTCAGACTTTCTCTGAAATAGGCCATAAGCAGCTCCTCTTTCCCTCCTGCTCCTCTGAGTTGATTGCAATACCTTTTTAAGTGGGCCACTGGGTCACCATGACCACTATATTTGTCGAATTTGGGGTCTTGAACCCTATTGGCAAATGAACATTAGGGAACATAAACAGGTCTTTGAAAAAGACGCTTTAGTGTCCTCCCAATCCTTGTATGTTTCTCATACTATGCTCCAGACTCCTCACTTTTCTAGTCGTCTTTTCTCGTTCTTTATTCATAATAGCCTTCTCAATCACGATATGAGACTCAGGCTAATGAGTGGGCTGATATGAATTTACGGGTTTGAATGCCAATTCAGGAGGATAGACTTGATCATGATTTAGCTCGTTGATAGGCTTCTGTATCATTGATGGAGGATTTATATTAGTTGTCACAGCCGGAATAAAAAGCGGGTTGTTTGTGAATGATGGATTTAGAGGACGCATGGTGGATGTGCCAACAGCGCTAGACACATTAGCGTATGGACCAAATCCAGGCGGATAAAGTGGATTGTCGACTTGGGCTTGAGTAGAACTAGGATGATTTGCATCTAAAAGGACAGGAATCGAGGAAGGCGGGGCTTGTCCATTCGCCCAGGCCTGATACATTTCCGCAATTTGTTGCTTCAATAACCTATTCTCCTCCAAAGATGCAAACTCTCGTGGAACTAACTGATCTCGACCTTCTTGATTATCAGATTTTGTTCCATCTTTTCGAGTCATCTTCCGTTTTCCTTTATACCTTGTGTTGTACGGGTTAGAGGCCAGATTAACCACAACCAACCACTTTATTCTCTCTCTCTTATGAAATAGAAACAAATATGTTAGGATTTAGAGCTTTTAAAAATATTGATATATTCACAACTAACTCAAATGTCATGCACCTAAGTAATTTCCTTCCTGAAATAGACTTAGGAAAACCCTCTTGTATCATCCCGGCTTTGGTGAATTAATTTTTACCCTCATTATTTAACGCCAACATCTTAAAATTGTTACTTGAAACTTGAAAAAAATATTTGATCGCACCCACCGAGGGTTGCCTGCGTATCATGTTTTACATGAATCAGATCATCACGTAGTTCATGGATATAGTAAACATATGTATATATTCAGAAATAAAGAGAATAAAAACTTGAAACAAATGCGAAATCTTCCATACATTTCCAACTGTTCTTAAAACAAAGCTTAAATGAAAGAAAACTAAAATTATCTAAAACTAGAACAGACTCGAAATACTGGAGAAATACTAAAAACCTATAAAGAAACTAACTCTAAGAAAACAAGGTCTTTAATAATTATCATCAAGATGCCTTCCAAAGATGTCTTGCAACTTAATCCTCCCTCAAACTTGAGTAGATCCTGGATAATGCTTTTGGCAGATGTGGAGTGAGAGCACGTGCCTGACGGCCCAGATTTTCATCACCTCGGTGAAGATACTTAGCATAAACATTAATCAAGGTTTCACTGAGCTGAAGTACTTCTCCCCTGGCCTCTATCATACTCTTATGGCAGTTTCGCACCCAATGCTGCGTAGTGCGGACAATATGCTTTAGGTCTCCTTCTCGTTCATGAAGGTCATCGATTTGATAGTGAAGCGCCTGTCGTTCGGTCATCCACTGATTTTTCTCAACTTCAACTTCCTTCTGAAAAGTCGTGAAGCATCTCACTATTTCTCTTTCCCGTTCCATGAAAGCTTTTAGCTGAGCCCGAAGCTTCGACTGTGTACTTATCAGCAAGGCCTTCTCTTTCTCAAAATCACTCGATTGCTGGCCCATAGCACCGGTGGCAATATCCAGGTCTTCTTGTAGGGAATGTATGGCAACACGGTTCTCTCCCTCAATCTCCTTACGAGCCACCTAATTCTGGCCTCAAATCTCGCCTCATGGTGAACCAATTCTTCTCTAGCCCTTTCCAGATCATTATTTAAGGCGTGCAGAGTAGATCGATAGTTCTCTTCTGCCTCTCGTCGAGCCTGCTTAATTCTGACTTCGATCTCCGCTTCTCGATCCACTGGCTCTCTAGCTGACCTTTCTGGAATAGCTTTAGGAGGAAGCTGCTCATAAAACCATGACAGATACCAATAGTCTACCTCGCCCTTATCGCGGTCTTCCACCATGTGATCGAAACCTGAAAGTACACATCCTCCCCAAATCTTAAGTATCTCAGTCTTCCTTAGAGGGATGTCACGGAGGAATTCGTACATGAACTCCTTCATATCTTCGACTGGCGGTATATGCTAACGTCGACTGAATTATCGCATGACTCTTAGTGGCACATAGGGCTGAACACCTCGGAGACCCATTAAGATGATCAAGGGTCGGAAAGTAGACATATATATCACCTCTTTTGAGGGGAACCAATGATAATTCCACACTATCTTGTCCGCCGTCAACCCCTCCAAGTACTCCTTCCAAGCTCCTATTCCTTCGGGAAAGTTTTGGTCCTCCACCCTCTTCTCATGGCCATTGATATAATCATTCCATTCGACTCGAAAATCCATAACAAATGGATGATAACGAACATGCTCGTGCATCCATAACTGCAATAGAATGTTACATCCTTCGAAATAGTCCGCCCTATTTTAGCACATCGTCAGGGCCCGATAAATGTCTGCCAAAATCATGGGCACGAGGGTGACCTTAGGATTCTTCTCAAAAGCGGTAACAAACGCAGCCAGATTGGTGTTGATTTTTCCTCCTCTCTTTGGAAATACCATGATTCCCAAAAAAGCTACTATGAATGCTTCAGAACTGTGCTTTTTCCAGGTTCGGTAGCACCCCCCGTTGTTAAGTTCTGATCTAAACAACTCGAATCCCCTTTCCTGACCATATCTTTCGTACAAAAATTCTAGACGAACCCATTCATTTTCTAGGCAGCCTCCTATTTTCTTCTCTTTTATGTGCAATATCTCAAAAAATCTTTTGAAAGTGACATGCTTTGGTATCATGGGTTCTCTTTCCCTTTCCAATAAATTCTCCTATTTACTCCAGTGTGGGAGTGAGCTCAAAGTCGGAGAATCGGAATACGTTGTTTGAAGGATCCCAAAACTGTACCAAAGATTCTATCACGTCTCTTCGTGGTTCAACATTCAACAGACTCCTTAAAAATTCCAAGTGTTTATATACTTCTCCCTGTCCATAGTCAGTCATATTGTTATACCATGTCCGCAATAGCTTTGGAACTTTATCCAACGCCATGAAATGGGGTACTTCATCATCCCTCGGCCTCTTGTCACTCTTTCCGAATGAGTTCATATTGCCCTATAGGATAATGATAGCAAATAAGAATTCTATTTTAAGCATCCTAAAACAAGACAAAAATAATTTTTGAAACAAGTTGACGGAATGGCACGGAATAAGATTTCAAAATGAGCATGAGAAAGTAGCAACTAAACCAATAGGAAGTATCTTCTAAAACATCCTAGAGTGGAGATAATAATTTGATGACGTTTGGACCAGACACATTTAAAATAATTAAATTATTAAAACGAAATAGTGGACCAAATTATTTGACAAAATTTTAACTGTGTTTGACAAAAATGGGCTCTATGGTATTCCTAAGAGAGATTTTAAAATCAAAGAAAATGGACATAACGAGACCACAACGTTAAAACGACTTAATCTTTACAAAAAAGTTCTATGTAAAATATTATATATTTTCTAAAATAAATCCTTAAAAAATTTTATTTAACCCCTTTTTTTAGATCAATTAATTCACTTAAAAGCCGGTCAACATTCGATATGGCATTTCCTATAATGCAATAAGTAGCACATAAAATGTACATGATGATCTCAAAAGGTGACACCTGTCCTAGACGGACTCGAACTCCGTGTCGAGCCCCACTAAGTCAAAAATGCACGTGATACCAATAAAATGCAGTCTATTAGGGATATCCATGTCTAAGTTCCAGTTATGCTAGGTTCAACTTGGTGGAGTTAGGTATCTAGACTGGCTGTAAAACGAGCGGACAACTCGAGTCGGCAAGAGATAGCTTTACCGGTAGCAGGGCTTTCCTGCCTCACTGTTGGTCCCTTTCCATCCTAAATCATGGGTGACTACAGAATCCTTCCCAGGAGTGTTGCCGCATCTCTGGTATCTCATGCTCGGGAGCGTATACCGCATCTCCGAATATACAGTATCTCAGAAGACTCAGATGGGTGCACGAGAGAAAACAGTTTATATTGCAATTCAAATAATATCAAAGCGATAAACATGTAGGCAAAGAACACATTTAGGCCAACAATATACAATATCAAAATTAAATAAAGCCAAACAAGTCAATATAAAAGCTCGAATTCTGGTTATTTCTCCAGTAGAGTCGCCATCTGTCACACCCCCGTTTTCACCACATCTGACCCCGCTAGGGAGTTGGTTTTAGAGAAAATGGGTTTTTCTAATTAAAGCGACGTTTCGAATAGAGATTATTTATTTTACAGAGTCGCCACTTGGAATTGAATTTGGGTGTTCCAAGTAACCTTATTGAATCTCTGTTCAAAAGAAAATGACTCTTTATTTTTAGTCTGCAAACTAGAAATTCGGATAAGGAATTTTGTTGATCGAGGGAAAGGTGTTAGGCACCCCTCGAGTCCCGTGGTTCTAGCACGGTATCTTTAATGACTTACGTCTGGTTTAAATTAATCTTTTGGATATATACAACATTTGTTAGCCTAAAAGTTACTTACATCCTGCTTTTATTTATTGAGAATTTATTAAAAACCGTCTTGATGCGTGGCGTACCGATAGTAGTACTTTTCGGCGTTACCACTAGTTTTGGTATATTTCTTGAGCCTTTGCAGCATTTATAAATCGTCCCCTTTTGCAAGCCTAGATAAGCAACTAATAGGTTTAGAATCTACCCAACCCCAGTTCAATCGGCTTCAAATGGTAGATTAATTTTATTATAACTAATGGTCGGTAGCAGGGCTTTCCAACTCTATCGTTAAGTTTCACTTGTATGTTAAACTTTTAATTTTTCTGATCAAGAACCTAAATTTATTCTTTTATGAATTCGCTTCATCACAATGAGTTTTACCGCTCTTTGTTTTTTTTTTTCATGCAATAGAATTTAGAATAAATGTTAAACATGTATCCCATCTCACTCGTTCTCACCTTAATAAAAGGGTCTTAACGTAAGTGTAGGTCTAACTAAATTCTAACAAAAAAGAGCATGTTAATCCCATAATCATTACAAGACTCTATCATAATATAATTATATTCCAAGTAGTACAAATTATGTGTTAAAGGGAGAAAAAAAAAATAGAAAACTTTGCCATGCACATGCTCGGTATAAAATGCATTTTTTTTTTAGAAACTAATAAAGATCAACTAAATTTAACTCAATAGTCTAATCTTTATACTATCACAATTGTCTTTTCAACTTCACGAATTTATTCCATTTCTTATTTTCTAATATAATCAAATAGTGACTCAAGGGAAACCCAACTCTCGGCTCCGGCTAAACAACTACATAGATCCGTAATATATATACATCTTCAATTTTTGCTAACCATAATCCTTATAAACCCTAATTTCACCGAAGAATTTATTCATTCACTTAAACTCCAACGCTAGCTCGTGTTTTAAAATATTTAACCTCAAAATGGTATTATAAGCTTCCTTTGTGGAAGGCATTGACAATGATTATAAAAATAATACCACAATGAAAGATATTGACAATTTGACATGCTAAACCTATTACAAATGCATGCAAATATTATTTTGGAAAAAAAAATACGTAACTAAGTTTTGCTATATTATGCACACGTATCTACACAATTTTCCCCAGTTTATAATTAACCATTTTGTGTACAAGTATCATTTCACAATAGTGGCAACTACAATATCTTGCCAATTGAACTACCACGGTCTGAGAAGGAATTATTTAACTCGAACCCTTAGTTCCACTAGGTCTAATACTAGATGTGAAGTTCCAGCTAATAATATTCTAAACATAATACCTATTTTAAGTTGGACTAATTAAAGAAAGAGGGGAAAGTACAAAATGTGATGATCTCATATAACACCTTAAAATTGCACCTTAGTATAGTCTAACTAGAAATCAATTCTATGATATTATTTATATTTCTATTATCCCTGTGCAGGTTTCAACTTATCCCATCTCTATTGCCCCCCCCCCCCTTTTTTTTATGAACTCTCCATGCATATTTCAAGCAATACATCAATGAAAACTATAGTAGTAAAAAAGAACCTCAAGGAGACAAAACTAGAAGCCAAATTAATAAATCATTAGACTCATTTCCAGTAACCAAGAGCACAGAGTAAGGGAATGAATTAATCCACCATTAACTAACGATATTCAAGAGAAAACGAAAGTATTAAAATCGAATACAGATCTGACTAAACAAAAATTGAAAGAAAAGGATGAACAGAATCACCGTTGGAATACAGACAACACATCCTTCATTTGACACATTATTATGCTACAATAAAAGGTTCAAGGATTACCTCTTGTGAAAATAAGTTTCTAACGAGATCTGCTACAATCTTGTAATTCACAAAGTTAATAGTAGTTAACTTTTGAAGCTATGAACTCGAACTGAAAACTCTAAATGGAGACTCAACCCTAAACTCTACCTCTTTTCCTTTCTCATCTTTCTCTCAACCCGCTTTCTTTCTTTTGAAATTTTTCATGCTTCTCTTCTTAAGTGTTTTTTTTTCTTTTGTTTTTCTTTTCAATCTTCTTCTGTTTCTTTTCTCTAATTCTTAATGTTTTTCTCGGTTTCCCGTGTAATCCCCCCTTCCTTGTTATGTGCTTGTGTTTATATAGTGCATATGTAGGAGTTGTGTCATGTGGAGTAGAGGGAAAATATGGGATAATGGGGTGTGAGTTGTGTTATGTAGTGGAGGTAATGGGTAGTGGAGGTAATGGGTGATGGAGTTGTTTAGTTTTTTTTTTTTTTTTAATATTTTAAATAAAAATAAAAATGATAAAATCTATTTAAAATTAATGAAAATATAAATAATTTAAATAGCTATCCTTAGAAATATGATTAAAAAATATTAATATCACTAGATTCTTTATTAAAAGTTAAAATAACAAGATAAATATAATTTTTTTTTAAGTAAATAAATAAGTAATAAAATAAAAGCTTATTAACATGTGACTCTATTTTTCGTAGCTTTCAAAATTTTTAATAAACCTTGTAAAATAAGATATAAACTTAAAATATCTAATTTAGCCCTAAAAATAAAAATAAATAAATTTAGCACTAAAATAATATTAAAACGTTAGGTTTGGTAAAAAATTAGGTGTTTACAATTATGTTCAGAAAATTAAACCTGATACATTGTATACTGTATCACATTTTTTAAGCCTTCTCTCTGTTGTCCTCTGCACTGTATTTGACAGTCTACAATTGATATACTGTATTTTTTTAAGCTTTTTCTTTTTTCGAATGGTAACCAGTTGTGTTTGCTGTAGAGGCGGAATCAGAATTTCAACTAAAGAGGTTCAATATTTGAAAAAAATCTAGCAAAGGAACGGTTCAACCTCTACTATAAATATATAAAAATAATTTTAATTATATATAAACAATATATTTTTCTGTTGAAAGGAGTTCGGATGAACCCCTACCAAGGAGTTGGCTCCGCCTAGCAATTCTAATGTGTGACATGGCTGATTAACGCAAAAAGTAAGTTACGAAAAAAAAAGAGGGAGGAGATAGCCTGACAGGAGAAAGAGAGGGAATAGTGATTTTACTTTTTGTTGTTGTTGTTGGAAAAGAATAGAGATTTACTGTAAAACAGAGGCGAACTCAGGATTTGAAGAGTGCGGATATATCTTTATCTTAATATAAGTGCTCGAGAATCTTTCAATTATGACTGAGGGATAGTGTCGTGTCTGATTGACTGATCAGTAAAGACTTAAGCAATGACAAAAATACAAATATATAGGCCAAATATGGGTTTTAGGATAATATATAAACCTTAACCTTTTATAAATAGATGAGTGCATAGTCTAGCGGTTAAGGATGGATTGTGTAAGCAAAGAGGCTGCTGGTTCAATTCCTACTTTTGTTGTTAAAAAATTGTAAATAACACAAAAAATAGTAAGAAAACTTAACCCTAGGATTCGATACCGAGTCACATCTGCGGAAAACAACATTTAGAACCAATGCACCCAAGGTGCTATTGCGTTCTTTAGGGTGCACAGAATTTATATAATAGTTTTTTAAGGTATATACATGTACGTATACACAATATTTTTTGAACTTACCGGATGCACGTGCACCCCACGTGGGTCCGCCCTGCTATAAAACCCTAAGTATAACTATGTTGGATACTAATTTTAAAATAATAGTTTTATCGTATAGTCGGTATAGTAGTTTGCTAGGTTTTGTAGGTTTTTCTAAATGTATTTATCATCGTTTATGGTCTGATAATGAAATCGTCATAAGAAAAAAGACAATACAATTAGTTTAAATTTTATAGAGAGAATTAGAAAAAATAATTTTAGCAGGAAAATATTTACATGAAACCTAAAGTAGAAAATTTTTTAAACGTTATCAAAATTATTTATCAACGACTTTTTAAAGCGCGAAGACCTTAAAATTACGTAAGTTTTTTTTTTTTTTTCAGAAATCATTGATTTTTGAATTGGATCTAAGTATATTTGTCGAATGTATCTCATTAATATATTGCATTGAATCAGTCAAAGTCATCGATGAGAAGTAAAAATAATGGGCTAAATATCTGGATAGCCTATAAATTTGATACGATTTATATATTATAAACTAGAGCTTGAAAGTTAATTAAAACCTAGGTAATTAAATAGAGGATCTTTCATAAATAGCTATTCTTTGCCGTAAAATTCACCTTTCATAGTTATACTTTACATAATTACCATCTATAATCGTTGTATTCAATTTTCGTCTGTTGTATTCGGTTTTATCAATGGTTTGTATTCATATAAAATATAAATACAGTACCTATTTAGCCGTTGTATTCGATTCACAGCTGTTGTATTCACTTTTACTCAGTGGTTTGTATTTATAAAAAATATAAATACACTACATATTTAGTCTTGCCAAAAAGGCTACTATTTCTTTCTTTTTCATTTTTTTATATTTTTTTTACAAATACAAATACAATATGTATTTGCATATATTGTATTTGTATAAAAATTTGAATTGTATTTATTTGTATCAATAAATACAACTCGTGTCAATGAATACAAACAAGTATTCATATAAAGAAAATCAATCATTCTTTTTCAATAATTAAAAAAAATATAAATGATAGTTCACACTTGTATCTGTATGCTATAGTTCGCATTTGTATTTGTATATTATATTTCGCACTTGTATTTGTATGTTAGAATTCACATTTATATTTGTATTTTATAGTTCGCACTTGTATTTGTATTTTCTAATTCGCAAAAATGAAAAAAAAAAAAAAAGAAGAAATAATGAAAAGGAAAACAAAGAAAAAAATGACGAAAAATACAAAAAAAAAAAAAGAGTAATAGAAAATAGAGGAAAAAAAATTTAAAAAGAAAAAAAAAGGAGAAGAAATAAAAAGGAAAAAAAGAAAAAAGAAAGAAAATTTGAAAAAAGAAGAAGAAAAAGGTGGAAAAAGCAAAAAGAAAGAGAAAACAAAAAAGTAAAAGAAAAAACTGAAAAAGGAAAAAAAGAGTAATATAAAATATAGAAAAAGAGAAAATACATAAGAGAGACTATGAATTGTAATTATTAATTAGGGATAATTAATAGACAAGAGAAGGCTATAAATTGTAACTAATTAAAATTTAGGCTAAATAGGGTAATTAAGAGTCTGTGTTTGCTAAGTTATGTAGTTATCCCAATTATATATACTTATCAATTCAGAGGCGAAGCCAGGATTTCAACGAAGGGGGGTTTATATTCAAAGAAAACTTAGGATTTCAACTAAGGGGGTTCCATATTCAAAGAAAACTTAGTCGAAGGGGGTTCAACACCTACTATAATCACATAAAAATAATTTTAATCATTTATAAATAATATTTTTTTTTATCGAAGGAAGTTTGGCCGAACCCCCAAACAGAAGGCTGGCTCCGCCCCTGCTTATAATCGTTTTATTTTGTGGTAATGAAATTGTATGAAGAAAAAGACAGTATATTAGTTAGAAAATTTATAGAAAGAATCTGCCAAAACATTTTAGTCGGACTATAATTATATTACACTCAAAATAGTTCAAAGCTCGATTAAGAAGTTTTAAAAAAATATATATATATTACCAAATTTTATTTGTTACAGATTTCTATTTTTTAAAAGCTCGAAGACTGTAAACATTTATATAAGATTACTTTTGTTTACGGTAATCATTAATTTTTAAATCAAAGCTAAATATGTCAATAGAAGTTTAGTTTATTTATTATGAAGCGAAAATAATGAATTAAATATCTTGATAGCCCTGTAAACTTGATACACTTTGCATATTTGATCAGAGGCGTAGCTAGCGCTCTTTGGGGTTCGTCCGAACCTCATTCGATGAAAAAATATACTATTTATACATGATTAAAATTATTTTTTATGTGGTTATAGTAAGTGTTGAACCCCCTTCGACTTAATTTTCTTTAAATATTAAATCCCCTTACTTAAAATTTTGGCTCCACCTCTGTATTTGATATCTAAATACATACTTTTTTTTTTTTTTGGTTAAATACATACATTTATCATTGATTTGTATCGTGATAATGAAATCATTCAAAAAAGATAATATAATTGAAATTTTACTGAGAGTATCAGACAAAATCATTTTAGTAGAACAATTATTGTGCGAGACCTAAAATAGTTTATAGTCAATTATACAATAAAAAGTGTAATATATATAAAATATTTATCAAGAACTTTTATTTTTAAAAGCTCGTCGATTTTAACACTTACATAAAATTATTTTACTTTTCAATAACCATTACTTTTTGCATTGGAGCTAATTATGTCAACAGGGGGTTATCTCATTATTATTGTATTGAATCGATCAAAATTCTCGACGGGAAGTAAAGATAATCGGATAAATATTTAAATAGTCATATAAACTTGATACAATTATTAACAAAAAAAAAAGAAAAAAAAATTGATACGATTGGTAAATTAGGTATTTGAATTTAACTAGATAAATATATTTATCATCAATTTATATCAGTTATCTGACAAAACCATTTTAATAGGGCAATAATTATTCGAGACCAAAGTTAGTTCAAAGCTCAATTACGCAAGAACAAATTTAAGGGTTACCAAAATTATTTGTGGAGGATTTTCACTTTTTAAAAGCTCGAAAACTTCAAACAATTATATCATGTTTTGTAGCTGGTTAGAATCGTAAGTTCTTCATGTATAAATTAATACGTTGTTTGATTTGCAACTTGGAAATTAGTTAAACTACAACAAAAACATACCCAGTGAAATCCCCCAAGTGAGGTCTGAGAAGTGTAGAATATACACAGTCCATATAGCACTACAGCGTGGAGGCAGAGAGATTGTTTCGAAAGACCCTCAACTCAAGTACAGCAGATCCAAGTACAAAGAAGCAGACAATAACGAAGACAAGAAAAAACAAGAGCAACAATTAAATAGTGCGATAATCGAAATACAATAAATAACGATATATATCAAAAACAGAAACATATATCAAAAACAAAACCTACAGAACTACTTAAATTATGAGAAAATCTATATATTATTTTACATAAGACAAAAGATTGAATAACTAATACATGAATAACTAAAACCATGCACCACTAATACATATTCATATATTTTTGTCATAACCAATCCCTGTATGAATAATACTTGTATAACTATAATAAATTAACAAACTATTCCTCACATAAAATTACTTTAGATTCAATAACCATTAATTTTTGGATTGAACCTAAGTAAGTCATTAAGAATTTATCTTATTTATTATTGCATTGAGTTGGTCAACTAATTAACCATATATATTCTCATAATATAATCTTTGTATTTTAATACATGTATAACTCTAATCAACAACCAAACGATTCCTTGCATAAGATTAATTTAAATTCAATAACCATTAATTTTTGGATTGAACCTAAGTATGTCATTAAGAATTTATCCTATTTATTATTGCATTAAATTGGTCAAAAATGATGAAAATAAAGTAAAAAATATAGTCTTCGGACTAGAAGTAAAAATAAATGCTTTTATCTACTTTATATTTGAAATTTGAAAATCGAGAAATAATGTAAAAGTACCATAAACCGGAATGTTCCTTTAAGACACAGTAGTACTGTCTCCAAAAGTTATTCATAAGATATAAGAACTTGACTTTAAAGGGAAAATAAATTTGCATTTGTTGCATATATAAATATTTGAAATTAAATGCATGGAGCAACTTATAATAAATTAAACCATTGGTAAATTAAGTGTAAAAACGAATTTTGAATTTTGAGGATAAATAGGACTTTCATGCTTTAATATTGATGAGAAAAATATTTTGTATTTTGATTAATCAAATACAAATTGTTACTCTTTAACAATAATATATTTTTAAAAGAAAAACAACGACAAAAAATATTATCAAAATAAACAAATTTTTAAATGTACAACAAAACATATTATTAGTTTACTAGTTATATTGCTTGACCTTGGAGAAAAACCTAACACGACCTAAAAACGTTTAAATAATGAAAGTTTTTTTCTTTGTAATGTTAAAACCTAAGGGCTCATTTGTTTGCGCTCTTAACGGAGATCTGAATCTAAATGGTTCAGATTTCGGACCATTAAGTGCGCATTTGGTTTTTTATTAAGATTTTAGGTCTTAATCATTAAGATCTAGAATCAAGTCTTAATAGGTCTGAAGAGGTATTCTGGTGTTAGATAATATTCGCCCTCACTCTATTCATAATCATGAGTCACCACCTCTGTCATCGCCATCATTGTCAACCACCACCAACTACTACCACCATCAAAATCACCATCAACAACAAATATCGCTACCAACCACTATTGTCAACCGCTACCACACCTACTATCTCTATTATTCTAATTATATTTAACGCCATCAACAGCATCAGTACCGGTCAATTCTTACTATCGACCAACTCGTCTATCACAACTAGCATCACCGCTAACTACCACTAATACATCACAACCTCCACACATTCTTTGGCGGGCACCACCATTGTCACTAGTAATGTCACATCTACCATCACATCAATCACTATTATCGCTATAACTTATCTCTACTAACAACCATCTCCACCACCACAACTAACAATATCTCCAACTAGCACCAATACATCGTCAATCATTACTCATTCATTTTTCAGCCATCACAATCATCATCTCCAACTACTAACATCAAGCAACGTCACATCACAACCACCACCACCACTATCAACTGTCACCATCATAACAGTCGCTACAATATCAACCATCACTACTAACTGTAACACCCCGTAAAAGTCGTGCATGGATTAGCCTTTAATAGAGTGCTCTTAGACTTAAAAACTTGAAAATTTTTCTAAGTGTAACTTAGAGTCATTTTAGCTGACAACCTTCGGGATACAACTTCTCGACCTTCTCGACCTTCATTTTTAGATTTTCAAGTTGCGTTACGATCGGACAATCTCATAGTACACCTCGGATAAGTTTTGGAATTTTTCGGAATGCATAAGGCTGCGTTTGGATTTCAAAACAGTAGCAAAACGCAGAGCCTGTTGCCCAGTTTTTTTTAGCATTTCAGGGTCAACTTCAAACGATCATAACTCCCTGTATATAATGAACTGTGTGAGCTATAATATATCAAACGAAAGATCTTTGAGTCCTCTTTTCACTGCAACTGGTTTCATCCAAATCCAACATCTGAGTAAGAAGTTATATCTGTTTTACTTCAGCCTGTCAGTTTGTCAACTGAGGGATAGTTTCGACTTTTCTTGTTTTCTTAGGGGCATTTTAGTCATTTCACTTCACCCAATTCCGTCTATAACACCAGATTTAGCCCACATTCAGCAAAATACAATCCTTTTTCTCAAATTCTCTCAAGAACACCTTTTAGGTTTCAAACAAAAATTCCAAATAACTCAAGATTCAACCGTAGAAAATTCAAATTGGTTCCGTAGTTGTGTTCACCATCTCGAAAGCTTCGAGAAGCACCCCATGGTTATGTAAGGAGGATTCTAAATACAAGAGTTCATTGTTAAGGTATGAATATTGTTTATTCTTGATTCTTGTCCATGAATAAGTATTGATAAAGGATTATGAGTATTGTCTTGATGTTGGAAGATAACTAGAAACATAGTTATGAATTGTTGTGTATAAATTGTTAAGTAGTAAATTATGGAAGTTGCTCTATTGGATTATGAAGGATGAATTGTGGTGATATATCATTATATTAGTGGTTATGTATGCCTAGTGATCATGTTGGTATTGGATGGTGATTAAGAAGGGAAATAAAGGCTAAGAGTGATGTTGAGGGATATTTCATGAAAATGTATGATATGTGAATGTAATAAGAGTATAAGAGGATGTATGTAGTACTCTTATTGATGAGCTAAAGGATTACTTCCTAGACATTAATTGGTGAAGTTAATACCTAAATGGTAAGGTTTGGTTGCTAATACTAGTTTGCCACAAATGGCTTATTGTAGATAAGTGTTCGAAGAGTGCGGGAAGTCACTTGTATTGAAGTGGTTATATCAAGGTATGTAAGACATACTCTATCTAATCTTTGGCATGAATAATGACCCATGGCACTCTCAATTAAGCTTCCAACATTGTCCTACGACACATGACACATAATAACATCATATGATCTTCGATACTACCAATTGAACTTGTTTTCACTTTTAAGATGTCCGGCTAGTCAAAAAAATGTCCATATACTATTGTTGACTCCGAAATGGTTTAATGAGGTATCCATGATTCTCTACTTCATTTTCATCATATTGATTACCTATTTACATGTTTTTCCTATTGAGGTATCATGGTTTTAAGTTCCATAAAGTGTGACCACAAAGTAACCAATCTCAAAGATTAATTGAATTAAGAAATGGAATGTCTGTATTTTAAATTGATGATATGATGTATTGTATTAGTACCACTGATCAGTTGGCCATTGTATTATAAAGATTATGTATATATGCTATTCCAGGGGTGGTCCCTGATGTATTGTATTAGTACCACTGATCAGTTGGCCATTGTATTATAAAGATTATGTATATATGCTATTCCAGGGGTGGTCCCTGATGTATTGTATTAGTACCACTGATCAGTTGGCCATTGTATGACATATGTTATGTATTGATAAGGATTACGGGAAGTAATGATATGAAAGTAATGTGCAGGTATCCCATCAATTCTTTTAAGTGTGGTCTACTCATACTGTTTATTCACTGGTATCTGGGTTCTGTTGATCTTTTGTATCTCATGTTGATACTCCCTGCCTTACATACTCAGTACATATTTCCGTACTGACGTCCCTCACGGGGGACCTGCATTCATGCCTGCAGGAACAGGTACTTCAGGTCGTACACCTCCGCAGTAAGAGCCAGGACATTCTATTTTTAGTCGTGAGCTCCAGTTGTTTCGGGGCATCCCAAGTCGTCTCTATATGTACCTTGGGTATTTGTATAAAAGTCTTTTATGGGCGGGAGTTCGTCCCGACCCCAACTCAGTTGTGTATCTATGTAGAGGCTTTTGTAGACATATTGTACAGCCATAGGAGTGTTTGGTTGATAGACGTGATGGCTCTGACGGCCAATTACTGTTCATATATATATTTATGCGTGTCTGCTGGATTGATACAGGTACTGATTTCTCCTATTTACAACGAAGTGCTGCCCAAATTTCTAATTTTCATAAGTAATGTAAATGTGAAAGTATAGGTTATGAACGGGTTCTCCCGGGCCTCCTCGGCTACGGGTGCCAGTCCGCTCCAATGGGATTTGGGGTGTGACACTAACATTACTAATCACTAATATCAATCATTGTCACCGCAACCACCATTATAAACCATATCCATTATCGCTAACAAACATAAATATTTTTTTTTCAATCAAATAATAATTTTGTTGTATTAAATTAAATAATTTTCTAATATATAATTAGTTTTTTATTTCAATTATATTTTTTATTTTATTATATATACAAATAATTTTTTTTTGTACATCCAGATGTTGAAAAACAAACAATCTTAATCATTCAGTTTTAAGATCCAGAGATATCTTAATCATTCAGACATGCATTCAGATTCAGACGTCTGAATCTTAAAAAAAAAAAAAAAAATGTAGCCTAAGTGATGAAATTAATTGTCTCTGCTCGAATAAAATTACCTTAGTGAATGCGCTGCTAATTATTTTTTCATCGTTATCTATGCTCAAATAAGGTTATGTTAATGAATGCGATGAGAATCAATCGTTTGTTGTTGTCTATGCTCAAATAAAATTACCTTAATGAATGCAATGAGAATCAACCGCTTAGGCTATGCTCGAATAAGATTACCTAAATGCGATGAGAATCAATCACTCGTTGTTGTCCATGCTCGAATAAGATCACCTTAATAAACGCATAGAATCGATTGCCCGTTTTATCTATGCTCAAATAAGATTGACCTAAGGAAAATGATGAAAATTAATTGCTTGTTGTGTTCTTAACCAAAATTTGATTTCGACTTTGGGCGTCAAAAAAGAACTACTTTTTTCAACCTTTTAAAAAATAAATTTTACTACGAGTATTTGTAGTATATACTTATTGTTAAAATTATTTATCCAAATGCCTACATTTTTTAAAATAAATATATTTTACTATATATAATAAGTGGCAATAAGAAGGCACGTCTTCGACATGTCTGCTTGTGCTGCTTGCTTTAGTTGCTTCAATCGTAATTTTAGTATATTATCCCTAATTAATTACTATAAGTTATTTAAGTATTACAAAATTTATAATATTAAATAAAAATATAAAATAAACGACATGTCTACTTGTGTTGCCTGCTTCTGCTGCTTCAATCGTAATTTCACTATATTTTCCCAAATTAATTACTATAGGTTATTTAAGTATATATAATATTTAATAAAAAATATAAAATTGACAAAAAATAATAAATTAACTTTGTTTTTTTTTAAAAAAATAATTTGATGTCTTATATGATGCCTATTTATGCTTCTTTCACAAGTATTTTGTATAGTAATTTTATTATATCACTTCTAATTAGATATTATAAGTCATTTAAAACATGAGTTCTTTGCTGCTTCAATCGTGATTTTATTATATCACCCCTAATTAATTATTATGATCGCATTAGAAAATTAATAATATTTCATAAAATAGACACAAAATGATATGTCAACATAAAACATTTGATTGACTATCAAAATTATATTACTGCCACATAAGTTAACTTTTGAAACTATATCCGTATCACTTAAATTGAAATAGAAGAAATAATATTATAAATCACAATAATTGAAAACTAAAATTATTTTAATAATTAATTATCTAAATTATATTTGTGTCATATAAATTGAGATTAAATTATAATATATTAGGCCCGTGCTAGCACGGCCCCTTCAATGCCTAGTCTCTCTCTCTCTATATATATAAAAGAGGATTAGAGGCATGCTGATGTGGCATGCCTTAATGATCAGTATTCATATTTATATATTTTCTCATTTTTTTGAATTTTTCTCCAATTTTATGTTTAGAAAAATTTCAGAAATTTAGTTACTCTTTACAGTTTCTCTTTTCTCATTATTATTGTTACTATGCAGTTGTTATTTATAAGGGATAATTTCATTTATTCATATTTTAGTGAAATCTCTCTCAATTAATTGTGAACAAAAAAAAAAAATAGCTAATGATATTTTCTCAATTTGAATCTCAACTTTCAAAATATATCTCTAAACACACTTCAAATTGAAATTTACAACACTTTTAAGATACCACTTACCAATACCTTAAAGCATGAACATTTTTGACATGATAAAAATTTCAACTTCCTTTTACTTTTTAATGGTTTATAGTTTTAATTTGTGAAATTAAGTTTTGTCAAGAAAAGAAGTTCATTTCAAAAGTAAACATATATAATCAATCTCTCTCATATTAATATGATGAAAAAATAATCTTAAAATGTAAGTCAAAATATATTGAGCTTAACTTGAGAGAAACAAAATATGACAAACAAATTAAATAATGACAGTAATAAGGCGAATTTAGCTACTTAATTATTATATCATGCATTCTCTATCAAATGAAGTAAAAAAAGAGAAACACCCATATAATGTGTTTTGGTACTTTTGTATTAGTGTATTAGATTAACAAATTCATTTTTTCGTGTTTTAAAATTAAAATTTACACACCTATAATATAAATTATTTAGTTTTGAATACACTTTTTATTCTAAAATCAAATATGTACACCCTTATATTAAAAGAATTCTACGATTACACCTTATATGGGTATAATGCCCATAACTAATTAAAACATAATTATTACAAATTTATTGTTTATTTATTTTCTCCTTTTAAGAACTTTTTCTAATTTAAAAATATTAAGTGCTAAGGTAAAGGATAACCCAAAAATCATACTAAAAAATGAAATTACGGTTGATTAATACTCATTAATAGCAACAACCATTAACATAATATCACGAAAGAAATCAAACGTTTCCTATAGCCCTAAAAGCCAATTAGTGCTCCTATGAGTCACTTATCTCTTAATATTATCCCTTCGTTCAACAATATTTTTCCACTATTGACTTGACACATACCCTAATAAACAATACTCTTAATAATATTGATTTTTACTATATTACTCAATATGCTAAATTTGATATTTTGAGAAATATATTAGATAATGAGTAATATTTAATATTAAGGGTAAAATAAGAACAAATAGAAAAATTATCTATTGATTTTTTAAACTAGACAAGATATTATTAAACATCAATTTTTAATATAGTAGGCAAGTAAAGATGGACGGAGTTTAAAGAAAGTATTATCTTTATTTTATTTATTTACGTTGAATGATCATTTTTGGGATTTTACATTCCAAAATAATGTGCAATTATAAATATAATGTTAAGTAAGAATCAATAGAAATATCTTAATGATTATGTATTGGTATAGAAAGTAAATCTTCATATTATATACCGTGAAGTAATTAATTTTCCTTATGTTATATTACTTACCGAAAAAATTTAGTTCCTTTCCTCTTTTCCATTTTTTATTAAAAGCACTTTCAATTTGGTAAGAGAATATTATTAGTGCTGAAAAGGGAAGTTTTGATATTGGGGGATTTTATATTAAAATAGGAGACTAATTAAAAGAATTTGGCAATTAATTTTAAAAATAAGAAAAAAGTATAGCCACAGTATGTGAAGTAACAACTATAGGCTTGCAACAATGATGGAAAAGAAAAAAAAGAAAAGATTTCAAAGATTCTTTCTTTAGTTTTGTTCCATATAAAGAGTTGGCTATGAGATTTCAAAGTGACTATTTTTCTCTCTTTTACTATTTCTTTCTTTATTTAATGTTTAATAAAAAACTTTGTCAAAAAATTATAAATAAGAATTAAACATATAAGTATTATATATTATTATTTTATTTTATTTTTAAAAGAAAAAAAAGGAGGAAACTACAAGGTGTAAAATCAAAATTTTACTGATGGTCTATTTGGTCAAGCTTATTTTTATCCAAAAGTGTAATTTTTTTTCAAAAAATGCTTATTTTAAAAAATTAAGGTGTTAGGTCAAATTTCTCGAAGAAAATAAGTGCTTTTGAGAAGTAAAAGAAACAGTTTTCATAAGCTAAAAAATAGTTTCTCCCAAAAGTATTATTTTTTTCAAAAAAGCACTTTTGAAAAAAATACACTTAAAAGCTATTTTAAAAACTTGATCAAATATAAATTAATGCTCAAAAATTCTTACTCAAATTTATTAGCCATACACAAGCTACTTCTCATCAAAATTATTTTTTGGAAAAACATTTTTCAAAATAAATATTTTATAAGTTTGGCCAAACATGCTATAAGATTCCCCTTGTATTATGTATTATAAAGTAAAAATATGATATAATCAAACTAATTTCAAAAGATAAAATATTATTGTATTTCAATTAAAAAATATATAGCATAAGAAAAAAATTTATGACTGCGTGAAGCATGGCCAAATATCCTAATTTATAAATAAAAATAAATACGTATAACTTTCTAGAAATTTCTCCATTACGGTTTAAATTAGTTTTTATAAAACAAAACATGTGACAATTAATTTTCAAAAATAAATACTGCCCTTCAAGTCATGGCAAGAAAATAAAAATAAAAGAGTACCACTAATCAAGTGACGTGGCGTTTAAAATTTAGCACGTAGGGTCCCCCTCCCCCCCCCCCCCTCTCCCCGGGACTACTCTACTACACCCGCACAGACAGGGAAAATAACAAGTGTTCTTAAGGATCGGTTGGACATAAGTTTCTTTTTTCTAAATTGAACTCTAAACAAGTATGATCATGACATTTTGATTTTTTTTTTGAAATTTATCTAAAATTAAACTTTTGAAATTCTTAATAATATGAAAAATATCAAAACATTGCTTTAATTTTTAATTTAAAATTATTATTAAAAATTTAAAAATAACTTTAATTTTTATTGATAACAAAAAAAAAAAAAAACTAAATAACCTGACTTGTCAGATATATTGAGTCATATCAAATTTTTTCATTCAACTTCGATTTTCAATGTATGGAATACTCCCCTTATTTTATTTTATCTGGTGTATATTGATTCAATACTCTCTTAAAGAAAATATTTATGAGAGATGTATTTTATTAAAACTAACTTTTTTAATTATATTTTAAAATTTTAAATTTGATTGCTATTAATACTTTGTATATTTCTAATAGATAATATTGAAAAAATATTTTTTTAAATTTTATAATTAAATAAATAAATTAAAATAATTATTTTTAGTAAGAGAATCAAGTAAAATGAAACCAATCGAGTTCTTTTTCATTATTTTTAATGACATAAATGTGTCCTTCAACTTGACCTCAGCTGATATCTATGTTCTTCAATATTTGGTGTGCACAAATTAGACTTATATAAAGTTGAATAAGTAGACATATTTGTACGTCTTACATGGCATCTCATGCGAATTGCCACATAATACGCTACGCTGAATACATGCATTTATTTATTTAATTTTATATAAATTTAAATAATTATTTATACATATTTAAAATTAGAGAACATAAATATGAAATGAAACTAAATTAAAGTAGGTGTTTGATCAGGTTGATTTTTTTAATATTTTTTAAAAAAATTATTATTTTTATGACCAAACGGGTCAAAGAGTATTTATGTTAGTATTATTATGCCTTTTCAAAATACTCACAAATCTGACGGCCAAACGCCCCCCTAATTCTCCCTCTCTCCCTATACTTACACTGTATAACCTTTTTGTCCTTATTTAATTTCAAATTCCCTTTTCCATTTCAAATCTCTCTCTCTCTCGATACACCCAAAAGAAGCAAAAACTCTCAATAGCAGCTAGAAAATGATAAAGGAACTCCCCCATCATTAATGTCCACCTCTCCCCTCCCTTTCAACCCCTCTCTCTCTCTATACGTATATACTGTCTCTCTCTGTCTCTCTATAATGTGATTCCTTGATCACTCTTTCTCTTTCTCTGTATCTCTCTTGCTCAGTGTCTTTTTCAAAAATGATGAAGCTGTGAAGTAGAAGCAGTAGACGAATCTAGAGGAGCTAGACCTTTTTTCCTATTTTTTTGAAGTTCTATTTTTTTATTTTTTTGGTATTTTCGAGTTTTGAGTTTTTGAAATTGAGCTGTTGTGTTAATGCTAGGTTTTTTTCTCTTTTAATTTTTTTTTTTGGAG
Source organism: Capsicum baccatum var. pendulum (assembly GCA_030864225.1). Classification (NCBI taxonomy): domain Eukaryota; kingdom Viridiplantae; phylum Streptophyta; class Magnoliopsida; order Solanales; family Solanaceae; genus Capsicum; species Capsicum baccatum. Next base: position 252,205,005 of record CM061558.1, read on the forward strand.
TTTTAGAGTTTTTGAAATGGAGCTGGTGGTGAGTTTCGAGGTATTTTGTTGTTGCTTTTTTTCGAGATTTACGATCTAATTTTCCTGTTTTCTTTCTTCCTTCCCTCTCTCCTCTTTTTCAAAATCATTTGTACTTTTTTTCTTTTGCTTTTTGTTGTTTTGTTGTCTCTGGAGTTTGAATTTTTATTTTTAGTTGAAAAAAAATGGAGAAAAGTCGTCACAGAAAGTCTAGGAGTGCTTCGGGAATTATGGAAGGTTTATTTCTCTTTCTCTCTCTATTTTTTCTTCTTATTCTATATTTGGTTGATAAGATGTTGTCAAACAATGAAAAATTATGGAAGGCTTTCTTTTGATCTGTTTGTTTTTGTTGGTGTCCAGGTATCTATTTTGGAGTCCGACTAATATATAATATGGATTTGCCACTTACGGCCATTGGTAGATTTCCATATGTAGGACTCGAAACTAAGACAACTGGTTAAGGAAGTAGACTCACTTTATTAGTTAGAATTATGAGTACTGATTACTTTGATGGCTGAATTTTGTTGAATGAACGAAAAATAGAAATTAAAGTTTTTTTTTTTTTTTTGAAGAAATTGTTTCTAAAAGTGGACTGGTGCTCTGATGAACTGAATTTTTTTTTGAATGAACGAAAAATAGAAATTAAAGTTTAATTTTTTTATGGAAGAATTTGGAAAAGTGTACTGGTGCTTTGATTTGATGAGCTGAATTTTTTGAATGAGCAAAAATAGATATTAAAATAGATTTTTCCTGCGCAGAAATTGTTTCTGAAAATGTACTGGTGTTTTGATGAGCTGAATTATTTGAATGAGTGAAAAAAAATTAAATTATGATTAATAATTTTAAGTGAAGAAATCGTTTCTAAAAGTTCTCTGGTACGTGCATTAGAGCTTGACTAATTTGGATTCGCGCCAAGTAGGGCCTGTGAAGGTAGCTTGCATTACCAATTATGTTTGCATAGTTAGGGCTCAAAACTGAGATCTCTAACTAAGGAAGGAGCAACTTAGGGTGGTCTCTTTGACAAAGCTAATAGAAGTGAAAAATGGAAGATGATTTCGGGAATTTATTTATTACTAGTATTTATTTAGTTTTGTATTTTGATAGTTTTGGCTATTGTAAACATTATCTGAATTTTTCTGTATGTGTTTGAACTTTGAGCAACCTAAGTTCAAATGACTTTCATTTTTTTTTGGTGATGATAATTATTAGTATACTAATTTTTGCCTGAGTTAGATCTTCTTTGTCTTATATAATGTCATTTTTTAGTTTTTAATTTGGCAAAGCAAAACAGATTATCCGGAAGTAATTGACTCTTTACCTTTTTTTATTTCAAAATTTTCTGTTTTGAGAGATGAAATGGTAAATTTAATTTTTTTTCTTCTATTGTCTTCTTCTTTGTTGTTGTTTTTCCTGGAAATTTGTTTTTCCCCTTGTTATGTACATGCCCATGAGGTATGGCTTTTGTTAGTATTATTTTTGTATTAAAATATTTTTGGCTTCCCAAATTACACTCTTTGGTTCTTACCTTTTTTTGTTCTTTGGTTCTTACTTTAGTTAAAGTTAAGCTGCATTACTATGAATGATTAGGCCCTTTTATGTAGTGGCAGCACCATCATTTTGTTTATATTCCAATTTGTTTTTCTTATCATTATGATATATGTCATGGGTTGATTCACTTAAAGGTGTTTTGTTTAACCCAATTGTACTTCACTTTCTCTTTCTTGAAGTTCACTAAATATTAATTCTTGAATGGTGCTGTTGATTTCCTTTTTTCTGCTTAGTGGTCTTCCATAGCTATCAGAGCATAGGGGCAGAGCCAGGTATCGCTTACGGGTTCATCCAAATGCCCTTCGATGGAAAAATACATTGTTTTGTAGGGCTATAGTTTATGTGTGTATATATATGTGTGTGTGCGCGCGCACATATTATACATACATATATAGTAATCATTGAACCACCTTTGGCTTCTTCATGTGTTTACTTATTCTTATATTGTAACTCCCTTAGTGAAAATCCCTGCCACTTTGTAAGCATGTTAGTTAATTTACTTTTCTTTTATTCCCCAGCTTGATTTTTTATCTGAGTTGCAACTACCTCTTTTTAATTGATGATATGAAATGAGTGCTGACATTGTCAATTGATCCTATGTCCAGGAAGTAAACTAGTTCAAAAACAGATTGCTAGACCAAAAGTGACTCTCAATTCTCGTTCCTACTGTGATGGAACTTCTAGGGGAGATATGGTTAGTCAATCTTTATAATAAATTAACATTTTTAGATGTACTATGGTTAATTATTTGTCATGTAAGTAACAGTTTTAGCTGACATTCATTAAATATTTTTCTATCTGTAGATTATGCTTGATTTAGGAAAGGGCTCTTCCAAACGAGTAACTGGGACGCCAATTAAGAAGTTGCTTGATGAGGAAATGGCAAAAGAAGGTGAATCAAAGAGAAGGCCGCCCAGCATTGTTGCCAGATTGATGGGTCTTGAAGGGATGCCATCTCCGCAGCATATTGGTAGACAACAGAGAAGGTTTTCAGACAGCTGCCAACATAGAAATGAACAGATAGATCCCAGAAGGAGAAGGCAACTATTCGACGAACAATCAAGTAAAAGAAGCTCCATGGAACACCAAGAATTCAAGGATGTATATGAGGATTTGGAAGCATCACATGTTGCCAACCGTCGTCATTCATCAAGATGGAGTGAAACAGGAATATTTGCGACTCCTGATTTGGCACTTATACAGCAGAAGTTTATGGATGCAAAACGTCTTTCAACTGATGAAAGGTTTCAGAACTCAAAAGAATTTGATGACATCCTTGAGGCGCTTGAATCAAAGAAGGAATTATTGTTAAAGTATCTTCAGGAACCAGATTCCTTGTTTATGAAACACTTACAGGATCTTCAAGTTGACACTGCTAGTTCTACGTGCAGTCAGATAGCAGTCTTAAAGCCGTCAAAATCTGTGAAGTATGAAGGCAGTGTCAAATCCTGCAAATCTAGTAGAGGCACTTCATGTAAACACGGCATTAACTTTCAGAAAGAGCGCCTTGATGGTCTCTTACTCCAGTCACAGCATCGTCATAGTGGACATAACTCCCAAAAGTCGTCACCAGTTGTTTCTGAAGGAAAGGAGGAAAACATTCTACCAACAAGAATTGTTGTTCTGAAACCAAACCTTGGGATAACACAAACTGATATTACTTCCATTCAATATCACCCTGACGTGAGGAAGCATGCACAACATCCTTGTGCTTCACCTGGGGGAGCAGGACTAGAGGAAGAGAAAAATTCATCAAAGAATATGGGGATCGTAAGGCCCAAGTCAAATGAAGCAAGAGATGTTGCAAAGGAAATTACGAGGCGGATGCAAGACTCTTTTGGGCCTTTTGATGGTAGGGATGCATATTTTAGAGGTTCTGGTGTCAAAGGTTATGCTGGAGATGAAAGTTCTTGTGATGTTTATGAAAGTGATTCGACCGGTGAGTCAGACATTACAACTTTGTCCAGTAGGAAGTCATCTGGTAGGGGTAATCTGAAAAAATCTTCATCACTGGGTTCTTCTGAATCATCAGTGGGCAAGGAGGCAAAGAAGAGGTTGTCTGAGAGGTGGAAGATGAGTCAATATTATCAAGACGTCGAAGTGGCTGGCAAGAGTAGTACACTTGGTGAAATGCTTTCTTTACCTGATGGGGGAACGAAACACGATTGTTGTGATACTATGGTGCATGTTGAAGAAGCCATTAGCAAATCTGGTGGCAGGAAAGGAACTACCGAATGGGATTTCCCGCTAGGTATTAGTAGCAGGGACGGTTGGAAGGATTTATGTATTAATGATTCATCAGGATTCAGATCAACTTCTCCATCTTTTTGCAGCAAAAAGCATAGAACCAGAGCACGGCGGGAAGTTTTTTCTAATAAGCAATACTCAATTTTCAAAGAGCCTGTAGATAGGGAACAGTCTGTAACTCATCGCAGAAGTAGGTCATTGGATGGTATGCTTAATTTGAGAGATGAATTCTTATCCAAAGACTCTAGGTCCAGCCAGAAGAAAGTGCATTCCAGTCGTCTTGGCAGTGACTCGTCGCCAAAAGGCAAGCTATGCCAGAGAATCGATATGAGCCTAGGGGAGAACCTAGACCTGCATTCCAGTCGTCTTGGCAGTGACTCCTCGCCAAAAGGCAAGCTATGCCAGAGAGTCGATATGAGCCTAGGAGAGAACCTAGACAAGCTCCTTTCTGAGATGTTGCTTTTAGTTTCTCAAGTGCCTTCTGCAGATGGTGTGAGGAATATTAATGCTTCAGATGATGCCGAAACCGAGAGTATTACCCTGGCTTCGGAATATTCTGTTGAGATGCTCCCGAAGCTCCCTTCAGAATGCGTCACTGCTTCTCCTCTTAACCAACAGGTCTCAATTCTACAGGTTTGTTTATTCTCTTGTAGATGTTTTCTATTTTGTGTAATTTCACATGTATATTACTTAAGCATTGTAGGCATATCTCTTTCATTCTTTCTCAGCAGCTGTAAGCCTGTTATTGGGTTGGCTGCTTGTCTTGTCTTGACATGGTAACTGATGTGATTTTGGTTTGGCGATAGTTTTCATGGTGGTGGTTTAGAATCTCACAGAGAACATAGATGTTGCGGCAAATAGTTGGTGAAGTTTCCTTATTTGGCATCCTTCTCCTCTGAGATTACTGCTTTCAGAAATGTCCACAATGACAGATCAATTCCTATGGATTTATTCTAATTTATATCCAAGTTTAATTATATTGTTAAAGTCGCTTTAATATTTCTACCTCGTGATCATTTATGTAAGTTTAAATTCATTTAGGAAAATTTAAGCTTTGACACTAACTTGAGAATTATCCATATTCTTTCATAGTTAGTTGTTAGCTTGAATTCCATGTTTAAGTAACTGTGTTAATTATTTAACTCAAGGATTAAAATAGGATAAAGTTGCTTAAGTTCGTATTATTTTGAAACTTTGACATTTGATTTATCTCATTATTTGGGATAAAATAAATGGATGAGTACCAAATTAATTCTGTTCAATCTAAGTAAGATTTTACATTATTAACTTAAGGTTTTCTCAAAGTTAGCCAAATATGTTTAATCCGCCGAGAACCACGCTTTGTGGATTTTCGAAAGCACCTAATAGCTTCTTTTGGATTTTACTTGAACTTTGGATTTCATTAAAAGGTTTTTTAAAAATACCTTTTTTATTTGGTATTTTAATTTTCCTAAAAATTAAGTGGAAACTGTATTTTTTCAAAAATAAATATGTTTCGCCAAAGTTATGAAAAAGTCTTGGAACTTAGTTTCGAAATCAATTCTAACAGCATGGCCAGCACTAAATGCATCTTCCCTATTCAGTAATATTGAGACAGAAAAATTATGGGTTCTGGCTGGAGAATTCATATTTAGCTGATGTTCTTTTTGAGAATCTCTAGTTGAGCAATCCGATAGTATTAAGCTATGACTATACTGTAGTGTTTGGAGATTTTGTGTGTCTACTTGGTTGAGATGTTTGAGATATGGCTATATAGCTTGTGCTATTGGTATGGCAGAATTTTTTATTGTTTTAGAAGGAATTGATACCTAAGTTGCTTGAACTCTCCAAAAATGGTGCTGCACCCATGTCGGATCCTTCAAAAATACACTATTTTTGGAGGATCCGACACGCACCCGTCGACATTTTTGAAGAGTCCGAGCAACATAGATTGATACACTAGCCTTCCACTTTAGTCTGCAAGAGAGGAGCTTTCGTTGCATCAGCTTTCACTTCTAAACCATTTGCATGTTTTGTACTTATTCTAAACTGCATGTTAACTGCCTCTTTTTCTTTGCCCATTGCACTACACTAGCTCATCAAGAAATATGCACAGTAGTTACTGTCTTGCCTATTAACTACGTACAAAAGCTTTCTTGTTTGGATCAATTTGAAAATCTTGTCTTGCTGGTATGATATATAAGATATACCAAATGGCACACAGTGCTTATGCTCATCCTGCTGAATGCCCTTGCAGTAACATGGCACTCAAAATACACCTTTTGGGGGGTAAAATTTGCCTATTGTTCCGTTCTACGGGCATAGATGGATCATTAGTACTTGGAGTAAATGAATGTCTCTGCTTTAGGTTTGATGGTGTTTACAATGAGATGAACAGTTACATTAGTTGCTCTGGAGATCAGTAAACTTGCAACAACTGTAGTGGGCAGACTGAAGAGTTTGATTAATTAGGTTTAAAGCACCAAGGATTTTTTGGTTTATATGCTTACGAAACATTTTTTATACTAATGTTTTTCAGAGTTTCAAGTCATATTTATCTTATTGTGGAGCTCTTTGTTATCTACAGGACTCACTTCCGGAACCATCACCTGCAGCAGCTTCTGTTGTTTTGGAGTATCCTGTACCTGAACCTGAGTCGTCAGTAAGCTCCAAGGAGGCTGATCATCCTAGTCCACTTTCTGTTCTGGAGGTTCCTTTTACAGAAGATGCGTCTTCTGGTTCAGAATGCTTTGAGAGAGTCAGTGCTGGACTTGATGGTAAGTGTGATTTCTTGACCATGTCTAGCAGTTATTTGCAAAATATTACTTCCGATCTCCTCTGCAGTCGAAGAGCTTTGCGTGATAACAACTCTAGTATTTGAGCCCTTATTGACGTTCTCATTATAGCTGTTATTATTGTGTGTTAGTACATTATCTTTGTCGAGGTATTTTGAGAATTATTTATTCACTACTTCTATTCCCCAGGGCTTCGGATGCAATTGAAGCTCCTCAAGATGGAGTCAGAGGCTTATGTTGATGTAGTAGCAAGTGATGACGAGGTTGAATCCTTTGAAGATAATTGTAGTTTAAGGTCCCAGAGCTGGCAATCTTTTTACATACTGGATGTGCTAACTGATTCTGGGTTGAAGGCATCCGATCCTGATGCATTCCTAATATCTTGCCACTCTCTGGAGTGTCCTTTGAGTCCCTGGATTTTCAACAATCTTGAGAAGAAGTACACCGATGAAACAACTGGACCGAGGTATGAAAGGAAGCTACTGTTTGACCGTATAAACTTGGGCCTAGTGGAGATTCTTAGGAAGTACGTCGATCCCTGTCCCTGGGTGAAGCCAATTGAGGGTATTAACTGGAAGTGGCAGACGTATGGGATGAAAAACATTCTGCATCAACTGCTGAAAAGCCATGAAGACCCTGCAAACAAGGACACACGCGCTAATATTGTGGAAGATATGCATTGGCTAGAACTCAAGGAAGAGGTGGATCTGATAGGTAAGGACATTGAGAAATCGTTGATAGAGGACCTCATAGAAGAACTTGTAGCTATGTAGGTGCAATCTAGGTCGTAGTTTCATACTCGATGATAACAAAACATCGAAGGGTTTAGGAGATATAACTAATAAAATACAAATGTTGCATCAGCCTAGTATTAACTGTAGTATAGCTCGATAACATGAAAATGCCAGTATCCGAGCTTTACATGAAGTACAAGCATGCTGAAGTTGAATTCTGCAAGTACAGCAAAAAGCATAAGCTTGTTGAAGTACAATTTGAATCTGTTTTTCCTTGTATATTTACTTGTCACAGCGCTTGTTTGGTTTGGGATAATTGTTATTCCATCCTTAATGTGAGATAAAAATAACGCTACAATTATCCCAACCAAACATGGGATCAACTCATCCTATGATTGATTGATCTCTGGATTAGTTATCCCTTATTCCTCATTCCTAAGTGCCTGGGCTGATAAAAAGGCATAAGGTCACAAAGAAACTCAAATCTTTCTTAACATATAAGATTGTACTTTGGGTTAGATGTGCTTTACTATGCTCACTATACATAACATACATATGGCGAAAAACGTATTGAGGACTCACTACATGTATATGTTTTGTATTATGTGGAGATAAAAAGAACTATCACTTTTTTACGAGTTTCACGTTTAATTATGAACTGTTTCATTTTTCTACCTGAATTATCACTATCTATGTATTTAAATGTATTTGGTTGATGATAGTTCAAGTACGAAAATGAAATAACTATTAACAAGTGTGGAATTCGTGAAAATGTGATAATTCATGTGTTCTCGACTATTGCTGTATTGGTGAATTTCTTTTTATTGTTTGAGCAACAATTGGTGTATAAAACTCCGTCTAACTAGCCACTAAATTAGTTATATTCTCCTTTTGGATCGTCAGTACATTTTGTCTCGTGTATTTAATTCACGCTTCCCTTGCTCCCTCCCTGTGTCCATATGCACGAACCACTACAAGTTTGTATATGCATTTAGGGGCGTACACAGGTTAAATTGTTTGCCTTCTTTATCCACCAAATCAAATTAATTGTATTATGTAGTTATTTATGCGTATAAACCATACTAGACCAACAAAGTCGAGCTTTTTAGTTTTGGGATTATTTTTCTCTAATATGTAATTGGTGCTCCTAAAATTTCTTCCATCGTTGTAAGATATACATATTTACTTTACTACTAATGATATAGGGAAATAAGCAGGCAGCTCTTTGATATGCCCGTTTGTGTTGTCTGTTTTAACTGCTTCAATCGTAATATTATTATATCGTTCCTAATTAATTATTATAAGTCATTTAAGTATTAAAAAATTAATAATATTTGATAAAAAAAAAGTAAAACATAAATAAAATGATAAATTAACTTGTTTATTAATATTGTTTATCGGACTTCTAAAATACATGAAAGGAGAATCAATTAATATTTTTCTTTGTACTGATCAATTAGAAAAATACTCCTTAGGATAAAAAAGTACTCCTAAAATAAGATTCAATTAAGGAAATACTTCTATAAATATTTAGATGCACGTTAAACTAGAGAAGAAACTGATTTACTTATTGAGAAAATATGATTGATGCTCATCTAACTTGATTCGGTTGCATGTCTAGATTAATGGATGCTTAATTTCTAACCCTCAACTTCTTCACTATTTTTGTCAACATAACAAAATTCAACGTATATATATATATATTCTTTGCTCTCATTCAAGTCGTTCTCCAGTGTCAAATTTTTCGTTCAGACAAGAATTATTTCATCAAAACTGAAGTTTTGTGATCACTATTGTATTATTTTATTGTAGTTTACAAGCCGTAGATGAATTTACAGGTGTTGATGAATGTCGGTCAACTTTGAGAAATTTTTTTAGGTAAAAGTTAGGTTTAATTGTATTATTTTTATATCCCTGTTTTGAGATTTTTTTTGTGTTGTAAAGGTAAAGTTTAGTTGTATTATTTTGATATCTCTTTTGTTATATTATTTTGTTATAGTTTACAGGTGGTAGATGAGTGTCAGACGACTTTGAGAAAATTTTTGTGTGAAGGTTAGATTTAATTATATTGTTTTGATGTCTCTATCGTCGTATTGTTTTGTTGCAGTTTACAGGCGGTAGATGAATGTCGATCGGCTTTGAGAAATTTTTTTGATAAAGGTTAGGTTTAATTAAATAAATTTTTCAAAAGATGTTGAATTTAATTACTGTATTCATCTTTGTTATTTAAACAAATATCCTAATGTTTGAACTCAATAAAATGAGGTACACGCGCGAGACACATACATCTAAACTAGTATGTAATAAAAAAGATAAATTAGACATAAAATAATAAATTAACTCTTGATATTTTAAATTAACTTGATGCCTTATATGAGACTCATTTAAATTTTTTGCACAAGTATCTTATATCACTTCTAATTAGTTGTTATAAGTCATTTAAGATTGTCTGCTTCGTTGTTTCAATCGTGATTTTATTATATCACCCCTAACTAATTTTTATGGTCATCTAAGCATTAAAAAGTTAATAACACTTCATAAAAAAGGTAAAATAGACACAAAATGATATGTCAACATAAAATATGTGATTGACTATTCAAATTATATTAGTGCCACATAAATTATGATGTGATAGAGTAAGAGATAAAATAACATATATTATTTAAAAATGAAGATAAAATAACATATATTATTTAAAAATGAGAAGATACAAAAATTAAGACGGAGAGAGTATTAATATTTTATTAAAAAATTATGCTAAACCATTATAAATCACATAATTAACAACTTAAAAATATAAAAGATATAAAATATTCGTTTGACTCTCAAAATTATATCAATGTCACTTAATTTGGAATAGAAGAAAAAGTATTATAAATCACAATAATTCAAATTTTAAATTATTTTAATAATTAATTATCTAAATTAATTTGTGTCACATAAATTAAAATAAAAAATTAACATATATTGAGCTCGTGCTAATACGGACCATTCCATGTCTAGTATAAACTACTAAGAGGGACTAACACAACTTTAAATATTGTACAAAATGCATTATAAATTGTACTACTCAATAGAATGTATTGACAAAAATAATGCATGTATTAATTAATGTGTATTAAGAATACCTCGTTTGGTATAATTTTTAGTCAATGTATAACCAATGCAAGCATTAGTTATACACTCTATTGTGTATTAAGGTGTGTATTACTAATACCATTCATTTTCTATGTATTAGTAATGCAAAGTTTTTAATACATGCATTAACTTATTAAATGACCTTAATACCCCTCAATTTTCCTCTCAAAATATTTCACCATTCCTTTTTCCGTCATTTTAATTTGCAATAGTGTATCTTTTCAAAACATTTCACAATTTTTTTTCCACCATTTTAATCTACAACAATGAATAATTGATTTAAATAATTGTAACATATTTTTTCTTTATTTCGAGGGTCTTTAAAAAGATTGAAAAAAATTTGAGACTATTTCTTAATTTTACATCTTATATTTTATTTTTGTTTCAACTATGTTAATCCGTTGGCGTAATATTTCATGCGCAAAGACGAAGGTCTTGCAATTAATTCGAAACCTCTATATACTAGTTCAACAATATTAATTATATTTGAGATGGCAAAAAAATTTTGTTGTAAAAGGTGTACAAAATCGAAAAAGGGTATTTTTGTAAACAAATATTTTTTTATAGAAATTAAGTAAGATATATTATTTCTTACACATCAAACCAAAAATGTATAAAAAATAATACATGCATAACTAATACAAGCATAACTAATACAAACATTATTAATACACTATATTTTGCATTAATCTTATATACTCTACCAAACGACCCCTAAGGGGTCATTTGGTAGAGTGTATTGGAAAACTAATGCATGCATTAGTTTAATGTATATTATTAATACCTTGTATGGTATATTTTTGCACCTTATGTATAACTAATGCTTGCATTAGTTGTACACTCTATTGTGTATTAAAGTGTGTATTACTAATACCTCAAAATCCATGGTATTAGCAATACAATGGATCCAATACATGCATTAACATGATGAAATACACTATTATCCCTCAAAAAAAAAAAATCACATTCTTTCCAACAATATATGAAGGATATTTTTGTAATTTTTTTTTAATGAAATAATTTAATTCATGTTATTTTAATATATCAAATCAAACACTGCGTAAGAAAAATACAAGCATAACTAATGCAAGCATAACTAATACAAGCATTACTAATACAAACATTACTAACACATCATATTTTGTTTTATTCTTATACACTCTACCAAACGACCCCTAACAAACACAACTTCAAATAATTCTACTATCCTTTACAAATTGTACCACTCATCAAATTTGTTTACAAATTAGTAATTAGGATAAATTACACAAAGCCCATACGTAAGAGATTATATTACCCAATATCCCTTGCTTTTTTTAAATTTACGTAAAATTCCGATTTTCAACTTTACTCTTATACATATCAACAAAACCCTCATCCTATTTTTACTCCACCATTAACTCATTCAAGCTATTTTTTTCAAAGATTTTCTTCCCTAAAATCTCTCCCTAATTATCATCAATTAAACCACCTTCCTTCCTAATTTTTCTCCTCCTTTAACACATGCAACTATTTTATTTTATTTTTTTCAAAATTTCCTCTCCTAAAATCTCTCCTATTTTTTATTTTTTTTAAAATCGATTGATATATATATATAAATTTATTTAGTTATTCATTCATGTTTATTCTTTTAAATGGTGATTCATATGAATGGTAAATATGATATCATTATATGAGTATTATGGTGATTAATACAATAAATGCAGTTTGTATGATTTTAATGGGTGATACATATGATATTAGGATGATTCATGTGGTAGATACAATTATTTATTTTAATTATTGGGTGATTCATAGATATTAATAGGTGATACATATGGTATTATGGTGATTCATATGGTAGATACAGTTATTTATTTCAATAATTGAATGATTCATATGTTATTAATGAGTGATACATTTTGTTCATACTGTATCTAAAAACGGAGCAGCTATTTCCACCACCGGAGCTCACTGTTCCGGTGAACCAGCGTCGATTAGGGGTGGACGTTCGGTGTTCGATTCGATATTTTCAAAGTTCGGGTTCGGTAATTCGGTAATCGGTATTTGAACGTAGATACCACATACCATACTTATAAACATCGATTCGGTAATCGGTAAATTAAACTTCGGTTCGATTTTTGGGAATACCATATTAAAGTTGGAGATGTACAAATGTACGTTTAAACATCGAAGATTATATTAATAAAAAACCTATTAAGTATTTCTTTTGTTGCTTTTTACGAACATATTACAAAGGTCCAAGAGATTCTATGGGATGACTAATACTATGTCTATTGGGTTGGTTAAACATCTCGTATTTATATATATATATATATATATATATATATATATAATTCAATATTCGGTAAATTTTGAATACCAAACGGTATTAATATTTTGTACCAAACCCAATCTCGAATACAAAAATATTAAAATCTTACTCCCAAATACCATACCAAATTTTTCAGTTCGGTAATTCGATTTTCAGTATTTTATGCCCAATCCTAGCTCCGGTCCACTAAAAACGATCCACTCACCACCGTAAATTTTCATAACAACTTACTAACCGAAACACCACTCTTCCGTACCAATCGAAAAAAGCAGAGCGCAAAAAATAAAAAAGAAGAAAAAAACACAAAAATCTCCTACACAACGCTAAAGCAATTCATCGGAGAGAGAAGTGAAAAGATACTGTAGGTCATCACCTAGCCGAAAAGCTTCAAGTACTCTTTCAAAGATGAGAACATGGCAAGGGATACGAAGAACACCTCTTTGTTCATAACCGTACTTCTGAGCAGACTTATTCAACAGCATGTAAACAAAAAGGTATCCTTTAGGAACTTCGGCACTGGATCTGATCTGAGTTTTTCGGTATGAAATGATTGGAGCTGACAAGGACGATAGGAGGAGCGGGACTCAGAATAAATGAGGATTAGGGTATTGGATTTTTTTTTGAATATGATTAATTCATTGTGTAACTTATTGTGCGTGATTTGCTTCACAAAATAAAAGAGAATTGTTACTTCCTTAAATAAATATGATCTAGTCAATTTCAAATGTATTACTTTTTATATGTATTATCATTTTTAAAAATTGAGATATAATGTAATTAACAAAATAGTAGAAATTTTATGTAATATTACTTAAAATATTCAGGATTTATGTAACACGTTTAATACACCGGTCTTTCTGTACAAATCGGTCGGCCCAATAGCAAATAGCAATCTAACCCAATACAAATTGGTCGGCCCATTTTTCGGGCCCAAATATCACTAATCAGGTTTTCTTTAATATCCCTATACCACTACAATGGCGGTTGTTCTGCCCGTTTTTTTCCCAGTGGATCCCCGCCACTCTACGCCCTCTGCTCAAACAATCTCACATGTTTTTTCATTTTCTACAGTACTAATGGCTGGAATGAAGAGAAAAAGCAGAGAAGGAAACAAGGGAAAAGCCGCCTTTAAGAAGAAGAAAAATCAAAGATCAAGTGGAGGTGCTGATGGTAGAAGAAAGAGGACGGGTCCACGTTTACCTAATGCGATGTTAAAGGAACTTCAATTACCGAAAAGGTATACAGATTCCGATGATGATGAAATTGGTTCGGGTGATGGTGATGATGTTGTTGTTAATAATGATTTTTATGAGTATGAAGAAGAAGGTGTTGCTGAAGAAGAGTCTAAGAAGAATCGTAGATTTGATCCCGTTCAAAATTATCAATACGAGCTTCCTGATGATTTTGAGGTACTCGATATATATATATATATATATATATATATATATATATATATATATATATATATATATATATATATATATATATATATATATATATACTTTCCAGGTTTTGCTTCTGGAGAGTCAAACTGTATCAACGTTTTAAGATGTATTTTTTCCCTAATATGAGCTTCTTGAAGAATCTTGAGGTACTGAATATATTTATTTGTCAATATTTTGCTTCTCGAGAGTCAAATAGTATCAATAATATAAGATGTAATTTTTCAATCAGATTAATATGAGAATGGATTGAACACTTTGAGTCTTATGTTGAGTTAATCATATTCAATTTAGCTGTGAAGATTAGTCAAATTGACTTCTAATGAAGTGAAACATGACAATTAAAAGTGAACGGAGGGAGTATTGTTTGTGCTTTTGTTTGATTTCAGTTTAATTGGAAGGGTGTGGCTAAGTGGTCGATGAATTGGGCTGAGCCTCAGGTTCAAATCCTGATAGAGACAAAATATTAGGTGATTTCTTCTCATTTGTTCTAGTTTCAGCAGACAAAGCAAGCTAGGTATAGTTTTTGGTGGGTGGTGGTGGTGGCAGGTATTTCATGAAACTTGTTGAGGCTCAATCTAGCTAGCCCGGACACTATGGTTATAAAAGAAAAGGATAGCCCAATGCACTAAAGCTCTGGCTATGCCTAGGCTGGGTCTGGAGAAGTGCCGGAAGGGCCGGTGCATTTCTACTTGAACCTGGAGCCTCCTGGTTAAAAGACAACAACTTTACCGGTTACTCCAAGGCTCCCTTCCACTGTTATCCAGAAAACTTCAATCTTTCTCTTTTTTTGTGTGCAAATTTGAGTCAGTTTTTGTTGGTAAATTTGAATCGTTGGGATAGTGTGCGTAGTGGTGCCTTCTTTTTGTGTTTCCCTTCTACTCCATTTTTATAGAGATTTACTATGAATATTTGGTAGGATGTATAAGAATAATGCCGAATATGGTTTTATTACTCATGATGGCATTATTAATGCGGTGTAGTTATGCTACCATTAGTTATGGTGAGATATTTCTTAGGAAAATTTTCAGAAATATTCAACATTTGAAAATATTTACATCATGTAGCCCAATATTGGAGGGAGGTGATTAGACGTGACATGAAACAGTTACAACTTACTGGGGACATGACCCTAGATAGGAAGGTTTGGAGGACGCGGATTAGGGTAGAAGGTTAGTGCCTGAGGGTGGGTCACAATCAGTAGTTAGGAGAGCTTTGGGGTGGGGGTAAGTGGGTGGGGGTGCCTTTGGTTTGTTTGTATAGGGTATTACTGTGTGGGTGTTTCATTTCTATTGTGCCTTCTTGTTTCATGCTCTATTATGAATTTGCTTCTTATTCTTTGTCCTGAGCCAGGGGTCTATCGGAAACAGCCTTGCTACCTCTCCGGAGGTAGTGGTATGGACTGCGTACATTTTACCCTCCCCAGACCCCACTGTGTGGGAATACACTGGGTTTGTTGTTGTTGTTGTTGTTGTTGTTGTACATAGCCCAATATTGTACAATATTATATCGGGAGAAATCGTTATATATAATTTATTGCCTTTTCTTCAGCCCCTTTTTCTTTATTATACAAGGGGTCTTCGTGGCCATGAAATCTTGGAAAATTCAACTTTGTATATTTAGGAATCATGGAATTCCCGCTAGTATTTGACCCTGAACTTGCAACTACTGATTTACCTTTCCAACCTCGACTGTGATTGCCATTTTTTCAGTTGCTTCAACGTCCTCATTTGAATTTGCTAAATCCTTCGTGATGCATCCAAGTGAACATTTATGGTTTCATGCCTTGCTAATTGGCTGCACGCTTCTTGGAACAAAGTCAACAATTGTGCCAATTGTTGCTGGATTAGATCTCCACAACTCTCGTCTCTGATATGAAGTTGTTACGGTTCCCGGATGTGGATCTAGTTATGGGACTCTGCAAGATGAAATTAGATGTCTTTTTCCTACGACCTATTACTGCAATGGAGAAACTGCAAACTACTACAAAGAAATAATTACTACTGACTGAGAAACTGGAGATAACTACTGAAATAACTACTAGTCTACTGCAACTCTAGGTATTATTGTAAAGCATTGGAGACTAAGGAGTGATAACATAATCTTAGTTTCACTTAGTTTGAATTGGGAAGCATTTGGTACAACAGTAGTACTTTTTTTTTGCTTTCAAAATTTGATTTGCATTAGCTGCAGAAGATGGGAATAGAGAAATCACAGTCTTTATTTGGTTATGGTGGATTTATAGGCATTATATTTTTCTTATGTAGGATGAAAATGTACCATCGGATGAAGAAGATGGCAATGATGATGAGGATGGTCAAAGAGGAGATGATGACGAGGAGGAGGAAGATGATGATGGAAGGCATTCACGATTATTGCAAGAAATTACTGGACTTCCAACTGATGCTTTTGATGGTAAACTTCCTACCTGCATCTCTTGAGGTTCAGGAATACAATTACTACTAGAATATGATGTGTTTCTTTGTAATCAATTCGTTTATATATTTTGCAACCATGATTTGTGCTGCTTTTACTTATGCGATGTGGAAGTCAATTAGATTTTAGTTTCTTTTTCTTTTTTTGTGGTATTCGATATTTCTTTCCCTTTATTTTGTTGGAGAAACATGCTCATTTAGTGCTCAGTTTTCCACAAAACCATGAATTCTTGTCCACCCCGGGACAAAAGAGGAATTTTTGTCATTACATGTCATTTCTTTGATTATATTGTTTAATCCATGATGAGAAGAACTGATCAAAAGATCTATATGATAGGGAAGAAGAAGAAAAATGATGTTATCATATCTGAGGCGTATTCAGAGTCTGAGTATAATCCCAGTCGTGACATTTTGGATGGGGATGGCCGCATTAGCATCCAGGATCTTCTGGACCCCCTCCATGGGAAACCTGACCACGGGAAACTTAGGAAGAGCATGAGTCGGATGGCGAAGAAGTCCATGCCCATTCATGCACCTCTACCGAAAACAGATCAAGAGCAATTGGGAAGACGTGCAGCTTATGATGTTGTCCAGGGGGATGTTACAAAATGGGAACCTCATGTCAAAAGAAACAGAGAGGCACCGACTATATATTTTGATGAAGATAAGCATGTGGGATTTTCTACTGTAGGAGCAATAGCTGCCGAATTTGAACCAAGAAGTGATTTTGAGAAAAAAATTGCTTCTCTTTTCAATGACCATGAAGTTGTTGAAGCTCATAGAAAAGATGGTGCAAGACTTCTTGAACTTAATAAGGTATGGAAGTCATAAAATTTTACACACTTATTTCTTACCCGTGGTTAGTCATTCAGTTCTTTTTAGAGGAAACGGTCCCTGTAAAATTTTATATTATATTTAATGTTTACCACTTTGGCAGATATCTGTAGAAGATGTGAGGGAGCGCCAAGATCAACTTGCTAAGATGCGTATTCTTCTTTTCCGACATGAAATGAAGGCAAAACGAGTCAAGAAGATAAAATCTAAAGTGTATCATCGTTTGCAAAAAAAAGATAGATTGAAACAAGCAGGTGCTGCAATTGAAACAGATCCAGCAGCAGTGAAAGAACAGGCAATGAAGCAAGAATTCAAAAGGGCAGAGGTAATTTCATTCATTACTTGTTGAACTTGTGTAGCAGTCTTTTCTGGTTGTTTTCTGATAGAGTGTCTCTTTTGCGTCTAAATTTTATGTAGGAACGCTTGACCCTGAAGCACAAGAACAGCTCCAAGTGGGCAAAGCGCATCTTGAAACGTGGCTTAGATGTGCAAGATGAAGGAACACGAGCTGCTATTGCTGAACAACTGAATCAACATGCCCTTTTGTCCAGAAAAGCAAATAACATGAAAGAGAGCAGCAGTAGTGAAGAAAGCAGTGATGAGGATGATCTTGATGAGACTTCTGATGGATCAGATCAGGATGTTGCAGTAAAACTGTTGAAGAAAGCAAAGGACAAGACCGCTGAAGTCTTAGAAGGGGACGAAGAATTGCCAGCGTCAGGAGTGCTTTCCTTACCTTTCATGGTAATTTTATCAATCTTCCCTTTGCACCACTGCTTGCTCTAAATGTTTTGAGGTTTGGAGGTTCATCTATGGTACTGCCATTTCACAGGTCCGTGGAATGAAAAGAAGGAAAGATGCGGCCGATGAGGAAGCAAAGCTTGCTCTAGAAGAGTATGAGTCGTCATTGAAGGAATTAGAAGATAAAAACAAGACGAAAACTCAAGGAACAAATATTTTGACTGGTAGGAGGGTTTTTGGTGCTCAAAAGAAGCAGGCACCTGAGCCCAAAACGAAAGTGACATCAGACAATTACTATGGTGACAGTGATAGTGAAGGTGAGACAGATGCCAGAGAAATTGGCATCGGTGCTTGTGAAGAAAATAATTTTTCTGGGAGGGAAGTTCATTTTGATCCCAATTCGCTTCGTGAAGAGTCTGAGATTGCTCATGATTCTCTGTTTAAGGTAATTGCATTGTGAACTTCATCAAATCCTCCAGTACCATCTCTTATTGGCCTCTTTTCTGCATTTTTTTATGGTGATTAAGCTTTGATTCTGTCCCGTGTTTCAGAGTTTTGATGACGTTGCCAGAGACCCATCCTCAAAGACATCATACGAAGTTTCCATTTCTGCAGACGACTCGTGGAAAAAGGTGCAGCTTTTGTTGTCTCAAAATCATTTTTCTTACTTCTTTATGCCAAAGTTAAGTCTTATTGGTATATTTGGTGAACAGATGAATGATTCATCAGTTAAACGGAAGCAGACAAAATCTTCAAATGCAAAAAGTGGAATCTCCTTGCAGGTTACAGAACCTGTTGTGAGTAAACCTGATGCGGAGTTGATCTCTCTATTTGCTGAATCCACAATACAACTTTCTCTGATCTGTTTATTATGACTTGACTCTTTATTCTGCCTGCAGGAAATTGATGAGGATAGCGATACAGATAGTGGAGGAGAAATGGTTGATGGGATTTTAACTTCTGGGATCAAGTCCACGTATGAAATCCCATCTCAAGAAGAACTTATTCGGCGTGCTTTTGCTGGTGATGACGTTGAGGACGAATTTGAGAGGGAAAAACAAGATGCTTTGAATGAGGAAGTTCCAGAGCCCGAGAAGCCCGTTTTACTGCCTGGTTGGGGCCAGTGGACCAGTATACAAAAGAAGAGAGGTCCGCCTTCTTGGATGCTTCAAGAACATGATAATGCCAAAAAGAAAAGGGAAGAAGCTCTCAAGAAGAGAAAAGATGCAAATCTGAATCATGTTATCATCTCCGAAAAGAGGGATAAGAAGGTTGGTTGTTGACAAATTTCATCCTAACCTGATTTAAGAATCAACATTCTCGTGATTGATGCCAACTTAGATTTTAGATGCTGAGGCTAAACTTAGGCTTTACTGATTGTGATTGCAGATTATGTGCACGCCTGATGATAATTTATTTTATTTGCCTGTTCCCTTGGCTTTAAATTGGTAGAATTAAAATCTACTAAATAGTTGGTGAAATTAAAATTATCTTTTCTGCAATCAAGGAGTAAGTTGGATCGCCTAATCAAAAAGTAAATAAACAAAAGAGCAGAGAGGGTTATGGACCTGCTGTCTTTTTGGAAACACTATTCCTAACTTTATAATAAATTTGGTAATTGTCTGTGCTGGAGATGTTAAGAGACTCTATGAAACATGCATTAGGTTATTTTCATTATTTATCCACACGTCAAATTGTCTTCAGGTGGTTTCCTATCCTGCGTTAGACCTTTCCAACAGATGCTTTTCTGTTCTTTACGTTGTACAGAATGGCTGTGTATTCTGTGTTGCTTGTCTTTATTCAAAGTGTATGACTGTTACCACGATGTACTCAATTTCTATTTTCCCATGCAGGCTGAAAAATTACTGACGCAGACATTACCTTATCCCTATACTTCCCAAGAAGTTTTCGAGCAGAGCATGCGGATGCCCATTGGACCTGAATCCAACCCTGCAACAGTAGTTCCTGCTCTTATTCGCCCGGAGGTCCAACCTGAAGCATACTATCTAATTTTAGTTTTCTCTATCTGATTTATTTGTTTTATTCTTATTTCTTGAATTATACAATCCTGTATCTGAAACCCCCTTCCTGCCCAAAACCAAAATATTGAAAAAAGAGGCAATGCCTGTATATGAAATGTTTGGGGCTACGATTTGGAGGTGGTTTAGGTGTTTACTTGCTTATGTTAAAATTCTTACAGGTGGTAAAGAGGAGCGGTATTATCATAAAGCCAATTCAATTCAAGGAGGTAAATCCCCATGAAAGAGCGCAGGACAACAAACGTGGTGGTGTGCAGAGCAAGAAGGGTGGTAAAAGTAAGGGTAAAGCCACAAAAAAGAAGACTGTAGATCAAAAAAGATAACTTCTTCGCGAGGTTTGACATTCTCATGAAGAAATTGTTATGGCAATTCTGTAGTTTTGAGATCCCTTGGTTGATAAATCATCACTCGGGGTCTTTCTTGCCATGTTCTTTTTACAGTTGGGGCCTCTTTTTTACAGTTTGGCAGAGTTCTTTGTAGTTGCAGTTGCATAACGAGCCTCGTGGATCATGAAAATGTGAGGATTTACTCTCCACAGATGCCGCAATTTTTGGTTCTATAGTAATTCTTTAGCAGATGACTGACAGGCTATGGCGTGTATGGTTATATTATCTTCGGACTAGTTCTTATGAGTGTACTATGTGGAGATTTGAAAGTATTTTGAAGTGTATAATAGGTTCAAGTGAAGTAGAGGGGATGCCGAAGTTCTTTCATTTGTTGTAAGTTTAGAGCTTAGCTATGATTTTGTTAAAATGAATATTGAGCATTAAATGTTTATGTGCCAAAACCCAATGTTAATCATTATTATTTGGATGAAAATATTCACAATTTTGGGTGTACCAATGCTTTTAACATTGGTAGTACGGTGCTATTCTATCCCTTCTACTCTGTACAACTCTTTTCTGTTTGCTCGATTTAGGGGTCGTTTGGTAAAGTGTATTGAAATGTTAATGCATATATTAGTTTAATGTGTATTAGTAGTACCTTATTTGGTATACTTTTTTACTTTATGTATAACTAATGCAAGTATTAGTTATACACTTCATTGTGTATTGAGGTGTATTACTAATACCTCAAAATTCATACAATTAATGTAATGGATCTAATGCATGCATTAACATGCTTAAAGGTTCTATTATCCCTCAAAAAAAATTTTCGCATTCTTTTCAATATATATATTGAGGGTATTATGTAAAAATAAATATTTTTTTTTAGAAATTATGTAATTCATATTTTTTTTAGTACATCGAACCAAACACTGTAATAAGAAAAATACACACATAACTAACACAAGCATTACTAATACAAGCATTGCTAATACACCATATTTTGCATTATTCTTATACACTCTACCAAATGAACCCTTAGGGTGTTCATGGATCGGTTTGGATCGGTTAGTGATTAAAATCATAACCAAAATCAATTTAGTCGTTTTTTGAATTTCTAAAATCAAACCAAACCACACAAAGAAAATAATCGTCAGTTTGGTTCTTGTCGGTTTGGTTCGTTTTTTTTTTTTTCGATTATTAACTAGCCTACTCCAACCATCTCTAGAATAAACCTTTTTTTTTTAACCCTTAGAAAACAGTATCACATTGAATAATTTCTCATGAAATATTTATACAGTGAAGGACAAATGATAATATAAACTTTTACAAATCAGAACAAACACATTAAATAAAATCAATATTGAGATGAAAAACATCAGTTTTGTATTGTAGGCACTAAGATTATCCAACAACATACAAACACATACATGTACATTGTAAAATAGAGTTTTGTATTCTGTTACAGTGTACTGCAAGAAGAAACAGAGTTGGGCAAATTTGAGTTATGTGTTTACTTTATAGACTAGCTAGTGAGCTAATCATACGGGGAAAAGATTGAATAAATAAGGAGATATAAGTTAAAATTTAATTTAAGATTAACTTTAATAAAATATTTATATTTTATTTATAAATTATATATAAATAATTATAATATATATATATATATATATATATATATATATATATATATATATATATATATATATATATATATATATATATATATAATTTATCGATTTGATTTGATTATTTTCACGATTTTTTTAAAGTTAAACCATAACCAAACCAAATAGGATCGGTTTTTTAAAATTTAAAATTAAACCTAACTAAACCAAACTGAACGCTGGTTTTTAATCGGTCTGATTCAGTTTACAATTCAATTTGATTTTTAACCAAATCCAAGAACACCTAACTGAATTATTGTTGCTGTAATCATATTAACTAAAGCAAATGGAGATTGCCATCTGAATCATTGTACGGTTAATTATGACAATTTTACTTTTTTCGTTTGGTTTAAGGGATGAGGAAAGATAATTTTGGGATAATTTTTTAGTACCCTTTTATCTCTTGTTTTGTTACAAAAGTGTGAAATAACTTATTCCATAATTATTAGTTAGTATCGGAATGAGTTATTTCTACCTTGGGTGGTATAGTAATATCAAGATAACTTATATTGGGATAAAATATGTAAAATATCAAAAATACCCCCTCAAACCTTCTTTATACATCACTTTTTCACATTCATATATATATATATTTCCATAGTTTTTAATACCATTTTCTTTACTACTCATTATTTTTTTGATAATATATTTTTCTATTAAAAATTAAATTATAAATATTTTTTTTTATGAATATATTATTCGTTGAATTTGTTTGCCTAATGCTTATGTTTATTTATAATTTAATTTCTCTTATACAAATGTTGACTCCACTACTTAATTACATATTTTTAATTAAATGATTTTTTGTCACTTAAAAATTTAAATTTTATATATCAACTAAAATATATAACTTTAATATTTTACAATATAAGAGTGATATGTGCTTAAATGAAGTGACAAAAACAATAAAATCTCTTTTACTAAAATAAATTTAAGATGAAAGTTTTATTTTTGAAAACACACGATTCAATTATGAGAATTCAAACACAAAAGTATTTAAGCTAAATAATTTGATAATTTTATTTTTAAGAATGAACAAATAAGGTTTGCAAGAAAAATATAAGATAAAAAATAAAATAAGGTGAAGAATATTTTTGTAAACAAACAACTTATTCTTAGAAATTATACCATGCATACTATTTTGGATATAACAAATCAGACACTCAATAACAAATAGTACCAACATAACTAATTCCACCATAACATATCCCTACATAACTTATCCCATCATAACTAATTCTAGCATAACTTGCTTTCAAACCAAACGATCCATAGTTTAACTAATCCTAGCATAACTTGCCTTCAAACCAAACGACCCATAGTTGCTCAGCTACTGCCAGTGCCCATGTAGTTTTTATTTTCATTAATATAAACATGCCTGTTTAACAAAAAAAAAAAAATTATATAAAAAAAACTGACTTTTAAAGGAAATTTAGACCACTTTTTATAATTTTCTTTTATCTTCAGTATTTATATTCAGTTTTGGCTTGAAGTACCTCTAATCGTATTGATAATGATTAGGTTCAAATAGTTCAATCGGGATGGTTGTTGAATCATAACACATAATTCTAGAAACTACGAAAATCTTAGAAATTATAACATCGATATAATGGTAAAGGATGGATTTAATTTTTTTGTATGTTGGAAAGATTTACGGAATAGGTAGAATTATAACTTTCGAATTTAGTACATAAATGCATGGCTTGTGGTTTATTCTGAATCCAATTTTTGGGAATGAAGTGAAGAATATTATTATTTTTGTTCTTTATTTACAAAATAAAATATCATATATTTTCACTTCCGGTTGTTTCTATTTGAAATGCTTTGACTGTTTTTTCTTGAGTTGAATCTATCGGATATAACCTCTTTTCTTTGAGATAGGAGTGACGCCTGATGCACTCAAATTCTTCAGACTTCACTTTATGTGATTAAACTTGATATGTTATTGTTGTTATTTATAAAACATCATTTTTTTTTCCAGAACAAAAAAGGAAATATATGTTCTTTTTTATAATTTTTTGGTGGGAGGGGGTTGTACCATCATATTATAATTCCAGTAATTATAATTCCGCTATAACTTATTCACCAATCAAATAATCCCTATCTCTTAAAAGGTGCTTGCAAACGTTAGAAGACATTGTAGACACGTAAAATTTATTGGATCAAATTCATATAAAATTTAGATTTGATCCATATTTTATTGGGTTTAAAATTATTCTGGGTTATAAAAATAATAAGCTCATTTTATTCCTCATCAAGAACTTCAAGATCCATCTCACCTTGAGACCCAAACTTATTCTACGTGTCAAGTGACGTGGCATCCCAGTCAAATTAAAGATCAATGAGGCAAGACCACATACTCAAATGATGTGGCAATCCAAGTCAAGTTCAAGAGCCAATGAAACATCGCCAAGTGTCCCAAATGACATATTTTTGGCCAATCACAAGCAACTTATCACATAACATTTGTGATAAGCTTGAAAACTGAATGGACCAATCAGAATGGGGTAGAAGAGGTTATTTACACTAGGACTGCCTACCCCTACAACTATAAATATGAGGGTTACATAATTTTCTAGGGGCATTCTGCAAGCATTGGAGGAAGCTTCTGCATGGACTACACAGCTTTTCAGAGAATTGACTAATGGAGTTTTGCCCGGAGATCAACTCGACAAGATGAAGTGCTGTCCGACAATTCCTGGAGATCCAAACACATTTCTAGGAGGCTTGAATCATCCTAAAGTTCTAGAATTACGCTACAAAAGGCCCTCGAACCACGAAAAAGCTTAGGAGAGAAGAATAAAAAGAATAACAGAATTGTTCCTGCAAAATTCATAATTTATATAAAATTATTCTTTTTGTTTATTTTATTTTTGCTTACAGTTAATTTTCAGCACAACGAAAATTTATTGCGAACAAATTTTGGCACGCCTAGTGGGAACAAATCCGCCCTTTATCTCTTTCCTCATAAATCAAATATGCAAATCTGTACCCACAGGATCGATCATAAAGTGGAGGCGGTACTTCAAGACTCGTCTTTGAGTTTCATCAAGTCTATACTCCGATAAGCCTTAAAGCAGGTGGAATTTGTAGATATTGAAATTTTGTGAATTCTACAAAAAGAGTTCAATTTTGGTTAGAGTTCTTGGGGGCTACTTTACCCTAAATCTAGCTTGATGACTACTCTACCTAAGCCCTAAATTATGCCTATATAAAGGGGGCAAATATTCCTTTAAAGAGGATATGAAAAGTCCCAATAAATTCATGAATATTCATAAAGATCAAAACCCTCTCTTTCTGATAATCAAATATATCCAGAAGACAAACCTTCCTTTCATGGAGATCAAATTCAAATGTTCCTACGTTCGAGAAATACACACTAACTGCTCTCGAATTACAGAAAAAATCAAGAGAGAAGAATCAAGGGAGGAACAGATTTGTACCCACATCGTTTATCAATAAAAATTTTTGTTTCTTCATATCTTTAATTATGATTGCAATTTATTTCTATCACTGTAAAAATTTGTTGAAAACAAAATACTCCGTGAATTGATGGGTATTCATAAAAAGATCGGGATCTCCAATATCCCACAAAATCATGGGATATTCATAAAGAGATCATCCTATGTTCAAGAAATACGCTACTAACGGCTTTCGAATTACGGAAAAAATCAAGAGAAGAATCAAGGGAGGAACAAATTTATACCCACATCGTTGTTTCTTCATATTTTTATTTGTGGTTGAAATTTATTTTTCATGAATTAAATTATGTTGGAAACAAATTGGTACGCCCAGTAGGACCAGTTCTACTCTCCATCTCTTCTTCCTGCAACTCAAATTCAACTACTGCTATGGACATCAAAAATACAAAAGATGTCTCATGCAAGAACTCCGCTACTGCCACATCTGATGAGCTCAGCCTTGTTGGTCCCCTCACTTGGACAAATTTAAAACCAGTGGTTGGGACGAATCTAAATACTTAACTTCTTTGGAGAAGGCAGAAAAGAACAAATCTCATATGACAGCTGAAGCTGCAGCTTCTGGGGGCAATTTGACATCCTTACTATGTGATGAATTCTCTCAGACTGGCGTCAATTATAGTGAATCTGAAGATTCGAATGATTCACCAACTTTAACAAAGGTCAACGCCTTGATGACCAACGCAACTGATACAGATGAGAAGTTCGCAATAATGGAACAAACCATTGAAGTTTCGAAGAAATCTATCGAGGGTAAAGATCTTCAAATTGCTCAATTTGATGAACAAAGTTGGAGTCCTTCGCCCCTGGAGAATTGAGCCGCGACCCTGCTTATCCATCCGGCTTTACTCTGCAAAATAAGGATGTCGATGAGTCACCTAGCAAGACTAAATCTCAAAGAGAAAAGCAGTCTATTTCAGTTGCTACTCTAACAGTTCAATAACTGCAAGACATGATTGCAAATACTATCAAGGCACAATATGACGATCCATCACAAAGTTTCATAGGATACTCAAAGCCGTATTCTAAGCGAGTCGAGGTCTTACCGATGCCAATTGGATATCAACCGCCAAAGTTTCAACAATTTCATAGAAAGGGGAATCCAAGGCAACACATCGCTTATTTCGTTGAGACTTGTAGCAGTGCTGGTACACATGGTGATCTTATTGTCAAGCAGTTTGTTCACTCTTTAAAAGACAATGCTTTTGATTGGTACACAGACTTGGAGTCCGAATCAATTGATTGTTGGGAGCAGCTACAAAATCAGTTCCTAAATCATTTCTACAACATTCGTCGTACAGTCAGTATGATGGAGTTGACAAGCACAAGACAAAGTAAAGATGAGCCTGTAGTGGACTACATAAATCGTTGGCGAACATTGAGCTTTGATTGCAAGGATCAACTTTCTGAAGCTTCCGCGGTTGAATTTTGCATTCAAGGGATGCATTGGGGCCTTCTGTATATCCTCCAAGGAATTAAGCCCCAAACTTTTGAAAAATTAGCTACGCGCTCTCATGACATGGAGTTAAGCATTGCAAGTCATAAAATGGCATCACCTATTTTTGATCCTAGAAAAGAGGTCACAAAATTCAACGACTCATCATAGGACTAAATTGGGGAATCTATGATGACAACTGCGAGTTCTAAGAAGGCCTCCACAAGACAAAAATTAAAAGAGAAAGCTTCAAAGCAACAAATGCAAGAAGTGAAAAATCAACCAACCTTGAAAGAGTTACAAACAAGGGTATATCCTTTCCGACTCTGATGTTCCTGGAATTCTAGATGAGTTGCTGGCCAAAGAAGTCATTGAACTCCCTAAGTCAAAGCGACCTGAAGAATCAAACAAAGTCGATGATCCTAAGTACTGTAAATTTCACCGCATTGTTGGTCATCACACCATAAAATGCTTCATCTTGAAGAAAAAGATCATGATATTAATGCAAAAGGGAAAGATCATCATTGATGATAGCGATACAGTTGATGCAAATCATGTTAGCGCCGAACTGGATCATAAAAAAGATTCAATTTTAAAAGTTCTACAAGCCATGCGCTCTGTGGAGTCACCAAAAGTTGAAGACATTATCATGCAATAATTTGGGAGCTTTGGCCCAATTGAGGTTCCAGCCTTGAAGAAAACAACAAACAAATCCATGCAAAACGACTTCTCCAATAGCAAAAAGGGTGATACTTGGACATTGATCGCTCACAAAAGAAAATATGTCAAAGGGCTTCTAAACTCCAGCTTTCAAGAGACGACCCAAGATCAAATGCATATTTGCTTCAACCAATGGGGGCAGTAAATACCAAATTGAAGTGCAACAATACTTCATTACAAAGGATTGGGAGGAAAGTTACATTATAAGAATTCTTCCCCAAGCCGCTCCTTAAGGCACGAGCATAAACTGCAAGTCAAGATGCTTCTCGGTGCACGAGCCTAAACTGAAAGTCAAGATGCTCCTCGATGCACGAGCCTAAACTACAAGTTAAGATTCTCCTCGATGCCCAAGCCTAAATTGCAAGTCAAGTTGCTCCTCGATGCATGATCCTAAATTGCAAGTCAAGATACTCTTCGATGCCCGAGCCTAAACTATAAGTCAAGATGTTCCTCGATGCACGAGCCTAAACTGCAAGTTAAAATGCTCGTCGATGCACAAGCCTAAACTGTAAGTCAAGATTCTCCTCAATGCATGATCCTAAACTGCAAGTCAAAAATGATCCTCGATGCACGAGCCTAAACTGCAAGTCAAGATGCTCCTCGATACACGAGCCTAAACTGCAAGTCAAACACTCCTGGCCCGCATGAGTCTAAATTATGAACGACTCTTCAACAAAAAAAAGAAAGAAAAGTATGAAACTTGAAAGCATATTTGGAGTCCTTTGAAGATGTTGTCCTTAAAGCAAAAAGATTCTTCATTATCTCTCAAGCAATAAAGTCTTTTCGACAAGGAAAAGACTTATGGTAGTTTGAATATTGCTCTAGTCTGGACTTCAACATATTGCGGAAGTGATGAGGTCCAAAACTTGAAGTAGATGATGAAATTCATGAAGAACCTAAAATCTGATGAGAAATAGAATATCACAAGATTTAGGCTGCAACTTTGAAAAGTACCTGAGAAAATATAGAAGTTCTATGTTGATGGATTTCACGCGTGACGTAGATCTACAAGTCTACTTTCCAATGCAAAAATGGCACCTAATTCCGACACTTCTATGTCAAGATATGGAATTTATCATGACGATGCGCAAAGCTGAAATAACTAGCGAATCAAGATTAGGTCATTTTTGGGATGATATCTGGGACGATTCGGATGCAATCTGATTGTGGTTTCCATTCAAGAAGTAGCTCTGTGAATCTACTTTCCAATGTAAGAAATTACACCTAATTTCGATACTCCCACATCGAGATATGAAATTTATCGTGACGCTGCACAAAGCTGAAATAACTAGCGAACCAAGATTAGAAGGCCATTTTTGGAGCGATATCTGGGATGATTCAGATAGAATCTAATTGTTGTTTCCTCATAAGACGTAGCTCTGTGAATCTACTTTCAAATGAAAAAAACAAAACCTAATTATGATACTCCCATGTCGAGATATGGAATTTATTGTGACGCTGCACAAAGCTGAAGAAAACTAGCGAACCAAGATTAGAAAACCGTATTTTGGAGCGATATCTGGGATGATTCGGATGTAATCTGATTGTGATTTTCGCGTGAGACGTATATCTATGAGTCTAGTTTCCAACTCAAAAAACGTCTCTTGATTTTGATGTTCCTAAGTCAAGATATGAGAGTTTTTGTGGGACTGCACAAAACAAGTAAAAAGTGACAAAACAGAACTGAAGGTCAGATTTTGAAATGATAATTGGGCAGATTTGGAGATAAATTGAGCGTGGTTTTCGCGTAGAACGTAGCCTCATGATTCTACTTTCTAACACTACAAGCCATTCGTGATTCAGACACCTCTATGATGCGTTATGAAGCTTCTTCCACAGACGCCCCAAAGTGTCCGAAAGCTCAATTATGAAAAAAGAGCAAAAAGAGGAGAAGAACGGGAGTTGAATTTATGCTCAAGCTGAATTACAATGACTTAATGGGGCGGTGATGTCCCTTTATAGACTCCAAAAGGCCCCAGTTTGATTTCGAAAAGAAATTTGCTGAACAAGTTGTCTTAATAAAGAACTGGGACGTCCAAGTGTCCAAAATAAGTCAAATTCCTAATCCTTTTTGAAGTGGGATAACGTCATTATTTAATCCTATTAAAATTTGATATAAGACTAATACCTGAATCCTACAAGGTTTGGACATATTTAGTTTTAAACAAAATTTTACACTCCTAAGGAAGGGATTCACGTTATTCTACCCATATTATGATGACTTTGAGGAGTCGAATTTCGATAAAGTGCTTAAGTACGACAAATCAAACACCTTGATGAGCTTTGAAGTAGGGGGCATCTGTAGACACGTAAAATTTATTGGGTCAAATTCATATAAAATTTGGATTTGACCCATATTTTATTGGGTCTAAAATTATTCTGGGCTATAAAAATAATAAGCTCATTTTATTCCTCTTCAAGGACTTCAAGGTCCATCTCACCTTGAGACCCAAACTTATTCCACGTGTCAAGTGACGTGACATCCCAGTCAAATTAAAGATCAATGAGGCAAGGCCACACACTCAAATGATGTGACAATCCAAGTCAAGTTCAAGAGCCAATAAACATCACCAAGTGTCCTAAATGACATATTTTTGGCCATTCACAAGCAACTTATCACATAACATTTGTGATAAGCTTGAAAACTGAATGAACCAATAAGAATGGGGCAGAAGAGGTTATTTACACTTGGACTGCCTACCCCTACAACTATAAATAGGAGGGTTACATAATTTTCTAGGGGCATTCTACAAGCATTGAAGGAAGCTTCTGCATTGACTACACAACTTTTTAAAGAAATGACTAACAGAGTTTTGCCCGGAGATCAACTCGACAAGATGAAGTGCCGTCCGACAATTTCTGAAGATCCAAACGCATTTCTAGGAGGCTTGAATCATCCTAAAGTTCTAGAATTATGCTACAAAAGGCCCTCGAGCCACGGAAAAGCTTAGGAGAGAAGAATCGAGAGAATAACAGAATTGTACCCGCAAAATTCATTTATATAAAATTATTCTTTTTATTTATTTTATTTTTGCCTGCAGTTAATTTTCAGCACTACGAAAATTTGTTGTGAACAAATATATAATATGGATCGAGTGTATCAAATTGAAGAAAAAGGAGTAATTATAAGGGTAAAACATAAAAAAGAAGCATAGGTTAAGGACAAAAAATGCAAAGAACTTTCATAAGATTCGTGCATTATAAAAATAAAGCACCCATGTGAAATTATTTTCTATGCTTAATACCTTTTTGGCTCCTTATCAAAGCAGTTTATACATTCAATTTAAAATGCACATACAGCATAGTAACACCAGAGCTTCCCTATGCATATAATTTCGATGGACGGTTGACACCATCATCCGCCCTCGGTGGTGGTGCATTAGGTGGCAATGAGGTGGCAACCGGTGGCGGAGGTGGCAACGAGGCGGGAATCGGTGGCGGACACGTTGTAGACCTTGGTGTACCAGGACTTGTTTTACAAGACGGAGCAGATGGAGGTAAAGGGACAAACTTTGGTAACATATCACCAAAATTATAAATTGGAGATTTTAGTTCCAATAGTTTTCGATGAGTAATTGCATGACTCGAAGAATAACAAAGAGTTGTCAAAAACAAAAAAAGAAGACTCTTAAAAAGTCTACTTTCTTTGTTCATCATATCATAGAGTATAACTTAAAAATATGTAGATGAATGATTATTAATTGTGAAAGAGCTATGTTGTTTATATAGTTCAAGAATGTGTGTGAACATCATTACTGGCCTTTCTCTTCTGTTGGTAGATACGAACTTTCTTTATTTTGAAGATAGTTTTCACGTTTTATTTATCGAGAGTTAATTTAATTAATTTTCAAATCTAAATTAAATTAGATCAATTCAAAATTTGAAAATTAAAATTAAATTTTTTTAAAATTATGTGAAAAATACTATAAGTTGCTATTTTTCTTATATTAATATGATGAAAAATATATTTTAATATACTACTCAAAGTTCATATTGTTTGACTCTAAAAAAGAAAATTATGATAAGTATAAAGCAATGGAGGCCGAGGGAGTATTCCTCCGCCTATTTTTACTTGTTCATGTTATTAAAAATAGATATCCAACCATGCTTGTATAGTTTGAAAAATCAATGGATAATTTGTTGTTCATTTTGTCCTTGCTAATAAATACTATTCACTATGCAATTATATTTTCTACAATATTAAATTTATTATACTCAAAGGGTAATATAATAGAATTATTCTTATTATTTATTATTACTTAAGATGTGTGACAAATTAATAATAAACAAGTAATGATGACGGATAGAGTATATATCATTCAAGAATAGTTCTATATTAACTGTATTTCTTGATCAAAAGAACTGGGGAGTTGGGGAGTAAATTTATGTCATTTTTGCCTCTTTATTCTAGAAAATGAAGTAAATGTGGTGATGTGACAGCTGAATGATTAATTGATCTCTTGAATAAGGATGAATACGAAATAATCTCACACTTATGACAAATATGGTTTAATGGTTGTTTTTCATTAATCACAAGAATAATTTGATGATTCTTTATTCAGAGATAGTTTAATAAAATTGATGGGTTAAAGTTAAATTTTAAAAATAGATGCAACATTGTTAATTTTTTCTATAATCAATTCCTTATAACATTTGTTTTCAAGCTGATAATGTAACTAATTTATTTAAATTTTGTTGGATTTTGTTGATTATAGGTATGATTTTTATTGATTTTTATCTTAAAAAACTTCTTTGAGATGAAAATCATGATATAATAAAATAAGCTCATGTTAGTTACTTTATAGTAGAATTATTCGAAGAATAACATGTTAAAAAGTTTATTAGTAAAGTGAAAAAGGAGAAAAATTTCCCAGAAGTATGCCATCCTAAAGGTGAAACTGGTGAGACAAAGAAGCCGTGATTGGGGTGTAACCAGAGTAGAGACACTGTGTAGGAAAAAAGTATCCAGATTACCATGCTAATAGTGACCGAAGAACATGTTATTTAAGAATAATTTATTATATAGTGATCTAGGATGATCATATTTTGTTATGTATATAGTTGAAAGAAATATTTTGAAAATAGCATCATATGAAGAATGAATATTTACTTATCTGATGAACTGATAGATAAATTTAAAATACTTATTTTTTATATACTTAAGGATATAGAAATAAAAGGTATAAAAAAAATTATATACGAAAAGGTATTTCATTTTAATGAAAAGCTATTAAATTCTATAGAAAACTTACACTTATATAATAATAGCTACTGCTCATATTTAGATAGTTATTATTCAGACAGATATTATATAGATTAAAAAATGATAGAATATATTAGAAGAGTTAGAGAAAAACAAAGTTGACTATATGAAGAAATTAATTACAGGAATCAGCTTAAAAGAGAAAAAAGACAATTAGAAGAAAGATTATTTAGAATAGAATTAAACTTAGAAAAAAGAGATACAAATGATAATTTATATAATATTATACATGAACAACAAATGTTAATAAATCACATAGATAATATAGAATCACATATTAGATATAGTACGATTAGAATAAATTATTACACAGAAATTTGTAAAATTACAACTACTATAGGATAAAATGATAAACTATGAATACTTAGAATATTGGAGAAAAGATAAAGACTAACGAAAATACTTATGAAAAAGAATCTACTTGACTACATAAAAACTAGAATTTATGGAATATATACATATGTTATTAACAATAGATAGTCTAGAATATATATATCAACATAACCTATATACATTTAAATAAAATGAACAAAGAAGAATTTATAATAGATGAAAAACATATGAAAATCACGAAGGATTAAAAATAAAAATAGTATTCTCTAATTTAGGAAAAGATATAAGAAAATGGGTGAACATTTATATTTAATGTTAGAAAAAGAAGAATTAAAATTAGAAGATAAGTTGGTAGCCATGTTAAGAATAGTAAGAGAAAACGAAGAAATAGATAGAAAAAAAAAATAGATAAAATAAAACAACTAACCACAGAAGAAATACGAAAAATAGAAGAAACTAAAAATAGTAGGATTGCTGAATTAAAAAAAGAACTACAAATACTAAAAGACCTGTATGAAAAAAGACAGAAAGAAAAAGAAGAAAAAAATAAAGAACAAAAATTATTAAACGAGATAAATCAATTTAAAGAAAAATTAGAAATAAAAAATAAAGAATCAGAAACCAGTGAATTAGAAATAAATACAATAGATGCTGAAGAAACAGATAATTATAATTCGGAAGGTAGTGAAACATATACAGAAATTCTAGAAAACATAGGAAAACTAAAAATTAATGAAAAACAAGAAGTAATTAATAAATAAAACTTAGAAAATACAAACACAGAAATAAATACTCTTAATAAAGAAGACGATGAAAACATAATACCTAGACATCAGAAATAAGAAAACCTACATATTATTATAAAGATATGTTTAAAAAATATAACCTAAAAAATGAATATAACAAATGGACACCAAAACAAATAATTAATAAAAATTATAACTTATGAGATTTAGACTGTGTAATAGATACAAATAAAAAAATATAATTATGGGCAGGATATATGTCAAAACAATTATTAGATAATAATATAGATATAACAAATACACCAGAATATATAGAAAGGACATTAATAGGAACAATAAAATTATGGTTTTTAAACCTAACCGAAGCAAGTAAAAAAGTATTAAGATATGATAATAAAACAGAAGGAACATCAACAACAACTAAAATATCACCAACAAAAATATTGAAAAAATATGAAGTAGCTACGAGAGATGAATTTAGCAGTATAATAACAGAAGAAGAAGAAAAAAATAAAGAAAAAGATACAAATAAGAATTTAATGTTAAAATTAGAAATATGTAATATGTGCTATATAGATGAATATACGTGCGCATTTAAAGAATACTACTATAAGGAAACATATAATACAGAGGAAAGTAAGGAGATAAGGAAATTATATTTTAATAAATTACCTGAACTATTTAGTTCAAAGATAATAAAAAGTTGGGATGAATAAAAAATAGTAGATACCCTAGGAGCAAGAATAAAATTTTTACAACAATGGTATAAAAATCTATGTGAGAAATATAGAGAAGAAAATAAAAATTGAAAAAATATTGATAAGAAATTTAGCATGTTGCAAAGATAAAATAACACCTCAATTTGGATATGAAGAAAGATATTATACGAAAAGAAAAAGACATAAAAAATATAAGAAATACAAAAAATCAAAATATAAATATAAGAAACCAAGAAAAAGATATTATGTAAAAAATTATAAACATAAAAGACCATATAGGAAAAAGAAATCTGTAAAAGAATGTACTAGTTATAATTGTGGGAAACTAGCACATTTAGCTAGAGATGTAAAATGCCTAAAAATTCAAAAAAGAAACAAATATCAGAAATAAAGATAGAAAATACAGAATATATGCAGATAGATTATATAGATTACAAATTAGAAAGTGAAGATAGTATATATGAAATTTCGGAGAATGAAACAGATAACGAAATAGATAGTGAATTAGATGAATCAAATGACCGAAGAAGATATAAAAATGAACCAAATAACTGAAGAAGATATAAAAGTAATAACAAAGGAAGAATATTTAAATGAAGAAGGAACAAATCAAAAAATAATATTTGATAACAATATATTTGACGAAATAAAAGGAAAAGAGTTAGACCTAAGTGTAGAAAAAATATTTAAAATACCAATAATAAAAAATATATTTAGTGGAAAAAAGGAAAAATACTACGTAGTAAGCCAAAAGGAATATGTAATGGACTGTAGATATGCAAAAGGTAGAGCTAGTATACCACTAGAAACAAAGAGAATAATTAATAAAGAAATAAACGATATAAAAAGTAAAGACCCAATAAAATATGTACATCTTGGAGGAACAGAGATATTGATAAAAACATGTTTTAGAGAAGGAATAAATATACCAATAGAATTATATTTAGCAGATGATAGAATTATAAAATGTATAGAAAAAAGTATAATAACTGTCATAAAAGGAAATTTAATATACCAAAATTTTAAGTTTATAATAAGTGCGAATTGTTCAGTAGCAATAACAGATAAAAATATAGATAAATCATTAATATTATATTGGAAAATATCAGGAATAAAACTAACCCCAGGAAGTAAAATATTTACAGCAAGATGTAAAAATCTATATGTATTAACAACAAAATGTAAAATAACAGGAAAAAATAAAATTAATAAAATACAAATAGAAAGTCCTTTCGAACAATTTGTAAAAGCAATTGATAATAATGATTATAGTTACAAAGACATAGAAATAGAAGAAGATTTAGAAATAATAAATGATAGAATAAGTACAACAAAAAGAATAACTCATGAAAAACCAGAATCATCAAGCTCATGAAAAAGAACAAGTTATGAAACAACTTTAACAGTTAATTTAAATCAATATTATATAACAGGAACAACAAATGAAAAAGAATATTTAATACTCCTAAACACAGGACAAGAAAAAAATTATATAGCAAAATATCTAGTCAAAAATGAAGAAATAAAATCTAATAGTAATATATGACCAAATCTACCAAGGAGTCTAATAAACATTAAAGATACGACAGAAAAAAATAATAATAATAGGAGTCAGAAAAATAAAAATAGAATTTGAAATAAAGGAAGAAATGCAAAAATCAGACATAATATTAGGAATAAAATAGTTAGAACAAGTAAAATCATACAATATAGAACATACACAATTATCTATAATATATAATAAAGAAAAATTATTAATAAAAGAGCTTTGACATGATATGAAATTATATGTACTTGTAAAAGTAATAGTTGAAGGATATTATAATAGGTATTATACACCTATGATAGATACATCAGCAGAAGCAAACTTATGTAGGTACAATTGTTTACCAGAAAGTAAATGTGATAAATTTAAAACACCAATAGTAGTCAAAGTATTTAATAATGAAGGAAGTTTAATTACATATAAAACTAAAAATATAAAAATACAGATATGAGATAGAATAATAATGATAGAAGAAATATATAATTATGAACTAACATAAAAAGATATGCTTTTAGGAATGCCATTTTTAGATAAATTATACCCACATATAATAACTAAAACAGATTGGTGGTTTACAACACCATGTAAACAAAAAGTAAGAGCAAAAAGAGTTATTAATAAAATAAGAAAGAAAACTGATTGGATAAAAGGAAGTGAAAAAATTACACAAAAGTTAGAAAATATAAAAAATACAGAAGACTTTCATGTGCTGAAAGTAAGCCTTCCCTCTTGTACACAAAAAACTTTTTGAATATTTAATAAAAAAAGGATATATTTCTAAGGAAAAACTATGGATAAACAAAACCCAGAATTATCAAACCTACCAGAACAGGTATATTTATTTACATTATGAATAACTAAATTCATAAATTCCTGACAATCATGATATGATAAAATAAGTTCATGTTAGTTACTTTATAGTAGAATTATTCGAAGAATAACATATTAAGAAGTTTATTAGCAAAGTGGAAATGGAGAAAAATTCCTAAGAACTATGCCATCCTAAAGGTGAAACCGGTGAGGCAAGAAAGCCGTGATAGGGGAGTAGCCAGAGTAGAGGCACTGTTTAAGGAAAAAGTATCTAGATTACCATGCTAATAGTGACCGAAGCACATGTTATTTAAGAATAATCTAATATATAGTAATCTAAAATGATCATATTTTGTTATGTGTATGAATGAAGGGAATATTTTGAAAAAAAAACATCATATGAAAAATGAATACTTATTTATCTGACAAAATGGTAGATAAATTTAAAATACTTGTTTGGTATGTACTTAGGGATATAGAAATTGTAGATATAAGAAAAATCATATTGAAAAAAATATTTGATAAATATTTTATGACTAGAATAAATTACATACCACACCTACCTACCTACTCTTACAAATATCTACATGCCAAACTTACACATCAACCATGATAAATTACGTATATTTAGAATATTGGAAAATGGATATGAAAAATATACAATTAATAGAAAAACTAATGAAAATAAATCTATAAAAATATATGAGAACTAAAGATATAAAATATCCCTCCACAGATCCATTTAAGTTATCCGAACCCCCCTAACAAGTAGGGGTGCGGATAGTGCGGGTAACTTAATAACATATGTATCCATAAATTGTAGTTTTTATGTAGTCAAGAAGATTTTTTTCATAAGTATTTTCGTTAATCTTATTTGCTCCATACCTTTTGTCCAATATTTAAGTATTCGTAGTTTATCATTTTATCCTATAGTAGTTGTAATATTGCAAATTTCTTTGTAATAATTTATTCTAATTGTACTATATCTGATATTAAATTCTAGGTTATCCATTTCGTTAATTATCCTATCTTTTTATTCTACGGATAATTCTATGTCTAAATCATATTATAAACTGTCTTTTAATTCTAGTTGGTTCATGGTTTTATCTATCCAAATTAATCTTTCTTTTAATTGTTTTCTTCCTTTTCTAAGCTAGTTTCTATAATTAATTTCTTCGTATAGCCAACTTTGTTTTTCTCTAACTCTTTTAATATATTCTAACATTTTTAATCTGTATAATATCCATCTGAAAAATAACTATTATTATCTGAGTAATAACTATCTGAATAATATAAACTAAGATCATGCATATCTTCTAACCATTCTAGACTTAACGATTCTTCATAAAATATTTTTTTCCATATTATTTTCTTTATGTCTTCTATTTCTAAGTCTTTTATGGTATATAAAATAAGTATCTTAATTTCATCAGATATATAGCTTGTCATATTTGTCCATATGATGCTTAGGTTTCTATGGATAGCTTGGAGTTAGATTTTGGTAATTTATAATTTATTAAATGCTTTATCATAATATTTACTGGTTGTTTGTTTTAATCTTAATAATTCTTGTATATTTTCATTAAGGAATTCTATATATTTTATATCTTTAGTTCTCATATATTTTTCTAGATTTGTTTTCATTAGTTTTTCTATTAATTGTATATTTTTTATATTCATTTTCAATATTCTAAATATACGTAATTTATCATGGTTGATGTGTAGGTTTGGCATGTAGATATTTGTAAGAGTAAGTAGGTAGGTGTGGTATGTAATTTATTCTAGTCATAAAATATTTATCAAATATTTTTTCCAATATGATTTTTCTTATATCTACAATTTCTATATCCCTAAGTACATACAAAATAAGTATTTTAAATTTATCAACCATTTTGTCAGATGAATAAGTATTCATTTTTCATATGATGTTTTTTTCAAAATATTCCCTTCAATCATATACATAACAAAATATGATCATTTTATATTACCATATACTAGATTATTCTTAAATAACATGTGCTTCGGTCACTATTAGCATGGTAATCTAGATACTTTTCCCTTAAACAGTGCCTCTACTCTGGCTACTCCCCTATCACGGCTTTCTTTCCTTACCGGTTTTACCTTTAGGATGACATAGTTCTTAGATATTTTTCTCTTTTTCTACTTTGCTAATAAAATTCTTAACATGCTATTCTTCGAATAATTCTACTATAAAGTAACTAACATGAACTTATTTTATCATATCATGGTTGTCAGGAATTTATGAATCATAATCGTAAATAAATATACCTGTTCTGGTAGGTTTGATAATTCTGAGTTTTGTTTATCCATAGTTTTTCCTTAGAAATATATCTGTTTTTTTATTAAATATTCAAAAAGTTTTTTGTGTACAAGAGGGAAGGCTTG
The DNA here is from genome assembly GCA_030864225.1 of Capsicum baccatum var. pendulum. Classification (NCBI taxonomy): domain Eukaryota; kingdom Viridiplantae; phylum Streptophyta; class Magnoliopsida; order Solanales; family Solanaceae; genus Capsicum; species Capsicum baccatum. Next base: position 252,244,719 of record CM061558.1, read on the forward strand.
CTTTCAACACATGAAAGTCTTGCCTTTAACTTGCCAAAGGCTTACATATTTATAGCCTAAAAGAAAACGTGTAAACTACTTTATACTATTTCTACTTTACATCTGTCAAGAAAATAAAAGATTAATAATGATCCTAAAAAAGTAAAATGGCAAGTGCCAAGAAAAGTCAAAAAGGTTATAAGCTAGTCTAGCCTAAGAATAGTAAATGTTTACATAATTTACGTATTTTACATTTCTCAAAGTCATGTCATTTTCATATTTCAATGCTTTGTCTTCTTATCTTTCTATTATTGCTCCGACTCTTTCTATCTTTTGTCGTGTATCTTCCAGCTGTCGTCCTTATCTTCTTCTATTCCATTTGAACTTCTGGGATAATATTATCTTCTCCATTACATCTCGAACATTGATGGTCTGAATATTTGTGTCCAATTATGTTGCAATATCTTGTTAATAATTCTTCTGAAATAAATTCTTTCCTAATTGCTCTTGCAGTTGGTTATTTCTCTGGGTTGAGTAATCTCAGAATCCATTGTCTAGCATCTTCAATATCTGTTTGTCGTAGCTCTCTTGAATTTGAATAAATTATTTGATGATCTCTTGAATAATAGCTCCATATTGGGTTTCCATTGATATAATTATTTGCTAATTCTTGAACAATTGTAGCTATTCCAATAAGTCGTTTGTTTGCATAAAAATCAGGTATCTCGATTTTAGGTATCTCTGGCTGCTGAACAATATCTTCCGGTATAATCATATCTCTGGTTAATCCTATTTTTATAATTTGTATAACTGGTTTGATCTCGTCATATAATATCTCTGTTGGTGGAGTATAAAACTTTATAAAAAATAAATTTCCTTGGGTTATTCTTTTATAAGTGGTGAATGCTCTATATAATTCTGATATATCTGTTAGTTCATTTTCTTCATGGGTATATATGGTATTTCATAATCCATAACTGAAACAAGTTTTAACTAAGCTTTGGTTGGTTTTCGGTGGTGCGATTAACTTGTTGTAACCTTATAATTTTTGGGTTATATAGTTTATGTTTGGTTCTTGGATATCTATGGCTTTGGGTTTAAGGTTTAGATAATTTTGTATTTTGTGAATATTTTCTATGTATGCTCGGGTTATGTGGTTATAGACTTTTTTATCTTGGTTCAAACTTTCTCGATATGTGGTAATTTGTGGGGGTATGTACAAGGGGTCTTTTTTTGTTTTTGGTATAAATAATTTTTCAAATATCTTATTCATGTTCATGTTCTGATATCTTGGTCTACTAACTCCTTTGCTTGTACCTGCAATTGTAGATTGATAAACGTTATGGGTTTTATGGAGTGTCCCAACGTCTCCTTTTAGCTTTGGAATTTTGATGTCTTCCGATCGACATAACTCTGCACACTACTGAGTTAGCTGATTCATAGCTTTAGACTTCAGTTTAACTTCATTAGTCTTTAGCTTTTCTATTTCATTACCCATACTGTCCACTTTCATTGAAAGCGTAGTTAGGATTTTGAGTATTTTTTCTAATACATCATCTTCTATTATATCAGTCTGTGTAACTTTGTCTTGATATGTAATCTGCAATAATATTTTTGTTAGTACTAATTGCTTCAATTGTAAATGTAAAATTTAATATATTTTTGATACTAGTCTTCGAATTTCTTTCGTTGTAACTGAATTTTGTATTTTCTTTGTTAACCACCAGCGTACCTGTGTATTATCTGTTCGTACAATAAACTTGTTAAATACATTATATTGCTCAAATGCTAATAAAAATTTATATAATGAACATAATTCTTTTCTATTTATTTCTCATTTTATTTCTGTTTCATTAAACGTACCTGAGTAGTATCTACAATGATCTAATTTTTCTTCTTCATATCTATATTTAAGTACTCCTCCATAACTATATTCACTAGCATCTGCTTCTACTATATATATAAACATTTTATTTTCGTTTGGAAATTGCAATTTTGGTAATTCTTTACAAAGTATTTTTATTTTCTGAACTTGTTTTTTATCTGCTTCGTTGTAATTATATTCTATATTCTTTTTTATTTTTTTCTGTAATGACTTTAGGTTTTCTGCTAATTTTGGTATATATTCTCTTACTTGGTTTACTAATCCTAAAAATGATTGTAATTTCTTTTTTGAATCTAATTCTTCTTTTGAATTTATTATTTTTTGTACTATATGTTGTTGCATTTTTACTCTTTTTTTTATCTATTTGTATTCCTAAAAACTCTATCTGGTTTTTCATAATTTCAGTTTTCTTTTCACTTAAACTTATTCTCGATTTTTCTATTATATCTGTAAATTGTAATAATACTGTTAAATGTTCCTCTTTAGTTTTTGTATATAATAGTATATCATCTATGTATACTATACAATTAGACAATTGTTTAAAATAATTATCCATAAAGTGTTGGTATCTACCTGGTGCATTTTTATATCCAAATGGTAATACGTTCCATTCATAAAATCCTTATGGTACCGTAAATGCGGTTAATTCCTTAGAATTTTTATCTAACTTTAAGTGGTAAAATCCTGATTTACAATCAAATTTACTAAAGCAGTTATATCCTTGTATTTGTCTTATTTTTAATATCTTATTTGGTATTGGATAATTGTATGTCATAGTTTTAGCATTTAAATTTTATAGTCAATCACCATTCTACTTTTTCCTCTTTTTTGTTCATTATGTTTATTTACTATAAACGTTGGGCTATTATGTTTACTATTGCTTCTTTGTATATACTGTTTTTCTAATAATTCATCTATATGCATTTTAAACTTTTTTAAATCGTCAAAATTATATGTTAATGGTTTTTGAGTTATTATACTATTTTTATCTATTAATTCAATTTTTATAGTAGTTTTATGCTTTTTCCATCCTTTTAATGGATCTTCACTGTATAATTAACTTAATTTTTTCTTTATTATTTCTACCTTATCTATTGAAAATATAGTTATTTCTTTTTTGTTTATTGAAAATACAACTAGTTCTACTGAGTCTTCTGTATTTTTTATATTTTCTAACTTTTGTATAATTTTTTCTCTTCCTTCTGAAAGCAAGCCTTCCCTCTTGTACACAAAAAACTTTTTGAATATTTAATAAAAAACAGATATATTTCTAAGGAAAAACTATGGATAAACAAAACTCAGAATTATCAAACCTACCAGAACAGGTATATTTGTTTACGATTATGAATAGCTAAATTCATAAATTCCGGACAATCATGATATGATAAAATAAGTTCATGTTAGTTACTTTATAGTAGAATTATTCGAAGAATAGCATGTTAAGAAGTTTATTAGCAAACTGGAGAAGGAGAAAAATTCCTAAGAACTATGCCATCCTAAAGGTGAAAACGGTGAAGCAAGAAAGCCGTGATAGGGGAGTAGCCAGAGTAGAGACACTGTTTAAGGGAAAAGTATCCATATTACCATGCTAATAGTGACTGAAGAACATGTTATTTAAGAATAATCTAATATATAGTAATCTAAAATGATCATATTTTGTTACGTGTATGATTGAAGGAAATATTTTGAAAAAAACATCATATAAAAAATGAATACTTATTTATCTGACAAAATTGTAGATAAATTTAAAATACTTGTTTTATATGTACTTAGAGATATAGAAATTATAGATATAAGAAAAATCACATTGGAAAAAATATTTGATACATACTTTATGACTAGAATAAATTACATACCACACCTACCTACCTACTCTTACAAATATCTACATGCCAAACTTACACATCAACCATGATAAATTACGTATATTTAGAATATTGAAAAATGGACATGAAAAATATACAATTAATAGAAAGACTAATGAAAACAAATCTAGAAAAATATATGAGAACTAAAGACACAAAATATATGAAATTCCTTAATGAAATATACAAGAATTATTAAGATTAAAACAAACAACCAGTAAATATTATGATAAAGTATTTAATAAACCATAAATTACTAAAATCCAATTCCAAGTTATCCAAGTTATTCGTAGAAACCTAAGCATCATATGAACAATCTGACAAGCTATATATCTAATGAAATTAAGATACTTGTTTTATATATCTTTAAAGACTTAGAAATAGAAAATATAAAGAAAATAATATGGGAAAAAATATTTTATGAAGAATTATTAAGTCTAGAATGGTTAGAAGATATGCATGATCTTAGTTTATATTATTCAGATAGTTATTACTCAGATAATAATAGTTATTATTCAGATGAATATTTTACGGATTAAAAATGTTAGAATATATTAAAAGAGTTAGAGAAAACAAAGTTGGCTATACAAAGAAATTTATTATAGAAACCAGCTTAGAAAAGAAAGAAAACAATTACAAGAAAGATTAATTAGGATAGATAAAACCATGAAACAACTAGAATTAAAACACAGTTTAGAATATGATTTAGACATAGAATTATTCATAGAAGAAAAAGACAGGATAATTAACGAAATAGATAACCTAGAATTTAATATCAGATATAGTACAATTAGAATAAATTATTACAAAGAAATTTACAGTATTACAACTACTTTGGGATAAAAGAATAAACTATGAATATTTAAAATATTGGAGACAAGATATGGAAGAAATAAGATTAACAAATATACTTATGAAAAAGAATTTAATTGAATATTTTAGAACAAAAGATATAAAATATTTAGAATACCTTCAAAATAATATACAAGAATTACAAAGACTAAGAGAAAAAATTAAAGAATATTACAATAAAGGATTTAATCAAATACCATTTAATCACCCCCAACATATGAACATCAATAAAACTAAAATAAATAAATTAAAAATAAAAATGTTTAGAAAAGTCAAGAAACATCCACGCACAAATAAAAATAGATCAATTAGAGTTATAATAGATCTATTTAAGTTATCCGCACATCCTACAATTGGTATTTTTACATGTTCTAGCACTAAGAAGCTGCCATCTATTAAGTAGAAATAGTTTTTTTAAGTAGAAATAGTTTTTTTTTTTTAATAAGATGTTTAAAAGAATGATACAAGGTATTATTTTTGCTAGAGGATATCAGTTTAGCAAGAGAACTCACAACTTGATTAACTTCTCTATAGCAGTGTTATAAGTCTTATGTCTCTAATTAGGGGTGATAATGGTGTGATATGTGTGGGTGCGGTGTGAGTTTTTTTTTTTTTTTTTTAAATTAACAAATTTTAAAATAGCCCCATCCCACATCGCATCATCTTTAAACCCGCACATACTCGCACCGTACCGTACGACCCCACATTTTTTTTTTTTGAAAATTTTTTAACTTCATGGAAAATCATAATATTTTCAATATTAGGAAATAGTAACAACCAATTTCTATTATATCACTTTTCACTAACAAATTATCAAAAAAATATCACCTGTACAAATAATGATCAAATATCAAAATTTCATTAAGATGAATAAAGAAATTTAAAAAGTTATAAAATTGTTTATTTATAGTGTTATACATTTTGTTTTAAGTATCATAAAATTTTAAGTGAAGAATACATATAATTTGAGATAGATTTACGAGAATAATACTAATTTTTAACTTTTTTTTTAGTTTAAATCCGCAACCCGCCCCGCCCCACATCATTTAAAAAAAAAATTACTTAAACCGCCCTACACCCACATAATCTAAAACCCGCACCACCCCACATAACCTGAAACCCGCCCCGCCTCGCCCTCACACCACCCCATTACCATCCCTACCTCTTATTATGTTTTCAATATTACTTAAGCGTATTGGCAACCCTTGCACTGAACATATTAACAATAATTAGTGAATAATCTTTTTCAAAATTAATATTTCTATATTCATAAGCCTCGAGAGCTTTAGTACGGTTATTGCTTTTACGTTTCACAGAAATAGAGATCGAGAGCCATAACTGAAACTTCAAAATCATCCCTAACCACTCTGCGGGTACGTGATCTTCCAACTTTATTAATGTAGTTATCATTGGTGTTTTAGACATTCCATGACCTCAAGAGTGCATTGTCATTCTAAGTCAACGGGTGTATCTTTTCTGGTCTTTATTAAATCAGAAGAATGAATTGGATCAAAACGACTTTCCTATGAAGCCCTTTATGTATGTATTAATTTTTGACCGCACAAAATCTCTGTAGCCAATTTTTCTTAATCACATCAGGAGTATAGTAGATCATTAAACAAACCAAATTATAATTCGAATTGAAAACATTGCTGGCACGATCTCATCAATTAGATTGTAGCTTGTCTATAACGCCTTGAAAGAAAACATCATAGAAGTATACACAATTGATACAAGTAATCTATATATTATTAAAAGGAGAGGATGCAGCCTCCACATTAATTTAAATTTTTAAATATAAAAAGATATATTTTTAAATAGATCATATTTCAAAATTGAGAAGTTACAACAATTTACATTACTCCTCTTTATCCAATTCGTTTGTTTAAAATCAAATTTTGTTTAATTATGCCAATAGACGTTTTATGGCCTCCTTTAAAAAATGTATAATTTTTTTTTATATCTTATATTTAATTAAAAATGTTTATATTGTGTTTAGGTCTTAATATTTAATTATTGTCTGTCTTTAATTTTTAGAGCTTTTAAAAGAATTAAAAATTTTATACTTTAACTCTTTCTAAAAAATTTTACGATTTAAATTACGACAATAAATATAAATTTTTGATTCGGGAAAATAGAGCTTTTAAAAGAATTAAAAATTTAATTATTGTTTGTCTTTAAATCTGATGCAACAAATTTACTATCAAATGCAACAAAGGAATCATCGAATAAAAAGTCTGATGCAATAGATTAACCATCTGATACAATGGAGGAACCATCGGATTAAAGATCTGATGCAACAGATGAACCTCCTGTTGGATAAAATTCTATCACTCTTCCAATAGGACATATCTAAGACTTGATTTTTCCAATTGATCATTCATCTGCCGCGATAGATGATCCTTCTGTTGGAAGAAATCTAAATAATATTGACCGTTGATAACTGTTCTAACAGATCACTTGTGTGTTGCAACAGATGTGCGACCTGTTGCACAGACCATTCATCTTTCTCAACAGATGAGTGATATGTTTTGTATTGTTGCAACAGATTACTTAGCCATTGCTATAGGTTAGTTAACTGTTCCGATAGATCACTCATATATTGCAAAAAATATGCGATCTGTTGCACAGACCATTCATCCTTCTCAATAGATGAGTGATATATTTTGTATTGTCGCAACAGATTACTTAGCCGTTACTACAGGTTATTTAACTGTTCCAATAGATCACTCATATATTGCAATAGATGATGTTGCAACAGATGCGTGATCTGCTGTACAAACCATTCATTTTTCTCAACAGATGAGTGATATATTTTATATTATTGCAACAGATTACTCATCCGTTCCAACAGATTATTTAACTATTCCAATAGATCACTTATATGTTGTAACAATGTGTGATCTGTTGCACAGGCTATTCATCTTTCTTAAAAGATGAGTGATACATTTTGTATTGTTGCAATAGATTACTCATTCATTGCAACAGGTTGATTATATGCTGCAATAGATATACTATCTGGTGCAATAAATTAGTGATCTGTTGGAGCTGTTATTTTACTATTTTACTAGTTAGATTACTGTTACCCCTTTTTAACGATGCATTAATCAACTATAATATATTTTTTATGTTCCTATTAATTTTAGATAATATGGCTCCCAAAAAGAACAGAAACCGAATTAAGTCCAAGTAAAGGAACAATTGAAGTAGCTAGGCTATATCCACCACTCTATAAGCTTACTTTATAAGCGATATCTCAATCAGGAGCAGAATATGATGAACAGGGAAAGGAGGAATATTTCAAAAGAGATGATCCAAATGCTAATAGACCTTCCGCCGAAGAGTTGGTCAAAACCTTCAGCATTGATCGTTATCCTATGAGAATGCAGTGCGATAGTGCCACAGATTTAACGGGTGATTTCATGGTTAAGTCAGCCATGGGAAAATCTTTTGACGCCTTCAGAAAAATACTTCGAGAACAAAAATTGGATGCTTATTTCAGGGACAACTGCTTTGTAAAATATCTTGATTTGACGGAGGACAACAATGCTCGTTTCCAAATAAAAATGGTATATGAACTTCTCAAGCGTAGGTTTATGTATGAAAACAAAAATAAGATGGATGAGGTGTGGATAAATTACTGTGGCATGCCTGTTTGTTTTGGTTGGAAGGAGTTTGCCATAGTTACTGGACTAAAATGTTATCCTCCTTCTCAAGTTATACATATTTTAACCCCCAAAAAGCACCCTGCACACCCAAAAAAGGCAAAGGCAAGTCATGTGATCGTGATGAACTGGTGTCCATTGTTGGTCCAAGTTTAAAAAACAAATTAATAGAAGCGTTGAAAGATAAAGGACTTTCAAAGAAGAACAAACAATCATTGTGCTTGGTTTGGTTTGTACATAATATTCTTTGGGCGAAAGACGTTAACAACAACATAAGCATCGGTTTAATGAAGCTCTCCGAGGATCTTGAGGCATTTAACAACTATCCTTGGGGTTATGAAAGCTTCAAAATGACTGTCAAATATTTATTGACTCTGTTAGCGCCAAAGACGGTCAACTTATATAGCTTTCCATGGGCTTTCATGGTAAATGTTTCTTTCTTTATTATGACATCATTTATTTCTTTTACTCAATAATGGTTTTAATTTGTTGGCGTTATTTTATAGACTTGGGCGTTTGAAGCCATTCCTTATTTGAGACAACAAGTGAACTACCAGGAAGAAGTTTTCTGTTCAAGAATCTTGAGATGGTTGTCGGCCAAAACTGATAAAAATGCAAAATTTCTTGATCTTTTCAACCCTTTGAAGGATGCAGTAAGTATAATTATAATTAAGTTTTTATTTTAATTAATGAGTTTTTTGAATGATCTACTCATTAGTCTAATATATGTAATGATTTATATTATATTTTGCATCTGTCTCTAGTTTTGACCAATCGAGAGTTGAAGATGCCATTTTTTCTTACTTTATGGTCTGTGCAAACTTTATCAGACCCTAAGGTCATTGACAGAATAAAAATGAAATTAGTTGGAGAAAAATAATTTTAGAGGGTGGGCTTGTTGTTGTTGATGGTTTTAGTGCTGATGGAGCTGTTGGCGGTAGTAGTGGTACTGCTGTTGGTGCTAATGATGCTCCTCTTATAGTATTTAAAACAAATCATTATGAGTATGATCATACTGGTTATACAAATTTTACCTTTTCTAGTGAATGTTCTGCATGCAAATGTCAAGACTGCAGGGTGAAACATAATGCAGTGATTAATGCTATTAATGTATTAATTGCTTCTATAAAGGAATTGACATCTAAGAGGGGTGTCATTCCATCTAAGAGAATTTTATATCCACCCACTCCATTAGATATTAAGGCTAAGAGGAGAAGAAAAGTGATTTCCAAGGCATTATCAAGCATCCCAAACAGCGAAATTGCAACTCCTCTATCCGTGTGTTGTACTGAGCAATGTACAATGTCCAAAGAATAGCAACATGAGTTGAAGAAGGTGAATATATATGTCTATTCCAACTAACAAACAGACACATATCTATTTCAATAGATGACACATCTGCTGAAAATTATCAAACAGATATATATATCTATTGCAATAGTTGACTAACTTGTTACATTAGATAAATTATCTGTTGCAACATATGTCTCATCTATTTTAGCAAATCAAACAGCTCTTTGCACTGCTTTTATTTGTACCAACAGATGACCTATTCGCTGCAACAGATGAGTCATATGTTGCAATAGATGGTTCATCCGTTGAAAATTACATACAAGTCTTCCTCATGTAGAAATTTTTTCCAACAATTGATTCATTATTGCAACAAAAATATAATCTGTTTAGGATAATTTAAAACACGAGGAAGACCTGTTTGATTTGCTAGAATAAATGAGTTATTCTTTTTCGTTTTGTTGTATCTCTGTGATTAGCATTAATCAATTTTAGCTTTCCAGGTGGATGTAGAAGCTACTGCTGAACAACACTGACAATATGCTACTTTTTTATGGAAATACGGAGAACAAAAAGCGCAAAAATCATATGTAAGTGACAATAAATATTCATGACGAACAAAACCAAATTTTATAGCATCGGATGAAGAACAACTTGTTCATATGGAGTAAATCTTTATAGCTTGAGTCTGTCAAAGTAATAACCTAACTTCTCCTTAGGAATCCTTGGCATCAATACTTAAATAATTGATGTATTTGTTGATATCTATACCCATAATAATTTTTTTACATTTCATTTATTCGTTGATTTAGTTCAGTTAATTTTTGAAGGCATCGATTTATTTTATTTTGTCTATGAATTTTATCTTTTCCTTAGATTTAAACTTATTAATTGAAATAGAATACTAGATTTAAATATTGCAACAGATAATGTATATGTTACAACAGACAACTCATCTGTTGGAAAATATCAAACAGACTTAGACATATGTTTCAACAGGTAGTTAATCTATTGAAATTTATCAAATAGGTCTTCGCACTGTTGTAACAGATAGACTTAGGTAGAAATATTGACATAATGCAATATATGACCAACCTATTGCAATAGATAAACTATATGTCTGATTAGGTAGAATATCTGTGATAACGCTCAAACTACACCTCTCTAATGAGAATGTAAGCGATCGTTATCAATATATAACCCAACTAGGTTGGGGTCGAATCCCACAGGGAATATGGTGTAAACTTAAGTTGTTTGCGAGTTAATCAACTAATAGTTGGATGTTTCCTGAAATGGGGGTTTTTGAGTTAACAAATAATTGTTGGTCACTTTAGCTTCAGTGTTTGTAATTAAGATTTTATGGAAAACCAGAATTATGTTCACTATGGGTTTTGGTACTTGACAGATGCTACTAGTGATTCAACATTCTCACAGTAAATAGGACAACAAATTATCTTTATCAAAGTTATGCCTAAATGTCTCTCAACCTACTTAAGCATTTAATTACCTAATCCTCTTGGACTTAGGGAATTTATATTCACTGACCAAACTTTACCTCAGCTTAATCAACCTTGTTACAACGTCAATTATTAAATGGAAGTTTTAAGTGCTTCCAAGTTCCTGTCAATAATTCACTTCCTACTATATTTGATTTCTTATCTTAAGAAAATCAAAGCAGGTGCTATCTATTATTTGCAACCAATAGACAATGATAAAAATCTTGGAATTATCAAGGATTCCTATTACCTTTTGAATCTTAAACACTTAGCATCTTACCAAAACTTAACCCATAGATCTCATAATTCAGGTTAGAAGGGTTTAGCCACTCATGATGTAATGATCGGAACAACTAGATAAATTCATAATTTGAAAGATAAACTTACCATAAGATGAATAATAACCAGGGATTCTCAGATTAGATCACAATATGAATCACCAAAGTATTGATGGAAATCTCTTCAAAGTTAATTGTTTTTCAAGCCAAGAAACTAGAGAGAAAAGTAACAAAATACGTGTTTCCCAAAAAATGTGTGGAACTCCTTAGAAAACCCTAAACAATGCTTTAGATAGTTCACCCTAATTATGAAAACAAAATCATAGAGTGCAGCAATTTCTCAGACAGGTGATGCCATTCGTGATGCCTTATCACAAATGTCGTCAGCTCCTCTTTGATTTTGACATTCGCTGCCTTAGGCTGACGACGAACTGTGATGGCCTATCAGATCTTTGATGACTTATCACGAATATTGTCACTTATCTACCTTAGCTCCATTTTCTGCCTTAGACTGACGATAATTTTGACGACCTATCAACTCTTTGACGGCTTATCACAAAATGTCATCAAAACTTTCAACTGAGGTCCATCCTCTGTCTAAGACTGACGATGAAGCTGATAACTTATCACAGGGCTGAAGACTTAAAAGGAATGCCTCAGCTACACTTCTCTTCTTTTTTCTTCATATTTCAACTCTTTTGCTTCCATTCTTGTTGGTTCTCTAGTATCTTAGCTTCTACTGCAAAATCAAAGATAAAACACTCAAAAAAGGCAAAAGTTGCTTAAGACTTTGCAATTATTCTCAGTTAAAAGCCTCAAATGTGTTAGCATCAGCTCACACATTAACACCCTCAACTTAAAACAATTGCTTGTCCTCAAGCAACTCAAACACAACTAAGAGAATACAAAGTACATTTGGTAGTCAATCATCTATATCATCTTAAACATCTTCATCATCTCCAAGGTCAATCAATTCAAGAGCAACTGTGTATATTATTGAAGAACACCAATGCAATACACAGGAATCAAGATATGACACCAACTTAGTAAAACAACCATGCATGCATCAAGTTTACACTATCCAAATAAGTTAGTAACTAGCGATGTAACCAGTGTGCCCTCACTACAAAGAAATCCTTCTTTTCTCATATCAGACATCACATATATAACCATGGGGACAATCACAATACACTCACTCTCAAAATTAAGTTCCAATCAATGTATCATAGGCTTGCCCTTATTTTCATTACCCAGATCATCAGACAAGTCAGCTAGGATCACTATAGGTCTTCTCTTTGGCTTGTAATATAGGCTAGGGGATGGTATGATACTCGATAAAATTTAAAGTGACTAAACCTCCTTGACACTACACTACCTTTTTGGGGTTTCACTCATTAGCCTTTTTCTATTCTTCGCTTTTCTTGATCACACTTATTCAGGATGGGTGCGGTCTTTTCTACAATCATTTTTTTTTCACAAGTTTTCTTTTTTCTTGCTCTTTTATACCGCACCCAACTTTTTATTCTTTTCTTTTACTCTACTTTTCTTCCTACTCATTTTACATCACTCACCCCTATGATAACCACCCTCAACTTAGGCCATTTGCCTAAGTCAGGGTGCATAGTGTCCAAGGAGGACCAGGGCCACAACAGGTTCATTATGATATAAATTGAAAGGTGATTGGTGTCATAAAAAAATAGGCTAATCAGGTTCAAACTAGGGATCAAGGGATATTCTACATACAGGGAAGGTCATTTAGGCTAACAGTGGGCTAATATCAAAACGGCCTATGATCCTTTCCTATCCCCTATCCGTCAACCTAGGGAAGACTAACAGAGTAAGTTCTAGATTCAACATACAATAGGAACTGAGTAAGATCTCACACACACATGGCACACAAGTATATCACAAGCTACTACTTGTTTAGTTCATGCAGATGTTTAGCACTAATTATTTCATCACTAGAACTAATGCCATAAAAAGATGCACAATGGTTACACTTAGATGCAATTCACACAAGTAACTACTCATTCCATTGGAGAGGTGCTCAAAAGTTACAAAAATAAGTTAACTGCCTCAAGTACTAGTATTATTCCTAGTCGACCACAAAATTTTACAACAATAATTTACCATACACCCTCAACTTAAAATCAAAGAAAAATTGAACTAAAGATTAGGGTATACCTGGAGTAGATTAATCATGAGGATCATGGGTTGCCTCCCATGTAGCACCTGATTTAATGTCACGGCATGACTCAAGTATCTCGATTGCTTCAGACTTCATCGAGACAGAGAGCAAAACTACTTTTCATTGATTTTTTTAGACCAATATAACATTTGACTCGTTGACCATTCACCTTGAAGGTACTGCCGTCTTCATTTTCAAGTTCTACTACTCTAGATGAGTAGACTTGACTAACTTTAAATGGGCTCGACCACTTGGATTTAAGTTTACCTGGGAACAGTTTAAGTCTGGAATTGAACAGAAACACCAAGTCACCCTTTCGAAAGTATCGTTTCTCTATCCTCCAATTATGATACTTTTTCATTTTTTTTATATAGGTCTGCTCATTCATATGCACTAAGACAAAATTTATCCATCTCATTCAGTTGTCCTAGTCTCAGCTCTGCTGCCTCCTTTCAACTCAAATTTAACCTTTTGAGTGCCCATAAGGCCTTGTGATCCAGCTCTATTGGTAGGTGGTATGATTTTCCATAGACTAGATGAAATGGTGACATGCCAATGGGTGCCTTGAAAGCAGTTCGGTATGACCATAAGGCATCATCGAGCTTTCTAGACTAATCTTTCTGACTAGCATTTACCATTTTGGCTAGGATGGCTTTAATCTCTCGATTTGGCACCTCTACTTTCCCACTAGTCTGTAGGTGATATAGAGTGGCCACTCTATGCTATTTCATCCCATATTTTGCTAAAGCCACCCAAAACACTTTGTTGCAAAAATGAGATCCTCCATCGCTTATAATAGTATGTGGTACTCCAAAGCGAGAGAAAATGTTCTTCTTGAGAAAAGCAATAACTCTCTTTCCTTCATTATCTGACAAGGCTACAACTTCAACCTATTTTGAGACATAGTCAACAACAACTAAAATATACTTCATCCTCTATGAGCTTACAAAAGGACCCATGAAATCGATGCCCCAGACATCAAATAAATCCACTTCAAGCATATTAGTCAAAGGCATCTCATGTCTTTTGGAGATTGACCCCTGCCTCTGACATTGGTCACATTTCAGCACAAACTCGTGGACATTCTTGTACAGTGTTGGCCAAAAGTAACCGCTCTACAACACCTTCTTAGCCGTTCGGTCACCTGATTGGTGACCTCCAACTGGGGAAGCATGACATGCTTCCAATATGCACAATACATCCACTTCTGGCATGCATCTCCTTATAATATTGTCAGCACATTACCAAAAGAGATACGACTCATCCCAGAAGTAATGTGTCACATCATGTAGGAATTTCTTTCTTTGATGGAAAGAAAGATTTTCTGGAATGACCTCACTCATAACTTAATTTGCAAAATTAGTGTACCAAGGCAATTTCTCCACAGCAGCAACCAATATTTCCTCATCAGGAAATGCATTATTTATCTCCATTTCATCATTAATTGCCTGCTCACCTTCCATTTTAGATAGATAATCTGTAACCTGGTTTTCATACCCTTTCCTATCTTTGACTTTAAAGTCAAATTCTTGTAGAAGCAACACAAATATAATCAGCCTTGGTTTTGCATCCTTCTTAGCTATCAAATACCTCAAAGCTGCATGGTCAGTGTGAATCACTACCTTGGTCCCAAGCAGATAAGCCCTGAATTTCTCAAAAGCATATACTACAGCTAGAAGTTCCTGCTCAGTGACGGTGTAGTTCTTTTGTGCTCCATTCAGTGCTTTGCTGGCATAATATATTGGATGAAATAGTTTGTCTCTCTTTTGTCCCGATATAGCTGCAAGGGCAACACCGCTTGCATCACACATGATCTCAAACGGTTTTGACCAGTCTAGTGTAACAATGATATGGGCTTCAACTAGCTTCTTTTTAAGGCATTCAAATGCTTTCAAGCACTCATCATCAAAGGAAAACTTCACTTCTTTCTCCAAAAGTTTGGAAAGTGGATTTGCAACTTTCAAGAAATCTCTTATAAACCTCCGGCAAAAACAGCATGCCCAAGGAAACTACGCACTCCCTTCACTAAAATGGGAGGTAGTAATTTCTCTATAACTTCAACCTTGGATCGATTAACTTCTATTGTTTTTGCTGAAATTTTATGCCCGAGAACGATGCCCTCCTTTACCATAAAGTGGCATTTTTCCTAATTAAGCACTCAATTAAATTCGACACATCGTTGCAAGGCCATACTCAAGTTTGCCAAACACAACTCAAACAAGTCTCCCACCACAGATAAATCATCCATAAATACCTTTATGGTTTTCTTCACCATAGTTGAGAAGATAGACATCATGCACCGTTGGAAAGTAGCGGGTGCATTGTATAACCCAAATAATATCCTCTTAAATGCAAAGGTGACATATGGGCACTTGAATTTCTTCTTCTTCTAATCTTCAGGAGAAATACAGATCTGATTATATCTAGAATATCCATCTAAGAAGAAGTACCATGCACTTTCGACCAATTGATCAAGCATTTGGTCCATAAAGGGCACCGGGAAGTGATCTTTCAAAGTTCATGAAATTAGTTTGCGGTAGTCCATGCAAAATCTCCACCTAGTCACAGGCCTAAGTGGAATCAACTCATTCCTGTCATTTGCAACCATAGTCATGCCCCCTTTCTTGGGCACACATTGAACTGGGCTCACTCATTTGCTGTCTAAAATAAGGTTAACCACTCCTGCATCCAACCACTTAATAATCCTTCTTAACCACCTCTTTCATTGGTGGGTTAAGACGGTGCTGGTGCTTGATGGTCAGAATACAGTTTTCCTCAAGTTGTATTTTATGCGTGCATATGCCAGGGGGAATGCCAATAATATCTGCGATAGTGCATCTGATTGCTTTCTTGTTTCTCTGAAGTACGAAAATAAGTGCTTCTACCTGTTGCTCACCCAAATCAGCCGTAATAATCATAGGTAGTGTCTTTCCATGGCCCAAAAATACGTACCTTAAATGCCCAGGCAGTTTTTTTATTCCAACATCGGTGGCTCTTCAATGGATAGCTTAACCGACGGTGTCGGTCGATTCATTAGATCAAGGTCTAGCTTCTTAGGAGCATAAGGGTATGGGCCCATTCCTGATAAAGGACAAACAGTCTTTTCATATTCCTCAATGCCTTCACGATCAAAATTTATCAAAACTGCGGCTATAGGCTCGACAACAAGTTGCTCCTCTATTGACATCTCCTGTTCGTCCTCACAATACACATCAACCACTGAGAACACACTTATTTCTTCATGCTGCTTTATTGACTTACGCACAATAAATTATACGACCTCATCATTCATCCTGAATAAGAGCTCATTCGCTCTTAAATCAATCAACACACTTCCAGTTGCGAGGAAAGGTCGACCCAAGATTATGGGCACCTCAAAGTCCACCTCGCAATACAAAATCATGAAATCTACAGGGAATATAAAGCTAGCTACCTTCACCAACACATCATACAAAATACCAATAGGTTATTCTATCGACCTATCCGCTATCACGAGTTGTATGTTGGTGGGTATGGGATTTCCCAGGCCCATCTTTCTATATATAGCCAGTGGCATCAAATTAATGCTTGTTCCAAGATTACATAATGCCTTAGCGAATTCCATAGACCCAATCATACAGGGAATAGTGAATGCTCATGTATCTGGCTTCTTCTGCACCAAAGTCCGCATAGAGATAGCGTTACAATGGAGGAGATTATCCTCCATATCATAGCTCACCACTCTTTTCTTAGTCACAAGGTCCTTCATCAACTTCGCATATCCTAATATTTGCTCGAGTGCCTCAACTAATAGCACATTCACCGTCAATTATTTGAGCATTGCCATGAACTTATTAAATTTTGCATCGTCAGCTTTTTTCTTTAATTGTTGAGGAAAGATAGGTGGTGGTCTTGGGAGAGTTTTTAACACTACCTCCTTCTCCTTCTCTTTCTCTTTTTCTAGAGGACCATTAGAACCATCTAGCTTCTCAGACTCCACTGTACATTATTCTTTGGGTTTATCCTCTGCCTTAGTCACATCTTTAACCAAACTTTTACCTACAGAAGGGCCAGGTAACATCGTACCACTCTTAGTGGTAATCTACATACATGAGCCATCATTCCATAGATTCTGGACTGTATCGCTTGGTAACGTTCCACTCTTCCTCTAGTTAAATGCTATGGAGAGTTGGCTCATCTACTGCTCCAACTATTTGATTGTGGTGAAGTGTAAGTTTAACAACTGACTAATGGATGACAGATCAATATTCATGGTAGTCACACCAAAATTGGTAGCCTCAACTCCCTTCAGCAACTTAGCCATCATGTCCTCCATAGACATCTTTTTAGAACTTGTTGTAGCAGCCTCACAATTTCTAGGAGGGACATAGAGCCCGTTCTTATCATTATTGTTCCTCCAATTTCCCTGCTCCCTATCTTTATAACCAGACTTATCATAATAATTCTGACCTTGATTCCCTTGGACATTGCCTCGAAAACCCCCTGATTATTAACATAGTTTGCCTTTTCTTCTGCATCCATATCAACTCTATCTTGAGATCCCATAGCTTTCACCTTCTCAGTCTTGCCTGATAGTAAGTGCTTGGTTAGCAGATCCATCTGTGTTTTTAGGTGAGCTATGTATTGGTCATGCTCCTCATCTCTTTGGCATTGTTCCACAGTCATATCCACAGAAATAGTGGGGCTGGCTACCACAGAGTCTCTGGTATGCCATGCCCGACTCTGTTTGGTCATTCTCTCTAGTATCTCTGAAGCCTCTAGGAATGTAAGATCAACAAATGAACCACCAGCAACATTATCTATAATTGGTTTTGTGACAGAGTTAAGAGCCCTGTATAAAGTCTCCATCAAGTGTATATCCATCATATTGTGGTTTGGACACTGTGTTAGCTTCTTCTTAAATCTCTCCCAGGTTTCATGCAAGACTTTAGTCGGGAGCCGCCAAAAGTTTCTGATCTCATCCCTCAACTGTACCCTCCTGAAAGATGGAAAGAACCTTTTTAGGAAAGCTCCTTTCAACTTCCTTTAGTTTGTTATAGAATTGGGTGTCAGCTCATTAAGCCACAATGTTGCCTCCCTAGACAGAGACAAAGGAAATAACCTCAATCGGATAACATTCTGACCCATTCCTGGGTTATCAAAAGATTTATAGATGGTGACAAATTTCACCAAATACAAGTTTGGGTCATCCCCAGGAAGGCCACCAAACAATTCCTTCAGATTGAGGGGTTGAATCATAGTACTCGTAATGTTAAATTTTGCCCCTGGTGCAAACGGTGGAGGAATAATTGCACCCATTGTACCTGGTCCATCCATTCCATCATCATCATCATCATCATCATTGAGGTCATACTAGACCGGTTGGTAATCTTGCCTTCCTCGAAATGGACGATTCCTGTTAGTATTACGTTGTATTGGTGCAACTACTTGCTCTACATGCCTTGGGTTACCAGGATTTAACAACTCCTTATCTCCCAAATCTTTATACTCAGGATTTGGATGTCATGCTTGTTGCCCGACGTTCTACACATTTACCTGAGCTCTAGCTAAGGCTGCTAGTCTGTCAGCCTCTTGCTGGTCTGCCATTCTTTTAATTCATTGCGGTTCTGGATTAAGTGGTACTAATAGTTCTCCAAAACTTCTAATTCTTGGCATACACTACAAAGATCCTAAAATAAACAAAAACAACAAATAAACGTAAAACTAGGAAACTTGACTAATAGTCAATTAGCGCACACAAATAATTTACAACTGTATTCTCCAGCAACGACACCATTTTTGATAACGCTCAAACTACACCTCTCTAATGAGAATGTAAGCGATCGTTGTCAATATATAACACAACTAGGTTGGGGTCGAATCCCACAGGGAATATAGTGAGAACTTAAGTTGTTTGCGCGTTAATCAACTAATAGTTGGATGTTTTCTGAAATGGGGGGTTTTGAGTTTAACAAATAATTGTTGGTCACTTTAGCTTCAAAGATAAAACACTCAAAAATAACAAAATTTGCTTAATACTTTGCAATTATTCTCAGTTAAAAGCCTCAAATGTGTTAGCATCAGCTCACATATCAATCTGTTACAACGGATGGAAAATCTGTTGCATGATAAAAATTCAACTTTCATTGGACATAAATAATTGCCACTAAATGTAAAAAAGTAAAGGTGAATTGAAATAAAAAAGGCGGAACCCATCGATAGTGTTCAGTTCAAAACACCTAAAATAAAATAAGCATCAAGTAGACAGTGTTCATTTTAAATACGTAAAATAAAATAGGCATCAAATGTGTCAGTTTGACACTTTTGATCCTGTTGGCTGCTTGCATGTAATTCACCTAGCCAAGGCTTGTTGAACCCCTATTTTTGCAGACTTGGCATCTGATTTGGCCCCCAACGGTAATTTTTTCTTCATTGTCTTATATATTCATCTTCTTCCTAAAATTTAACTCTAAATTCCAAAATCTTCTTATTCATCATCATTTTTTATCTATCCAAATTCTTCAAATTATTTGGAGTTGGTCTTTCTTTTCTTCATTTTTTTTATTTTTTCCAATCGAGCTTGACAATGTCAAGCGCATCTTTCACTATTTTTTGTGATAAAGATTTTTGATATTGTAAGTGCGGTCATGAAGCTCTATTGAAGACTTCTTGGACTCAACAAAATCCAGGTCGTAGGTTTTTTACTTGTAAGATTTCAAAGGTATATTTTTTTATTTAATTAGTTGATTCATTATTGACTTATAATTATTTTGTGATTGTGTTCTTATTTTTATAATAATTGAGTGGATGCGATCACTTTGATTGGTATAAAGAACGACACCCTTCATAAGCAAATAGTGTAATTTGGGGTTTGTTGAACAAAGTGAAGACTTCTGAAGAGAAACAAAATCGAGCAAGAAGATGCTACATTGTTGCCGTTATTGCTATTGGTTTGGTGCTGCTAGACACATGGATATTCAAGCTAATTACTGAAATTTTCATGGTGCTGTATTTGCTACTAGTTTGGTGTTGTCGAGCACATGGATATTCAAGCATAATTGGTGAAAAATATCAAACAGATTTAGGCATATGTTGTAAAATTTAGGTCATCTGTTAAAAAATATCAAACAGGTCTTCCCACTATTGCAACAGATTAGATAGAAATAACATCGACATAATGCAATAGACGACCAACCTATTACACCAGATAAACTATCTGTCAGAACAGATAGAATATATTTTACAACATATTGACAATCTATTGCTTTATAAAAAACTCAACTTTCATTAGAAAAAAATTATTGCCACTATATGTACATGTAATTTAAAGTAAAGGGACGTGTGACTTGAAATAAAAAATTATTATTTCACAGGCTCTTCTACATACACAGGCTTCAAGCGTCCAGTTAGTAACCCATAAGCCCAGACTTCTTGTAAGTTTTCCATAGTGTTGTCGCACAAAAAGGTCACTGGCTCGATCATTTCTGTGCCGATCAGCAAACATTCGATGTGTACAAGAGCGTGCGAGCCGCACGCATAACCGGTATTATTTTTTGGAAGTTTCATGCCCTTGTTTCGACCTTCAAAATCCTATGATTTCTTCAGCAACACTTTCTTTGGCAAATTATCCATTAGTTTACTCTCCTTCAACAAGATGGGGAACAACTCTATCAGTGGCTATATATGGAAAAAAAGATGGATCTCGTTGATGGCAGGTTTGTTGCAGTCATAAACTTTGATCTTTCCCTCCTCGAGTAACATCTCAACAGCCCAATAATGTATGCCGTCCACACTAATGACTGCAAGAATCCTCTTTGTCTTGGATCAGCTCTTGTCGTGTGGATTTGGCCTCTCCCCTCTAATATATTTTATTATTTTTTCTTTATCCCAGTCCAACGTAGAAACTAGGAAATCAAATCCCGCACCACAGTCTAACACATCATTATTGAGTTGATTGTACTTATCCTTGAGCTTCTTGTAGAAGTCGAGTTCCATTATCCTATTGACAACGTCATAAGCTTCTGGGTACATTAATTACCTTTTCCTCGTGAGGCAGAGAATTTTGTCAACATGTTGTGATATAAGAAGTCAATTTTTAAATAGGTTAGTAATTGTAAAGATGCAATGGATGGTCCATCTGTTTCATAAGGTTCTCTGAATCAATAATCTAATGCAACTTATGCAATAGGTGGATAATAAGTTGCAATAAAACCACTACCAGTTGCACCAGAATACTAAGTTGTTGTAGTAGATTTTACATCTGTTGCGTATCTTCTTCTTCATGGGGTACATTAGAAGGCTAGGTTAGGAAAAGTAAACAGGTGTGCCTGGGGTAATCTGGTGTGCTTGGCTTGGTATTTTTG
Organism: Capsicum baccatum var. pendulum; assembly: GCA_030864225.1. Classification (NCBI taxonomy): domain Eukaryota; kingdom Viridiplantae; phylum Streptophyta; class Magnoliopsida; order Solanales; family Solanaceae; genus Capsicum; species Capsicum baccatum. The sequence continues at coordinate 252,266,559 of CM061558.1, forward strand.
GCCTGTTGCAGATCCCTCTTCTCTTTAACGCCAAGGTCCGTGTATATTTCCACCTTCTTGAATGACCCCTAAATTTCAACAGCTTTTGGAGAGGGAGAAGTTGCAATTTTTTTAATTTTCAACAGGAGAGTACGTCACTAATTGCTCTTTTCTTCCTCCTAACCAATACTGTAGAAGTGTATGACTCTCTCACCTTCTTGGATAATATGACACCCCTCTTGGATTTGAATTCCTCGATAGCTTTAGAGATAGCCTTTACTTTTTCAAAGAGTTTATCCTAGTTGTCCTTGCACTCTTTGCATTCGCAACGAGAACACGAGGGTGACGAGGGATGAAAGGGACTTGTGTAAGGGTGAAAAAGGGTGTTTTCAAACATATTTATTTTTTCTTGAGTATTAACATGCTCATCATCATGAGTAGTAGTAGCATCAGCATGCCTGCCACCAACACCAACAACTCCACTAGAAGAAGCATCCGGATCTGCCTTAGTAGGTTGGTCATGAAGAGCCTCAACATTAGGCTGACCTTTCCTAACTATTCTTTTAATGGTTGTTTCTCCATTCAATTCCTTCTTTATTAACTCCACCGTTGGGTCGCTATAGTATCAACATGACCTAGAGTAATCACCGACTCCTGCCCAGTAGGCATGATCCATGGATGCACAACCTATAAAAAAATAGATACATTTAAATCATATAATATAATAATTTTTACAGTTGGGTTACATTTTAACATAGTCAATTTCTGCAATAGATTAACAATATGTTGCATCAGATTACATATTGTTGCATAGTTTGCAGTAGATGGTTAAAATTTGTTTGAGTTGGGTTCAGAGAACCAGAGGAACACATGGATAATCTGATGCAAAATATCAATCATCTATCGCAATAAATTATCAATCTGTTGTACCAGTTGCACAAGACGGGTAATTTGTTAGGTTACATATTATGCAATAGATGATCTGTATGCCACAATAGATTAACAATATGTTACATCAGATTACACATCTGTTGCATAATTTGTGGTAGATGGTTAATCTATTAGGAGTTAGTTTCAGAGAATCAAAGCAACAAATTGGTAATCTGATGCAAGATATCAATCGTCTGTCACGATAGATTATTCATCTATTGCATTGGTTGGTACAAGACGGGTAATCTGTCGTAACAGATGTCCCATCTGGTATATCAAATATAACATATGTTCCACCAGATATAACGTTTATTTAATATCTTTCATTGAGTAAAATTACTTTTCTTGAAGAAGACGTAATGCATCATCCGGAGGGTTAAAGAGATCAACCTCCTTAATTTTGGTGTTGTTCTTTGCAGTCAACCACCTAAACATCCTTGGATAAGAAACCTCATTCGAATAATCCATTATCTGCGTTCGGAGGGAAGGAATGACTTCAAATGCCCAAGCCTAGAAAATGTAAATAGGAAGCAAGAAAAAAAAAGACATAATAACTATATTCAATATAAATTAATGGATGAGTAAAAATAGTGATTATTTTACTATGAAAGCCCAAGGAAAGCCATATAATATGGTCGTCCCTGAGGATAGCTTTGTTAGTAAATATTGGACAGTCAAATAGAAGCTATCATATTCCCAGGGATGATTATTGAATTTATCAAAATCCTCAACACGCGCCAACAAATCATCCTTTATGGCCTTGTTGATGTCTCTTGCCAATATACCAAATGGGTAAATCAAACTAAGCACAATTTCTCCCTGTACTGCTTTGGTATGGTTTGATCCATGAGATCTGTCAACAAATTCAATGCTTGGTAGCCACGTCGAGCAATGTCAAACAACCCATCTATTTTTTTCTTGCATTTTCTTGCGTTAGATCTTTTGCGGGGTGTTCCCTTAGCGATAGGTGGTTCTTCAGGATGATGGCATCTCAATTCCATCACTATGGCAAACTCTTGCAAACCAAAACAAATTGGCATGCCACAGTAGTTGATCCAGATTTTATCCATCTTTTTGCCCCCTCCTCCAAATCTTTATAATCCTCCATGTATTTGATCCTGCACTTGAGAAGATCATATACCATCCTCATATGGAAATGGGCAGGGGGTCCTCAGGCAATTTAAGAACGCGTCCAAAGAAGCTCTTCTTAAAAAGTCTGTCTATGTTTTTGTTCTTCATAATTTTCCTAAAATAATTAAATTTTTTCCCCATCTGACATTTAAGTACAAGTTCACCAGTTAGTTCTGCTTCTTTTTTTGGGTCATTTATCAGCATCGCAACTTAGAACCTGTTAATACTAAAAGATTTGATAGGATCATGCTGGGATGTCGATATTAATTCACGCCCCATTGGTGATCTATTATCATCTTGTTGATGACCGTTCTCTTTCTTTTTCTCACTCTCTAATTTCTCCTCTTTCTCACTTTTATTTTTTTCATCACCATCTATAGATCCTTGTCCACCTCCCTTAATGTTGTTTTCATATCTCTCCTTAACTTCACTTTTCCCTGATTGAGATTGTTCAGGAAGATCCTCCGAATTCCACTGTACTGTAGCCTTTTTTTGGTGGTCAGACCTTGATCCACTATCACTTTCTTTTCTTTTGGGAGACATGTTTTACCTACAAATAATAGAAAAACAAAAATTACATTGCAATTGATGTATGCATAAGTTTTAAAAAATACATTACAAACACCACCAATACCGACACACCAACAATCACCACCACAAACACCACCAACAATGACACAAACATCACGAACACCGACACCACAAACAACCAACACAAACACCACCAACTAATGCCACCATAAACACCACCAACTAATGCCACCACCAGTGTAACTACTACGAAGACCACCAGGACCACCACCACCACCTCTGCCACCACCACCACCACAAACACCATCCAAAAATACCACGATAGTCAACGGAATACTGCAACAGAAACTAGAGTTTTCTCAAGTTCTTTCTACAATTTTACCATAAAAACTCAAACTTGTAAACCCATTCTCAAAGATAATACAACTAAAAGTTTTTTTTTCATCATTAACTTAAAAATCCTTATTTTTTTTTAAAAAATAGCAAATACAGAACTCTTCTTGAACTCTATTACCTATAAAGATAGAGAAAATGACTGATACAAGCAAGAATGAAATAAAAAATAACACCTATGTGGTCAGAAATGAGAAGAAAATTGATTTGTTATGAAGGGTTGAGCAATTTGTGAGCAGTTGTTGTCTGTACTGTATAATTGAGTGAAAAAAGAAAAAAGAGCGACAATTCCAGAAATCCAGATTTGAAATAATGAAATATTTTTCTCACAAATGGATGGTTTGTATGGGTTGATTTGTATTTTGAATAAGAATGACAAGTTTTAAAAATGTTAATTTGGTTCGAATTGATCTTAATTATTTTTTAAAAGTATAAAAGATATGCATAATTTTTAACCCTCTTATCATGAAATTGCCAAAAGACTCAATTGAAGTTGTAGTTGACCCTATGAACTCACCCCTGGTCCTAGATTAATCAATTTAGGTATTAGTCTAACATATGAACTCAATTGAAATTATATAAAAATAAATGTTCAACCTGTTGCATCAGATTACGCATCTGTTGTAAATTATCAATCAGATTAGGTCATTTATTGCAACAAATTATGCATCTGTTGTAAATTATCATATAGATTAAGTCATTTGTTACAACAGATTACACATCTGTTGTAAATTATCAAATAGATTAAGTCATCTATTACGACAGATTATCCATCTGTTGTAAATCAACAAATAGATTAAGTCATATGTCACAGCAGATTACCCATCTGTTGTAAATTATCAAATAGGCACTGCCATCTATTGTAGTTGACCCTATGAGAACTCACCCCTAGTCCTAGATTAATCCATTAAGGTATCAATTGAATATATGAGGTAATAAGAATCGGTTCAGCTCAGAGTGATCGATCAATGACTTTGGTCAGGAGGAATGAAATATTGTGTCATTATGCAATTGCCAAAAGACTCTATTGAAGTTGTAGTTGACCCTATGAGAACTCACTGCTAGTCCTAGATATTATAATTAAGGTATTAGTTGAACGTATGAGGTAATAAGAATCGGTTCATCTCAGAGTGATCAATCGATGACTCTGGTTGGAAGAAACACAATACTATCTCATTATGCAATTGCCAAAAGACTTAATTAAAGTTGTAGTTTACCCTATGAGAACTCACCCCTAGTCCTAGATTAATCAATTAAGATATTAGTCTAATATATGAAATCAATTAAAATTGTATAAAAATAAATGTTCAACCTGTTACAACAGATTACACATCTGTTGTAAATTATCAAATAGATTAAGTCATTTGCTGCAACAGATTACATATCTGTTGTAAATTATCAAAAAGATTAAGTCATATATTGTGATATATTACCCATATATTGTAAATTACCAAATGGATTAAGTCATATGTCGCAATAGATTACCCATCTGTTGTAAATTATCAAATAGGTGTTGCCATCTGTTGTAGTTGGCTCTATGAGAACTCATTCTTGGTCCTAGATTAATCAATTAAGGTATTATTTGAATATATGAGGTAGGAAGAATAGGTTTAGCTCAAAGTGATTGATCGAAGACTCTGGTCAGGAGGAACACAATATTATATCATCATGCAATTGTCAAAAGACTCAATTGAAGTTGTAGTTGACCCTATGAGAAATCGCCCCTGGTCCTAGATTAATCAACTAAGGTATTAGTCTAACATATAAAATCAATTGAAATGTATAAAAATAAATGTTAAATATGTTGCAACAGATGTCTTTTCTGTTGGATTTAATCAAATAGATTAAGTCATCTATTGCAATATATTACACATCTATTGTAAATTATCAAACAGGTGTTGCCATCTGTTGCAACAGATGAACGAGCTTTGGAAATTTTCAAATAGAAATTGTCATCTTTTGCACTTAGATGTTTTAAGACCTTTCTTTTTAAAGTAATTTACATATTTCCTGTCCGAGATAAAAAAGTTAAAATACTAAGGCGGTAAAAAATATTATTTGAATAACTCAAAAATCTCCCAAGCGAGTAGTCTTATCTGGTCTTTTCAATGTCACCATCTCCTCGTGTTCCTTAAAAGTTATTAATGAATATTTAAAACACATATCTAGAATACTCTCTCCTTCAGCCATAAAGTAAGACGCAACTCATCTATCAATCTTCTTTATTCTTAATTCTCTTTCTTTCCTTTTTTACTCTCTTTTCTCTCTTCTTTTGGATGAAGATCCTTTTGGATCTCAACCAATTAATATCTTTTCTTGACTGAACTGGATGTTCTGATCCCTTTGCTTTTTTGACATTGCAGGGATGGTTCACTATTGCTCTTTTCATCTTGTCTTCTTCTTTGTATGTCATTTAAATTAGATATTTACATCTGTTTCTATTAATGATTTACCCATTGCCAGTTTCGTATTTATTGAGAGAATTAAAGGAAAGGTGACATCAAATTCTTGAATGAACGAACTGTTGTTTCTTTTAAAATATGCGAAAAAAGTCATCTGCTGGGAGAACTTAAAAATACTTGTTGTCAGTATAGTTTGATGAATCAGCTATTGGAATAGATAGATCAATTGTTTGAAGAAATCAAACCAGTAGCAAGTCTGGTTTGATTTATTCTAATATATGAACCATCTGTTGCAACATGTCATCCATCTATTGCAACAGATGCCTTATCGATTGAACAAATGGGTAATATGTTGCATCAGATTGGTCATTTGTTGATTCACTCAATTTTGTGCTAACCTTTTGTAATGTTCCTTTGTTCTTCTCTTGTTTGACATCAAATGTATTTCTCTTGTTCGCAGATAAAAGAAAGTGAAACTAGATCCACTTTTGCTCGACCAACATTAAAGGCTAGAGTAAAGATGAGTTTGAAGGAATAAGCTGCTTACAGATGGAACCACTTCATATGTGGGAGGTATGTATTACGGATCAACCTTTCATGAAAACATACATCCAGTACAATCATTTTGTGAATATTTGTTCTTTACCTATTAGGCGTTAATACTTCAAACAAGATATGATATTTTACAGTTAAGATTGTTAGGTTTGAACTGGTAAGGCTGAGGGACCAAGTAGATGGTGTCGATACCTTGTTATAATTTAATGACCATTTATGTTCATGTTTTTGTGTCAAGTTTGGGGAAGGTTTCAAGTTTTTGGCGGCACTGTAAATATCCAATAGTGATTAGACATGTTTTATTGGCTCAATGGACTTCTTAAAAGTCCTTTGAAGCCTCGCACTGCAGCAAACAATGATGGAACCAATAGAAATTTCTCTGGTCCAAATTTACATAGATGGGTTTCTGAAGGAGAATATTATACAGCAGAAGGCTCTTGGGAGAACACCTGTGCGGGAAGGGGGAAGTTGAGAAGGCCATATATCATCTCAGACCTTGTTTAAGAGAAAACACAGGGTAGGATGGAAAGTGTAGCAAAATTGACTGATGAAATTGACTTGAAAAATAAAAAAACTGGATGAGCTGTGAATGTAAAAGTGTATCCAAAAATAAAAATCCATTAGTCGTTGAAGACAAAGAAAAATGGTCAAGAGGACTGGAGATGGTCACTTTGCTAGAGACTGCAACTAGCAAGCGTGGCCTCAATGAAACCCACAAAATATAGGACCAGAACTCTAAGGAAGCAGCTTCGCGAGCACGGAAGGTGGTAAGATTGTCGGTTAAGATTGAAACCTAAGCCAGCTACTCTTGAATTAAAAATACCGGATCAAGCCAAGGTGGCAATTTCTCAAGTTATACTTGTATCCCATGCCTCTTTTTTATGGATCTGGTCAGGTCAAAGGCAGTGGAAAAAATAAGGCATTGGATTTCTCCCCAACTTCAGACCTTTTTATTTCTACTTCCATTGGTCTAATCATAACCACAAACATAAGGAATAACATGCACGTTAGACTTCAGAAATAGACGTCTTGGCTTTCCTTATTTTTAATTCAAGAGTTGTTGGTTCAGGTTTCAATTTTGACCGACAATCTTACTAATTTCCTGTGCTTGCGAAGCTTCTTCCTTAAAGTTTTGGTCCTACACTTTGTGAGAGTCTTCATTGAGGCCACGCTAGCTAGTTGCATTCTCGAGCAAAGCGTCCAGCTCCAATCCTGTTGACTATTCTTTTTTTCTTTAACGACTGCCGATTTTTTATATTTGGATACACTTCCACATTTGAAGCTCATCCAATTTTTTTCATTTATCATGTCAATTTCATTGGTCAGATTCACTAGAAGTTCCTTACTTGTTTCCCTGTGTTTTCTCTTAGACAAGGTCTAAGATGATACATGGCTTTCTCTACCTCTCCTTTCCCGCACAGGTATTCTCCCAAGCAACTTCTGCTGTATAAAAGTCTCCTCTAGCAATCCATCCATATAAATCTAGACCTGGGAAATTTCTATTGGTTCTATTATTTTTTGTTGCAGTGCGAGGCTTAGGAGGCTTTTCAAGAAGTCCATTGCGCCATTAAAATCGGTCTAATCACTACTGGATATTTATACTGCCGCCAAAAACTTGAAACCTTACCCAAACTTGAAACAAAAACATGGGTATAGACCGTCATTAAATTGTAACAGGGTATCGACACCACCATCTTGGAACCCTTCGGCCTTATCAGTTTACACTTATCAAACTAAACTGTATAATGCAGGATCTTGTTTGAAGGATCAGTGTCTAATTGGTAAAAAACTGCATTCACAAAATCATTGCACGTTATGTGTATCTTTCACGGTAGCCTGATCAATAATACATAACTCCCATGCATAAAATTCATTGCACGCACCTTATTCTTCCTACCCCATCAAGACATGTCAGACAGTGTTGTTTATTTATCTGCACGCATGTGATGACTATTAAAAAAGAGGTGTGAAGAGTCGTGACTTTTTATCTTAACACATTCAAAATAGCCGATGAATCAAAATCTTTATCTATTGCAAGCTGTTGGAAGAAAGCAAAACATCTCTTCAAACATATGGTCCATCTGTCACAATCGATAATCCATATGTTGCAACAAATGGTAAATCTGTTGTGATAGAACAGACAATGTTAATTTATCCACACGTATGTGATGACTATTAAAAAAGAGGTAAAGAGTCATGAAGTTTTATCTAACATATTCAAAACAGTTGATGAACTGAATTCTCCATCTGTTGCAACTGATGAATCAGCTGTTAGAAGAAATCAAAATATCTCCTCCAACATATGGTCCATCTATAGCAACAGATAATCTATATGTTACAACAGATATTGTAATAGATGGTAAATCTGTTGCGACAGACTAGACAGGGTTTATTCATCTGCACGGATGTGATGCCTATTAAAAAAGAGGCAGTCATGACTTTTTATCTAACACATTCAAAACAACTGATGAATCGAATTCTTCATCTATTGCAACTGATGAATCAGCTGTTGGAAGAAATTAAAACATCTCCAAAAGATGGTCCATCTGTCGCAATAAATAATACATATGTTGCAACAGATGTTTCATCTATTGCATATACAAACCCTCTATTGCAACAGATGGTAAATCTATTTTGACAGACCATCTTTTACACGTACAGACAATCTATTGCAACAGATGGTAAATCTATTACGACAGATGGATAATCGGTTGCAACAGCTCAACAATAATGGCTGTTATCAAGTCTCAAAACTATTTTGAAAAAGTGAGAAATATTAATGTAAAATAAAAAATGTGACTTTTCACAAAAAATAAAATGCCACCAGTTTGAATGTAATTAATACAATGGAGCTTAACAGTCGTGCCTTTTGGCCTGACACATCCAGATTCATTCCTCTATAAATAGGTCCCTCCTTAATCTTCATTCTACTAAATTTTATTTATTTCTTTTCGTGTGATATCTTCAACCATTTCTCTTCAAAGAGCATATTCCTTTCTCATTGAGGTAATTTTTTTTTCCGGTGTAAATCTATCGGTTGGTAGTATACGTTGTATTATATTTGAACTCTTTTTTAGATATGGTTGATCCTGTTTGGGACATTACTATTCTGAGCGATACAGTACGGGAACTTTAAAGGCAGGTTAATGACCCACAGACAGAGTTAGTCACCGTGAGAACAACGATGTTCAGAGATATGCAAAGGCTGATGAGGGCCCTACTGCTGCGAGTTGATTGGTCGACTATTATTAATAATGATGACAATGATGATAATACTAATAATTAGAATGTATTTTTCTTATAGCATATGTATTTTCATTTTTCTATATCGAATTTATACCTAATGTATTTTATTTTTCGTTTAATGAAAAATTTATTTTTAGTCGACTTTGACTTTTTAATTCTTATTCAATTTTCATATTGTCTATTTGTTCTAGACATACATGTTAACATGTCGACGATTAGAGGTAAGGAGCAATTTTGAATTCAGTAGCAATAGAATTTTTGGATTTTGAGTTCTTTCAACAGATGGACCATGTGTTGGAATAGATTAGTCATTAATGGGTTTCTGTCAACAGATTATCCATCTGTTGCAACAGATTTGTCATCTATTGGAGGAAAAACATTCCAGTTTGATGGAACTGGTATTGTGTTCTTCCAGCTAAAATCCATCTACTGCCACAGATAGGTAATCTGTTGAAAATATTTGTGGTCTGTTGTATTATTTAGTTCATGTTTTTCCTCTTTTTATTGATACACAAGTTATTAAAAAATAAATTTTATATATAATAAATGATAACATTACATATAACAATAATGAGTTAAATATATAAAAGTTCACAACAAACAACAACATAAGTTTTTGCAATTACAAAGATCATGGTGGATTACGATCCGAGCATGTAGTTTTTTGGTGGCCAGCGTGCTTCCATACGGATTACTTGTTTCTTCTTGATGAAAATAATTCTCTGATTCCACCCTACTCTTATATGGATTTCTTCTCGATTTGATAGTGCTTGGGTCAATATATGGAGGAGGTATTAATCTCCCCAAAAGCTCTGCAGGAACAACCCAAGATTCTTCGGGAGGCACCGGAGTAATATGCCCACTATATTTCATTTCATATTCTTCCACCTAATAATGTTGAGAGGGGTGCTCATCAACTTTAAGTCCATATTTCAAACCATATTGAGCTCGAAGCACTGCCATGGCATGTGGACAGTGTATTTTTTCCAAGTCAAAAACTCTGCACATACTAGATCTTGTTTGAAGATCGACCGTGGCAACATCACCATGACCGGTGATACTGAGTTTGTAATTTGCTATTTTATGAGATAATGACCTATTTCCCAAACTGATGTTCGTTGATATAATTTTTCAATTTCGAGAACAAATCGGGGTTTTTTGGGCCCTTTAACTGCATACGCCTTTCGTTAAAATATTGTCCATACTTCATGTTTATTACTTCAAACATAGCCTTAATGGGAAATTCTCTTTCATCGCCAAACAATGAATTCATCGATTCAGCTATGTTTGATGTCATAATATTGTACCTATACAAAAGAATCACTTAGTACGGCATCATACTAAACTTAACACTCAAACAAGACATTAAATTCATAAGTATATACCTATCTGTCGGACAGAATGTCCGACTTCATCTCTCAAAATTGAAACGTACGAGAAGTTCTACTATCTTGGGATTCACATCCGTTATTTGATTGAAATGGTCTAAAAAATCCTCTCTACTACTTTATCTTCTCTATAAAAAAGGATCACGACCCTTTCATTGTGATAGTTGGTCCGAATGTTCTCTCCAATATGCCTGATGCAACAACCAAAGTAAGTTGAAGTGAAGAAAATTGAACCCATCTTTGGAATACTTGGATGTCTATCCAAAACAAAACACAACTATTCGGTATCTTTGATGAAGCTTCGTAGTTGTTCAAAAAAAATCCATAAGGGGCATCATATTCCTTGTCCACTACACAAAAAACAACAAGAAATATGTGATTCTCCACATCCTGCGCTACCGCCACAAGCAGAACTCCATTATACCTACTCCTCAAGAAGGTACCGTCAATGGCTATGCCTTTTCTCAAATATCAAAAACCTTGAATTCAAGCATCATAGGATATAAAAAAGTACTTGAACCTTCCATTTTCATCAAGATTCAATGTCGTCTTACTTTCGGGATTTGTGGACTCAATCATGTAATGGTAGGCATCCAGAACTGCATATCCATGCTCGTTTATCCCCCTAACCAAGTCCTTGGAAATACCCATGGCCATATATATCTTCCAATAATTAACCAGGACACCTAATTCCATAAGGAGTTGATTGGCCATAACCCTTGCTGAAGGACCTTTGCCATCGGGGAAACTACTCCTAAAATATTCACTGAGGACCTTTGTCGTGGCGTGAGGATTTTGGCCCGAGATTTGCTTCAAACCACACGTGTGATGCTTTTTATGTTTGTGAATGATGAATCTGTCAGAACTTGCATACTTCACCGCTCTCAACCACCACTTGCAGTTTGAATTAACATATTTGTAGCAAAAGACACTCTCGAATTAATAACCTTCTTTATTCTGAAATCTTTTTTCAAGCAAGAAATAGATAAAGTGGTAGATAGTTCATTCCTGTCTTTGAATGACATTTCTTTGAAAAAGTCGGCCCATCGTCTTGAAGATTGCCAGGCTATGTCGATCGAGAAGAGCTTCCCACCGTATTGGTCGCATCAATGGGCGTAGGTATTTTATCATCATCTGGAATTTTCATGTCTAGATCATCCAACCTATCATCAAAGATGTCTTGTTGTTGTTCTTCTCTACGTTTTGGTTCTCATTCTCTCTTATCTTTTCAACCACGTACACCCTTAACACCGACCTGGATGAATCAGTAAGATAAGCCCGTAACCGAACCTTATCGGTTATCTTGAAAGGTAGTGCCCTCCGATTTTCAAAGAAGATGTGCATGTAGATGATGACGAGTTCTTCTGATTGACAATTCAGTCCATAATAAATGATGATTAAGTTCACAAAATCATCATACAAAACATCACTTTGGACTGTCATAGCTATCGTCTCTAGCATTTTACCCTCGTTCCAATGCCATATATATCGATTGCTCTTCTCGATCGATTGACCATGACAATCCACCCCTATTGTTATTGATCCCTCCATTAGTGGTACCTAAATAAATTCATTTATTAAAAAAAGTTAATAGCGATTTCATAGTGCCGTAAATGAATCCCAACAGATGTATAATCAGTAGAAACAAATTACTTACCTGTTGGGATTCATGTTACGCTCTTGAAGCTGATTTCAACAGTGAGTCATCTATTGTAACAAGTGAATCATATATCGCAACAGACTATATATCTGTTGCAATAGATGAAGCGTCTATTGGGATAGATGTTACAGTACTGAGACACTTTTGAAGCTGATTCCAACAGATGAGTGACATGTTGTAATCAATAATTAAACTATTGTAATAGATGACTTACCTGTTGCAACAGACGACGATCTATTGGAATCGAGGTTAGGTTCTATCACAATAGGTTACTAATATGTTGCAACAGATGTTTATTGTCTGTTAGAATCGAGTTCAGGTTCTATTGCAATAGGTTAATAATTTGTTACAACAGATATTTACCTTATTACAACAGACAACACGTCTATTGGAATCGAGTTCAGGTAACAGGTTACTAATCTATTGCAATAGATAATTATCATGTTGTACCAGATAACTAATCTACTGCAACAGATGGGTCATATGTTGCAACAGATGACCCATCTGGTCAATTCATGTTACGGCACTATAGAACCATAAACATGAATCCAACATATGAGTATTTCTTTGAAACAGATCTGTTTAAACAAATGACTCTTATGTTGCATTCATGTTCATGTGCTATCTATTGTTGAAAAATAGTACAATAGCAGTTACCAGATGACAAATTCAACTAAAAATCATAATTTGACTTATCAAAGTCTCCTATGAAGTAATGCCAAAGTGGAAAGTGATGTACAAAATAAAATTTGACATAAGAAATTGATCAAATAGCAACAGTAGCGATAACAACAACAATAATGACGACAATGGTCAACAAGAAGAAGATCAAGATGATAATGAAGTAGAAGATGATGAATAAATCAGCAACACCAATGAACAACAAAAATCTGTAAGATAGAGAAAACAACGATGGATGAGAAGAGAGAGAAAGACTCCTTTTTTCTCCTTCGTTTTCTGTAATATTAGGTAAATATTTGGATCAAAGTATAAATTTTAAAACTTCTGGGCTATAATACAAACTTACTCAACTTTCTTAATCCATAATAAAGTAATTGTCACCTCCACTCAATTATTAAGATTTGTGTCACCTACACCTCATTTTAAAATTCTTGTGTCACCGACAGCCCAAACCCCAAGAATCTATATCTATATTTATCTATATGTAATAGGAGAAGCAAAACTGACAAATAATTAAACAATTCAAGAAAAACTGACAATATAGTTAGTCTTAAATTCAAATTTTGATAATAATAGTAACGAAATTCATTCAATTTAACTCCTTTAATTTCTCCATAATGTTTAATAGTTTTAAAACTGTCTTCCTAAAAGTTCTCTTTCCTTAATTTCCTTACTTATGAGTGCCATTATCATAGTGAAACTGTTTCTGAAATATATATATATATCCGATCTACACCACAAAAATAATAAAATGAAGATAGTTATGGTAAATGGAAACATGTGAGGAAGAGTGGTCTAGGATAACAAATTGGATCTGCCGCTTCAGTGAAGTGTAAACATCGGAGGCAACCGTGAGTATAAACATGAAATTCAGGCTGAGGGGATCAATTCCTCTTCTTCTAGATGATTACCCCTTCCTTATAGTGGAGGAATTCATTATCACCAACCTATTTCATATTATGGGCTTTCATGGACAATATCGTTAAAATATTCCACTATGGACATTTGCTTCAAAACAAATGGAAAAGGAGTGTTATGTATTGTGCGTATTCATGGTAAAGTAGATCAAGCACTTGGACAATGCGTATACGTATTTGAAAAGTCACATGATGGTATGGCACTCAAATTACATAAAACCTTTTACCAAAAAATATCTTCCATCATCATTTTTTTTTTTTTGTATCAGGAATTAGGTTGTAAATGTTTTTTTTATATGCTAAAGCGGCTGACTGGATGCTTCTTGGCACCATGTTTAATTTTTGTTTTTGCTCCTCCTAATAGAGAAAGAACCTGAGTGGAATACACTAACACTAGCACATTCTTTCCCATGAATACGCATAATTTTGTTAAACTGAATTTGTCATTTATTTGTCATCTTCAGATATATAAAGTAGTCATCAGAATATAATTGCTTACATATGATGACAGGATTGTTCTTGAGAGAATCCGGAACCAAAATATGCCCTACAACTAAAAAAAAGTATCAATATATATTATATATATAAAAAAAATTAAAATAGACTTTTTGCACTTAATAAGTGCACAATACTTTTAACTTTGTAACGGAAGATTTCTAACGATTTTAAAAAAGTTAAAGTTCACATTGTGCACTTAACAAGTGCACAATTCATTTTTTTTTTATCCTATTTAATTTAATAATATTGTGAGTTTTTATGGACTGTGCACTTAATAAGTGCACTATTAAGTGCACAATCCATTCTTTTATGGAATGTGCACTTATTAAGAGCACAATCTCTTTATTTATCAATTGTGCACTTATTAAGAGCACAATCTCTTTATTTATAAATTGTGCACTTATTATTCATATTATTTATAGATTGGACACGATTATTCATTTTTTTAAAGATTGTACATTTTTTAGTGCACAATTCATTTATTTATAGATTATGCACAATATATCATTTATGATTGTGCACATATTTAGTGCACAATTCATTTATTTATATAGTCCACTTTTTTGCAAAATACTGAACAATTTGATGAAAAAGAAATTTAATTAAACGAATGCATATGATTAGACTTATATTATTTATCTTGGTTAGTATATATGCAACGGGAGATTCCGCTCCATAGTAGAGAAAAATAAGTTGAAAGACCACAAATATTTAATTAAAAAAAAAGTGATAAGTTGGTCTCACAATATTATTAAATTAAATAGGATAAAATCATTTAAATAATTGAAACGGTTATTGGGACAATTAAAGTTATTTGATAACTTTGTTAGTTGTCTCAATAACTATCGAAGTTGCCTATCAAAGTTGTCAAACAACTTCGATAGTTATTGAGACAACCTTTTTAGTTGTTGGAATG
Organism: Capsicum baccatum var. pendulum; assembly: GCA_030864225.1. Lineage (NCBI taxonomy): Eukaryota > Viridiplantae > Streptophyta > Magnoliopsida > Solanales > Solanaceae > Capsicum > Capsicum baccatum. The sequence continues at coordinate 252,281,786 of CM061558.1, forward strand.
AAAATATATAAAAAAAAACTGAATTTTTTTTGTCCATTTTACCTAATTCTTAAAACTTAAAGTATCCTAACTTAATTGACAAATTTGTTTGTCCCTTTTAATTCAAAGTCCTTCCATAGTAATTTGCTTTTAGTATTTTTAGTTTTATATTTTTTTCATAAGAATATTTATTTATTTTTATACATAAAAAAAATTAATTTTTTTTCTATTCAATTTCTAAGTGACTTATAATTTGATTGATCATATTTAAAATCAAGTTTTTCCAAGAATTGATTTTTACTCTTCACTCCTTATTAATGAATATTTGAAGATTAAAGTATACTTAATTATGACCTAATTTCGTAAAGCATAAATTTAGAGAATAAATTTTGTAAAAAAATAATTGGTAGATTATGAAGTTCTTCAGAAAATATTTTGAAATTTAACTTATACGTGGGTCACCAATTTAACATATGTCTCTAATGACTTTGTAGAACATAATTTACATGTCTTATATTATAATACAAAATATGAATTTTTATTACAAATTCTTTTTGATATAAATATTTTAGATCACTTTTTTATTACTTAAAATATTAAAGGACCAAAATAAGTGCACAATCATGCAAAAAAGTGGACAACATAAATAAATAAATTGTTCACTAAAAAAGTACACAATCAAAAATAATATATTGTGTACTTTTTTAATGCACAGTCTACAAATAAATGGATTGTGCACTTAAAAAAGTGCACAATCTTTAAAAAACTGAACAACCTATAAAAAAATAGATTGTGCACTTATTAAGTACACAGTTCATAAAAAAATAGATTGTGCACTTATTAAGTGCACAATCCATAAAAAAATAGATTGTGCACTTAATTGTGCATTTATTAAATGCACAATTCATAAAAAAAAAATGGATTGTGCACTTATTAGTGCACAATGTAAACTTTAATTTTTTTAACATCGTCAGATATCTTCCGTTACAAAGTTAAAGATATTGTGCACTTATTAAGTGCACAAAACCTATTTTAGTATTTTTTTTTATATGGCATACGTTGATACTTTTTTTAGTTGTAGGATATATTTTGATTCCGGACTCTTCTTGGGAACTTATGTGTTGGAAGTGAATATATGGAGGATGCATTCTTTACTTTGTTGGCAAATATATTTATTTAACAATATAAAGTAGAATTTCTAGAATAGAGTGCTATTTTTTTTAATTTTATCAAGGCTATCCACTTTGGATCTACTTTACAAATAGTATTTATATCTTTTAATTGATTATTTAGTAAAATTAATTTTTATTATAAATTATAAAAATAATTTGTTGGCCATTTCCCCCTTTTTTTTTTACTGTGCTAAGCACGGTCAAATTAACTACTTATTAATATTTGAAGCTTTCACCACTTTCTTTGAGCAACATATTTAGTTGAAATTAAATATATTTTTCTTTATATATTAAATATAATTAAATATATTTATTAATCAGTAGTATATTTTGTATGATTGTTTGTAACAGATTTTGCTTCATCTTTAGTTTTTTCTTTTTGTGTGTGTATTTTGTTGCTTCAGGGACTTAAAATTAGTTTAAACGAAGACAATATGTATCCTTGCTTTTTAGATGAATGAAAGGATAATGGTTTTTAAATTCTCACAAAATTTATTAAAAATTATAAACTTCATTCATGAATAGTAAATTTTTAAAGTAGTGATGGATTCTTTTAATTTGAATCATTGATAAAATGATTTAAATTCACAATCGATCAAATAATAATAACTTTTACGCATCATGCGAATACTATACTAGTTAGAAATTAAAATGGAAATAAGCAACAATTAACTAGAACTTTAGTTATCTATTTCTTTCCTCAATATTATCTCAGTCAAATTAACAGATAACAGATCAATAATTTACTAAACTATCACGTTCTTCTTAATTTAGTCATATCTTCTATTTTAGTTTCAATTCCTTTTTATTTTTAACTTTTACTTATTTAATTAGGATTTAAGTTAATTATAAAATCATTAAAAATCTGAATGCAATATGGAAAAACAATTAAAAAACACATGTGAGTTGTTCAATTTGGGTGGTTGTTGAACCATAGCGCGTACTTTTTTTTTTTTTTTTGGTATTTAGTCATTCTATTAATCACCAAAAATGTAAGTATAAAACTAAGCTTACAAAACTAGCTTCTCACTAAAAACAGACTGATACATTTTCTACTAATAGCTACATCTATCAAGAATCGACATGGTAGTAGCAGTAGCTCTAACACAATATAAACAATTCTCTTAGCAATCATCATTTATTTTTGGCATAATAATAACATCTAAAGAATAGATGATCCTGTTAAGTCCTGAGTTTTGATGATTGACAAATTCATAGTTTGGGACCTGTTCTCTGAAGCTTTTGTTGTGATGACAAAGGCCTCTGCGCATTAGGAAACAAGTTCGGCTCACCTGTCGCTGTCACTGTCAACTTTTCAGCTGACACATAAGTACAAAAGTTTGTGAAAAGTTGTTGCCACCTTTTTTCCTCAATCAATGAGAATTCTTCTAGATTTTCTTGTGTCACAACATATAATGCTAATCTTCCTCAACAAGAAAACCAACACTTCCATATACTTATAATTAAAGATCTTTCTGAAGTGTCGTAGCACTGCAATCAAAGGCTGAAACTATAATAGGGAACCTGTTGTTCATTGAGTTGTATTTTTATTTCCTTGTTATGGTTGAGTCTTTGTATTTTGTTCCTAGAAGTCTGCCTACATTTTCTTATGATTGTAGTAGATATTGTGGTGTACCATCTTTGTAAATCATCTAGAGTTAGGTGATTGGGTCCAAGCTAGAGTTAGCTTGAGGAGTCCAGTTAGAGGTAGCTAGAGGTGGAAGCAGTAGAATTACTGCTTGGTTTCCTTGTAATAGAGTTCTAGCTGGGAAACAAAGGATTAAGAGGTTAACCCTTGGAGTCTGTATTCAAGGTGTTGCTTGAATATAGTGGAGCTTGAAATCGTGGAGGCAAGTTGTATTTTTTTATCCCTTGAGCAAAGAGTTTCCACATAAAAATTTCGTGTCTTTACATTTTGTACTTCTACACTACTTACTGTATTTACCTTCTATTTCTTGTTGCATGTGTGATTCTGGGGACAGTTCCCTGAATCGAGGAGCAACCCATCCTAATCCTTTATTTGGTATCAGAGCACTGGTCTTCCATAATAAGGATAACACCGTGGAAGGATCCTAAGAAATGGAGGCTTCATAAGCTACTTACTCCTTTAAAGTTAGTGAAATAACTCGGATTGCAAAAAGGGTTCTCAAAGACTTGAAAAGGGCTGAAGCTGTGTCCAAAAAAAGGAAACAGAGGGTCACTGTGAGGAGCAGATGGAAAATTGAGGCTGATAAAATTGCCAGTCAGGTGCTTGCAGCTTGGAGGAATGATTCATCAATTGACTCAAACGAGTCTGAGGAAAAGGAAGACATTACCATCACGACAATAGAAGAAGAGGTTCAAGTCTCTGATGCACTTCTTAACTTGATGGTAGACTTAGATGAAAATGACAATTGACCTATGACTCTCCTAGATGTTAAAGAGAATCTGAAGGACTACTCCCTCAACAAGCTGAGATCTCTTGCCTCTGCGTTGATTGATTCCTTAAATGAGATAGTTGAAGACAAAGAGAATATGAAAAATGCTTTTGAAAAATGTAAATAAGAAGTCATTGAGTTGAGTGTCCAAATGACAGAACTCACAGGTGAAAAAAGAAAACTGAAGGATGATCTAGGAACGTGCGAAAAAGAACTGGTAGAACTAAGTGTGCAGATGTCTGAGCATCAAGCAACTTGCAAGAATCTATCACATGAAAATGCTCTCCTAAGTAAAAAATTAAGTGATATTACCAAGTCAATGTCCAAAGTATAGGCAGAGGGAAGCAACATTTAGTTTCAATTGGAAGAAGAATTAGTTGAAGCTAAAGATAATTTAGTTGTCTCTCTTGAGAGGTACTCTATTCGTGAAAGGAAATTGGCTAGAGTAAAAACTGAGCTTGCAAAAACACTTGCATGGACTTCTTTTCCACAAGAACTTGAAATGTTAACCAGTCAAGATCCAACTATCTTGAAGTAGTCTAGAGACCTATTGTCGAGGTGAAGACTCGATTTATGCTGCCAAGCGCACAAAGGGCAAGGATGATCACTTAAGCTCGCAATGTGAAAAGGCCAAGGAATCAAGAGAAATATGTTCCTACAAAGAAACAAATTAAAGAGAAGGGGGTAAACTCATCACTTCAAAAGGAAGGAAAAGAAGATTACCCATCTGTACCAAGAAGAAGCTAATATACCTCTATCCTCTTATTAAAAACTCAAATTGAAGTAGTTTCCATACACTAATGACTGGTCTGTGATGCAGGTCAATGTAAGGGGTAGCGGCCAATGTAGATGAAATTAAACATGGTTGCCCAAAACATATGTCTAAAAGGTTGAAAGAATACCTCTTGCATCAGGCCCTTGAAGGAGGCAAAGTCTTATATATATATATATATATATATATTTATATATACTTAGGTGCCTCAAGAATGATTCTAGGGAATTGATTGAAAGAGGACTGAGGAAACAGAGCCTATGTGATCCAGTTGGATAGTGGACACTTTCAAAAATTATTTTCCTTGGTAGCTATGAAATGGTAAGCAGATATGCTAGCTGGATATTGGCATATATGTCTAATTCAGCTTCATGTTTTCTGCAGATATACACCCAGGATGAGACAAAAAAGAGTAAAAGCAGGAGAAGGTGAGATAACACATAATATTTTATAAAATCGATTAGGGATCAGGTCCTATATCAGGTTAGTATCACCAACCATTCTTATATAATGACTATTTAACATGAATGATGTGTGCCACATCAATCTCTCGCCCTTTTTCTAAAAAGCTATCATTTTCTTTAAGTCCAAGAGCTGCGCCCATCGAGCTAGGCACGTTTCTTCAAACACATCCCCTAATAAAACATAAATTATTCCTTTTGTCCTATTTAAATTATTAGTCAGATTCTCTCTCCTTCATTACATAAAATAATCCTTAATCTCTCTCACAAACCTTATCAGTTCCTTGATGCTCTTAAAACTCATATCAGCTAGTTCTGCACAAGATATCTTAATCTCTTCAACGTCTAATTACTCTTTACCCTCCAAAACAAGCGAACCCACTCCCTTAAAAATGATAAATACTCCTTCCATCCCTTTGGGGTCAGAGAAAAGATTTGCTATCACCAGATTTTCCCCATTATCTCTATGCAAAATTTCTAGGGATTTCAATTCCAAGAAAGTTTAAACCCCTGATGCTTCTCTACAAAAAGAAAAGGATGTTACTGACGACCTTATAAAATCCAAAATAGAGTCCTCTAAAAATAAGGTTCCTAGTGAGGAAGAATCCAAGGTTAAAATTCTCAATGGCCTCTTTTTTATACTCTTCCCATAAGAAAATAAGCCTGAGGATTCAATCTCTGATCAATCAGTTCCTTCTTGTTGGGATTTTGATTCCTCCTCAAAAACCCAAACCCTATCGTCAGATAAGTCTGTTTCTTTAATAAAATCTGGTAGTACCTCCTTGGACAAAACCCTATTTGATTATCTGCCAAACTCTAGGTAGTCTCCCTCTAATATTTAAGATATAATTAAAGAAATTGGAGTACAGGGACTCACAGACTTGAGTAGAGAACCACCCAGATGGGAAAATCCTCTCGTAACTCTTTTTACAAAGATACCAAATGTGTCTATCTCTGGTGGTGATGATGAACTTAAGACCCTTCCCCCCTATACTTGATCTCTCAGGAGAAAATAAGACTATACAAAGTTAATCAGACAGTGATGGCAATAGCACATTAGCTTAATTGTCCATAAAAGGATCTTTCTTTTCTGGAAGAGATAGAACACTAGGGACTAGAGTGAGTTCCAAAAATTCTCACAAATAAACCTTAGTTAAAAACAAGAATGATACCAAAAGAAGAAGAATGGAGAAAGGAATAGGAATATCTATTAATGAACCAGTTATTGTTGATGAGTCTGATAATAAAACAGAGGATGATGATAACAAAGACAATGACTTTTACAATATTAATGAACTTTTTGCAAGTCTACCTAAAGATAATAATGATAATAACATCTTCAACGGTGACTCTATTGACTCAGATATAGAAAGAATTATGAAAGCTTTAACAACCAAAGTATAGGGAAAGAAAGTTTTATCTTCCAAAAGAGAAAAGCAGATTGTATCTCCTAGAAAAAGGAAGAAAGTTATTTCTCCCAAAAAAGAGAAGAAAGTACAGTTAGAAAAATCTATGACTAAGTTGACTTAAAAGAGAACAATGGAACACTCTGTAGAAAAAAAATCTGAGAGTAGTCCCAAAGTTGTAAAAATCACATGAGGTTCTAGACCATCTCTTAAGGGTCTAGACCATCTCCTATGGTCTCCTTTTTTCTGGAAAGGGAAAATTTCTATCAAAGGAAGCAAAACAAGAAATCCAAAGGACTCAGGAAATGTTAAGAGGCAGAGTGTTTGACCTTGCAATTGTTGAGTTTATGGGAATGAGAGAACTACTAGAGTGGGTTAGATTTCAAGGATGGGAGCACTTTTTTGAGGGACTTGTTCCTCCTCTTTATAAATATGAAGTGCATCAATTTTATCACTATTTGACTTTCTCAGACAATTGTTTATACCCGAGCTCTTAGGTAAATGGGATGAATATTGCATTTGACGAGGAAGTACTGTCTAAGGTTTTGGGAGTTCCTATGAGGGGATAAAGTCAATAAGAAAAGAAGAGGGATCTACCAAATTCTTGATAATATGTAGTCATCTGGATGATACGAATATAAGGAATATAACTAAGAAGGCACTGAAAGGTAAGTACGGATTATTGTTTGAGCTGGTGAATAAGTGTCTTCTTTCCCAATTAAAGAAAAGAACTACTGTAACTAGTGCCAGATTCATATCTCATGGAGATATTAGCCAAGTTTAAGAAAATTTGTCTCCCTGCACTCATCATTGAGCACACGCATACAATAATAACTGCTAAGGATGGGAAACATGGGCTGGATTATAGGTTCTAGATCAACAGGATTCTTGATTACTTCAGTGTGGTGTGTGGGGAAGGAAAATTCAATTCTGTTAAGCAGGTGTTCAACTTGACCACTCTTGAGGATAATGAGTATGTTCCCAAGAGAGGTGGTAGGAAGTCTAAATCTCTTGTATCCAAACTGATGGAAACACAAAAGAAATTGAAGGAAGAAATTGAGTCTATTACTACCCTGATTGCTTTAAAAGATGCTGAAATTATTGGACTAAAGGCGTCATCCATAAAGGAAGGATAAGTATATGCTAATTCATAAGAAAAGTTGCATTCTGAAAATGCTGCCTTGTAGGAAAGGGTAAAGAAGATTGAAGGCAAGGTTAAAATGTTAATTGTCAAGATTAAGGACCTGACTCAGCAAATCCTTCCAGATCATACCAATGCAAGTGAGAGCATGACTATGCTTCTTAAGCAATGGTTAAAATCTTCTTTCTAGAATCCCTTTTCTTTGCTTCTCACTCTCTCCCCCAGCTCCTATTGCTCTAGCAATGATTTTGGCACATGGATAAGTTATTTTATTGTCACTATCTTTGAATGATTTTTGTACTGATCTAGTCTTTGAATAGTTTTGACATTAATCGTTTGATTCGTGCTATTATTTTATCTTTTTTCTTAGATCTCTCTTGCATCTGTTAGTGTTGTCTCAGTGGCCATGAATTAACATGTATAGCCTATCTATGCCTTGTTTACTGTCTAACCTTTTTGATAATGTCAAAAGTGGGAAATGTTAAGACTACATTTGTAGATATGCATAGTATGCTGTGTAGAAATATATATATATATATATATATATATATAGACTATTAGATGTGGTGTTGTATATATGTAGTATGCTATGGAGATATGTAGTCAGTGGGGTGTGCTGATAAGAATAGGGGTTCTTTCATTTAGGGGGAACTTAAATGCTCATTAATAGAAAGAATAAGGTGGAGGATGCTTGTATTATTATATGCATCAGTGATAAGGGGAATTGATTGGGCAAAATTGGTTTGGTATGTGGTTTTGTGGCTTATGTTGTGTTGCTGAAGTATAGGTTATGTGCTGTGTAAAACTTGCTTGAAGATGTTGAGAATGTTGATCTGATTATATGGGTTTGTCATCATAAAAAATGAGGAAATTGTTAAGTCTTTAGTTTTGACGATTGACAAATTATTAGTTTGGGACTTGTTCCTTGAATCTTCTGTTGTGATGAAAAAGGCCTCTGTGCATTAGGGAATTGGTTGGTCTCACCTGTCGCTGTCACAGTCAACTTTCCAACTGACACGTAAGTACAGAAGTTGGTGAAAAGTTGCTCAATAATAACACCAATACTTTCATATGCTCACAATTAAAGATCTTTCTGAAGTATTGCAATATTGCAATCAAAGGCTGAAACTATAATGAGAACCTGTTGTTCATTAAGTTATATTTTCATTTCCTTGTTATAGTTGAGTATTTGTATTTTGTTCCAAAAACTTTGCCTACGTTTGCTTATGATTGTAGTAGGTATTGTGGTGTACCATCTTTGTAAATCATCTAGAGTTAGGTGATTATGTCCAATCTAGAGTTAGCTTAAAGAGTCCAGTTAGAGGTAGCTGAAGCTGAAAGCAGTAGAGTTAGTGCTTGGTTTCTTTGTAATAGAGTTATTACTAGGAAATAAAGGATTAAGAGGTTAATCCTTGGAGTCTGTATTCAAGGTGCTGCTTGAATATAGTGGAGATTCAAATCCTGGAGGCAGGTCATGGTTTTTTCTTCCTTGAGCAAGGAGTTTCCACGTAAAAATCTTATGTCTTTACTTTTTGTACTCCTGCACTACTTACTGCATTTGCCTTATATTTTTTGTTGCGTGTGTGATTCTGGGAACAGTTCACTGAGTCGAAGAGCAACCCAACCCAATCCAACCCTACAAATCCCTTATTTTTGACATTTGTTTATACAATACATACATTGAAGCAACTGGTAATCTCCATTTCATCGATGTATCTGTAGTAAGTAATCTATTTTGAGCCTGCAACCATGTTGTAAATTCAACCATTGGTCTAGCACTATTACAATACTATAACTCTTTTCAGTGCACCTTTGGGTAGTCACCCAACATCTGCATGGGCTTGTCTAATGATACTTCGTTTGGTATCTGCAAGTGTCTTAAGCAGGTGCAAGTTCCACTTAGCCTCAAGCACTTTTTGTACCTATTAGAGACTGATAAAAGTTGATGATCTCTTGGTGGATATCTGCAAGTTCTACTAATCTCATACCATTAATTGACAAGAGCTCCAGTATTTGTTTTTATCTCACACCATTAGTTGACAAGAGCTCCAGTATTTTTTTTGTTCTTTATTTCCTTTGCAATTAAAGTAAAGTATTTAATGTTTGAGTCACCAAGTTTAATACACATTGCTCTTGAATTTTTTTGCATTATACTCTCTTTTATGTTACACCATCTGTCAAGCTGCGACAATAATCCTTTCTCTTCAAGGGATAGATTATCCGAGTACCGCATAAGTAGTGATTGCTGAGCATCCTCCAGGTAACTTCTCAATTGGTGAATCTTCTCAGTAATGGCTCTATAGAATTGATTATTGAACTGTCTAAACTGAGATTTCATTGCTTTCAGTTATTGCTAGATGTATCCCATGTTACCAATATGCTTTCTAACCTTTTAATGATGTTGAACTAGCTGCATAAAACTTCATGAGAAACCCAAATATTGAAGAACTTGAAAGGTATCTTAGTAAGGGATATAAGAAGGAATGTGCATATGCAGCTTATATTCCACCTCCATTTGTCATACTGCAATATCCATGCATCATTGCCTAAGTCCCTGTCCAACGTACTACAAACCCTATAAATACCAAACTGCTTTTTGGTCCAGGAGTAATACTCACTTTTCTAAGCAATGTATTATATTATAAGTCATGAACACACTTTGCCAAACCTCTAATATCAAAAGTGGTTACTGGAGCTCCTTGTAGCCTATCTTGAGTCTGCAAAAAAGCATTAAAGTTACCCCAATCAACCAAGGATTTTTATTTTGACATGCTACTCTCCTAAGCTCATCCCAAAGAGATTGCCTTAGTTCTGCTGTGTTAAAGTTATATGTTACTGTCATAAAGCAACTTATCTTCTGATTTTGACTTGTGACATTATAGTGAATAAATTGGGCCTATTATTCCCTAAAAGTTTTGATGATCTGCAAATTATTCCACAAAGCAACATGATAGTCATCCTATTATATTTCCATAGGACTCGATCTTAGTTGAAGTGTGCCTTGACAGTGACGTGCTTGACTACAGTTGGAAGTTGTCTTTGCCATAGAAAGTTAGTGGAGCGTCATTAGAGGAACTGAACCTCAACAATAGCAAGACGTTTAGGATTTTTTTGTCTCATTTATAAGGATTCTTTGCTCACAACAAAACCTAGTTTTTGTAAGCATTAGTATTTAATTTTAAAATACAAGTAAAAGCTGCTCAAGAACACTGTTTACACAGGACCTGATTACTCTCTTATCTTAAGTCTAGTGTGTGTGTTGTATTGTTGAGTCTCTTGGTCTTATATTATAATTCTACTCCTGATTATTAAGGATAGTAGATGTGCAGCTTGTCCAAAGTTTAGTTCAAGTCGAAGCCACTACAGTTGGTAGTTCGAGTGGGGCATAAGTTTGTCCGGTATTTGATTACTTCTTTCAAGTTTTGCGTCCTGGGTAGAGTTACCTAGGATGTGTGACTAGTGTTAGTTAGTTCTAAGTATGTTAAAGTTATCACACTTTTATTGTGATAGAGTTATCATAAGGGTTAGTGATTATAGGAGTTTGCAATCACTTAGTGGCTTGAAGAAGAGTGAAGTTTGGAAATCTTGAATGACAGGTTGTGGTTTTTACTTCCCTCGTGTAGGGAAGTTTCCACGTAGAACTTCCATGTTCATTACTTTGATGCATTATCTCTTATCTAGTTGTTATTTACTGTATTCATAAGTTCAAGGACCTGGTTCGGCTGTGTTTTGGTGGTCTCATATATTCCATCAATTTGTATCAGAGCTAGCTCTCTCTAAAAAGTTGACACTTAGAGAGGATCCAACTCAAATAGCTGCTCCACCAAGCCTGGAAGAAGGTCAATCGACCACCAGGACCCCAAGATTCAATGACAAGTACTATGGGTGGTGGAAGACAAGAATGTATGACTTTATAATTGTGAAAGATAGTGAACTAATGGATGTTATTTTGGATGGTCCATATATTCCCATGGAAGAAGTAAAAGAAAGAGAGGTCACCAAACTCATCCCCAAAACTCGAAAAGAATATAATGAAGATGATCATAAGAAGATTGAAAAGAACTAAAAGGCAAAGAATTTGCTAGTCAGTGGGATAGGACCTGATGAGTATAATAGGATCTCTGCTTGTAAATCCGATAAAGAGATCTGAGACTATTGGAAAACTACTCATGAGGGCACTAGCCAAGTGACGAAGTCAAAGTTGACATGCTTACCACTCAATATAAAATATTTACTATGAAGGAGGGAGAAACTATACAAGAAACGCACACTAGGCTTACATATATCACCAATGCTACATAGTCTAGGTGAGAACATCAGGCCTACCAAGAAAGTGAGGAAAGTGCTCAACATACTTCCCAAGTCACGGAGAGAAAAATTCAATACTATTACTGAAGCAAGAGACCTGAAAACTCTTATAATAGACGAGCTCATAGGAAACCTAAAGAGCTATGAAATGAAAAAGCAACAGGAGAAGGATAAAAAAAACTAAAAAAAGAGAAGACTTTGGTACTCAAAGAAGATAAAGGTGGAGAATATGAAAAATATGAAGATGTAGCTTACATAACCAAGATATTTCTTAAGGTTATGAGAAAAAATGAAGGATTTCAAAGAAGAAGGAACTTTAGCAGATCAACTACAAAAAATGACATATGTTATAAATATGGAAAACCTGGACACTTCATTAAGGATTGACCAATGCACAAAGTAGAGCACAAGGATTATGAAAGAGATGTACCAGATAAAGGCAAGTAGAAGAGACAGGGTCCAAACAAAGTCATAAGAAGAGCAACTTCTGACTATGTTGTCAATCAAGTACTGGCAACCTGGGAGACTCATCGAGTGACTCTGATGACTCTCAACTCCCTGAAGATATTTTGATGATGGTGATTAAAGATTCAGATCATGCCTTTGATTCACTCTTTGCATGCATGGCCAAGTCAAATAATGAATATGATAAAGAGGTAACTCTTGTTGATATCAAACAAAATCTTAATAATTACTCTCTAAAGAGATGCAAGGTTCTGTCAAATGCCTTGATATACTCCTTAGTAGAGCCTACAAATGAGAAGGATCTCTAGAATAAAACCCTTGAAGTGTTTGAAAATAGAAAAGATCTCTTACTATCAATGTGTCTGAGTTGGGAGAAAAGTTAATTATTCTATCAAAAGAAAATGATGATCTTAAAGAAAAGATGCTGAGTGTCAGTGTAGACTAATCTAAGGGAAAACGAAATCTAGTAGTTTGAAGCTAGAACTTAGAAAAGTTTGAAAAAATTCTTGCAACCTCTTTAGGTTGAAACTCCCAGCTAGAAGAGGACCTTATTCGAGTCAAAGAAGAACTTCATAAATCACTTAAGCGGACTGATTCTTTTCAAATATTGACCAACCAAACAAATTAGAGATCTAATAGAGTGCAAGGTCTAGGTAGAAAGCATGTCAAATGGATTGTGTATGGGTTCCAAAGTTTAACAAGTGATTGCAAATGTAGGTGTGAGAAAGTGAAAGCAGTTGGTGCTAGTTCATGGACAGTGGATGCTCTAAGCACATAACTGGGAGAATAGAATACTTTCTCTCACTCAAGGCACTTCATGGTGGAAGTGTTTTCTTTGAAAATGTAAAAAGGGAAATATTAAAGGTATTGGTATGATTGGAAGATCACCGGATCATGCAATTGAAAATGTGTATCTTGACAATGGATTAAAGTATAGTCATTTGAGTATGTCAAAGATCTTTGATAAAGGAAATAAAGTCATGTTTATGTCAGATGGATACACTATTACCAATCTCAGTTCAGGTAAGGTCATTCTGAAATCTAAGAGGTACAAAAACATGTATGTAGTAGATCTTAGCTCAGTTTAAGGTGATGAGCTTACATGTCTTAGTGCTTAAAATGATAGTATTTAATTGTGGCATCGAAGACTAGGATATGTGAGCTCATCATTGCTAAATAAACTAGTTTCTAAGGAACTGATCCATGGAATTCCCAAGATCAAATTTGCAAAAGAAAAATTTTGTGATGCCTATGCCAGAGGAAAGCAGACAAGATCCTCATTCAAATAGAAAAAGCATATCAGCACTTCCATACCTCTAGAGCTGCTGCACATAGATTTGTGTGGACCTCTTGAAGTTCAAAGTAGAGGAGGAAAGAGGTATATCTTATAATAGTTGATGAATTCTCAAGATTCACCTGGACTATATTCCTGAGGACCGAGGATGAAACCTTTGAATTATTCATATCATTTACTAAGAAAATTGAAGTACAGTAAACTCCAAGGTTGCAGATATTAGATCAGACTATGGGACTGAGTTTAAAAATTCAATGATGAGTCAATTTTTTGAAGAGAATGGGACCAGTCATCACTTCTCAGCACCTAGGACCTCTCAGCAAAATAGAGTTGTAAAAAGAAAAAATAGAACAATGGTGAATATTGCTAAAGAAATATTGGTAGATTTCGGTTTTCCAAAAATCTCTTAGGCTGAATCTGTCAACACAGCTTGTTATGTGACTAATAGATGCATGATTAGGTCTATGCTGAACAAGACTCCCTATGAACTGCTAAACAATAGAAAACCCAAACTTGGGTGCCTGAGAGACTTTGGATGAAAGTGCTTTATATTTAACAATTGTAAAGATAATCTTGGAAAGTTTGATAGCAAGAGTGACAAGGGAGTGTTTGTCAGGTATTCATCAACTAGCACAACTTACAGGATTTTTAACAAGAGGACCCTATGTGTTGAAGAAAGTGTTCATGTCATTTTTTATGAATCAGGAAGCATGAAGGATTTAAGGTATAAGGATGATACAGAACTAGAGGAGCTTTTACAAATTAAAAGTGTCTCCTTAAATAATGAATGAAGTAGGGATTAAAAATCCAAAAAGTGAGAAAACTTTGAACAATGATAGTAATGGAGATGAAGATGCAAAATCCAATGAGGGACCAAATCCTTTAGATGTTGATATTGATAACATAGGTTCACGCACTCAGCTTCCCAGTAATCAAGTAAGTTAGGAGCCCAACACCAATCAAGAGGAGTCAAGCATCAGAGGGTCAAATTGGAAGCACAATTCCTCCCATCCTCTAAAAAATCTTACATCACCTTTGATTCAAGAATGCCAACCAGATCCAAGGTAAGAAATCAAGCTATATTTTCAGCCTTTATACCTACCATTGAACCCAAAAATTTCAAAGAAGCTCTAAAGGATGCTGACAGGGTGATTGCTATGAAGGAAGAATTAAATCAGTTTCACAAAAGCAAATTTGGTTCCTAGGCCCGCAGACAGAATTGTCATAGAGACCAGGTGGGTCTATCAGAAGAAAAAGGATGAACATGGAACTATTGTTAGAAATAAAGACAAATTGATAGTTAAAAGATACAATCAAGAGAAAGGCATTGACTATGATGAGACTTTTCCCCCTATGGTAAGAATGAAAGCAATTAAAATCCTCATGGACTTTGCTGCTTGCTAGGATTTTAAATTATTTCAAATGAATGTCAAGAGTGTCTTCTTGAATGGGTACCTAAAGAACCAGGTATATGTGAAATAACCTCTAGGGTTTGAAGATATAGATCAGCCAAATTATGTGATACAACTTGGCAAGGCTCTTTATGGCTTAAAGCAAGCTCCTAGAGTATCACAACCAAAAATAGGATCATAACTGGCACTAAGGAGTTTAGGACTCCAAAGCAAGCCTCATTAGAATTCTACAAAAAATCAGACAAAGTTTCCCCTATCTTTGGACCTAACAAGAAATTTTTTTGTCTCAAATCCATAGAACAACAACCAAACATCAAAAGCAACAGAAACTTAAAAATCAATCCACCATATATCATTACGATGCACCAATACCACCAAAATAACAATACGAAACCCATCTAAAAAATAAAGAAAGTCAAATACTCCACAAGTCCAAAATAATGAAAGAATACTCAAAACTCTAAAGACTTAACCATGGAGCAACTCTAAGAGTTTTCAAGAAAAAGAATATAACAACTAAAGAAATTATTGCCCACACAAATAATGTGGGGCTCACCAGGTGTAACGCTTCGAGAGTACACCCTGAGCGTCACATGGTGCTTACAATCTCGAGGAACCATAAACTAATCCATGATTTGGTACCTACTGTGAGCACTGAATGATAGCGATCAAATAACATATACAGAATATCTGAATATGCCATAAGATTTTAAATACTAAAACATTTCTGAATTATGAATATGGAAAACAATTGTCTAAAAATGACTGTCTAAAACTACTAAGATAAAAACAACTGGCTGACTGTCTGAAGTATCTGAAAGCCTCTAAAACTGACTGAATAAGAGTTGATGGAACATGCCCCAACTAACTCCAACTAACTAATAAATTGAAAGCATGAAAATGAATATAGTCTGACCTCAAAATATGAGGACTCACCACTATTACAGCTGATAATCTGGAAGATCTTTACGTGGTATAAGGACTGAGCATCCAAACCTATGATATAATACATCATAGCACAAGAAAAGAGTATACGATCAATACTTTGAATGTACTGGTATGCTAAACGAGGTAGGCTTATATGCATGGTTTATGTACAGGAGTAATAGATGACTGGATGAATAACATAAAGTATTGGGTAAAAGAATGGCATCTGTAAATACTAGGAATGTATGACCAAGCATAAAACATGTTCTGAATATAATCTGCACTGAAATACTAAAATCTGATAACTGAATAATTGATATCTGTATGCTATGTTCAATATAATTCTAAACTAAAATATACTGACTACTGAACTGAGATCGTGGGAGCTATCATCTAATCGACATGCCCCAATGAGAAAATAGGTGTCCAACCTATGACCACCGTTGTATTACCCCACACTTTTTTCTAGCTCAAATTTGTTCTTAGAATGTTAAGGGAGAGCTTCAAAGATGAATAAATTTTTATTTCATATGGTATTTTCTATATTTAGTATTTCTATTGTGTGGAAAATCTAATAAGCTTTCCAACGATATAAGATTCGTCTAAATCCGATAACTGAATAAAAATTAATGGCAATTTTAATTCTCAATCGTAAAACACCGTGATTTGGGCCTGTAGTGCATCGCGGAGAAGTGTAAAATCACAATTTTCAAATTCCAGTGAGACTCCACAATTATGGCATATCGGAGGAGTCCCATTTCACATTAGGCAATTTACAGTAAGCCTACGTGATATTGGCGCATCGCCCCAAATTCCAAAATAGTAATCCAAAGGGGCACCGCGATTGTAGCGCATCCGGTGAACTCCCAGTTCCCACTCATCCTTTTCCAGTGAGCCACTGCGATAGTGACGCGTTGTGGTGGCTTAGTAAATCAGGATTTTTGGTCATTTTTCTAGTTTCGATTTAAAGTTTAATAGGGGCATTTTAGTTAATTCCCAAGGCTCCAATCCGTTCAAAACATAAGATTAAGCATATTTAAGGAACTTTATGCCCAAATTCATCCATTCTCTCTCAAAGCAAAACCCTAAAATTCCCAAAGCTTCTTCTCCAAGAAATCAAAACTCTCCATTGATTATCCAAGATAGCTTAAGATTGAGGATTCGTAAGGCAATATAATCAAGAACTCATCCCCAAGAACTCAAATAGGGATCAATAACTCAAGTTTCTTCATCTAATCTTCTATCAAGGTATGTGGGGTTTATGAACAAGGATTTTCTTCCATCCTTATGACCAAAACTAAGCTTTTACATTAAATTCATATAATCTTGAATGATATTACATGAGTTTTGAATTAGGGTTCATACCCATTATTGCTATTTGCAAAGTTATGAGTTTTTGAGATATTTTGAAGATGAATTGCATGTTTAGTTTTGTATTTTCATGCCTATTGTAGTAAATTACAGATTTTGAGATGAATTATCATTATTTTCATTATCAAGAATGATTATTATGATGTTTTGACATGAGTTTGATACATGGGTTACTAAGCCCCAAGTTTATATGTTGAGATTTTGAG
This sequence comes from Capsicum baccatum var. pendulum, assembly GCA_030864225.1. Lineage (NCBI taxonomy): Eukaryota > Viridiplantae > Streptophyta > Magnoliopsida > Solanales > Solanaceae > Capsicum > Capsicum baccatum. The sequence goes on from CM061558.1 coordinate 252,299,117, forward strand.
AAAGATGATGCTTTAAGCATCGTATGAGCTGATTATATCAGATTTACAATAAAGTTTTGATTTTTTGATCTTCAGATAAGTTTTGGAATCCACTTTGCAGATTTACTATAGATTACAAAAAGCAAAATAACTTCATTTATAGATTGATTTAGATAAATGCACAGCTGGTTTTATAATAAACCCTTATGCTAGTTTTAAAGTGGACTTCCAATAAGATGAGCGTAGAAAATAAATAGGGAGTAGTATTTAGCACTGCATTGGTGTGATTCCAAGGTATCATGCCCCAGAACTATGTGCCACCGTAGAATTGAGATTAAGTGCCCATAGTGGGCTGAGATGTTATCACATAAGATAAGGTTACACTCCCTGGCAAGAGTATGACACCTCTCCCCAATGTGAGGTTTCTTTCTTAGGAGGACGAGACGTTGGACTCTATGTAGCTCGCATGGTTTATGTCAGTTAGAAGAACCTCCCTTAAGATAAAGTATTTTGTCTAATAGAAAAAAATAACAAAAAATTTTTTAGAATAGTATGTGTAAAGGCTCATGAATTTATTCAGACTATGCTTTACAGAAAGACTTTAGCTACAGTTTTTAGCTTTCAGATCTCATATTTAAAAGTGAGTCCTTTCTACACATAGATAGTATGATTTAAAGAGAGAACACAAGTACAACTTTTAGAACTAAATGCTATGGCTTATGAGATTTATAAAGTGTGTTTTGCTCCTTATTGTTATGTATTTTAGTAATTCAAATATTCATGCTTATGTGAGTCATTTACATTTAGCATGCATTGTTTTATAAATGATGATTATGAGATGATATTTTATTTATGCATTCACCCACATATACTCAGTATATCCTCAAAGTACTGATCCACATATACATCTATGAGCTACATTATCTCATAATGTAGGTTCAGGTGCTCAGTATCAGCTGCGTGAGTAGTTCGAGCATCTTCGTCTATATCCGACAGTTGGTGAGTCCTCATAGTTTGGGGACTTATTACTCAGATTTTACAGTTTATAAATTTATGAGATTTTAGCATTTCTCTTAGACAATTTGAGTTAGCTGGAGGTTTGTCCCAGTGACTCTCCAGTATTAGTAGTAGAGGCTTGTCAGACTTCTAGTTTTGATTTAGATTATTCAGTATTGATGTTTCAGATATTAATCCCAGATATTTCAGACAGTTTCCGTATTTTAGCATGACTTTTATATCTATATTTCTATTATTATGAGATTTAGGCTCAATAGTATACATACAGGGTTAGCTTAAGGCTACTTGTAGTCTTAAGCACCGTGTGATGTTCTGAGACTAGGTTTCGGGATATTACAACCATGCCACGAGTACTAACACTGGCTGTGTAGATCCACTGGTATACTGTCCTAAAGGACTAAGGGTGTCAAGCCTAAATTGACGGGTGACCCCTAGGAGGTAGTCAAGCCTAACTGACGAGTGACTCCTTAAATCCTATGCTGACTACGTAGTTCTGGAGCACAAGGACTGCTACTAATGACTCTACTTAACTGACGGAGAAATCATCATCCCAGACTCGTCCGGTTCTAAATCCTACTCCCAACTGAACAGACTCAAAATACTGAATTGTTCTAAGTTTAACTGGTCATAATAACTGACTAAACTGATATTGCTCGTAACATGTCTAACACTAATCTGAAGATACTGGGGATAAGTAATCAACTAAGTGTTCAGGTATTCATAACCCCCAGGACTCAATAGCAATGATATTAAAATAATACTAAAACTTAAAGGACATAATATGAAAGCATTTATCAAAAAATCATTCTTATAGGCATTTCATCAAACACTTGATAGTCATAGTTCAAGCTAAGCATAGGAATAGTTTAAGACTTGTAAAAATAACATAATTTTAACATTAACATAACTAATTAGGGTTTAAATCAGAAAATAACATTATTCAAATGCGTGGGGTTCAGTATCAACAACAATTGCACGTAAACATGGTGTGGAATTACAATTCATGGGAGTTCATGGTTAAAATCACAATTTCTTGTAAAGATCACAACCTTGAATTTAAAATTGGATATGTGGACTCCATGAGTTAATGCGACCCACGGATGAACATTTAACATACCTTGATTTCTGAATTTGTGGGAATTGACAACGAATTCTTGAGATTTGACCTTGAATCTTGAAGGTTAGGGTTTCGTTCTTGAAATAGGGCTACTTTAATTTAAGAGAATTGTGTAATAATGAGAAAATAAAGCTCCATTGGGACCTAAATCCCATATTTTGACCGAGTGGGGTGAATTTAAAGGACTTAAATGCCCTTGGAATTTAAAAACTCAAAACTGAATTGAAAATCCCGATTTTTGGCTCCGGTGCGACGCGGTGCTATCGTGTTGCGCCACTGGAAAAAGGAAAATTCCAAACTAGAACTTTGGTGCGATGCAGATCCATCACGGTGCCTCATTGAATGTGAATTTTTCCCTTGGCACGATGCAGCAAAATCGCATTGGGTGCACTAGATAAGGGACGAGTCCTATTTTGCTCTCCACCACAATGCGATGTCTTTCCCATTAAGATTTCTGGTGTGATACTGGCTTATTGCGGTGTGCCACTGGAAAGAGATGAATGGGAATTTGGGCTTCACCACTACGTGGGCTAGTTGCAGTGCTTCACTAGAAAAGGATGAGTGCCATTCTTGTGGCCTCTGCGACGCGATGCTGCTCATTTTGACCCACTTCCTTTACTAAAAGTGCTATAACTTCTCACCCAAGTATCCGATTTAGGCGAAATTGGTATTGTTTGAAAGTTAATTCAATTTCCTACAATTGGGTGGGTCTTGAGTTTGAAAATCCTTAGTATAGAAAAATATATGCTCATTTGAAGTTGACTAGAGTAATATTCTTCTCGAAAAGTCAATCGGTAAGGAATATTTTAATCCGTCTAATACCTGGGAGTTGTTTGAGGAATTAATATGCACCAATATCACTCGTAAAACTACAAAAGAATTACAAGGTACTTTGCATGAGTTTGAAATATGGCTCTAACATAGGTTTGGATTTGCGGGGTATTACAATATCTCCCTCTTGGGAACATTCGTCCTCGAATGAGATCGGTTAAGCTAAAAGTACTGAGGAACTTAGGTTACATGCTGAATATTCATGATGAAAAAGTGATTACATAACTGAGCCTAAAATATGAAACATGACTGAACTGATTATGTTAATGCATACTGACATGAGAATGATATGCAGCTGAAACTGATCATGGAAAAGAGAAGTTCTAAGAAAGTTGTTACCTTAAGCTGAATCTGAGCTTGCGGAGAAAATATGAGGGTACTTGGTCCGTATATCTACTCTTGCTACCCAAGTGGCTCCCTCAATGGACTGATTTCGCCAAAGAACTTTGACTAGGGGGACTTATTTGTTCCTTAGTCTACAAATCTGTCGATCAAGGATCTCAATTAGAATTTCTTCATAAGAAAGATTATTCTGAACATCTACACTTTCTAAGGGAACAATTATAGCTGGGTCACCAATATACTTTTTCAATAAGGAGACATGGAACACTGGGTGCACTGATGCTAAGTTTGCAGGCAACTCAAGCTCATAAGACCTTTATGAAATGGTTCAAAATTCTGTAAGGCCCAACATATCGAGGACCAAGCTTCCCCTTTTTATCAAACCTCTTCAATCCTTTCATGGGAGAGATCTTTAGATATACAAAATCTCTAATCTCAAACTCAAAATCCTTTTTTCTTACATCCGTATAAGATATCTGTCAGCTTTGGATTGCCTTAAGCCTCTGTAAGATAATCTAAACTTTCCCCAAAGTATCAAACACCAAGTCAGGTTTATCAAACCTGTTTTACCCACCTCAAACCAACCAATCAGAGATCTACATCTTCTTCCATATAGAGTCTCAAACGGAGCCATTTGAATACTGGAATGATAGCTATTACTATACACGAATTCAATCAAAGGTAAGTGGTCATCCCAACTTTCCTTAAATTCAACAACACACGCTCTCAATATGTCCTCAAGGGTGTGAAAGGTCCTCTCTACCTGACCATCTGTCTAAGGGTAAAAGGTTGTACTGAGGTGAACTTGGGTACCAAGACCCTTCTGAAAAGCTTTCCAAAAGTGAGAGGTGAATTGGGTACCTTTTTCTGATACGATAGATAGCGAAACACCGTGCAACCTAACCAACTTTTCAATATAGAGCTTGGCATAGTCTTTGGCTGAATAAGAAGTATGGACTGGAAAGAAATGGGTTGATTTGGTCATCATGTCCACAATGATCCAAGTAGAATCATTCTACTGATGAGTATGAGGGCAAAGCCATCACAAAATCCATGTTTACTACTTCCTACTTCTAAGTGGGAATTTTAAACTCCTACATAGACCCACTAGGCTTCTGATGCTCAATATTAACCTATTAACAAATAGAGCACTTATCTACAAACTCTGTAATGTCCCTCTTCATCCTACTCCACCAATAGATTTCCCACAAATCGCGGTATATCTTATTATCCCTCGGATGAATCGAGTAACGCGCACCATTTACTTCTGCAAGAATTTTCTATCTCAACTCATCAACATACGACACACACAATCTACCCTGGCAACGCAACACACCATATCTCCTTGGGAGAAAACCTCTACTTTCTGATCTCTGACTAACTCTTTCAACTTAACCAGACTAGGATTGTTATCCTATTTTTCTTTTAGTTCAACAACCAAAGAGGACTCTGAACTATTTTGAACCCAAGAGCTGCCCTCAACTGAATCAACCAAATGAACACCTAACCTAGCAAGATGATGAACTTCCTAAACTAACTTCTTCTGGTTATCCTCAACATAAGCAACACTACCCATAGACAATCTGCTAAGGGCATCTACTACTACATTGGCCTTAATCGAGTGATACAAAATACTCATATCATGATCTTTCAACAATTATAACCATCTTCTCTGATATAAATTCAAATCCATCTACGTAAACACCTACTGTAATCTTTTTTGATCTGTGAACACATCAATATGCACCTCATACAAATAGTGCCTCCAAATCTTTAAGGTAAACACAATAGATGCTAACTCAAGATTGTGGGTAGGATAATTCTTTTCATAGGGCTTAAGCTATCTAGAGGCATAGGCCACAACTTTACCCTTCTGCATCAAAACACACCCTAAACTAACTCTGGAAGCATCATAGTACACAACAAACCCATTTGAACAATCTGGTAATGTCAAAAATGGGGCTGAGGTGAGTCGAGTCTTTAACTCTTGAAAACTCTTCTCATAGGAATCTGACCACTGAAACTTAACTTTATTCTGAGTCAACCTGGACATGGGGATGCAATAGATGAAAACCCTTCAATAAACCATCGGTAATAGCTGGCCAAGCCCAAGAAACTCCTGATATTTGATGGAGATATGGGTCTGGGCTAGTTTTTCACCGCTTTAGTCTTTTGAGGATCAACTCTAATGCCATCACCAAAAATAATATGGCCAAGGAAAGCTACTGATCTTAGCCAAAATTCACACTTACTGAATTTAGGGAACAACTGATGGGCTCTAAGAGTCTGCAATACTATTCTAAGGTGTCTGTATGATCATTTTTGTTATGAGAATAGGCAATAATGTCAGCAATGAAGACTATGACAAATATGTCCAAGTACTACTTGAACACTCGATTCATCAAGTCCATGAAGGCTGTTGGGGCATTTGTGAGACCAAATGACATGACTAGAAACTCAAAGTAACCATACTGAGTTCTAAAAGTTGTTTTGGGAATTTCACATTCCCTAACTCTGAGCTGATGATAGCCCGATCTGAGGTCTATCTTAGAAAAATAACTGGCGCCATGAAGTTGGTTGAATAAGTCATTAATTCTGGGGAGTGTACATTTGTTTTTTATTGTGACTTTATTCAACTGATGGTAGTCAATACACATTCTAATAGCACTATCTTTATTATGCACGAATAGAACAGGTGCGCCCCATGGGAAAACACTAGGCCTGATGAATCCTTTATCTAGGAGGTCTTTCAACTGTTCTTTCAGCTCTTTAAGTTTAGCTGTAGCTATTCTGTATGGTAGAATAGAGATAGGCTGGGTATCTAGAACAAGTTTTATTTAGAAGTCAATTTCCCTTTCGGGATAAACTCTGAGAAGATCTTCAAGGAACACCTCTGCAAATTCCCTCACTACTGAAACTGACTCAATATTTGGAGTCTTAGAATTAGAGTCCTTGACTCGTACAAGATGATAAATACACTCCTTTGGTATCATCTTCTTTGCTCTAAGGTACAAAACAAGCTGACCCCTAAGCGCTGTAGTACTACCCCTCTATTTAAGAACTGGTTCATTTGAGAACTGGAAATGAACTATCCTATTTCTACAATCAACTGAAGCATAGCATGAGTGGAACCAATCTATGCTGAGAATGAAATCAATATTCATCATCTCCAACTCCACAAGATCAACTGAGGTGACTTTTTGAGACACTGTAACCGGACAGTTCCTATATACCCACTGGGCTATAATAGAGACACCTACTGGGGTAGACACTGAGAAAGGATCTACTAAGATTTCAAGACTGACTCTAAAGTTGATGGCTATATAAGGGGTTACAAAAGAAAGAGAAGCTCCAGGGTCTAGTAAAGCATAAACATGTAAATGAAAGACGTGTAACGTACCAGTAACTACATCAAGAGAACTTTCCTAATATTTTTGGGACTGAAGATCATAGAGCCTTTTCTGACGCTCACCACTAGTAGTACTGGAAGTGGCACCCTACTAAGTCAGGCAGCCGGCTAGAATTGATGGGACTGGCCTTGCTGGCGCAAATCCCTTCCTTTCTGAGAAACTACCTGACACTCCCAAATTTGATGGCCTGGCTTGCCACACCCAAAGCATCCATCACTGCCTGCTCTACACTCACCCTGATGGTTTCTACTGCATTTCTAGCATAAAGGATTTGTATGACTACTGTTTACACTACCTTGGGACATAAAGCCTGGTGCTCTATTCCTATTATCATTTATGAATTTGGGTACTGAGGCACTAGCTGAAGATGAAGCTGGGACTGAAGATTTTCGTCGGAACTAAGGAAGATTACCACCTTCTGACCTTGGCTGAGTAAAACTAAAGCTACCTATTCAAGCTCTCTTGTTCTCTCTCCATCTCCTTATTTTTCTACTTTTTAATCTGTTGAGCATGGACCATAAGCCTAGATATATGTATATCCTTAATTAACATCTTAGTCCTACACTCTTTGACCATACTGTCAGATACCCTAGACACGAACATGGTCATCTTAGACCTGCTATCAGCCACCACATGAGGAACATACCTAGCTAACTGAGTACAATTAAGAGAATACTCCTTCACACTCATGTTACCTACCTCAAGTAGATAATATCTAACACCTTAGCCTTTTTCAGCTCCAATGGAAAAATCTATCTAAGAAGGTTGTAGCAAACTCCTCCCACTTTATAGGCCCTGTATCGGCACCCCTATCTTTTTTCCACTGCTTAAATCAAGTGTGGGCTATATCCTGTAGTAAGTAAGCATCCAATACAACACTCCCACTAGAAGTCACCCCTCATAATATCTGTTACTTTCTGTACCATGTCTAGGAATTCCTATGGATCCTCTTCAAACTTGGGTCCCAATAAAGAAGGAGGATTCATTTGGGTGAAGTCTCAAATTCTGGCGGCGGCAGTATTGGCCACTAGGTTGGCCAGAACAACGGCTTTCTGATCATTCTAAGCCATGACAGAGTGATCTAGAGTACTAAATGCAACTCTAAACTCTACATAAGAAACATACCCGTTCAGGGGATCTTCCTAAACGGGCGGAGGTGCTGGCTGGTTCCCATTTCTTCTTCTATTTGTCTTTCTGGGAGGCATATTTTGTAAACGGAAGAGAGAACATATTAGACAGAAAGTTTAACATGAGCTCATGCTCATTTGCATGACATGAATACTGAAAAAAGGAGAACTTTTCTTAAAACGCCCCATAGCCTCTTGTTCATAAGTGTGGCACACTTGACATCCATGCACAAGACACTACTCGACGCGGCTTTCAGACTCCCAAGAATTATTTAAAACCTTAGGATCTGATACCAAGTTTATAATGCCCCGAGAGTACACCCTGGGCATCACGCATGAGCTAGTAACTACTGTGACCACTAAATGATAACAATCAAATAACATGTACGGAATATCTGAATATGCCATAAGGTTTTAAATACTAAAATATTTTTGAATCATGAATATGGAAAACAACTATCTGAAAATGACTGTTTAAAACTGATAAGATCAAAGTAATTGGTTGACTGTCTGAAGTGTTCGAAAGCCTCTAAAACTTACTAAATAAGAGTTGATGGGACAGGCCCCAACTAACTACTAAACTGAAAATATGAAAATAAATATAGTCTGTCCTCAAAATATGAGGACTTACCACTGCTACAGCTGATAATCTGGAAGGTCTATGCGTAATCCAGGAACTGAGCATCCGAACCTATGATATATATATCATAACGCAAACAAAAGAGTATGCGATCAGTACTTTGAATATACTGGTATACTAAATGAGGTAGACTGATATGCATGGTTTATGTACAGGAATAATATCTAACTGGATGAATAACATAAAGTACTGAGTAAAAGCATGATATTTGTAACTACTGGACATGTATGACCGAGCGTAAAATATGTTCTAAATATAATATGTACTGAAATATTAAAATCTGATAACTGAATAACTCTTATTTATATGCTATGGTTAATACAATTTTGAATTAAAATATACTGAATACTGAACTGATACTCTGGGAGCTATCATCTAACCGACATGCCCCAATGAGCAAATTGGGGTCCAACCTGTGACCCCAGTTGGAAGGGTTTCAGTACCATGCCACAGGCACTAACACTAGCTGTGTGGATTCACTAGTATATTGTCCCGCATGACTAATAGTCTCAATCCCCAACTGACGGGTGACCCCTGGGAAGTAGTCAAGCCTAACTGACAGGTGACTCCTCAAATCCTACACTGGCTACATAGTTTTGGAGCACATGGACTGCTACTAACAACTCTGCCTAACTAACGAGGAAGTCATCATCCTGACACTCGCTTGGTGTTAAATCCTACTCCCAATTAAACTGACTCAGAATATTGAAATATTCTAAGTTTCACTAATCATGATAACTGACTGACCTGATATTGCTCGTAATATGCCAAACTAATCTAAAGATACTGAAGCTAATTAATCAACTAAGTGTTTGGGTATTCATAACCCCCAAGACTCGATAGAAATGATATTAAAATAGTACTAAAACTTAGGACATAATATGAAAGCATTTATAAAAATTCATTCTCGTAGGCATTTCATCAAACACTTGATAGTCATAGTTCAAGCTAAGCATGGGAATAGTTTAAGGCTTGTAGAAATAACATAATTTCAACATTAACATAACTAATTTGGATTTAAATCAACAAATAACATTATTCAAATGTATGGGTTTCAATATCAACAACAAGTGCATGTAAACGTTGTGTAGAATTACAATTCATGGGAGTTCTTGGTTAAAATCATAATTTAAAATCACAATTTCTTGTAAAGATCACAACTTTGAATTTAAAATTTGATACGTGGACTCCATGGGTGAAAGGGACCCATGGTTGAACATTTAACATACCTTGATTTTTGAATTTGTGAGAATTGACGGTGAATTCTTGAGATTTGACCTTGAATCTTAAAGGCTAGGGTTTGTTTCTTGAAAGAGGGCTACTTTAATTTAAGAGAATTGTGAAATAATGAGCAAATAATGCTCTATTGGGACTTAAATCCCACGTTTGGACTGAGTGGGGTGAAGGGAAAGTACTTAAATGCCCTTGGAGTTTAAAAAATCAGAACTGAACTGAAAATCTCAATTTTTGGCTTTGGCGCGATGCGGTGCTATCGCGTTGTGCCGCTGGAAAAAGGACAATTTCGAACTGGAACTTTTATGCGATTTGAAGCCATAGCGGTGCCTCATTGAATGGGAATTTTCCCTTTGTTGCGATGCGACAAAATTACATTGGGCTCACTGGATAAGGGACGAGTCCTATTTTGCACTCCACCGCGATAGGGTGTCTGTCCCATTGGGATTTTTGGCGCGATACTGGCTTATTGTGGTGAGCTACTTCAAAGGGTCGAATGGAAATTTAGGCTTCACCACGATGTGGGCTAATCGCGCTGCTTTATTGAAAAAGGACGAGTGCCATTCTTAGGGCCTCCGCTATGCGGTGCTGCTTATTTTGACCCACTACATTCACTAGAAGTGCTATAACTTCTCACCCGAGTATCAAATTTAGGCAAAATTGGTATTGTTGGAAAGTTAATTTAATTTCCTTCAAGTTGGTGGGTCTTGAGCTGGAAAATTCTTAGTAGAGCAAAAGATATGCCTGTTTGAAGTTGACTTGACCAACATTCTTCTCGAAAACTCAATCGGTAAGGAATATTTTAATCTGTCTAATATTTGGGAGTTGTTTGAGGCCTTAATATACATCAATCTCACTTGTAAAACTACCAAAGAATTACAAGGTACTTTTAATAATCTTGAAACATGGCTCTAACATAGGTTTGGATTTGTGGGGTATTACACCACGAAATTATCATCGTTACCTGTGTTCTCTGTAAAAATAATAATGAGGAGTGAGACACTAGCTAAGTGAGTATTAACACTTATGTTCTCTGTAAAAATAATAGCAAGGAGTGAGACACTAGCTAAGTGAGTAATAACACTTAAGCATAACCGTTTTAATTGGGACAAGTCATAAAACATCATGAAATAAATGCTCTTTCAGAAAATAGTAACAATAAGCAGTATCATTTGTTTCAAGTAAGCAAAATAAAACCAATAGTTCAGTAATAAAATCAATAGCATCATAACATATAAAATATTACATATTTGGGAGATTCCTAAGAATGAATCGTGTAATCAGTGCGGCATTCTACATTAAGAATAGCTAATAATAGTGTACCCCTCATAAAGAAGTTAAATATCATATCAGTAGTTCCCTACTCGAGAGAGATCAGTAACAGTATGCTAGTTCTACCTTCCCAATAGTGAGGGCTATATCAGTCATCAGTAAATACAAGGTGCACCAAGTCTAACAATCCCACCGCTAGATACAAAATTCAAATCAAGGTCTACTCTAATTTATACTTTCTTTGTAAACAATAGATATTCATATGAAAGCGTTTTTCAAAATAGAACATAACTTTAAAGTTCATATCAAATCATATTACTTTTAAACTTTGATAAAACTCATGTCAAAAATACTTATTTCTTATGTAAGTAAAGAACTTTCATAACATCAGTAATCATATCTCAGGTAATGGTAAACATGTATTATAAGTATCTCAAATACCCAATTTCAATATCATATCAAGTAAAGGACTTTCCCCACATGCAATTTCAAAGCATTTAATAATTCTTGTTTCATCAAATCATATATAAAATATGCAAGTTATGAAACACAAATCATGAAAAGATTACTACTCACAGTACACGTGTTGGAATACCAAACTTGTCACCTCGAATGATTCGTATTACTTTCTTGGATCAAATCTATAATCACATCATATCAATCTCGTGTTAACTTTCTTGTTTAGGCTAATTTCATGATAAATTTAGATTACCCAACTCTCAAATAGTTCATGACAACTTTCAATTCATCAAACTTTGTATCTAAAATCATACCTTATAGCCCATAGTTCTTATCTTTAGTAATTAAATTTCACTGCTCCAAGTAAATAACCTAAACTAGAAATCACAAAGAGATATAGAAGAAAATTTACCTTAGTGTTGGTAATTGTGGTTCAAATCAAAATAGATGCCAAAAATTCCATTTCAGAACTTTCAGAGGCTTGAGAAATCAAACCTGCAATTTCTTTCAACCAAATTTGTGTTTTCCTTTTGCTGCCCATAATTCCATGAACTTGAAGAGTTGAATCATGAGAAGGATATACGGCCTTTTCCCTTTTACTTATTTTTTTTTTATGATAAAACTTCGTCGCTCTCTTTCACTAGAGAGGAAAAATTCATGCCCTTTTTTCCAAGAGTTTCTTACACAAAATCTTCCCCTAATTTCACTTTAACTTTTGACTTCAATTTTTCCTAGTATGTTTCTGATGGGCTAAGCCCATTAATATTCCTTTTTTTTAAAATACTATTTTCTTTCATTTTGTCTTTTTTTATAAATACTACTATATCCTTATATAATTTGGGGTGTTACATAGAGCTTGGTATATGTAGCTCTCCAAGTTTCTTCTTGAGAGTGAGTTTAGAGGGGAAAAATTGACAACACCTTTTTACAAGGAGCAAATTTGTTGATAGTTCAAGTCTATGTGAATGATATTATTTTTAGAGAAACTTCAGACACACTATGTAAAGACTTTGACAAACTTATAGGAAGTGAATTTGAGATGAGCATGGTGGAAGAGTTAAATTTCTTCCTAGTTCTGTAAATCAAACAGACTTCTTTAGGGACTATGATTTGTCAAGAAAAGTATATCAAGGAACCGCTGAGCAAATTCCTCATGAACGATGTCAAGCCAGTGGACACTCTTATAGGTACCAACTACAAGCTGGACATTAATGAATCAGGTCCTAAGGTGAATAAAATAATGTATAGAGGAATTGTTGGAGCTCTTCTATACCTAACACCTAGCAGACCATATATTGTATTTAGTATTTAAATATATGCAAAATTCTAGGCATGTTCAAAGAAATCTCACTTAAAGGTTATAGGGGACTTGATCCTTTATTACCCTTCAGATGACTCTTTTGATCTAACTGGTTATGCTGATGCAGATTATGCAGGGTATCTGATGGATAGAAAAAACACATTAGAAATGACTCATTTTCTAGGATCCAGTCTAATCTCCTATGGAAGCAAAAAGCCTAGTATATTGTTGTTGCCTCATGATATGCTTAACTTTTATGAATCAAGCAACAACTTAAGGATTTTGGAGTTGTGACAAACTCCATTCCTTTATTCTATGACAACATCAGTGCTCTCCACATAGCAAAAAATTCAATTCAACACAAAAGAACCAAGCACATTGATGTGAGACATCACTTTTAGAGAGACAATGTTGAAAAAGGCACAATTTGTGTGAATTTATGCAAAACTAAGGATTAAGTGGTTGATATATTCAGCAAGGAATTGCATAGAGATCAGTTTGAGAAGAACAGACTCAAACTTGATGTGATGGAAATGACTTGAGTTCTATACAATCATTTCCATTTCTTTTTATTGCATTAGCTAGAATTAGAATGCAGGTGTTCAAATGTGAGTTTATGGACAAGTATAACTAGTCTCATACCTTCTACAGGTATATACCGCTGGTGAATTAGTCAGGCTAAAAGTAGGTGTGGGTCAGACTCACGTAGAAGAGAAGCTTCACCTGGTCCATACCACAAGGTTAGTACCACTACTTTGTATGATTTAAAATATTAAAATAACCTCTTGAAAATGTCACGTGACCAACCACGTCTCTTTTTCTCTCTTCATATCACTATTCCATCAAGCATTAAGATGAAGCGGCATGTCCAATAGGGACCACACACGTCACTTTACTTGTATTCCAAAAATCACCCCATTGATCTCCATTAAATACCCCTTTTTCCTATTTCATCTTTTTAACACCATTAACTATTAGCTCTCTTGTAAACCTGTATCCTCAGAATAACAAATTCTTTTGTTCATCTTTGTTTCTATTTCGTGAGCTTAAAGCTCTAACTGCTAAATGTCTCTTCCTTCGTCTTTTGTTAAAACATACTCAGAACAAAATGCTCCCATTGTTTAACATTTTCCAGAAATCCCTCATTGGCTTTTGAAAACCCTTTCTTAGAAGAAAATCCTTTGCCACCCTTGGTTACTGAAGGACTCTTTGGGTTACCTATTGGTGAAGAACAACTAGTGACAAACACTTAAACCCCTTCCCTGAGTGTGGACCCAGAAACCTCTGAAAAGATCTCCTTATGTACCAAATCTACATCTCAATGACTCTCTATTCTTGTTCATGAGAGCACCTCAACTAGTTCAATTCCTAAGTCAAATGCGATACCTGAATTGTCCAAGGGACTAGTTCCCCTAGCAGTTGTTGAACCTCCTGAGGTAGAACAAAGTCTATTTTAAGGTGATTTATTGAGGGGCGTGGAAACCCTCCAAGGAGTTTTGAGGTGGGTGCTGAGTGGGTAGTCGATAGTCTGACAAAACTAACATCAGGTTCTCCATTGTTCTTTGATGCTCCTCCAAAATCTCCTGGTCCCAAATATGATGTTGCCCATCTTTCTAGAAGGGTATCTAAGGAAGTTGTTCATTCTTCAGTTAAGGATGATGATGATGAGGATGTTTTTGTAAATTTTTTCTGGAATAGAATGAGAAAAAGAGGATATTCAAGAAAGATCAAGTCTTTGAGAATCCTATTCAACGATCGTATAGTACTCGAAGGACAGAGAAAAATTAATGAGTGATGCATTAAAGACAAGTAAGAGAGCCACTACCAGAAAGTGAAATGCTAAGAAAAAAGATTGCAAGTGAGAAACCTACGTCGCCTCCTGAGAAGGTAGCGGGTGTGGAGGGGGATGATAGAAATGAGGAAACGAAGAATCATGATGACGTTGTTGTTCCTTCTAGGAGAAAAAAGAATAGAATGGGGGCTTCGAAGCCTACAACACCCAATCCAAAGGGTGCTAGTAAGAAAATAATCACCATTCAAAAAAATAAGAGTAGAAGTTTTCAGCGGACCTGGTACTAATGGTAACACACAAGAATGTAAGGGAACTAGTAGAATAGATGAGGGACTTGGTTCCTCCTTAAAAAGAATAAAGATTCAAGTGGTGGTTCCTGGTCTCATAAGAGAGGAGAGGAAAAAGATCCTCAATCCCAAAAGGTATTAACTGGGAGGGTTTTTGACACAAGAATCTGAGATGAACCTGGAATAACTGAGCTTGTTCAATACGTTGAACACCAAGATTGTCTGCAACTTTTTGAGCCTCGGGCACCAATGTTCTATTAAGATGAAGTCAAGGACTTCTTCTTTACATTAGAATATGTTGATAATGCATCCAGTCTCACTGTAATGGTGTATGCAGTCAAAAATATTTCTTGATATAAAGTTACCTGGGCCGATCCTTGGTGTACCTGTTGATGGGATTAAGTCAGTCCAAATCCTAGGGGAACTGGAGCATTCAGAGGAGTGTCGGGAGTTTAGTTATTGTAGACGTTTTAGGGTAGAAGAGGTTAGAGAGGCTGTTCGCAGGATGCGGAGGGGTAGGGCGACGGGGCCGGATGAGATTCCGGTGGAGTTTTGGAAGTACGTTGGAGAGGCTGGGGTAAGGTGGTTGACTGGTCTGTTTAATGAAATCTTCAAGACGGCAAAGATGCCCGAGGCATGGAGGTGGAGTACCGTGATCCCTCTTTATAAGAATAAGGGTGACATCCAGTGTTGCAATAACTATAGGGGGATTAAGTTATTGAGTCACTCTATGAAGATTTGGGAGAGAGTGGTCGAAGGAAGGCTGAGACGGATAGTGTCTATTTCGGAAAATCAGTTTGGATTTATGCCTGGGCGCTCGACGACGGAGGCAATTCACCTGGTACGGAGGCTGGTGGAACAGTACAGGGAAAGGAAGAAGGACCTGCACATGGTGTTTATCGACCTAGAGAAGGCTTACGACAAAGTTCCCAGGGAGGTGCTTTGGAGATGCTTGGAGGTGAGTCGGGTCCCGATGGCTTATATCAGAGCAGTTAAAGATATGTATGATGGAGCGAAAACTCAGGTAAGGACGGCGGGAGGAGACTCAGAGCATTTCACTGTCTTGACAGGATTGCATCAGGGATCTACTCTTAGTCCTTTTTTGTTTGCCTTGGTGATGGATGTATTGACGCGACGTATTCAAGGAGAGGTGCCTTGGTGTATGCTTTTTGCAGACGATGTAGTTCTGATTGACGAGACCCGAAAGGGTGTGAATGACAAATTAGAGGTGTGGAGACAAACTCTTGAGTCTAAAGGGTTCAGGTTGAGCAGAAGCAAGACAGAGTATTTGGAATGCAAGTTTAATGACGTGAGGTTGGAGGACGAGGTGGTCGTGAAGCTGGATTCGCAGGAGGTATGTAAGAGGGATAGTTTCAAGTATCTCGGGTCCGTGATACAGGGTAACGGTGAGATTGACGAGGATGTCTCGCACCGTATCGGGGCGGGATGGTTGAAGTGGAAGCTCGCGTCGGGGGTGTTGTGTGATAAGAAGGTGCCGCCCAAGCTTAAAGGCAAATTCTACAGGATGGTAGTCCGCCCGGCCATGTTGTATGGAGCGGAGTGTTGGCCAGTTAAGAACTCCCACATCCAAAAAATGAAGGTGGCGGAAATGCGGATGTTGCGCTGGATGTGTGGGATGACTCGAGGGGATAGAGTTAGGAATGAGACTATCAGGGAGAAGGTTGGTGTGGCTCCAGTGGAGTGCAAGATGCGGGAAGTCCGATTGCGCTGGTTCGGACACGTGAAGAGGAGGGGCATGGATGCCCCAGTTCGTAGGTGTGAGAGACTAGCGTTGGATGGTTTTAGGCGGGGTAGGGGTAGGCCGAAGAAGTATTGGGGTGAGGTGATTAGGCGGGATATGGAGCAGTTGCAGCTCACCGAGGACATGACCCTAGATAGGAAGGTCTGGAGGACGCGAATTAGGGCAGAAGACTAGGGCCAGTTTGGGTCGCTAGTGTAGGGTTTTACTTGTTGGGGGTAGTATTCTTGTTATGATTCCGTGCTCCTTGTTTTAGTAAGAGGCTGGGTGCTTTCCCCTGTTTCTTTCTATTTATGGCTGCCGTATTTATGTTATTTATGTTATGTTATTTATGTTATGTAGTCTTGTAACTTTGTTCGGTGCTTTAATATGTATTGGCCTGGTATCTTGTGTCTTGAGCCGGGGGTCTATCGGAAACAGCCTTTCTACTTCTTTAGAGGTAGAGGTATGGACTGCGTACATCTTACCCCCCCAGACCCCACCAGGTGGGAATACACTGGGTTTGTTGTTGTTGTTGTTGTTGTTGTTGTTGCCTTCGTGCAGTCTGCTTCTAAGATTGGTGGAGATTCTAGAGCTGGATTCAGAAGAAGTTTCTAAAAGGTGAGTTTCAACTGCTTTTTAAATTTGTTAACAAGGTACTGCTATAGTAGCCTATACAACAGACCTATTTTTGATGGAAACCCTTACTAAGTTTGAAATGATCAATCTGCGTGCTCTAATTCTTGAGCATTTTTATAAAGTTCTATAGGTCAAGGATAGAAAACATGGGCTTCCTTATGGATTGTTCCTCACTAAAGTCTTCAAGCACTTCAAAATAGAATGTATGGGAGGTATTTAATGGAATGGCAAGTAAATGTTTACTATGACCTCATTGATTGAAAATGAGTACGTGGAAGAGAAAGTTGGGACCAAGTCTCAAGTGTCGGAGCTGTTGGATGTTCAGGAATGCCTAAGTGGTGAGTTGGAGGAGATGAGGGTGTCAGTGGCTGCAACCAATGTTGAGATATCACAGCTGAAAGCTAGGATGCAATAATTAATGTCTGAGGGACCTGGTGCCTCTATGGTCTGAGGGATGAGAATACTGAGTTGAAGGCATAAATTACTACACTTACTGATGAGGCCTTGAGTCTTTAGGAGGTCAAAGATCTCACCAAATAGTTGTTGAATGCTCATGCTGCGAAGAGTGCTTGAATGGAACTACTTCTTAAGTCTCTAGCTCCCAAACCACCTTCTTTATAGGATCAACTCCTTTTAAGCCCTGTGTATCTCATATTATGCCCTCCTATTTTTGAACCTATTTTTTTGTCTCTGTTAATCATGGCATTTTTTATTGTTTTAATGTTTTGCCTCTAAAAATGTAACTGGTGCTGGCTTCTTAATAATGAAGTATCTTCTCTTATTGTTCTCTACTAAATGTCTTATGTCTCTTTCTTTCATTCATGTTAGTGTAGCTTCAATGGCCATGTGTTAACTTTTCTGTTTACTAATTCTCTTGGTTTACTATTATTCTTTTTTAATGATGCCAAAAGAGGGAAGTTGCTGGTTTTGATTGTGGAGGGACCTAGTGCTATCAATATGGGGAATATGCTACATGGGAAAGTGGTCCTAACGATAGGGATAATAGTTTGTCATCATCAAACAACAACAACAACAACAACAAACCCAGTGTATTCCCACCTAGTGGGGTCTGGGGGGGTAAGATGTACGCAGTCCATACCTCTACCTCTGAAGAAGTAGAAAGGCTGTTTCCGATAGACCCCCGGCCCAAGACAGTCGCCACACAAATATAAATATAAATATAAATATAAATATAAATATAAATATAAATACAAATATAAATATAAATATAAAGTAACGCATAGGTAGTAGGAAACATCGGGAAGCACTCAGATACCTAATAAAACATGGAACACCGAAATCATAACAAGAAGAAGAATAGGAATAGGAATAAAAATAAGAGTAGGAAGAATAACAGGAATAAACCCCACCAAAAAAAAAGAAAAAAAAAAAAAAAAAAAAAAAAAATTTCCTACCCTTGTGCCCCCAAACTGGCCTAGTCTTCTGCCCTAATCCTCGCCTTCCAGACCTTCCTATCTAGGGTCATGTCCTCGGTGAGCTGTAACTGCTCCAAGTCCCGTCTAATCACCTCTCCCCAGTACTTCTTCGGCCGACCCCTACCCCGCCTAAAACCATCCAACGCTAGCCTCTCACACCTACGAACCGGGGCATCCATGTCCCTCCTCTTCACGTGTCCAAACCAACTCAATCGGACTTCCCGCAACTTGCACTCCACTGGAGCCACCCCAACCTTCTCCCTGATAGTCTCATTCCTAACTCTGTCCCCTCTAGTCATCCCACACATCCAGCGCAACATTCGCATTTCCGCCACCTTCAATTTTTGGATGTGGGAGTTCTTAACTGGCCAACACTCCGCTCCATACAACATGGCCGGACGGACTACCATCCTGTAGAATTTGCCTTTAAGCTTGGGCGGCACCTTCTTATCACACAACACCCCCGATGCGAGCTTCCACTTCAACCATCCCGCCCCAATACGGTGCGAGACATCCTCGTCAATCTCACCGTTACCCTGAATCACGGATCCGAGATACTTGAAACTATCCCTCTTACATACCTCCTGCGATTCCAGCTTCACTACCACCTCATCCTCCAACCTCACGTCATTAAACTTGCATTCCAAATACTCTGTCTTGCTTCTGCTCAACCTGAACCCTTTAGACTCAAGAGTTTGTCTCCACACCTCTAATTTGTCATCCACACCCTTTCGGGTCTCGTCAATCAGAACTACATCGTCCGCAAAAAGCATACACCAAGGCACTTCCCCTTGAATACTCCGCGTCAACACATCCATCACCAAAGCAAACAAAAAAGGACTAAGAGTAGATCCCTGATGCAATCCTGTCAAGACAGTAAAATGCTCTGAGTCTCCTCCCGCCGTCCTCACCTGAGTTTTCGCTCCATCATACATATCTTTAACTGCTCTGATATAAGCCATCGGGACTCGACTCACCTCCAAGCATCTCCAAAGAACCTCCCTGGGAACTTTGTCGTAAGCCTTCTCTAGATCGATAAACACCAAGTGCAGGTCCTTCTTCCTTTCCCTATACTGTTCCACCAGCCTCCGTACCAGGTGAATTGCCTCCGTCGTCGAGCGCCCAAGCATAAATCCGAACTGATTTTCCAAAATAGACACTATCCGTCTCAGCCTCCCCTCGACGACTCTCTCCCAAATCTTCATAGAGTGACTCAATAACTTAATCCCCCTATAGTTATTGCAACAAAAGGAGGAAAATATTATACCCCAAAGGTTTTAATGATCTACAAACTATTCCACAAATAGACTCGATAGGCATCCTATTATGTTTCCATTCGACCTGATCTCAGTTTAAATGAGCCTTGACAATAACGTGCTTGACTACAACTGGAAGTTGTACTTTACCGCAGAAAGTTGGTGGCTCCGCAGTAGAGTAACTGAACCTCGACCAATAGAAATATGCCTAGGTTTTTTTACCTTATTTATAAAAATACTTTGCTCACAACAAAACCTATTTTTTACAAGCATTAGTATCGAATTTCAAAAAACAAGTAAAAGCTGCTCAAGACCACAATTTACACAGGGACCCGATTGCTTGCTTATCTTAAGTCTAGTGTGTGTGTTGTATTATTGAGTATTTTGGTCTTATATTATAAATCTACTCCTAATTATAAAGGATAGTAGATGTGTAGATTGTCCAAAGTTTAATCCGAGTCTAAGCAACTAGAGTTGGTTGTTTGAGTTGGGCATAAGTTTGTCAGGTATTTGATAACTTCTTTCAAGTGTTGTGTCCTTGGTAGAGTTACCTAGGATATGTGACTAGAGCTAGTCAGTTCTAAGTGTGTTAAGAGTTATCACACTTGTTTTTTGATAGAGTTATCACAAGGATTAGTGATTATAGAAGTTTGTAATCACTTAGTATATTGAAGAAGAGTGAAGTTTGGAAATCCTAAATGGCAGGTCATGGTTTTTACGTCCTTTGAGCAAGAAAGTTTCCATGTGAAATTCATGTGTTCTTTAATTTGATGCATTATCTCTTCTCTAGTTGTTATTTACTGTATTCATAAGTTTAGGGACCTGGTCCGGTTGTGTTTCGATGGACTCATATTCCATCAGGGCCTCTTGTGCTATAAGATCAACTTGAAAACTACTAAAATTCCACAATATCTAGATTATACCATTAGGTGCATAAGTATAATTGTAGATTAAGCTATCACCAGGTAATATTTGTTGTGCTATTGCTGCAGCTTTAGGGTACTTCACTCTTGTCTCTACCATGCCCATCAATTTTGCATGATTCTCCCGTACATACCTTCTCAACTCCTTTTGCTTATACTTCTTAGACTCAAGTAAGTGCTCAGATACCACAACATTTGATTGTTGCAGTACTTTAAATATATTTCTTATAAATACACTATTTATTTGTGTATAAATCTTTTTACCCGTCTCAAGAGATCCTACCTTGACTTGTTTCCCCTTATTTTCAATAGGAGTGAACATCCATTCTTCGTGATCAATTCCTGCAAATCCTGTATTTTCCCCTTTATGCAAGGCATGAAACTGTTTTTGTGATGCTTGTATAGGTCCCTAAACTTATGGTTCTTTAGTTAGCTTTGGATGCTTTGGTTTAGGGGTGCTTGCTTTGGCTTCACAAGAACTGCTATTTTTCTATGTCTTCAGTGTTGCTTGTCTTTGCTCAAAGTGTATGACTATTACCAGATGTACTCAATTTCTATTTTCTCATTTAGGCTAAAAAATTATGCACACAGACATTACCTTATCCCTATACTTCTAAAGAAGTTTTCGAGCAGAGCATGTGGATGCCCATTGGACCTGAATCCAACCCTACTACAGCAGTTCCTGCTCTTATTCGCCCAGAGGTCCGCCCTGAAGCATAATATCTAATTTTAGTTTTCTCTATCTAATTATTTGTTTTTATTCTTATTTCTTGAAATATATAATCCTTTATCTGAAACTCCTTCTCGCCCAAAACCAAAATATTAAATAAGAGGCAATGCCTGTACCTAAAATATTTGAGACTATAATTTAGAGGTGGTTTAGATGTTTACTTTGCTTATGTTAAAATTCTTACAGGTGGTAAAGACGAGCGGTGTTATCATAAAGCCTATTCAATTCAAGGAGGTAAATCCCCATAAAAGAGCACAGGACCACAAATGTGGTAGTGCGCAAAACAAGAAGGGTAGTAAAAATAAGGGTAAAGCCACAAAGAAGTGTTAAATTTTGAGAAATTGATGATGAGATAGATATAGTTGGAGACTGCACTTACTAACTAACTTCTAACTTTCTCATTAATTTAACTAATCAAGTAATCCTAACTACTGACCGTACATTCTTGAGCTGATTAGTGGAAAACTGTACACTTAACTAACTGCTCAATATCCTCCCTCAAGCTAGGTTTATTTGAAACATTTTTCATTCCTAGCTTGGCAAGTAGGCATGTTAGATATAACTGAGACCTTTAGTAAGCAAGTCTGCAGGTTACTCTGTTGTATTTAATTACTATGGATGAACCATTATTTGCTGAACCTTTTCCCGAATAAAGTGACAATTGATGTCTCTGTGTTTGGTGTGTTCATGAAAAACTGAATATGCAGCTATTTGAATGGGTTGATTTGTTGTCACTATATATGGGAACTGAGAGATTTATATCCACTCCTAGCTTCTTAAAGCGACCAACTAGCCACACAATTTCATCAACACTACAGGATAGGCTCCTGTACTCAGCCTCTGCTGAGCTTCTTGAAATGGTGCGTTGCTTATTAGATTCCCATGATATCAAACAATTTCTATAAGTGATCAAGTATCCAGTGATAGACTTTCTGCCATTTGGATAGGAAGCCCAGTCAGCATCACAGTATGCAGTAAACTGATTTGAAGCAGTAGATGTCATGAACAAACCTAGTCCTGGTGAATGCTTAACATACTTAACCACACTCATTGCCACATCCATGTGTGATGTCTTGGTATTATGCATGAATTGAATTAAAAGCTAAACCATAAAGGAAATGATGACCTAGTTACAGTAAAGCAATCTTCCCACAAGTTTTTTATACACACCAGGAGCATCTAGTAGTTTTTCATTGCTGTCAGTAGGAGGGAAATGTAAATCAAATTCTATTGTCGTGAGTTTTTGATTCAACTCAATAGGATCTCCAACAGGCTTTAAACCATACAACCCTATTTCTAAAATTAATTCAAGACAATACTTTCTCTGATACATGATTATTCCTAATTCATTTTTTGGCAAATTCCAAACCTAAGAATTACCTCAATTTACTTAAGTCCTTGATCTTGAAATTCTCTTTAAGAATTTTCTTAGTGTCCAGGATCAACTTAGGATCATTTCCTGTTATTATGAAATCATCAACATAAATTCATATCACCACTAAGTTGTCACCTTGTGGTTTGTGAATAGGGAATAGTTAAAATGATTCTGTTGAAACCTTGAATCGATCAAAGCTGTAATTAATTTTATGTTCCATTGCCTGTTGGCCTGCTTGAGTCCATAAAGTGATTTTGTGAGCTTGCATACTGTCCCCTTCCCACTTTGATGGAAAAAATGTAGATGCATTTCCATATAAACATCCTTATTTAAATTAGCTTGAAGAAATGCATTAAAAACATCCATCTAGTGAATCTCCCAGTGATGTGCAATAACTAAAGAGATGACTACCCTGGCCATAACTATTTTCACAATAGTGGAATAAGTTTCTTGATAGTCTAAGCCTTCCTTTTGGTTATACTCTTTGGTTAACAACCTAGGTTTGAACCTATCAATCTATTGATCAGCTTTGTAAAACTTTTTTCGTGCACCTTCTTGTTAATTCTGCTAACATAAACATCCCATGAGAGTGAGTAATTAAGTTGGTATTAGGAGGCTCTCCCCCTCTCTCTCTCCCTCCCTCTCCCTCTCCCTCTCCCTACCTTCTCTCTCCCCGGTCCCCGGCCCCGTCGCCGACGCTGACCTTCGGAGCCGACCTCCGGTCGACCGTCGTCGTTGACCGACCCGATCTCCGGCTCCGGTCGCGGGCCACCGGCGCGACCTTCGACGTCAGCCCGCCGACCCCTCCCTCCCTCCCCCATAGCCGGATCCGGCGAGATCCACCCCCCCCAACCCCCCTTCGGTCTCCAGCAGGCCCCCCCCCCCCCCCCCCCCCCCCCCCCCCCCCCCCCCCCCCCCCCGCCGCAGCTCGGCCCCAGCCGCCGCAGCAGCAGCTCCGCCTTCACCCGCCAGCTGCTCGGTCGCCAACAGCCGCAGCACCCGGACGCCGACCAGTTCAGCCGGCCTCCAGCAGCCGCAGCTCCATCTCAGCACCGGAACTTACCGGAACCCGGTCAACGCTGGGTTCGGGTTTTCCGGCTTGGTCTACAAGCGTGACCCGGTGATCTCTAACCTTTGCTATTTCATTCCTTGCTATTTCATTTTATTCCCCGTTTCCTGCTAGTGTTATCCGACTTGCATTTGATTTACTGATATTGTCCGTGTCTGTTGTTGCTGTCGCTGTGGCTGTGGTTGTTTTCTTGCACTGCTTTTGATTGGGTATCTTCTTGTGATTTGTTGATATTATCTGTTGTCTATTGTTGCTATTGTCTGTTGTTTGTTGTTGCTGTGACTGTTGTCTGTTGTTGCTGTTGTTGTGGTCGTTTCTTACCTTTGAGTATATTTTCTTATATTTTCCTGTGTAGTGGCTGTGAGCGGTAATGGTTGGATAGGGTCATGTCAGAGGGGGTTGGGGTGTGGGGCAGTTGTGGGGGCGGGGGATGCGGTAAGGGCGGGAGTGGGAGGGAGGCCAAGGTATGGCTGCGGGGGCGGTAGGGGAGGGCGGGGGGATAGTGTTGGTAGGCTGAGGGTTGGTTCTTGGAATATAGGGACCCTTCAGGGTAAGTCTATAGAGCTTGTGAAGATTCTTAGGAAGAGGAGGATCAATATCGCGTGTATTCAAGAGACCAAGTGGGTAGGGTCTAAAGCTAGGGATGTGGATGGTTACAAGCTGTGGTACTCTGGGAGCGAGAGGCGGAGGAATGGAGTTGGCATCTTAGTAGATGAAGAGCTTAGAGGCCAGGTTGTAGAGGTGAAGAGGATCAACGATAGGTTGATGACTATTAAGTTGGTCATTCGGGGGTTTATCCTGAATGTGTGTAGCGCCTATGCGCCGCAAGTGGGCTCGGAGGGGGAGGAGAAGTTGCGGTTTTGGGAGGCTTTGGAGGAGGTACTGAGAGGCGTGCCTGGCTCAGAGAAGATTGTTGTAGCAGGAGATTTCAACGGGCACATCGGCGCGTTACCGGGAGGCTTTGGTGATGTACATGGTGGTTTTGGTTTTGGGGTGAGAAATGAAGAGGGGGCTACCCTTTTGGAGTTCGCAAGGTCCTTTGGGCTGGTGGTGGTGAACTCGGGCTTCCCGAAGAAGGACGATCACCTCATCACCTTTCGGAGCGCGATGGCCAGGACCCAGATTGACTTTATGTTGATCAGGAAAGGGGATAGGGTGTTGTGTAGGGACTGTAAGGTCATCCCGAGTGAGAACCTTTCGACCCAGCATAGGCTCTTGGTCATGGACTTGGGTATAAAGACGAATAGTAAGAGGAGGAGTAAGGAGTGTAGACCTAGAATTAAGTGGGGCGGTTTGACGCCAGTGAATGCGGGGGAGATAGGGGAGAAGTTGGCGGGAATGGGGGTGTGGGAGTGTAGGGGGGACGTGGATAGTATGTGGGATAGGGCGGCTAGGTGCATCAGGGAGAAGGCAAGTGAGGTGTTGGGTGTTTCTAGGGGCCGGGCCGGGCACCATCAGGGGGATTGGTGGTGGAATGAAGAGGTGGAGAAGAAAGTGCGGTCCAAGAAAGAGGCGTATGCTAAGTTGGTTGAGAGCAGGGACGAGGAAGAGAAGCGGGTAAACATGAAAGAGTACAAGCTAGCTCGGAAGGAGGCTAAGTCAGCAGTCACGGCAGCTAAGACGGCCGCGTTTGAGAGCCTATATGCGGGGTTACAGGGAAAGGAGGGGAGAAAAAGTTGTTTAGACTCGCTAAGGCTAGGGAGAGGAAGGGCCGTGACCTCGAGCAGGTGAGGTGCATTAAGGGGGAGGACGGCAGAGTGTTGATGGAGGACAGCTATATTAAGAATAGATGGAAGTCGTACTTTCATAGGCTCTTGAATGACGAAGGGGATAGAGCTATTGTGTTAGGGGAACTGGAGCTTTCAGAGGAGTGTCGGGAGTTTAGTTATTGTAGACGTTTTAGGGTAGAAGAGGTTAGACAGGTTGTTCGCAGGATGCGGAGGGGTAGGGCGACGGGGCCGGATGAGATACCGGTGGAGTTTTGGAAGTACGTTGGAGAGGCTGGGGTAAGGTGGTTGACTGGTCTATTTAACGAAATCTTCAAGACGGCAAAGATGCCCGAGGCATGGAGGTGGAGTACCATGATCCCTCTTTATAAGAATAAGGGTGACATCCAGTGTTGCAATAACTATAGGGGGATTAAGTTATTGAGTCACTCTATGAAGATTTGGGAGAGAGTGGTCGAGGGGAGGCTGAGACGGATAGTGTCTATTTCGGAAAATCAGTTTGGATTTATGCCTGGGCGCTCGACGACGGAGGCAATTCACCTGGTACGGAGGCTGGTGGAACAATATAGGGAAAGGAAGAAGGACCTGCACATGGTGTTTATCGACCTAGAGAAGGCTTACGACAAAGTTCCCAGGGAGGTGCTTTGGAGATGCTTGGAGGTGAGTCGAGTCCCGATGGCTTATATCAAAGCGGTTAAAGATATGTATGATGGAGCGAAAACTCAGGTAAGGACGGCGGGAGGAGACTCAGAGCATTTCACTGTCTTGACAGGATTGCATCAGGGATCTACTCTTAGTCCTTTTTTGTTTGCTTTGGTGATGGATGTATTGACGCGGCGTATTCAAGGGGAGGTGCCTTGGTGTATGCTTTTTGCAGACGATGTAGTTCTGGTTGATGAGACCCGAAAGGGTGTGAATGACAAATTAGAGGTGTGGAGACAAACTCTTGAGTCTAAAGGGTTCAGGTTGAGCAGAAGCAAGACAGAGTATTTGAAATGCAAGTTTAATGACGTGAGGTTGGAGGACGAGGTGGTCGTGAAGCTGGAATCGCAGGAGGTATGTAAGAGGGATAGTTTCAAGTATCTCGGGTCCGTGATACAGGGTAACGGTGAGATTGACGAGGATGTCTCACACCGTATCGGGGCGGGATGGTTGAAGTGGAAGCTCGCGTCGGGGGTGTTGTGTGATAAGAAGGTGCCGCCCAAGCTTAAAGGCAAATTCTACAGGATGGTAGTCCGTCCGGCCATGTTGTATGGAGCGGAGTGTTGGCCAGTTAAGAACTCCCACATCCAAAAAATGAAGGTGGCGGAAATGCGGATGTTGCGCTGGATGTGTGGGATGACTCGAGGGGATAGAGTTAGGAATGAGACTATCAGGGAGAAGGTTGGTGTGGCTCCAGTGGAGTGCAAGATGCGGGAAGTCCGATTGAGTTGGTTTGGACACGTGAAGAGGAGGGACACGGATGCCCCGGTTCGTAGGTGTGAGAGGCTAGCGTTGGATGGTTTTAGGCGGGGTAGGGGGAGGCCTAAGAAGTACTGGGGTGAGGTGATTAGGCGGGATATGGAGCAGCTACAGCTCACCGAGGACATGACCCTAGATAGGAAGGTCTGGAGGGCGCGAATTAGGGCAGAAAACTAGGGCCAGTTTGGGGCGTTATGGTAGGGAAGTTTTTGGTGGGGGTTTTATTCCTGTTATTCTTCCTATTCTTATTTTTATTCCTATTCCTATTCCTCTTCTTGTTATGCTTTCGGTGTTCCTTGTTTTATTACGAATCTGGGTGTTTTCCGATGTTTCCTACTACTTATGGGTGCCGTATTTACGTTATGAAATCCTGTTCTGTGTGTTACTTTATATTTGTGTGGTGTCTCGCGTCTTGAGCCGGGGGTCTATCGGAAACAGCCTTTCTACTTCTTCAGAGGTAGAGGTATGGACTGCGTACATCTTACCCCCCCAGACCCCACTAGGTGGGAATACACTGGGTTTGTTGTTGTTGTTGTTACCCATTTGCACCTTATTGGCCTCTTACCCTTATATAACTAAGTGATTTCCCAGGCGTGGTTGTCTTCTAGTGCCTTTATCTCACTCTTAATAGCATCAATCCACCCGCAGTCCTTTATTGCTTCCTGATAAGATGTAGGTTCCCTCTTTGGAGAAAATTTAGTAAC
The DNA here is from genome assembly GCA_030864225.1 of Capsicum baccatum var. pendulum. NCBI lineage: Eukaryota > Viridiplantae > Streptophyta > Magnoliopsida > Solanales > Solanaceae > Capsicum > Capsicum baccatum. The sequence goes on from CM061558.1 coordinate 252,326,981, forward strand.
AAAAATTCTGTAGGTTGGTGATATTTTGTGATAATCTAACACATCTGTCATAGAATGCAAGCAGTTTCCAGCAGTCTTTTTCTTGGAAGTAATGTAATCTGCATGCCATATTGGAGGCTTTACAGAGCTATTTTACTTTCTTGCAATAATATGTGATCTTATTGTGTTATGCTGGGGAGGAATATTATCTGTAACTGGTGATATATTATTAGTGACACCAGGATCATGATGTTCTTGAGTATTAGTTACATCTGTTGTTACATCTGCGGTAACACCAAGATCATGAGGAGCTTGCTGAGCATGTGTATGTGTACTGTCTGAGTAAGATGAGGATCCATCAACCGTATGATACACAACAGGATGCACAAGCTCTACAGTCTCAGGCATACTATCAACTGAAGGTTCAGATACGAAGCATGAGGTAAATTCATAGTTATCAATGTGTGAGTGTGAAATAAAGAAGTGATGATCATTTTAATCTCCAAGGCTTTTACACTAAAAACGAAATACATTTTCATGTTAAACAACATCTTTACTAACAAACATAGTTTTTGATTCAATATCCAACAATTTATACCCCTTTTGATTAGCTGCATATCCAAGCAACACAACTTGTCTTGCCTTTGGTGCAAACTTATCCCCTTCCAACAAGCTAGTAGCAAATGCAAGACAACATCACCTTAATATGTAACAAAAAAGGTTGTTTGTTACAAATTACCTCATATGATAACTTATTTCCCAGAACAGATGAAGGAATTTTGTTTATTATGCATATTGTAGCTTTTATACACACTCCCCAATACTTTCTTGGCAAACATCATTGAAATTTGATAGCTCTCGCTGTTTCTAATAGGTATCTATGCTTCCTTTCCACTACTTCGTCTTGTTTTAGAGCATATGGACAGGACTTCTAATGAATAATATGATACATCACAAACAAATCATGAAAATTAGAATTAAAAAATTCTTCCCCATTGTCCGTTCTGAACACCTTAACACATTTACCAAATTGATTCATTATCATTAACAAGAATTACTTCAAGACTATAATTGCATCAAACTTTAGAGAAATCAAGTAAGTCCATGTCCATCTGGACTTATCATCAACTAAAGTGAGAAAATACCTCATATACCATGATGAGTAGCTACTTTATATTGTCCCATCCATATGGACTAAGTCGAATGGAGCTTTATTTTGTCTAGCTTGAGGGCAAATAGTGCACTAATAAATAGTAAAACTCTTACAATTCTTAAACTCTTTTATTATCCTAATAACTACCATGGGAATATGTCTTAGTCTTTATGCCATAATGTTGGAATATCAGTTGTACTAATTCCAATCAGTGTTATAATCTGCTGCTTCCTTGTCTGCATTGGTTTCCAGTTTAACACATACAGAACACCTTCAGCATCTCCAATTCCCTTGACCCTCCAGACAAAAGGTCCTAGAAAACACATGTAGGGAAAAATAAATACAATAGTTTAATTCTTTTGTCAGCTTAGTCACAGACGAAAGATTAAACTCAAAAGCTGGTACAGATAAGACATCATTGATTACTTTACCTTCATTCTGCTGAAAACTCTCAACATGAGACATTGTGGTTGAATCACATATGGTAAGTTGCACTTTTCCTACATTTGTTACCATATTCTCATGTAACAGATAATTGGAGTTATTGATCACATGATTTGTTGCTCCAGAATCTATGATTCACTTCAGATTATTAATGGCAGAATTACCTGCAATATTTGCACTGCTTGAGGGATCCCCCATGCTTTTGTTCTTTCTTATCATATTAAGAATTTGTTGTAACTGATCTGGTGAAGACTTGTTAACCAGTTATATCAATTTCTCTTGTGCAATTTGATCATTGTACCTTGTTCTCCCATAGTTACAGTTGTATTAGCCCTACCAGGAACCAAAGTACCTCTTATTACCGCATTAACCTTCTTATCCCCTTTGAAATTTTTGGGATAGACAATCAGTAGAAAATAATCTTGCTTCACATAACCTATTGCATGGCAATGGTCACATCTCTTTAGTTTGTTACAATCTGTACGAACATGCTCCTTCATATGGCAACAATCACAGTAGAGTGGGTTGAAATTCCTTCTCTGAAACTGATTGGACTTAATGTTGGTCTGGTATTATGTCACGACCCGAATCGAGGCCCTGACCATGATAGACATCTCGAATCACGAAGGCCCGAGAGATCCCTTAGCATGTAATCATCAACATAACTCATAATTAAAATAAAAAATGTGGAAGATAAACTAAAACATGGTAGTCCTATAATCAATCTAAAAACTTTTCAACATCAAATCATATGAAAACCCAAATCCATCTGAGACAGTCTACGAAGCCTCTACTGAACTGAATATACTAGTCTGTATAAACGCAACAAGGACCCCGGCCAGACCATAAAACTAAAATGAGAACAACACATGGTAAAGATGCCTTCCGACGTAAGGGAGGCTCACCAATCTCTGAAAGTCTAAAATAATCTACTGGTTTGCAGGACCATGAGATTGTGACTCAGAACCTGAAATATAGAGGGTCAATACTCGAAAGTACTGGTATGCAGAACAATCCAAAATAACCTATAATTTATGTAAAATAATTGAGAGCAATTTGAAACCAATCTAATACTCCCTCCGTTTAAAAAAGAATGACCTACTTTTCTTTTTAATCCGTTTAAAAAAGAATGACCCTTTTACTTTTTTGGCAATACTTTAATTTCAACTTTCCACATGGCATATTTAGGACCACAAGATTAAAGGACATTTTGGTACATTTGACACTACTTTAATTTAAGGTCACAAGATTCAAAAGTCTTCTTTATTTTCTTAAACTTTGTGCCAAGTCAAAGTAGATCATTCTTTTTTAAACGGAGGGAGTATGATATAGGTAGAAACATATGGGCATAACTTAAAGAGTTTCAAATCATCCCTGTAAAGCACTGACCCAACTATTTATTTTACTTCTGAGCTAGATGATACACCCTACAAAACATGAATACCCACGGGCTATATGGGTCCACCATTAACTCATCGGCCAAGCCCTCAATTCGAGTTTTCCGCAAGTATTGGAGTATCATGAAAAAGTATGCCCAACTTGACGATATACCATGTTATCCCACTTTTTGAATAACATATAAGACCCATATCGACAAAATTCGATTTTGGGTTATGAGTTACCTGAACTCAAACCTTCTTCGGGTAACCAACTAGCTCTCATTAAGCCCCATTTTAGTCCTTTAAAACTATGCTTCATGCTTTTGAAACATTTATCTCTTTGATGTTAAGGGCATCTCGTGATAGGTATCGTCATACCTAGACTTGCAAGCCATATCATGTCATGTCATAATCATAGCCCCTTTCATTCAAAAATTCATGTAGATGGCTACCCCAAAAGATTCAAACATAACACGAGAGAGATCTTATTTCAAAACACATGAAAACATTTGCAAAATACTCCCTTTTCAATACTTTATCATTTGGCGGCCAATCCTTTCATAGAACACATGAATTTTTTTCAATGAAAAAGATAATAATTATAAACAAGAGAAATACTCTCTCATCGTATCATATACAATATTACCCCATAATGACAGTAAAGACTTTACTCTTAAGCTTGTAATTCATGCATTTGGACAACCCACAACATATTAAGACAATGGATTTCATAACAAGAGGAAATTTCATAAATCGTGCTCTCATACGAATTCTCAAAACTACATTCATACACAAGAATATAATTCAAGTTTAGGGAAAACTCCCATAGTTTAACAAGATTTTATCATAAAATGGGGTCCCCAAGGCATGCTTTTCAATAATTTCAAAACCCATTGTGTATACATAATTATATATATTCGTAAAGCTTGCAATACGATAAAATCATGCCCATGAGATTTAGGATAGTCCCACATACCTCAATAACGACGAAAGCATAGAGAAATTTGACCCTTTGGATGTTGGAATTCTCAAACCCTAGGTGTTTTATTTCTTCTGACTTATGGAATGAAACTTAGGGATTTCCAAGGTGAAATAACGCTTATAGCATGTTTTAAGTTGTGGGGTTGATTTAAAAAGGAAAAAAAGACCAAAAAGTCCCTCTAAGACATTTGAATAGAATCGCAGGAAACACCGCCTCCGTGATGCGGGGGATATCGTGGGGACTACACTCCGCGACGCGCTACCCATAGTGAGAACCAGCCTCCGCGACGCGTGGCTATCGTGGAGGCTCACTGCCTCTGTCTCCCAAAAATGTCCCGGACCCCGTTTGAAAATTCTGAAATTCCTCCGTGTTACCCTTTTAACATCCTCGATCATGATTTGAGTAAAAAAAATATATTTCAAGTACGGAATGACAAAAAATACAATAGCCAAAATTTGAGGGTGTTACATATTATCTACTAGTCCTCATAATATACAAAGCCACAGACTACATTCCTTCATGAATTATGCTAGCAATTCCTTTTTGACTCTTATACTGAATCACCAATGCATAGGCTTGACTGATAGTTGGTAAAGTGTGCATAATCATAATTTGACTCCTTGCCTGAGAGTAACTATCCTTCAAGCCCATTAGGAATTGCAACAAACGTTGATGCTGCATTTTCTCAACAAAATCCATGACCTATGACAATCACAACTAGGTGGGGTTAAAATGGAATCATATTCATCTCATAGATTTTTTTGTTACGTGTAATGAGTAGAAACAGTCGATACCCCCTGTATTAGGGTAAATATACTTCGACGCAATTGATACAACCTAGAACCATTGATCTTATCAAATCGCTCCTTGAGATCCACCATACCTAATGTGCAGTTGAAGAGTATAAAATACCAATGAGCAATTCCTTACTGACATTGCATGTAAGCTAAGAGATAACAATCGTATTGCAACGATTCCAAATTTTCTTCAACTATTCATCATAATCACTCCGAGGAACAAAGCCATCAATAAAGCCCAATTTATTTCTTCCTAGTAATGCAATCTCCATAGCTCGACTCCACAAAGTATAGTTTTCCATCCCTGTCAGTTGAATCCCAATAGATAATTCACTTAGCACGTCTGATGAGCTCAGGTACAATGGATGATTGTGATCAATCACCAGTGAACCGCCATTGACAGGCTCTCCAGCTCTGGTATTCAATCCACCCAACGATGCATCTTCAATCGCCATTTGAGCACAATTCTAGCAAAATCTCTCAATTTTCCATCGAAAAGTGTGCGATAAATCCCTAGATTCTCTCTCCGAGCTCCGATACCATGTTAAATTGTGAGAAATTGATGATGAAATAGATGAAATAAATTATGAGAAATTGATGATGAAATAGATGAAACAGAATTTGAGTAAACTGAAAATATTATTCTTCTCTAAAGGATGAAAAAAAATAATACAATAAACTACAAACTGCTACACTTAATCCTCTATATATAGTTGGAGACTTCACTTACTAACTAACTTCTAACTTCCTCATTAATTTAACTAATCAAGTAATCCTAACTACCAGTTGTACATTCTTGATCTGATCAATGGTCAGCTGTACACTTAACTACCTGCTCAACAAACAGAAAATTGTACATCAGAAAAGCTAACTTATTCGCGAGGTTTGACATTCTCACAAGGAAGTTGTTATGGCAATTCTGTAGTTTCGAGATCCCTTGGTTGATAAATCACCACTCATGCTCTCTCTTTCGATATTCTTGTTTCATCTCTACAAGTTTGGGGCCTTGTTTCTACAGTTTGGGAGGGTTCTTTGTAGTTGCAGTTGCATAACGAGCCTCGTGGATCATGAAAATGCGAGGATTTACTCTCCACAGATGCAGCAAGTTTTGGATCTTTAGCAGATGACTGACAAACTATGGCGTGTATCGTTATATTATTCTTTGGACTAGTTCTTGTAAGTGTACTATGCGGAGATTTGAAAGTATTTAAAGTGTATAATAGGTTCAAGTGAAAGTAGAGGGGATGCAAAAGTTTTGTTTCATTTGTTGTAAGTTTAGAGCTTGCCTATGATTTTGTTAAAATGAATATTGAGTATTAAATGTTTATGTGCCAAAACCCAATGTTAATCATTATTATTTGGATGAAAATAATCACAATTTTGGGTGTACCAACGCTTTTAACATTGGTAGTTTCTTTCATCCAGATTGAATACAGTGCTATTCTATCCCCTCTACTCTGCACAATTTTTTTCTTTTTGCTGGAGTATAGTTGATATAATCATAAAAAGTAAACCAAATGTAGATTGTAATCTAATTCATTGTATGGTTAATTATGATAATTTTACTCTTAGTAGCTCGACTACTGCCAGTGCCATGTAGTTTTTATTTTCATTAACATAAATATGCCTGTTTACCAAAAAAAAAATAAATCCATAAAAAACTAATTCTTTTAGGAAATTTTGACCAATTTTTCTATAATTTTCTTTTATCTTCAACTAGTTTATGTACCCGCGCGATGCGCGAAATACTTCATTTTTAAGAATATCGTTAAAAGAATACTAACTTATTCTTTTGAACTAATAAACTATTTAAAAAATTTAATTATATCATATTAATATATTTTAAATTGATTATAGAATACTAAAAAGAATTGTTAATACTGAAATTACTAATAACAGTCACAACTATTTTAGATGTTAAAAAAAATGAAATTACTATTCTTATACAACTATGTTTTGTTGCTGATTTCGGTCTATCAATTCAAAATCAACAGCTAACTGGACTAGAAGTAATTAATTTCTCTAATTTAAATTTTCTTATGTTAAATTTAAAAAATTTACCACTCTCAATTAAAAATTATGCACATACAATTTATAATATTGCTCATTATAAAAAAATATATAAAACTTTGTTTCTACCATTACCTCCGCCCCACCCACCCACCCACCAAAATTTTAGAAGGATAAGATTCTAAAATGTCGTGACTATCTTATAATTTACATATTTTGGGTTTGTAAAAAAAATATATTTCAAATTAATAATATCAATTAGGAGTTTTCTATAATAAAAATAAATAATATAAAAAAGAATATTTAAAATTAATGATATTGATTCTAAAATAATAGTATTAACTTATTTTAATATTTTCATATGTTTTTCCCTTTTTTCTCTTTTAAGGTTTTTTTTTAAAAGAAAATTAATTTGTTTTAAATCTTATATAATACTTCTTTATTATTATTATTATTATTATTATTATTATTATTATTATTATTATTATTATTATTATTATTATTATTACATCACATCCTACGTACTACTACTACTTCTACTAATTATTAGTACTTCTTCTACTATATATCCTACGTAATACTACTGTTACTAGCTATTGTTATTTTGATAATATTTTTATCTTTCATTAATATATAAATAAATTTTATTTAAATATATTTTATAGAATTTATATTTAAAAAGAGATAAATTTGGAATAGTAAAAGTCTATTAGAACTCTTCAACTATGGGTTTCTATTTTTAAGATAATGAAATTTCTTCTTCTTTTTTTTTTAGAAAAAAGAATAATATATTTCAAACTCAAGATTTTAAAATTTGTTAGAATCTTAGAAAAATAAGACTCTAAAATGTCATAATTATCTTACAGTTTATATATTTTGAGTTTGCAAAAATATATATTTGAAATTAATGATACCAATTAGGTGTTTTCTATAATAAAAATAAATGTAATAAAATAGAATATTTCAATTTAATGTTATTGATATTAAAATATTAATATAAATTTATTTTAACTTTTTACATATTTTTCCCTTTTTATAGTATTAACTTATTTTAATATTTTCATTTGTCTTTCCCTTTTGTTTCTCTTTTATGATTTTTTTAAAAAATGTAAATTAATTTATTTTAAATCTTATATAATACTTCTCTATTATTATTATTATTATTATTATTATTATTATTATTATTATTACATCATATCCTACGTACTACTATTTCTTCTACTAATTATTAGCACTTCTTCTACTATATATCCTACGTAATACTACTATTACTAATTATTGTTATTTTGATAATATTTTTATATTTCATGAATATGTAAATAAATTATATTTAAATATATTTTATAACATTTATATTTTAAAATGGATAAAATTTGTAATCGTAAAATTTTATTAAAACTCTTCAATTATGGGTTTCTATTTATAAGATAATGAATTTTTTTTTTTTTTAGAAATAAAGTTAATGTATTTCAAATTCAAGATTTTAAAATTTGTTAGAATCTTAGAAAGATAAGACTCTAAAATGTCATAATTATCTTACAGTTTATATATTTTGAGTTTGCAAAAAATATATATTTGAAATTAATGATACCAATTAGGTGTTTTCTATAATAAAAATAAATGTAATAAAATAAAATATTTCAAATTAATGTTATCGATATTAAAATATTAATATCAATTTATTTTAACTTTTTTATTTTTTTTCCTTTTTGTTCTCTTTTATCATTTTTTATAAGAAAAAATAATTTTTTAAAATCATATATTATTATTATTATTATTATTATTATTATTATTATTATTATTATTATTATTATTATTACATTCAATGTATTGTTGCTTCTTCTACTATTTTTTCTTGGTAAACTTCTACTAATTATTATTATTATTAGTATATTCAATGTATTGTTGCTTCTTCTACTATTTTTTCTTGGTAAACTTCTACTAATTATTATTATTATTATTATTATTCAGATTAATATTTTAGTTTTTATTTAATAGTTGAATATATTTTAAATTATACTTGAAAGGGATAAGCTTATGTTCCTAATTTCAAGCTAATGATAATAAAATTTATTTTTTTGTTTTAGAAAAAAAGATAATGCATTTCAAATTCAAGATTTTAAAATTTGTTAGAATCTTATAAAGATAACATTCTAAATGTCATAATTATCTTATAGTATTCTATATTTTGAGTTTGCAAAAAATATATATTTGAAATTAATGATAACAATTAGGTATTTTCTATAGTAAAAATAAATGTAATAAAATAGCATATTTCAATTTAATGTTATCAATATTAAAATATTACTATCAATTTATTTTAACTTTTTACATATTTTTCCCTTTTTATTCTCTTTTATCTTTTTTTATCATAAATATTAACTTTTTACTTATATTATTATTATTATTATTATTATTATTATTATTATTATTATTATTATTATTACTTCTTCTACTATTTTTATCTTGGTTAACTTCTACTAATTATTATTTTTCATATGTTTTTCCCTTTTTGTTCTCTTTTATCATTTTTTATTAAAAATATTTATTTTTTAAAATATTATATTATTATTATTATCATTATTATTATTATTATTATTATTATTATTATTATTATTATTATTATATCACACGTATTGCTTCTTCTTCTTCTATTTTTTTCTTGGTAGATTTCTACTAATTATTATTTCTCATGTATTTTTCTCTTTTTTATCTTTTATCATTTTTTATTAAAAATATTATTTTTTTAAAATCTTATGTTATTATTATTATTATTATTATTATTATTATTTAGGTTACTATTTTATTTTTTAATTAATATTTGAATATATTTTAATTTATATTTGAAAGAGATTTGAAAGGGATAAGTTTATATTCCTAATTTTGTGCTAATTATAATTTTTTAAATAAAATCAATATTTTTAAATACAAATATTTTATATTTTAATTCATATTTTTACTACAATGTTTATAACTTTGTCCTAAAAACTACCACGTATATTTCTATTGTGCTGCCATGTGGCATCTTGTCTTCTTTTAGTTTTGCTTTTATATATATATATATAGATTATTATTATTATTATTATTATTACTATATTATTATTATTATTATTATTATTATTATATTCCACGTATTGTTGCTTCTTCTAATATTTTTTCATGGTAAATTTCTACTAATTATTATTATTATAATTATTATTTAGATTAATATTTTATTTTTTATTTAATATTTGAATATATTTTAAGTTATATTTGAAAGGGATTTGAAAGGGATAAGCTTATGTTCCTAATTTCAAGATAATGATAATGAATTTTATTTTTTTTAGAAAAAAAGATAATGCATTTCAAATTCAAGATTTTAAATCTTGTTAGAATCTTAGAAAGATAAGACTCTAAGATGTCATAATTATCTTACAGTATTCTATATCTTGAGCTTGCAAAAAATATATATTTGAAATTAATGAGACCAATTAGGTGTTTTCTATAATAAAAATAAATGTAATAAAATAAAATATTCCAAATTAATGTTATCGATATTAAAATATTAATATCAATTTATTTTAACTTTTTAAATATTTTTCCCTTTTTATTCTCTTTTATCATTTTTTATTAAAAATATTAATTTTTTACTTATATTATTATTATTATTATTATTATTATTATTATTATTATTATTATTATTATTATTTCCGACGTATTGCTACTTCTTCTACTATTTTTTTCTTGATAAACTTCTACTAATTATTATTTTTTATATGTTTTTTCCTTTTTGTTCTCTTTTATCGTTTTTTATTAAAAATATTAATTTTTTAAAATCTTATATTATTATTATTATTATTATTATTATTATTATATCTCATGTATTGCTGCTTCTTCTACTATTTTTTCTTGGTAAACTTCTACTAATTATTATTTTTCATATGTTTTTCCTTTTTTTTTTCTCTTTTATCATTTTTTATTAAAAATATTAATTTTATTTTATTATTATTATTATTATTATTATATCTCACGTATTGCTGCTTCTTCTACTATTTTTTTCTTGATAAAATTCTACTAATTATTATTATTCTGGTTAATATTTTATTTTTAATTTAATATTTGAATATATTTTAAATTATATTTGAAAGAGATTTGAAAGGGATAAACTTATATTCCTAATTCCAAGCTAATGATAATTTTTTAAATAAAATCAATAGTTTTAAATTCAAATATCTTATATTTTAATTCAAAATTTTTATTACAATGTTTAACTTTGTCCTAAAAACTGCCACGTGACTTTCTATTGTGCTGCCATGTGGTATCTTATCTTGATATATATATATATATATATATATATATATATATATATATATATATATTGATATTTCTTTTTGGCTTGAAGTATCTTTGATAATGATTGGGTTCAAATAGTTCAAACGGGGTGGTTGGTGAATCATAACACTTAATTCTAGCAATAACAAAAATTGTAGAAATTATAACATCGATATAATTTGGATTTAGTTTTTTTTTTGTATGTTAGAAAGATTTAGGGAATATGTAGAAATTATAACTTTCAAATTCAGTACATCAATAGCATGGTGTTACAATCTCGACTAAAAAATGTTATGTTTAAATTATGCCTCTTCCTTCAGATTTTGTTTTATGAATCCAACTTTCGGGAATACAGTGAAGGTTATTATCTTTTGGTCTATATGATTTCACGTTTGTGCTTCTTTTTTTTAGTCTTTGTTTCTTGAGCTGATGGCCTATCGAGAACACTCTCTACCTTTAAGGTAAAGGTAAGGTCCACGTGCTCTCTACCCTTCCCAAACCCTACTTTGTGGAACTATGTTATGTATGTCCTTTTTTGGTAAATTGGAGATATATTTGTTGAAATTAGTTACTAATTCTAGTTGTTAGTTAGCTAGTTAGAGAGTTAGTTAGCTGCAGAGCACTGTTTCATTAATTCACTGTTACATTGGTTCAGTTAGTTAGTTAGTTAGGAGTGTGGGCTGGAAATTAATGATTGAGTCGGTTGAAGAATCTTCTAGAAGGAGTGATCAAGTCTATATATACATGTATAAGCACAACTGAATTGTATTGTAACAACTAATACACTCAATACACAATTCCTTTCTCTACTCTGTACATGGGATCTTCCATTGTTGAGCTTTAAAGTCTCTAGATTTGATCATTTTGACATGGTATCAGAGCGCACAATCATGGGAAAGATTGGTAAAGTTTAGATCTCTAATGTATTCGGGAGTAGATTTTTGTTGGAGCTAGGTTTTTACTTCGAGTGATTTATTCTTTCATAGCTGAAACTGACGTAGAGAAGCCAGAAATGGCACCAAAAATTAATCCTAGTGGTCTTTTGTTTATAGGAAAATCAGATGTATCTAGTGTTACCTTAATTCTAATCAAGCTGGTTGGATTGGAGAATTATAGTATTTGGAGTCGATCGATGAGGATTTCCCTATTTGGGGAAAAGGGAGTTTGGCTTTGTGACTAGAGTTTGCAGCAAGGAGATGTTGAAATACATGAACAATAAGAAACTTGTAATGCAATAGTCCGATCTTGGCTGATGAGCGCAGTGAGTATAGAATTATTGAATGGAATTGTTTATGAAACAAATGCTCATAAAGTATGGGAAACTTAAAGGAGATATTTGATAAGGTGAATCGTATGAGATTGTATCAGTTACATCGAGAGATCAACATACTGTCTTAAGTAACTGATTCAGTTACTACCTATTTTACCAAGTTGAAGAGCTTATGGAATGAGTATGATGCAATGATTCCGGCTCCATCATGTAATTGTCTAAGTTCTAAAAAATATGCAGATCATTTATCTCATTTGAGATTGATGCAATTCCTAGGTAGTTTAAATGACACCTATGATCAAGCTAAATGATAGATCCTATTAAAAGGAATTACACCTACTCTCAATCAAGTATATGCATAATAGCAGAAGATGAGCTTCAACAACTTGCTTGTGCATCTGTTACAAGCGAAAAGTTAGATCCTCTGGCAATACAGGTCAACAAAGGCTCAGACACAGGTTACAAGAATTAGAGTTATAGAGGAAAAACATATGATTATTGTTATTTTAGTGGACACACCAGATAAAAACTGCTATAAATTAATAGGCTATCCTAATGAATGGAAACTAAGGAAAAATTAAAGGCCAATAATAATGGAGGTTCAAAGGGATTTATGTACCAAAAGCATACTGGTGGAAATCATCAGGAACCTGGGAGGTTTAACACTCAAAGATATCATGGAGGTCAATTTGTAGGACAAGTCCATACCCATGTTTCACATAACAGTTTTAACAACAAATTTCCTGTTGAAGGTGCAGGTCAAGTTGCTTCAACTAGCTATGGAAGTCATAAGAAAAATAATGGTGCAATACTTGAAAAAGTACAGGGGTTCACTGATGGAGAATACAAGTAGATCATGTAACTTTTGAATAAGGATCAACTAGATATGAAGCATGCTAATATGACAGGTATAATCACCTTCTTATTCTGTAATATTGAGTCACAAGAATGGATAGTGGATTATGGTGATGGATAGTAGATTCTGGTGCTACTCACCATATTACAGCAAGCAAAAATTTGTTCACAAAGAAAGAAGAAGTTAAAACCGGAATGGATAAAGTGAACCTTCCAAATAAAGAAAAGGTTGATATATTACACATTGGAGAAACAGTGGTGCTACATAATGAAACAGTGCTCTACAGCTAACTAACTCTCTAACTAGCTAACTAATATATATATATATATATATATATATACGAAAATTCATTACAAAGAGTAGATGAACTACTGGGTGCAGTTTGAAAAATATTGGAAATATTACAAGTAGGTGCTATAGTACTAGGCTTAGCATTCATAGAAATAGATAGAGTACTGGTAATAGCTTCATTCCCTAAACAAAATAGGTCATTATACATAGACCAAGTAATTAATCTACTACATAGTGTTCCACTAGAGTCTTGTTGTAGCAAGGCAGCAACTTAGACTAAACATGATAACAAAATGTGATCATGGCTTGGTTGAGGTAGTTTAGAACCCATTCTTGACAAAAAATCAGCTATCTTGTTGGCCTCACAAAATCAATGATGTACCACTGGATTCCCCATGCTCTTTAACATTAACCTGCATTTTGAGAGAATATTAGTAAATGGTGCTGGAGACTATGAAGGAGTAGTAGAATTTCTACTGAATCTATTTCAATAACAAGAGGTACCAGGATATAAGTACTAGCAACTGTAAGACCATGAAGAAAGGACTCTAATTCTACCATTGTATGACAATAACTGTTACTATTATTGTAATAACCCACTTTCGAATCACCCTTAGAGTCTCAAATAACTCCTCTAAAAGCACAAAGAACACTGTTGGTAAAAAATGACCCATCGATATTTAGTTTAAATATTCCATCACTTAGAGGAAACCATTTTATGTCATAGTAATCGAGCCCATATGGTTACTTGGGTGGAGGTATTACAAAGTTATAATTTGGACCATAGCTACATTTCAAAGATAAGTTTTCTTGTGGAAGACATTATTACTTCGATTGGTCCATAAATACCAAAGGGTTAAAGACAGAAAGGTCAACCAATTTATAGGTGAATCGGGAAAAGGTGGGGAAAGTTTTTTTAGAGTATTGAGCTGATGTTGATGTGTAGTGTCAACATTGGATAGGTTTATACCTATATACATCCAGATTTTCCTTGCCACATTGCAATGTAAGAAAATATGAGTGATTGTTTCAGGTTCTAGATGGAAAATTGGATATGTAGGGTCTTGAAAAATACCAACAAAGCTAAGATAGTCAGTAGTAGGAAGCCTGACATAGGAACCAAACCAAAGAACGTGATTTTATTTTTCCTAAAGTTTTTAACTTTCAAATCCAATGGAAAATGTAAATGGAGGTACTAGGGTGCGTAAGGACATTATAAAAAGCTATAATAGAAAAAAAACCATTCTTATAAAGACTTGTCCCAATTAACAATGTGAAGGTTAGGATAAATATTGTCCAACTTATCAGTGAAAAGTCATAGGATGTGAAAGGAAAGTTTCCCCAATCCCAATTATAATCGGACCAGATATCAGTAAGACATAGGGAGGCTTCATTACATGCTAGAGGGTCATGGAGGAGATGTCGTAGATATGGTAAACTAGGACACAACATTGATTCCAAAGACTTATAGTTGAGCCCAAAGTTGGCTCCCAAGTAATAGCCTGAGTACAAATAAACCCCCATAAAGAATATTCTTCCAAATAAAGGATTTAGAGGAGCTGTTACGATGATTATTATATTTATGGAGTAGAATCTGGCCCAGAGAGCACCAAGATTTGTAAATAGTCTCTAAGAAAGACTGGTAATAATAGTTTGGTTTTTGATTTCGGCTTTATGAAGCCCCAACCCCCTATTATTTTTCAAAGTGGTAACCTTATCCCAGGCTGTGTAATGAAGCTTGCACCTTTGGGTGGTTGATACCCAGATAAAATCACGTTGGATTTTATCAATTGTGTTATAAATTTTTTAGGGGAGTTTCAGATATTATATAGTATATTACAAATCTTTTTGGGGATTTTCAGATATTACATAGTATATGCTGGGATAATATCTAGGATAGACTTAATAAGAACCAATCTTCCTGTTGGGGATAGAAATTTGGATTTCCAGGAAGAGAGTTTATTTCGCATATTATCAATAAGAAATTGAAAATAAAAACTTTTTTGTTTGTGATTTAGAATTGGAAAACCTAAATATTGTCCAAAATTGGTCGAGGTGAAGATGCCAAAAAGATCCATAATAAGAGTTAGAATCTCTCTTGAGCAGAGAGGGGAGAAGATAACCTTAGATTTAGAAGCATTAATTCTTTGTCCGGACAACACACTAAATCAATTCATACAATCATGAATGTAATAGACACATTTAGTAGTAGCTTTGGAGATAAAAGTGAGGTCATCAACAAAGAAAAATTCTGATAAAGAAGGCCCATTAAGATTGAGGGTTATTGGATTCCAGCTGAGTTTATCTACTTGGTGGATAATATAGTTGGATTAGAGGTCCATAAACAAAATAAAAATATAGGGTAACATCGGATCACCCTGTCTAATGCCCTGAGATGGAGAGAAGTAGGTAGTTTGGATACCACTAATCAGAACAACAATATTACTAGAGAAAATACAATTCATAATAAGGGTAGTAATTTTTGGAGGAAACTTGAAATACAAAAGAGTACGATAAGCAAAGGACCACTCAAGGCAGTCGAAAGCCTTCTCCAAGTCTAGCTTAAGGATAATACTACCAATTTTATTTTTACAATTGGTAATATGGTTCATCAATTCTTGGATAAGAATGGCATTATCACATGCCCGATGATCCTTCAAAAATCTAGCTTGATAAGGACTAATAAGGTTCCGTAGATAATATTTAATGCAGTTAGTGATGATTTTGGTAATAATTTTGCAAGTAGTGTTACAAAGACCAACAGGGAAAAAAATCTTTAAGTGATTTTCATTAGAAACTTTAGGAATAAAACAAAGAAAAGTGTCATTCATATTATTCGGGAGAGATAGAGTGTTGAAAAATTCATGACACATCTTTTTTACTGAATGACCTACAACATACCATTGGAATTGGAAGAAATATGGGTAAAGACCATCTCGTCTAGGTGCCTTAAATGGCTTGAAAGAAAACAAAGCTTAAGTTATCTCAAAATCCTGAAGAGTACTGTTTAAGTCTGAAAGGTCAGTTTTATGAAAACTAGGAGTAGATTATTAATGTGAGACCAATTTGTGGAGATATGAATCATAGTAAAGAAGTTAGAGAAGGAAGAAAGAGAATGTTTGGAAATCAAATTGGAGTCAGCGATCCAATTATCATTCTCATCCTTAAAGTAGGAAATTTTATTTCTTCTACATCTATTGATGACAAAAGAGTGAAAAAAATTGGTATTAGCATCCCCTATGCTATGCCAAGTAATTCGAGACCGCATATTCCAATAATATTCTTTATTTTTTAGAATATTATTATAATCACTTTTGAGTTGTTGTTCGAGAGATTGGAGAAAAGCATTGGAGGGGTTGGAAGGTGAATTTTGTATCCCTGCAAGTCTAGCAAGGATCCTCTTATATTACGGAGAATATGATCAAAGGTATGGTGGTTCCAATTAAGAACATTTTCCCCGAAGGCAGGAATAG
Organism: Capsicum baccatum var. pendulum; assembly: GCA_030864225.1. NCBI lineage: Eukaryota > Viridiplantae > Streptophyta > Magnoliopsida > Solanales > Solanaceae > Capsicum > Capsicum baccatum. The sequence continues at coordinate 252,343,926 of CM061558.1, forward strand.
CATGAAAAAGATCCGTGTTTGCCCAAGTTTGTCAAAAAAATATTACTAAACTCTGAGTGATCCATCCAAAACTTTTCCAACCTAAAGGGTTTATTACTATTTCTGGAATAACTATTAGCTAAAGAAATGAGGAGCAGATTATGATCAGAATGAGTTTTAGGGAGTACCTTAGTTATAGCAAGAAGCTCCTGAGATGTTTGCCTTTTGCGTGTAACACTAACAGAGCTTGAATGTGTAATACCCTGTACTTTAATCGCTAGAGTAATGCCTTTAAAACGATCCTTAGGATCCCTATATTGATGGTAAACCGATTCTAGTGGTTGTGGGTTGCATTGGGGTTACTTTTGCGTGTTGAAAATGGGTGGAGGTCACAAAAGTGACCCTCTGTAAAGGCTCCAAGCTGAGGAGGGATCTCCAAACACCACTGAAATGGGTTGGCTTTGGGTCTTGCTCTACCAACCCTGAGGTTGTCTTTGTCCATGTGCTGCAAACCCAGTGGTTTGCTATGGCTATTCACCGTAGGGCAAAATCCAAGCAACAAAAGTTACTCCATTTTATCCTATTTCAAGGGCGTTGTGGTCTTTTCACATCCTATAAACGTCCCTAATAATATATGAACGAAATTTAGGTCTTAACACACGTTATTTCACTCCTAAAAAACCCTAAATTGTTCTCCCTTAATAAAGAGAAGAGAAACTACCTAGGATTGAGGATTTTTAGCTTCAAGGGTTAAATTTCCTTATGTTCTCATCGTTATCAAGGTATGTGGGACTATCCTAAATCTCCTGGGTGCAAATTTATCATTTAAACAAGCTTTTAAGGTATATAATTACGTATATGAAATAGGTTTTGAAATTGTTAAGAGCATGCATTGTAAACCCCTTTTTATGATGAAATCTTGTATAAACTATGGAGTTTTCCCTTAAACTTGAATTGTTTTCATGTGTACATATGTTATGAGTTTTGAGAATTCATATGAGAGCATGACTTATGAGATTACCTCTCTTGCTACAAAATTCATTGACCTAACATATTGTAGTTGTTTATACGAATGGTTAAAAAGTTTGATTCAAATGTTTTACTATCATTTGTGAAATTGCATTGCTTTATGATCTACTGAGAGGGTGCTTTTATTAACTTATAAATACTCTTATGTCCAAATGAAGAAATGCATGTATTTTATGTAAGAATTGGCCACCCCGTGTTAAAGTATTAAGAAGAGCGTGTTTTGCATATGTTTTATGTGCTATTTGAACTAAGGACTCTCATATGATGTTTAAATCTTTTAGTGGTCATTAACATGCTTTTGAATAAAGAGGGATATAGACATGATTTGATATGATATGACTTACAAGTCTGGATATGACGATACCTATTATGGAATGCCCTTAACATGAAATAAAAGAATGTCTTAAGTAAGATACATGTTTTAAGAGGCTAAAATTGGTCTTAAAGAGAGCTAGATGGTTACCCGAAGAAGGTACGAGTTTAGATAACTCATTTCCAAAACTGTGTTTTGCTGACATGGGATTAGGATGTCCCATATAGGGATTATATACTTGTTATGTGATTTTGGTGTATCATATATCGGAGACTCTAGCCCTTGCGACAAACTTACGTTGAAGGCTTGGCCAACGAGTTAATGACAGACCCATATTATTCTAAATTTATTTTAGATTTGAATCTTTGAAGTATGCCCGTGTGTTTTGCCTATATTATTCTAAATTGATTTCGAACTGCTCTTACATATTTTACTTCAATTATAAGCTATTTTGGATTATTCTGCATACCAGTACTTTCCAAGTATTGACCCTCTCTCCTTATAGGTTCTAAGGCACATTTCCATAGCCTAGTTCAGCAGTAGATTTCCCTTAAATAGTCAGAGTTGGTAAGCCTCCCTTACTTCAAAAAGCATCCTATCCACTGTTAGTTTTTAGTTGTTTTATGGTCCGGTCAGGGGACTTGTCTCAGTTTAGACATGCTATTGTTTTCAGTTTAGTAGAGGCTTCGTAGATTGTTTTAGGTTAGATTTGGGTTTATTTTTATGATTTGATGTTATGAAGTTTAAATTTTGATTATGAGACTACCATGTTTTTAGTTTACCTTTTGCACTTTTTTTATATGAGTTATGCTTATAATTACATGCTAAGAGGTCTCTCGGGCCTTCATGGTTTGGGATATCTGTCATCGATAGCACCTAGGTTTAGGTCGTGAATAGCTTGGTATCAAAGCAAGGTTCAGGTTCCTAGGGCATCTACGAAGCCGTACCGAGTAGAGTTCTTTTTATGGGTGTGTAGCGCACCACACTTATAAGGAGGAAACAATCAGGCATTTAGAAATGTTTCTCTTTTCTTCATGTTCTGGCTCATACTGTAGAGTTTGAATATTTCCTAACTCATGACTTTCCACATTTCAGATATTTCTCCTCGTAGATCCTATGTTCAGTACACCTCCACCGAGAACTTTTCTCATACTGGGGCAAATGATGCAGATGTCCACCCAGCTCATAGGATACAAACCCATTATATAGCCCATCCCTAAAGTTCACTGCTACTCCAGGGGTTCCTCCAGTTCAAATTATCCATCCTCAGGCTCCTCCATCCGGTGTTAACGGTACCTAGTCTCCTTAGAGAAAAGTCTCGAGCTGAGTTTCGTCAGTCCATCCATATGATTTCTCAACTTATGGCTTCTCGGTCTCACTGATCTAGAGATGTGAGTTCTATACCTAATTCTTATGAAATCACTCAGGTTGGTCAGTTCATGAGTCTGAACCTGCCCACTTTTATGGGTACTAAGGTTGAGGAGGACCCTCAAGGGTTTATTAATGAAATGGATAAAATATTTAGAGTCATACATACTAGTGATACTGGGGGGGTAGAGTTTGCATCTTATCAGCTAAAGGATGTGGCTTACTAGTGGTACGATGAGTTGGAAGAGTTGAGAGGTGAGGATGCTAATCCTGTTGTATAGGGAGAGTTTTTAGAGGCTTTCTTGGATTATTTATTTCCCTAGGAATTAAGGAAAGATAAGGCTGAAGAATGTGTGAATCTAAAGCAGGGGAAGATAAGCATCAGGGATATACATTAAAATTCACCCAGCTATCCCGTTATGCTCTGGAATTGGTGTACAATATGAGGGCTCAAATGAGAAAGTTTGCATCAGGTCTTTCTGATGATTTAGCATTGGAATGTAAGGGGGAAATGCTGAACAAGGACATGGATATCTCCAGGATAACGATGTATATGCTACACGAAGAAGAGGCAAGAAGAGGTATAGGATAAAGAAAGGCAAGATAAGCGAGCTAAGTCTAAAGATTAGAATGTCGGTCAGTAGCAAGGTGACAAACAGGATAAGAAATGGTCTAAATAGAAATTTTGGAATAATGTCCAGTCATTAGATAGTGCTCCTGTACCTAGGCCTTCGGGTGAGCATCGGTTTCAGTCAAAAAATAGGATCAAAACTCAGGGTACTCAGTCTCAAAGAAGTGTGGCTCAGCCATTTAGAAAATACCCTCACTGTGGCACTTGAGGAAAGAATCACCCGGTAAGATATTAGTAGGAGAGCCATTTATGTTATGGTTGTGGTCTCCCTGGCCATATCCTTAGAAATTATCCCTCGATGAAAGGGACGTTTGGGGGAAGCAAGGTCCCAAGTTCTACATCCTCTACCCCGTCTATTAAGGGGAATGCTCCCAGAGCAAACGAGATTCATAAATGTCTATATCTTAGCTACTCATCGGGACTCAGAGGCTTCACCAAATGTTGTTATGGGTATGTTACAGATTGTCTCCCACGATGCATATTTATTACTTGACTTGGGGTATACTTTATCTTATGTGACCCCTTATATGGCAGTTAGTTTTTGTTTTGAGCCTGAAAATATTTCCAAACCTTTCTCTATCTCCACCCCTATTCGTGACTTTATTGTGGCTAGGAGAATTTATAAAAATTGTGTGGTATTTGTTTTCCATTGTGATACTGTAACTGATCTTGTAAAACTTGATATGGATAATTTTGATGCTTTTCTGGGGATGGATTGGCTCCATTCATATTATGCTATGTTATACTTTAGAACCCAAAAGGTCACCTTCTATTTTCCTAATGAGCCAGTTATAGAGTGGGAGGGATATTCTCTTGCACCTAGAGGAAAGTTCATATCCTATCCTAGAGCCCGTAAGCTCATATCTAAGGGTTGTCTATATCATCTTATTTCAAAGATTCTAGCACTGAAAGCCCTTTACTCCAGTCTGTTCTGGTAGTTAATGAATTTCCAGAAGTCTTTTCGGATAACCTCCCTAGAAAACCGCCAGATAGAGAGATAGATTTTGACATTGACCTATTGCCATACATATGACCTATTTCTATTTATCTATACAAAATGGCTCCTTTCGAGTTAAAAAAGTTGAAGGAACAATTAAAAGACCTTTTTGATAAAGGATTTATTCATCCTAGTGTCTCTCCCTGGGTTGCTCCCGTATTATTTGTGCGTAAGAAAGATGGATCCCTCTGTATGTGCATAGATTACCATCAGCTGAACAAAGTCACGGTTAAAAATAAGTACCCTCTTCCCAGAATCAATGATCTCTTTGACCAACTCCATAGTGCTAAGTGTTTCTCCAAAATATACCTTTTTGACCAACTCTAGGGTGCTAAGTGCTTTTCTAAAATAGACCATCGTTCGGTTTATCATTAGCTGAAGGTTAGGGAGGCTGACATTCCTACAATAGCTTTATGAACCCGATATTTTTACTATGACTTCCTGGTCATGTCCTTTGGATTGACTAATGCCTCTGCAACATTTATGGACCTCGTGAATAGGGTGATTCGTCAGTTCTTGGATCTATTTGGAATAGTTTTCATTGATGACATCTTGATTTATTCTAAGAGTGAGGAAGACCATGCTAATCACCTCTGAATCATCCTTCAGACTCTTAAAGACAATGAACTGTATGCAAAGTTTTCTAAGTGTGAGTTCTGGCTTAGTGTAATAGCTTTCTGGGGCATATTATTCTAGTGAGGGAATTAAGGTTGACCCCCCAAAAGTTAAGGCTGTAGGGAAATGGCCTTGACCCACGACTCCAATCGACATCCAGAGCTTCTTAGGTTTGGCGGGGTACTATAGGAGATTTATGGTGAGTTTTTCATCCATAGGTTCTCCAATTACCAGATTGACTCAAAAGAAGGTAAAATTCTTGTGGTCTGACTCTTGTGAGAATAGTTTAGATAGGTTGAAAGATAAGTTGACTACTATACTTATTTTGACCCTTCCTGAGAGTATAGAGGGATTTATGGTTTATTATGATGCATCCCGGGTAGGACTTAGGTGTGTACTTATGCAGCATGGTAAGGTGTTTCCCTATGCATCCAGACAGTTAAAGGTCCATGAGAAAAACTATACCACCCATGAGTTAGAGTTGACAGTCGTGGTGTTTGCACTCAAAATTTGGCATCATTATCCTTATGGGGTTCATATTGATTTCTTTATTGATCACAAAAGTTTTCAGCGTTTATTCAAGCAGAAAGAGTTGAATCTTCGGCAGAGGCGGTGGTTGAAATTATTAAAGTACTATGACGAGCCTGAACTATCATCCAAGTTAGGCTAATGAAGTGGCTGACGCCCTTAATAAGTTGTCCATGACCCTTATGTGGAGGAAAAAAAGAGGAATATGTTGAAGGATATTCATCAACTTGCTAATTTGGGAGTTCAACTCTTATATTCTGAGGATGGAGGGGTATTTGTACAAGAAGTAGCTAAATTGTCCCTATGTGTACAGAGAGGTTAAGGAAAAGCAGACCACAAACCCTATTTTGATGAAAATCAGTCAGCAAAAAGTAATAGTATTTGAAATTGGAGAAGATGGTAGTTTGAGATACCAAGGTAGGGTCTATGTGCCAAATGTGTATGGGCTACAAAAGAGGATTCTTGATGAAGCTCATAATTCCAGGTATGTTATTCACCCTGGATCCACTACAATGTATCATGATCTCAAGGAGATTTGTTGGTGGAATAACATGAAAATAGATATTGCTAACTTTGTGGCTAAGTGTTTGAATTGACAACAAGTTAAGGTGGAGCATTTGAGGCAAGGTGGCACTTCCCAATAGATAGCCTTGCCTTTATAAAAATAGGAGATGATCAACATGGACTTTATTACATGACTTCTGTGATCCCGAAACCAATACGAATCTATTTGGGTGATTGTAGATAGGATGACTAAGTCATCTCACTTTCTGCCTGTAAGGAAGAATTACTCGGAAGATAATTAGGCGAGGTTGTATATTCAAGAAATAGTTCAATTGTACGGGGCTTCAGTATCAATTATGTCCAACAGAGGTTCGCAGTTCTCTTCTTAATTTGTAGGTCCTTTCAGAGAGGTTAAGGTACCCAAGTAAACCTTACTACCTCCTTCTACCCTTAAATGGATAGACAAGTGGAGCATACTATTTAGACCTTAGAAGATATGTTAAGGAATTGTATGATTGACTCTAAGGATAGTTGGGTGGATCATTTACCATTAATAGAATTTGCCTATAACAATAGCTACCACTCTAGCATCTATATGGCTCCTTTTGAGGCTCTATATAAAAAAGCTACAGGTCACTAATTGGTTGGTATGAGGTGGGGGAAACCCATTTGTTTGGACCTAACCTTGTTCATTAGTCGATGGAGAAAGTAAAATTCATTAGAGAGTGACTTAAGACAGCCCAAAACCATCATAAGTCCTGTGTCGATGTTATAAGAAAGGAGTTGGAATTTGAGGTCGATGATTAGGTGTTTCTAAAGGTCTCCCCTATGAAAGGAGTCATGAGATTCGGGAACAAGGGAAAGATCAGTTAACGCTACATAAGCCCTATCATATTATGAAAAAGATTGGTTGAGTGTTAGATTTTCCTGCAAATTTAGCTTCTATTAATCCCATATTACAAGTATCAATACTTAAGAAATGTATTGGAGATTATTCGCTCGTATTGGTTGTTGATGAGATTGGTGTAAAATATTATTTATCATATGAAGAAGACCCATAGCTATACTAGATCTGCAAGTTTGCAAATTAAAAAATAATAAAGAGATAGCTTCAGTCAAAGTGTTAGGGAAGAATCATAATACAGAGGAAGCTACTTGGGATTCGAAGAATGATAATGCGTGCAAGGTACCCATCACTCTTTGAATCCATGGATGATGTTATGAAAGGTATTAACTTATCTTACACATTTTATTCCTTATAACTCTTTAAATCATGCTTAGCATATTTAGAACTATCACTCGGGGATGAATGATCTCAAAGAGGGATAATGTAATACCCCATACTTAAATCGCTCAATTAATGCCTTAAAAATGATCCTTAGGATCCCTATATCGATGGTAAACCAAGTCTAGTAGTTGTGGGTTGCGTAGGGGGTACTTTTGGGTATTGAAAATAGGTAGGAGTTACAAAGGAGACCCTCTACAAAGGCTCCACACCACGGAGGGATTGACAAAGGCCATTGGAATGGGTTGCTTTGGTCTTATGATGTTAACCTTGAGGTTGTCATTGGCCATGCGCCGCAAACCCAGTGTTTTGCGATGGCCATGCACCGAAGGGTAAAATCTAAGCGTCAAAAGTTGTTCCATTTTATCTTATTTTAAGTGCATTGAGGTCTTTACACATCCTATAACCATCCCCAATCATATATGGATGAAATTTAGTTCTTAACACATGTTATTTCACTCCTCAAAATCCCTAAATCATTCTCCCTTAAGTAAAAGAAGAGAAACTGCCTAGGATTGAGGATTTTAAGCTTCAAGGGTCAAATTTCCTTACGTTCTCATCTTTATCAAGGTATGTGGGACTATCCTAAATCTCATGGCCATAAATTTATCTTTTAAAAAAGTTTTTAAGGTATATAATTATGCATATGAGATGGGTTTTGAAATTGCTAAAGAGCATGCATTGTAAACCTCATTTTATGATGAAATCTTGTATAAACTATTAGGTTTCCCCTAAACTTGAATTGTTTTTATGTGTACATATGTTATGAGTTTTGAGAAATGATATGAGAGCATGACTTATGGGATTCTCTTTCTTGTTACGAAATCCATTGACCTAACATGTTATGGTTGTTTATATGAATGGTTAAAAAGTTTGATTTGTATGTTTTACTATTATTTGTGAAATTGCATTGCTTTATGATCTATTGAGAGAGTATTTTATTAACTTATAGATACTTTTGTGTCCAAATGAAGAACTGGATTTGTTTTATGTTAGAATTGGCCACCCCATGTTAAAGTATTGAAGAAAGAGTGTTTTGCATATATTTCATGTGCTATTTGAACTAAGGACTCTCATATAAGGTTTAAATCTTTTGGTGGTCATTAACATGCTTTTGAATAAAGAGGGATATAGACATGATTTGATATGATATGGCTTGCAAGTCTAGGTATGACGATACCTATTATAGAATTCTCTTAACATGAAAGAAAAGAATGTCTTAAGTAAGATGCATGTTTTAAGAGGCTAAAATTTGGCTTAAAGAGAGCTATATGGTTACCCAAAGAATACACGAGTTCAAATAACTCATTTTCCAAAATCGTGTTTTGCAAAACGAGATTATGATGTTCCAAATAAGGATTATATGCTTGTTGTCTGCTTTTGGCATATCAGATATCAGAGACTCCAGCCCTTGCGATAAACTTGGGTCGGGGGCTTGTCTAATGAGTTAATTGCAGATCCATATAGCTCGTGGGTACTAAGTTGTAGGGTGTATCATTTAGCTCAGTATTGAAATAAAGATGGTTGAGTTTATGTTTTGCAAGAATGTTTTGAATCTTTGAAGTATGCCCATGTGTTTTACCTATATTATGCTAAATTAATTTTGAACTGCTCTCAAATATTTTACTTCTATTATAAGCTATTTTGGATTGTTCTGCATACCAATACTTTTCAAGTATTGACCCCCTTTCCCTATCGGTTTCGAGGCGCAGTCCTGTGGCACAGTTCAGCATTGGATTTTCCTCAAATAGTCAGTGTTGGTGAGCCTCCCTTACTTCGAAAGACATCCTATTCATATGTTAGTTTTCGGTTGTTTTATGGTCCGATGGAGGGCCTTGTTCAGGTTTAGACATACTATTGTTTTCAGTTCAGTAAAGACTTCGTAGATTGTTTTAGATTGGATTTGAATTTATTTTAATGATTTGATGTTATGTTGTTTAAATTTTGATTGCAGGACTACCATGTTTTAAATTTATGTTTCGCACTTTTATTTCATATAAGATGTTTATGATTACATGCTAAGGGGTCTCTCGGACGTTCATGGTTTTGGAATATTCGTTGCGGTTAGAACCTCGGTTCGGGTCATGACAAAATTCCAAAGAAGGACAATTCCCCCGACCTACCCATTACAGGAACTTTCCAGTAATCATCAAAACAAATTCATACATGTGTCCAAGATGGTCACAAAGCTTAGTTTCCAATAGTACCGCAAAATAAGGATTGTGAGAATTAAGCAGATCCCGAAAGTTAGTCCTAAATTTAAATTATTCATACCCTAGTATTCTATACTATAAATCAAGTTTCTTGACTCATGGGAGAAAATAAGTTCAAAGACAAATGAGAGCTCTCTCCAGTAGCAATTGACTACAACGAAGAGTTGAAGTCATTACAACTGCAAACTTCGCCATGGCACTATTTATGGCAGGCCTTAGGTCGAAAGAACTCTTGAGAAGGGACACTGGACAAAGGTGAATATATTTATTTTCCTCGTCTTTCGGAAATATAATGAGCTGCATTTTTGAAGTTTGAGATCTCCGTGAAAGAAGTCCGCCTCACTGGCACAACCCCTAGTTTGCCTTGTGCAGGCACCGCCGAAGGAGGTTGAGTCTCTAGTTTCACAAATTAATCGTGTTGTACTGGGATTGGATTCCAAAGGAAAAATAGAGGACTCGTATTGACTGTCTCTTGGGGTGTAAAGAACGAGGTTTGAGCAATCTCGTTCACGCTCAGAAATTGATTGAAGAGGTGTTTAAGATTTCATAGTGATTGGATGGTTTGAATGGATTGTGGAGTTGTTGACTGCACTAATGGATCCATGATGTTGGGGGGCCATATTTGGTTCACAAAGTATTCTATTGAGTTTTTCATCCCTTTCGAGATTAGTTGGGCTAAGAAGTTCTGACTTTAAAGGACAACCAGGGTCCCCACCCCATTAATGTCCATCACGAATAAGGAAGCATGGCCCTGGATAGCTTTCTTGATCTATGTTAGAGGTTAGTGCGAAGGATTGACTGGTTTACTAGCATAAATCAGGGGATGTTGAATTGCTTACGGTGGAATTAGAGGGAAATTGTTCATTGTTTGGTTTTGAAGCGGACTAGAGATAAGGTACAATTGAACTTTCTGGAGTAGGGGGAGATGTGAAGTTTTGTTCATTGATTATGGAACTACTAGTATTTAACTCTAAAAGAGGGAGAGAGTTGAAGGAGAGGTGATTTAGGAGTTAATGTTTTGAGTGTAACAGGAGAATTATAATTATTAAGATCTTTTATTTGCATGGGAGATTTTGTTAAGAGATCAGTAGAGAGATTTTTCATGTGATCCTGAGAGGACAAATGTACTGACAAAGGAGAATTTTTGTCGTTAATATGGAGGAGGGGCGTTGGATCTTGAGATAACTCAGCCCTAGGAGATTTTTGGGGTAGTAAAGAATTATTAGTTTTGTTCTTGGGGTTTTGCTGGGAGTTTTCCACGTAGCCTGGTGGTAGAGGCATGTCGGAAATAAGAACTCTTTTCTGTAAAAGAGGTCCACAAGTAAAAGAGTTTTCTAAGAAAAGATCTAATTTCTTTTCTCTAGAGGGGCCCACCTCAAACTTTTGAGAAATAATCGAAGGAATTGGACCGGAATGAGAAAATTCACTATTCAAAGTATCAAATTCATTAGAATTGATGACATTATTGGATTGATTAGCTGATCGATTTATTCTTTTATAGCTAGTGGGTGTTTCGTAGACTCAGTGTGGTTTGCAACAAAATTTAAAAAAAGGCGTTTGAGAAGTACCTGTGTTTTCCGTAAATTTATCCTTTACCTTGATATCATTATCAGTTGATTGTTGTGCAGAAGTTGGGGTGTTGGAAGTTGGATTTTTTCCCAAAGGATTTCGTTTCCTTGATTAGAATTTAACAGTGTTCTATTCTGGCATTGGTGCTTGAGATGTTACTGGCATTTTGGAAGTGTCTTGAGCAGGGGAGTTTGGGCGAGCAAAAGTACGTTGATGTGGGCACTTCCCATTAACATAGCCAAATCTACTACAATTTGTGCACAGATAGCCCTCACCTTCATACAAAATTTTTGTTTGTGCTTTCCAATTTGAATACAACTAAGGACTAGCTCGTCCATAGGGATTTGAACACAAAGGCGTGCATATCGGCCCCTTAATATGGAATTTGTGCAAGCATCAACCTTCAGCAATTTTCCTATTGTATTACCAATTTTTTTCAAGAGGATTGCATCACAATACTCTGTTAGTAGATGAGGGAGAAGCACCCAAACAATAGAGTATGGTAACTTTTTCATTCTCCAGAACAAAGTTTGGCTCCCAATTCTTAATTGATAAATTATGACCATTGATAAACCAAGGTCCATTTTGAAGGACCTGTGAAACATTTTCTGCTCGTGTAAACTTAGCTATGAAAAAATTCAAACCAAGATCAATAATTGGAAAAGCTTTTGAAATTTTCCAGAAGCTAACTAAATTCTCACGAGGGTATTTGTAGGTAGTTTCCCAAAATCTTTATAATTAAGGAGTGTTTCCAAGGAGAACAAAGTCCATCAGTTTCTTCTTTGGAGGAAAAAATTGTTTTTATGCCATTTGTCGTTTCTCTAATATCATCATTAATGGTCGCCTCAGGACCAAACCCCTTATTAATGTCAAAACACTCTTCTATTTGCATATCTGTAACTATTTTTGAAGCAAGTAATTTGGATTTAAAAGTCGCAGTACGAGATAGCGTTGAGTATGGGGATTTTGGAGGTATTTGGGAAGTATTTGAGTTTGTGATAAGAGGATCCTTAGTTATTTTACAAATTATGAAGCTATGTATGTTGGGGGATTTGAGCTAAAAGTGACAAAATATTTGAAAATGTGGTGTAGGTGACTCAAGTCTTTATAATTGAGTGTAGGTTACAATTACTTTATTATAGATTAAGAAAGTTAAAATTTTTTGAAAATAACCCACAAGTTTTTAAATTTACACTTTGATTCAAATGTTAGTTAATATAACAGGAAACAGAGGAAAAAAAGATATATTTTTCTCTTTTCTCATCCGTTGTTGTTTTCTCTCTCTTCACAATTTTTGTTGTTCACTGTTGTTGTTGCTTTATTCATCATCTTCTGCACAATTATCATCATTTTCTACTTCACTATCATCTTCATCTTCTTCTTATCGACCATTGTTGTTGTTTATACCATTACTACTGCTACTTGATCAATTTTTTAGGTAAAATTTTATTTCGTACATCAGTTTCTACTTCGGCATTACTTCATAGGTGACTTTGATAATAAAAATTTTGGGTTTTTGGTCGAATTTGTCATTTAGTCACACAGATACTGTTATTTTTTCAACAATGGATAGAACTCGATCATGAATCCAACATAAGAGCCCAAAATTTAAATAGATAACTCATTGTTGGATCAGATGAGTAATCTGTTGCAACAGAAGACTCATATGTTGGATTCATGTTTATGGTTCTATAGTACTCATAACATGAATCGAACCGATGGGTAATGTGTTGCAATAGACGGGTTATCTATTGCAACAGACAGATTATATGTTGCATCAAACTGATTATCTACTGCAGCAGACTATTTATCTGTTGTAACAGACTATTTATCTGTTGCAACAGATGAGTAATATGTTTGGAACAACACAATATAGCTCCTGCCACAAACCCAAAATATAACCAATATGTTTCAACTCTTGCTATTGCTACTGGATTCAAAATTATTCCTTACGTCCAATCGTCGACATGTTTGTTGAGAAGAAATAGACGGAATGAAAATTAAATAAGAATTAAAACATCAAAGTCGATCAAACATAAATTTTTTATTAAACAAAAATAAATAAAAAAAGAAAAAAATAATCTAATTATTATTATTATTATTATTATTATTATCATTATCATTATCATCATTATTATTATTATTATTACTATTGCTATTACTATTATTATTATTATTATTATTATTATTATTATTGCCAGCCGGCCAATCTTCAATCGGCAGCTGCAGGGCCCTCCTCAGCCCGTGAATCTCCCGGACCATCCTTGGTCTAACGATGGTCAATCCCACTACACGTCATTAACCTTTTTCTGAAGTTCTCGTACGATGTCTTGCAGAATAGAAATGTCCGAAACTTGATTAGCCATATCTAAAACATGCATGAATTGACAAAAAATGTAAAAACAAAAGTAAAGAAAAGAATCTGAATGTAATACAACGTATACTACCAATTGGGCATATTTATACAAAAAGCAAGAAAAAAACTTACCTGGGTCAGGAAAAAGGTATTTGGTCCTTGAAGAGAAAGTGGTTGAAGGAGTAATATGAAAGATAGGATGCAAGAAATAAATAGAGCAGAGTAGAATGAACGAGTAAGGAGGGACCTATTTATAAAGGATTGAATATGAATGAATTAGGCAAAAAGGCGTGACTGTTCACCTCCATTTATTAGTTACATTGAAACTGGTGACTTTTTTATTACTATGGAAAATTATGACTTAAGTAAATCAAATCTGCTGACTGACTTTTTTATTATTGTGATATGTCGTGACTTTTCAGATTATTATTATTAATTAGTTCTTAAATTTAAATAATTTTTTTCTCAATTAAACCATATGTGCAACAGATAATCTATTTGTTACAACATATAATATATCTGTTGAAAAGATAATCTATCTGTTGTAACATATAATCTATCCTTTTTAATAATAATCATATACTTTCATTAATCCAAATTGATGATTTTTTTTATTATATAAATTAAAAAAAGATTTAAAAACAAAAATGATGAAAAGTCACTACTTTTCGCCTATTTAATATTAACAACAATTAGTCAAATTAAATAACTATTTTTTATGGTTATAAATAAACTGTGTTTATCATTTATTTCCTTATTGTTTTCTGTGAAAAGAAATGACTGAATTAAATCAAGCTGGTGACTTTTTGATTAGTGTGACAAGTCATGATTTTTTAGCTTATTATTATTAGTTAGTTCTTAAATTAAATAATCTTTTTCTCAATTAAATAATCGAAGACTTCTCACCTTTTCAATAACCATTTCTTTTAATAAAACAATAACCATTTTTATTAAGTTGTTGCAACAGATTGTATATCTGTTGCATCAGATAACCCATCTATGGCAACAGATATACATTTGTTGCAACAAATCGATCATCTGTTGAAGGAGCTTTTTTGATTTCTTCTAAGAATTGATCCATCAGTATCAACAGATGGAAATTTGATTCATCATGTGTTAGACAAAAAGTCACGACTGTTCACATCTTTTTTAACAATCATCATATACCTTAATAAATAAATTTTAAAAATAGATTTAAAAATAAAAAATGGTGAAAAGTCATGACTTGTCGCCTATTTAATATTAACATCAGTTATTAAAATTAAATAATCATTTTTTACGTTATAAATTGTGGTTTATTATTTATTTTCTTATTATTTATTTTCGAACCATTTTTCATATTAAATAATAAAAAAGTCATGACTTTTAATCCTATCAATAACAGTAATATTTTTTATAATAACCATTTGTTGCAATATATGATTTATCTGTCGCAAAAGATTAACCATCTATTGCAACATATGGTGCATCCGTTACCACAAATGCTCAATCCCTACCTCCAACCGTCGACATATTAGAATAAGAAATAGACAGAATAGAAATTAAATATTAAATAAGAATTAAAAATCCAAAGTCGATCAAACATAGATTTTTGAATTCATATATTAGGTCCCTCTCTTAGGTAGATCTGATATATTAAAAGAAAATACATATGCTCAAAGAAAAAACCTAGCCTAATTATTGTTGTTACTATTATTGTTATCATTATCATTATTATTATTGTCAACAGGCCAATCGTCATCCGGCAGTAGCAGGGCCCTCCTCAGCCTTGCTCTCATGTCGCCCAACTCCCACCGGAGTTCATGAATCTGCATTTCAAGTTTCCGCAAGGAGTCGTGCAAAATCACCTTGTCCAAATTCAGATCAGTCATATCTAGAAGTGTGAGTTATGTATAATAACATTCCTTAATTAAATAAAACTAGTGACTTTTTGAATATGTAAATTTAAAAAACGGATCTAAATACATTATTTTATCTTTTATTGTATTTCAGAAAGAAAAAAAAAATTATTTAAAATAAATCTAATAGATGAGTAATCTGTTGTAAAATATATATTATCTGTTTGATAATTTACCAAATATCGACAATCTGTTGCAATAGCTGTATATATCTTTTTGATTATTTCCAACAGATAAGTCGTATGTTGCAACAGATTGATCATCTATCGTTACAGATGTCTATAATTGTTTGATAATTTTAACAGATGCTTCATCTGTTGCAACAGGTTAGTCATCTGTTTGTTTAAATTAAGCCATAGATGGGCTAGGATGAATAAGGTGCGTGCATGTGGATAGATCCACTTTCATGTGTGGGAGTTATGTATTACTAATAAGGTCATCAAGACAACGCACATAAATTATAATGTTTTTGTGAATGCAGTTGTTAACTTATTAGGCATTGATCATTCAAACAAGATCCTGCATTGTACAATTAAGTTTGATAGGTTTGAATTGATAAGGCTGAGCGGCCCATGAAGATGGTGTTGGTACCCTGTTACAAATTACTGACGGTTGTTGCTCATGTTTATGCATGCCAAGCTTTGAGTAGGGATCAATATTTGGTGTCATTGCAGAGATCCAATAGCGATTGGACTTAACTTTAAGTGCGAATTGGACTCTGAGAAGGCCTTCGAAGCCTCGCACTGCATAAAACAAGAATGGAAAATCAATAGAAATTCCCCTGGCCCAAATTTATATGGAAGGGTTGTTTGAAAAGATGATTATAGCCAGAAGGAGCCATCGGAGAATGCATGCGAGTAAAAGGGGAGTTGATGAAAGACTATATCATCATAGAGAAAATTGAAGCAGAAACATAGGGTAGCAAAGAACTTCTAGCGAATCTGACCGATGAAACTGAATTAAAACATGAGAAATATGAATCAAGTACAAATATGAAAGTGTATCCAGTAATGAAAATTCGTTTGTTGTTTCGCTCGAAGAAAAATAATGCAGATAGACACTTTGCTAGGGAGCTGTGACTAGGTACCGTGGTTGGGATGATCATCTATATAGAAATATCAGAATACCAAGAAAGCATCTTTACAGGCACCAAGGGTTGTAATTATGTACAGTAAGACAAGAAAACTTGCGGCAAGAACAACTGCAGTTAAAATAAGGAATCTAAGCGAAGGCGGCAATTTCTAAATTTTAAATTTCATCCCATGCCTTCTTGTTTGTGGTTCCGACTAGGTCCACTTCTATTGACCTGACCAGAACCACAAACAAGATTGAAAGGCAGATTGAGTATCATTACTTCCTTAGCAATATGGATATAATTGATTGTGTTTTCTTGCCTTAGCATGCCTTCAACATATCTTGGAGAAGATCAGATACTTCTTTTAGTATGTGAATCTTGATAATTTTCAAGGTTGCCTCCAGCTTGTTGATTTGGTATTCAAGCTTCGCGTTGCCGTCTTTGAGGTTAGTATAGAGTTTTTGATCTTTTGTGAGATCGACAATGAGGAACACTTCCTTTAAAGTAGTGGCATTGTAAAAGGCCTTCAGAAGCCTTCCAGAACACTTTCTTCAGATGGCTTAAATGATACATGATGGGTATGTTTGTTTTAGGTCAACATGTTGATGCACATTCAAGAAATGGTCCCATGGTTGAACAACTTACTTTCTCGAGCGTTGTTCAATGCTACTTGTTCAACCAACCTTCAAATGATTTGATAGGATAATGAGCCTGGAAATAGTGGAATCAGTTTAGATCAAATATTTTGGAATTATGTAACATTTGATCTAAATTGATTCCACGAATTACAATCTCATTATCCTATCAATTACTTTGATGTGTGGCTGAACAAGCTGTATTGAACAACGCTCAAGAAAGTGAGTTGTTCAACCGTTGGGACCATTGCTTGAGTGTGCATCATGTATCATTTAAGCCTTCTGAAAAAAGTATTTTGGAAGCCTTATGAAGGCCTTTTACAATGCCACAACTTTGAAGCAAGTGTTTTTCATTGACGATCTTATAAAAGACCAAGAACTCTATACTAACCTCAACAACAACAACGACGAGCTTGAATACTGAATCAGCGAGCTAGAGGCAAGCTTGAAAATTATTTGGATTCATATACTACAAGAAGCATATGATCTTCTCGAAGATATGTTAAAAGCAGGCTAAGGAAAGAAAACACAATCAAATATATCTATATTTGTAATACCACATATTTATATCTAGCTTCGATTCGTCTCTAGAACATCAAAGAACTTGCTTCATAGATGAAAACCTTTTTATTCTCTGTGGTATTTTAAAGATTTTTATCATGTGGGAAATTGAATAAGTTTTTCATTGAAACCAAATTCGCCCAAATCCGTCACTTGGGCAAATAGTTAGAGCCATTTTAGTAAGACAATGTACCACCTGGTACTTTAGGGCGTCGCAGAGCCAGCCAAAATGGAAATCGTCAAAATTCAGTGAGCCTCCGTAATTATGGCGCATCGCACCAAGGCTCAATTTTAGAGTTGTTAATTTCCAGTGCACCAACACGATTCCACCACATCGCGGTGCCTTTCCAGTTTGCAACTAAGGTGGCAACGCGATTTTCACTGCGTCGCGCCACCAACCAGTTTCCCAATCATCCAGTTTCCAGTGAGATGGCGCAATTTCATTGTGTCATGCCAGCATGAGAAATCGAGATTTTCAGATTCCGTTATTTTATTTTAGGGGTTGTTTGGTAAATTCCTAAAACCCAAAATCAGCCTATACACGACATTAAACCCCTAAAAGACCTATTTTCTCATTGTTTACTTATATCTCTCAAGAAATAAATCACTCTCTCTCAAATATAGAAAACCCTAGCCCCCAAGTTTCAAAATAAATCTCAAGAATACCTCCAAGAGTCTTCAAGAACTTCAAGAATCGATTTCCAAGTATGTTAGATGTTGATTTTTGGGTTCCTTCCACCCAAGAAGTTCAAGAATTCCCTTTTAAATTATAAAGATTGTTATTTATGAGTTTTCATGATTTATGTGAATTGAGACTGAAGTTTATGATGCTGTTGAGTTTTAATTCATGTTTTGGTTACAAAGTTCCAAACTTTGGTCCTAGTATGAGGTGAATTTCATGATATTCATAATAAGCCCTACAAGATGTGTGTTGATTTATATAATCATGTTAATTAAGTGTATCGAATGTTGTATGACCAATGTATGCTCCCCATATATTTCATAAAATACTTATGTGAAGGAAATAGGGTCATTATAGCATGTTGACGAGAAACCCCAATTATGTATAAGTTCATGCATGCCAAGTGTTTATTGAAAAGCCTTAGTGAATGAATTATGATATGTTACATGCATTCTTATTCATATGTATTCCTTATTGAATGAGTTATAATACAACAGCATGCCTCCCTATACAATTACGTGTCCAAGACCTCCAAGTGATTGAAGAGATACTTCATTGATTGTATTGTGAATGATAGCCTATTGCTATGTTATGTACGAGTTGTCCTATCTCGTATTATTTATGCTATCGAGTCCTGAGGGTACTTAATACCTAACTACTTAGCTGATTGTCTAGATCCAATGTCAGTTTCATGATAACCTCAGTCATGCCATGATCAATAGTAATCTCAGTCAGTTACAGAACTCAGTAGAACTCAGACAGTTAGGAAATCTCAGTAATCTCAGTATCAGTAGCATTCCAACTTCAGTTCAGTAATCAATTCAGAACTCAATAGTATTCTGTCAGTCAATGGAACTCAGTGAACTCAACTTAGCACAGTTAATCAGTACGATCAGTAACAAATTCAGCTCAGTCTAGTATAGTCTAAAAATTAGTTCAGAGTATTTTAGTTGGTAGTAGGATTCAGCACCGAGCGAACCTAGGGATGGGGGGCTCACCCGTTAGATAGGACTGAGATCCTTAAAAACAATCCCTAAGTTCTAGAACTATGTAGTCAGCGTATGAGATATCACCCGTTAGATAGGACTGGCATACTCAGGGATCACCCGCTAGTATAGGATTGATCTCAGGGGTCACCCGCTAGATTAGGACTAACCCCATAGCAGTTGTCTTTACTCGTGGCATGGTACTAACACCCTTCCAACTGGGGTTATAGGTTGGACCCCACTAGTTCAGATTCGGGGCATGTCAGTTAGATGACTAGCTCCCACAGTCTCAGCTTCAAAATTCGTCTCAGTAAAAAGACTCAGCTCAGTAGTACAAATTCAGGACTGTTAGAAGCAGTCAATCACTAGCATCATCGATGGATTTAGAGATCACCCATTAGATAGGACTAATCTTAGATATAGTTAATTAGTACTCAGATATCAACATCAGCAGATTTAGCTATTCAGTATCCCAGCGTTAGTAGAGTCAAATGTCGGTAAATCAACATTCAAAACTCAGTATTCAGTGTTACTATGATTGCAGTTATAGTTTATGCACTCATGCATGTATCCTCATTCATTAGTCTCATGATATTTAGTTAGTATTGTTCATTCATGTAAACCCTTGCATACATCCTTACCTCGTCTAGTGTACCAGTACATTCTCACGTACTAAACCCTTACATCCATCCTTACCTCGTCTTGTGTACCAGTATATTCTCACGTACTGACGCATACTTTTCTTCTGCGCTATAGTGTCTTATACCATAGGTTCAGAAGCACGGGATCCAGAGCACACTTAGCAGTTCAGATTCAGCCAGCAGCAGTAGACTTAGCAGTAAGTCCTCAGCATTTGTGGATTTTCCTTATTTTATTATTTTATTAGATTTAGCATTTCAGTAGATGGAGTTAGTTGGGGGATTGTCCTATCAACTCCTAATTCAGATAGTTTAGAAGATTTTTCAGACTATAGTATTTTCAGACAGTTGTTTTAGTTGTGGTATTATTATACTTTATTCAGTTTTATTTAAGTATTGAACCTTATGGCAAGTTTTCACCAGTTTTTTTGCAATTTTACAGTATATTATTTAGTTCTTAGTTACAAATATCAGTCATGGGTTACCTTGTGATCCTTAGGGGTTATAAGCACCGTGTAGTGTCTGGGGTTCAGAATTCGGGGCGTTACAATATTGATAAGTAAGTAATGATCTCAATCTTCCTTACAATCTTGTTGTTCTGATCAGGTCAATAGCAGTGGACCTAATCGCAACCATAAACAAGAAGGCATGGGATGCAATAAAATTTAGAAATTTCTGCCTTCACTTAGATTTCTTATTTTTACTACAACTATTCTTGACATAAGTTTTCTCGACTTAATGTACATCATTTCAACCCTCAGTGCCCGCAAAGCTGCTTTCTTGGTGTTCTGCTATTTTCTATATAGGTGATTATTTCGACCATGCTACCTAGGCACAACTTCCTTTCAAAGTGCCTAGTTGTACTATTTTTTTTTGAGATAGAAAACAAACAGATTTTTCATTACTAGATAAACTTTCATATTTGTACTTGATTCAGATTTCTCGTGTTCTAAGTCAGTTTCATTGGCTAGATTTGCTATGAACTCTCCTCCTATCTTTTGTTTTCTCTTCATTTATCTTTTAAATGATATAGTCTTTCATCAACTCCCCTTTTCCCTCCCAGGTATTCTCCTATCGCACCTTCTGACGTATAATCATCACCCTGAGCAACCCAACCATATAAATTTGGGCTAGGGAAATAACTATATTGATTTTTGTTCTTGGTTGAAGCAGTGGGAAGCTTTGAAGGCCCTCTCAGAGTTGAATACACCCTAAAAGTTAGTCCAATCGCTATCAAATCTTTTTAAAATGCCACCAAAACTCAATCCTTTCACAATGCTTGACACATAAATATGTGCAACAACCGTCACTAAATCTTAATAGGGTATCAGAACCATATTCATGGCCCCTCAGCCTTATTAGTTTGAACCTATCAAACTTAACTGTAAAATTATAGATATATTATTTAAATGATCAATGACTAATCGGTAAAAAATGACATTCACAAAATCCATGTACTCTGTGTGTTTTCACAATAATATTATCAGTAATACATACCTCCTACATATGGAGTGGTTCAACCTACAAACAACTTATTCCTCCGAACCCATCTTTACTGTATCCTCTTGTGTTGGTCGGACAAAAGTTGATCAACTTTTATTTCCTTATATCTACAAATAAGAGAAAAAAATTAATGTCAAACAAGAGAAGAACATAAAGAACATTATCCATCTGTTGTGATAGATTATCCATATGTTGCAACAGCTTCCCTCCCATTTATTCAATAGATTGTCAATCTGTTGTAACAGATATGGATCCTGTTGCAATAGATGTGGAGTCTGTTGCAATAGATGTGTAATTGATTGAATACATCAAACCAGCCTTGAGGGTGGTTTGTTTTGTTCCAAAAGTTAATCCGTCTGTTGCAACATCAACAATAAAGTAACAACGTCATTTGTTCCAACACCATTAACAACAAAAAAACAACATCATTTGTTCCAACGTCATCAATAATACCATACCATAAGTTCCAATAACACCAACCCCACCAACAATATCAAGAATAGCATCAACAATAGAGAAACAAACAAAATACTTACAAAAAGTGATACTGTCAACAAGGTTTTTAAACTTCTCCCAACAGATGACTTTTTTGCATATTTTAATAAAAATAATGGTTAGTTTATTCAAGACTTAAAAGTAACCTTTCCTTCAAATTTTATAAATAAATATGATATGGGTAAAGGGTAAATAAATACAAAAATAGATGTAAATAACTAATTTAAATAACTTGCAAAGAAAAAGATGTGAATGAAAGTGCAATAGTGAACTATACCTACAATGTCTAAAGCAAGGGGATCAAAACAACAATTTTAGTCAAGGAAAGTTATAGATCGATTTAGATCCGAAAGGATCCTTAGGAGAAAGAGGAGAGAAAATAATGAAAAAATAGATGGTTGTGATAACCCTAAAGAGGAGAGAAAAAAAAGAGAGATGAATAAATTTAGGGCTGAAGGAGAGATAATTCTAGAAATGGGTTAAATATTCATTAATAACTTGAGGAGTACGAGAAAGACGGGTGACATTGAAAAGACAAGATAAGACTTATAATACCCCATATATTTCTAAGCTAAAAAATAAACCATTATTAATACACATGAAACCTCCTATCCTATGATTCATATTTGAGTACATAAATTAGTATGAATATCCTAGAGATAATAGAGCTTACGATAAGTTAAGTATGTTCATAAGAGTCACTTAAAGTAAGCCAAGCTAAGAACTTTTGAATCCACCAAGTTTTCGTGTGTAATTTCACACATCTCATCTTTGAATAAGTATAAATTGGTATATAGGTAGTATTTTGGCAGATTTATACCTTCCAAATTGTAGATAATTGAATAAGCCTTTCGTCGATACCAAATTCTCCTAAAACGGACACCTAGTAAAAAGGTAATGGTGATTTAAAGTTTCAGCAGCATCATTTCAGTCAGGCGCGTCGCGCCATAAGCCAAAATGACATTCATAAATTTCCAGTGTCTCTCCGCGATTCCATCTCATCGCGATGAGTTTTCAGGTCACAAACGGGTGAAAACGTGATATCTCCACATCGCGTCGGGGTCCCAAATTGGGTAATTTTTATAGAAATTAAATGAAGCATCTAGAGGGGTATTTGGGTTATCTTTCCACCCCTATATAAGTTCCAAACATGGTATTGAGGCCCTAAATTAGCTCTTTACATTACCTTTTATCAAAATTCTCTTAAGAACAACCAAGAACAAGTCTAGGGTTCAATTGGAGTTTTCAAACTCCAAGCTCATTTCACTACTATGTTCACGGATTATTAATCTAAGGTATGCGTAGTGTTCATCTATCGATCCAATCCATTCATAGAGCTCAAGAACCATGTTTTAAATGCTACTTTATGAACTTTTTATGGTGATATGAGCATGTACACGTTGATGATTGTTGTTTAAGTTTTAAGATGATATCTAAAGGTGTTTTCATGGAATATATATATTGTTGTTAGTTGAAAACTATAAACTTTAGGTGGTGTAATATAGTGCAAGTTATGAAACACACCTATGCCTTAAAGAATGCATTCTAGGTATTTGATAAAATGCTTGGGATTCTAGGAATTTATGTTTACATGGTTCCATGATATCTAAATGACAAGTTTATGTTAGCTATATACTTAAATATGAATTCCATGCTATTGATACGTTGCTATTGTTGTGGTATGAAGCATGTACGATAATGGATATGTATAGTATGTACACGAAATATATCCATGCAATCCCCACAATGTTTAAGATGTTGAATAACTACATGAAGTATAAGATCCCCTACTTATGATATTATGAATTGTGGACTCCAATCTTGTGATCAAGTCATGTCATGTGTGTCAGT
This sequence comes from Capsicum baccatum var. pendulum, assembly GCA_030864225.1. Taxonomy (NCBI): domain Eukaryota; kingdom Viridiplantae; phylum Streptophyta; class Magnoliopsida; order Solanales; family Solanaceae; genus Capsicum; species Capsicum baccatum. The sequence goes on from CM061558.1 coordinate 252,367,637, forward strand.
TTCCTTCTATCGAGTCCTGGGGGTATTCGTACCCAAAAAATATAGCTATGTTCCTAGAGACATGTCATTTTGTCACTATATTCTCAGTCAATCTATAATCTATAGAACTCAGTCAGTCATGTGACTCAGGAAACCTCAGAAATCTTATGATCTTAGTTAACTCTCAGATAACAGTACTATTCTGCCAGTCAATGAAAGTCAGTTAATTAGTCCATGTACATTCAGTTGAATCATGTTTAGTATCTTAGATGGGAGTAGAAGTTAGCACCAAGTGAACCCAAGGATGGGAACTCACCTACCAGTTTAGGGTGCGATTCTTAGCAGTCATCCTTGCATTCCAGAACTATGTAGCCAGCATAGGTTGAGACATCTTAACCTGTTAGATTAGGGTTGATGAGGTGGCTTAACCTGTCAGTTTAGGGTTACCACCACTCTCGTTTCGAGTACGTGTCAGATAAGGGTCACTCACAACTGTCCTTACCAGTGGAATAGTATTAACACCCCTCCAGTCAGGGCAGAGATTGGATCCCAGCTTATCCATAATGGCATACATGGGGCATGTCGCTTAAATAACTACCTCCCATAGTTTCAGACTCAGCCTCAGTAAAAGAACTCAGACAGTTCTTCAGATATCAGTATACCAGGACTATTAAATACATTCAAATTTAGTTATAGCATGGGACTCAGAAAGTTCCATCAGATTCAAGACTGTAATACACAGTCGCCCATTCTATCAGAACTATAGTTTCAGCCATGTCAGTTATTAGTAAACCATGTATTAGCGTACAGATTTAGCTATCACGTACTCATGATCTCAGTTACTATGTATGTATGTTTGTACTCTTACGTTCATATCAGTCAGCCAGTTAGCATTATTCATGCATGTAAACCCTTTGCATTATCCTACCTCACTCGTATACTCAGTACTCCAGTTGTACTGACATATTTGCACTATGGTGCTTTCTTTTTATGTTACACCATAGGTTCAGAGACACGAGTTCTAGACCAGCAGTAGTAGCTGTATTCTAGTATACAGAGTTGCAGTAAGTCCTCTTCATTCGAGGATGATACAATATTATTTTATTTTATTTATTATTTCAGCTCAATTTTGCTAGACAGATTTAGTTGGAGATATGTTCCTTCAACTCCTTATTCAGATAGTATTTAGAGGCTTTCAGATTTAGTTCAGATTTGATTCAATTTTCAGTTGTTTTGGGTATCTTTCACCCACACGGATGTTACTATTTTACAGATTCTTTATTCATTTGAACCTTATGGCCTATATGTTTATGTTTTCCGCATTATTACATTATATATTGCAGTACACAGGTACAGATATCAGTCATGGGTTAGCTTGTGGTCCTTCGGGGTTATAAACAGCGTGTAGCATTCCAGTTCATAAAATCAGGGTGTTACAAGACTACTCAATGAGGAGATTTTGAGTTATCCAAGAAAGTACAATTTTATCTTTCTTATTTCAGACAAAAGATTTCTTTAAATTAAAAAAAATTCAAAAAGATATGTAATCTGTTGCAATAGATATCAATATCTGTTTGAAAATTTTCAAAAACTCAATCATCTGTCATAATAGATGCAAATGTCTATTTGATAATTAAATCAGATATATCATCTGTTGCAACAGGTATCAATGTCTATTTAAAAATTTCCAACAGCTCAGTCATCTATCACAACAGATGTAAATTTCTATTAGATAATTAAATTAGATATGTCATCTATTACAATAGATATCAATATCTGTTTGAAAATTTCCAATAGCTCAGTCATCTTTCACAATAGATGTAAATATCTATTTGCAAATTTACAATAGCTCAGTCATCTGTTGCAACAGATTTCTTTGCAATTGATTTAGCTAGAACTAGGGATGAGTACGTATGGTCAACTACAACTTAATTTTAGTCTTTTGAATTGTATAATGTTGGTATTGTATTCCTCCTGACCTAAGTCATCAATAAATCACTCTGAGTTGAAATAATTCATATTAACTTATTGTTAGATTATACCTAAATTGAACAGTCTTTCAGTTAAACTTAGTACACATTATTATGATGAGACGATTAAAAATTACATCTTATAAAATTTTAAAAAATAATTAAGATTAATTCAGACCAAATTAACAATTTCAAAACATGCCATTCTTTTCAAAAATACAAATTAACCCATAAAAATCAGCCGAATAATATTTCATCATTTCAAATCTTTAGTTCTCACTTTTTTCTTACTCTCTCAATAATACAAACAACAAATGCTCAACATATAGCTCAACCCTTCAAAATAGATCAATTTTCTTTCCATTTCCTGCCACGTAGTTGTTAGTTTTTACTTCATTCTAGCTTGTATCCATCATTTTCTATGTCTTTAAAGGTAACAGAGTTTGAGAAAAGTTCTACATTTATTCTTTGTTCTTAAAATTAGGTCTTTTCAGTTAATGATAAAAAAAGACTTTTAGTTGTAGTACCTTTAAGAAGGGGTTAACAATTTTGAGTTTTGATGCTAAAAATATAGAAGGACCCCAAGAAAAACCTTGTTTTTATTGTAGTGTTGGATAGTGTTTGTGGTGTTATTTATGGCTATTGTTGGGGGTGTTGGTCTTGGTGGTCTTGGTGGTGGTATCAGTGGTATTGATGTTGGTATTGGTAGCATTGGTGATGGTTTTAGCGGTCTTGCTATGGGTATTGATGGCATTGGTGGTAGGTGTTGTTGGTCTTAGTGGTGTTGTTGTTGTTGGCCTTGGTGATGGTCTTGGTGGTCTTAGTGGTCTTGGTGACATTGTTAGTGGTCTTGGTGGCATTAGTGGTGGTCTTGGTGGTCTTTCTGTTGTAACAAGTGGAATATCTATTGGGATATTAAATAGGTCTTTAAACAGATTCCCCATCTATTCCAACTGATGGATTATCCGTTGGAATATTTTCTTGTAATGTGGCATATAATAATTTATTGAAATTTGTGGTCCAACTGATCTAGTTTTTTTTTGTTGTTGTTCGTAGTTAAAAGATGTCTCCTAAAAGAAAAGAAACTGAAAGTGGATCAACTTCTGACCACCTAACAAAAAAGGCTAGAGTACTGATGGATTCGAAGAAACTTCCAGAACAATCTCGGTTAGGAAAAGATGAAGCTGAAGAAAGTTATGAAAAGGGAGGTGAAAAAGGGTATATAGAGGCTGGTGAGGAATATAAAAGTGAGGAGGAAGAAGAAGATAAATAAAAAAAGAAAGAAGTAGAAAGTGAGAAAGAGGATGTTGATCAATATAATAATAAACAAGAAGAGAAAGAAGTAGAAAGTAAGAAAGAGGATGATGATCAACATGATGATAATTCATCACAAATGGGGCGTGAATTAAGATCGAATCCCAGCATGATCCTGTCAAAACTATTAGTATTAAGTTTTAAGTTGCGATGTTGATAGATAACCTTACAGAACTAACTGGTGATCTTGTACTTAAATGTTAGTTGGGTAAACCTTTTGATGAATTTAGGAATATTATGAAGAATTAAAACATAGAAGAACTTTTTAAGAAGAGACGCTTTGGATATTTTCTTGAGTAGCTTGAGGACCACACTGCCTCTTTTCAAATGAGCATGGTACATGGTCTTCTTAAGTGCAGAATCAAGTACGTGGAGGGTGATAAACATTCGAAGGAAGGGGACAAAAATATGGATGAAATTTGGATCAACTACCATGGCATGCCGATTTATTTTAGCTTGAAAGAGTTTACCATAGTGAAAGGCTAGAGATGAGATCGTCCAGAAGAACCTCTCATCAAGGAAACACCCCACGAAAGATCCAAGGTAAGCAGGGCAGCAAACCACCACCATCAAATAAAGGGAAGACATTGTCCCAGCGACCACCCACCAAAACCAACAAACGTAAGAAAAAATAGATAGGTTGTTGGACATTGATGGACGTGGGTACAAAGCCAATAAGTGGATAGAACATCTCAAGGATAAAACAATAACAAAGTAGTACAAGGACCAATTATGCTTAGTTTGGTTTTTCCATTCCATTATATTGGCAAAAGACGTCCACAAAGTCATAGAAGATTTGTTGAAGCTCGCTGAGGATTTTGAGAAATTCAATAATTATCCCTGGGAATATGACAGCTACTACTTGACTATCAGATATTTGATGACGAAGTTATCCCCAAAGAAGATCACATTATATGGATTTTCTTGGGCTTTCATGGTAATTTAATCATTATTTGTTTACTCGTCCATTAATTTATATTGAATAATTATTATGACTTTATTTTGCTTGCCTCCTGTTTACATTTTCTAGGATTGGGCATTTGAATCCATTCCTCACCTCTGAAAATAGGTCAAGGATTACCCGGATGAGGTTTCTCATCTAAGGATCCTTAGGTGGTTGGCTGCCAAGAGCAGCAAAAGAATTAAGAAGACTGATCTCTTTAACCTTCCCAATGATGCAGTATGTCTTCTTCCAAGTAAAATAATTTGACTCATAAAGCTACTGAAATAGATGTGCCATCTGTTATGATTGATGGGTCATCTGTTGCAACAGATTACCCATCTACTGCAACTGGTGCAACAGATGGGTAATCTATTACGATAGACAATCCATATTTCATAATATATTACCCATTTTTCGCTCTGGTTCTCTGAATCCGACTTAAAATATAACTCATTTACTATAAATTATACAATAGATGGGTAATCAATGCAACATATTATTAATCTATTGTGACGGACAAATCAACGGTTGCATAAGTTTTTTGTGTTAACATGTAACCCAACTTACTGTAAATTATTACATAATTTAAATGCATCTGTCTTTTTTATAGGTTATGCATCCATGGATCATGCCTACTAAGCAGGAGTTGGGTAAATAAAATACATGGACAATGTAAAAAATTATTATGGGTACAGATGATCTACTTAATAAATAAATCAACAATTTAACCTCTGGTGCCAACAATTCCTAAGGAGAGGTTATTACTTTGACAGACTCAAGCTATAAAGAGTTACTCAATAAGGACAAGTAGTTCTTCATTCTGTACTATGAAATTCGTCTTTGGTCATTGTGGATCTTTAATGTCGCTTGCATCCGATTTCTGAGCTTTTACTTATCCGTATTTCCATAAAAAAAGTAGCATATATTTTACGAAATAATATGGCACCAAGTCCATCATTTGGTACTTGTAATCCATCGCATAAATACTCGGCGTAAGTGGCAATAAGGAGATTGTAATCCCTGCGTTTGTAAAAATTAGATAATCCATATCTTGCAATTAATGTAAGCGTTGTGAAATTTATGAAATAAAACTAAATCATGATACTTACAGGCTACCAATAGGTTGTTGAGAAATTCCTTCAACATATTCTACATCAAATAGATTATCCATTTTATCCCGGTATGCTTCAATCGTCGATCAATCAGTACAAACCTTTTGCTCCAAAAAGCCACTTATATCAAGATAAGTAGGCAATATTTTAGCCAAATTTTATATTTTCAATGATAGTGTGGAACGTCTCCTTCCTGACATCGAGTCATAAACTCAGATGCGCCTCTCTTTTAGAATAAACACAGCTAACACATAATGGAATTCATCACCACAATTGATTGGGATGTACACTTCATCAATTAAATTCCAAGGTAATCCGACTGGAATGCTAAAACCTTTAATCATATTGATTAAGCATTCCTCAATTCGAAAAACTTTTGCCTGTTGTTTACAATACACATCATAGGCATTATTGATGTAAACTTTGTACAAATAATTGCATGTTGTGTATCTGTATTATTCTTGTGGTCGCAACTTGGCCTTCTTTCGGAGAAAGTAAAAAATGACATCAATGTGCTGCACATATTATCAAATATTTTAGATTATGTGATGATAAAATTAATACAAAGATACAATTAATAAAGTATTAATTAATAGTAGTATGACATTTAAACCTCATCATTCAAACAAGTTTGGGGATGTGACATCAAATAGAACCAATCCTTCATTCGGAGATGTGCAACAACTAAGTCGAACATATAAAAACCAAGACCCAATTCGTTCACTTTATGATATTCGTCATTTTATTTTCTAAATGATTTATATGTGTTAATGTCATGTTTTTCCAACAAAAATTTTATAAATCAATATCTTTAAAAATGATTTACGTACTTGCTGGCATGATGTTTTAAAAACCCATTGGCAATCCATTCTGAAAAATTGTTGATCAACTTTGTTATTTTTTTTTGGAGCCTCGTTCGAGATGTTGAACCCTTCAACTGGGTAATTCTTCCGTTCTTTCGAACTGACAGGTTTTACTTTTTATTCTTCTTTGGAAGCAGTTTATGGATTATCAACTGTGATATTATGTTGTTCAGCAGTAGCTTCTACTATGACATCCACCTAAAAAGCCAAAATTGTCAATGCCAATCCTAGATATGCAATAGATTATCTATCTATTGCAATAAATGGATCATCTGTTAGGATAAATTCGAACACGTACGGAGGAGTTGTACGATAACTTCAAACAAATGACCCATTTGTTGAAACATATAACTCATCTGTTGGTACAAATTAAAACAGTATGAAGACCTATTTGATTTTCTAAAATAGACGGACAACTATTACAATAGATAACACATCTGATGCAACCAGTTAGACAAATATTGCAATAAATAAATATATTTGTTTAATAATTTACAACAGATGTATCATCTGTTGTTACAGATACGTGCCTGTTTTTTATTGGAACAGATGATATACATTCACCTTCTTCAGTTCATGCTGCTCTCCTGTGGCCCTTGTGCATTAATCAAAGGTTTAAGACAAAGACAGAAGAGTTGTAATTTTGCTTTTCTCGATGCTTGATGATGCCTTGGAAATTTCTTTTCTTCTCCTCTTAGCCACCTTAATCTCTAGTGGAGTATGTGGATATGAAATCCTATTTGATGGAATAACACCCTTCTTAGATGTCAATTCCTTTATAGAAGCAGTTAATGTATTAATAGTATTAATCACTCCATCATGTTTCTCCTTGTAGTCTTGACATTTGCATGCAGAACATTCGCTAGAAGGGAAAAAATCTGTACAAGCAGTATGATCATAATCATATTGTTTTGTTATTTCAAAAATTGTAAGAGGAGCATCATTATCTCCAACAGCAGCACCACTACCACTACCATCATCAACAACAACAAGTCTACCCTCCAAATTTTTTTTTCTTGTAATAGTTGTTGCTCCAAACAATTCTTTTTATATTCTATCAATGACCTTAGAGTTCGATAAAGTTTGCATAGACCGTGAAGTAAGAAAAAATATTATTTTCAACTCTCAATTGGTCGAAACAAGCCACAGATGGACAATTTAAAATAAATCAGTACATATAATAGAATGATGATGAAATCATTTAGAAAAATCATTAATTAACATAATAACTTAATTAGAATTAGACTTACTAATTTTTTTGGGGGGTTGAAGAGATCAAATTTTATATTTTTATCAGTTTTGGCCAACAACCATGTCAGGATTCTTGGACAGAAAACCTCTTCCTCGCAGTTCACTTGTTGTCTGAAATAATGAATGGCTTTAAATGCCCAATCCTATAAAATAATGCCAATAAATTAAAAGCATTATTGAATAAAAAAATGAATCATATCATAATAAAATAAATATTTACCATGAAAACCCATGGAAATCCGTATAAGTTGACCGTATTTGACGTTAACAGAGTTAACAAATATTTGACAGTTATTTTGAAGCTTTCATAACTCCAAAGATAGTTGTTAAATGCCTCAAGAGCCTCGAAGAGCTTTATTAAACCAAGTGGTATGTTGTTGTTAACATCTCTCGCCCAAAGAATACTATGCATAAACAAAACCAAGCACAATGATTGCTTGTGCATCTTTGAAAGTATTTTACCTTTCAACTCTTCTATAAAATTTTTGTTTTTGAAGCTTGGACCAACAAGGGACACCAAGTCTTCACGATCACTCGACTTGTATTTGCCTTTTGGGTGCGCAGGGTGCTTTTCTGGGTTAGAATAGGTATTACTTGAGAAGGGGGGATAATATTTTAGTCCAATAACATATCAAACTCCTTCCAACCAAAACAAATAGGCATGCCACAGTAATTTATTCACACCTCATCCATCTTATTTTTTTTTTTCATACATAAACATACGCTTGAGAAGATCATACACCATTTTCATTAGGAAACGAGCATTATTGTCCTTTAAAAAATTAAGATATTTCCCAAAGAAGATATCCCTGGAATAAGCATCCAAATTTTGTTCTCGAAGTATTTTCCTAAAGGAGTCAAACAATTTTCCCATGACTGACTTAACCACAAAATCACCCATTAAATCTGTGGCACCATGGCACTGCATTCTCACAGGATAACTATCAATGCAGAAGGTTTTGACCAACTCTTCGATGGAAGGGATATTAGCATTTGGATCATCTATTTTGAAATATTCCTTCTCCCCATGTTCATTATCTTCTGCTCCTGATTGAGAAAACGTTTGTAAAGTAAGCTCATAGAGTGATAGATGTAGCCTAGCTGCTTCACTTGTTCCTTTACTTGGACTTGATTGAGTTTATTTTCTTTTGGGAGTCATATTATCTAAAATTAACAAGAATATAAAATAGATTATAATTGATTAATGCATTGTTAAAAAAGGATAACAGTAAATCTAACATGTACAACAGTAAAATAACAGTTCCAACAGATCAAACATCTGTTACACCAGGTAGGTTATATGTTACAATATATGACTAAATTATTGCAACGGATGAGTAATCTGTTACAAAAATGAAAATATATCACTCATCTGTTGAAACAGATGACTGGACTGTACAACGGTCACAAATCTGTTGCAACATATGAGTGATCTTTTGGAATTGTTATCAACGCTCAATATTATTTAGATTTATTCCAATAGAAAGATTGTCTATTTCAACAGATGAATGATCGGTTGGAAAAATCAAGTCTTGGACATGGTAAGTTGGAATAATTGATAGGATTTTCTCCAACAGAAAGTTCCCTTGTTGCATCAGATGATTAATCTATTGCATTAGATTTTTAATCTGATAGTAAATCTGTTACATCAGATGGTTCCTCTATTGCATCATATATTTAATCAGATGGTAAATCGGTTGCATCAGATGGTTAATCTGTTGTATCAGATGGTTAATCTATTTCATCAGATAGTTAATCTTTCACATCAAACATTAGATAAGTAGTAAATTTGTTGCATTAGATATATATTTGTTGCATCAGAAGGTTAATCTGTTGCAGAAAAAAATAGTACCGTGATTTTATTCAATGGAACAATAGCAATATCACCATTTTATCGAGAATAAGAACAAATCAACCCAGCAACAGGCTCAACACGAACAATAAAAATCAAACTTCCAAAAATGCAACAAACAACAAAAAATTATATTTCACTCCAAAAAGAGAAGAGAAGATATACCACAAATCATACCGTATTTCAAATTAAAGCAACAAATATTGCAATTGTTAACCAATACTAGAAGAGAAGTTGACTCAAGTTCCACTTTTTCTTAATAACTAAAAAGCCCTAATTTTTTACTTGTGAAAGAAGAAAAGGGACGATGAAGAACTCAAAGTTGTTGTTGCGGGAGAGAAATGTTGAGACGTTGATTGATGGTTAAAAGTCCAAAAGGAACTCAAAGCCCAACTATTTGTCGCCAGGAGGTTGAAATTGTTGGGGATTAAAGGGATTAATTTGCAGAACTGTTGGTTGGGAGAAGCTTGAGAGAAATAGTTGAGATAGAGAGAGGAGAGAGACGGTTGATTTGGAGAGGAGAGGGTGTGAATTGATTTGTATTTTTGAAAAGATTAGAAAATTTAGAAAATATTAATCAAGTCCACGATTAACTTAATCAAATTTTCTAATTATATTTGACCCTTTAAGTTGGTCAATGTCACTAATATTTTATTTAAGATTTAAATGACACCTTTCTTTCAATTTTCTCATGTAAGTTATTATTACTTATAAAACATTGTTTTTCCGGAACAAGCAAGAAAGAGAAATATATTATCCTTCTTTGGTGGGAGAGGGATGTGTCCTTTTATTATAATCCCAGTATTATAATTTTGATATAACTTATTCACTAATCAATCAATCCCTATGTCTTAAAGGATGTGTAAACGATAAAAAATATAATATAGATTGTGTTGTAAGTTGAAAAAAAGAGAGACTATAAGGGGTAAAACATAAAAAAAAAATCACAGTTTAAGGACATTAAATTCAAAGAACTTTCATAAGATTTGTGCATTATAAAACAACACCCATGTGAAATTATTTTTAAGCTTAATTTCTTTTTGATCTCTTAACAAAGTTGTTTACACATTCAATTTAAATTGCACGTATAACATAGTAAAACCAAAGCTTCCCTATATAGATAATTACGATGGACGCACAACTAAAAAAAACAGGAAAACCGATCATATGTGGTCGGTTTTCCTGCATTATCGACCACAAAATCGACCAAAATGTGTGCTCGATAAAAGCGTGGTAGATTTTTCAAAACCGACCACGTGTGATCGATTTTTTTAAATATATATATATATATATATATATATATATATATATATATATATATATATATATATATATTCAACATTATTCTTTTATAAAATGAAAAAAATTAAAAATAAAAAATTCAAATTAAACCGACCACAATTGGTAGATTTTATTTTTAAATTAAATAATTAATTTTAATTAAATCGATCACAAGTGGTCGGTTTTATTTTTAAATTAATTAATTAATTTTAATAAAACGTACCATGAGTGGTCAATTTTTTATTTAAATTAATTAATTAATTTAAAAAAAATCGTCCACATGTGGTCGGTATTTTTATTTAATTAATTATTTTTTTTTACAAAACCGACCATATATGGTAATTTTTTTAATTAATATAATTAATTAATTTTAAAAATACCGACCACAAGTGGTCGTTTTTTTAAATTAATGAATTAATTATAAAAACCGACCACTTGTGGTCGGTTTTTGAAAATATTTTCAAAAATCCGACCTCAAGTGGTCGATTTTTGTAAACGATTTTCAGAAAACTAACCACATGCGGTCGATTTTTCTAACAATTTTTTTTAAAAAATAAAAACTTTATATATGTTACATTCCATCAACCAGCCAGACAAATAAGCAGAGAATATACATGCAATATTCCATTCAAACAACCAACATACAATACAAGTTTAAAAACATACAAAGTGTAAAAACTACAACTCATCTATAAATCCAAACTACAACACATACAAAAGTCAAAAAACTACCACTCATCATCATCGTCTTCGTCATCCACATCCCCAGCCACACACACAGGATCTGTTTCTTCATCTGTGTTGATATCCTCCAGTGGGCCTAAACCTTTTGCAGTCCGAACTGTATCACCAGGACATGGGAGAATAATCCCTGCAGATCGAATAAAAGAGATGAACTACTACTATAACATCTTGATTTGTGATGTTATTTTCTCATCCTTCTGCTTTGCCCTCTCTCTCTGTACAGCAAGCTCTTCAGTTAGTTTAGAAATCATAGTTCTTAGTGATTCAATTTTTCTCTGTCAAATGATGAGGTATAGGATGTCGGGCCGAACATAGACCTAACATTCTCGCTAAAATATTTTCTGTTGTATCCGTAGTATTGGCCTCTAACTGGAGGACCCACAGTTTCTCTCCATAACTCATCCTCTACTTCTTCAGGTATTGTATCACCCTGATTTTTAGGAGGCTAAGTACTACGATACTCATTAATGAGTTACATATATTTTTCATATATTCAAAGTATAGGACAAAATTAATAGTAAAAAAATATCAAACTACTTGTACTTGAATAATATCAACTTTGAGAAAAAGATTCATAACAGGAAATTTGATTCTTACATGGGAAGAATTTGCACGAGGCTCAACCCAGACATCTTCATCAATTGGGTTCTTTTTCTTCTTCACATGCGTCTCCTCGAATATCTCATCATGTCTTATATTCCTACCCATTTTTTTCCTGCATATGATAAAATTATTAATATTCAAATAATTAAAAATTTAAATAGAAACAAACAATTAAAACTGTAAAAGTTACATACAATTTTTTCCTCTACAACAATCCAACTAACTGCACCCGCAGTATTTAGTGAGCCACCCTTGGATGATGCCCTGGCTTTCTTTCCTTTCTCACTCAACAATTTGTATTCGTCGCTATTCCAATAGCGAATATAATCTTGCCACATGGGTTCCAGTATAAACCCTGGTCGTTCTTGCATAATCTAACAGACCGTTGAATCTGAATCTAGCTCTTCTATAAAATTCCTTTATATAGCACTTTCATGCGCGTCATTCCACAAGTAATATTTCTACAACAAAAATAAAAATATAATATTCAATTTTTTGTTCTAATAATGTGTTAAGTAGTCGATAAGTTAAATCCTTACATGAAATTGTCTAAATATCATTTCTCTGTCATGTTTCAACTGAATAGCTGTTAAGTACCTGCATTTACGTAATAAATTTAATATCAAATAATTTCATTGTCTAATCTGTTGTTGTAAGAACTTATCTATAATCTCCATTTGTCTGTAGATTTTTGTAAATTTTTTGTTTCTTGTTAATTTAATCATTCTATCATCATCATTAAATATGAAAAGATAAATATTTTTTATATATGTAATAATAGATATAAGATAATGATGAAATTTATAGATGTATATGATAAGCGAATGATGAAAAAGGTTGTGTGTAGATGAATAAGTGAATATGGAATAAGGTGAGAATCTGAATTAGGATGTGAGATGAGTACTGATGAGATAGTAAATGATGTAGAATATAGGAGTGTGGATAGAGAGGGTACTGAGATATGGTAGATATTTGAGATATGCATATAGTATAGAGATGGGGCTGGATAGCGGTGATGGGAGTAGTAGATATTGATTAACTTCCACATGATGTGGACAAATTTATGTTAACCTATATGGCAACTTTTAGTGCTCTAATGTTGCACTAGAATATAAGGGTCGTGCTAGCGTGTCAGCAAACCAACCCTCAGATATATGAATACCTGTCGATCGTCTATAAGGTGGAGGTTGTTTTTTATTTTTTGTTTTTGTAGGATCAACTTTTTTCTTACCTTTGTCGCCTCTACCTGCCATCTAAATTATGTAAAGTTAACAAGTAGTTAGTCCTTGCAAAATGAATATATAAGAAAACATTCCAAGTAACTAATTTCAAGTTACTAATTCACATTTCAAATCGCTCCAACAACACGAGATAGACAAGAATATTTCTATTACTATATAAACTATGGAAAAGTTAAAACAATCTTACACAGTATATTACATATCAATCTTAAACAAGAAACATAAAGGTAAATAGTACAAAGCATAAAGACATCAATACATAATAAATACAACCTACACAAACTAATCCTCCTCTCCTAAAGATTCTCCACTAAACCATTCACCTTATTTGTAAGTTTCCTTATCTCCTACCCACTCAGCCTCTTCTTCTGTAATATTAACTTCTTCATATATATTTTTGGGGTGATTCAAACTTTCCACTAAGTCAATGCCTACTAACTGGTGATCAATCTGCATTTTATTTTGATACATAGTCTCCAACACATTCTCAACTTCCACCCGTCCTATAGGCTTTGTTTTTATTACATCCCACTAATAAGACTTATCACTGCGCAACGGATAAGGAGAATAATAAACTCGTTTAGCATTTTGTGTGAGAACAAAGTGATCGTAAACAGGATACAACCTATTGAGCTTCACTTCAATGATGTTATGATCCTTATGTACTCTTGTGCCTATTGTGCTTAGATCAAACCACTTAAATCGAAAGAGGACAATTTTTTTATTGGAAAACTAGCATACTCCAGTTCTAAGATCTCTTGTATAATGCCAAAGTAATCAACATCATCATCACCCTTAACCCAAATATCACTATTATTTATTTTCCTTGTTCTGGAGTGTTCTTCGGTGGAAAATTTAAACCCATTTACTATGTAATGGGACATTGTATGAGCTTCAACTGGTCCCAAGGAAATATCTCTTAAGAACTGATCGTATGCGGTTGTATTTGGTGACTGGTGTGCCTAAAAATATTATACATATGTTAGTTGAAGGATATGTAAATCTCTAAAATTTGTAAATATATTAGTGCAATTATGAACCTCATATGTAAACCATGTTGCAAAGAATGCATACACTTGATTTTTGTAGAATTGAGTCTTAAATGAACTGAAGATCCTACATGTGAAGCACAATTATTTTCCTTAAAGGAATGATTAAATAAATCAGATATGTTAATTTTTAATCTCCTTACTTCAGAGAGGGCTCAACTTCTGGGCAATTCAGCAAGACATACAAAGTTGCTGATTTGTGCTCCATGGTAGTGAGCTGGCGAAATATGGTCTTTTTAGCCTAACAACCAGATTGATTGAAAATTAATATTGGTTGCAAATGAGACTCATTCTCAACGTCCTGATGATGATTCGGTCTGTTTCTTGAACAAGCAACTTCATCATGAAAGTAGTATGAACAAAATTGAGACATTTCTCTTGCAAGATATGTCTTAACTATAGAGTCTTCCACCCTATATTTATTTTTGGGACCCCTTTTTAATTTTTTGAAATTGCCCTGCACAATTTTAAGATTAGATGTTTACTATATTAAAAAAATGTATGAATTTAAATATGTTGCAATTCCTTAATGTTCGAATGGATATATCCACCTAGTTTGAACTGAACCGCCTAGCTGAGCTCCGTGCACAAGGTGAACGGGAAGATGTTCCATCACAGCGAAGAACCCTAGCGAAAAAATCTTCTCTAACTTGTTGGTGATAACAACAATATTACTTTCCATTCGTGCCAGATTTTCTTCTTTTATTGTGGTGGCACATAAGTCTTTGAAGAACAAACTAATCTCTGCTATTGGTTTCCATATGTTTTCAGGTAAACCAATAAAAGCAATTGGAAGTAATTGTTCCAAAACATGACAATCATGGCTTTTTATTCCATGTAATATTCCTTGTGCCATATCAATCCTCTTTTCCAAATTTGAGGCATATCCATCGGGCATCTTTAAACATTGGACCCACTCACATATTTTTTGTTTTTCGTCCAACTTGAATGTATAACTAGCCTTGGGCTTAAAAACATTGCCATTGGTCCCCTCCTATAAGGTAAGTCTCTGCGTTTGCAATATTTTGGTCAGTCAAGTCTGGACTTAGGATTATCCTTTATCTTGCCTGTGACATCCATAACTGTATTGAACAAGTTGTCAAAATTGTTTTTCTCAGTATGCATGACAATCAAACCATGAATTTTTCCTGTCATATCTCAATGTGAAAGATTTTATTTTTTTCATGCAGTATGGACAAACCAACTTTCAAGCTGTCATCCATCCAAACAACATTACATAAGCAGGAAAAAATCATTAACAGTCCACATTAAATATTCACGCAGATTGAAATTCTATTTAAGTGAGATGTCCCAAGTTTCAACTCCCTCATACCATAAAATTTAAAGTTCATTGATCAAAGATTGCAAGTAGACATCTATTCCATAGTTTGGATTACGCGGTCCAGGAACAACACAATTTAGAAATATGTAGGGACTAGTCATCAATATTTCAGGAGAAAGATTATACGGGGTGAATACAGGCCACCATTAATATGGCACAGAACCAACTAAAAAATGAGAGACGCCATCCGCACATAATCCTAAACGAGTATTTCGTGGCTCAGCTGCAAAATCAGGATAAGTTGCATCAAAATACTTCCAAGCCTCTCCATCAGATAGATGACACATAACACCAGTGGGCCTTCTATTTTCACTGTGCCATCTCATATGAGGAGCAGAGCTATTTGAAGCATACAACTTCTTTAACCTTGGTATTAGAGGTAAATAATGCATCGCCTTAATAGCAATTTTATTTCCACTACAACCACGCTTATATCGAAGGTGCTGATAAAACTTACAGGACTCTAGGTTAGCATCTTCCTTAAAGTATAACATACAACCATTTTCACAACAATCAATTCTAACAGAGTAGAGACCCAACTTTTACACCAATATTTTTACCTTATAGAAAGAATCAAGAACCTCTAAGGTGGGGTCAACTAACTCTTTAATAAGGTCTATCATTGAGTCCATTCTTCCTTTAGCAATATTCCAATCAGATTTAATGTTTAATAATCTAACAGCCATATACAAACGAGAATGCGAACACATGTCAAACAAAGGATGAATAGCAGCATGCAGTTGTTCATAAAAATGGCCCGCTTCTCTATTAGGAACATCTTCGTTATTTTCCCTAAAGTCATCCCTATGTTGTATCCCAAAAGAATCGTGCACCATTTCTATCATCCTAGTATGTTGATATTCATATGCCCTACAGACTTACTACTTTCACCAACAACAAAGTTATTTTGCTCAACATCATCATCAATACTACGCAATCTTAAAAGTCCTCGTGAAACCCCCATTTTATAAAGATGTTCCTTCACAACTTATTCTTTTAAAATATTTACACCATCACATCTAACACAAAGACATCGAATAGCCCAAAAATGTGACCAAGCATCAAGTGTCTTAGCATGTTCAATAAATCGTCTGACACCTTTAACAAATTTTACTCGAAGACCCATTCTATTATCATTATTCCGTTGATATACCCAACTATAATCAGGCTCCATCTACACAATCAACCGGATTCAAGTAATTAGTTCAAGTCACAAAGTTCACATTTCAAGTACCTAAATTCAAAATGAAAAAGTTCCTAAATTCAAGTTACCAAATTAAACCACATGCAAAACCAAAATTCACATTTCAAGCACCTACACTTTGTCATTTCAACTGACTAAGTCACCTCTCAAGTTACCAAAATAAACTACATTCAAAACAAAAACTCATATTTCAAGCACTTAAACTTCAATATTTTC
Source organism: Capsicum baccatum var. pendulum (assembly GCA_030864225.1). Taxonomy (NCBI): domain Eukaryota; kingdom Viridiplantae; phylum Streptophyta; class Magnoliopsida; order Solanales; family Solanaceae; genus Capsicum; species Capsicum baccatum. The sequence goes on from CM061558.1 coordinate 252,384,601, forward strand.
AAGTCACTAAGTCACCTCCCAAAAAAATCAAACTAAACTACCTTCAAAATGATAAATTCAGCTTTCAAGTACCTACACTTAATCAATTTCAAGTGACTAAGTCACCTCTCAATTTACCACACTAAACCACATTCAACGAAAAAAATTCTCATTTCAAGTACCTACACTTAATCAATTTCAAGTGACTAAATCATATCACATGTTACCAAACTAAACCACATTCAAAACAAAAATTCACATTTTAAGTACCTGCACTTAATCAATTTTAAGTGACTAAGTCACCTCCAAAGTTACCAAACTAAACTACATTCAAACAAAAAATCACATTTCAAGCACCTAAACTTCAACATTTTCAAGTCACTAAGTCACCTCTCAAAAAACCAAACTAAACTACCTTCAAAATGATAAATTCATATTTCAAGTACCAACACTTAATCAATTTCAAGTGACTAAGTCACCTCCCAAGTTATCACACTAAATCACATTCAACACAAAAAATCTCATTTCAAGTACCTACACTTAATCAATTTCAAGTGACTAAATCATCTCACATGTTAGTAAAATAAACCACTTTCAAAATAAAAATTCACTTTTCAACTATCTACACTTAATCAATTTCATGTGACTAAGTCACCTCTCATTACTAAATTCCATCACATTCAAATAAAAAATTCAAAACTCAAGTACCTACACTTAATCAATTTCATGTGAATAAGTCACCTCACATGCTACCAAACTAAACCACATTCAAAATAAAAATTCACCTTTCAACTACCTACACTTAATCAACTTCAAGTCACTAAGTCACCTCACATTCTACCAAACTAAACCACATTCAAAACAAAAATTCACCTTTCAACTACCCACACTTGATCAATTTCAAGTGACTAAGTCACCTCACATGCTACCAAACTAAACCACATTCAAAACAAAAATTCAACTACCTACACTTGATCAATTTCAAGTCACTAATTCATCTCATATGTTACCAAACTAAACCACATTCAAAATAAAAATTCAAAATTCAACTACCTAAACTTAATCAATTTACCAAGCATAGCAAAATTCAAAATAAAAAGTTCACATTTCAAGTACCTACGCCTCAACAAAATTCAAAATAAAAGTTCACCTTCAAGTAACTACACTTAATCACTTTCAAGTAACATATTCATTTATAGTATAAGTCAAACAATTGAACAAGTGTAATAAAGCAAATAAGTAGAGGCGTCGCATGTCCCTCTCGCACCATATAATTATCCCAAAATTTCTATGGCTTTCAAAGCCTTCTATAGCGAACAATCCCAAACTAAACTATATTTAAAGACACCATTATAAGAAAATAGAGAGAAATCAAATTACCTTTTCTTGGCCTAAATTAAAGAGAAAGAGATAAGCGGTCACCGAAAAAATAGCAAAGCAATCCTTTTCTCGAATTCGGATTCTGTCAAACAGTAAAATTATTAGAAAGAATAATATTTTGCTTAAATAATTGCAACAATTTAGTAAAAGATATCACATTTATGACTTTCATTCTGAATAAAAACAACAATAACAGAAATCGAAGGACCAGACAATGCACTGCTCCCATTCCGACTTTAAAACCAATCATTGATAATTTGAAAGTAATAGATCAAATTAACATTTTTCCTTATTTTGTCAAAATGCTGGTCTTTTATACCAGAACTCAAATTACCACAAGCAAAAACTTGAGATAAGGAATAGGAATAATATCTCCTAAAAAAAATCAAAAAGGAATAGTAAAAACGACAATGAATTATGAAAAATTGAGCTAAGGTCTTGCTCCTGCAGTCGAATCAAATAAATCCCTAGTAATACAACTCACATTTTTAAGACTTAAAATCTCAACTAGGATTTTGTGTGTGTTATTTATTAAATGAGAGGGAAAGAAAAAGTTAGAGAACAAGAGAACAACTCACAAGTTGGACTCGCCGGAGGAGCTGGTTTAGCTGTCGTCACCGTTGCCATCACAGGATCGCGATGTGTGTGTTGTGTGTATTTATCAAGTGTGTTGGTGGGTTTTGGTGGTTGTTGTTATGTTTTGGTCGGGTTTGTGTGTTTTGTGTTTTATTTTGTACGTCAGGTCGGGTCGGGTTAATGAATTTAATAATTCTTTTAAATTAATATGAAAATTGACCATATGTGGTCTATTTTATAAAAATGTTTTTAAAAACCCATCACATGTGGTCGGTTCTTACAAAATTATTTTTGAAATTAAAGTTTAAAATAAATTAATAAATTAAAGTAAATTACAAAATAAATTAATAAATTAAAATTAATTTTTAACAAATTAAAATTTTAATAAATTCTATAATATTTATAACAACATCCAAAAAATTTAATACAATTCGTATATATATAAATTAGATAATTAGTTATTTTATCATCACATTAACACGAGTAGTATATTTCCTCAATCGTATTATAATATCAATGAACTTTGCAAATTATGATAAATTTTTGGTTAATTAGCTTTTAAATATGATATTATATATATATAACGTAATTTATTTATTTTATTTGATATATTGTTTAGTATAATATTTTTACAAAATCTAAGATTGATTGATTTTTCTTATTATTATATTGGTTATCGACTACGTGTGATTAGTGTAATTTCAAAAAATAATAAATTAGATTAAACATTAATTATTTTTAATAAAAACCGACCACAATTGGTCGGCTTGCTAAATAATTTATTTTTTTAATTACAAAACCGACCACCGACCACAAGTGGTTGGTTTTATAAAATTATTTAATTTTTTATTTTTTAAAATTCCAAAACCGGTCACATCTGGTCAGGTTTTACAAAAAAATTTAATTATATTTTTTAAATAAAACCGACCACAAGTGGTTGATTTTTTAAAAATATTTTCTTTTTAAAAAACCGACAACTTTTGGTCGGTTTTATTTAAAAATATAATAAAAATTATTTTTAAAAACCGACCACAAGTGGTCGGTTTTTTTTTGTTTTGTTTTTTTATAATTTATATAAAAATTATTCAAATAATTATTTTGAAATTTTTAAATATAAAAGCTACCATATGTGATTGCTTTTTCTTTTAAAAAAATATAAAAAACCCAACCATTGTGTTCAATTTTTTCGACCACAAGCTGTGGACAGTGGTTGGTTTTTTATGATCGGTTTTTCTGTATTTTTTAATAGTGATGGAAGTTTACGTGTTTCTTTCTCAATTTAATATCTTGTCTTCTATTATTACTCCATTGATATCTTCTCGTTGTCGTATCTGCTGCTTTTTCATATCTCCACTATTGCTTCTTATCTTGTATCTTTCAGCTGGCATGCTTATCTTCTTGATTCTTTTATTCTAGGCGAACTTCTGGGATAATATTATGCTCTCCATTACATCTCGAACATTGATGGTATGGATATTTGTGTCCAATTATCTTGCAATATCTTGTCACTAATCCGTCTGAAATGAATTCTCTCTTAATTTCTCTTGCAGTAGATTGTTTTTCTGGGTTAAGTAATGTCATTATCCATTGCCTAACATCTTCCATATCTGCTTGTCGTAGTTCTTTTGAATTTGAATAAATCATCTAATGGTCTCTTGAATAATAGCTCCATATTGGATTTCCATTAGTATAGTTATTTGCTAATTCTTGAATAATTGTAGCTAGTCCAATGAGTCGTTTATTTGCGTAGAAATCAGGTATCTCAATTCTGGGTATCTCTGGCTGCCGCATAATATCTTTCGGTATAATCATATCTCTGGTTATATGTAATCTGCAATAACATTTTTGTTAGTACTAATTACTTCAATTATAAATGTGAAATTTAATATACTCAAGACTAGTCTCCAAATCTCTTTTATTGTAACTGAATTTTATATTTTCTTTGTTAACCACCAGCGTACCTGTGTATTATCCGTTCGTACAATAAACTTGTTATATACAATATATGGCTCAAATGGTAACAAACATTTATATAATGAACATAATTCTTTCTTATTTATTTCCTATTTTATTTCTGTTTCATTGAACGTACCTGAGTAGTATCTACAATGGTGTTCTAATTTTTCTACTTCATATCGGTATTTAAGTACTCCTCCATAACTACATTCACTAGCATCTGCTTCTACTATATATATGAATTTTCTATTTTCATCTGGAAATTGTAGTTTTATTAATTCTTTACAAAGTAATTTTATTTTCTGAACTTGTTTTTTATCTTCTTCATTATAGTTATATTCTACATCTTTTTTTAATTTTTTCTGTAGTGGTTTTAAAGTTTCTACTAATTTTGGAATATATTCCCTTACTTGGTTTACTAATCCTAAAAATGATTGTAATTTCTTTTTCGTATCTAATTATTCTTTCAAATTTATTATTTTTTGTACTATATGTTGTTGCATTTTTACTCCACTCTTATCTATTTGTATTCCTAAAAATTTTATCTGATTTTTCATGATTTCAGCTTTCTTTTCACTTAGACTTATTCCCGATTTTTCTATTATATCTGTAAATTGTCCTAATAATTTTAAATGTTCTTCTTTAGTTTTTGTATATAATAATATATCATCTATGTATACTATAAAATTAGATAATTGTTTAAAATAACTATCCATAAAATATTGATATCTACTTGGTGCATTTTTATATCCAAATGGTAATACATTCCATTCACAAAGTCCTTGTGGTACCGTAAATGCGGTTAATTCTTTAGATTCTTCTTCTAACTTTAAATGGTAAAATCCTAATTTACAATCGAATTTACTAAAATAATTATATCCCTGTATTTGTCTTATTTTTAATATCTTATTTGGTATTGGATAATTATATGTCATAGTCTTTGCATTTAAATTTCTCAAGTAACTTGAAAGGAAAAATTCTTTTGGCCATTAAATTTGGCCATAATAGTAATAAATCTTATTCACACTATAAACTAGTTTCCTTTTGGACATTTTTACCCCTTTCATCTTAAATTTTAAATGCTTTCATTACTTATTTTATTACTATTTTCTAATACATTGGAAACTATCTCAATACATGAAAATGGACACATTAACATAATTTTCATAAAGGAAAAATCCTTTTGGCCATAAAATTTGGCCATAATAGTAATAAATCTTATTCACACTATAAACTAGTTTCCTTTTGGATATTTTTACCCCTTTCATCTTAAATTTAAAATTCTTTCATTACTTATTTTATTACTCGTTTTGAATACATTGAAAGCTATCCCAGTACACAAAAATGGATAAATTAACATAATTTTCATAAATATGATTGCATAGTACTTATTGCTTGAAAAGAATAATCTAGGATAAAAATAATAATATAAAATTAATTAATTATATTCTCATATATCCAAAATCAGTGTGACCAAAGTAGTATTATCTGAAATTTTTAATTTAACATTATATATTTATGTATCATATCTACTTAATTATGTATTTTATCATATAAAAAATTCTTATTTTTTAATCTTTAATTTTAAATTTTATATCTCTTTATTTTATATAGATAAATAGGGGGTATAGATATATGTATATCTTAAAACCTATCAATATTTTGAATAACTTTTAGATTTTTATTTTTGTTGAAATCTGATTCATAGTTTAGTATTACATAAAATAAGCAATTATTGAAATTTCAAACACAAAAAGTTAATTATTTTTTTATGAATTCAGTTGTACAATTTTAATTGTGCTATAATTTTTCTAATGATAATTCAAATGATTTTTTTTTCATTTCAAATCTTTTCTATCTATTCTTAGAAGTAGAGCGGCAGGAAGTCAACATAACATTTAAAAATTTTGCATAAAAATTTCTTAGTTGAAAAAAAAATACCCTATGTTAATCTTACACTTAAATTATATATAAATTATAATAAAAATACATAAAGAAAAGAATAAAAATTATTTACGAGTTTTAAAACTAAAAGTTTGCATAGTTAACAATTTTTAATATAATATAAAAATATTTTAATAAAAACTTAAAACACTTTAGATGTGATAGACATTGATAAGTTATAAAATCATATAGTTTATAAGTGTCGGCTTTAATTAACAATAACCTAAGAGAGCCATACATTGATGTTGTAGTCGTGCGTCACTATGCTACGTCAATTTGATAACTTAGTAACCATTATTTATATTTTTATTAATATATATATGACTTCTAATTAAGGAATTATATTAATTTTTATGTTTATATAAATTTGAACAACATATTTGAATAGCTTTTTTTTTAAAAAAATATAGTTTAAAAATACTTCAATAGTGATAATCAAAGCTCAAATTACTTTAGACATGATAGATATCTTCACAAAATAAAAATTATATAGTTAAAAAAAAATCGATATTGGTTAAACATCAATTCAAAAAAAGCCACACGTTAGTGTTATGGTCTTGCGATCCTACGTACTTTAATTATTTTATTTGTTAACTGGTGAATTAAAAATATAATTATTAACTGGTGAATCATTAATTATATTTGTTATTAATATGAACTTTAACAACGTGATTTTATTTTTATGTTTTAAATAGTTGAACAACGTATTTAAATAGTTTTAAAATATAATTAAAAAAAATTCTATAAGGATTGTCTAAATTCAAAATTCTTTAGACATGATAGTTATTAACACATTATAAAAATCATAGAGTTCATAATTGTTGACGCTAATAAATATCAACCCAAAATAATCACTCATTATAGCTATTAAGCTAACCATTGTCATAATTTCTTAGTACTCTAATTAAAAATTAACTATGTCCACATTTAATTATTTTCACATTTCTCAATAACCCGAAGTAGAAATATTGATTAATTATAATATTTTGTTTGAAAGAATTTATTACGACTACAAGATGAGGTTACTATTGCTAAATTAACTTTTATCGTGTGAAAAATAATTTTTTCACTTGCACTAGGCATGTTGTAGGTGAAAATTAAAAAGAATTGAAAAATTGAATAACTGAAATCAAAGATAGGTAAAATTTATATGCTATTACATAACATTGATTCTATCGCACAAAAAAATTCAAACATAAACATCATTTCACTTTGAAAACTGATATATTTGTGACATAAAAATATTCTATCTTTAAAATTTAGAACACAAAAATTATTTGACCACAATTTTTGTGTACTATTAGAAAATAATAAATTAAAGGACATATAATAGCTATAATAGCGATTTTATGAAATTGATTTGAGTCCATAATAAATACTAATTCTCATAGCACATGATTAGGATAAGCTTGTTTGAGACTTACTAATTTTTTTTTTTAGATTTGATATAACTAGTTAATCAAAGTTAATATAATTACTTATTTTTAAAAATTACATTCAAAAATTTACAAGCTATAAAATTGGATCCAATTGTTGATAACTCTAATGACACTTCAAATGCTCTATATATGAGACACGACTATCAATTAATTTTAAGATAACTCTAATGACACTTCAAATGCTCTATATATGAGACACGACAATCAATTAATTTTATTCGTGGATTTATATATGTATGCTTAAGACACTAAAATAGTTCATTATTAGTATCAAATCAATAATAATTCATACAAGCTAAATCTTCTAATCGATAATTAAGTCAAAAAAATAAAATTTAATTTATTCATTTTTCTCTTTATAAAGAGGTTTTCTTTCATCCAAAAATTGACTATAATTTCTTACATAGATTTCATTTTAAAATACTTAACTTCTATCGACGCCATTACAATAAAAGTATCATTATCGAAAAATCATAACGTAACACTTAGTGAAATTAATTTTCTTAAAATTAATATAAATAGTTGATTAAAAGCAATTAAATTTTATTGTCCATTTATTTAGATATAAATTATTGTATAGAAACACTTTTATAATTATTATGTTCAGTTATTAATCCTTGTTCAACTAACAATAATTACATTTGTAGTAATTATTAGTTAATTCAATTTAATAATAGACCATAAAAGTATTATTCTAATAAATAATGTTTGAGAGTCATAACAATTATCAAAATATCTGATCAAAATAAAACTTAAGTTTAAACGCAGTAAAATTTTATTTAAATCAGCTATAATTAGTTAATTAAAAATAACTACATTATAATCACTGATCTATTTAAATTATATTTCAAGTTTACTTGTAAGACTCGGTAAGATTGTATCAAATCAAATCAAATGATTAAAAATCTAATTTAATTAGACTGACAAATATATTATTGTGATGAAACTTAGTGTTTGATTTTATGATAAAAAAAATTTAATATCTATGTAGACACAATATAAATTTAGTATTGTATTTTTGTAATCTTTTTTCAAAGAAGTTTATTCAACCTAGTTAACAACAACCTAGGAGAGTACTAAAAAATTAATATTGTAGTTTTTGTGCCCTTATTTTATGCCAATTTGACAACTTATGAATAATTACTTATATTTTCTATTAATATGAGCTCTAAATAAGTAATTTTATAAATTATTATGTTTGAATAAAATTTAAACTTTATATTTTTTTAAAATGTAACTTCTAAAATATTTCAATAGCAACACTCAAAACTCAAAGTACTTTAGTTATGATAGACATTGACATATTGTAGAAATCACAAAAATTATATAATTCATAAGTGTCGATCCTAATTATGAAAATCAAGCACACATATGATATATTATGAAAATCTTACACTATACATTCCGTAATATTATGCCTATTTTTTAAAAATTTTAAAAAAATTATGTATAAAATAATTTTAAAGTGAAAGAATAAAATAAAATATTACATTTCAATAATATTACAAATAACTTAAGTATTTAAAGTGAAAACAAATTATTACTAATAGTTGGTTTATCCTATTAAATAATTTGCATCATTTCATATCACACTCATTAGACACAAAAAAAAATATTTTATATAATAAATAAATTATACATTTGCTAACTTTTTATTTTAAATTATTTCCAAATTAAAAATAAAAGAAAAAATAACAATTTAGCCTCTTTCATCAATTTCTCTCCGAATTAAAAGGTGTCGCATGGATATTTAGCCTCTTTCATCTTTCGATTTTTTTATTACTATTTTAGTTTTTGATTTTTAATCTTAATTTTTTACTTTAAATTATTTATGTTCCATTTCCTTTCTTTTTATTTGCCAATCATTACTTCTTGTAATTTTATGTTATGCCAAACATTTTTTTTATTATTTATTTATTTATTTATTTATTCATCTAGCATAACTGATTAACTGCACTACTATTTTAATTATTGAATTAAAATACAATTTTATTGTTGAACAAGGTTATAGATTCATATTTTCTTTTATTTTGAATTATATTATGTGAGTCATAAAAAATTATCGAAAGACATGAATTAATTATTTTTATAATATTAGTTATAAATGTATATATTTATTTATTAATATATTTTTAATAAATAATATATGTATCTTGAATATCAATTTAGTATTATTTATAAGGATTAGTTGCTATTAGATACGATTCTTACTTTAGACATGGTGGACATCAACACATTATAAAAATCATAAAACTCATATAGTTCATGTGTGCCAATCTAGTTAACAACAATCCCGAAAAGTCTTCCGCTAATGTTGTGGGGAACTTATGCTCTCGTGTTACGCCGATTTGATAACTTACGAATTATCATTTATATATGTTATTAATACGACCTCTAATTATTAATTATGTTTAAATTATTCTTTTATAGTAGTGGTGTTCGAGCCAACTTGCAATAAATTTAAACTATATATTTAAATAATTTGAATAATAACAACAGTCAAAATTTCAAACACACTTTAGACATAATAGACATCGATACATTATAGAATCATAAAAATTATACTGTTCACATGTATTGACCCTAGTTAACAACAACTAGAGATATCAAGACGCATTAATGTTGTAGCCTTAGATCCTTAGGTTATGCTGATTTGATAATTTGTGAATCATTACTGATAATTTTTATGAATATGTCCTTTAATTAATAAATTTAATTAAATATTATATTTAAAATAATTTAAATTTTATTTTGATAATTTTTATAATTTTAAAATATATCAATATCGACAGTCAAAATTCAAAATACTTTAAACATGGTAGACATCGGCATATTATAAAAATTATATAGTTCATATATTTTTATCCTAGTTAACAACAACTCATGAGACTCATGCATTGATGTTGTCGTCTTACGTCCTTATGTTACGTCGATTTTATATGTTGCAAATTATAATGTATATTTTTTATCAATATGATCTCCAATTAAGTAATATTATATTTAAATAAAATTTAAGATATATATTTAGATAATTTTAAATATAATTTAATATATTTCATTAATGGCAGACAAAATTCAAATCATTATACACATAATAGATATTGACACATTATAGAAATTGTGAAAATCACAAAATTTACATTTTTGGACCCTAGTTAACAACAACTAAAGATATCAAGATGCATTATTGTTGTATTTTGTACCTCTATATTACGGTAATTTGATAACTTGTGAATGTTACTTATATTCACTATTAATATATCCTTTAATTAAATAGTTTTAATTAATTATTATATTTTAATAAATTTAAACTATAGTTAAATAATTTATAAGTCTAATTTAAAAATATTTCAATAATAATAATTAAAATTTAAAATATTTTCAGAAATCTTTCTATGATACCACATGTAAGATATACCAATAACAGATTGTGGACATTAATAATCTAACATGAAATCATATCAATTAGTCTGGATTGTGAAATTACATGATTTTCACTTAAATAAATCTACAATTGCATTAATTTAGTCATGAAAACATACCCTAATCAGCTATAGCGTTCTTTGTGAATCTTGACTTGAATTGAATGGAAACCTTCTATAAATAAAATTAACTTTTCCCATTTGTTATGCGAGTCCTCTTTCCGATGAAATTGGTTTCATCCAATTTGTCTATCGGAGTAAAACGTTATGGTCGATCTACTTCAGCCTATCAAAAGTAAATTTTTGGATCAACTTCAAACAATCATAACTACTCATACACAATGATCTGGGTGAGATACTATATATCCACGGATAGATATGAGAGTTCTCTTTCTAATGAAATTGGTTTCATCCAATTTGGATATCGGAGTAAAACGTTATGGTTGATCTACTTCAGACTATCAAAACAGTCCACCAAAGGACAGATGCGAGAATTATTTAATTTTTAGGGGCATTTTGGTCACTCTCCCTCACCAAAATCCATCCAAACCCTATATTAAAGCCTATTAGAAGCATTATATATTATATTTCATCAAATTCCCTCAAAAAGAAAACCCTAAGCCCCTACATCCAACTTCAAGAACCTCCAAAGTTCACCGTTAATTCTGCAAATTTATTCAAGATTCCAAGTTACTAGTTCAAGAACTCCAAGAACCATCATTCAAAGGCACTATTAACATCTCAAAAATGATTATCGATCTAATGTTCATCATTCAAGGTATGTGGGGGTTTTCAACAAGAACTCTTTTTCGTTCTTGTGCCGAAAAGTAATTTTCTTTACAAAGGCATGATTTTTATTTGATTTTTTACGAATTTGAAGCATGAACCCATATCTTGTGATGATGAGAAATTGAGGGAGAAGGACGAAAAGGGAGGGTGTGATTGGATAGAAGGTGAAATTAAGGTGGGTCTCTCATTTTAAAGTTAAATAAATATTCCTCTTTCATATTTGATGATAGTCATAATTTATTCACAATAAATTTTAGTTACATTTAACTTCTTGAATTTAGAAGATAGTAAAGATTTTTTTTTTTTAAAGGAAAATGTCAGTATAGTCTTTATACATTTATGGCCATTTTTGGGCCAAAAAATTATGGCAAAAAATATGTACTCTAATTAAATAATTTTATTAATTATTATATTTAAATATATTTAAATTATATTTAAATATATTTAAATAAAATTTTAACTTTTTAAGTCTAATTTGAAAATATTTCAATATTAGTAATCAAAATTTAAAATACTTTAAATATAATAAACACTGACACATTATAAAAATTATATCATTCATATTTATCAACCCTAGCTGACGTTTTAAAAAAATGTGATAAACTTTAGAATTGAATGCCTTTTATATAATAATAAATTTATTATTGTGATAAGTTCAAAATTAGTTAATCATAAATGAACTTTTTCTAAAAATATTTTAAAGGATTATGATCAATATATTAATAATCATTGATGAACTTTTCTAAAAAATATTTTAAATAATTATGACCAATATAGTAATAAAACTGGTAGAAGGAAGAAAATGCAATGGATGAAGTTAGGTGGGTTCCACATACTAAAGTTAATTTAATAATTTTCCTTCACATTTAATGATAGTGATAACTTATCCCACATAAACTTTAGTTGCATTTAATATTAAAAATTTACTTCTTTTTTAGTTAAGAAAATAGTTAGTATGGTCTTTGTACATTTATGGCCATTTAGCAGCTCCCAATCAACTTGAAAACTACTAACATCCCATAATTAGGGTTGTTCATGGGTCGGTTTGGGTTGGTTATTGGTCAATACTATAACCAAACCAATTTAGTCGGTTTTTAAATTTCTAAAACCAAACCAAACCAACACAAAAAAATAACCGTCGGTTTGGTTCTTGTAGGTTTAGTTCGGTTTGGTTTGGTTTTACGGTTTATAACTTTAGTTAATGATAAAAGTTGAATTTTTTCTTAAAAAAATTCAATCCAACATATGAGATGTCAACCGAGTGTTGTTCCTCAACTTTGAAACTAATATGTCAATTTAGTGTTATACTTGGGCAACGCCATATGAACACTTCTACAAATGTATTTAGAAACTTAGGCAACGCCATGAACAACACCATATGAACGCTTCCACAAATGTATTTAGAAACTACATATAAGAGAATGATATGATAAATCCCCCAAAAGGTAAACACATAAATTTTTTGCTCAGTAGGGACCAAAAGAAAGTTCAAAACTAGTGATTATCATTTGCCATTGAAAGTGTGAAAATCATATAGAATTTCATAATGTACCATCAATTAGATGGAGACATATGACTAAAAGTGCTATGACTAAAGTTAAATTCATAATTAAAATTTAAAATATAAAAAATATTTATATTTTATTTATGAATAATATATAAATAATTTACATATGCATATGTATGTGTATATATATATATATATAAAAAAAAGAAAAAATTTATCGGTTCGGTTTGGTTATTTTGTCGGTTATTTTAAAGTAAAACCAAAACCAAACCACATAAGTATCGGTTTTAAAAATTTATAACCAAACCTAACCAAATATAGGTTTTTTTAATCGGTTTGATTTGGTTGGCGGTTCGGTTTGGTTTTTAACCAAACCATGAACACCCCTACCCATAATATCCAAATTTTACCGTTAGCGCATAAGTATAATTTTGGATCAAGCTATAACCAGGTAGTATTTGTTGTGCTATTGGTGCTGCTTTAGGGTATTTCACTCTTGTCTCTACCATTTCCATCAATTTTACATGATTCTCCCTTGCATATCTTCTTAACTCCTTTTGCTTAGACTTTTTATTGATGCACCTGATATTCCACCCTAACCAACTTATTATCAAAGTTGAGATGCACCCCCTCCTTAATTAGGAAGTAAGTGCTCGGCCACCACAATATTTGATTGTTGCAGTACTTCAAATTTATTTCTCATCCAAGTTGAATATATTGCTACTTTGTCCCCGTTACTCTTTTTCTTTTTGTCGGATTATTGTTGATGTAATAATAAAAAACTAATTTAAAGGAAAATTTGACCAAAATTGTGATAATTTTTTTATCTTCAATATTTTATGGACTTGAAGTACCTCTGATTCCATCGATAATGAATGGGTTCAAATAGTTCAATCGGGGTGGTTGTTGAAGCATAACACATAGTTTGAGCAACGACGAAAAGTTTACAAATTATAACATCGATATAATTTGTATGTTAGAAAGATTTAGGGAATATGTAGAAATTATAACTTTCGAATTTAGTACATCAAATGCATGGTGTTACAATCTCGGCTAAAAAATGTTATGTTTAAATTATGTATCTTCCTCCGGATTTTATTTTATGAATATAACTTTCGGGAATACAGTGAAGGGTATTATCTTTGGAAAAAGGATATGAGTTGACCATTTTAAAAAACAATGGCCATAATTTGAAAAAGTGGACACCTTTAGCCAGTCGGCTAAATTTATTTCCCTATTTTAGTCATTTGCCTAGTCGGCCATGTGTAGTTTCTATTCCCAGTTGATACACTTTTATACTATGTTGATACACATTTTAAAAAAGAAAGAGGGGATCCTATACCCAATTAGTACTCTTTTATACCATATTGATATACTTTTATAACAAGATAGAAGGGAATCCATGCATATGCAGTGTCCATATATCCAATTGATACTCTTTTATACCAGATTGATACACTTTATACCATATTGATACACTTTTATATTACATTGATACACTTTTTTTTTTTAAAAGAGAGGATCATATACTCAATAGATACTCTTTTATACCACATTGATACACTTTATAACAAGATAGAAAGGGAATCTATGCATGCATATACAGTGTTTATATATTCATTTAGTCTTTGCAAGCATATACAACAGTTATTTTTTATTAACTGCCCAGCTAAGACAAATAACAATTTTTTTAAAAAAATAGAAACGAAAAGTATATTTTTACTCTATAATTTTATATCAACAAATTTTCTTTTGTAACACTTTTCTACCGTATAACCTACCTAAAAATTCTTACTCTGCTTCGAAATCCTCTGTTTGATTTTGAGTTTTTTGTTGAAAATGATGGAAAAATTTAGTCTATCGAATGGAAAAGCAATCAAGAAAGTGGTGAAAGAGAATCCTTTATCTGTTTAAGAATTTACTGAGAATCATTTATCATTAAATAGAGTAGTTGTATAAATTGTTCCTGATTTCAAGTTGCAATCAAACTCTAAATCCATTGGCCAAATCTCTACTGGAAGAAACAATTGATCGCAGAGTAAAATAGTTGTGAAGGGTAAGGATATTAAATCTAATCCGAAGAATAAATTGCTCAAATCGCGTACAGAAAAAAAGTGGTTCAGTGAGAGGTAAATTAGCTTTGAAATGAAAGTTGATGAACACATGAAGTGTGTTAATGCTGTTGGAAAAAATAAGGGAAAATTTGTGCAAAAAATAAGGAAAAATTTGTACAGATATGGTGGTATTTCATCGAACTTTTGAGGTTCAAAAATGAAAATGATACACGGCTAATGGCTATTTTGTGGGTATTTAATTGTGAGTGTTATTTTTATGGTATTATTTTAGTTTTAAGTGCTATTTTTGTCCTTTCCTCATTATCTTTTGCTCTTTATTTATAAAGCATTATATGATTTCACTTTATTTTTTACTTTTTTTTGGATTTTTTTTCTTAACCAGATGGTCTATCGAAAATAGTCTCTCTATCTTTACGGTAGAAGTAAGATCCGCGTGCACTCTACCCTTCCTAGATCCTTCTCTGTTGAACTATATTGTGTATGTTATTATTACTTACTAGTTCGGGAAACATTCGTTGCACTTGAGTTTTACTTTTGTTAAAAAAAAAGTGTATAAAATAGAGTATAAGAATGAACTATATATGTATAATTTCAATTGACATTGAGGAAAGAATACATTAATTTATTATTTTAACAAAACAATAATTTTTCTACTAAATCAGTATCACAATTGTAACGTCTCACACTCAGTAACTTGTGAAGTACCTTCGAGGGAAAATTCGTCCTTTCCTTTTTACCTTTACCCCAAGTGATTAAATCCCTTCGTATTCAACCGCTTGTTTTTCCTTTGGCAGACCTTATTTCAACAGATAGAAGTTCTTTATTTTTCCATCAGTTACAATCTCTCTATTTTTCTCACTTACTCACATTAAAAATTCCATCAGTTCCAATCTCTCTGTCTTCCTCAATTACACACAATAAAAAAAAAACTGCAGTTTCTCCCATAGTTATACAAACTATTTCATCATTCAGAAATCCAACTTTTCTCTCAAATTCAATCATAAAAAATCCTAAGAGGATTGGCTCAAGAATCAATCTTAGTTTCGTCCCTTCCGGTAACTAACTTCTCTAACATTTTGAGGTATGTAAGATTATTTCTTTTATGTTTTCTCTTGGTTTTGTTTCTCCTCAAATTATGATTACTTTCAAAATAATGATGGTGGAAGGAGTTTTAAAAATCTTAGTCCATTAATCAAGTTCCCTGTCTCAAGTTACTTGGAAAGTTATTTTTTTAAAAAAAACATCTTGGTCCATTAATCTTTTCTATGGATACTCGATATTATGTGAATTATATTTATGCTACAAGTTGCTGCAAGAGTTATAAATTCATAGCCAAGTAACACTCCTGGATATCTCAAAACAGAATCAAGCAAAGCTAAACCATACTACTAGCCTTTGAATCAATCCTCATATTCTAGCCTAGCATACCATACTGTAACTAGTTTTTCACCCTATAATTTGATCTTACACAACACATATAGGCATTTTCTTTGGAAAATTAAAACTTCCCAGTCTCTAGCTATCCCTTCAAAGAACATATGATTTCTTTCAATCCATATGGCATTCACATACTCTGCATAAACTGTTCTAAATATTTGGGCTTGATGTGTTCTGTCTTTGGCATTTTGGACTGTCCATTTCACATGTTTGTTTCCAGGTAGTAGTTGTAGCTATTTTGGTTAAATTTCCATAGAAGTAAACTATCATTCACTATTCTTGCAAAGTTACAATCATAAATAGATGGTATCTCGATTCTGGATGGCTATGACACATGCAACACTCTCCAAATTAACATCTGTTCGGCTAGACTGTTGCTTTTCTTTTAACTAAATACTGTGAATTTTTAATTCTGTTTCTAAAAAGACATCATACTGGAAACTCCTATTGTTTTCATACGAACAGTGATCCATGAAGCTCAACCAAATTTCCTCAATTTCCTCTTTAGTTCCATTAAGTGTTATGGAAGTTATGACTTGGAATATTGTAATAATGATGTTGCAACACGTTGCTTTCAATGACTCACCAAAATAATACTGAGTGTTAGTTCATGATGTATGAAACCAAAGTTGCTGAATTCCAATGTGATCCCACAAAAAGGCTAAAATATTAACATGAGCCTAGTAAAGCTAGCACGTTGGTCATAAATCAACGAAGATGACAATGCTATAATGACTTGAATTTTTCATGATCTCCATAATATCATAAAATACCCCTCTTATGAACTACGACACAAAATGAAACGATTCGTATGACCTCTAGCTCTACGAATTAATTCAAGAATGTCTTTATTACCTTAAGATATGATCTCCAAACTCATAAGCTATGCTAAAAATAATATGTACATTCCAAAGGCTCACTCCTAATAAAGTTATGAAAATCCTTCACTGATGAATTAATTTGACTTAATGAATTATGATTCTACCTCCCATCAGTCCTAGTGATGATAATACTTGATTATTAGTCTATGGTGGCTTAATCTCAAATATGAATCCAAGTTGGTTAATTCTCAGGCATGAGCCCTAAAGTGGTTAAACCATGAATATGAGCCTAATATGGCTAATCTATGAACATGAATCAGTAAGATAACATTATGAGCATAATGGAGTTGGTTAGCTGACCGTGAAGGCATAAATCTAAATGACAAATGCCTGAAACTATGTTTGTCGATATAGGATAGAGATCATTTTGCAAGCGGATGACTCTTTGTTTTATATGTCCCGAAAAGGGGCTAACCATGGATGCTTGCTAGCAAATTATGTTATGTCACGTCCTATGTCCGGCAAGGTATAGGACAGCTTAGCTGATCGGGCCGAGTTCAGACTCCATGCGCTCTCATGGTGGTTTATGACGGTTCACTACTTTCTCCCACAAATAATCAAAACAATTAAATTTACCTTATTTGGTCAGTTATAAATTTAGTTTATATTCTTGTTCCTTTATAGTTGTCTTCTTTTACATTTGAATTTTATTGTCATTTCTAATCTCTTAATATACTACCTTCCTGAAATGGTTTTGCATACCAATACATTCCATGTATTGATCGTCTTTGGTGCTACATCATTTCATGATGTAGGTTCTGTCTCTCATGTCCGTGGCCAACGCCTTGTTAGGATCTCTATCTTCTGCCATTGGTGAGCCTCTTTCCTATCAGGAGGTTGGACGAGATATGATGACTTCTTTGTATTTTCTTTTCTTTTAGTATGGGTACTTATTAGAGGTTTCACAGACTGGTTTAGTTGTTAGAAATACCTTGTAATTTTTTTTTCTAATTTATCATAACTATTGTATCTTTAGACGTTAAGTGATATTAATGAACATTGATGAAAGTCTATCTCCTTTAAGAAATCTTATTTTATGTTGTTTCCTCTCTATTCATTATTTTAGTTGTATGCTCATGTGATATGCTAGAACGTTCGCTAGTACTAGCAATAGTATCGGGTGCGTGTCATGTCCAGGGTCTCGGCTTGGGGTGTGACAACAATGCCAATAGTTTTCATTATTTATTTTCATAAAAAAGATTATTATACTATCAAAATATGTCTAATATTGTTTACAAGTACATTGTGTAATCACGAAATTGACCTAATCTGATACTCAGTCAACGCCAAACTGACACCAATTTAGCCATACAATTCTCGAAAAGTTTGTCAAGTTGATTGATCAATCCCTAAGATCTCATATTGAACAAAACCTACATCTTGAATAATTCATCCTTACATATCACGATCGAAAACTAGCTTCTCATATCAATAGGTGAATTGATTTGGTGGTTAAACTTGACATCTCTTCTATGGTTCAATATTATCTTTAGACCTATCCTCTTCCTCGCCCTCAGGATCATGGTCATTCTCAGCTTGATGTTTAATATCGTCATGCTCATCCCTCGCTTGATGATTACCCTCCTACTTCATCAACTGTAAGGACTTAAGCTGCTTGATGTTCGTCTTTTAGGGTCTTTATCTTCTTCATTATTAGTAGCTTCATCAAAATCTGAATGCTTTTCAAGTCCTCCCTCGGCCAACTTTCAAGCTTAGCTTGATTCTTTCTTGTAAAGTTGCACGTTATAATTAATAAGCCTGATATTTTGTCAAACGAATAACAATACGAATAATTATTTCGAAAATTACATCACACAATGACAACTGCAATCCACAACCCAAGGAATATGTGATTCATGTTCTTCTAGTGCCTTCACAAAAGCAAACCCCTTCAAAGCAGCAACTCGATAAGCTAAAAAATATAAAAAATTATCCTTTTTTCAAATTAATTCAAGAATGAAGGTTAAAAATTAATGACAATATTTTACGAATATGTCCATCTCTTTGTTTTGTGAAATTTTTATTGCTTTTAATTTGCATTTTTAATCAATTTGGTTCATAGCGTTTTACTATAGTCAAATTTGCTTTATTTATGGTATTTCTTTTCTGCCAATACCCTTCTGGAAATAAATTCATGTATAATCTAACAACTTTTCAACTTAAAAGTTATTTTCTAATATGAAATTTTTGAAAAATAATTGAATTGTACTTTTTGTTAATTAGTTTGTCCAAAGCTCGTGTGATACATTAAAAGGAATATTCTTAACATTAACTCATTCAAATATTAAATATTTAATTGTAGCTGTAATGTTTATCGGATAAGACTTTCAACATTAAAAGAAATATTCTTATTATTAACTCATCCAAATAATAAAATATTTAACCGTAGTTGTAGTTTTATTATTTAAGAAATTAAGAATTCTATTTTTAAAAGGTACCTAAAAAATTGATTTGATGCTTCATATTTAGAAGGTAAAAGGATCAAATTTGCCCATCCACTTTGAAAAATTGGCTAAATATATTGTTCGTTATACTTTGGGTCAAATTTACCCTCATTGCCATACTTTGGGGCCAAATTTATCCCTATACTTTGAAAAATTGTCTAAATATACCCTTCGTCATACTTTGTGGTCAAATTTATCCTTTATGTCATATATTGGTATTAAATTTACCCTTATTGTTAAGGAACTTTTTACATGTGCCCCTTCTTTAAGAGAAAAGCTCAAATCAACGTTCAATATCCCATATTCTTAAAAATAAAACACACACTAATCCAATATGCCCAACCCGGCTCGAGCCACAAAAAAGACAAATAAATCTATTCCTTCAATTTTGTTGGTCAAATTTTCCAAATGAGATTAAGCCACTGGATATTTCTCAGTGCATAGCTCATGAAAAGTTGATCTTCATTAGTGCAGACACAAAGAAATATACCCCTCTCTCAGTTCATGGATCTGCATCAGTGCGGAACTCATTAAAAATGACACTTGACAATCAAATACCATTGTTTATGCCCACTAGATATTTCTTTAGATGATTGAGTTAAGATGTCTTCCTATATATTAATCGTGATATCTCTTCATTCAAATGTTTTTATATGTAACATAGATCTACACAAAATTTTCATCATGTTATTTTCTCAGAAACTTATTCCCTGATTCTTGAATCTCTAGAATTGCATATCAAAATTTGAACATAACTGAACAAGAGAAGAGTTTGTAATGAAAATTTTCTCTAGTTCCATGCATATATGTTATTCTATTTCATTTTATTTTTTGTTCATTTGTAAACAACTTACAAGCATTGACGTTGAAAGAGAAGTATTTTTATTTGTTGAAAAAATTTGACTAACAAAACTAAGGGATGTGTATTTTTTTGTCGATCAAATCGGACAAATTAAATTCGAGTGTGATTTATATTTTTAAAATGGGCAATTTAACATTGATTTGAGCTTTTCTGTTAAAGGAAAGGTACATGTGAAAAGTTTCTCAATAATAGGGATAAATATGCCCCCAAAATATGGCATGAGGGTAAATTTGACCTAAAGTATGACAAAGAGCATATTTAATCAATTTTTAAAAATAAATGAATAAATTTGACCCCAAAATATGACGAGTGTATATTAGCCAATTTTGTAAAGTAGATGGGTAAATTTTACCCTTTTCCCTATCTAGAATGTTGTATTTCTATATAGTTTTTTCAGTCTTGTCAACCACATCTCTTTTTTTTACGCTAAATTTTCTATCTGCAAAATCATAAGAGATTTTACTCTTGTCTTCTCTCTCTCAGTCTCTCACACACGTGCAATATTTAATTAAAAGATAACAATGATTAATATTATCAAATGTGTTTGTTAAGAGCATATACAAACTTCAAGGAAAATAATAAGTACTTTCTATCCTCCGTATCAATTTATTTGTCTTATAGTCCTATTTAGTGTTTTCATCCTTCTCCAAATCCAATGATTGCTCAATATTTTTTTTCCGTCTTAATCTATGTGTTTCTTTTTCCAATTATACACATATTATGTTATTTTTTATAAAAAAAAAAAAAGGAAGAATGAAGAATTCAACGCTTTAATATAAATAAAGCTACTCTTTAATTTAGTGTAAGAACCAATATGGGTTGAGCCACCAATATAGAAAAAGTGGTTAGGTGCACAACCTTTGTCGAAAAATTATGTTGTATATATAGGCTAAATATTAGTTATTATGAGTGCATATTTAATTTTGTACACCTTTAATAAAATTAAAAAGAAAATGTACACACTCTTCGTCAAATTTCTACTCCGTCACAAAGAACCAATTATAATGCACTTTGGCGTGTAATCAAGAAGAGCGAGACTAAGGGCCCATTTTGAATTGCTGTCAGAAAATTGTTTATTTGAGAATCACTTTTATAAAATAACTTTTCAGAAAAGTTCTTTTAAAACAAATATTTTGTGTTTGGTAAATTCATTTGAAAGTGCTTTTGATAAACGCATTGTGTTTGGATAATCTTTTTCAAGAAGTGTTTTTTGACACAAATGATCAAAAAGGACATGTATCAATAGACTTTTATTACTAGAATCAATTTATAGAGAAAATATTTTAAATATCTATTATACATTTTTAATTAAAATTTTATTTTTATTTAAATCACTACATATGAAAAAATTAACGACAACAATAATTAGTCCTTTATACATCATAAAAATTTTCAACGATTTTCATCCCTAATTTTATGATTCAATGTCTCCATACTAATAGAAGATCTGTCTTCTATTTCTGAAGGTATACCAGAAGGCTCATCTCCTTCTTCGATCTCTGTGATGATGTCTTCGTTAGCATAATTGTTAAAGTCTTTATCAGTTGTAAAGCGTTGTCGTATGAAATTATGTACAACCATAGTATCTGTAACAAGATGAACTTGAGTGTCGAATTTAAAAAATGACATTGAGTGTGGGAGAGAAAATTTATTTTTTCAAACTCCAAATGTTCTTTCAATTGTACATCTCAAACTGGAGTGAAAGAAATTGAAAGTCTCATTTGAATTTCTGAAGTTAGAATTATGTCTGAAATCACAGAGATTATAACACTCCCCTTTATATTGTCTAAAATAACCAATCGGTGTTGGATAATTCGAGTTCACTAAATAATATTTATCTACATGAATACAAAAAAATTAATTAATTAATATAAAATAATATAATTTATAAAACATAATATTAAAATTATTAACCTAGTGGTGGATGAGGAAAATTAAGATCCGATCGTCCAAGCGCTTGATCAAATATTCCAGCATCATGTGCAGTATCATTTCATCTAGGCCATACAAATGTAAAACACATGTCCCGATCACATACGGTCATAACATTTTGAGAAGTGAAACCTTTTAATGATCATCAATGATATTTTTAAATTTATTTAAAGAAAATGAGTGAAAATAAAATAATAATAATAATAATAATAATAACAATAATAATAACAATAATAATAAAATCATGAAATAAAATTAAAAAATTATGATGTAAATATGAAGTATAAAATTTTAAGATCAAACTTTAATCAAACTTATACGAAATGTTACATGAAAAAAATAATTTTTACTTCTGCTTTTCTTGAAAAGGAAAAACTTTTTGTTTTTTCCAAAAAGCAAAAAAATTACTTCTGCTTCTTTTTAAAAACACATTTGTAATTGAAAGTTTATCAAATATTCATATTTTTTTTTTACTTTTTCTCAGAATAAGTGCTTTCTTAAGAAAAATAAAATAATCCCAAACAAACACTAGAGGCTTTGGGCTATAGGTGACAAAAGACTTTTAAAATGAGGTGTGAGTGACACAAGTCTTAATTATTGAGTGGAGGTGACAATTACTTTATTATGGATTAAGAAAGTTGGAGAAGTTTAAAAATAACTCACAAGTTTTTAAATTTACACTTTGATCCCAATGCTTACCTAATATAACGGGAAATGGAGGGAAAAAGACATTTTTCTCTCTCTTCTCATCCATTGTTGTTTTCTCTCTCTTAGCGATTTTTGTTGTTCATTATTTCTGCTGCTTTATTAATCATCTCCTACTTCATTATCATCATCATCATCTACTTCATTATCATCTTCATCTTCTTCTTGTCGACCATTTGTTGTTGTTGGTACAACTCTACTGTTCTGACAAATTTCTTAGGTCAAATTTTGTTTCCTACATCACTTTCCACTTTGGCATTACTTCATAGGTGACTTTGGTAAGTAAAATTATGATTTTTATTCGTATTTGTCATCTGGGTACACTGCTGTTTTTCCAAAAATGGATAGAATCCTGATCATGAATCCAACATAAGTGCCCACAATTTAAACAGATCAATTATCTGGTGCATTAGATGAGTAATCTGTTGCATCAGACTATTTATCTGTTGCATCAGACTAAATTATCTATTGCAACGGATGATTAATCTGTTTGGAACAACACAAATCAGCCCCTGCCACAAACCCAACAGATAACCAATATGTTTCAACTCTTGCTATTGCTACTAGATTCAAAATTATTCCTTACGTCTAATTATCCGTCCCAAATTTTCTAATTTGATTTCTCATTTTACTTGTCTTTTTCATTAATCAAGAAAAGATTTAAAAAAATTCATGTTTACCTTTTGCATTAATCACTCTTTCTTCAAATTAACATAGAAACATCATTTAATTGGGGGACTATACGCGGACCCACGTTAAAAGCTTTCTTATCTTATGAAATATCAATTGAATAGCAAACAATGGTTATTTCAAACACGTCTACTGTCCCACCAACTAATCACTGGGTTATGGTAAACTAGATATGTTATTAATTATTTTTCTTAATCAATGTGGCATCTCAATTTGGGATGGGTAATTTGAGACAGAGGGAGTACGAATTAAAACGTCAAAGACAAGCTACAAACTAGTCATCTATTGAAACAAACTATTTATCTATTGCATCAGATTGATTATCAGTTGCATCAGACTTTTTATCTGTTGCAACATATGAGTAATCTGTTTTGAACAACACATCAGCCCCTGTGTCACAAACCCAATAGATACATCTTACTATTGCTTCTGGATTCTAAATTATTTCTTTTTACGTCCAATGTTGACATGTTTGTTGAGAAGATAATAGACAGAATGAAAATTAAATTTGAATTAAAACGTCAAAGATCAAACATAATTTTTTTATTAAACAAAAACAAATAAAAATACATATAATAGACTAAAGAAAAATAATAATCTAATAATAATAATAATAATTATTATTATTATTATCATCATCATCATCATCATTGCCAGCCGGCCAATCTTCAACCGGAAGTAGCAAGGCCCTCCTCAGCCTGCGTATCTCGCAGAGCATTCTTTCTCTAACTCCTCTCAGTTCCCATTGTAGGTCACGAACTTGATTCCAAAGTTCATTCACGACGTCTTGCAGAAAAGTAACGTCCCACACTGGGTCAGCCATAATCTAGAACACATGTGAATTGACAAAAAACTTAAATCAAAAGTAAAGATCATAAGAATAACCGAATGTAATACAACGTATAATACAAAATGGAAAGAAAAAAACTTAGAAACTTACCTTAGTCAGGGAAGACAAAGTGGTGGAAGTGCAGGTATAATATGAAAGACGAGATGCAATAAATAAATAGATTGTAGTTGAATGAACGATTGAGTAAGGAGGGACCTATTTATAGAGGATTAAATTGGAATGAGAGGCAAAAAGGTGCGACTGTTCACCTCCATTCATTAATTATATTTTTGATTAAATTTAAAAAATAAATACTATGATATGTCATGACTTTTCATATTATTATTATTATTAATTAGTTCTTTCCAAGAACCATTTTTATTAAGTTGTGACAACAGATTATATATCTGTTGCATCAGATAATTCATCTGTGACAACAGATATGTCATCTGTTGCAACAAATATAACCTATCTGTTGCATCATATAACCTATCTGTTGCAACATATAATCAATCTATTCACTTTCATTCATTAATTACATTTTTTATTACTGTAAAAAGTCATGACTTAATTAAATTAAGAAATATTGTGATAAGTCATGACTTTTCAAATTATTATTATTAATTAGTTCTTTTCAAGAATCATTTTTATTGAGTTGAGACAACAGATTCTATAATTGTTGCATCAGACAACACACAATAGATATATCATCTGTTGCAACAATAGAGAGAACCTGTTGCATCAGATAATATATCTGTTGCAACATATATCTATCCTTTTTTTAAAAAAAATTATCATCATATCATTAATCCAAATTTGTTGACTTTTTTACTACATAAATTAAAAAAACACCTTTTCAATAACCATTTCTTTAATTAATGACCATTTTTATTGAGTTCTGGCAGCAGATTGTATATCTGTTGCATCAGGTAAACCATCAGTTGCAACAGATATTCCATCTTTTGTAACAAATGAACGATCTGTTTTAATAGCTTTTTTTATTTCTTCTAACAGTTGATACATCAGTCGCAACAGATGGATAATTTGATGCATCGCAACATTATTAAATTTATGTGTTTTTGACACAAAGTCACGATCAGTTATTAAAATTAAATAATCGTTCTTTTACTATGGTTGTAAATCATGTTTATCATTTATTTCCTTATTACGTATTTATTTACGAGCCATTTTTCATATTAAATAATCAGAAATTCACGTATTTTTTCTCCTCTCAATAACAATAACCCTTTTTTATTAATAACTGCCTGTTGCAACATATGATCGATCTGTCGCATCAGATTAACCTTCGTCGACATATATTTTTGAATCCCTTGGATAGATCTGATATACAAAAGGAGGAAAATAAAATACATACACACGCTAAACGAAAAAAAAACATAACCTCATTATAATTACTACTATTATTATTATTATCATTGCTATTATTTTTATTATTATTGTCAATTGGATATTTTCATCTGTCAGCAGCAGGGCCCTCCTCAGCCTTACTCCAAAGTCAGTCAAATCCCTTTAGAGTTCATCAAACTGCCTTTGAAGTTCCCGCAAGGACTCGATATGAATCTTTTTGTACGAATCTGGATCATCCATATTTGTATTGTTAGTAGAATGAACAAGTGAGAGTATGGAAAGGAGGCCGGAGGGAACTTCAAACAAAAAGCCACGACTGTTCATATCCCGTAATTAAATAAAACTGGTGACTTTTCGAATATGTTAATTAAAAAAAAAGGATCTAAATACAACTTTTTATTGTATTTCAGAAAGAAAAGAAAAATGCTTTAAAATAAATCTAACAGATGGTTAATCTGTTGTAAAATATATTCCATCTGTCAAATAACTTACAACATATTGACAATCTGTTGCAACAGATGAATATATCACTTTGCTTTTCCAACATGTGTGGCATCTGTTGCAACTTGCTAGTTATTTATTTATTTATTTTAAGCCATAGATGGGCTAGGAAGAATAAGATACGTGCAGATGGATCCACTATCATATGTATGGGAGTTAAGTAAGTATTACTGATAAGGTCACTGGGACAACACACACAAAGTACAATATTTATGTGAATGCAGTTTTTAACTGATTAGGCACTGATCATTCAAACAAGATCCTGCATTACATCGTCAAATTTGATGGGGTCGAAGATAAGGCTGAGGGCCTCATGAAGATGGTACAGATACCCTGTTATGAATTACTGACGGTTGTTGGTCGTGTTTATGCGTGTCAAGTTTTGAGAAGGGATCAATATTTGACATCATTGCAGGGAACCAATAGTAATTGGACTTAAATTTAAGTATGCATTAGACTCTGAGAACACCTTCGAAGCCTCACACTGCATCAAATAAGAACGAAAAACCAATATAGTTATTGCCCTAGCCCAAATTTATATGGTTGGGTTGCTCGGGGTGATGATCATACGCCAGAAGGTGCGGTAGGAGAATACCTTCGAGGGAAAATGAGTGGTTGAAGAAAGACTATATAATCTAAGAGCTAATTAAAGAAGAGACATAGGGTAGAAAGTATAACTTCTAGTGAATCTAGTCGATGGAAATTATCTTAAAACATGAGAAATCTGAATCAAGTGCAAATATGAAAGTGTATTCGGTAATGTAATTTAGTCTTTTATTTCTCTGAAAGAAAAATAATGCAGATGGACACTTTGCTAGGTAGTGGCGACTAGGTAGCATGGTCGGTATTATCACCTAGATAGAAAATAGAAGAAGACCAAAAAATCCGCCTTAAGGGAATCGAGGGTTGAAATGATGTACATTAAGTCTAAAAACTTACGCCAATAGCAACTGCAGTTAAGGTAAGAAATCTAAGCAAAGACAAAAATTTCTAAATTTTAAATTCCATCTCATGCTTTCTTGTTTGTGGTTTCGATTAGGTCCACTGCTGTTGACCTATCCAAAACCACAAACGAGATTGAAAAGCAAATTGAGTATCATTACTTCCTTAGCAATATGGTGATAACAGATTGTGTTTTCTTTCCTTAGCATGCTTTCAACATTCCTTGGAGAAGATTAGATGTTTGTTATAGTATATGAATCCCAATAATTTTCAAGCTTGTTGCTCCAGATTGCTTATTCTGGATTCAAGTTTGTTTTTGCCGTCTTCGAAGTTGGTCAAGAGTTCCTAATCTCTCGTGAGCTCGATCAGAAACACTACCTTCAAAGTTGTGGCATTGAAGAAGTCTTTTAGAACACTTTCTTCAGAAGCCTTAAAGGATACATGGAGGATCGTTGTATTTGTTTTAAGGTCAAAATATGTTAAGGCACACTCAAAATGTAGTCCTAACAGTTAAACAATACACTTTTATCGAGTGTTGCTCAATGCATCTTGCTCAACCAATTTGATAAATTAATAAGCAAATGAGTTATGTAGTGTGTTATCTAAACCAACTCTACCAAGCCTATCAAACGTTACGTAACTCCAGGCTCATTACCCTATAAAAACAATTTGATCGAGTTAGTGCACGAATCAAATGAGCTCAATCTATAAGCCTTTCTGTTGATCCCTCTTCTCCAATATAGATGAAAAGATATCTGCTATGCAATTTTAAGAGAAAAATGATCAGTAAAAAGGCTGAGAGATTGAGATCGTTTGATTCATGCACTAACTCGGTCAAAATTTTTTGATAAGGTAATCAGCCTGGAGTTACGTAACGCTTGATAGGCTAGGTAGAGTCGGTTTAGATCACACACTACGTAACTTCTTTGCTTATTAATTTATCAAACTGGTTGAGCAATATGCATTGAGGAATGCTCGATAAAAGTGTGTTGTTCAACTGTTGGGACCCATCTTAAGTGTGCATCAACACATTTTGACCTAAAACAAACACATCGACCCTCCATGTATCCTTTAAGGCTTATAAAGAAAGTGTTCTGAAGGACTTCTTCAATTCCACAACTTTGAAGGTAGTGTTCCTGATCGAGCTCACGAGAGATTAAAAACTCTTGACCAACTTCGAAGACGGCAATGACTAGCTTGAATCTTGAATAAGCAAGCTAGAGCAGCAAGCTTGAAAATTATGGGGATTCACATACTACAACAAGTATCTGATCTTCTCCAAAGAATGTTGAAAGCATACTAAGGCAAGAAAACACAATTTGTTATAACCATATTGCTAAGGAAGTAATGATACTCAATTTGCCTTTCAATCTTGTTTGTGGTTTCGGTTAGGTCAACAACAGTGGACCTAATCGGAACCACAAATAAGAAGGCATGAGATGGAATTTAAAATTCAAAAATTGCTGCATTTGCTTAGATTCCTTACTTTAACTGCAGTTGTTGTTGGCATAAGTTTTTTAGAGTTAATGTACATCATTTCAACCCTCGATTCCCTTAAGGTGGCTTTCTTGGTCTTCTCTTATTTTTATCTAAGTGATAATCCCGATCACGCTACCTAGTCGCAGCTACCTAGCAAAGTGTCCATCTTCATTATTTTTCTTTCAGAGAGACAATAGATGAAATTTCATTACTGGATACACTTTCATATTTGTAGTTGATTCATATTTCTCATGTTTTAAGTTAATTCCATCGACTAGATTCGCTATAAGTTACACTTTCTATCCTATGTCTCTTCTTTAATTAGCTCTTAGATGATATAGTTTTTCTTCAACCATCCATTTTACTTCGAAGGCATTCTCCTACCGCACCTTCTGGCGCATGATCATCACCCCGAGCAACCCAACCATATAAATTTGGGCTAGGGCAATAACTCTATTGGTTTTCCATTCTTTTTAGATGCAATGCTAGGCTTCGAAGGCCTTCTAAGGGTCCAATGCACTCTTAAAGTTAGTCCAATCGCTATTGGTTCTCTGCAATGACGGCAAAACTAGATCCCTTCACAATGCTTGACAAATAAACATGAGCAACAACTGACATTAAATCTTAATAGTATATCAGAACCATTTCATGGTCCCTCAGCCTTATCAGTTCAGACCTACCAAACTTAATTGTAAAATTATAGATATCTTATTTGAATGATCTATAACTAATCAGTAAAAACAACATTCACAAAATCAGTGTACTTTATCTGTGTTTCCACAATAACATTATTAGTAATACATACCTCCCACATATGAAGTGGTTACATCTGCATGCAACTTATTCCTCCGAACCCATCCTTACTGCATCCTTTTGTGATGGTCTGACAAAAGTTGATCAACTATCAGTTTCTTATATCTACAAAGAAGAGGAAAAAATTGATGTCATATAAAGAATACTATTCATTGTTCAACAAATGTAGGGTCTGTTGCATCAGATATAGAGTATGTTGCATCACATGTGGAGTCTATTATATCAGATATGGAGTTTGTTGCAATAGATGTGGATTCTATTACTACAAATGTGGAGTCTGTTGCAATAGATCTGGATTCTGTTGCAACAGATGTGGAGTTTGTTGTAACAGATGTGGAATCTGTTAGAATACATAAAACCAGCCTTGCTGGTGGTTTGACTTGTTCCAATAGTTACTCCGTCTGTTGCAATATCAACAACAGCATAAACTGCAAAGAAATGAAACAACAAATAAAAAACATCAACAACAAAGAAACAACAACATTTGTTCCAACACCATCAACAATATCATCAATAATAAAAAGCAACATCCTTTGTTCCAACACAATCACACTACCACACCACAACTTCCAACAACGGCAACTCCACCAACAACATTAAAAACAACATAAACAACAAATAAATAAATAAAATACATACAGAAAAATGATACTGCCAACAAGGCTTTTAAACTTCTTCCAACAAAATACTTTTTTCGCATATTATAATAAAAATTCTTGGTTCGTTTATTTAAAACTTAAAAGTTCCTTTAAATTTTTTAAATAAATATGGTATGGGTAAATGGTAATTAAATAAAAAAAATAGATGTAAATAACTTGCAAAGAAGAAGACAAGAATAAAAAAGCAATAGTGAACCATACCTTAACGTCAAAAGGGGATCAAAATAACAATTTCAGTCGAGGAAATATATGGATCGATTTAGATTCGAAAGGATCTTTATGATAAAAGAAAAGAGAGGAGTGAAAAAGGTTGTGATAACCCTAATCTAAAGAGGAGAGAAAGAAAAAGATGAGAGATGAATAAAATAAATTTAGGCTGGAGCTGAGGAGAGATAAGATAATTCTAGATGTATCGTGTACATAGATATGAGTTTCTATATTCATTAATTAATATAATTAATATTCATTAATAATTTGAGGGTCACGAGGAAGACTAGTGACATTGAAAAGACAAGATAAGACTACTCAATGAACGTATTTTTGAGTTATTCAAGAAAAATAAACTCTTTATTTTTTACCGAATTTTCTAGTACTTACTACTTTATCTACTCGAACAGAAGCTTTCTTTAAAATTGAAAAAAAAAATTCGAATAGATATGTCATCTGTTGCAACAGATATAAATATCTGTTTAAAAATCCCAACAACACAGTCATCTGTTACAACAGATATAAGTATCTGTTTAAAAATCCCTTTCCATTTGATAATAAATTCAGATATGTCAACTGTTACAACAAATATCAATATTTGTTTAAATAGCCCAATAGCTCAATCATCTTTGACGACAGATATAAATATCCATTTGATAATTAAATCAGATATGTCATCTATTGCAATAGATGTGAATATCTGTTAGAAATTTCCAACAGCTCAGTCATTTGTTCCAACAAATTTTATTACCTAAATTGCATGGTGTTGGTATTACGTTCATCCCGACCCGAGTCATCGATCGATCACTCTGAGTTGAAATGAGTTCTCATCAACTCAATGTTAAGATAGTGATAGTACCTAAATTGATTTAGGTGGAACTAAGGATGAATGAATGAGCTCAAAGGGTCAACTACAAATCCAATTGAGTCATTACTTAATTACATTGTGTTGGTATTGCGTTCATCCTAACCCGAGTCATCGATCGATCAATATGAGTTAAAATGAGTTCTCATCAACTCAATGTTAAGATAGTGATAGTACCTAAATTGATTTAGGTGGAACTAGGAATAAATGATCTCACAGGGTCAACTACAAATCCAATTGAGTCTTTGCAATTGCATGGTGTTGGTATTGCGTTCATCCCGACCCGAGTCATTGATCGATCACTCTGAGTTGAAATGAGTTCTCATCAACTCAATGTTAAGATAGTGACAGTACCTAAATTTATTTAGGTGGAACTAGAGATGAGTTAATGATCTCACAGGGCCAACTACAAATCCAATTGAGTCTTTACAATTGCATGGTGTTGGTATTGCGTTCATCCCGACCTGAGTCGTCGATCAATCACTCTGAGTTGAAATGAGTTCTCATCAACTCAATGTTAAGATAGTGACATTACCTAAATTGATTTAGGTGGAACTAGGGATGAATGAATGAGCTCACAGGGTCAACTACAAACTAATTGAGTCTTTGCAATTGCATGGTCTTAGTATTGCGTTCATCCTGACCCGAGTCATCGATCGATCACTCCGAGTTGAAATGAGTTCTTATCAACTCAATATTTTAAAATCTATATCTTTAAAAAATTTTAAAATTAATTATGACCAATTCAGACCAAATTAACGATTTCAAAACTTGTCATTCTTTTCCAAAATTCCAAATCAACCCATTTCTCTCTCTCTCTCTCTGTCTCTCTCTCTCTCTCTCTCTTTTTCTCAATAATACAAATAACAACTACTCAACATATTTCTCATCCCT
The DNA here is from genome assembly GCA_030864225.1 of Capsicum baccatum var. pendulum. NCBI lineage: Eukaryota > Viridiplantae > Streptophyta > Magnoliopsida > Solanales > Solanaceae > Capsicum > Capsicum baccatum. The sequence continues at coordinate 252,417,176 of CM061558.1, forward strand.
TCAAAATAGGTCGATTTCTTCCTATTTACGACCATATATAGTTGTTATTTTTGAATTTATTCTCTCTTGTATCCATAATATTCTCTATCTTCACAGGTAACAGAGTTCGAGAAGAGTTTTACATTTGTTCTTTATTCTAAAAAATAGGGCTTTTAGTTAATGATGAAAAAGAAGACTTTTAGTTGTATTATCTTTGAGAATGGGTTAACAATTTTAAATTTTGATGCTAAAAAATAGGAAGCACCCAAGAAAACCGTCGTTTTTCTCTTAGTGTTATGTTGACTATCATGGTATTATTGGATGGTGTTTGTGGTGTTGTTGGTGGCTATTGTTGGTGGTGTCGGTATTTATGTGTTTTGGTGGTGGTGTCAGTAGTCTTGGTGCTGGTATTGGTCTTGGTGTCATTGGTGGTAGCATTGGTTATGGTGGTGGTGGTCCATCTGTTGCAACAGATGGAAGATCTGTTGGGAGATATTAAATAGGTCTTCAAACAGATTCCCCATCTGTTCCAACTGATGGGTTATCCATTGGAGTATTTTTTTATAATGTGGCGTAGAATAATTTATTAAAATTTTTCCATCTGTTGCAATAGGTGGAATATCTGTTGGGAGATATTAAATAGGTCTTCAAATAGATTCCCCATCTGTTCTAACTGATGGGTTATCCGTTGGAGTATATTTTTTCGTAATGTGGCGTAGAATAATTTATTGAAATTTGTCTTACCTTCTTTTAAAAAATTATGCAGACATCAAATGCAATGTAATTTTTGTTTTTCTATTATTTGTAGTTAAAAGATGTCTCCCAAAAGAAAAGAAACTGAAAGCAAATCAACTTACGACCACCGAACAAAAAAGGTTAGAGTACAGATAAGTTCGGAGGAACTTCCAGAATAATCTCAATCAGGGAAAAATGAAGTTGAGGAAAGTGATAACTCCTTCTCACCAATGTGGCATGAAATAATATCGAAATCCCAATATGATTTTGTCAAAACTATTAGTATCGATGAGTTTCGAGTTGCGATGCCGATGAATAGCCCTAACACAGTATTTTGTGATGTTGTACTTAAACGTCAGTTAAGGAAACATTTTAAAGAACCTAGGATTATTATAAAGAAGGAAAACATAGATGAACTTTTTAAGAAGAGCTGCTTTGCATACTTTCCTGAGTTGTTTGAGGCTTGCCCTCTCCATTTCTCAATGATCATGGTATATGGACTTTTCAAGCTTAGAATCAAGCATGTGGGGAATGATGAAGGTTCGAAGAAGGGTGGAAAAAATATTAATGAAGTCTGTATCAAGTACTGTGGAATGACGATTTGCTTTAGATTGAAAGAGTTTGCCACAGTGATGGGCTTGAAATGCGATTATCCAGAAGAACCTTTCATCAAGGAAACACCTCATAAAGGGTCCAACAAATGCAAGGTAAAAAAGGATGGGTTGTTGGGCATTGTTGGACCTACCTATAGAGAGAGGATTTGATGGCGAATCTCGAGAATAAAAACATACAAAAGAACTACAGGGATAAATTGTGCTTAGTTTGATTTGTCCATTTTGTTTCAATGCAAGAGACTTTAGGAAAGTCATAGAAGATGATTTGTTGGCGCTTGCTGATGATTTTAGAAAATTCAACGATTATTCCTGGGGATATGACAGCTACTACTTAACTGTCGAATATTTATTGAAAAAGCTAAATCCAAAGATTACCACATTATACGGCTTTCCTTGGGCTTTTATGGAAAAATTGATCACTATTTTTACTAATTCGTTAATTTATATTGAATATAGTTATTATGACTTTTTTTTTGCTTGCTTCTTGTTTACATTTTTTAGGCTTGGGCATGTGAAGTCATTCTTCCCCCCAAAAGCAGTTCAAGGATTACCCAGATAAGGTTTCTCATCCAAGGATCCTTAGGTGGTTAGCTGCAACAAAGAGCAACAAAAAATATATTAAGGAGGCTGATCTCTTTAACCCTCCGGATGATGCAGTACGTCTTCTTTCAACGAAAATAATTTACCTCAAAGAAAGATATTGAAACAAATGTTCCATCTTTTGTGACAGATGGGTCATCTATTCCAATAGATTACCCGTCAACTGCAACTGGTGCAACAGATAGGTAATCTTTTATGATAGACATTCCATATTTCACAACAGATTAACCATCTGTTTCTCTGGTTCTCTGAACCCTACTTAAAAAATTACCTATCTATGCAAATTATGCAACAGATGGGTAATCTGATGCAACATATTATCAATATGTTTCAACATACAAATCAGTTACTGTGGAAGCTAGATCATCTGTTGCATAAGTTAGATGTGTTAATATCCATGTAACCCGAGCCCCATGTAACCCAACTGACTGTAAATTATTTTATATGATTTAAATGTCTCCTATCTTTTTTAATAGGTTATGCATCCTTGAATCGTGCCTACCATTGATGAGCTGGGGATGACTTATTTTCTTACTCTGGGTCTTGTTGATACAAAAGAAAACCTAACGATGGAGCTAATAAAGAAGAAATTGGCTAGAAAAACATCCATAAGAAGAGCAGTTAGGCAAGGTCAGCCTAATGTTGAAGCTCTTCACGACCAACCTCAAACTACAACAGATCTGTGTGTTTTTTCTAGGGGTCTTGCTGGTGGAGTTGTTTCTAATGGTGACTGTCATCCTGATGCTACTGCCAGTCGTGATTATGAGCATGTTGGTGCTCACCAAAAAATAAATACTTTTGAAAATACCCCTTGCACAGGTCCTTGCTCTCACCCCTACACTGGTCCCTCCCATCCTTACAGTGGTCCGTCTTACCCCTCCTCACCCTCATATTCTTATTACAAATGCAAAGTATACAAGGACAGAGAGGATAAACTTCTTTAAAGCTAGAGGCAATTTTTGAAGGTTTTAAGGAGTTGAAATCCAGGAGGGGTGTCATACCATCCAATGAGGTGAGGGAGCCATACACTCCTACAGTGACGGTTAGGAGAAAGAGAAGAAAAATTAGATAAATTCTCTCAGTTCTGAAATTAGCAAAATTTGCAACTCCTCCCGCTCTAAGAGTTGTTGAAGTTCATGGGAAACCTAAGAAGGTGGACATATTCGTGGCGCTTGGCAAGGAGAAAAAGAAGGAACTGGAAGAAATCATGAAGACGAAGGTTCAAAAAAAATACACCATGCATTCATTTTCCGCCAAAGACTTCACGAATATGACAAATATGTGCGTGTGGTACGAGGAAAATGTAAGTTTACTTTTGCTAAACCTAGCCTTCTAATCTACTCCATGAAGAAGAATCTACACAGCAGATGTGTAATCTATTGCAACAGCTTGGTATTCTGTTGTAACATAATGTATATCTATTGCATAAGTTGCGTTGGTTGGGTAATTTGTGAACTGATTCAGAGAACCCTTTGCATCGAATTCTTTCCACTATGTTTTTATTCTTTACAATTACTAACCTATTTAAAAATTGTCTTCTTATACCACAGTATGTTGATGAAATTCTCTGCCTCAGGAGGGGCAGGCAATTAGCGTACCCGGATGTTTATGATGCTGTCGATAAGATAATGGACCTCAACTTCTACAATAATTTTAAGGATAGGTACGCTTCTATCTGTGAGCTAACTGGTACTGGTGACCCGGGATTCGATGAGTTAGTTTCTACATTCCAATGGGATGAAAAAGTGATTAAATATATTAGAGGGAAGAGTCCATATCCACACGGTAAGAGTTGGACCAAGGCAAAGAGAATCCTTGCATTCATGAATGTGGATATCACATATTTTCTCTCTATTAAGATAATACTCTATGAGGAAAAGATTAAGTTTTATGACTGGAACTTACCTGTCTTCAATGAGAAGACGTTTTCAACCCACATGCAGCCACTCTTGAAGTTGTTGCCCAAGTTATTGATGCAGAGTAAGCTGATGGATCATTTGCTGGCTGAAGTCTTGATGAAGGAATCATGGGATTTTAAAGGTCAAAATAAGAATATCTAACTCCTAAAAAATACAACTGGTGCAGTGTGCGGGTTGTACTCACTTGCATACATCGAGTGTTTGTTGATTAGTACACAAATGACCGGTGTGTGAGATACCGTTGTTTGAAAGATGCAATGGGTCTGGGCATATGGGTTACTAACTAAATGGTTGAAGCCCGTGTATAAATAAGAATATGTACAAAGACAGAGATGAACACAATAACAATATTTTATTTCAAGCCAATTCACTTTACATGTAGTGGCAATAATTTTTATGTCTGGCCAAGATGACCTTTTATAATGCAACAGATTTTATATCTGTTGTAATAGATATAGTACCTGTTATGATAGATTGATTATCTTTTGGAATAAGTTGGTCATCTGTTGCGTTATACAGATGTTCCCAGTCTGTCTGTCGCAACAATTATACAATCTGTTGCAACATATAATCTATCTGTTGCAACTGATTGATAATATGTTGGAGCAAATAAAAAAGTAGGAATACCTGTTATATAATTTCCAGCAAATGACCTACATGTTGCATCTCATATTACAACATATATCTAAATCTGTTTTATAAGATATGTCGTCTGTTGCAGCAGATGTGTTATCTGTTGTGATATTTGAATCTAGTACTCCATTTTAATTAGCATGTTCAAAAATAAGGATTAAATTATATTTATAGACAATATAAAATAAATCGAAGCTTTCGGAAATTACATGAAATAACTCAACAAATAAATGAAATATAAAAAAAAAATCATTATGGGTACAAACGATCTACTCTACAAATAAATCAACAAGTTAAACCAAGGGGGATAGGTTATTACATTGACGGACTCAAGCTATAAAAATCTAATCAATATGGACAAGTTGTTTTTCATTCGGTGCCATAAAATTTGGCTTTGGTCAGCATGGATCTTTAATGTCACTTGTGTATGGCTTCTGAGCTTTCACTTCTTCGTATTTCCATAAAAGAGCAGCATATCTTTTACGGAGTAATCGGTATCAAGTCCATTATTTGGTACTTGTAATCCATCACTCAAATACTCGGCGTAGGCGGCAACCACAGGACCACAATCCCTTCATTATAAAAAAATAGATAATCTATATCTTACAGTTCATGCAAGCGTTGTGAAATTTGTGAAATGAAACTAAATCATGACACTTAAACTTACAGGCTACCAATGGTTTGTTGAGCAATTCCTTTAACATATTGTAATTCAAATGGATTATCCATTTTATCCCGGTATGCTTCAATCGTCAACCAATTAGTACGAACCTTTTGGTTCAAAAATCTACTAATATCAAGGTAAGTAGGCAATATTTTGGCCAGCTTTTGTATCTCAGACGATGGCTCGGAACGTCTTCTTCGCGACATGGAATCATAAACTCGGATGGACCTCTTTTTTAGAACGACGACAGCCAACACCCAATGGAATTCATCACCACAATTGATTGGGATGTACACTTCGTCGACCAAATGCCAAGGTAAGCCAGCCGGACTGCTAAAACCTTTGATGATGTTGATTAAGCATTCCTCATTTCGAGAAACTTTCAAATGTTGTTGACAATACCTATCGTAGGAATTATTGATGTAAACTTTGTACAAATAATTGCTTGTCGTGTATCTGTACTGTTCTTGTATTTGGAACTTAGCCTTTTTCGAAGGTAGCAAAAAATGACATCGATGTGTTGCACATATTATCAAATATTTTGGATTACGTGACGAAAAAATTAATAGACAGATGTAATTAAATAAAGTATTAATTAATAGTAATATGTATGACATTTAAACCTCATCATTCCAGCAAGTTTGGGGATGTGACATCAAATAGAACCAATTCTTCATTTTAGGATGTGCAACAATAAAGTCGAACATATCAAAACCAAGACTCGATTCGTTCACTTTATTGCGCTCGTCATTTTGTTTTCTATATGATGATTTATATGTGTTAATGTCATGTTCTTACAACAAGAATTGTATAAACCAATATCTATAAAATTGATTTATGTAGCTGTCGGGATGATGCTTTAATAGCCCATTGGCAATCCATTCTGAATAGTTGTTGATCAACTGTGTTAGTTTTTTTGGAGCCTCATCCGAGATGTTGAACCCTTCAAACGGGTAATTCTATCGTTCTCCCAAACTGACAGGCTCCACTTTTTCTTTTTCTTTAGAAGCAGTTATGGATTATCAACTGTAATATTATGCTCTTCAGCAGTAGCTTCTACTGTGACATCCACCTGAAAAGCCAGAATTGTCAATGCTAATTAGAGATATACAGCAGATTGTCCATTTGTTGCAACAGATGAGTCTTATGTTGCATCAGATGGATTATCTGTTGGGATAAATTTGAATAGATAAATTAGAGCAGTACGATAATTTTGAACAGATGACCCATCTGTTGCAATGTAAGACTCATTTGTTGAAACAGATAAAAAATCTGATGCAACAGGTTAGACAACAGTTGCAGCAGATGTATATATCTGTTTGATAATTTTCAGCAGATGTATTATCTGTTGAAATAGATATGTGATTTTGTTTGTTGGAACAGATGATGTACATTCACCTTCTTCAGCTCATGCTGCGTTCCTGTGGTCCTTGCACACTGAACATCGGTGCAAGACAAAGACAGAGGTGTTGCTATTTTGTCTTTTTTTTTGTACTTGATGATGCCTTGGAAGTGTCTCTCCTTCTCCTCTTAGACACCTTGATCTCTAGTAAAGTGTCTGGATATGAAATCTTCTTTGATGGAATGACATCCCTCTTAGATGTCATTTCCTTTACAGAAGTAGTTAGTTTATTAATAACATTAATCACTCCATCGTGTTTTGCCTTGCAGCCTTGACTTTTGCATACAAAACATTCGCTAGATATGGCAAAATCTAGAGAAAAATCTGTACAACCATTATGACCATAATCATAATGGCTTGTTATTTTAAAAACTGTAAGAGGAGCATTATTAGCCCCAACAGCAGCACCAATACCACTACCAATACGACTACCATCATCAACAGCAGCAAGCCCACCCTCCAAAATTATTTTTCTTGTGATGGTTGTTGCTCCAAATAATTTCATTTTTATTCCATCAATGATCTTAGGGTCCGATAGCGTTTACACAGACCGTAAAGTAAGAAAAAATGACATCTTCAACTCTCGGTTGATCAGAACAAGCCACAGATGGACAATCTAAAATAAATCGGTACATATATTAAGAATGATGATGAAATCATTTAATAATTAATTAAAATAAAAACTTGATTATAACTATACTTAGTACTTTCTCGGGGGGATTGAAAAGATCAAGAAATTAATTATTAAATGATGAATCATATCATGATAAAAGAAATATTTACCATGAAGGCCCATGGAAAGCCATATAAGTTGACTGTCTTTGGTGTTAATGGATTCAACAAATATTCGATAGTCATTTTGAAGCTTTCATAACCGCAAGGATAGTTGTTAAATGCCTCAAGATTCTCGGAGATATTTATTAAACTGAGTCTTATGTTGTTGTTAACGTCTCTCGCCCAAAGAATATTATGTACAAACCAAACCAAGCACAATGATTGATTGTGCTTCTTTGAAAGTCTTTTACCTTTCAAAGCTTCTATCAGATTTTTGTTTTTAAAGCTTGGACCAACAATGGACACCAGGTCATCACGATCACTCGACTTGCCTTTGCCTTTTTTTAGGTGTGCGGGGTGTTTTTTTTTTAACTTGAGAAGGAGAAAGAGGATAACATTTTAGTTCAGTAACTATGGCAAACTCTTTCCAACCAAAACAAATAGGCATGCCACAGTAATTTATCCACACATCACCTATCTTATCTTTGTTTTCATACATAAACCTGTGCTTGAGAAGATCATGTACCATTTTTATCTGGAAACGAGCATTGTTGTCCTTCGGCAAATCAAGATATTGCCCAAAGTAGCTTTCCCTGAAATAAGAATCCAATTTTTATTCTCGAAGTATTTTTCTGAAGGTGTCGAAAGATTTTCCCATGACTGACTTAACCATGGGATCACCCGTTAAATCTGTGGCACCATCTCACTGCATTGTTACAGGATAATGATCAATGCTGAAGGTTTTGACCAAATCTTTGACGAAAGGGCTATTAGAATTTGGATCATCTCTTCTGAAAAATTCCTCTTCCCCGTGTTCATTATCTTTTTCTCCTGATTGAGATAACGCTTGTAAAGCAAGTTCATCGAGTGGTGGATGTAGCCAAGTTGTTGCACTTGTTCATTTACTTGGAATTGATTTGATTTCTTTTCTTTTGGAAGCCAGATTATCTTAAATTAACAGGACATAACATAGATTATAATTGACTTATGCATAACAGTAACATAACAGTTCCAACAGACCACTAATCAATTGCACCAGGTATGTTATCTATTACAATATATAACTGACCCATTGCAATAGATGAGTAATCCATGAAAATCATAAAAATAGATCACTAATCTATTGTACTAGGTATGTTATTTGTTAGAACATATAACCGACCTGTTGCAACGGATGAGTAAATCATCAGAAAGAATAAAAACAGATCACTAATCTGTTGCATCAAGTAGTTTATCTGTTGCAAAATATAACCAACCTGTTGCAACAGATGAGTAATCCATTGGAAACCATAAAAATAGATCACTAATCTGTTGCACCAGGTATGTTATCTGTTACAACATATAACCGACCTGTTGCAATGGATGAGTAAATCGTTTGAAAGAATAAAAATAGATCACTAATCTGTTGTAAAATGAGTTATCTGTTGGATCAATATTGTTTAGATTTCTTCTAAATAGAAGAGTCATTTATCGTAACAGATGAATGATCTGTTAGATTGTTCACCTGTTGTATCAAATTTTCATAGTTGCATCAGATTTTCATCTGTTGCATCATATGTTTCCATCTATTGCATCAGATGTATTCATCTATCACATCAGATGTTTCATCTGTTACATCAGATGTTTTATCTGTTGCAACACTATTTTTACCAAGACAAACAACAAATCAACCTAGCAACACCAACATATCACACACACACACACACACACACACACACTAAGAACATCAACTGTGATAGAAAATCACCAACAAATTTGAATCAACAGTACGACAACAAAAAAAAGAAATGCCAAAAATTAGAATTTTATTCAATCCACATTTCAATACTAGAAGAGTAGTTGACTCAAGTTCCTCTATTTCTTTATAATTTTGTACCTGTAAAAAAGGAAATGGGACGACGAAGAACTCAAAGTTGTTGTCGCCGGAGAAGTCTTCATGTCGATTGACGGTTGAAAGTCGAAAAGAAACTCGCCCGACTATTTATCGTTGGAGGTTGAAGGGAGAAATTTTTCAGAACTGTTGGTTGGAAGAGAGTTGAGAGAAGCTGTCGAGAGAGAGGACAGAGTGGTTGATTTGGATTGAAGAGGGGTATGGGTTGGGTTGATTTATATTTTTGAAAAGATTAGAAAGTTTTGAAAATATTAATCAAGTCCACAATTAATTTAATCAAGTTTCCTAATGATGTTTGACCCTTTAAGTTGATCAACGTCACCAATCCTTTATTCAAGACTAAAAAGACACATTTCCTTCAATTTTCTCCGAACACTAATAATGGTCCAAAAATAGTGGAGCGAGGTGTTCATCAACTGTCATTAATATTTTATTTATAGAATTGATTTCTAAACTTAATACCTAGTATCTATATATTTCACCTACCATATATAGGATTTGTGTAGAAATAGTAGGAAAATTTACTATATTTAATAGTTTGAGTTCCGCTATATTTAGGAACTTATAAAAATAATTTATATATTTTAAAATTTTGTAGAGGAAGAAAAAAAAAGAAAAGGAAAGAAGAGAACAAATATTCTCAGTTTAAGTTCCCACATATTTCTATATAATAGAAGCACTGGTTTCGACCAGTGCTTCATCAATTACTATACTAACCCTAATTATTTCGTGATTTACTATATTACCCCAAATTAATTATTATAATTCATTTATATTTAGAAATAATAATATTTTTTATTATATTACCCCTAATTAATTATTATAAGTTATTTATATATTAGAATTAATAATATTTTATTAAAAAAATAGATATTTATGACGTTTATTTCAGCTGCTTTAACCGTGATTTTGCTATATCATCCCCAATTAATTATTATACGTCATTTATTTATTAAAAAATTAATAATATTTAATTAAAAAATTAGATAACATGTCTGCCTATATTATTCCTAATTGCTCCGTGATTTATTATATCACCCCTAATTAATTATTATAAGTCATTTATAAATTAGAATTAATTAATTATTATAAGTCATTTATAAATTACAATTAATAATATTTAATTTAAAAAATATATTTATAACGTTAATTTCAGCTGCTTTAATCATTATTTTAGTATATCATCCCTAATTAAATATTATAATTCATTTATGTATTACAAAATTAATAATATTTAATTAAAAAATAGATGACATGTCTGCCTATATTATCCCTAATTGCTCTGTGATTTATTATATCACCCCTAATTAATTATTATAAGTCATTTATATATTAGAATTAATAACATTTTTTTATTATATTACTCTAATTAATTATTATAAGTCATTTATATATTAGAATTAATAATATTTAATTAAAAAAATAGATATTTATGATGTTTGTTTCAGCTGATTTAACCGTGATTTTACTATATCATCCCTGATTAATTATTATAAGTCATTTATGGATTAAAAAATTAATAATATTTAATTAAAAAATTAGTTGCTTAATTATTTATTATATTAACCCTAATTGCATCGTGATTTACTATATTACCCCTAATTAATTATTATAAGTCATTTACATATTAGAATTAATAATATTTTTTATTATATTACCCCTAATTAATTATTATAAGTCATTTATATGTTAGAATTAATATTATTTAATTAAAAAATAGATATTTATGAAGTTTGTTTCAGCTACTTTAATCGTGATTTTACTATATCATCCCTAATTAATTATTATAAGTCATTTGTGTATTAAAAAATTAATAATATTTACTTAAAAAAATAGATGACATGTCTGTCTATGGTTTTGTCCAGTGCTTCATCTATATTTCCCATAATTGGTCCATGATTTACAATATTATCCCTAATTAATTATTATAAATTATTTATATATTAGAATTAATAATATTTTTATTATATTACGCATAATTAATTATTATAGGTCCTTTATATATTACAATAAATAATATTTAAGTAAAAAAAATAGATATTTATGACGTTTGTTTCTGCTGCTTTAACCGTGATTTTACTATATCATCCTTAATTAATTATTATAAGTTATTTATGTATTAAAACATTAATAATATTTAATTAAAAAAATGGATGACATGTTTGCCTATATTACCCCTAATTGCTTCGTGATTTATTATATTATCTCTAATTAATTATTATAAGTCATTTATATATTAGAATTAATAATATTATTTTACTATATTACCCCTAATTAATTATTATAAGTCATTTATATAATATAATTAATAATATTTAATTAAAAATAGATATTTATGATGTTAGTTTCAACTACTTTAACCATAATTGTACTGTATCATCCGTAATTAATTATTATAAGTTATTTATATATTAAAAATTAATAATATTTAATTAAAAAAATCAGTTGTTTTGTCATTTACTATATTACCCTAATTGCTTAGTGATTTATTATATTACCCTAATTAATTATTATAAGTCATTTATATATTAAAATTAATAATATTTTCGTATTATATTACCCCTAATTAATTATTATGAGTCATTTATATATTAGAATTAATAATCTTTAATTAAAAAATAGATATTTATGATGTTTGTTTCAGTTGATTTAACTGTGATTTTACTATATCATCCCTAATTAATTATTATAAGTTATTTATGTATTAAAAATTAATAATATTTAATTAAAAAAATAGATAACATGTCTGCCTATATTATCCCTAATTGCTTCGTGATTTACTATATTACCCTAAATTAATTATTATAAGTTCTTTATATATTTGAATTAATAATTTTTTTTACTATATTATCCCTAATTAATTATTATAAGTCATTTATATATTAGAATTAATAATATTTAATTAAAAAATAAATATTTATGACATTTGTTTCAGCTGCTTTAATCGTGATTTTACTATATCATCTCTAATTAATCATTATAAGTCATTTATGTATTAAAAAATTAATAATATTTAATTAAAAAATAGATGACATGTCTGCTGCAGCTTCTTCAACCATAATTTTGCTAAATATCGCTTATAATTAATTATTATTGGTCATTTAAGTGTTAAAAATTTAATCATATTTTTAAAAAACTAAAATAGACATAAAATGACAAATTAACTCTTGATTTATTAAATTAAGTTGACCTCCTTCGACCGTGATTTTGCTGTATCACCTCTAATTAATTATTATAAGTCATTTATGTATATAAAAATTCATAATATTTAATTAAAATATTGGTTTCGACATGGTTGCTTCAAGAACTGTGCCGTGATTTTATTATATCATCTCTAATTAATTATTATAAGTTATTTATGTATTAGAAAATTAATAGTATTTAATGAAAACAAGAAAAATATGCGTTTATGACATGCTTGTTGCAGCTGCTTCAACCATAATCATCTTTGAGAAGATGATCCAAGACTTGTTGTTAATTGAAGTATCGTTTGTTCCAGTTTTTATATGAAATAATCCTATGAATATTAGTTCTACATCTTTTCTATATTTTGTAATAGGTCTCAATCTTATCATCAAACAATTAAAATAAACCGACTACACGATACATCACATTTTTTTATCATGTGAAAAAAAAACTATTTTATAAAACTTCACTCCTTAGAGAGTATCGTCAAATAGTTATTATTTAAAAAATTATCATTTTAAATTAATGTACATTTATATTTGTATCTTATCAATATCGAATATTGATGCTAAAAGATGTCTATAGTGTTGGGCTCATGCTGACATGGGCCATGCACCTCTACTTTAGACTTAGAAGAGCATAAAAAAGCATAAAACTTTTATATTGTAGGTTTTTGTAAACCAAAGAGACGTTTCTTAAATGTTTAATTAAATTAAAATAATTAAGGAAAAAATTATATCAAAAAGCAAAATTTTTTTATATTGTACTTGTTTGTACCAAAATACATTTTTTGTAATATTAAATTCAATTTTAAAATGTAAAAAGACGATGTCTATTTTTTTTTTTTTAAGTCTTATCATACATTTAAGAGTCTTGATCTCATATATAATCTTATTCATATGAGTTACATGATTACTATTTACTAATTGATTTTTTGTAATATTTTTTTATTTACTCAGTAGTAGTAAAATTATAAATACTTTTTATAATATTATTATTTATGTTGTTTAAATTAATTGTTCACATATTTTAAGAAATGACATCTCTATTGCAATATTTTTTATTTTGAATGACTTTTTGGTCATAGTAATTTTTTTCATACAAGTTGCTTGAATATTAATTGGTTATTCACCAAAATAATCACCAAAATAGATTTTGTTGCCAACAAAATAGATTCTTGTTGCCAAAATACCAAGTGGCTAGTTCTCAATATGCCACCTGGCTTAATTTTAGGATAACTTCTTTGCTTTATTATATATATATAGATAATCACTAAAATAGATTTTTTTGCCAACAAAATAGATTCTTGTTGCCAAAATACCAAGTGACTAGTTCTCAATATGCCACTTGGCTTACTTTTATGCTAACTTCTTTGCTTTATTATATATAGAGACTAGTATATGTACCCGCGCGATGCGTGGATAATATTAAAATATTATTTTTAATTATTTCATAATAAAATATATCATTTGAACATGTTAAATCATATTATCATATGAAAAAAAACTACAACTATCATACTATTTCTCAATAAAATGCAAAATAAAAAAATTATTTTTCTCCCCCTTTCCCCAACCTACCTAGCTTCGCCTCTACCCTTACCTCCTTCTCCACCCCCACCCCCACCCCCACCCCTACCCCCTTCAATTTTTTTTTCTAAAAAGAAAATATATACCCTCTCCCTCGTCTCCCCTCGAGTTATATAATTCTGATATTATTTATTATCACTTCAATTTACATAAATATATGTTTCTTAACTTGCTTTGAACCAAATAATTAGACGAAAATAATCATATAATATAGGTTAAATTGTCTACTTAATATCCTTATAGTATTTTCACTATATAATACAACTAAAATTCATACCCATGTGATGAAAAATACTGTGAAAACTTATAATATGACTTATTTATATGCATAATTTATATTACTTTAACAAATATTTTACTATCATCTTATGTATTAATTAAATATACTTAATAAGAATTTTTCATGAATTTAAAGGATAAATGAAAGATGCGTCAGAATACTTGTGAGTTCCTTAAGTAGATTTAATTTTCTTCTACTCATTTAACAATATCTATATTACTTTTATTTAACCTATTTCTCAAAATTTAAAATTAGGTAACTCTCGCATCGTTGTACATTTAGCTTTATTTTTTTTTATGTATATGTAAATTAATTATTTTTAAAAATTTATATAAAGTATAAATACCTTTATATTACATTTTATTTTCATTGTTTAATATTTTTGCTTTTGACTCATTTTCTGAAAACTTACTTCTTGATCATATATATTCATAATATATACTGGGTACTTAGTGCACTATCTTAGTGCAATTAGTGCACTAATGTATCTTGCAAATACTACAAGTTTTAGTTAATTTGTTAGCAAGATATAGTTCTGCTCTTACTAGGAGACATTTGAATAGGATCAAACACATATTACGGTATCTAAAAGGGACTACTGATATGGGCTTATTTTATTCTAAAGAGTGTAGTTTTAATCTTGTTGGTTATGCTGATACTGGGTACTTATCTGACCCACATAAAGCTTAATCTTAAACAGGCTATGTGTTCATATATATGGGTACTGCCATATCTTAGAGATTAACAAAGCATCCACTTCATCGAATAACCCTGAGATTGTAGCTATTCATAAAGCAAGTTGAGAGTATGTATGGTTGAGGTCCATAATATATCTCATTCGAGAAAAATGTGGTTTAAAATGTGACAAAGTATCCATGATTTTGTATGAAGATAATGCATCATGCATAGCACAACTTAAAGGAGGATTCATAAAAGGAGATAGAATGAAGCAGATTTCACCAGAGCTTTTCTATACACATGAGCTCCAAAAGAGTGGTTATATTAACGTGCAACAGATTCGTTCAAGTGACAATGTGGTTGATTTATTCACCAAGTCTCTTACAACCGCAACTTTTAAGAAGATGGTGCACAAGATCGGAATGCAAAGGCTCAAGGATGTTCTCATTAGGGGGAGTTAATACGCGCTGTACATTTTTCCTTTACGAGGTTTTATCCCACTGGGTGTTCCTTGTAAGGTTTTTAATAAGGCAACATATATGCGTATTATCTATCAATTAAACATTCAAAGGGGAGTGTTATAAATATACCATATATAGTGAATGTCTACTTTACCATATATAGTGAATACCTACTTTACCATATATTGTGTATGTCTATTTTTGGAAAAGTTATAAACCCTAAGGCTAGTTTTCCCCTATAAATAAAAGTATTTTCCCTCATTGTAATCTATCCTTCAAGAGAAGAAATAAGAATTACTCTCTATATTTTCTCTACTCTTCTTCTTATTAATTATTGTTTTATAACACGTTATCAACACGAGACTCAACCATCTCAAATTTGAAGGCTAAGCTAAGAGATGGATAATTTTCAAAGTAAGCTGTCCAATTATGAAGATATTTGTTTGATTGATTGGCACTACACATACGATATTCAAAGACGATAAATATTTCTCTCATCTAAACATGGGCAAGATTAATGTTACTATAATTTTTGGTAGTGCTAATTTGATTTAAGGCTTCGGAAAAGCCATTATAATCCTGCCTAAGGGAACTAAAATCATCATAAATAATGCTCTGTTTTCTCATAAGTCTCAGAGAAACTTGATGAGTTTAAAAGATATCTGTGAAAATGGTTATCATATCAAGACAATTGATGAGATCAATCTTGAATATCTTGGTATCACTAAGAATGTCTCTGGTCAGACATTTGTTATAGAAAAATTTCCTGCTTTATCTTCTGGCCTGTATAGGACAAAGATTTGTGCAAATGAGACACATTCTATAGTAAACCAGAAGTTTAATAATTCCAATACTTTCATACCTTTCCATGATCGTTTGGGACATTCTGGATCTATAATGATGAGACGAATCATAGAAATTCAAATGTGCATCCATTAAAGAACTTGAAGGTTATTTTGAATGATGAATTTTTATTTAATGGTTGTTATCAAGGCAAGCTGATTGTGTGGCCATCTCCAATAAAAGTTTGGATTGAATCTCCTGCATTCTTGGAACGCATACATGGGGATATTTGTGGACCCATTCACCCGCCTAGTAGGTCATTTAGATACTTTATGGTCCTAATAGATGATTCTTCTAGATGTTTTTATGTGTTCCTTTGGTCATCTCGCAACTTGGCATTTGCAAAATTGTTGGCACAAATAATACGATTACGGGCACAGTTTCCCGATAATTAAATTAAGTCTATTCTCCTTGATAATGTTGCAGATTTTTCATCCCAAGCATTTAATGTCTATTGCTTATCAATTGGGATAAGAGTGGAATATCCTGTACCTTATGTTCACACTCAAAATGGCCTTGCTGAGTCATTGATTAAACGTCTATAGTTGATATCAAGACCATTGCTTATGAAAACTAAGTTTTCCACTTCTGTTTAGGGTCATGCAATTTTGCATGCTGCAATACTTGTTCGTCTTAGACCGATAAATTATCATAAATTTTCTCCATTGCAATTGATTTTGGGTCAAGAGCCTAATATATCTCATTTGAAAATTTTTGGGTGCGGTGTATATGTGCCTATAGCACCACCAAACCGCACCAAGATGGGCCCCCAAATAAGTTTAGGAATTTATGTTGGGTTTGAATCTACCTTAATTATTTTCTATCTTGAACCATTAATGGGAAATATGTTCACTGCTCGATTTGCAGATTGCCAATTTGATGAGATAGTTTTCAGAAAATTAGGGGGAGAAGATAGTGACATCAAAAGAGAAATTTAATGGAAAAATCTATCACTATCTCATCATGATCCACGTGCTTCTATTTGTGAGAAAGAAGTACAAAAGATTATTCATCTACAGAAAATTACAAATCAAATGCCAGACGCATTTACAGATTTAAAAGGATCACCAAATCACATATTCCTGCAGAGAATGTCCCAATTCGAATTGATGTCCCTAAAGTACCATCCACTAGTATCATCGCTAATGAATCTAAAGCACACTTAAAGCGTGTCAGACCATTATGTTCTAAGGATCGAAATCATAGAAAAAGAAAAACAAATGGTGAAGATGACACTACGAAAGATTCTTATATGGAAGTTCAAGATTTGAGCAATATTAATATTCCTGAAGGAATTAATGAGCCTGAGACTCAAGAAAATAAGGAACTATCCATAAATTCAAGTGATGTTGAAATCAATTTGAATTGATCTGAAAAAGTAGTTGATTATGTCTTTGCATATAATGTTGCAACAAAAATCATGCAAGATAGTGAGGATCTTGAGCCTCGATCTGTCACAGAATGTCGACAAAGAAATGACTAGCCAAAATAGCAAGAAGCAATTCAATATGAATTGATTTCACTTGCCAAACGTGAAGTTTTTGGACCTATAACTAAAATACCTAATGGTGTTAACCTTGTTGGCTATAAATGGGTCTTTATGCAAATAATAAATGAGAAAAATGAAATACAATGCTATAAGGCATGCCTTGTTGCACAAGGATTTTCACACTGGCCTGGTGTCGATTTTGATGCGATATATTCACCAGTTATGGATGGAACCACATTGCGTTATCTTATTAGTTTCACTGTCCATGAAAGACTTGAAATACATTTGATGGATGTGGTAACAACCTATCTATATGGATCACTTGATAATGAGATATACATGAAAATTCCTGAAGGATTTAAAATGCCGAAAGCATATAGTTCAAAGCCTCGGGAAATGTATTCCATTAGATTGCAAAGATCATTGTATGGTTTGAAGAAATCTGGATGTATGTGGTATAACCGTCTTAGTGAATATTTATCTAAGGAAGGTTATACGAATGATGAAATTTGCCCATGTGTTTTCATAAAAAAATAGAACTTCAGAATTTGTTATACTTGCTGTCTATGTTGATGACATAAACCTTATTGGAACGCCAATAGAGCTTAAAAAGGCAATTGAGATGAAAAATCTCAGAAAGATAAAGTTATGCCTTGGTTTACAAATTGAGCATTTGACAAACTGTATTTTTGTCCATCAATGTGCCTACACAGGAAATGTGTTGAAATGATTCTACATGGATGGAGCACATCTATTAAGTACTTCGATGGTTGTTCGATCACTTGATGTGAATAAGGATCCATTCCGACCTCAAGAAAAGAATGAGGAATTCCTTGGTCATGAAGTACCATATCTTAGTGCAATTGGTGCACTAATGTATCTTACAAATACTACAAGGCCTGATATAACCTTTTCAGTTAATTTGTTACAAGATATAGTGCTTCTCCTACTAGGATACATTTGAATGGGATCAAACACATATTACGGTATCTAAAAGGGACTACCGATATTGGCTTATTTTATTCTAAAGATTGTAGTTTTGATCTTGTTGATTATGCTGATGCTGGGTACTTATCTGACCCATATAAAGCTCGATATCAAATAGGCTATGTGTTCATATATGCGGGTACTGTCATATTTTGGAGATCAACAAAGTAGTCTATCGTAGCCACTTCATCGAATCACACTGAGATTATAGCTATTCATAAAGCAAGCTGAGAGTGTGTGTGGTTGAGGTCCATAATACATCTCATTTGAGAAAAATGTGGTTTGAAATGTGATAAAGTACCCGCAATTTTGTATGAAGATAATGCAACATGCATAGCACAACTTAAAGGAGGATTCATAAAAGAAGATAGAACGAAGTATATTTCACTAAAGCTTTTCTATACACATGAGCTCCAAAAGAATAGTGATATTAACGTGCAACAGATTCGTTCAAGTGACAATGTGGTTGATTTATTCACCAAGTCTCTTCCAACTATAACTTTCAAGAATATGGTGCACAAGATCGAAATGCAAAGGCTCAAGGATGTTCTCATTAGGGGGAGTTAATATGCACTGCACTCTTTTTCCCTTACGAGGTTTTATCCCACTGGGTTTTCCTTGTAAGGTTTTTAATGAGGCAACATATATGCATATTATCTATCAATTAGACATTCAAGGGAGAGTGTTATAAATGTACCATATATAGTGAATGTCTACTTTACCATATATAGTGAATACCTACTAGTTTTTCCTTATAAATAAAGGGGTTTTTCCTTATTGTAATTCATCCTTCAAGAGAAGAAATAAGAATTACTCTCTCTATTCTCTCTACTCTTCTTCTTGTTCTTTATTGTTTTATAACATTTCTCATAATATTTTTAATTTTGGAAGGACTCATTTGTCATAATAATCTTTTTCATATAAGTTACTTGATTATTAATTAGTTATTCTTTAATTGATTTTTTTGCAATAATTTCTTGATTTACTAATTTTTAGTAAAATCATAAATATATTTTTAAATAATATTATTAGTTAAATTAATTGTGTAAATTTTTTGAGGAATAACATCTTTTCATAATATTTTTCTTATTTTGAAATGATATTTTGATTATTATAATCTTATTTATATAAGTTACATGATTACTATTTACTAATTGATTTTTTGTAATATTTTTTTTGATTTACTCAATTGTTGTAAAATTATAAATACTTTTTATAATATTATTATTTATGTTGTTTAAATTAAAATTCACATATTTTAAGAAATGACATCTCTATTGCAATATTTTTTATTTTGAATGACTTTTTGGTCATAGTAATTTTTTTCATACAAGTTGCTTGATTACTAATTGGTTATTCACCAAAATAATCACCAAAATAGATTTTGTTGCCAACAAAATAGATTCTTGTTGCCAAAATACCAAGTGACTAGTTCTCAATATGTCACTTGGTTTAATTTTAGGCTAACTTCTTTGCTTTATTATATATATAGATTGTCCCATTTTATTTATCGAGATTTTTTTTGATTAATTTTTAAAATTAAGTTAGATTAGATCAATTCAAAATTTGAAAATCAAATTTTGAAATTTCAAAAATTATGTGAAAAGTACTATATGTTGCAATTTTTCTTTTATCAATATGATGAAAAACACTGTTTAAAATATTACTCAAAGTTCATATTGTTTGACTCTTAAAAAAGAAAATTATGATAAGTAAAAAAGGAACGGAGGGTCGAGGGAGTCCCCATCCATCCATCTTTACTTGTCCATATTATTAAAAATAGATATCAATAATGCTTGTCTAGTTTGAAATCCATGGATAATTTATCATTTTATGTAATTACATTATATTCAAAATGTAATATAACATAGTTAGTCTTATTATTTATTGTTTTTAAGGTGTGCAAAATTAATAATAAATAAGTAAAGATTGAGGATAGAGTATGCATCATTGAAGAATAATCCTATATTGACTTTATTTATTTCTTGGTCAAAAGGACTAGGGAGTTGGGGAGTTAATTTATGTCATTTTGGCCTCTTTATTCTAGAAAATGAAGTAGGTGTAGTCATGTGACAGTTGAATGATTAATTGATCGCTTTAATAAGGATGAATACGAAATAATTTCAAACTTATGACAGATATGATTTAATGATTGTTTTCTATTAATCACAAGAATATCTTGATGATTCTTTATTTAGAGGCAATTCCGTAAAATTGATAAATTAAAGCTAAATCTTAATAAGAGATGCAATATTATTAATTTTTTAGATAATCAGTTCCTTAAATGTTTGTTTTAAGATTTGATAATGTAACTAAATTATGTAATCTTTGTTGGATTTTGTTGATTATAGATATGATTTTATTTATCTTTATTTTTAAAAACTTCTTTGAGATGACAATATATTTCACTAATATATTCTTATTTTTTTTTTCTTTTAAGTCATCACCATTACCGTAGGCCTTTGTCGTTGGAGGATTTGACTTGACTCCTATTATATTTATTCAAAAATGCATTCGTACAACGGTAAATGAAAACAACATGAATCTAACTTTCAATTAAAAGACATGTAAAATTGACTCACACTCCACAATATTTCAAAAATTTATGATTTTCTAACTATACAAAAAGGATTTTTCCACTATATGTTCCAACACTAAGAAGTTGCCATCTATTAAGCTGAAATAGTATTTTTCTTATTTAATAAGATACTGAAAAGAATGATACATGGTGTTATTTTCACTTGATTAGTTTAGCAAGAAAAATTCCAGCTAGGTTAGTTTCTCTATAGCAATGTGATATGTCTCTTATTATGTTTTCAGTACTTAAGCTTATTGGTATCCCTTGCCATAAACATATTACAATAATTAGTGGATGACCTATTTCAAAATCAATATTTCTATATGCATTAGCTTCGAGAGCTTTAGTCTGGTTGTTCCTTTTTCATTTCACAAAAATAGAGAAATCCATAACTAAAATCTCAGAAATATCCCTAACCACTCTGCGGGTATGTGATCTTCCATCCTTATTAATATAATTATCGTCAGAGTTTTAGACATTCGATGAGCTCAGAGAGTGCGCTGTCATTCTAAATCACTGACATATCTTTTCTACCTATACTAAACCAAAAAAATGAATTAGATCAAAACGAATTTCCTATTGAAGCCCTTTGTGCATGTATTAACTTTTGATCGCATGAAATCTCCGAAGCCAGTTTTTCTTAACCACATTAGGAGTAGATCATTAAACAAATCAAATTATAATTCGAATTTAAAACATTGAATGCAGCCATGCACGATCTCATTAATAATTGTAGCTTGTCTATAAGGCCTTGAAAGAAAACTCGTAGAAGTATACACAATTGATACAGGTAATTAGAAATTAAAACGGAAATAAGCAACAATTAACTACAAATTTCATTATCTATTTCTTTCGTCAATATTACCTCAATCAAATTTACAGATAATGGATCAATAATTCATTAAACAATCACGTTCTTCTTAATTTAGTCATATCTTCTATTTTAGTTTCAATTCCTTTTTATTTTTAACTTTTACTTATTTAATTAGGATTTAAGTTAATAATAAAATCATTAACAATCTGAATGCAATATGAAAAACAGTTAAAAAACACGTGTAAGTAGTTCAATTTGGTTGGTTGTTGAGTCATAACACGTAACTCTTTTCTTCGTAATTAGTCATTTTATTAATCACCAAAAGTGTCCAAGTACAGAACTAAGCTAAGATGCACAACTAGATTCTCACTACAAACAGACTGATAAACTTTCTACTAATAGCTACATCTATCAAGAATCAACATGGTAGTAGCAGTAGCTCTAACAAACATACACAAACAATTCTCTTAGCAATCATCATCTATTTTTGGCATAATAATAACATCTAAAGAATAAATAATCCCTATTTTTGGCATTTGTTTACACAATATACATATTGGATCAATGTAAATGTAACGCCCCGAGTCTGCACCCCGGACGCTACAAGGTGCTTACGACCCCGAAGGACCACAAGCTAACCCATGACTGGTACCTGGTGAGAGCACTGAATAATAATACCGAAATAATGCGGAAGTTAGACTGAAATGCCATAAGGTTCATAAACCTAAATACTGATAAATATAGCATAACTGATAATAACATCTGAAAACTGAATACTGTCTAAACTAGTCTAGTCTGAAAGGCCTATAACTGAACTGTCTGAACGTGGAAGTTGATTGGACAAGCCCCCAACTAACTCCAACTAATAACATACTGAAACTACTGTAGTACTGAAATAAAAGAATATCCTCGATAGATGAGGACTCATTACTGAATTTGCTACTACTGATTGAATCTGGCTAAGCGCAGTTAGGAACCTCGTTCGAACCTATGATATGAAATATCATAGCTCAAGAAAAAAATATGTGACCAGTACGTGGAATGTACTGGTATGCTAAATGAGGTAAGGCTAAAATGCAGGGGTTCATATGCATGAACAGTAACTTACTGAATGATATGAATATAACTGAGTAAGAGTACATGGATAACTGAAGCTGCTGTAAACACTGAGTATGCAATATTGTGCATATACATATATACTGTATCTGAGAGTTATACTGAAACTAAGTACTGAGTTCTGATAACTGAGTAACTGATATTTGAGATTGCTGGTAACTGAATTACTGATAATTGGGTGACTGTTACTGATAGTCCTGACTCTGTAGAATTGAATTGAGTTCTATACTGAAGATTGAAATTGAAACTAAGGAAAGTAATCATCTAACCGACATGCCCCTCTCTGAACTGATTGGGGTCCAACCTGTAACCCCAGTTGGAAGGGTGTCAGTACCGTGCCATGGGTACAGACACTGGCTGTGTGGATCCACTAAAATATCATCTCGAAGGACTAACAGTCACCCTTTACTGGTAGGTTCCTTGATGAGAACGGTATTACCCTCAACTGGCAGGTAAACATCTTATCAACCCTCAACTGGCAGGTTGATATCTCAACCTATACTGGCTATGTAGTTCTGGAATGCAAGGACTGCTACTAAGGATCATATCCTCTACTGACAGGTGAGCCCCCATCCTTGGGTTCGCTTGGTGCTGAATCCTACTCCCAACTGAACGACACTGATTATTAGACTGAACTAAACTGGACTGAGTTTCATGAGTTTTGTAACTAATTGAGTACTACTGTTCGTGACATTACTGAAACTATTCTGTATCTACTGTAATTCTAGGTAAACAGCTAGATTACGGGTATTAAATACCCCAGGACTCAATAGTATTTATAGTAAAGCATAGCATGATCTTAAAAGCATAACAAAAATTTCTTGTTAACAATATATTTATTTAGATATTTTGTTAAACACTTGAGAGGCATGAATACTAGAATGGGGCCATCTGAATACTGGAACGATAGCTGTTATTATATGCGAACTCAATCAAAGGCAAGTGGTCATCCCAAATACCTTTAAAATCAACAACACATGCTCTCAACATATATTCTAAAGTCTGAATGATCCTTTCTACTTGACCATCTACCTGAGGGTAAAATGCTATACTGAGGTGAACTTAGGTACCAAGACCCTTTTGGAAGGCTTTCCAAAAGTAAAAGGTAAACTGGGTACCTCTATCCAAGATAATAAACAATGGAACATTGTGCAACCTAACCAACTGTATGAGATAGAGCATGGCATAGTCCTCGGCTATATAAGAAGTATGGACTAGAAAAAATGGGCTGATTTGGTCATCCTGTCTACAATGACCCAAAGAGAATCATGCTGACCGATGAGTTTAAGGAAAACCCGTCATGAAGTTTGTGTTCACTTCCTCCCACTTCTAAGTAGGAATACTGAACTCCTGCATGGACCCACTATGCTTTTGATTCTCAACCTTAACCTATTGACACGTTGAGCACTTAGCTACAAACTCTAAAATATCTCTCTTCATCCTACTCCACCAATAGATCTCCCATAGATTACGGTACATCATAGTGGCCCCTGGATGAATAGAGTATCATGCACTATGTTCTTCTGCAAGAATTTGCTATCTCAACTCATTAACACATGGCATAGATAGTCTACCCTGGCAGGCAACACACCATCTCCCCCTGGGAGCAAACCTCTACCTTCTGATCTCTAACTGACTCTTTTAACTTGACTAGACTGGGATCTCTATCTTTCTTTTCTTTTACTTTGGAAACCAAAGGTAATTTTGAACTATTCTGAACCCAAACACTACCCTCAGCGGAATCAACTAAACGGAAACCTAATTTGGAAAGATGATGAACTTCTTGAAGTAAATTCTTCTTATTATCCTCGACGTGAGCAACATTACCCATGGATGATCTACTTAGGGCATCTGCCACTACATTGGCCTTGCCTGGATGGTACAAAACACTCATGTCATAATATTTTAGAAACTCTAACCACTTTCTCTGATGCAAGTTCAAGTCTTTCTGAGAAAATATATACTACAAACTCTTATGGTCTGTGAACACATCAACATGCCCTCCATACAAATAATGCCTCCAAATCTTTAAAGAAAACACTACTGCTGCTAACTCAAGATCATAGTTAGGGTAATTCTTCTCATGGGACTTAAGCTGTCTAGAGGCATAGGCTATAACCTTACCTCTTTGCATTAGGACATAACCCAAACCTATTCTAGATGCGTCATAGTACACAATGAACCCATCTGAACCATCTGGTAAGGTAACAAATAAGGCTGTAGTGAGTCGAGTCTTCAACTCCTAAAAAATCTTCTCATAAGAATCTGACCACTAAAACTTAACTTTCTTCTGAGTCAATATGGACATGGGGGATACAATAGAAAAAAACCCTTCAACAAACTGATGGTAATAGCCAGCTAAACCCCATAAACTCCTGACATATGACAAAGAAATAGGTCTAGGCCAATTTCTCACTGCCTCGGTCTTTTGAGGATCAACTCTAATGCTATCAACGAAAACAATATGACCAAGAAATGCTAGTGACCTTAGCTAAAATTCACACTTACTGAATTTAGAGAACAACTTATTAGCTTTGAGAGTATGCAGTATGATTCTGAGGAATATCATCGATGAATACTATAATGAACATGTCTAAGTAATGCTTGAACACATGATTCATTAAGCCCATGAAGGCTGCTGGGGCATTTGAGAGACCAAAAGACATGACTAGAAACTCAAAGTGACCATATCGGGTTTGGAAAGCTATTTTCAGAATGTCACTTTCTCTGACTCTGAGCTGATGATAGCCTAATTTGAGGTCTATCTTAGAAAAGTAACTGGCACCCTGAAGTTGGCCGAACAAGTCATCGATTCTGGGAAGTGGGTACTTATTCTTGACTGTGACTTTGTTCAATTGATAGTAGTCTATACACATTCTGAGTGAACCATTTTTCTTCTGCACGAATAAGACTGGTGTACCCCACGGGGAAACACTAGGTCTGATGAACCTTTTGTCAAAAAGGTTCTTTAACTATTCTTTTAATTCTCTAAGTTCAGCTGGATCCATCCTGTATGGCGGAATATAAATAGGCTGAGTATCTGGAAGAAGGTCTATTTCGAAGTCAATTTCCCTTTCGGGAGGAACTCTGGGAAGATCTTTGGGGAATACGTCTAAGAATTCATTTACTACTAGAACTGACTCAAGGCTGAGAGTCTTAGAACTAGAGTCTTTGTATCAGACAAGATGGTAAATACACCCCTTGGATATCATCTTTCTTGCTCTAAGGTATGAAATAAGCTGACCCTTAAGCGCTGCAGTACTACCCCTCCATTCAAGGTTTGGTTTATTAGGAAACTGAAAATGAATGACCCTATTTATGCAATCAAGTCAAGCATAGCATAAATAGAGCCAATCTATGTCGAGAATGACGTCAAAATCCGCCATCTCTAGCTCTACAAGGTTTGCTGAAGTAAATTTCTGAGCCACCATAATCGGAAAGTTCCTATATACCCACTGGGCTATGATAAACTTACCCACTGGGGTAGAGTCTAATAAAGGCTCTGTTAGGATTTCAGGACTGACTCCAAAGTTGACCTCTATATAAAGAGTTACGAAAGATAGAGAAACTCCTAGATATAATAAGGCATAAACATGTAAATGAAAGATTTGTAATGTACCAGAGACCACATGAGGAGAAATTTCCTGATCTTGTCTGGACTGAAGTGCATAAAGCCTATTTGGGCGTTGCCCACTGGTGGCACTGGAAGTGGCACCCTGCTAATTTGGGTGATCGAACTGGGCTGGGGGACGGTTGTACTAACCCTGTAAACCTAACTGAGGATAATATCTGATTCTATGGCCTGGCTTGCCACACTCAAAACATACATCACTGCTAGCTCTGCAGACACCCTGGTGGTTTCTGCCATATTTCTGACAAAGAGGATTTGTTTGGGTACTGCTGACGCTACCCTGAGACTTAGATCTTGGCACTCTATCTTTGTTACCATTTCTGGACTTAGGCGCTGGAGAACTATCTAAGGACGGAGCTAGAACTGAAGATTTTGGGCAAAATTGGGAACTGTTACCGCCTTCTGACCTAGGTTGAGTGAAATTGAAGCTACCTGTTCTAGCTCTCTTATTTTCCCTCTCTGTCCTTATTCTTAGCCTCTTCTATCTGCTGAGCATAGACCATTACCTTGGATATGTCCATTTACTTAATTAACATTGCGGTCCTACACTCCTTGACCATACTCTCTAACACCCCAGACACGAACTTACTTACTATAGACCTATTATCTGCTACTACATTGGGATCATACCTGGCTAACTGATTAAACTTAAGGGAATACTCTTTCACACTCATTTTTCCTTGCTCAAGATTGATAAAATCTAACACCTTTGCTTCTCTTATCTCTAAGGGAAAGAATCTATCTAGAAAAGCAATAGCAAACTCTTCCCATTCTATGGGCTCTGCATCTGTGCCCCTGTCTACGTTTTAATGATTAAACTATGTATGAGATACATCTTGTAGCTAATAGGCAGCTAACTCAACACTCTCACTGGAAGTCACTCCCATAATATCTGTGACTTTCTGCACCTGATCGAGGAACTCCTATGGATCCTCTTCAGACATAAAACCCAAAAACAATAGAGGGTTATTTGGGTGAAGTGCCGAATCCTAGCTTCATCAGTATTGGACACTGGGTTGGCCTAAACAATAGCTGAGCATTCATTCTGAGCTACCACAGAATGGGCTTGAGTGGTGAACGTATCTTTGAATTCTGCATGGGAGACATGCTTATTCAGGGGATTTTTCTGAATGGGTTGAAGTGCTGGCTGATTTTCATTCTATATTTCGTTAGCTTTTCTGTGAGGCATGTTCTTTAAATGGAAGGGAAAGATAAATTATACTGAGATTTCAACTTGATCTCATGATCACTCACACGACATGAATACTGAAAGAAGGGAAACTTTCCTAAAAATGTGTCATAGCCTCTTGTCCATAAGTGTGGCGTGCTATACACCCATGCACAAGACTCTACTTGATGCGAATTTCAAACTCCTTAGGACTCTATTGAATCTTAGGCTCTGATACCAAGTTTGTAATGCCCCAAGTCTGTACCCCGAACACTACACGATGCTTACGATCCCGAAGGACCACAAGCTAACTCATGACTGGTACCTGCTGAGAGCACTGAATAATAATATCAAAGTAATGCAGAAGTTAGGCTGAAATTCCATAAGGCTTATAAATTTGAATACTAATAAATATAGCAACTGATAATAACATCTAAAAACTGAATACTGTCTGAACTAGTTTAGTTTAAAAGGCCTCTAACTAAATTGTCTGAATGTGGAGTTGATGAGACAAGCCCCCAACTAACTCCAACTAATAACATACTAAAACTAATGTAATACTAAAATAAAAGAATATCCTTGATAGATGAGTACTTACTACTGAATCTGCTACTACTGACTGAATCTGGCTAAGTGCGGTCAGGAACTTGAGCATCCAAACCTTTGATATGAGACATCAATGTGCAAGAAAAGAGTATATGACCAGTACGTGGAATGTATTGGTATGCTAAATGAGGTAAGTCTAAAATGCAGGGGTTCATATGTATGAATAGCAACTGACTGAATGATATAAAAATAACTGAATGAGAGTACATAGATAAGTGAAGCTATTGTAAATACTGAGTATGCAATACTGTGCATATACATATATACTGTATCTGAGAGTTATACTGAAACTGAGTACTGAGTTTTGATAACTGAGTAACAGATATCTAAGATTACTGGTGACTGAATTACTGATAACTAGGTGACTGTTAATAAAAGTCCTGACTCTGTAGAACTAAATTGAGTTCTATACTGAAGATTGAAACTGAAACTGTGGGAAGTAATCATCTAACCAACATGCCCCTCTCTGAACTAATTGGGGTCTAACCTGTAACTCCAGTTGGATGAGTGTCAGTACTGTGCCATGGATACAGACACTGACTGTATGGATCCACTAAAATATCATCCTGATTGACTAAGGGTCACCCTTTATTGGCAGGTTCCCTAATGAGAATGGTATTACCCTCAACTGGAAGGTAAATACCTTATCAACCCTCAACTGGCAGGTTGATATCTCAACCTAAGTTGGCTATGTAGTTTTGGAATGCAAGGACTGCTACTAAGGATCATGCTCTCTACTGACAGGTGAGCCCCCATCCTTGGGTTCGTTTAGTGCTGAATCCTATGCCCAATCGACTCTTATTTCTACAAAACACAAACCTTCCCAAGGTGAGTGTTCCCAAGTCTTTAAGTTCCCTAACTTGAAGACAAAACTCCTTACTCAGTTTATACTTCACTGAGACTAGAAAACACTAAAGCTCAAGAACTAACCTAAAATATAAAGTGTAAGACTCCTTAAGTCTAAGTAATAGGAACAGGTTCAAATATAAAGTGTAAGACTCCTTAACTCTAAGTAATAGGAACAGGTTCAACTTCGACTGCTTCAAGCTTTGGAACTTCACAGGTAATTTGTCGATATGTTGTTGTCTTTGTAAGTGCATCGATGAATAAATGAGTTACTCCCTTGATATATAACAACTCTCCAAAGAGTCCTTCAAAGTCATTAGTTTTCTATCTAACTTTGGACTCTTCAACATAACAGAGTTTGTTGTTAAGTCAAAGTCCTTCTTCAAGTGGAACTCCTTGCATTAGTAAAACTCCTTCTTTAATTGGATTTCCTTATTCGAGTAGAAATCTTCCTTCAGCTTATCTTTAAGTATTGTATTTAACTACAACTTAAACTTATCACACACGATCCATGATTTCATTAAATCTTGATTTCAACTATTATTATTTTTTATCTTTATCTTTCAATATCAAATTGTATTTTCTTGACTCTATATGACACCAAGCCATGTGCATGTACCATCTTGATGAACATGTTTCATTCCACGATCAATCATCAAAACTTCAACATCCCAAAAAATTCCCCCATTTTGATGATGACAAACCATAATACATCCACTATATTTCTTAAAACACTTAAGAAAGAACAAACATTGAATGAAATAGGTTAATCATAGAGTTATAAACATTGTATAATCACTTCTTCCCCCTTTTGACGTCATCAAAAAGCTGGTTCAAGAGAAAGCCAGATTAGGATCAAATGTTAGATAATTCATAGCCAATGGTACCATCACTAAGACACAACAGAACTTGTAATAAGGTGAATAAACAAGGCATTAAAAAGAAAAAGAACAAGAGTGATAATAGAAAGAATTATTTCATTAGAGATCAACTACAAATTACAAGAATCCAATACTTAAGAGCAAAAGATGAAATACATAAACATATTCTAAGGCACTATGAGGAGGAGAAAGGAGGTGAAGGGATAAGATAGGTCAAACTTTGAAGTTGATGTGACCTGAATGGGGACCTTATCGTAATAGGCGTCTTAAGTCCGACCGGGATCGGAGACCACTCCCGTTACCCTACCCAACCCAACCCCTAGCTGCCTGCCCTGAGTTGGCTGAATTTCTGAGCTTGTAACAAGATAGTGTTACAGCTCACATGAAGACTCTGGGATAGGATCACAACCGCGACTGACCCAATCGAGTCCAACCATCCCATACCAATAATCCAACCATACCAAACCAATACCAAAACAAGGGCCATAAACCAGACCATAACCAAAGATGTTCCAAAACATAGTATAATTAATCCCAAAATGAAATATGATAGAATAGTGAGAAATTATTTCCAATGGTACCAGCCTTCCAGATTATTCCAATGACAAGGCCAACACCAATACCAATCCCGCCCATTCCAACCCATAATAGTACCACAAAATCTTTAGCCAAAAGAGTAATAAAATCCGATTGGGACATGCCCCCAACTATGGCTAAAACCAATATCCAAAATAAAATTAAAATGTTTAGAAATATCCATAACATAAAATGAATCCTTCCAAAAGGATGAAAGCTCACCACTTCAATCCAAATGCTGATCCATGAGTCAATCACTCTGTAGGTGGAGTAGAACCCCCGGTTCCTGCACAGCATGGTATAGACTATAAAGTCGCCAGTAGATGGGTTAGCGGGTGAACGCTAACATGATCTTAGGATAAGGATATGATAATTCCATTTATAAAATCAAGTAAAAAAATCTATATTTACATAACCATACATATATATAAATATATATCGGGCTTAGCATGCCTTTAAAACCTTTACCTACGCTGTGTAGCTTTGCCGTCCTAAACTACCCACGAGCTATATGGGTTCATCTCCCCCTGTAGAAAGGGCTCCAGTCCGTGAAGCCGCATGACCAGCGAAGAAAACCTAGGATGAAAAGTACATCCCCCAAAATATAGTGTGACATCACGCACACGGTCACCAAGATAAACCTCACATCGACAAATATGATTTTCTAGTTTTGGTTCCCTCAGGACCTCCACCTTCCATGACTTTGCTACACATCCCTCCATTATTGACCAATTAAAACCATTACCAAGAAACTAACCAATCCATTTACCATTTATTAACCAAGGCCATTTAGTGGTGGTATTGTCATACCTACTATACTTGCAAGTACTATCCATAGACAACCATATATAGGTTTAATGGGACTTCCAAGTGCCCTTCCATTTACCATATTAAACAACTTGGAGGATTCCATGTACCCCTCAAGAATAACTATTTATCCATTTACCTTTCCAAGCCATTTAAGCCACACATAATTCCTTTACCAAGTTTTAAAACAAATAAGAGTTCCATTAAAAGTACTCAATGCAATGAAAACATTACTATAGGCATTTTGTCCAATACATTGAGGGCATAATATAACCAAAATCAATTCCAACTACCATTAAACCGTTCCCATGCAATCCAATTATCAAAAACCACTATTAATGCACATAAAGCGTAATTAGAACGATAGAAAATCATAATCAACCATTTAATATCAAAACCCCCAATTCATATTTCAAAACCAACATATACAATCAATGAAGTCATGAAAACATTCATAAAAACCATGCGTCTAGTTAGAATTAACAATGAGTGAAGAGAACATGCCTTAAACCAAGGTAATGATGGAAAGAAATCACCTATACAAGCCCCAAATCAATCCTCTAGTTGAAACCCTAGCTTCCCCTGCTCAAAAGCTTTTGAGAGAATTATAGAGTGTTTAGAAGAGTTCCTAAGTATTAATGAATGAAATAATAGGGTAAATAACCTTCAAATTCGATTAGAAGTCATGGGAATTTATTAGGATAAGTGGAGAAATGTCTAGAATACCCCCCACTTAAGTTGCACCAAAATCCCATCCCAGGGGTACGACTGGCCTTCACGAGTCCTACCCTCCAATACGAGTGGTTCACTTCACTCATATCCTAGCCTCAACCTATGGATCCACACTGTCCAGCATATGACTTATCCAACCAAGTCGTATCCAAAGCATATGATCCGTACCCTTCATTTGTATCTCTGGCAAATTTAAACCCAAGGAAGGTTTAGAAACTATCCACGATATGAGTCCTTGGTACGACTCGTACCCTGGCTTACGACTCATGGTGAGCCACTCATACTCATATCCAACCTAAGTAACCAAGTCTAATATTAAGTTAAGGAACCAAACTATCTGTAACCACTGATACGAGTCGTACCCCTAAGTCGTACCTATTCCAGTAACCAAAATCCATCCCACAAACGATCACTGGTTAACATATGAATGAACCTCACCATCCATACCCCAATATATGGCTCGTACCCTTGAGTCGTATTGGGTTCAAAGACCAAAATTGTAGGAAATTTTTTATGGTCCAAAATCGAAGGTATTTCAGTCTCCCCCACTAAGAACATTCATCCCTGAATTGTGGATAAGGTAGGGGTAACCACACACAAGAGCCATTTCCATTATCAAATATATTTCCAATCTTTAACAAAGTTTGAAAACAAAAAGGCAAAGATATTAATGTTTCCTGTAACAAAATCTGAAAATAAAGATGTATTAAAGAGACATACCTTCTGAATGAATCCCAGGAGAAGAAAACAAATGCGGATCTTTGGACTTCATGTCCTCCTCTGCTTCCCATGTAGCTTCTTCCACCTTATGGTTCTGCCACTGAACCTTAACTGAAGCCACATCCTTGGTCCACAACTAACAAACCTGCCAATCCAAGATCTCAACCGAGACCTCTTTATGAGAAAAAGAATTTGAGATACCCAATCCTTCCAAAGGAACAATCGAAGAAGGATCACCAATGCAATTCCTTAACATGGAAACATAAATACCGGATGAACCAAGCTCAGTTAGAAGGAAATTCCAACTCATAAGAAATATTACCAATTCTCCGCAAAACCTCATAAGGAACAACATACCGGGGACTGAGCTTCCCCTTCTTACCAAACCGCAGTACCTCTTTATGGGAGATACCTTGAGGAAAACCTTATCCCCAACCTTAAACTCCAGTCTCTACACCTAACATCCGCATAGGAATTTTAGCAACTTTAGGTAGACTTAAGCCTCTCTCGAATCACCTTCACCTTCTCCATATCCCAGTAAACCAAGTCGGTACCAAACATGTCTGCCTCACCATGCTCAAACCAACTAATAGGAGATCTACACCTTATACTATACAATGTCTCAAAAAGGGTCATACCAATACTAGAATAATAGATATTATTGTAACCAAATTCAATTAAAGGTATATGCTCAACCCAATTGCCACCATAATTAATCACACAAGCCCAAAGCATATCTTCCAATGTCTGAATAGTTCTCTCTTCTTGCCTATCCATCTGCGGGTAGAAAGCAGTACTTAGACTAACCTTAGTTCCCAAACCTTTCTGGAAAGATCGCTAGAAGTGAGATGTAAAATGTGTGCCATAATCAGAAATAATAGAAACAGGCACCCTATGTAGCTTCACAATCTCCTAAAGATACAACTTTGTATAATCTTCCACCGAGAAGGTAGTCTGCACTAGCAAAAAGTGTGCAAAATTAGTCATCCTATCCAACATGACCCAAATTGAATCATATTAATTCTCAGACTGAGAAAGACTGATAACGAAGTCCATATTGATCATTTGCTACTTCCATTTAGGAAAATCAATTTCCTGATACAACCCTGCTAGCCTCATGTGCTCAACCTTAACCTGTTGACACACCATGCACTTGGCTACAAAATCAGCCACATCCCTCTTCAGTATTCCACTAATAGATCTCTTTGAGATCATGATACATCTTAGTCGAGCTGGGATGAACAACATAGCACAACTTATGCGCCTCAGCCAAAATCCTTTGTCACAAAACATTGACATCAGTAACACACAACCTCCCATGGGACCGTAAAGTACTATCACTGTCGATCTCAAACACCACTATTTGTTTCCCACCAATGTCACTCTTGATTTTCATCAAGATAGGATCTAGCATTTGTTTCTCCTTAATCTCCACACTAAGAGAC
This sequence comes from Capsicum baccatum var. pendulum, assembly GCA_030864225.1. Lineage (NCBI taxonomy): Eukaryota > Viridiplantae > Streptophyta > Magnoliopsida > Solanales > Solanaceae > Capsicum > Capsicum baccatum. The sequence goes on from CM061558.1 coordinate 252,451,820, forward strand.
GATCGAACCACTTCTTGCACCACCACACCACCATCCTTGGAGTCTAAGAGGCGAACTTTAAGATTAGCCAAGCGATGAATATCCTTTACCAATTCCTACTTTCATTCCTCCGCATAAGCCAAACTCCCCATAGATAACCTGCTAAGAGCATCAACAACTATGTTAGCCTTACTTGGGTGGTAGTGAAGGCTCATATCGTAGTCCTTCAGAAGCTCAAGCTATCTCCTCTTCCTGAGGTTAAGCTTCCTCTGAGTGAACACATACTATAGACTCTTATGATCAGAAAAGATATCCACGTGAACACCATACAAATAATGCTGCCATATTTTCAAAGCAAACATAACCGCCAACAACTCCAAATCATGAGTAGGATAATTCCTCTTATACACATTCAACTGCTTGGAAGCATAGAAAATTACCTTTCCATGCCGCATCAAAACATAACCAAGACATACCTGAAATGTATCACAATAAATCATGAACCCATCATTGCCTTTTGACAAAGTCATAATTGGAGCTGAAGTTAACTTATCCTTTAACTTCTCAAAACTCCCCTCACAAGCATCTGACCAAGAAAACTTGACCTTATTTTGAGTTCACTTAGTCAAAGAAGCAGCTATTGACAGAAATCTTTCCATAAACCACCTATAATACCCGGCTAAAGCCAAGAAGCTTCGAATGTTGTATGGATTCATGGGTCTAGGACACCTCTTCACCGCAACAACCTTTTATGGATCCATCATAATCCCTTCACTCAAAATAATGTGACCCAAAAAAGTTATAGTGTTCAACCAAAATTCACACTTGGAGAACTTAACATATAACTGTTGTTCCTTTAATGTCTGTAACACCACATGAAGGGATTAACATGATCCACCTTACTATTTGAATATAACAGAATGTTATAAATAAACACAATAACAAAGAGAGTAAAATACTGACGAAAAATTCTGTTCATCAGATCCATAAATGCCACCGGAGCATTAGTCAACCCAAATGGCATCACCAAAACGTCAAAGTGCCCATACCGAGTACGAAAAGCCGTCTTAGGGATATCCTCCTCCCTAATCTTTAGCTGATGGTACCTAGATTGAAGATCTATCTTAGAAAAGAACTTAGCACTTTACAACTGGTCAATCAGATCATCTATCCATGAAAGAGGATACTTGTTCTTGACTGTCACCCTGTTTGATTGACTAACCATCCTTTTTACACACAAATAACATCGGTGCACCCCATAGGGATACACTAGGAATAAATCCCTTATCCAGAAGATTCTTAAATTGCTCCTTGAGTTCCCTCAACTCAGCCTCCATTGTATACAAAGGAATATAAATTTGACGAGGGTCCAGAACTCGATCAATTCCAAACTCGATTTCCCTATCCAGAGGAACACCGGGAAGATCACCCAAAAAGATTTCTGGAAACTCATTAATCACTGGAACTAACTGGAAAGAAGGACGTTTCGAGTTAGAATCTTTAACCCAGACCAATTGATAGAGACAACATTTAGAGATTAATCTCTGAGCTCTAAGATAAGAAATAAATCTCCCCTATGAGCTAAAGAACCACCCTCCCATTCTATGAACGATTTACTAGAGAATCTAAAGATAACCCTATGGGTACGATAATCCAAGGACCTATAATAAGAATGTGACCAATCTATACCTAGAATGACATCAAAATCCATCATACCCAACTCAAACAGATCCACCAAGGTCTATTTGCCGCCCAGTTACCACATCCCCTTATAGACTCTCTTAGTAATAATCGAGTCACTTACCGAGGTAGAAACAAAAAAAGAATTCAAAATAACTTCTATTTCAAAACCAAAAGACAACCACATAAGGAGTCATATATGAGAGAGTTGACCCCAGATCAAGGAAACAATAAATGCCACAAAAGAAAGGTTGTAACATACTAGTAACAACATCAGGTGATACAAAGGATTCCTATCGGGACACCAAAGTATATAACTTATCCGAACAACACTAGAACCAGGAGCAGTAACAAAAGTAGATGCAATACCATCAGGTGTAGGAGCAGAAGATGAAGCCACCAGAATCTTATTTGCCTCTGTAGCAACCCTATTAATCGAATAATCCCTGAGTTGTGGCTTTCTTGGCCATACTTGAAGCATTTATCCCTTTCTTCATCATAATAACACTGATGAGAATGACCACAGTACCTATAAGAAGGGTATGAAGAAACTAACTGACCTCTGCTTGCCTGAGATTGGGCACCCTATACTCGAAAATTTTCACCACCATGATGATGCCTATCGCTTGGCTAGTAAGAAGCACTAACAGAAGAGTAGAAACCAGAACTCTGCCACTTCTTTTTCTGCTGTTTGCCACCATCCCGACCACCCTGAGACTAAGTACCTCTCTAGTCAGATAACCTACTCTTCTTACCCTGTCTATCTGAAAACTCTGCCTACTTCAAATTTGATCCTTCTCTTGCTGCATATAAATAGTCAACCTAGAGATTTCCATATCTTTAATTAGTAAGGTAGTCTTACTCTCAAAAATCAAATCCTAATTCAACCCAAAAGCGAACTTCCTTTTTCTTGTCTGCATGTCAACCACTAAATCAGGAACATACCTTGAAAATTAGTGAAAATTCAAGGCATATTCCTTGATAGAAATCCTCCCCTGCTTGAGGTTCACAAACTTCTCCATCTTTGCTACCCTTAACTCTCGAGGAAAGGATTGATATAAGAAGGACTTAGAAAAAGTATCCCATAAGATTGATTCGTCCACATTACCCCTATCCCTGTACCACTCTTCATACCATTAATATTCAAATTCTTTGAGATGATAAGCTACAAAGTTTACCCTATCCACATTGGCAACCTGCATCAACCAAAATATCTTTTCTACTTTACCCAAAAAGCCTTGTGGATCCTCCTCCACCTTCACTCCAGAAAAAGTGGGAGGACCCATATTTATAAATTGGCCAACCCTTGTGTCCTCAGTAGAAAAAGAACCATTTGTACCCTTCTTAGCCTAAGCAATGACCATCTAAGCAATAACATGAATAGACTAACAGAATTTTGCATTAGTCACCTTACCTTGAGAAGGACTAGTATCAACTGGTGGAACTTCAGAACTATCAAACATAGGATCGTGAGATCAAAGATAACCCCAAAAGTAGGATGTACCTCTTTAGCATTACCCCCAAATAGGATAGAAGAATTTCCTTGTGTTCCAAATCTATGAGTCATGATTTGAAAAAAATACTCTACTCGACACGGCTTTGTGGACTCCCAATTGACCATGAACCTAGAATCTGATACCAACATGACGCGGCTCGACCAGGGGCCTTATCATAATAGGCGTCCCAAGGCTAATCTAAATATGAGACCACCCTCATTACCCAACCCAACCTCCAATCGCCCTCCCTGAGGTGGATGAATTTTTAAGCATATAACAAGATAGTGTAACAGCTCACATGAAGACTTTGGGATAGGATCACAACAGTGACCGACTCAATTGATTCCAACCATCCCATACCAATAATCTAACCATACCAAACTAATACCGAAATAAGGTCTATAAACTAGGCCATAACCAAAGATGTTCCAAAATAAAATATAATTAATCCCAAAATGATATATGATGGAACAGTGACAAATTATGTTCGATAGTCCAGCCTTCCAGCTTATTACAATGACAAGGTCGACACCAATATCGGTCTTACCCATTCCAACCCATAGAAGTACCACAAAGCCTCTAGCCAAAAGAGTAATAAAATTTGATTAGGACATTGCCTCCAACTATGGACAAAACCAATATCCAAAATAAAATCAAAGTGTCTAGAAATATCCATAACATTAAATGGAGCCTTCCAAAAGGATGAAAGCTTACTACTTCAGTCTAAATGTTGATCCCCGAGTTAATCACTATGTTGAAGGAGTAGAATGATCGATTCCTACATAGCGTAGGTATAAAACCACCAGTAGAATGGTTAGCGGGTGACCACTTGCATGATATCAGGATAACGATAAAATAATTCCATTTATAAAACTAAGTAAAACCATCCATATGCATGCAACCATACACACATTCATACATACATACATACATATATATATAAACACATATATATATGTGTGTATGTGTGTAAATCCTACTCCCAACTGAATGACTTGGAATATTGGACTGTCTATGCTTAACTATTTAAAAATACTGACTGAAAATATAGGGCTTGTAACTATTCTATAACTATTCCATAAATACTGAAAATTAGGTAAGCAACTAAATTTCAGGCATTCAAACCCCCGGGACTTGATAACAATAATAGCAATATCGTACTAAAATTTTGAAGACATGATATGTAAGCATTTATTCAAAACTCATTCTTGTAGGTTTTTCATCAAACACTTGTAATTCATGGTTTAAACCAAACATGGGAATAGTTTTAAAACTTATGGTAATAGCATAATTTCACTATTAAAATCACCAATTAAGGTTTAATTCAACGAACAACACCATTTAAACGTGTGGAGATTAATAACAACAATTACATGTAAACATGGTATAGAATCACAATTTATGGGGATTCATGATTAGCATCATAATAACTTATAAAAACCATAACTTTTTGAATTTGAAATTGGATTCTTGGACTCCATGGGTGGAAAGGACACATGGATGAACATTTAATATACCTCAATTGAAGAAAACTTGAAAGTCCTTGGTGGATTTTTGTGGGAATTATTCTTTAAAGGTGAAGCTTTAGGGTTTTGCTTGGAGAGAGATTTTTGTGAATAATGAGCTTACTAGGCTTAGAATAGGTTTAATCCTTTGTTTTTCATGACTTGGGGATTGGGAAAAGACTAAACTACCGTTGGAAAATTAAAACTCGGAATGGAAATCCTAATTTTTCACCTTGGGACGATGCGGTGCTATCGTGTTGCGTCACTGGATAATGGACAATCCCGATTTTGCACTCCGATGCGATGCAGTGCTATTGCGTTGCATCATTGGAAAATGGACAAGTGCAAATTTGCACTCCTCCATGACTCGGCATTTTCGCATTGTGTCACTGGAAACGGATGAGTGTGAATTTACAATCCAATGCAATATGGTACCTGTTTCACTACAATTCCTAGTGCGACACTGGCCAATTATGATAAGCTATTGGAAAGGGATGAATGTGATTTTGGGGATTACCGCGATGCGACATGATCACGGTGAGCTACCGCCTCTCACTAAAAGTGCCATAACTTCTCACTCGAGTACCGAATTAAGGCAAAATTAGTATCGTTGGAAAGCTAATTCAATTAACTATCTATTGGTGGGTCATGAGTTAAAAATTCTTTGTAATATGAAAGAGATGCTCGTTTGAAGTTTACTATAGCAACGTTCTTCTCAAGAACTCAATTGTTAAGGGATATTTTGATTCATCTAAAGGCTAGGTGTTATTTGAGGCCTTAATATACATCAAACTTACTCATAAAACTACCAAAACAATATATATTTTATTTATCATCAGCTTGAAGCATGGTTCTAATATTGATTTGGATTCTTGGGGTATTACAATATCTCCCCTTTGGGAACATTCATCCTCAAATGAGGTTGGTTTAGCTTTGAGTATTGAAGAATATGAGATCATATAATGAACATGCATGATTGGGAGCATAAGAACATAACTGGATCTGAAACATGATACATGAACTGAATATCTGAACTAAACTGATTTCCTTGAATACTTGCAATGACATGAGAATGGTTATAAGGATGATATTTGAATGAGAGAGTCAACTTATGAGTACCCATTACTTTAAGATGGATCTTGTTACGTGAATAAAAGATGGAAGCCTTAGGACATGAAAGCTTGGGGGATTATAATACATCTCCCCCTTGGGATATTATGTCCCCCGAAGGAAATTGACATGGCTGAAATACTAAGGGAAGACCGAGATGATACATGAGACACTTACAAACTGAATCATGACTGAATATCTGGAATCTAAATCTGATGCATGATGCATGAAATGAATTGAAATAATGACTTGCATGGTTGTGAAGGAATGTTTTCATGAATAGGAGAGATGAAAACCATAGGAACTTGTCTGCCTGACATCTAAACTAAATTACTAGCTATACAACTAACTCATACTGAAATCTTATACTTATCTGGAGTATTTCTTCGACACTCTTTCTATGAATTTCTAATGACTTTAGGGAGATAAGAATCTTAGCACAGTCTGAATAAGACATCTGAATAAGAAATTACAACATGGCCAAAATTCTGTAATATGTGACACAGACCTATGAAACATCAACTAGGATGGAGTTACTAAGCCTTATGCACTGAAACTACTAACTTACAATCTTAGCCACACTTCTCAACTACTCCCTCAACTATACTTTCTACTTCAACACCGCACTTCACTTAAGTCTGCTGAAAATATTCACACGGGCACTTATAACTCTTCTTACTGAGGTTTGAGCTGGACTAAATTCTCCCACCGTGTTCAAGCCTACTCAAATCTATAAAATACACACATAACACTGTAATACTAGTTTGAGATATGAATTCAATATAGTCTGCACTTTCATAACTCCCCATCTCCTGAATAATTCTAATTACCCCTTCAATAACTAAATACAACCTCTTACTTACTGGCCATTCACTAACGCGTAATGTATTTATCCACTTACACACCAATATGATATTCAAGCCTATCTTCATTACTACAGTCTCATGTAAAACAAGCATGCAAAAATCTTTCCTTAACATGGAACATTTACTTTCTAACATCTAAAAAAATTACTCATCATCATCATCATTTTACAAGGGAAGGTCACTGAAAAGTTAGAATATGAGATCCTGAAGCATGGAAGAAATACCATGCATAACTTGAAAACTTAACTGGGGCCTGAGGATTAGAATATCAATAAAATGGATTTATCAAGAGATCTAAATTGAGGATATACATGACATTGTCTAAATTTTGCTGATCATTAAGAGTGTAGCACGAGTCACGAAAATTGAGCATACTGTAAAACAAGAATACATGAGTCATAAATTGCATGACCTGAGTCTGGAGTTTTTGAATTCATGGAACATAATTCGTACTGCTCGGTGAACTAGAATCCTCATACTAAGGACTAGGAGAGTACATGATTTTCTATAATGTGCACGGATATGAGCTTTGATCATAGAGCTCACATATAAGGCATGAGTAGATATCGTGAAAACTTATATACAAATACATAAATAAGCATGGGTTGAACATGTTCTTCCTTAGTATTGTTTTACAATAGCCTAGTATCACTACTAGAATCTGAGAGCCTGACTTGGTTAATTGTCCCATCATCTCCCCCTTAGCTTTAAGCTATCAATCTAAGTCTGTGAACCACTTACTAAACTCTAAATTAAACTGCAATCACTTTACTCTAGAGTTTGAGACATAACAACACAGATAAATACTATACTTACCCTGAAAGACTACACCTGATAATATAAGACCCACTGCTGGTACTTTCTTCTGATAGATAATTCTTAGCTTTGTATATCCCTAACAACCATCATACAATAACTAAAACATGGACTAACCTAGAATTTCCAACTCCTCTTTCTATTAGCTTAACCTTCAAAGATTCAAACTTACATTCTAGTACATAGCATGGATATCCCCAAATCTTTAACAACCATACTACTTTCGCCATAGCCTACAAATATTGCATCAATAATATATGTTTTGAATCAATAAACCTAATTTCTTGCATACATTGTTTCAAGCCTATTGATTCACCTTTCTTACAGCTAGCCCCATGGAATACATAATTTGCTTAACACTATCCCAACTCTACTGCTGCTGCTAAACTCCTGGATTCATGCTTCTAATTCTAGATTGTATGCTGTCATAGGATTTCGAGAGGGGACCAGAAACATATATGACTCCTAAGAACTGAGGTTTTCCCCTCCTATTGATGACTGGTTTATTAAGAAACTGAAACTGAATGACTCTATTTCTGAAATAAACTAAAATGGTTTTTCTAGGATACTATAATCGGGCAATTTTTATATACTCACTAGGCTATGATAGACTTACCCACTAGGGTAGATATTGAGAAAGGCTCCACTAAAGTTTCAGTACTGACTTTAAAATTGATAGCTATATAGGGGGTTACAAAAGAAAGTGAGGCCTTGGGATCTAACAAAGCATAAACATGAAGATGAAATGATTGTAACATAGCCATAACTATATTAGGAGTACTTTCCTAATTATGTTGGGACTGGAATGCATAATGTCTATTCTGAAGCTGACCATGGGTTACACTAAAAGTGGTGCCCCGCCGAGTCGAGCGACCAGGTAGAACCAGAGGATGACTGTACTGACTTTGCAGACCAGCCTTAGGATATTCTCTGACTCTGTGGCCTGACTCACCACATACAAAACACGCATCACTTCATGCTCTACACAAACCCTTATGATTATTACCACATTCTTCCTAAAGTAGATTAGTATGTACAACCTTTCTACTACTTTGTGTCTTAGAGCCAGGTGCTCTGTTTCGATTGTCATTTTTAAACTTAGGCATTGATGCACTTGCTAAAGGTGGAGCTAAGGCTGAGAATTTCTGACAAAATTGAGAGAGGTTACAATCCCCTAACCTTCGCTTAAAACAACTTGTTCTAGCCCTCTTATTCTTTCTCTCCTTCTTCTTATGCCTCCCTTCTCATTCAGCTGATGATGAATAAAAAGCCTACATAAGACAACAACCGGCAGATTATTCTGAGCAACTACTAAATTAGCTAAGGTGGTAAAAGCAATTCTGAATTTGGCATGGGAGACATGTACGTTCAGGGGATCTTCCTAAATGGGCAAAGGTGTGGGTTGATTCCTGTTCCTTCTTTTGTTATTCTATCTGGGAGGCATGGTCTGTAACGAAAGAAAGAATAAATTACAAAGGAGAGTTTAAATAGAGCTCATGCTCTTTCACACGACATGAATACTTCAAGAAGGGAAACTTTTCATAAAATGTTTTGTATCCTCTTGTCTATAAGTGTGGCGCCCTACACAACCATGTACAAGACTCTACTCGACGTGGCTTTCAGATTCCCTAGGACTCTTTAAAATATTAGGATCTAATACCAAGTTTTTAATGACCCGAGAGTACACTTTGGATGCCATGCAGTGCCTACCGCCTTGAAGGATAACAAGCTAACCCATGCTGGTACCTGCTGTAAGTACTAGATAAAATGATAGGTAAGATGTGCAAAACTTGATTAAAAATGCCATAAGGTTAACATACAAAAAAGGTACCAAATAAAAATACTGAAAACATCTATCTGAAAATAATACTGTAAGGCTGTCAATAGTATTTGATAACTGAATAACTGACTGAGGGTGTCCGAAAGCCTCTAACTGAATGACTGTGGAGTTGATGGGGCAAACCCCCAACTAACTCCGACCGAATAGAAAATACTGAACTGAAAAATTAAATTGAGATAAATAAACCATGTCCTCGAAGTATGAGAACTCACCACTGCTACAACTGATAATGTGGTAGTTCTATGCGCGATCAGGAAACTGAGCTTCCGAACCTATGATATTAAATATCATAATGCAAGAAATGGGTATGCAATCAGTACTTTGAATATACTGGTTTGCTAAATGAGGTTAGGCTAATATGCATGGTTTTATGTGTATGAGTAATAACTGACTAAATGAATAATATGAAGTGCAGAGTAGAATACGTGAAATCTGAAAAGGTTGTGACTGCATTACCAAGCATAACACATGTTCTGAATATGATTTGTATACTGAAATATTGAATACTAATAAATGGATAATTGCTATCTATATGATATGGCCAGCAAAACTGAAACTAATTACTAAGCTGAATACTGGAATGAGACTGTGGGAGCTATCATCTAACCGACATGCACGAATGAGCTAATTGGGGTCCAACCTATGACCCAAATTGAAAGGGTGTCAGTACTATGCTACGGGTACTAACACATGGCTGCATGGATCCACTAAGATACTAGACAACCAGGATGTCAAGCCTAAACTGACAGGTGACACCTGGGCAGAGTCAAGCCTAAATTGATGGGTGACTTCTTTTATATCCTACGCTGGATATATAGTTTTGGAGTATAAGGACTGCTACTAACAACTCTACCTAACTGATGAAAAGCTGTTATCCCTGCATTCTCTCGGTGCTAAATCCTACTCCCAACTGAAATACCTGGAATATTGGAATGACTATGCTTAACTATTTAAAAATACTGACTGAAAAGATAAGGCTCGTAACTATTTTGTAACCATTCCATAAATAATGAACACTAGGTAAGCAACTAAATTTCAAGTATTCAAACCCCCAAAACTCGATAACAATAATAGCAAGATTGTACTAAAACTTTGAGGACATGATATGCAAGCATTTATTCAAAACTCATTCTTGTAGGAATTTCATAAAAAACTTGTAATTCATGGTTTAAACCAAACATGGGAATAGTTTTAAAACTTATGGTAATAGTATGATTTCACTACTAAAATCACCAATTAAGGTTTAATTCAACGAACAACACCATTCAAATGTGTGGGGATTAATAACAACAACAATTACATGTAAACATGGTATAGAATCAAAATTTATGGGGATTTATGATTAAAATCACAATAACTTGTAAAAATCACAACTTTGAATTTGAAATTGGGTTCTTGGACTCCATAGGTGGAAAGGATCCATGGATGAACATTTAACATATCTCAATTGAACAATCCATAAAAGTCCTTGGTGGATTTTCATGGGAATTGGTCTAAGGTGAAGCTTTAGGGTTCTCTTGGAGAGAAATTTTGGTGAATAATAAGCGTACTAGGCTTAGAATAGGTTTAATATTTTGTTTTTCATGACTTGCAGCTTGGGAAAAGACTAAACTACCCATGGAAAATTGAAACTCAGAACTAGAAATACCTATTTTTCACCTTGGCGCGATGCAGTGCTATCACGTTATATCACTAGAAAATGGACAATCCCAATTTTGCACTCCGACGCTATGCGGTGCTATCGCATTGTGTTACTGGAAAAGGGATGAGTGCAAATTTGCACTCTCCGAGATGTGGCACTATTAAGTTGTGTCACTGGAAACAGACGAGTGAGAATTTGCACTCCAACGCGACTCGGTACCTGTTCTATCGTGATTCCTAGCGCAACACTGGCCAATCACTGTGATCTACTTGAAAGGGCGAGTATGATTTGGGGATCGCCATGATGCGGCATGATCGCTGTGAGTACTGCCTCTCACTAAAAGTTCCATAACTTCCCACCCGGGTATCAGATTAAGGCAAAATTGGTACCATTTGAATGCTAATTCAATTATCGATCTATTAGTGGGTCATGAGTTCAAAAATTCTTAGTAATATGAAATATATGCTCATTTGAAGTTGAATATAGCTACAATCTTCCCAAGAACTCAATTGGTAAAGGATATTTTAATTCATTTGAGGCCTTAATATATATAAAACTCACTCATAAAACTATCAAAGAACTATAATTTATTTCTCATGAGCTTGAAGCATGGTTCTAATATTGATTTGGATTCTTGGGGTATTACAATATATATATATATATATATATATATATATATATATATGTATATATATATATATAACCCTACGCCGGGAAAGGGGATCGAGTTTAGCATGCCTTTAAAACCTTTACCTGGGTTGTGTAGCTTTGCCGTCCTAATTCACCCACCAGCTATATGAGTTCAACTCCCCCTGCTGAAAGGGTCCCAGTGTGTGAATCCACACGACCAAGAAAGAAAATCTGGTATGACTATTATATCCCTCAAAATATAGTGTGACATCATGCATACGATCACCAAGACCAACCTCACATCAGCAAATATGAGTTTCCAGTTTTGGTCCCCCCAGGACCTCTACATGGCTTTGCTATACATTCCGCCATTATTACCCTATTAAAATCATAAAAACGCAATCAACCAATCCATTTATCATTTATTAACCAAGGCCATTTATTGGTTGTAACATTATACCGACCATACTTGCAAGTACTATCCATAGGCAACCATATATAGGTTTAAGAGGACTTCCAAGTGCCCTTCCATTTACCATATTAAACCACTTGGGGGATTCCATGTACCCCTTAAGCATAACCATTTATCCATTTACCTTTACAAGCCATTTAAACCATGTATAATTCCTTTACCAATTTATAAAACAAGCAAGAGTTCCATTAAAAGTACTTAATACAACGAAAACATTATTATAGGTATTTTCTCATACACATTGGGGGTATAATATAACCAAAACCAATTCCAATTTCCATAAAACCATACCCATGCAATCCAATTATCAAAAACCACTGTTAATACACATAAAGCATAATTAAAACCATGGAAAACCATAATGAACCATTTAATATCAAAACCCCCAATTTTTATTTCAAAACTAACATCATACAATCAACGAAGTCATGAAACCATTGCTAAAATACATGCTTCTAGTTAGAATTAACAATGAGGGAAGAGAACATGCCTTAAACCAAGGTGAGGATGGAAATAAATCACCAAGACAAGCCCCAAATCAATGCTCTAGTTGATTACCTAGCTTCCCTTGCCCAAAAGCTTTTAAGAGAATTATAGTGTTAAGAAGAGTTTATAAGTGTTAATGAATGGAATACCAGGGTAAATAACCTTCAAAGTAAGTTAAAATTCATGGGACCTTATTAGGATAAATAGGGAAATGTCTAGAATACCCAACTAAAGTTGTACCAAAATCCCGTCCTAGGGGTACGACTGACCCTCACGAGTCGTACCCTCCAATATAAGTGGTACCCTTCACTCATATCCTAGCCTCAACCTTTGGATCCAATGTTGTTCAACATACAAATCATCTAACCAAGTCGTATCCAAAGCATACGATCCATACCCTTCATCCATATCTCTGGTAGATTTAAAACAAGGAAGATTTAGACACTATCCACCATATGAGTCCTTGGTACGACTCATACTCTGGATTACGAATCATGGTAAGACACTCGCACTTAGATACAATCTAATTAACCGATTCTAAGATTAATTTAAGTATCCAAATGACCTATAACCACTGATATGACTCGTATCCCTAAGTCGTATCCATTCTAGTAACGAAAATCTATCCTTCCAACCACCATTGCTTTGCATATGACTGGAACTCACCATATATACCCCAGCATACGGCTAATACCCATGAGTCATATTGGGTCCAAAGACCAGAATTATAGAAAATTTTCTAAGTTCTAGAAACCAAGGTGTTTTAGAACTATTTCAGCATTTTTAGCTCATTCATAAGCAAGTTCATCCTGTATAAGATTAATTCAATCCTAAAGAATCACCCTTTTAGCCTCATGTTTAGCTTGTTCTGCGATCAATGCAACATCTTTCTCAGCAAGAGCATTTTTGGCATGTTGAAGAGAAGTATTAGTACCCCTCATAGGAACATTTCTAATAACATCTTTAGTAGTCTGTAAGGACCACACTTGAATAGGAGTGGAGTAATTTTTAAAAATTAGTGTAAACCAGTACTCATAAGGTAGAGCATGTACTTTGCCATCCTTAAGGAGGACCCTCTGCATGTGCTTAATCATGAGTCTGGGCAAGTCAATTTTGACTTCAGTATCCAAGAGTTCCATGAGAGTTAAGTCAAGAAAGTTTTCCTTACTGCTCTTTCTTTTCTAGGAATAATCATCTTGTGCATATTATCAAAATAAAGTTGATGGAGAGGTGACATTTCATGCTTAAGCACCTAACGATGATAAAGAAGATTAGGATTGCCAGAGAATTTTCTAAAAATATCTAGAGCAGATTCAAGATTATCCAAAGAGGGCCATTCAAACTTAACATAAAGATCCCAACCCCCTAAAGGAATACCTAAGATCCTAGCCAAGTCATCAGCAACCAAATTTGTAGGTACCTTTCTTACAGAAGAAGAGAACAGATCACCAAATTCAACCCCATTAGTGTAAAATTCATACACCTCTGATTTACTAAACTTCCTGTGAATGTCACCTTGAAGGAACAAGTTAGTCCATCCCTGAGCTGCCAATTTGATCAATAATACTGCCATAGCGAGACCTCTGAATCCAGTCACTACCCTACCCCTAATAAGTTTTATCTCTTGAAAGTGGAGGACATAATCCACCTTGGAATCAAGAGGCTTAGGAATTTCCTCGATGTCAAAAATCTCTCAGACTTAGGGGAAATAGTAGGAGTGGTATTTGACTCATATGTGTCTTATGGAACTGGTATGGGTATGCATTTTGTAAAGCTAGAGAAAGGTTTAGACTTAGAGGGTTTTGATGGGGAAGATGGTGTTGTATTTTCTTTGTACTTGGAAGAGGAATGAGGAGGTTTAAAGGCATAGGGTTTAGGAATAAAATTTTGTTTTTCCCTTCCTCAAAGAGCAGAGTAATACATCTTGGAAGAAGTAAGAAGATTTAGGAACGGGTGGAATCGAGCATGTCCTTTTACTGGATCGAAGTGCCTTAGCCATAGAAGCTTCCTCTTGGCATTTTCTGTTGCGAGTGTGATGATTTCTAGGAGAAACAGAAAATAAATATGGTTCATTAGGCAGGTCCAATTCTTCAACAATAATAAAAATTAAGGAGCGTTTATTTGTGGACTGAGATCAGGATCATCGAGGGATTAAATTAGCAGTGGGAATATCATCAGTGTCCACTAAATCTAGTATTTGAAGGATTGGGACATCTAGAACTATTGGGTTTGGATTTTGAGTGAAGGAAAGGTTTTTCTGAAAACTTTGAAAACTGATTTTTAAGGTTGGACTAACTAGCAAAGTTGGACAATTTTATGGAGATGTTGCGGGGAATGGGAATTGAAGTTATATCATTTGGACAAAAATGAGTTTAGTAGATGTAGCTTCATTTTGAAGATTTGATTTTGTTGAATGAAATGAAGAAGATAAAGCCATTGTAAGGTCAAACTAGAATTCACTACAAGAAATGATATGTTTGTAAGAGTTTTGGATATTTGGTGTGGGAAGATAATCAAGGATGAAACATATTTAACAAGGAAAAAAATTGGATGTTGAAATGTAAAGTAGATGTAATAATTGTGTTCAGAAAGGAGATGATGTGAAAAGCTCAGTGAAGTGAAGGTGGTGGCAGCTTTTTTGAAAAATAGTGGACTCTTGATATTTTGATGGTTACACATCAGTATCAGGACTAGTAATACTTGGATCATACCAACTCATCTATTTCAACTTAAGAATTTTAAGGTGGTACTTGTTAATTCATACCTGATACAAAAAGTCATGGACTCATATGCTTAACCAATCCAATTTCACCATAAGAATTAAAATATGGTTTCCTAAAGTTCATACAAGTTCAGGGATTAGGATACACAATTAAATGTGCAAACGTAATTTATCAACATTACAGTCTAGTTTAAGCATGAACGACAAATCTAGTCAATCCTTGGAGGGGATTTATACAATCTTAATCATCCCCAATTCTAGTCTATTCTTTTCAAAGTGTTCCCTTCTCAAGGCTATCGAAAATATCAGGAATTTCATATTCAAAATTGAATATAATAGATATAAAACCTTCTTCAAAGTTATCTCTAAGAAGGTGGTGTATGATATCCATATGTTTGGTTCTTTGTTGAACTAGCTTCTTAGCGCTGTTGATTGCCCTGGTGTTATCATAATAAATTGAAGTATACCATAAGTCACTACCATAATTATTTGATTTTGGCATAACAAAACTCAGTTGCAGCATACTCAGCTTCACCAATTGATAAAGCTCCAGGGTAACCTACCAAGTTGATAATTACTCCCTCTAGGGTACCACTAGTCTCAATCCATTGATTCACTCGAAGTATTTCAAGATTATTTTAATAACACTAATTTTACCAATAAAATTAAAAGCAGCTTGATCGGTGTTATTTATGAATAAATTTCATGCTTTGTTGTCCCCCCTGTCAATATGCCTTTATTAGTTGGATTAGGTGATACAACTTGTTCCTGCACATGCGCATAAGTTTTACTGTCATCCTTTTGCCTTCTTGGCTTATTTCACTAGTCCACATAGATTCATACGAACCAGATCCAAGAACTTATCTGATTATTTTGTTTTGAAAGAGGATTTATCTTATTTCCCCTTACACAAACACTACAAACCAATTTTTTTTGTTTTGGTTCTTGTAATCTTTGTTCTTTTTTCTTGTAAAAAACACCCCCCTCTAAATACGGTAAGTGAAAAGAACTTTAATTTCTTCCATTCCTACACCTTAAGCAAGATATAACCATGTACTAATTTTTTTTGCCTCCTTTCACTCTTACCTACAAAACAAATTAGGGGTAAACGTTAAGAACCCAGGCAAACTTGGGTCCTTATGAGAAAAAGGATAAATCAAGTTTATTTTTGTCCAATGAGGCAACAGGTTATGTTACCTATTCTTCTGACTGGTTTTGTTATTTATTTTATGTTTCTGAGATCATATGAAATCTAATTTCTTTGCCAGATTAGTACTTCTGGATCTTCTTTTATCAGAAATTGGAAATTTAGTAGTGGGATGTCCAAGATTTGGACCTAGTCCACATACTAAGATGTTATTTACCCTTACATTTTTCCTTAGTGCAACCAAGTCATCAGCAGTAAATTCACTTCTCACCTTTTTGACTTGTTCTCCATCTTCTAACTTCTTGGTATAGTTGGACCATCAGTAATTTTATCCCACAACTCATAGTCTTCTCCTTGAATGAACATTTCTATTCTAGCTTTCCACCAAGTAAAATGAGATCCATCAAAGAGTGGTGGCCTAGTAGTGGATTGACCTTCACTATGACCATTAGGTGATACGGAATTTATCATAGTGATCTACTCTAAGGTGTTAGCCTTATTTAAGATCCCCCGCTCTGATACCACTTGTTGGAGTACGTACCCTACTAATTACTTATTTTAGCCTGACATTTGTCTATCAATGGAATCGATTGACGAATGTGTTCCTATCTAGCTAAAATAGTAAGTAATTGCCCAGTGATGTTTACGTGGAAAACACCTGGCTCAAAGTGGCGTACAAAACCATGACCTGTACCTCTACAGGATTTAACCCCAACTCCATTAAAACTATTAAGCCTCAACAATCAAGAACTTACAAGACTCTTGTAATGTAGGAATTAAACTCTAACTCCTATTTTAACAAAATACAAACCTTCCCAAGGTGAGTGTTCCCAAGTCTTTGAGTTCCCCAACTTGAAGACAAAGCTCCTAACTCAGTTTATACTTTACTAAGACTAGAAAATACTACAACCTAGAACTAACCTAATGCATAAAATGTAATACTCCTTAACTCTAAGTAATAGAAACTGGTTCAACTTCGACTGCTTCAAGCTTTGGAACTTCATAGGTAATTGATGATAGGCGAATTTACACGCCTATATCAATATATTTTGCCCATATTTTAGCCTAGTTTTGAGAACAAATTATATATTTCATGCACTTTTAGTCCTTTTTCCTATAAATGAGCTAACGAACATGATTAGTAAAGTTTCAGGTATAAATGATGCAAAATTCAGCATTTTATGGCTTACTTGACGCAAAAGAAAGCTCACGAAGGAAGGAAAGGGAGTTTGGACGCCTAAGGACCAAAACTGCTGCATGGAAAATCTGTCCCGGGCTAAAACAACATTTCTGAAGACTTTGGGGACTTACAAACACAAAGCTGGATTTTGACAATGATACATTAACCTAGTACAATTGGGTTATGTATTTCATTAGTTTATTTGGATTAGGAGAATGTTACATTAACCTAGTACAAATGGGTTAAGTATTTCCTTAGTTTAGTAGGATTTGGTTATTTATTTCATTAGCATAGTAGGAGTAGGATAGGAGTATTATAAATACCCTATCATGCTTGAGATTTTTAATTAACTCCTCCCTTAGTGGAGAGATACATTCATCCCTCTCTTCTTCCACCACAATAATTCTACAACTCTTCTAATCTTCCCATTAATTCTATTTTTCTTCTTCTATTCATCTATTCAATTCTTAATTTCCGCAACAAGAGAAACGTTACTTTGCTAAGGAATTCACGCCTAACGCCTATCACTTGATCTACACGCCATTACTCAATATTGTGATATAATAACAATGTCAATCGTGATCTCCTTCATGGGTAACTAAACCTCTCTGTTGGGGTTATGGAAGCCGAATGAGTTACTATCTATTTCTATGAGTTTGTGAGTTCATGACACGTATATTGCTTATATCATTATTCTCTTCATCTTAATCTACATTCTTTGCGGTTGCAAACGCAAGAATACGCCAGTCTAACATTTAACTTGTTCGAGAGAAAGGTTATTTGTCTGGAAAAGAGATAATGTCAAGGTAGTAGGACACCCTTTCCTATTAAAAAGCTAGTGCCGTAACTGGACTAACCTCTTGGAGAATTCGTACCGTTAGACACGCTTTAAGCTCGAGAGAGTTAAAGTGAAATAGTCCTTGTTCAGGTCGAGAGATGCTTGGATTTACCATCGACTACAATTCTCTATAAGCAATTGCATGTCAGAATTCTACACACTCATAGCCAATAGAGACGTATACCTCAGAAGGTGGATGATAACGCTCAATCTACAGCTCTCGTGGGAGTGTAAAGTGGTCGTTAGCAAATATAGAACCCAACCTGGGTTGGGTGTCGATCCCACAGGGAATAGCTTGGCCAACAAGTAAGCAAAAATACTAAACTTTTGGTGCAAGTCTCGTAAAAGGGGGGATTGTAATGCGTAACGAAAACAATAAAGTAAAAGCTGAAAATAGCAAAGTAAAGAGAGAAAGATTGTTACGTAAGTTGTAAACAATGAGAATTGAAGCGTTGGGGTTATGTCCACCTTCTGAGGTATACGTCTCTATTGGCTATGAGTGCGTAGAATTGTGACATGCATGTGCTTATAGAGAATTGTAGTCTATGGTAAATCCAAGCGTCTCTCGACCTCAACAAGGACTATTTCACTTTAACTCTCTCGAGCTTAAAGCGTGTCTAATGGTACGAATTCTCCAAGAGGTTAGTCCAGTTACGGCACTAGCTTTTTAATAGGAAACGGTGTCCTACTACCTTGACATTATCTCTTTTCCAGACAAATAACCTTTCTCTCGAACAAGTTAAATGTTAGACTGGCGTTATTCTATGCGTCTGCAGCCACAAGAATTTGCATTAAGATGAAGAGAATAATGATATAAGCAATATACGTGTCACGAACTCACAAACTCACAACAATAGATAGTAACTCATTCGGCTTCCATAACCCCAACAGAGAAGTTTAGTTACCCATGAATGCGAAGGAGATCACGATTTGCATTGTTATTGTTGAGTAATGGCGTGTGGATTAGGTGATAGGAGTGTGGCGTGATTCCTTAGCAAGTAACGATTCTCTTGTTGTGGAATTTAAGAATAGAAGAGTAGATTAGAAGTGTTTGTGGTGGAAGATGAGAGGGATGTAAGAAAATTAATTGTTGAATTAAGTGAAGAATAGAAAGATGATTCAAAATCTCTAGCATGATAGGGTATTTATAATACCCATATCCTAGTTCTACTAAGCTAAATAAATAACCAAATCCTATTAGACTAATGAAATACTTAACCCAAATGTACTAGGTTAATGTAACATTATCATAATCCAAATAAACTAATGAAATACATAACCTAATTTTACTAGGTTGATGTATCATTGTCCAAATCCAGATTTGTGTCTGTAAGTCCCCAAAGTCTTCAGAAATGCTGTTTTAGCCCGGGACAGATTTTCCATGCAGCAGTTTTGGTCCTTTGGCGTGTAATCTCCCTTTCCTTCCTTCGTGAGCTTTCTTTTGCGTCAAGTAAGCCATAAAATGCTGAATTTTGCATCATTTATACCTGAAACTTTACTAATCATGTTCATTAGCTCATTTATCGGAAAAAAGACTAAAAGTGCATGAAATATATAGTTTGTTCTCAAAACTAGGCTAAAATATGGGCAAAATATATTGATATAGGCGCGTAATTTCTCCTATCATCAACACCCCACACTTGTAGCTTTGTTCGTCCTCGAACAACATATCATGTCCTTCTAAACATCAACTTAGGGTTTTTACAACAACAACACAAAACATTTATCAAGACAAGCACAACAATTATCAACAAAGAGTAGTTTTCCGATCATTAGTAGAAACCATTTAACCTCTAGCATAGACTCGTGATGGTGGTTAACTCATATTCAAAAGTCAAGGCACAAAGAATCATACACAACTATCCAAAACTCATCAACCATGTGTGTCTCACAATATATTACCCATAGTCACTCACAAGTATAGCATATTTTTCAAACATGGGTATCAAAATATCCTTGCTCTCGCTCTCACAAAGAATTCGTATGCAGCAACTGATGACCATAGTCTTGCCCTTAATGTAGTACTCCACTAAATGTCGGAATGCTAAGATTAGGATCAAATAGGTCTTTTGATGGTTGTAATGTAGGCTAAGGGACGGGTAGGACTATTTTGGCCAGAAATAGTGACTAAGTTCCTAAGCACTTTAATACATCACATTGTATCATTGACATTTTTTCTTTCAACCTTTCTTCTTTCTTTTATTCTACCACCCTTGTTCTCCTCTTTTGTTTTTCAATTTTAAGCATAACTCACTTTTCAACTTTTTTTTTCTTTTTCTTTTCATAACATACCTCTTATGATAGCACTTTCTTTTCCATAACACATTCAAGCACCATTTACAATTTAAAGCATCATACTTACCCAATTTCCTCTTATGTTGTCACATGACTTTTTTAATTTAAAGCACTTAGGAATTTGGATCAAATTACGGTCTTGAAAAAAATGGATTAGGCTTACATACAAGGTTGTCAAAGAAATAGGCTAAAGGCTCAAAAGGGTTTAACTAGGGATGATGTCCATGGGTAGGTAAAACTAAAGGTAAACATGTATAGGTTGCCAAAGAAATGCCTAAATCATATCCTAAACTTACACTCCTTATTTTCGCTTTGCATACATACCAGGCAAGTTCTAGCATCAGCCACATACATAGAAGATACTATTAATCTCACACACACAAGGCACATGGTCGACTTGATTGGAAGTAATATAGACTCTCGACCCAACAATTGAATCACACACTATCACATAATGAGTCACAACTAGAGCCTAAACGTCTCAATAGTCACAATTGTAGCACATACTCTTGTTATAATCTCATGCTGCCTATCAAAATAATTTCATACGAAGCTAGAAAAATTTAACTCCTAAAAAAAACTAAAAAAACGTCAAACGAAAAAAAACAAAAAAACGGGCTAAAAAAAAAACAAAGTAAATAAACAAACATACAAACATAGGTGCAAACAAAGAAGTATAGCATGCGATTCTTCCACCCCACACTTAGACGGGACACTGCCCTCAGTGGAAAATAAATTCAAAGAACCTGGTTAGTCGGACCCTTCATCAATGTCGGGGGTCATACCCCCTTCGTCTGAATCATCATAAGAGTCGTCGTCAGAGTTCTCCTCTTCGTCAGAATCTGGCAAGCGTCTATCATCATCAGTCGACACATCATCGTCTAGAGGTTCCTCAAAATATACACCCACTCCACACATCTCCCGTGTATGCATGTTCATTGGGTAGTCGTGGTCCAGCTGTTGGAGCTCTTTAGTAGTTGGAATACGTCCACCACTCATCATAGTGAATTGTGTCATGCCATAGAGATGACGGAAGAAACTCTCGTCACGAGCATGTCTCTCCGCATTAGTAAGGTTGACTCCATGAGTTGTTTCAGCATCTTTGACCTTGGTGAGGTCAACCTTCTTTGGGTTGTGTGGGAGTTTGTGGTCAGCTGGTTCCTCTTCGATATCCTCCTTCCGCAACATTGCTGTCAACAAATTGCCGAATGTGAAATGGGACCTTTTGTGGAGTCTGGCCTTCCTCATGGTAGATCGAATGATTGCCCCAAAGTTGATAGGGACATTCGTCATCAAAGCATAGACCAAACACACTCTATCTCTCGATATCTTGGTGTGTTGAGTCCCAGGAATAAGACATGAGTTGACAATACGCATCCAGATTCTTGCTTCCCTATTTAGTGGAGCATAGGGGAAGGTGTTGTGTCGACCTGTTTCTTTATGTCTGCCCCACCTTGCCATTGATCTACTTCCACAAAGCGTGTGTCGTATCGCTCTATAAGGAGGCCTGCTATACAGTTCTTTGAATGGTGCTGTGTCGACCGAAGGTAAGCCAAGAAAAGAGTTGAGCCAATCCGCGGTGAGCTGTAACACTTGGCCCTGAATTTTGACTTCATTGCCTGTTGTATTCGGCGACCAGTTGGCATAAAACTCTCTTGTTAAGTCAAGATTGCACTCTCCCATGTCGCGGAAGATGAAATCCAGCTTCAAAGCCATTATTTTTGCCAACATTCGCGGCTCCTTCTTTGCTAAGGTCTCCTTGTTGATCAAGTCGACGTGTACATATTTTCTTTCTTTGTTGCTACTGTACCATGCTTTGGCTTCTTCCTCAAGAACCCATTTTATTCCGAACATTCTGCGTGGTAGGTGTGCTGAGGATGATTCTCCTTGGTCTTTTCGACTTCTCTTCTTGCCCTTTTGGGATGTGGTAGCCTTCTCCTTGCCTTGCCTTGCTTTAGGTGCCATTGTACCTGAGACTAGAAATAATGTAAGTTGCAGCACAATCTCACTTGATACAATCTATATGCAAGCACTAGGGGTACCACCCCACACTTAATTTTGTTATGCAAATCAGTGAGGTGAACGTAGTCGATTTACTCAGAATTCGTCAACATACGTATTAGGATTGTATTCTGACAAGAAAATCAGCATTGCATCACTTATTTGCAGCCATTGGACTACTTTCATGGTAGATATAGCAACACTACGACCTAGGGGTTACCACATAAAATCGTTATTTTTACAACAAGCACAACCGCCTAAGTCGATAGGCACTATAATCGTATCCCGATGGTCGGGATGGTCTAACATGTAAGCATCCAAACAACAATCTTAAGCAATATTCATAGCCATATCAATTCAGCAATTATCATAACAATTCTATTGAAACCAAATTCAAGTCGGAAACAAGCCAAGAATTTCCTACGTATATGTTTACTCACATGATTTTGTAACAACAATCCAAACACATAAACATCACCATCAATCATATATGATTTAGCAATTCATCATAAACGTAGTATTTACGAGAAATAAATGAGGAATATGCGAGTACTTACTTGCTTGAAACTTGTGGAGATGGTGTTGTGAATTGGAAGAGCAAAAGAAGAAAATTTTGAGAGGATTTGGAAGGTTATGCGGCGCCCTTAGGGTTTATTCTAATGTGGTTTTGTTATAAAACTAAGTCCCCTTTATATAGGAAGAGTATGGGTCGGGTTATGACCCATTTACAATCTGTTTTGGAGACAAAAAATACCACATATGCGGCGCATATCACTCGGCATATCAATGACATATGCGGCGCATTGTCTATGGCATAATGGGACATATGCGCCGCATAGTCTATGGCATTTATAGACATATGCGCCACATAGGCTATGGCATATGAGATACTGAGACCAAATGCCATAGCATAGGCGGCGCATAGTCAAAAGCATACCTAGGAATAGGCGGCGCATAGTGTATAGCACACTAGATTCCGAGACCTTAGGCTATAGGATAGGTCGTGCATCGTTCGTGGCCTAGTTCTACCAAGGCCTAGCCTTCCTCGAAGCCTATTTTGTCGAGGAAAAGGCTCAATCCATAGCCCTATGCATCACCATTCCTAACTTACCAACTTTACCATACAATGCGTCCAAATCGTCAATTGAAACGATCTCCTCGTTGAATACTTCTTGCACCTATTTTTGCTCAAAACCAAATGAAAATGATTAGTACGATGGGTTGCCTCCCACCAAGCGCCGTGGTTTTGGTCGTGTCACGACTCTTATTTTTGGATTTTCATTTATCAAAAAGAAAAAAAATACTAAAACGATAAAACGATAAAACGATAAAACAATAAAATGATAAAACAATAAAACGATGGGTTGCCTCCCATCTAGCACCTTATTTATTGTCGTGGCTCGACGTAGTAATCTCGAGTACTTAGACTTCGTCGATATAAGTGATGGCCATGTCATTCATTGAGTCAAGAGGACCGATATATGGCTTGACACGTTGGCCATTCACTTTGAAGATAACACCCTCATTGTCTTCCAATTCGACTACTCCAGACGAGTAGACTTGGATGACTTTAAATGGACCAGACCATTTCGATTTTAACTTACCTGGGAAAAGATTAAATCTGGAGTTGAAGAGTAGCACCATGTCACCTTTTTGGAAATTTCGTCGAATAATCCGCTGATCATGATACTTCTTCATCCGCTCCTTGTATAAATCTGATCATTCATATGCATGGAGCCGGAATTCATCTAGTTCGTTCAGCTGCTCCAACCTCAGATTCTTCACATCTTCCTAATTCAAGTTCAATCGCTTCAATGCCCACAATGCCTTGTATTCAAGTTCAATGGGTAGATGACAAGCCTTTCTATAAACTAGTTGATAAGGAAACATGCCAATGGGTGTCTTGAATGCATTCCTATACGCCCATAGTGCATCATCTAGCTTTCGAGGCCAATCCTTCCGATTCGCATTAACCGTCTTTGCAAGGATTTGCTTGATCTCACGATTGGAAACCTCTACTTGTCCACTAGTTTGGGGATGATACGGTGTAGCTACCTTATGTTGCTTGACACCATACTTGGCCAATACAGATTTGAATAGCTTGTTGTAAAAGTGAGATCCTCCATCACTTATGATAGTACGAGGTACTCCAAAGCGAGAGAAGATATTCTTCTTTAAGAACGCTACAACACGCTTTCCTTCGTTATCGGCCAATGCTATGACTTCAACCCATTTTGACACATAATCCACAGCAACCAAGATGTACTTCATTCCAAACGAATTCACGAATGGCCCCATGAAATCAATACCCCACACATCAAAGAGTTCTACCTCAAGAATTTTGGACATGGACATTTCATGGTGTTTTGAAATAGCACCTTGCCGTTGGCATTGGTCACACCTCTTCACATAGTCATATGCATCTCTGAATATCGAAGGCCAATAATATCCACTTTGCAATACTTTTCTCGCCGTTCGATTGCCTGCATGACGTCCTCCAACTTGCGAGGTCTGGCATGCTTCCAATATAGTAGGCACTTCTTCATGGGATATACATCGTCGAATGATACCATCAGCGCATCTTCGAAACACATAAGGCTCATCCTAATAGTAGTGCTGAACGTCATGCATAAACTTCCTCCTTTGGTGGTAAGATAAATTAGCGGGTAGCACATTACTTACCACGAAATTTGCAAAGTCGGCATACCATGGTAATTTCTCCATTGTTGTTGCTAATATCTCCTCGTCAGGGAATGCATCATCAATCTGAATTTCAGGTTGCGCCACTTGCTCACTCTCAAGTCTAGATAGGTGATCAGCCACTTGGTTCTCGCAACCTCTTCTATCTTTGACTTCGAAATCAAACTCTTGCAGCAGCAACACCCATCGAATCAGCCTTGGTTTTGCATCCTTCTTTGTCATTAGGTACCTAAGAGCTGCATGGTCTGTATGAACGATCACCTTAGTACCCAATAGATAGGCGCGAAACTTCTCAAACGCATACACAACCGCTAGGAGCTCTTGTTCAGTAACAGTGTAGTTCCTTTGGGCTTCATTTAGGACCTTACTCGCATAGTAGATAGGATGAAATAGTTTCTCCTTTCTTTGTCCAAGAACAACACCAATGGCTACACCACTAGCATCACATATGACTTCGAACGGGAGCGTCCAATCTGGTGCTACCATGATAGGGGCTTCAATGAGTTTTCCTTTAAGGCATTCGAATGCCTTTAAGCAATCGTCATTAAAGTCAAACTTCGCATCTTTCTCTAATAGTTTGCACAATGGACTAGAAATTTTGGAGAAGTCTTTGATGAATCTACGATAAAACCCAGCGTGGCCAAGAAAACTACGAACTCCATTCACCAAAATTGGAGGTGGTAGCTTCTCGATTACCTCTATTTTTGCGCGATCAACCTCTATTCCTCTTTCGGAGATCTTGTGCCCAAGAACGATTCCTTCTTTTACCATGAAGTGGCACTTCTCCCAATTCAGCACAAGGTTGAACTCTACACATCTTTGCAATGCCATGCTCAAGTTTGCCAAACATGCTTCAAAAGACTCACCAACAACTGAAAAGTCATCCATAAATACCTCCAAAGTGTCTTCAACCATATCAGAGAAAATAGACATCATACAACGTTGAAAGGTGGCTGGTGCATTACACAACCCGAATGGCATGCGTTTGAAGGCAAACGTACCATATGGGCATGTAAACGTTGTCTTCTCTTGGTCTTCAGGTGCAATACAAATCTGATTATAACCTGAATAACCATCCAAGAAGCAAAACCATCCTTTCCCCGCTAATCGATCTAGCATTTGGTCCATAAATGGCATGGGGAAGTGATCCTTGAGCGTCCAAGAATTCAGCTTGCGGTAGTCCATGCATACTCTCCATCCAGTAACGAGACTGAGTGAAATAAGCTCATTCTTTGCATTCGCGACCACCGTCATACCTCCTTTATTGGGAACACATTGCACAGGACTCACCCATGTACTATCAGAGATAGGATATACAACTCCTGCGTCTAACCACTTGATAATCTCCTTCTTCACCACTTCTTGCATTGGTGGGTTTAATCGCCTTTGATTTTCAATGGTGGGTGTGCACTTTTCTTGAAGCTGAATTTTATGTGTGCAAATCCCAGGTGAAATACCAATAATATCCGCAATGGTCCATCCAATAGCTCTAATATACTTGCGTAAGATTGCAATAAGAGATGCAACTTGTTGCTCACCCAAATCGGCTGCTACAATGACTGGAAGAGTGTTTCCGCTTCCTAAGAATGCGTACTTCAAATGGCTTGGCAGCTTCTTCAATTCTAACGTGGGTGGTTCTTCAATAGATGGCTTAGCTGGTGGTGTGGGTCGATTTTTGAGGTCAAGATCCAGCTTCTTGGGGGTATAGCGATATGTCCCTAATCCCGATAGAGCACAAATATCTTCATCAGAAATTTCAGCATCATCATTCTCTCCTTTCATGAGCAAAACCTCCAAAGGATCATCAAGAATTTGCTCTTCTGCAAGTAATTCTTTCTCATCATCAAAGACAACATCGTCCACAGAAAATACACTCAGATCTTTGGGTCGCTTCATTGATTTGCAAACATCAAAGCGAACCACTTCGTCATTTATTCAAAATGAAAGCTCATTAGCTCTCAAATATATGAGCACACTTCCCGTAGCAAGGAAAGGGCGTCCCAAGATTATGGAAACCTCTGAATCTGCTTCACAATCCAAGATGACAAAGTCTGCTGGAAAGATAAATGAAGAAACCTTTACCAAGACATCGCATAGAATACCAACCGATCGTTTTACCGACCTATCTGCCATAACAAGCCTCATATTAGTTGGTGTAGGATCTCCTAACCCCAACTTCTTGTAGATCGATAATGGCATCAAGTTGATGCTGGCTCCTAAGTCACACAATGCTTTGGCAAAGTTCAAAGATTCGACGGTGCAAGGAATAGTGAAAGCTCCGGGGTCGGCCTTCTTTTGAACTATCGATCGGGTAGCAATTGCACTACAATGATGCACATCATCCTTCATCTCATAACTTGCTTCCCTCTTTTTAGTCAAAAGATCTTTCATAAACTTCGCATACCCAGGCATTTGTTCAAGTGCCTCTACCAACGGAACATTAATAGTCAGCTGCTTCAACATGGTCATAAATTTGCTGAACTTAGTGTCATCGGCCACCTTCTTCAATCTTTGGGGAAAAGGTGGTGGTGGGTATGGAAGTGTTCTCTCCACGGCCTTCTTCTCCTATAGCTTCCGTTTTTCCACTTTTCCAGGCTGCACGTCACTAGGTGAAACGTCCTTGACGTTGGGAGTAGTTGTTGCGGCTTCTTCTCCTCTTGTAACGTCAGTAAGTGTAGCATCCATGTCCGTAACTTTGTCAACCAATTGCTTTCCTTTTGCTGAAGTTTCCAGCACCTTACCACTTCTGGTAGTGATGGCCATGCATGACCCATCATTCTTTGGGTTTTGCACAGTATCGCTTGGTAAGGTGCCAGCCTTTCTTTGATTAAATGCTGCTGAAAGTTGGCTCAACTGCTGCTCTATTTGCTTGATAGAAGTGGAATGAGAATCAACTAGTTGCTTCATGGAGGACAAATCATCAATCACCTCCTTAACTCCCGCGCTCGTTGCTTCCACTCCTTTCAATAACTTAGCCATCATGTCTTCCATAGAATTAGATGTGGTGGTATCACGTTTACCAGGGGGAACGTACAAACCACTATTTTTATTATTTTTCTTCCAACTACCTTGGTCTTTGCTTCCAGATTTATCATAATAGTTCCGACCTTGGTTTCCTTGGGCATTCCCACGGAAACGCCCCTGATTGTTCAAGTAGTTGGCCTCCTCTTCAGAATCAGATTCGTCTCTTGGTTTTAGCGCTATAGCTTTCACTTTTTCGGTCTTCCCTGATAATAAGTGCTTTGTCAGAAGATCCAATTGTGTTTTCATGTGCGCCATGTCTTGCTCACGTTCTTCTTCTCTTCTTCTTTGGTCTGCAGACATGCCAATAGACAAAGTGGGGCTTGCTACCTCAAAATCCATGGTATGCCAAGCTCTACTCTACTTTGTCATGCGATCTAGCATATTGCTTGCCTGACAAAAGGTGAGGTCCATGAAAGAACCTCCAGCTGCGTTATCCACCACTGGTTTAGTTATTGAATTCAAGGCTCTATACAAGATCTCCATTAGGTGAACATTAGTCATGTGATGGTTTGGGCATCTCGCTAGCTTTGTCTTGAACCTCTCCCATGTTTCATGAAGAGCTTCAGAGGAAAGCTGACGAAAGTTGCTGATTTCATCTCTCAATTGTGCTCTTTTGGATGGCGGAAAGAATCTTTCTAGGAAAGCGTCTCTCAATTGCCTCGAATTTGTAATTGAATCAGGAGTCAGCCCATTCAACCATAGTGTTGCCTCCCCAGACAGAGACAATGGAAATAGACATAATCGAATAGCATTCTGACCAACACCAGGATTGTCAAAAGACTTGCATGTAGAAATAAAGTTGATGAGATGCATATTCGGATCATCGCCTGCTAGTCCACCAAATAATCCCTTGAGTTGCAATAACTGAATCATGGTGCTTGTGATGTTGAACTTGGCTCCGGACGCTAATGGTGGTGGAATTATAGCTCCAGTGGCTTCGGCACCATCAAGATCATCATCATCATCGTCGAAAGCTGGCTACAAAGGTTGGCGATCATATCTATACCGAGCTTGTCGTCCTCTTCTGTTGGCAGGTGTTGCCGTTTCAGCGACATGCCTTGGGTTTATCAACTCCTCGTCACCTAAATCCTCATCGTCAGGATTTGCTGCTCGCACAGGATTATCCATGTTTTGTTGTTGGACTTGAGCAGCGGCAAGAGCAGCTAATCTCGCCTGCTCATGTTGAGCAGCCATCCTGTCGATTTCAGCTTGTGCTTCCATTCTTCTAATTCTTTGTGGTTCCGGATTGATTGGTAATAACGGTTGACCAGAACTTCTAGTATGGGGCATGCACTAAAGTAAAAACCTGCAACAAACAAAAACAAAAACTAAACGTAAAAGTGAGAGAATCTTTGACCAAAGGGTCTAGTAATTATCACGAACTTGATTGACACTCGTATTCCCCGGCAACGGCACCGATTTTTGATAACGCTCAATCTACAGCTCTCGTGGGAGTGTAAAGCGGTCGTTAGCAAATATAGAACCCAACCTGGGTTGGGTGTCGATCCCACAGGGAATAGCTTGGACAACAAGTAAGCAAAATTACTAAACTTTTGGTGCAAGTCTCGTAAAAGGGGGGATTGTAATGCGTAACGAAAACAATAAAGTAAAAGCTGAAAATAGCAAAGTAAAGAGAGAAAGATTGTTACGTAAGTTGTAAACAATGAGAATTGAAGCGTTGGGGTTATGTCCACCTTCTGAGGTATACGTCTCTATTGGCTATGAGTGCGTAGAATTGTGACATGCATGTGCTTATAGAGAATTGTAGTCTATGGTAAATCCAAGCGTCTCTTGACCTCAACAAGGACTATTTCACTTTAACTCTCTCGAGCTTAAAGCGTGTCTAACGGTACGAATTCTCCAAGAGGTTAGTCCAGTTACGACACTAGCTTTTTAATAGGAAAGGGTGTCCTACTACCTTGACATTATCTCTTTTCCAGACAAATAACCTTTCTCTCGAACAAGTTAAATGTTAGACTGGCGTTATTCTATGCGTCTGCAGCCACAAGAATTTGCATTAAGATGAAGAGAATAATGATATAAGCAATATACGTGTCACGAACTCACAAACTCATAGCAATAGATAGTAACTCATTCGGCTTCCATAACCCCAACAGAGAAGTTTAGTTACCCATGAATGCGAAGGAGATCACGATTTGCATTGTTATTGTTGAGTAATGGCGTGTGGATTAGGTGATAGGCGTGTGGCGTGATTCCTTAGCAAGTAACGATTCTCTTGTTGTGGAATTTAAGAATAGAAGAGTAGATTAGAAGTGTTTGTGGTGGAAGATGAGAGGGATGTAAGAAAATTAATTGTTGAATCAAGTGAAGAATAGAAAGATGATTCAAAATCTCTAGCATGATAGGGTATTTATAATACCCATATCCTAGTTCTACTAAGCTAAATAAATAACCAAATCCTACTAGACTAATGAAATACTTAACCCAAATGTACTAGGTTAATGTAACATTATCATAATCCAAATAAACTAATGAAATACATAACCTAATTGTACTAGGTTAATGTATCATTGTCCAAATCCAGCTTTGTGTCTGTAAGTCCCCAAAGTCTTCAGAAATGCTATTTTAGCCCGGGACAGATTTTCCATGCAGCAGTTTTGGTCCTTAGGCGTGTAATCTCCCTTTCCTTCCTTCGTGAGCTTTCTTTTGCGTCAAGTAAGCCATAAAATGCTGAATTTTGCATCATTTATATCTTAAACTTTTCTAATCATGTTCATTAGCTCATTTATCCGAAAAAGGACTAAAAGTGCATGAAATATATAGTTTGTTCTCAAAACTAGGCTAAAATATGGGCAAAATATATTGATATAGGCGCGTAATTTCGCCTATCATCAGTGGACATAACCCCAACGCTTCAATTCTCATTGTTTACAATCTACGTAACAATCTCTCTTTTTACTTTATTAATTTCAGCTTTTATTTACATTATTTGCAAGACAAGAATCCCCCCTTTTTTACGAGACTTGCACCAAAAGTTTAGTAATTTTACTTACTTGTTGGCCAAGCTATTCCCTGTGGGATCGACACCCAACCCAGGTTGGGTTCTATATTTGCTAACGACCGCTTTACACTCCCACGAGAGCTGTAGATTGAGCGTTATCAGTAATTTATCGATATGTTGTTATCTTTGTAAGTTCATCGATGAATAAATAAGTTACTCCCTCGATATATAACAACACTACAAAGAGTCCTTCAAAGTCATTAGTCTTCTATCTTGCTTTGGACTCTTCATCTCAACAGAGTTTGTTGTTAAGTCAAAGTCCTTCTTCAAGGACACCTCCTTGCATAGGTAAAACTCCTTCAACTTGATCTCCTTATTTTATTAACTTCAACTTATCACATGTGATCCATGATTTCATCAAATATTGATTTCAACAGTTATTATCTCTTATCTTTATCTTCCAGCATCAACTCGTATTTTCCTGACTCTGCATGCCACTTAACCATGTGCATGAACTAGCTTGATGAACATGTTTCATTCCATGATCAATCATCAAAACATCAACGTCCCAACACAAATTTAAAAAATCTTTGATTAATTTCCATTGTTACCTTTTGTTCCACTACCTCATTTTTTCTATATATAGATATAGCCTCAGAGGTGGTGAAATAGGGAATATAACTAACAAGCAACTCCTTTTCTTTTCCTTTAATTAATATACATTTTAACATGAGTTTAACTAGTATACATCGTCGGTGGAAACTTTGTTTTACACAAGCAGATACTTTAAAGACTATTATAGGAAAGTTTTTATTCTTACTTTTTAGTGTTTAAATTATAAAGAAGAAAAATATTTGTAGAAGACA
Organism: Capsicum baccatum var. pendulum; assembly: GCA_030864225.1. Lineage (NCBI taxonomy): Eukaryota > Viridiplantae > Streptophyta > Magnoliopsida > Solanales > Solanaceae > Capsicum > Capsicum baccatum. The sequence goes on from CM061558.1 coordinate 252,484,077, forward strand.
AGTTGGACTCTATATTTACTGTGTCAGATCTTCTTTAGCATTATGATTTTGTAGTCAAAATAAGGGATTATTCAACCGTGTCTTGTTCATTTGATTGTCAATTTTGTACTCTATTGTTCTTAACTTCAACATTATTAAATTTGAACCAATTAACGATAAGAGGACTTGCTTGGATATTGTGGATTCGAATCACCAAGGAAGCAAAATAGATGAGAGCTTCTTAAAAGGAATAAAAAAATAAAAGAAATTAGATCATCAACCTTCAAAGAAATCGACAACATAAACCTAAGAAAATCACAATCATCCTTATTTAATACAATACTCTCTTTGACTCAATTTGTATAATACTTTTCACTTTTCTGAGATTTAAGACTTTTAATTTGATAATACTAATGAATTTGGATTTTTTATTTTTTCAAAATAAAATTTATATATTTAAAAATTAGAAAAAAATACAATATTATAAGTTATAATAATTAATAATTTAAAATATTATATATATATATATATATATATATATATATATATATATATATATATATATGTGAGTGTGTGTGTGTAAAATTATAGTTTAAAAAATTAACTCGTTTGACTCTCTCTTAATTTGAATATCATCACATAAATTGAAAAAAAGTAAATTTTATATTATTGAATAGGCAAAATGACCTTCTGGTCCCTTATACTATGTCGATTTTGTAAGTTGGACACCTTTACTTACATATTTGTCATCTGAACCCCTGAACCTACGCAAAAGTAATATTTTAAACACTTTTTTGGTAAGTGTACTCTCACCACGCCAGCTGCCATGTCATCTACCACGTCATTTTTATATATAAAATATTAAAATAAATAAATAAATAAATAAATAAAAACAATTCCCCCGGCCCCACCTTCTTCCTCTTTTCTCACTCTTCCCATTTTCTTTCTCTTTCCCCAATTCTTCTCCTTCTCTCTCTCTTTCTTCTTCTGTTTCTACTCTCTTTCTCTTCTTTTCTTCTTTTTTTCTCTTGTGTTTCTCTTCTTTTCTTTATTCTACTTCTAATGAATCAAAAAATGTAATTAAAATTGTTAGATTTTATAAAAAATATTTTATATGAATTCAAGATCCATAATACCCATTTTATATACTGAATATTTTAGTTATTTGGTGTGAAATTTTAGATTTTTTTTGTTAGAAGATGATGTCATGGTAAAGTAATGAACATCTTTGGCTGTATTCTCTTCTTGAATTTGTTTGATCAGTTAAATTAAGAGTAACTTATGTCTTTGAGATTTCGTTAGTAGATTATGATTCCATCGTAAAATTGAAATGAAATTGAAATTTGAGGTGCTTTTTTTTGAATTGATTCCATGGTGTTTGGTTGGAATTGATTCCATGGTTTTTGTGATGCTTCAGTGGGGTAGGGTGGGGGAAGAATGCTAGTGTGGTGGTAGTTGTGTTGCTTGGGGATGGTGGAAGACGGGGTGGGGGGATGAGGAGAGGGTAGAGGATGGGGGAATGGGGTAGGGGACGGGGAGGGTACTGGATGGGGTGGAGAACAGTGGTGGACTGGTGGATAGGGTGGGGATCGATAGTGGACTGGACTGGTGGATGGGGTGGGGGGCGGTGGACTGGTCGATAGGGTGGGGGGACGGTTTGGGAGGGGGTGGGGTGTTGGACGGGGCTGGGGGAGGGTAGGGTTTTTTATTTTATTTTTTAAAAATATTATTTTTAAAATTTTTAAAAATATTTTTAAAATTAAAAAGCTGAAAAATGTTAAATTTTTAAAAATATTTTTTTTAATTTTTAAAATTATTTTTAAATTTAAAATGCTGAAAAAATGTACCTCTCTCTCTCATACGCGCTTGACTACACCATTTTAGCCTAGTCAACACTTTTAATGCCACATAGATTAAGTCAAAGGTCAAAGGGTTTAAAATATTGAATTTTATTGAGTTGAAGGGTTCAGATGACAACCATGTAAGTAGAAATGTTCAACTTACAAAACCGACGTAGTATGATTCTAATTCTTTGTAGAATAATTTTTAAAATTTTTTGGATTGGGATGGAACACTTAGGGAAAGTGAAAATGGGATTAGCAAGAAAATCAAAGGTCATAGGATTAAAAATTGTGGAGAGAGGAAGGTAACTTTTAATTAAGGAAATAAATTTAAGAAAATAATGTTGTAATTATTATTACCTATTAAAGCTACCTGCTTGTGTAAAAAAAGATTCCACTGACAGTGGATATTAGCTTAACTATTTAACATTCTGTCTTGTTATACCTTTTCACCTCCTCCCAACGTTTTCCTCTTCATCCTTTGCCTAGCTTTTGGTTTGAGTGGGTTTAACCAAATTTGTCGTTTAACTTGCTGATTTTATAATTAATTTTGCTGACTTCTATATCCTCTAATTAATAAGGAAAGACTTATTTAATTTCGAATATCCTTTAATTAATCAGGAAAATACTTGTTTAATTCTGGTAAATTATTTTACATTGCGAAAATAATTTCATAGAACAATGCCTAGCACGACTCAAGTATTTATATATTACTTAAAATATTATAGTAGTTATCTAATTATTATTATTACTATTATTATTATTATTATTATTATTATTACTATTTAAACTACTATATAAGAAATATTATCATTGTTACAATTTACTTATATTGTATTTTCACAATCGATAATAATTGATCTTTATTATATTGAAGCCTTTTGCTATTGTTTTCCAACAATCTAAGAAACTATGACATGTAATATTTAATATTGGTCCTAAAATCATTGATAATACTGATGTTGGTGTTGCTTTGACTGCTTTCATTCCGGTCAATTTGTTAGAAGATTATGGTACTGTAGAATACAAGTAAGAAAATAAACAAGGTTATATGTTTAATGCTAATAATAAAATTTTCATAAAAATGCATCTCAATGCAAGAGAATATGTGAAAGAAATGGCAATCCCGCTAAGTAAAAAATAAACTTGACAAAAACGGGTGATATAATTATTGCGGTCATTTCAGAAATGAATATTGAGACCAATGTGAGAAACTGGGTGATAGATTCCGGTACTACTAGGAACATTTGTATAAATAAAAATAGTTTTGTATCATACACCAAAGTTGAGAAAGAAGAAGAAATTATTTCAGGACCCCAAGAACTACTCAAGTTCTTGAAAAGACAAAGTTCTTCTCAAACTCAAAGCTGGTAAAACTTTGATATTGAGTAATGTGTTGCACGTTCCTAATATCAGAATTAATTTAATTTCTATAGTGTTATTAGAAAAAGTTGGAATGAAGGATACTTTTGAAAACAATGAGGTCATGTTAACTAAAATAATATATTTGTGGGCAATGGATAGTGTAGCCATGGCTTATTTGTGCTTAATATTTTTAACAATACTAGTTTAGTGTACGTGCAAAAACTTTGCACGTGTATTTCATGTCAATAGATAAAACTACACATGAGAAGAACTGGTTATTAAAAATAGGAATTGATATAAAAATAAATGTTACATCTATTTAAATGATATCGATAAAAATTGTATCTCAAATATGTTTCTCCCTCCGTCTTAAAAAAGAAGGACCTACTTTCCTTTTTAGTCCGTTTAAAAAAGAATGACCCCTTTTCTTTTTCGGTAATACTTTAATTTCAACTTTCCACATGACATGTTTAGAACCACAAGATTATAGGGCATTTTGGTACATTTGACACAACTTTAATTCAAGGCCATAAGATTCGAGAATCTTCTTTATTTTCTTAAACTTTGTGTCAAGTCAAATTAAAGTAGGTCATTCTTTTTGAAACGGAGAGAGTATTATTTATTGTATGTCACTTGATGTTTTGCCAGATGCTTTGTTGGTTACCCTTCATACTTTAAATGAAGATAAAAATAATAATTAAATACCTTACATGAAGAAAAACCTAATAATCTAATCGTAGCAAATTTCATTGAGATTTACCTTCCTTCAATTTTGTGATTTTCAGTAATGGTAGAATATTTTGGTACATTTGACACAACTTTAATTCAAGACCACAAGATTTAAAACTCTTCTTTATTTTTTTGAACTTTGTGCCAATCAAAGTAGGTCATTTCTTTTTAAAACAAATGGAGTATTATTTATTGTATGTCACTTGATGTTTTGCCAGATGATTTGTTGGTTACCCTACATACTTTAAATGAAAATAAAAATAATTATTAAATACCTTAAATGAAAAAAAATCTAACAATCTAATCGTAGCATATTTTGTTGAGATTTACCCTTTTTCTATTTTGTGATTTTCATTAATGGTAGAATATTTTTCTTTTAGTCTAAGAATATTTTATATTTTTTTTAAGTCTAGGGTTTATTAATTACAGAATATTTAGTCTAATAGCTAAAAGGAAAATATCATATTTTCCTTATTTATTTTATTTAGTTTCTTATAAATAGAGAAGTACTCTTCTATTTGAATCAAGAAAAGGAATCTATCAAGAGATATTATTAAGTTCCTATTTAATTTCTTTATTGTTTATTTCATTCCATAATAGTGGTATCAAGAAACTCCATCGATTCTCATGGATCTGTGAATTTATTGAAGAAAAACTGTCAACCATTTTTTAATCCATAGCTATTTTCAACCTACTTTTAACCCTTACATTTATTTTTAACATAGGACTATTTTAGCCTTTACTTTTATTTTTAATTTAGGGCTATTTTAATAGATTTTTAAATCATTATTTTAAATCTTATTTTTCCAAACCATGACAAACATTACTCTCTCTTTCAATGTCCCACAAACCTTCATTGGTGAAAATTATCAAGTTTGGGCAGTTAAGATGAAATCTTATCTTGAAGCTTATGATTTGTGTGAAGTTGTAAAGGAAGACAAAACTATACAACCACTCCTTGCAAATCTTTTTGCTGCCGAAATCAAACTTCACTCAGAAGAGAAATAAAAAAAAATATAAGCAAAAATTGTAATTCAAAATTCAGTTGCTGATTTAATTTTTTTTAAAATCATTGCATATGAAACAACAAAATAATCTTGGAAAAATCTTGAAATAGAGTACCAAGGAAGTGAACGAGGCAGGCAAAATCAAATTCTAAATTTGAAAAGATATTTTGAATCTCTTAGAATGCAAGAAGGTGAGACAATTACTAAGTATTCTGATAGAATTTCTTTGATTGTCAATATAATCAGGATGCTTGGCGAGGATTTTAAAGCCAATAGAATAGTTGAAAATTTTTGGTCACTATTTTGGAAGAGTCTAAAGATCTCTGTACCATTCCTTTTGCTGAATGGATAAGTGCTCTTCAAGCAAAAGAGTAAAGAAGAGCTTACAAAGAAGAAAAAGTTGTTGAAGGTATTTTTTATGTGAACCATCAAAAAAAAAAAGTTGATTATCCACCTTTCAAATATTGAAAAAAGAAAACACACTTAGAAATTTTTTCTGGTGGAGATCCAATGCATTATGTGGAAGTTGCAAACAAAAACGTCATGTCAAAAAAGTATGCAAGTTCCAAGACACTGAAGATAATTCAAAAGCACTACTTGTAGAAGAAGAACATAAACATGAGGAAGATCATCTTTTCTAGATTGTTGCAACAAATCCAAATAAAAGTTAGTCTTTTCAAGAATAATTATGTGTTCAAACTCAAGTTGGATACACCAACTTGAGTTTGAGGGGAGATGTTGAGATTTACCTTCCTTTCATTTTGTGATTTTTCATTAATAGTAGAATATTATTATTTTCTCTATTTTTAGTCTAAGAATATTTTACATTACTTATTTCCTTTTAAACCTAGGGTTTATTAATTACAAAATATTTATTCTACTAGCTATAAGGAAAATGTAATGCCCCAAGTCTGCACCCCATACGTCACACGGTGCTTACGACCCCGAAGGACCACAAGCTAACCCATGACTGGTACTTGCTATGAACACTGAATAATAATACTGAAATAATGTGGAAGTTGAGCTGAAATACCATAAGGTTCATAATATGAATACTGATGAATATAGCAACTGAAAATAAAAAGTGAAAACTGGATACGGTCTAAACAAGTCTAGTCTGAAAAACCTCTAGCTGAACTGTATGAATATGAAGTTGATGGGATAAGCCCCCAACTAACTCCGACTAATAAAAATACTGAATCTACTGAAATACTAAAATGACTAGTATCCTCGATGGATAAGGACTCATTACTGAATCTTCTTCTGCTAATTGAATCTGGCTAAGCACGGTTAGGAACCTGAGCGTTCGAAACTATGATATGAGACATCATAGCGCAAGAGAAAAAGTATGTGTCAGTACTTTGAATGTACTGGTATACTATGTGAGGTAGGCTGATATATGTGGGTTTTTATGCATGAACAATTACTGACTAAATGATATAAATATAACTGAATGAGAGTACATGGATAACTGAGACTGCTATAAATAATGAGTATGCAATACTGTGCATATACATACATGTACTGTATTAGAGATCATACTGAAACTGCATAATGAATTCATAACTAAGTGTCTGATATTTAAAATTACTAATAATTATGTTACTGATTCTGGGTGACTGTTTTTGACAGTCCTGATTTTGTAGAACTGAACTTAGTTCTAGACCGAGTCTAAAACTTAAATTGTAATGGTGGGGGTGTTCATCTAACCCACATACCCCGATTATGAACTGAATTCTACTATTTATGATGTTACTGAAACTATTTTATAGCTACTGTAACTCTAGATAAACAGCTAGATTATCGGGTATTGAACACCCACAGGACTCGATAACATCAATAGTAAAGCATGGCATAATCTTGAAAGCATAACAATAATTGCTTGTTAACAACACATTCACTTAGACATTTTGTCAAACACTTGAGAGACATGAACTTGTACTTGAATGTGAGCACATGCAAACCTGTCATGATATTACTATTCAATTCACATAGGCATTCCATCAAACACTTGGGGAGCATAACTAATGCACATGGTAATGGTAATCACATAAGCATCATGAATGCAATAATCAATTTGTAATTAGAAGGTTTAACATGAGGATCACATAATTCAACACACATACTATCTTGATTTTCATGAAACTTGTAATTAATCATGGATTGAAACCCCAAACATCAGTACACATAAGAACACAATCAAATTCCAATATGTAAATCTTAAAAGCATAAACTTATAGTTTAAAAAGGGTTCTTGAACTCCAAGGGTCGGAGGAAAATCCAAGGATGAACACCTAACATACCTTAGTAATCAAATTCGTGAAGATAGTTGGTGTGTTCTTGAAGCTTGGACTTGAAATTTAATAACCTAGGGATATGTTCTTGAGAAAAATTGAGATTAAAGAATGAATTTTTCCCTTAGGATGGCTTAATCTTGTGTTTTATGGCTGAATAAAGGTGGAGAAATTGACTTAATTACCCCTCTGGATGCGGAATTATAAAAACAAAAATTGTGCCCAGCGACGCGCAGACCGCTGTATTGCGTCGATGGGGTCGATGTGATGGTTGACTCAATGCATTGAGATCACGTTGTCTCATTGGAATTTGCCTGCTTGAGATGGTGATAAAAATGTCAATGCGATGGATGATACGATGCATCGATCCACTATTTTGAACACCTAAACGTGCCTTAAATGACAGCCAAAAAATTCAAAACTCATCCGAGAACACCTATTGACATCCTTGATCATGAATTAATCTATGAATCGATATTTTAAGGTCGTAAGTGTCGAAAATAACGTCTTTGAAACATCGAGGCCAAAAATAAGACTAAGTTTCAATACTTAGCTAAAATTTTGTAAGTCTAGGACCTCTTTTCAGGCTATATAGGACTGAATTAAACTAGGACTTTTACGGGGTCTTACAATATCTCCCCTTTGGGGAACATTTATCCTCGAATAAGGCTGACTAAGCTGCGAATACTGATAGACTGAGCTTACCTACTGAACATGCACAACTGAAGCATGATTACATGACTGAAACTACTGGTAAACTGAGTATTTATACTGAACATGCATAAATGAAGCATGACTGCATTATGAAGACATGACACGTGAAAGAGCTATTTTATGCAGGCATCCATGATATGAGAATGCTATGCAGCTGAAACTGATACCAATTTTGTAACGGTAATTTTAACATGAAACTAAGTAAATCTAAGGAAGACTGTTACCTTGATATAATTCTGAGTTTACAGAGAAGAGGTGAGAATACTTGGTTTGCATCTCTTCTTTTGCTTCTCAAGTAGCTCCCTCAACGGACTGGTTTCGCCAAAGAACTCTGACCAAAGTAACTTCTTTGTTCATTAGTCTGCGAATCTGATGATTAAGGATTTCGACTGGGACTTCCTTATAAGAGAGTCTGTTATGAACATCTATACCCTCTGTAGGGATTACAACTGATGGGTCATCAATGCATTTCTTTTGCAAGGAAATGTGAAACACTGGGTGTACTGAAGCTAAGTCTGAAGGCAACTTAAACTCGTAAGCTACCTTTCTGAAATGGCTGAGAATTCTATAAAGACCAATATATCGGAGATTAAGCTTCCCCTTCATGCCAAATCTCTTCATTTTCTTTATGAGAGAGATTTTCAAGTACACAAAAATGCCAATCTCAAATTTGAGATCCTTTCTCATTACATCTGCATATGATTTCTGTCGGCTCTGAGCTGTCTTAAGCCTTTCCCTGATCAACTGAATATTCTCTAAGGTATCAAGCACCAAGTCAGGACCTACTATTATGGCCTTACCTACTTTAAACCAACCAATGGGAGATCTATTTCTCCTCCCATAAAGATCCTCAAATGGAGCCATCTGAATACTAGAATGATAACTGTTATTATACGCTAACTCAATCAAAGGCAAGTTATCATCCCAACTACACTTAAAGTCAACAACACTTGCTCTAAATATATATTCTAAAGTTTGAATAGTTCTATCTGCTTGACCATCTGTCTGAGGGTGGAAGGTTGTATTGAGGTGAACTTGGGTATCAAGACCCTTTTGGAAGGCTTTCAAAAAATAAAAGGTGAACTACATACTTCTTTATGAAATGATGGATGATAGAACTCCGTGTAATCTGACCAACTCTCTAAAATAGAGCTTGGCATAATCCTCAGCCGAATAAGAGGTATGAATAGGCAAGATATGGGCTGATTTGGTTATCCTATCCATAATAACTCAAATCGAATCACGCTGTCGATGAGTTCGAGGCAAACCCGTCACAAAGTGCATGTTCACTTCCTCCCACTTCCAAGTGGGAATACTGAACTCCTGCATAGACCCACAAAGATTTTGATGCTTAATCTTAACCTGCTGGCATGTTTAGCACTTAGCCACAAACTCTGCAATGTATCTCTTCATCTGGCTCCTTTAATAGACTTCCCATAAGTCGTGATAGATCTTAGTGGCTCCTGGGTGAATCAAGTAGCATGCACCATGAGTTTCTGTAAGAATCCTCTGCCTCACACCATCCGCACATGGCACACATAGTCTACCTGACAACGCAACAAACCATCTCCCTCTTGGGAGAAAGCCTCTACTTTCTGATATTTGACTGACTCTTTCAGCTTAACTAAATTGGGATCTCTGTCCTGCTTTTCTTTTACTTTGAAAATCAAAGAGGATTTCAAACTATTCTGCACCCATACACTACCTTCAGTTGAATCAACCAAAAGAACACCTAACCTGGTAAGCTGATGAACTTCTTAAACTAACTTTTTCTTACCATCCTCAACGTGAGCAAAACTACCCATGGACAATCTACTAAGAGCATCAACCACTATATTGACCTTGCCCAGGTGATACAGAACACTCATGTACTAGTCTTTCAACTCTAACCGCCTCCTCTGGTGCAAGTTCAAGTCCTTCTAAGAAAATACATACTGCAAAATTTTATGGTCTGTGAGCACATCAACATGCACCCCATACAAATAGTGCCTCCAAATATTTAAGGCAAATACTACAGCTGCTAACTCAAGGTCATGAGTGGGGCAATTCTTTTCATGAGGCTTAAGATATCTAGAGGCATACGCTATGACCTTAACTCTCTGCATCAAAACACACCCTAACCCAACTTTGGATGCATCACAATACACAACAAACGCATCTGAACCATTAGGTAAAGTTAAAACTGGGGCTATGGCGCGTCGAGTCTTCAACTCCTGAAAACTTTTCTTATAAGAATCTGACCACTAGAACTTGACTTTCATTTGAGTCAGTCAGGGCATAGAGGATGGAATAGATGAAAATCCTTTAACAAACCATCGGTAATAGCTAGAAAAACCTAAGAAACTCCTGATATCTGACGGAGAGATAGGTCTGGGCTAGTTTTTCACTGCTTCGATCTTTTGAGGATCAACTCTAATGCCATCACCAAAAATGATATGACTAAGGAAAACTACTGACCTTAGCCAAAATTTGCATTTACTGAATTTGGCAAACAACTGATGGGATCTGAGGGTCTACAATACTATTCTGAGATAGTCTGTGTGATCGTGTTCACTGCGGGAGTAGACAAAAATATCATCAATAAAGACTATGATGAACATGTCCAATTACTACTTGAACACGTGGTTGATCATGTCTATGAAGGCTGCTGGGGCATTGGTAAGGCCAAATAACATGATTAAAAATTCAAAGTGACCATACCAAGTTATGAAAGCTGTCTTCAGAAGTCATATCCTCTAAATCTAAGCTAATGATAGATTGATCTGAGGTCTATCTTATAAAAGTAAATGGCACCCTGAAGTTGGTCAAATAAGTCATCTAGTCTGGGAAGTGGGTAGTTGTTCTTGACTGTGACTTTTTTCAACTAATTATAGTTAATACTTATTCTGAGAGAACCGTCTTTCTTATGCATGAATAAAACTGATGTGCCCCATGAGGAAACACGGTGTCTAATGAATCCCTTATCTAGAAGGTTTCTCAATTATTCTTTTAATTCTTTGAATTCTATGGGAGCCATTTTGTATGGAAGAATAGATATAGGCTGAGTATCTAGAAGAAGGTCTATTCCAAAGTCAATTTCCCTTTAGGGAAGAACTTTAGGAAGATCTTTGGGAAACAGATCCGGAAATTCACAGGCTACTGAAACTAACTCAAGGTTAGGGGCATCTGAACTAGAGTCTTTAAGTCGAACGATATGATAGATACACCCTTTAGATTTCATCTTTCCCGCTCAAAGTTATGACACAAGCTGATCCCTAAGTGCTGAAGTACTACCCCTCTATTCTAGGATAGGTTCATTAGGAAAAAAAATAGACAACTCTATTTCTATAGTTAATTGAAGCATAGCATGAATAAAGCTAATCCATGTCAAAAATGATGTCAAAATCTATCATCTCTAACTCTATTAAGTCTGCTGATGTAACTTTCTGAGATACCATAATCGGACAGTTCCTGTATACCTACTAGGCTATAATAGACTTACCCACTAGGGTAGAGACTGAGAAGGGCTTTGCTAGGATTTCAGGACTGACTCCGAAGTCAACAACTATATAGGGAGTTATAAAGGTTAAAGAAGCTCCTGGATTTAGCAAAGCATAAACGTGTAAATGATCAACTTGTAACGTACCAGTGACCATATCAGGAGAACTTTCCTGATCCTATTAGGATTAAAGTGCATAGAGTCTATTTGGGCATTGCCCAATGATGGTACTGAAAGTGGTACCCTGTTGAGATGGGTGACCTGATTGAGATGGGGGACGATTATGATGACTCAGAAAACCCACTTGAGGGCACTCTCTAACCCTATAGCCTGGATTTACACATTTGAAACATACATCGCTGCCATTTTGTAGACACCCTTATGGTTTCTTCCACACTTCTGGCAAAGAGGATTTGTCCGTGCACTGCTAACACTACCCTGAGATTTAGAGCCTGACGCCCTATCCTTACTACCATTTCTGAAGTTAGGCACTGGCTAAGGACGGAGCTGTAACTAAAGATTTTAGGCGGAACTATAGATGATTACCTCCCTTTGACTTAGGCTGAGTTAAGTTGAAACTACATGTTCTAGCCCTCTTATTCTTTCTCTCCTTTTTTTAGTATTTTGCTCATCTACCTACTGATAATGGAATATCAACCTAGCCAAGTACATCTCCTTAATTAGTATCACGGTCTTACACTCCTTGACCATACTGTCGGATATACTAGATAGTAACTTACTCATCTTAGACCTGTTATCCGCTACCACAGGAGGAGCATACCTGACCATCTGAGTAAACTTAAGGGAATACTCCTTCACTTTCATGATTCCCTTCTTCAATTTAATAAATTCTAACACCTTATCTTCCTTTAACTCCAGTGGGAAAAGCCTATCTAGAAAGGTAGTAGCAAACTCCTCTCATTTTATGGGCCCTACATCTGTGACCCTATCTTCCCATGTATGAGCTTCATCATACAACTGATATGTAGATAACTCAAAACTCTCACTAGTGGTTACCCCTATAATATCCATAAACTTCTACACTATGAAAAGGAATTCCTGTGGGTCCTCTTCAGACTTAGACACTGTAAATGATATAGGGTTCATTTTGGTGAAGTATCAAATTCTGGCAGCAGTAGTATTAGCCATTGGGTTATCCTAAACGGTAGATGGGCGTTCATTCTAGGATGCTATAGTGTGAGCTAGAGTGGTAAAAGCTGCTCTAAATTTTGCTTAAGAAATATGCTCATCCAGGGGATCTACCTGAACGAGCGGAGGTGTTGGCTGGTTTTTAGTTCTTCTTCCATTAGTCTTTTTGGGAGGGATATTCTGTAAATAGAAGGGAAACTTGAATTAGACAGAGATTTTAACTTGATCTCATGCTCACTCGCACGACATAAATACTAAAAGAAGGGAAACTTTTCCTAAAAATACCTCGTAGCCTTTTGTCCATTAGTGTGGCGCGCTACACACCCATGCACAAGACTCTACTTGATGTAGATTTCAGACTCCCTAGGACTCTATTGAACCTTAGGTTCTGATACCAAGTTTTTAACGCCCCGAGTCTGCACCCTGGATGTTACACAATGCTTATAACCCCAAAAGACCATAAGCTAACCCATGACTGGTATCTGCTGTGAACACTGAATAATAACACTAAAATAATATGGAACTTAGGCTAAAAATCCATAAGGTTCATAATATGAATACAGATAAATATAGCAACTGATAATAAAATCTGAAAACAAGATACTATCTAAACAAGTCTAGTCTTAAAAGCCTCTAGATGAACTGTCTGAATGTAGAGTTAATGGGATAAGCCCTCAACTAACTTTGACTAATAAAAATACTAAATCTACTGAAATACTAAAATAAATAGTATCCTTGATGAATGTGGACTCACTACTGAATCTTCTGTTGCTAAAAGAATCTGGCTAAGCGCGGTCAGGAACCTGAGCGTCCGAACCTATGATATAAGACATCATAGCATAAGATAAAAAGTATGCATTAATATTTTCAATATACTGGTATGCTAAGTCAGGTAGACTGATATATGAGGGTTCGTATGCATGAATAATTACTGATTCAATGATATAAATATAACCAAATAAGAGTACGTGGATAACAGAGACTGCTGTAAATACTGAATACTAAATTCTGATAACTAAGTGTTTGATATTTAAGATTACTAATAATTATATTACTGATACTGGGTGACTATTTCTGACAGTCCTAATTCTGTAAAACTTAACTGAGTTTTATACTGTATTTAAAATTGAAACTGTAATGATGGGAGTATTCATCTAACCGACATACCCCGATTATAAACTGAGTTCGGGTCCAACTGGTGACCCTAGTTTGAAAGGTCTTAGCACCTTGCCAAGGGACACTAATAATGTTGGGTCAACCCTAATCTGGAAGGAAGACTCATAAATTATATTTATATATATAGTTGCATCAACCTGTGTCTGGCATGAGGATGTCTTTCCCTTCACTGGCTACGCAGTTCTGTAATGCAGAGATTGCTACTAAGGGTCAAATTCTCTACTGGCAGGAATGACCCCATCCCTGGGTTGCTTGGTGCTGAACCCTACTCCCAACTTAATAGATACTAAATTGATCACTAGACTGTAATAGGCTTGACTGAACAGTTACTATTCTTACTGACTGGCTAAACTAGACTAAGTTCACTGAGTCCTATAACTGACTGAATTCTACTGTTTGTGCTGTTACTAAGACTATTCTGTAGTTATTTAATTCTAGGTAAACAACTAGATTGTCGGGTATTGAATACCCCCCAAACTCGATAGCAATAATAAAGCATAACATTGCATATCTTGAAAGCATAACAATAATTGCTTGTTAACAATGTGTTCACTTAGACATTTTGTCAAACACTTGAGAGACATGAACTTGTACATGAATGTGAGCACATGCAAACCTGCCATGCTATTACTATTCAATTCACATAGGCATTCTATCAAACACTTAGGGAGCATAACTAATGCACATGATAATGGTCATCACATAAGCATCACAAATGCAATACTCAACTTGCAATTAGAAGATTTAGCATGAGGATCACATAATTCAACACACATACTATCTTGATTTTCATCAAACTTGTAATTAATCATGGATTGAACCCCAAACATTAATACACACATGAACACAATCAAATTCCAACATGTAAATACGGAAATCATAAACTTGTAGTTTAAAAAGGGTTTTGAAACTCCATGGGTGGGAGAAAAATCCAAGGATGAACACCTAACGTACCTTAGTAATCAAATTCGTGAAGATCGTTGGTATGTTCTTGAAGCTCAAACTTGAAATTGAATAACCTAGGGCTTTGTTCTTGAGAGAAGTTGAGATTAAAGAATGATTTTTCCCTTAGGATGACTTAATCTCATGTTTTTTGGTTGAATAAAGGTGGGGAAATTGACTTAATTACCCCGCTAGAAGAGGAATTAAAAGAGCTGAAATTGTGCCCAGTAATGCACAGACCAACATGCAGCATCGATGGGGTCGATGTGATGGCCGATGTGACACAAAGAGATTACGTCAGCTTACTGGAATTTGCCCACTTGAGCTAGTGTTAGAACTATCGACGTGATGGACGCGCGACACCCCGAGAACACCTATAGATATCCCTAATCAAGAAACAATTTAATAATTGACATTTTCAGGTCGTAAGGGTCAAAAATAAAGTCATAGAAACATCGAGGCCAAATATGATACTAAGTATCAATACTTAGCTAAAATGTTTTAAGGCTGGGACCTCTTTTCAAGCTATATATGACTGAATTAGAGTAGAACTTTTACGGGGTCTTACAGAAATTATCATATTTTCCTTAGTTATTTTATTTAGTTTCTTATAAATAGAGATGTACTCTTCTATTTGAATCAAGATAAAGAATCATTCAAGAGTTATCATTCAATTTCTATTTATTTTTCTTTCTTGTCTCTTTTATTTCATAATAGTGAGTAGGAATATTGAAAATATTAGTTTTTCATAATCACAATGACTCACTTGGCGCGTCACGGTGAAGCCTTAAATGATATTCCAGTTACAAATTTTATATGTAAAAGGGTAGTCTTGTCTTTCCCCCTTACTTTAACACAGGATTTAGGTCTTAAAATAGTACTTTTGCCTCAAAATTCATACTTTACTAAATTAAAAGCATTCACTCTCAAGAACAAACCATAGCCTTTTCAACATTAAAGATCAATTCTCAAGAAATACACCAAGAACCTTACAAATTCTTTAATTAAGGTATGTTAAAAGTTTATTTGTGGGCCCTTTTAACCCATGGGGTTCAAGAACCCAATTTCAAGTTTATAAGTTGTGATTTTTATATGTTCCCATGAATTTTACCTATGAATTTCCAGTTTATATCATGTTTCCATGAAATTGTTGTTGTTATTAATCCTACATGTTTTGAATGGTGTTGTTCGCTGATTTAAACCTTACTTTGGGGATTTAGTATAAAAATCATGCTAGCTATTTGTTTAAAAATAAAACTATTCCCATGTTTAAGCCATGCATTAAAAGTGTTTGATGAAATGCCTCAAAGAATGGATTTTTTAATATTGATTACATTTCATGTTCTCAAAATATTGGTATGATCTTGTTGTCATTGATATCGAGTACTGGGGGTTATGAATACCCAAAAACTTGGTTGTTTACTTAGTTTTGGTATTTTTAGATTGGATTCGGATATATTAGAGTATCAAAAGTTAAGTCAGTATATCATGTTAGAAAGTTAAGCTCAGTTCAGTAATTTAGAGTTAGTTTAGTTGGGAGTAGGATTTAGTACTGAGCAAATCTAAGAATGGGGGCTCACATGCCAGTTGAGGGTGTGACCTTTAGTAGCAGTCCCTGTGTTCCAGAACTATGTAGCCAGCGTAACTTAGAGAATTTAACCTGCTAGTTGAGGGTTGACACATATCTCATTAGGGCCTTGCCAGTTGAGGGGAACCCTTAGCCCTCTGATAAAACACTTTTGTAGATTAACACAACAAATATTAGTATCCGTGGCATCGTATTGTCACCCTTCCAACTGGTGTTACAGACTCCAATTTGCTCAATTAGAGCATGTCATTAGATGATAGCTCCCACATTCTCAATCCAGTATTCAGTTTAGAGTTCAGTTTTCAGGCTTTCTTGACCATGACATACATTTATTAATTGTTCAGAATCAGTAATTCAGTATTTTAGTTTACAGACTATCCTAGTATCATGTTATATGCTTGGTCATGTATTCTTCGATTTTATAGTCTTTATGCATACTATACATCAGTTATCTCTTGCTTTACATTCAGTCAATTATCATTATTCATGTACATGAACCCACGCATATCATCCTAACCTCATTTAGCATACTAGTACATTCAAAGTATTGACTAGATACATGTTTCTTGAGCTATGATGTCTCATATCATAGGTTTGGACGCTCAAGTTCCCGACCGCACCTAGATATTCTAGCACACCAGTAGCAGTAACAGTGGTTAGTCCTCATGTTTAAAGGAGCAAATATGTTTATTTCATTATCCTAGTTTTAATAGTTAGTCGGAGTTAGTTTGGAACTTGTTTGATTAACTCCTTAGTTGTTCAGTTAGAGGCTTTCAAACACTTTTAATTAGTTATTCAGTTACCAGTTGCTATTGACAGTTTTACAAGATTATTTTCACATAGATGTTTTCAGTATTTCAATTCAGTTTTAACTTTAGTTGTTAAAACCTTATGGCATTTTCAGTTGAATTTTGCACATGTTCTCTATTATTTTATTCAGTGCTCATAGCAAGTACCGGCATAGGTTAGGTTGTGCTCCTTCGGGGCTGTAGGCACTGTCTGATGCCCATAGTGTATTCTCAAGGTATTACAAACTTGGTATCAAAGCCTAAGATTTTAAAGTATCCTAGGGAGTCTGAAAGCTGCGTTGAGTAGAGTCATGTGCATGGATGTGAAGCGCATCACAGTTATAGACAAAAGGATACAAGACATTTTAGTATTCATATCGTAAGAATGAGGATGAGCTTGATTTAAAATCTATTTCTAATCCTATCTCAATTTTATCTATTAAATATGCCTCTTAGAAAGACTAACAAAGGATAAATGGGAATTAGCCTACACCTCCACCCATTCAGGAAGATCCCCTAAACTAGCCTATCTCTCATGCCGAATTCAGAGTGACATTCACTACCTTAGCTCATTTAGTAGTAGCCCAGGATAATCAGCCATCTATTGTCCCAGTCATTTTAGTGGCTAATACTGCTGCATCTAGGATTCAATATTTCACCTGACCCTCCTCTGTTTTTAGGATCCAACCCTGAAGAGGATCTACAGGAGTTCCTTGACATAGTTCAGAAGGAGACCGATATTATAGATGTGAATTCTAGTGAGAGTGCAGAGTTGAGTGCTTACCAGTTATAGGATATTGCTCACATCTGGTATTAGTAATGAAAATGAGATAGAGGGGCAGATGCAAGGTCTATTGAATGGGAGGAGTTACTGCAGCTTTTCTAGATAGGTTCTATCCTTAGAGTTAAGGAAAGTTAAGGTGTAGAATTTTATTAATTTGAGGTAGGGAAACCTAAATGTGAAGGAGTATTCTCTTAAGTTTACCTAGCTAGCCAGGTACGCTCCTAATGTAGTGTTTGATGACAGGTCTGGAATGAGTAAGTTTGTCTCGAGTGTGTCTCATAGCATGGTCAAGGAGCTCAGGACTGCTATGTTGATTAAGGAGATGGACTTGTCTAGATTGGTGGTCCATACTCAACTGATTGAGGAGCAGAATTTTAAGGAAAGAGAGAAGGAGAATAAGAGAGCTAGAATACGTAACTTTAGTTTTGATCAACCAAGGTCGAAGGGTGGTAACCATCCTCAATTCCATTAGAAATTTTTAGTACCAACTCCATCTTCGGCCAGTGCCCTAACACTGAAGACCAAAAATGATAATCGGGATAGGGCATTGGTCCTTAAACCCCAGGGGAGTGTGAATAGTAGTCACACAAATCCTCTTTTCCAGAAGTACGATGGAAACTATTAGGGCACGTGTAGAGCTGGCAGTGATGTATGGTATGGGTATGGCAAGCCAGGCTATAGGATCAGGGATTTTCCATAGAGTGATTAGTAGGGTCAGTCCAGTCATCCCCCAGTTCCATTCGGTCACCCGACCCAGGTGGGTGCCATTTCTAGTGCCACTAGTAGTCAGTTCCCAAGTAGATTGTATGTACTTCAGTCCCGATGGGATCAGGAAAATTCTCCTGATGTGGTTACTGGTATGTTACAGGTCTCTCTTTTATATGTTTATGCCTTGCTAGATCCTTAGAGCTTCTTTTTTTGTAGCCCTTATATAGCAGCCAACTTTAGAGTTAGTCCCAAAACCTTAATAGTTCCTTTCTTAATATATACCCCAGTGGGTAAGTCTATCATATCTTGGTAGGTATACAGGAACTGCCCGGTTATAGTGTCTTAGAAAGTTACATCAGTAGACCTTGTAGAACTAGATATAGCTAATTTAACGTCATTCTCAGCATGGATTGGCTCTATTCATATTATTCCTTAGTTGACTATAGAAACAAAGTTGTTCATTTTCAGTTTCTAAATGAACCAGTCCTTGAATGGAGGGGTAGTACTTCAGCACTTAAGGGTCAGTTTGTTTTGTACATTAGAGAAAGGAAAATGATATCTAAGGGGTGTGTCTACCATCTTATGCGAGTCAAAGACTCTAGTTTTGAAACTCCCAATCTTGAGTGGTGTCCGTAGTTAGAAAATTCCCAGATGTGTTACCTGAATATCTTCCTGGAGTTCCCACCAAAATAGAAATTGACTTGGAAATAGACCTTCTTCTAAATGCCCAGCCTATCTCTATTTTGCCATACAAAATGGCTCCAGTCGAACATAAAGAATTGAAATAATAACTGAAACACCTCTTAGATAAATGATTCGTTATACCCAGCATTTCCCTATGGGGCACACTAGTCCTTTTTATGCGTAAGAAAGAAGTTCTCTTAGAATATGTATTGACTACCGTCAGTTGAACAAAGTCACCATTAAGAATAAATATCCACTTCCCAAAATCGATGACTTGTTTGACCAACTTCAGGGTGCCAGTTACTTCTCTAAGATAGACCTTAGATTCAGCTATCATCATCTCAAAGTCAGAGAATGTGGCATTCCAAAAATAGCTTTCAGAGCTCGGTATGATCACTTTGAATTCATAGTCATGTCCTTTAGTCTAACAAATGCCCCAGTGGATTTCACGTGCTTGATGAACCGAGTGTTCAAGTAGTACTTGGATATGTTCTTCATATTTTTCATTGATGATATTCTTGTCTATTCCTATAATGAAAATGATCATGTAGACTACCTCAGAATAGTATTATAGAAACTTAGAGCCCATCAGTTGTTTGCCAAATTTAGTAAGTGCAACTTTTGGCTAAGATTAGTAGCTTTCTAGGGCCATATTATTTCTGGTAATGGTATTACAGTTGATCCTCAAAAGACTGAAGTTGTGAGAAACTGGCCTAGACCTATTTCTCTACCAGATATTAGGAGTTTTTTAGGTTTGGTTGGCTATCACAGATGATTTATTGTGGGGTTTTCATCTATTAAGTCCCCCATGTCCAAATTAACCAATAAGAAGGTCAAATTTTAGTGATCAGATTCTTATGAGAAGAATTTTCAGGAGTTAAAGACTAGACTTACCTCTGCCCCAATTTTGACGTTGCCTAATGGTTAAGATAGGTTTATTGTTTATTGTGATACTTCCAGAGTTGGCTTGGGTTGTGTGTTGATGTAGAGAGGTAAGGTCATAGCTTACGCCTCAAGAAAGCTTAAACCTCATGAAAAGAATTGCCATACCCATGATCTTGAACTAGCAGTTATTGTGTTTTCCTTAACGATTTAGAGGCACTATTTATATGGGGTGCATGTTGATATGTTCATGGATGACAAAATTTTGCAGTATGTGTTTTCACAGAAAGTTTTGAATCTCCATTACAGAAGGTGGTTAGAATTGTTGAAAGATTATGATATAAGTGTTTTGTACCATCCGATCAAGGCCAATATAGTAGCAGATGCCCTTAGGAGATTTTCTATGGGTAGTGTGACTCATGTGGAGAATGATAAAAAAAAATTAGTCCAGAAGGTTCATCATTGTGTAGAGTAGGTGTTTTCTTGGTAGATTCAGCTGAGGGTAGTGTTTGGGTTCAGAATAGTTCAAATTCTTCTTTGGTTACTGAAGTGAAAGAAAAACAAGATAGGGACCCCAGTCTAGTTGAGTTGAAAGAGTCAGTCAAAGATTAGAAAGTAGAAGTTTTCTCCCAAGGGGGAGATGGTGTCCTGTGTTTCCAGGGTAGACTGTGTGTGCCATATGTAGATGAGTTGAGACAATGAATTATCACCTAAGCACATGGTGTGCATTACTCTATTTATCCAGGGGTCACTGAGATGTACCATGATTTGCAAAAAATCTATTGGCAAAGCGGTATGAAGAAGGATGTTGCAAATTTTGTAGCTAAGTGCTCAAATTGTCAGAAGGTCAAGGTTAAGCATCAAAAGCCTAGTGGCTCGTACTCTTCGTCAGCATGATTCGATTTGGGTCATTATGGACAAGATGACCAAATTAGCTCATTTCTTGCTAGGCCATACTTCTTATTCAGCTAAGGACTATGCCAAGCTCTATGTTAGAGAGTTAGTTAGATTGCATGGAGTCCTAATGTCCATTATTTAAGATAGAGGTACTCCGTTTACTCTTATTTTTGGAAGGCTTTTTAGAAGGGTCTTGGTACCCAAGTTCTTCTCTGTACAACCTTTCACCCTCAAACAGATAGTCAAGCAGAGTGGACCATTCATCCCTTAGAGGACATGTTGAGAGCTTGTGTTATCAACTTTAAGGGCATTTGGGATGACCACTTGCCATTGGCTGAGTTCGCCTACAATAAAAACCATCACTCTAGTATCCCAATGGCTCCGTTTGAGGATCTATATAGAAGAAGATGTAGATCTCCTATTGGTTGGTTTGAGGTAGGTAAGACTGCCTTGATAGGGCCTGAGTTAGTATATGATACATTGGAGAAAGTTCAGTTGATCATGGAGAGGCTTAAGACAGCCTAGAGCTGACAGAAATCTTATTCAGATGTGAAGAGTAAGGATCTCAAAGTTGAGGTTGGAGATTTTGTATATTTGAAGATCTCTCCCATGAAGGGTGTAAGGAGATCTGGCAAAAAGGAGAAGTCCCCAGTATGTTGGGCCTTTCAGGATCTTGGGCCATTTTGGTAAGGTATCGTATGAGCTTGAGTTTCCTTCAGATTTAGCATCAGTGTATCTAGTGTTCCATGTTTCTCTATTAAAGGAGTGTATTGGTGATCCATCTGCCGTTGTTCCATTAAAAAGTTTAGATATTCAGAACGATCTCTCTTACGAAGAACTCACAGTTGAAATCTTAGATTGCCAGATTCGCAGACTAAGAAACAAAGAAGTTCCCTTGGTAAAAGTTCTTTGGAGGAATCAATCTACTGAGGGAGCTACTTGGGAAGCAGAAGAAGATATGTGAACAAAGAACCTCTATCCTTTCACCACTAATTCAGACTCAACTCAAGGTAATGGTTTTCCCTAAAGTTCCTCTTTATCATTCATAGTTCTAGACATATAATCATGTTCATGTCATTGCATGCATTTATGAATCAGTTTAGTCAGTCATCATGTCTCAAACTCAGTCACGTAATCATGTTTTAGTCGTGCATGTTCAGTATGTAAACTTTGTTCTCCAGTAATCTTAGCTTGATCAGTCTCATTCGAGGATAAATGTTCTCAAGGGGTAGATATTATAATACCCTGTATACTCCTAGTTTAGTTCAGCCTCTGATATGTGCTTAAGGCACTCAGAACCTGAAAATAAGACTACGTATTGAGCGACTTAGTCACTTTTGACTCTTCTTAACTTTGAAGATTTTTAAGTTGACCTTCCGATAAGTTTTTGAGTTTTTCATGTTCAGGGGTGTAAGTAGAATTTCTCGGGTAAGTTTTAGATTTTTCGGATGAGGTTTAGACCATGTTTGGATTTCCAAAATATCATGTCACCATGATTGCATTGCATCATGGTGACTATAAGAATGGGAGGGCTGTCGCATTGCGGTGAAGGGCAAAACAATAATTGTGTGATTCCAGAGAGTCACCGCGATTGCATCATGTTGCGGTGGGAATCACGACGAAACTTTGGCGCATCGCGGTGAAGCCTTAAGTGGCATTCTAGTTATTATTTTTAAATACAAAAATATAGTCTTGTATTTTTGCCCTTACTTTAACACGAGATTTAGGTCCCAAAACAACATTTTGCCTCAAAATTCATTCTTCACTCAAAATTAAAAGCATTCTCTCTCAAGAACAAACCTTGGCCCCTTCAATATTCAAGATCAATTCTCAAGAAATCCACTAAGAACCTTTACGAATTCTTCAATTAAGGTATGTTAAATGTTCATCCATGGGCCCTTTTCTCCATAGAGTTCAAGAACCCAATTTCAAGTTTAAAAGTTATGATTTTTATATGTTCCCATGAATTTTACCTATGAATTTTCATGAATCTCGACTTTATATAATGTTTCCATAAAATTATTGTTGTTATTAATTCTATAAGTTTTGAATGGTGTTGTTCGCTGATTTAAGCCTTACTTTGGGTATTTAGTATCAAAATCATGCTAGCTATTTATTTAAAAGTAAAACTATTCCCATGTTTAAGCCATGCATTGAAAGTGTTTAGTGAAATGCCTCAAGAATGAATTTTTGAATATTGATTACATATTCTGTTCTTAAAGTGTTGGTATGATCTTGTTGTCATTGATTTTAAGTCCTGGGGGTTATGAATACCCAAAAACTTAGTAGTTTACTTAGTTTTGGTATTTTCAGATTGGATTTGGATATATTAGAGCATCATCAGTCTAGTTAGTATATCATGTTAGTAAGTTAAGGTCAGTTCAGTAATTTAGAGTTAGTTCAGTTGGAAGTAGGATTTAGTACCGAGCGAACCTATGGATGGGGGCTCACCTGCCAGTTGAGGGTTGACACATGTCTCCTTAGGGCCCTGCCAGTTGAGGGTGACCCTTAGTCCTTTGGGACAACACTTTAGTAGATCCACACTACCAATGCTAGTACCTGTAGCATGGTATTGACACTCTTACAACTGGGGTTGCAGGTTGGACTCCAATTTTCTCAATTAGAGCATGTCAGTTAGATGATAGCTCCCACAGTCTTAGTCCAATATTTAGTTTAGAGTTTAGTTTTCAGGCTTGCTTGACCTTGGTATACAATTATTAGTTGTTCAGAATCTTGTAATTCAGTATTTCAGTTTAAAAACTATCCAAGTATCATGTTATATGCTTGGTCATGCATTCTTCGATTTTATAGTCTCCATGCATACTATACATCTGTTATATCTTGCTTTACATTCAGTCAATTATCTTTATTCATGCACATGAGCCCATGGATAACAACCTAACCTTATTTAGCATACCAATACATTCAAAGTACTGACCGTATACTCATTTCTTGCGCTATGATGTCTCATATCATAGGTTCAAACGCTCAGGTTCCCAATCGTACCTAGATATTCCAGCGCTCCAGTAGCAGTAACAATGGCGAGTCCTTATGTTTCTAGGACAAAATATTTTCATTTCATTATCTCAGTTTTAGTAGTCAGTCAGAGTTAGTTGGGGACTTGTCCCATCAACTCCTTAGTCATTCAGTTAGAGGCTTTCAGAAACTTTCATTCAGTTATTTAGTTATCAGTTGCTATTGATAGCCTTACAATATTATTTTCAGAAAGATGTTTTCAGTATTTCGATTCAGTTTTGACTTCAGTTGATAAAACCATATGGCATTTTCAGTTGAATTCCAGATATGTTCTCTGTTATTTCATTCAGTGCTCATAGCAGGTACCAACATAGGTTAGCTTGTAGTCCTTCAAGGCTGTAGGCATCGTGTGACGCCTAGGCTGTACTCTCGGGGCATTACAGATTTATCTCGAATTTCCTACTTTACTTCGATTCTATCATAATTGTGTTTTACTTCGTAAAAAATTTCTTAGTGGAAAAGGTTTTCTACTAGGAAAATATCCCTTTCCTAGTAGATTTCTATTAGGTTTATTCTTTTTAGAATAAGAGTTTTGTAGCTCTATAAATAGAAGATCTCTCTTCTCAAGTCATAACACAATAGCATCCACTATTAGTTGTTTAAAGAGTTTTGTTTAGGGGGAAATTTTCTCCTAGTAGATTTTATTTTTTTCAATATTAGTTTTTCATATGTAGGTCGTTTGATCAAATTATATTAATAATATGTTTGTAGTATGTTTTTCTTTGTCGCCTGAATTATTGCCTCTATGGTTTGCAAATTTTAAGCTTCCGCATAACTCTCTCTCAATTTCAAACCCAAGAAGTGGTATAAGAGCCTATGGTTCAATGGTCCGATGGTTCATACTGAAGGCATGTTGAGATCAAATTGTAACCAATGTTATGATGATAAAGATCTTTGTCTAGCTACATGTGGGGAAGGAGTTTAAAGCATATTTTCAACATTCCTGCTACTTTATCTTTAAAAATAAAAATAAGATATTCTTAAAACCATTTTAAACCCATAATATTTTAAAATTTATTTTTAACCATGGCTGCTGTGACGAAGATTACATGAAGAAAAAGAATATGAACAATTTTACCAGAAAATTCAATCTAAGGTGAGATTTCTTAGGATTTGTCCTAAATTTCCAACTTTACTTCGATTCTATCATTATTGTGTTTTACTTCGAAAAAAATTTCTTTATGAAAAAGATTCCCTAATAAGAAAAGATCTCTTTCGTAGTAGATTTATATTATGTTTATTCTTTTTAGAGAAAGGGTTTTGTAGCTCTATAAATAGAAGATCTCTTTTGTCAAGTCATAACACAATAGCATCCATAATGTAGTCGGTTAAAGAGTTTTGTTTAGGGGGAGATTTTCTCCGGTAGATTTTATATTTTGCAATATTCGTTTTTCATATGTAGGTCATTTGATCAAATCACATTAATAAAATGTTTTTAGTATGTTTTTCTTTGTCGTTTGTTTTATTGCCTCTATGGATTGCGAATTTTTAGCTTCCTCATGACACCCTTTCGATTTCAAACCCAACAAATTTCAATGTCCAAATAATTAAAAAATAATTATTAATAATTCGTTAATGAAGAACAAAAAGTTCAATTAATAAATACGGACCCATAAAAAATGAGAAGATATCAATAAACAATTGATTTTGTATACCCCTTCTTAAAATACAATCTACTACATAGATTAATCCCATAATAGTCGTTACCTTTAGCTTAGTTTGTGAAGCATGGAGTACTTCTGTCTTGCCATCTTCGATAATTTGTTTGGAAGCCCTACTAGATAATAAGAAATATAAAACCCCATATCCATTTCGAGTACCAAAACAAGAACAAGGAAAATGCTAATTCAATAGTGAATCAAAAGCTAAAGCAAGAACATCAAGCTTGACATTAATGGATTCTAATAGGTGCTGAAACCACTGATAGTCGCATGGACCTACATTAAAAATAGTAGACCAAAATGCAAAAGAATCTACTAACTTGTTTCCAGCCTTGGCCAATGAAAAACTTGTTCAAGTTGTGTAACGGTAAAACAACAAGCTTAGTCCCTTGCAATCACAAGTGTTACCGCCAATTGTAGATTATGTATAATTCATATATTAAGTTTTAAATCAAAAATCTCAGTTAGCAATTGTCTTCAAAAATACATGATAATTTAGTATTAAACTTGAAGAATGAAAATTTTTTCTTAAAAAACCTACCCCAAATCACAAGAAAATTTATCACTTCAAATATAATTACTATAAAGATTTCAATTCATTAAAAAAAAAAACCTAAACCAAAATTTCCTTAAAAAACAACTAATATTTTATAAAATTTAATTTAAATCACAAATAAATTTATCTCTTGTAACATGGATACTATCAATATTTCAATTCGTAAAAAAAATAATAATTCTAAACCTAAATTAGCTTCAAGAGAATATTGAGTTTTTAAAAACCTACCTCAAGTCACAAGAAAATTTATCTCTTTAATCATAAATACTGTCAAAACTTTAAAGGGTAAAATTATTCTAAATTACACCTAATCCCCCTCCCCCCACCTACAACGACATATAGGAATTGAAGAATTTCACAAATAATGAAAGAAAATATTAAATAATTGATGGTTGAAAGAATCCTAATCCAAACACAATTCGTATTAGAAAAACAATCTTGATGAATTTTAGAAATTTAGATTTTTTTATATATTAATAATAATTTGAGAGAAAAGGTGAAAGACTATTTTGTCTATTGAAAAGTGTTTTAATGAGTGATAAAAGGTCCGAATCACTTTTCTAAGGATTTTCAAACTTTTAATATATTATAAATTATAGATCTATGACAGTGCATCTACTTCTACTTATAAGGTTGAGTTTATTTCTTTATGGCTTGGTAGACTAGGACATGCTAATATTAAATTTATAAAGAATATCCAATCTAATATTTGGTTTATACTCAAATAGTTATGATTAATGTGAAATATGTGCTGAAGCTAAAATTACTAAAAATCATGTTAGAGAAACTGAATTATTAACTTTTATTCACACCGATTTGGGATATTATAAAACAAACTATGACTAGATGTGGTAAAAGATATTATATGACTTTTATTGATGATTTCTCTAGATTTACCAAGTTGTATTTATTTAGAAATAAGGATGATGTATTTGATAATCTTGTCTTATGAAACTGAAGTTGAAAATTAGCTTAACATAAAAATCAAGAGAATTAGAGATGATAGAGGTGAAAAATATGTATCTTCAAATACTTTTTATAAAATAGAAGAAATTATTTATGAAGTAACTCTGCCGTATTCACCTAAGTCTAGTGGTGTAGCCGAAAGAAAAAAAAAGTCATTGAAAGACATAATGAACTTTATGTTAATTAGATCTAATGAACCTAATAATTTATGGGGTGAAGCTATTTTATCTGCATGACACTTGCAAAATAGAATTCTTCATAAACGAACTGGTAGAACTCCTTATAAATTATGAAAAGGTTATAAACCTAATTTGAAATAGTTAAAAGTATGGGGGTGCCTTGCTAAAGTTCTTTTTCCTGAACTTAAAAAGAGAAAAATAGGTCCTAAAACTATTGATTGCATGCTTATTGGATATGATGAACATCATGCTGTTTATAGATTTCTTATTTTAAAAAGTGATGTGCTTGATAACAATACTATTATTGAGACAAAGAATGCTGAATTCTTTGAAAAATATATATTTTTACTGTGTGATAAAAATCTCTTGCACCTCTTGAAAGAAAAAATGAAACTACCTCTAATATTGAGGAATTGAGAAGGAGTAAAAGGTCTAGAAAAGAAATTTTTCTTATGAAAATGACTTTCAAACATTTCTTGTCAATAATGAAACATCAAATTATTTTGAAGCCATATCTTCTTTTGATGCTAAATTTTAAAAAGAGGCAATAAAGGTTGAAATTGATTCTATTATGAAAAATAATACATAAATTTTAACTGATTTACTTCTTGGTGCAAAACTTATAGATTGTTAATAGATATTTAAAAAGAAACTCAATCCCGATGGATCTCTAGATAAATATAAAGCTCATTTAGTAGATAAAGAATTTTCTCAAAAATAAAATATTGATTGTTTTGATACATTTGCACCAGTGACAAAAATTTCTTTTATTCGAATATTAATTGCCATGAAATCAATTCATAAGCTTTTTATCCATCAAATGGATGTAAAAATAGCTTTTTTAAATGCCGATTTAGAAGAAGAAAATTATATGATTCAACCTGAAGGATGTGTAGTTTCTGGATAAGAAAAAAAGTTTGTAAACTAATTAAATATCTTTATGTCCTTAAACAAACTCTTAAACAGTGGCATGAGGGATTTAATCAAGTTTTAATAAAAGATGAATTTTTTTCTGTTCAAGTGGATAAATGTGTTTACAATAAATTAGTAGATAATGATTATGTGATAATTTTATTATATGTTGATGATATGCTTGTATTTGATACACTTGAAATGGTTTTTCATACCAATACATTCCATGTATTGATCTTCATTGGTGCTACATCATTTCATGATGTAGGTTTTGGCTCTCAAGTCTGCGGTCCACCTCATTAGGATCTCTATCTTCTGCCATTGGTGAGCCTCTTTCTTACTAGGAGGCTTGACAAGATATAATGACTTCTTGATGTTTTATTTTGTTTCAGTGTTTCTAATTATTGGAGACTTCACAGGCTGGTGTAGTTGTCAAACAAACTTTGTAATTACTAGTCTTTATT
Organism: Capsicum baccatum var. pendulum; assembly: GCA_030864225.1. Taxonomy (NCBI): domain Eukaryota; kingdom Viridiplantae; phylum Streptophyta; class Magnoliopsida; order Solanales; family Solanaceae; genus Capsicum; species Capsicum baccatum. Next base: position 252,512,856 of record CM061558.1, read on the forward strand.
ATGACTGTTAGTGTCGTTAGATTATGTGGTGTTAATAAACCTTGATGAAACTATTTCTTCTTTAAGATATCTTATTTATATCCCATGTTGTTTCATTTATATTCTTTCATGATGGTTGTATTCTAGTGTATTATGATAGAATGTTTGCTCGTACTAGCAATAGCATCGGGTGCGTGTCACGTCCAGGGCCTCAGCTCGAGGCATGACAGTAGTGTTGTGTATGCTACTAGTGCTTTTACTATTTGGCATAATCTCAAGGAAAGGTTTGACAGGGTGAATCAAATTAGGATTTTTCAATTACATAGAGAAATCACCACTCTGATGCAAGGTATAAATTCTATTTTTGCTTACTTTACTAAACATAAACATTTATAGGGGGAGTATGACGCTATGTTACCCACACCAAGCTGTGAATTTCCACAATCGAAGGAATATGTAGATCATATGACTCAGTTAATTTGATTCAGTTCCTTAGTGGATTGAATGAGTCGTATGATAAGGATCGAAGGAAAATCCTTCTAAAAAGTGTTACACATACTGAAAACAAGATTATGCTATGATTATTGAGGATGAGATTTAGCATTCTGCTTGTTTAGTAACTGTTCATAAGAAAGTAGAACCAATTATCATGCATACCAGTAGGAATAAAGGAACTCAATCTAATAAAGGGAGAAAGTGTGAACACTGCCACTTTACTGGCCATACAAAGGACAATTTTTATAATCTAATTGGACCTTGATGATTGGTAGTCAAGGAAGAAGACTGGTTACAATGCTGGTAGTTATAATGGAAGAACATTTGGAAACAATAATCAAGGCGGTTACAACTACTAGGGAAATTATCTTAACGATAATAAAATTACTCAGGCTTTTACAACAACAAACAATGTTTTCGGAGGTAATTGTAAAGTATGTCCTTCCACTATTTATGAAGTTAGCAGTGTTTCTTTGGCCAAGGCACTAGGATTTAATGAAGATGAATACAAGGAGATCTTAGGCATATCACACAAAGAAACATAGGACAACAAGCGGGTCAGCTTGATAGGTATGTCCACTTGTTTAATGACCGACTTTAGATCTCATTAATGGATAATAGATTCAGTTTTTTCTCATCATATATCAGTATATAGAAATATTATATCATGGAAAAATAGTACATCTAGATCATCAAAAGATAGAGTAAGTTTACCTACAGGAGAGAAGGTAGATGTCACATATGTTGGTAAAGTTCCTATCTTTGAAAATGAAATTGGGAATCATGTGTTGGTTGTGCCAGACTTTAAGTTCAACCTATTATTAGTTTCCAAGATAACCAGGAAACTATCTTGTATTGTTTCATTTTACCCCAACTTTTATGTCTTTATGGACATTTACAATGGTAGGGTTAAGGGGATTGATAAAGAATATGAAGGTCTTTAAATATTCAAAGGTGAACATACACAAGGAGTGAAGAATAATGAGAAGAATTAAGTGGTGATGGTGGAAGGTACCTCTCTTTAAGACTACAAGCTTTGTCATAAAAGACTTGGACATCCTTCAATGCAAACAATAAAGTCTCTTCAATTGATGTAGAATAATGCAAGTGGTGAATTTTTGAATAAAGTGCAGTTTTCCCACTAGCTAAGCCAGATAGGTTTTAATTTCCTCTTAGTACTTCTAGAGCTGCTCAGCCCTTTGATATAGTTCATATAAACCTCTGATGCATACTATTTCTTTTCGCTATGATGTCTCATATCATAGGTTTGGATGCTCAGGGTCCTGACCGTACTAAGCAGTTTAGACTATCAACAGTAGATATAGTGGTGATTCCTCATAATTTAAGGATAGAAATTATGTTTCACTAATACAGGTTTTATTATGTCCTAAGATAGGAATTATATGCTAGCCTTGTGCCTTTTTTTAGTATCAAAATTAGAAACTCCAGCCCTTGCGGCAAACTTGGGTTAGGGGCTTGGACGTCGATTCAAGGATGGATTTCATATAGCCCGTGCGATTTTTGAATTGTAGAGTGTACCACCTAGCTCACAAGTAAAACAAAGAGTTGCGTTGTGATTGACAGAAATATTTTGAAACTTATTGATTATGACCATGTATTTCTAGATATATTATGATAAGTTGGTTACAAAATGCTCTCACCTCTTTTACATAAAATATGTGTTATTTTTGGATTATTCTACGTAACAGAACTTTCGAGTATTGACCCCTATATTTCAAGTTCTGAGGCCCGATCCCGTGGTCCCATCAATAAGTAGATTGTTATTAGACATTCAGAGTTGGTGAGCCTCCCTTACTTAGGTAGTCATCTTATTTCCCATATGTTGGTTTCTCTTGATTTTAGTTTATGGTCTGACCGTGGTCCTTGTCCCGATTTTAGACAGATTATTACTTTTAGTTCAGTAAAGACTTCGTAGACTTGTTCTAGATGGATTTGGGTTTTCTTATGGGTTTATGTCTTGAATTGTTAAGTTGAAATAATAGAATTCCCATGCTTTAAGTTTATATTCTGCATTATTATAACAGAGGAGTTATGATTATGATTATATGCTAAGGGGCCTCTCGACCTTCATAGTTCATGATGTCCATCGCGACCAGGGCCTTAGTTCAGGTCATAACAATTGTTGTTGTTGGTTCAGTAAATCTTACATTATTAGATCTCCTTTAGTATGCTTTTCCTTGAGCCGGGGGTCTATGTTATAACGGGATGCGAAATGACATTTTCCTATTTGATATTGCTTACATTCATCTTGTTAAACTTCTACCTAGAATAGTTCTCTTATCCTTAAATCTAATCACTTAAAGCATATGAGGATCAATTTTTTATGATAAAATATGTTGGATTGTCAGTATTTCTTAAACTTTATGTGCTAAAAGGCCATAAATCTTTTTTTCAATCACTAATAAGAACATAAGTAAATATTTGGTGATACAAAATATTCTTATCTTGAGAAAAATTGTTTTCTTTTTTGTACTGTTCTTTCTTATTATAAAACCTTACATCCGATTGAAAACGTAAAGAATGTCTATGTTTCCATGATTTTCTTTTTATCATCGGTGAAATTTTTGGGAAGTATACGACATGTATCTTAATTTTAGTTCCTTTTACCTATCACTCATTACTTTCCTTAGTATACATAAGAAATTTTAAAGAGTACATGTCTTTACTGTGATTGTTTCTGTTTACCAAGTGTCAGGAATTACAGAAAATCTAATTATAGATGCCAAATATTTATGGTTGTTTTTGTGATATATTGAAACTCATCCATTTTCTTAATCCTTTGTAAGAACTTTCCCTTTTCATGCTTGAGGTTGTAGATCTATGAGAAAATGAGCACCGTTCGAACATGCAATAGCTTTTTCTGGACTAAATAGGAGGATAAAATCTTTGAGAATACCCTAGCGATCTACTTTAAGGATAACAATCTATTGAGGAAGATGGAAGAATCACTTCTGGGGAAATTGCGTGAAGATATCATAAATTACTACAATATATTACTTGAAGATGTGAAAGACATCGACTCTGGATGTGTTCCATTACTTTATTATTCGGAACTGGAAAGCATTTCTAACCAGAATTCAAAAGTAGAGGTAGAATGATGAAGAGGGCCTTCTTGGACAGAATTGGAACACAGGTGGGTTTCCTGTCCGGTTCTTGAGTACGGTGTTAATAATTTGAATTGATATTTACATCATGTCTTGTAATTGATTGCTCAACTTTTAATTTTACTGGAATGAAATTTCAAATGTTCATAATAGCACATATATTTGGAATGAGTGCATATAGCTTCAGGCAAAAAGAGTGGGCAATGGATGATTCAAAAAATATTGGAGTCTAAACTCTAAAGGAGGGTCTATTTGAAATATTCTCTCTACCTCTATGGTAGGGGTAAGGTCTATGTACACTCTACCCTTCTCGACCCCACTTTGTGAAACTACATTTAGTATATGTTGTTATCCCCTGAAGATTTTGTTTTGAGTTGGTGAGTTATTAGGGTGTTTTTAGTTTTGATTAGTGTTATCTGTGATGTTACACAGTGAATGCATAAGGCAATATGTATGCCTATGTAATCATACTTTCTAACTCTGGACTTTACAAGTTAGCTGATTGAGAGCAAAACTTTTAAGCTGATAATAACTTATTTCTCTATTTCTTGCTATAGGTCATTTCTCAGGGGTTTAAATAAATATGGAAGAGGTGACTAGAAAAGTATATCTATGTAACACCCTAAACGTTCGAGCTAAAGACAAAATAAATTGGACCACTCATCAAATGTACTTAGATGTGAATCTAAAAATTTTATTGTATCTAGGTGTAAAGGTCATGTCTCATGTGAAGTAGGGGTATTGGGTATGAATTAAGGGCATCAGAAAGCTCTAAAAGAAATTTGAGTTGAAATGTCCTTTAATGATTAGGTTTTCATAAAGGTACATAAAAAGGGCAGCCCAGTGCACTAAAGCTACCGCTATGTGTGGTGTCCGAGGAAGGGCCCCACAACATGGCTGTATCGTTTGCGGCCTTATCTTGCATTTCTACTAAAGGCTATTTCTAAGGCTTGAAACCGTAATCTCCTAGTCACATGGAAACAACTTTACCAGTTACTCCAAGGCTCCCTTTCTCTCGTAAAGGTACAGACAAGGACTAAATTTAAACAAGGATTTCTCCTAGAATATTTAGAGTAACGTGAACTCTAACCCATCAAATTAATTCTTTTTGAGTCTTCTTTCCAATGCCACCAACAGCTCTTCAATACGATTTTTGAGTAAAAAAAAATTACATGTGTTTTACTAAGAACATTCAGAATAACCCTATAACAGATGAAAATTTTATATTTTTATCCTTTTATTTTCATATTCTTGGAGGGGTGATTTCATATTTTTTCTTTCTAACTTAACCCCATGTGATTAAAACCTAGTTCTCCAATAATTTTGTACGTTAAGACTCCTAGACTTACTATCTATGTAACACCTCAATTTTCTGAACTGGAACGCTACACAGTGCCTATGATCCTGAAGGACCACAAAATAACCCATGACTGATATCTATACCTGTACACTGCATAATATACATGAAGAATGTGGGAAATATGAAAAATAGGCCATAAAGTTCAACTGAATAAAGAATTTGTCAAAACATAACATCCATGTGGGGTAACGAATACCCAAAACCACTGAATCTGAATCAAAACTGAATACATATCTAAACTAAATCTGAAAGCCTCTAAGTACTGTTTGAATAAGGAGATGAAGGAATATGTCGCCAACTAAGTCCATAAAACTGAAAGCTAACTGAGATAATAAATGAATCAAATCATATCGTCCTTGAATAAAGAGAATTCATTTCAACTCTGTATATTAGAATACTACTGCTACTGCAGATCTGGAGATCATGTATCTGGACCTATGGTGTAACATAAAAAGAAAGCACCATAGCACAAATGCGTCAGTACGTGGGGATGTACTGAGTATACAAGTAAGGTAGGCTGAATGCAAAAGGGTTTACATGCATGAGCAATGCTAACTGACTGACTGATATGAACATGACAGTGCAAACATGTATGCATAGTAACTGAGATCGTGAATGCATGATAGCTAAATCTGTACGCTAATACATAGTTTACTGATAACTAATATTGACTTATACTGTAGTTCTAATAACATGGGTGACTGTATCTGACAGTCCTGAATCTGATAAAACTATTTGAGTTTCGTACTGTAATTAAATTGACTGTATCTAATAGTCCTGATATACTAAAATTTGATGAAATATCTGCGTTCTTTTACTGAGACTGATGCTGAAACTATGGGAGGTAGTTGTTTAACCAACATGCCCCATATGTTCCATTATGGATAAGCCGGGGTCTAATCTCTGCCCTGAATAGAAGGGTGTCAATACCGCTCCACTGGTAAGGGCGACATATGAGCAACCCTCATATAGCAGGTAACTCTAGTGAGAACGGTGGGAACCCTTATATAACAGGTTAATCCACCTCCTCTACCCCCATATAACAGGCTGTGATGTCTCAACCTATGCCGGCTACATAGTTCTGAAATGCAAGGATGACTGCTAAGAATCACACCCTTATATAACAGGTGCGTTCCCATACTTAGGTTCGCTCGGTGCTAACTTCTACTCCCATCTGAAGAGACTGAACATGAGTAACTGACTGTACATGGACTGAACATACTGAATTTTATTAACTGATGGAATACTTTTGATATCTGATAATTGACTGAGATCATGAGGTTTTCTTGACTCACACGACTGACTAATTTCTATTGATTCATGGTTTGATTTTGGAGATCGTGAAACATGACAAGGCTCTAGGCACACAACTATATTTTTCGAGTACAAGTACCCCCAGGACTCGATGGAAGGAAACTGACGCATATGACTGACTTGAGTATGTGACCAACATCAACAATCCATAATATCATAACATGAAAAATTCTATCAAGTTCATGGATATCATACATTTTGAAAATAAGTAGGATTTGCAAGTAAGCATGGCATAATCTCATAAGACTAGTTCATGAACATCCCAAAAATATTTACAAGACACAATATCAACTTGAAAATCATTGGAACATAGGGGCATATCATGAATCCTTCACTTTGTCACAATTTAGCTATATTGCATGATTTCTAGTTCCTTTGGCACTTTATCAAACACCTTGCACGCACTCTTTTAAGGCATAGGTATATTTATCAATTCGACCATCTTAATCCATCCAAAATTTATGGGTTTTAACTAACCTATTCACATGCTTCATGAAAACACATCAAGATACAACCTTGAATCCAAAAAACAATCATTAACATTAATATAGTCATAATATGACAAGGAAATCACAATTTATAATTTAAGACATGATTCTTGAGCTCCATGGATGAAAGGGACCCATGGATGAACACTACACATACCTTAGTAATTGAATCTTGTAAGAGATCTAATGTTTCTGAAGGTTCTTAAAGAATTCCTTAGACTTTCTCTTGAGGAGATGGTCTTGAGAGAAAACCCTAATCTTGTGGTTGAGAGTGTATGAGAGAGGTTTTTGAGATGTTTAACTAAAGATAATGGAAGATAATACGCTCCTTGAGGGTTATATGTCGTGGGAAGTGAAGGAAAAAGACCAAAACCCTTACTAAAATGTCCCGCAATTACTGGGAAAAATAGATGACGACATTCGTGACAAGCCATCATACTGGTGATAGGTCGTCACGAATTGTCGTCACAAAAAGGTGAAATCTTGGTTTTCTGGTTAAGGTTGACGACATTGGTGATAGGTCGTCATGGGCATGATGGCTTGTCACAAAATGTCTTCACAGGGGGTAAAAATCTGCCCAAGGCTGACGACATTGGTGATAGATCGTCACGGGCGTGACGACTTATCACTAATGTTGTCACTCAGTTTCCCAGCTTGACATGCTGGAGTAAAATGGGCATAAATCCTTGCTCTAATATCAGATTTAGGCGAAATTGATATTCTTTGAAATCTAATTCAATTATCTATCTGTTGAAGGGTTATGATCTGAGAGATTCATAGCATAATAAGAGATATGCTCATTTGAAGCTGACTATACTAATATCCTTCTCAAGAATTCAATCGGTAAGGAAATGTTTTGATTCATCTATTAGCTAGGACACTTTTGAGTCCTTAATATGCATCAAAATTGATCATAGAACTACCAAATCACTAAAGTTTATTACTCATGAGTTCGAAGCATAGTCCTAAAAATGTCTGAACTTTTGGAGTATGAACATTTGTCCTCGAATGAGAATCAACTGAGAGGGGTAAAAGACAAACTGAACATGACTGAACCTGAATAACTAAAATCAAAACTCATGACTGACATGTTAAATATACTAAACTCGCACATAGCTGATGCATTGATAGCTTATAAATAAATGCATAACTGAGTAATATAATAAATTGAGTTTCTCAAGATGAGAATGCATAGTTGATGCATGATTTTATAACTGAACTGATACATGAATTCATGACTGAGTATGCAATGGTAATATGTACCAAGTTTTATGATGGGAACATGAACATGAAACATAATAAGCTTAAGGAGAACTATTACCTTGAGCTTGATCTGAATTGGCGGAGAAGAGGAGAGGATACTTGGTACACATATCTGGTTCTTCTTCCCAAGTAGCTCCCTCATGAGACTGATTTTTCCAAAGAACCTTGACTAGAGGGACTTATTTTTTCTTCAATCTACGAGTCTGATAGTCAAAGATTTCGACTGGAATCTCTTAATAAGAGAGGCTGTTCTGAATGTCAATGCTCTGAATAGGGACTACAACTGCTGGGTCACCTATGCACTTCTTGAGCAAAGAGACATGGAAGAATGGATGAATTGAGGCTAGGTCTAAAGGTAATTCGAGCTCATAGGCTACCTTGCCAAAGCAACTGAGAATCCTGAAGGGACCGATATATCGGGGACTGAGTTTCCCTTTCTTGTTGAACCTCTTCACTCCCTTCATGGGAGAGATCTTAAGATACACATAATCATTGACCTCAAATTCAAGATCTTTTATACGAATAGCTGTATAAGACTTTTGTCGGCTCTGAGCTTCCCAGATTCTCTCTCTAATCAACTAAACCTTCTTTAAGGCATCGAATACCAAGTCAGGACCTATGACTGAGGCCTCACTAACTTTGAACCAACCAATTAGAGATCTACATCTCCTACCATAGAGAGCTTCAAATGAAGCCATTTGAATACTGGAATGATAGCAATTATTGTATGCAAATTCAATCAAAGAAAAGTGGTCATCCCAACTACCCTTGAAATAAATTGTACACGCTCTTAGCATATCTTTAAGATTCTGAATGGTCCTTTCTGCTTGACCATCTATCTGAGGATGAAATGCTATACTGAGATGAACTTGGGTACCAAGACCCTTTTGGAACACTTTCCAGAAGTAAGAGGTGAACTGGTTACCTCTTTATGAGATGATTGATAATGGAACACCATGTAATCTGACCAACTCCTTGATATAGAGTTTGGAATAATCCTTGGCTGAATAAGAAGTATGAATTAGAAGAAAGTGAGCTGTCTTGGTCATTCTATCTACAATGACCCAAACTGAATCATGCTGATAACGAGTAAGAGGCAAACCCATCATGAAGTCCATGTGCACTTCTTCGCACTTCCAAGTAGGAATGGTGAACTTCTGCATGGAACCACTAGGTTTCTGATGCTCTATCTTAACCTGGTTATACGTAGAGCACTTATCCACATATTTCGCAATATCTCTATTCATCCTCCTCAACAAATAGATCTCCTGCAAGTCGTGGTACATCTTAGTGGTCCCTAGATGAGTAGAGTATCGTACACCATGCGCTTCTGTAAGAATTCACTGCCTTAAGTGATTTATACCTGGAACACATAGACGACCCTGACAACGAAGAACACCATCTCCCCCTTGGGAGAAAACCTCTACTTTCTAATTCTAAACTGACTCTTTTAGCTTGAAAAGGCTAGGGTCCCTGTCTTGATTCTCTTTCACCTCAAAAACTAGAGATGACTCTGAACTACTCTGAACACATACACCACCCTCTAAAGAGTCGATTAAGAGAACACCTAGTCTGGTAAGCTGATGGATCTCTTGATCTATCTTCTTCTTGCTATCCTCAATGTGAGTAATACTACCCATGAAGAGCCTATAGAGAGCGTCGTCCACAATGTTGGCCTTGCCCAGATGGTAAAGGACACTCATGTCATAATATTTCAGAAGCTCTAACCACCTTGTCTGATAAAGATTGAGATCTTTCTAAGAAAAGACATACTGGATACTCTTGTGATCTATGAATACATCAACATGAACTCCCTATAAATAATGCCTCCAAATCTTTAAGGAAAATACCACGGCGGCTAACTCAAGATCATGAGTAGGATAATTCTTATCATGGGGCTTTAACTGTCTGGAGGTCTAGGCTATGACCTTACCATGATACATGAGGACTCAACCTGAACCTACTTTGGATGCATCACAATATAATACAAAGCTATCTGAACCATCTTGAAGAGCTAAGACTAGAGTTGAGGTGAGTCGAGTCTTCAATTCCTGAAAACTTTTCTCGCATTAATCTGACCACTGAAACTTGACCTTTTTCTAAGTCAATCTAGACATGGGAGATGTAATGGAAGAAAATCCCTTGACAAACTATCTATAATAGCCAGAAAACTCAAGAAACTCCTGATATCTGATGGAGATACTAGGAGAGGCCAGTTACTTACCACTTTGGTTTTCTGAGGATTTACCCTAATGCCATCACCGAAAATAATATGGCAAAGGAATGCTACTGATCTTATCCAAAACTTGCACTTACTGATCTTGGCGAATAACTGATGATCTCTGAGAGTCTGAAGAACAATTTTGAGATGGTCTGAATGATCACGCTCTGTGCGGTAATAGACCAGGATTCATATATTAAGAGTATGAAGAACATGTCCAAATATGCTTGAACACATGGTTAATTAAGTCCATGAAAGCAGTTGAAGTATTGGTTAGATCAAAGGACATGACTAGCAATTTAAAGTGACCATACCGAGTACGGAAAGCTATCTTTGGGATGTCACATTCTCTAATCCTGAACTGATGGTAGTCTGATCTGAGGTCTATCTTGGAAAAATAATTGGCACCCTAATGTTGGTCAAATAGGTCATCTATTCTAGTAGGTGGATACTTGTTCTTAACTGTAACTTTGTTGAGATAGCGGTTATCAATACACATCCTAAGAGAGCCATCTTTCTTGCACACGAATAAGATTGGTGTACCCCATGGGGATACACTGGGCCTAATAAATTCCTTATCTAAGAGATCCTTCAATTGATCTTTTAGTTCCTTGAGTTCTGCTGGTGCTATTCTGTAGGGAGAAATAGAAATAGGCTGAGTGTCTGGAAGCAAATCAATGCCGAAGTCTATTTCCTTTTCGGGAGGAATGCCTGGAAGGTCTTCAGGAAAGACATCTAAATATTCATTAACCACTGGACTGATTCCAAGCAAGGAGATTCAGAACTGGAATCCTTAACATGCACGAGATGATACACACACCCTTAGAAGTCATTTTCCTTGCCCAAAGGTAGGAAACAAGATGACCCCTGAATGATGAAGTACTACCTCTCCACTCTAAGATGGGTTCATTCAAGAACTAAAACTGAAGTTTTCTATTTCTGCAGTCGACTGTGGCATTGAAGGAATGAAGCCAATCCATGCCGAGAATGACATCAAAATCAGTCATCTCTAATTCGACTAAATCTGCTAACGTGGATATCTGAAATATCATAACCGGGTAGTTCCTATATACCCGCCGAGCTATAATGGTTTTACCCACTGGGGTAGAGACTGAAAAAGGCTCTGCTAAAATTTCAGGACTAATTCTGAAATCGCCTGCTATGTATGGAGTAAGAAAAAACAAGGATGCACCTGGGTCTAGCAAAGCATAAACATAAACATAGAAAATCTTTAATGTACCAGTAACGACATTAGGAGAATTTTCCTGATCCTGTCGGGTCTGATGAGCATAGAGTCTATTTGGGTATTGTCCACTAGTAGCACTGAAAGTGGAACCCTACTGGTTCAGGCACTCAAATTGAGCTGTGGAATGATTCTGCTGACCTTGAGGACCTGGCTGAGGACAGTATCTAACTCTGTGGCATGGCTTGCTACAATTAAAACAAATACCACTACCTACACTACACATACCCTGATAGTGCTTACCATAAGTTTGACCCTGAGGATAAGTACGGGAACTGCTAACTGATAACGCTCAATCTACAGCTCTCGTAGGAGTGTAAAGCGGTCGCTGTCAAATATATAACCCAACTGGGTTGGGTATCGATCCCACAGGGAATAGCCGGTCAACAAGTAAGTAATGATTATTAGACTTTTGGTGCAAGTCTCGTAAAAGAGGGGATTTTAATGTGCAAATAATGTAAACAAAATAGTAAAGTAAAAACAGAAATAGCAAAGTAAACAGAAAGAATGTTTAGTAAGATGTAAAACAATGAGAATTGAGAAGTTGGGGTTATGTCCACCTTATGAGTTTTACGTCTCTATTGGCTATGAGTTGTGCGAAATTGAGACATGCATGTGCTTATAGAGAATTGTATTCGATGGTAAATCCAAGCGTCTTTCGACCTAAACAAGGACTATTTCACTTTAACACTTTCGAGCTTAAAGCGTATCTAACGGTACAAATTCTCCAAGAGGTTAATCCAGTTACGACACTAACATTTTAATAAGGGTTAATCCAGTTACGGCACTAACTTTTTAATAGGGGATGGGACCCTATTACCTTGACATTATCTCTTTTCCAGACATATAACTTTTCTTTCGAACAAGTTAATGCTATACTGGCGTATTCTATGCGTCTGCAGCCACAAGAATTTGCATTAAGATGAAGAGAATAATGATATAAGTAGCATACGTGTCACAAATTCACAAACTCATAGCAGTAGATAGTATCTCATAAGGCTTCCATAACCCCAACAGAGAAGTTTAGTTACCCATGAGTGCGAAGGAAATCACAATAGACATTGTTATTATACCACGATAAAGATTCTGTGTAGCAAAGTGTGATAGGCATTAGGCGTGAATTCCTTGCAAAGTAACGTTTCTCTTGTTGTGGAAATTAAGAATTGAATAGATGAATAGAAGAAGAATAAAAAGTAGAATTAATTGTAAAAGTGGAGAATGTAAGAATGAATTGTAATTGATGGAAGAAGAATGAATAAAAATCTCTAGCAATATAGGGTATTTATAATACCTATATCCTATTCCTACTAAGCTAATGAATTACTTAACCCAATCCTACTAGGTTAATGTATCATTATCCTAATCCTAATAAATTACTGCTAGTCCCCAAAGTCTTCAGAATTGCTGTTTTTGCCTGGGACAGATTTTCCATGCGCCACTTTTGGTCCTTGGCGTCCAAGATTCCCCTTTCTTCCTTCGTGAAGCTTTCTTTGGCGTCAAGTTATCCATAAAATGCTGAATTCTGCATCATTCATACCTGAAAACTTGCTAATCACGTTTGTTAGCTCACTTACAGGAAAATGGACTAAAAGTGCATGAATTATGTAATTTGTCCTCAAAACTTGGCTAAAATATGGGTAAAATATAGCACTATAGGCGTGTAAATTCTCCTATCATCAACACCCCACACTTAAAGCTTTGTTCGTCCTCGAACAAACTATCATGTCCATCTAAACATTTACTTAGGGTTTCACAGCAACAACACAAAATATTCATCAAGACAAGCACAACAATTATCAAGAAAGAGTAGTTTTCCGATCATTAGTAGAAACAATTTAACCTCTAACATAGACTCGTGATGGTGGTCAACTCATATTCAAAAGTCAAGGCACAAAGAATCATACACAACTATCCAAAACTCATCAACCATGTGTGTCTCACCATATATTACCCATAATCACTCACAAGTATTGTATATATTTCAAACATGGGTATAGGATTATCTTTGCTCTCACTATCACAAAGAATTCATATGTTGCAACTGATAACCATAGGCTTGCCCTTAGTGTAATACTCCACTAAATGTCAAAATGCTAAGCTTAGGATCAAATAGGTCTTCTACAGGTTGTAATGTAGGCTAAGGGACGGGTAGGACTATTTTGGCCAGAAATAGTGACTAAGTTCCTAAGCGCTTTAATACATCACATTGTATCATTAACACTTTTTCTTTCAAACAACCTTTCTACTTTCTTTTATTCTACCACCCCTTTTCTCCTCTTTTGTTTTTCAATTTTAAACATAACTACCTTTTCAGTTTTATTTTTTTCTTTCCTTTTTCTTTTCATAACATACCTCTTATGATTGCGCTTTTTTTTCATAACAAATTCAAGCACCAATACATTCTAAAGCATCATACTCACCTATTTTCCACTTATTTCGTCACATAACTTTACAATTTAAAGCACTTAGGAATTTGGATCAAATTATGGTCTTGAAAAAATGGATTAGGCTTACATATGAGGTTGTCAAAGAAAATAGGCTAAAGGCTCAAAGGGGGTTAACTAGGATAATGTCCATGGGTAGGTAAAATGAAGGCACACAAGTATAGGTTGTCAAAGAAATGCCTAAATCATCTCCAAAACTTTCACTCTTTATTTTCGCTTTACATACATACCAGACAAGTTCTAGCATCAGCCACAAGCACAAAATATACTATTATCACACACACACAAGGCACATGGTCGACTTTATTGGGAGTAGTATAGACTCTCGACCCAACAGATGAAGGAAATGAACCACACAATATCACATAGTGAGTCAGAATTAGAGCCTAAATGTCTCAATAGTCATGATTTTAGTACAAACTCTTGTTATAATCTTATGCTGCCTATTCAAATAATTTCATGCAAAGCTAAGTAAAAATTTAACTACTAAAAAAACGAAAAACGAAAAAAAACTAAAACGAAAAACGAAAAAAAACTAAAGCAAACATAAATGCAAATGCAGATAGAGAAGTATAGCATGCAAATACCACCACCCCACACGTAGATGGGACACACTGTCCTCAGTGGAAAATAAATACGAAGAACCTAGTCAGTCGGACTCCTCCTCTATGTCTGGGGTAATACCCCCTTCGCCGAACTCATTATAGGAGTCATCGTTATCAGAATTCTCCTCCACGTTGGAGTCTGGCATTCATCGATCCTCATCGGTTGGCACATCGTCATCAAGAGGTTTCTCAAAATATGTACCTACTCCACACATCTCCCTTGCATGCACATTCATTGGATAGTCATGATCCAGCTGTTGGAGCTCTGCAGCAGTTGGAAAATGACCTCCGCTCATCATTGTAAACTGAGTCATGCCATAAAGATGGCGAAAGAAACTCTCATCCCGAGCATGTCTCTCAGTAGTAGTAAGGTTGACGCCATGTGTTGATTCAACATCTTTGACCTTTGTGAGGTCAACCTTCTTCGGATTGTGTGGGAGTTTATGATCAGCCGGCTCCTTTTCGATGTCCTCCTTCCTCAAGATTGCAGTCAACAGATTGCCGAAGTTGAAATAGGACCGCTTGTGTAGCCTAGCCTTCCGCATTGTAGATCGAATGATTGCCCCAATGTTTATAGGGACATTCGTCATCAATGCATATACCAAGCACACTCTATCTCTTGTTATTTTTGTGTATTGCGTCCCTGGAATGAGTCAAGAGTTGACTATGCACAACCATTTCCTTGCTTCCCTATTCAAAGGAGCATATGGGAAGGTGTTGTGTCGACCGGTGTCCTTGTGTATGCTCCATCGTGCCATGGATCTTGTTCCACAGAGTGTGTGTCGAATGGCTCTATATGGAGGTCTACTGTACAGCTCTTTGAATGGTGATTGATTGACTGAAGGCAAGCCAAGAAAGGAGTTGAAGAACTCCACATTTAGTTGCAGAACTTGGCCCCGAATCTTGACCTCACTTCCTATGGTTTTCGGTGACCAGTTGGCATAGAATTCTCTTGTTAAATCGAGATTGCATTCTCCCATGTCTCGGAAGATGAAATCAAGATGTAACGCCATGATCTTGGCCAACATGTGCGGATCTTTCTTTGCTAGGCTTTCCTTGTTTATCAAGTCCACATGAACATATTTCTTCTCTTTGTTGTTCCTATACCATTCCTTTGATTCCTCCTCTAAAACCTATTTAATTCCGAACATGCGGCGTGGTACTTGCATCGAGGATGATTCTCCTTGCTCTTTTCAGCCTCTTTTCTTGCCTTTTTGGGAAGTGGTAGCCTTATCTTTGCCTTGTCTTGCTTTGGGTGCCATTGTATCTGAGACTAAAACAATGTTCATGTTAGCATCATCTCGATGGATACAATCTATAAACAAGCAATAGGGGCACCACCCCACACTTAGTTTGTTGGTACAGACTAGTGAAGTTAAAGTGGTCGATTATTCAGACTTCATCGCCATACGTTTTAGTTGCTATATTCCAACAATAAAATCAGAGCAGTCATACTTCATGTAATCTTGGCAATACTTTCATGTTTGATATATCAATACTACTACATAGGGATTGAATTAGGGTATAGCATCTAACAATAATCACAACCTCCTATGTCGGTAGGCAACTACAATTCTTATTCCGATGAACAAGTCATTCCAACATGTAAGTATTCAAGTGACAAGATTATGCAATTTTTGTGACCATATCAATTCCACAGAAGTATGATAGTGCATCAAAATCAAATCCAAGTTGGAAATAACTTAAGATCATCCTTACGTATTCATTCACCCACTTGGTTGTATCACAATAATTCAATCACATTCAAATCATCAATACTGCTTTCAAGATTCAACAATTCATAATGGGCGTAGTAGTGTAGTACTTACGGAATATAAATGAAGAACAAAGAAGTACTTACTTGATTGATGACCTTGGATGATGTTCTTGCAAAGTAAAAGAGCAAAAGGAAAATTTTTGAGAGGATTTGGAGACTATGGGCGGCGCATAAGCTAGGTTTCCAATGTGTTTTTGGTTCAAGACTAAGTCTCATATTTATAGGAACAGGTTGGATCGGGTTTTGACCCATTTAAAATCGGATTTGGAGACAAGAAGTGACCATAGGCGGAGGCTTTAGCTTTGCCTATGCTTGGCATAGGCGGCGCCTTTTGCAAAGCATTGTCTAGCATAGGCGGCGCCTATGCCATGGCATTCCTAGGCATAGGCGGCGCCTTTCACTTTGCATATGAGATTCAGAGACAAAAGTCATTAGCATAGGCGGCGCCTATGCTATGGCATACTTGGGCATGGGCGGCGCCTATGCTATGGCACACTAGATTCCGAGACCTTAGGCCATAGTATAGGCCTTGCCTTGTTCGTGGCCTAGTTTTACCTAGGCCTAGCCTTGTTCGTTGCCTATATTTTCATAAGCAATGCCCAATCCATAGCCTTTTGCTTCTACATTCCTAACTTACCACCTTTAACATGCAATACGTCCAAATCAAAATGTGAAACCGACCTCCTCGTTTTACACCTCTTTACACCTACATTTACTCAAAAACAACAAAGACGATTAGAACGATGGGTTGCCTCCCATCAAGCGCCTTAGTTTTGGTCGTGGAACGACTCCTCTTTTTGGATTTGTATTTATCAAAAGCAAACAATTACTAGAACGAAAGAAAGAAAAAAATAAAAAATGATGGGTTGCCACCCACCAAGCGCTTGATTTGTTGTCGCGGCACGACATAGCTATCTCGATTACTTAGACTTCATCGAGATAGATGGTGGATCATTTTCTGAATGGATTCAGATGACAATGAGGCTGACTTGTAGGCATGCAATCTTCTTCGAGATGACCCTTATGCATGCCTATCCCGAGAGGGATACCAATTATATCATCAATAGTCCAACCCATGGCTCTCTTGTATCTCTTCAGAGCAGAGATGAAAGCCTCTACGTGCTGTTCACTTAAATCATCCACCATACTTACTGGAAGTATATTTCCACATTCCAAGAACACATACCTTAGATAATCGGGGAGCTCTTTCGATTCTAGCATTGGTGGCTCTTCAATGGAAGTCTTCGCTGTTGGTGATGGTTGATTCTTAAGATCAAGGTCTGGCTGTTCAGGAGTATGAGAATAGGACCCTATTTCTGTTAGAGCACACGTAGTTTCTTCATAATCTTCATCATCTTTATGCTCAACCTCTAGTAGCGCAACAAACAATGACTCAACAGTAAGCTGTTTTGTTTCAGATAATGCTTTCTTATCCTCATAATGAACATCAGCTACAGAGAACACATTCATATCACTGGGCTGCTTCATTGCTTTGGATATATCAAAATGGACCACTTCGTCATTCAACCAAAATAAAAGCTCATTAGCTTTCATGTCAATAAGCACACTTCCAGTTGCGAGGAAAGGACGTCCCAAGATTATGGGAACTTCATAATCCACCTCACAATCCAGAATAACGAAGTCTACAGGAAAGATGAATGAAGAAACCTTTACCAACACATCATTCACGATACCCACAGTTCGTTTCACCGACCTATCAGCCATCACGAGCCTCATATTGGTTGGTGTCGGATCGCCTAACCCCAACTTCTTGTAGATGGATAGTGGCATCAAATTGATGCTAGCTCCCAAATCTCACGATGCCTTAGCAAAATTCATAGATCCAACCGTGCAAGGAATAGTAAAAGCATCGGGGTCTGCCTTTTTCTAAACTAGTGATCGGGTAGCAATAGCGCTGCAATGATAAACAGTATTTTTTAACTCATAGCTTGCTGCCCGCTTCTTTGTCAAAAGGTCTTTCATAAATTTCGCATACCCAAGCATTTGTTCAAGTGCCTCCACCAACGGAACATTAATGGTCAGCTGATTTAACATCGTCATGAATTTGCTGAACCTTGTATCATTCGCCTGCTTCTTCAATCTTTGAGGAAAAGGTGGTGACGGATATGGAATTGTTGTCTCCACGACTTTCTTCTCCTCTTGCTTTCTAATTTTGGTAGTTTCAGGATGCAACCTACTAGGGGTGGCGTCATGGACGTCTTGGTCAGCTTCCATGGCGTTTTCTTCATTAGCCATATCATCGTTGTCCGCTACATCGTCGACCACTTTCTTGCCTTTGGATAAAGTTTCCAGCACCTTACCACTTCGAGTAGTAATAGCCATTCATGATCCATCATTCCTTGGATTTTGCACAGTGTCGCTAGGTAAAGTGCCAGCCTTTCTTTGATTGAGTGCTACTGAAAGTTGGCTCAATTGCTGCTCTATTTGCTTGATTGACGTGGAATGTGAATCAACTAATTGCTTCATAGAGGACAAATCATTTATTACCTCCGTTACTCCCGCGCTAGTTGCTTCCACTCCTTTCAATAGTTTAGCCATCATGTCTTCCATACTTCCAGAACTAGATGTGGTGGCGTCACGTCTTCCAGGGGGAACATACAAACCACTATTATCATTCTTGTTTTCCAACTACCTTGGTCCTTGATTCCAGATTTATCATAATAGTTCCAACCTTGGTTTCCTTGGGTATTGCCTCGAAAACCCCCCTGATTATTCAAGTAGTTGGCTTCTTCTTCCGAATCAGATTCGTCTCTTCCTTTTGACGCACCAGCTTTAACTTTTTTGGTCTTCCCTGATAATAAATGCTTTGTAAGAAGATCCATTTGTGTTTTCATGTGCGCCATATCTTGATCACGTTCTTCTTCTCTTCTCCTTTGTTCAGCAGTCATGCCAATAGCTAAAGTGGGGCTTGCTACCTCAGAATCCCTGGTATGCCAAGCTCTACTTTCCTTTGTCATCCGATCTAGCATATTGCTTGCTTGCCCAAAGGTGAGATCCATAAATGATCCTCCAGCCGCATTATCCACCACTGGTTTAGTTATTGAATTCAAGGCTCTATATAGTATTTCCATTAGGTGAACATTGGTCATGTGATGGTTTGGGCACCTCATAAGCTTCGTCTTAAACCTCTCCCATGTTTCATGAAGAGCTTCGGTTGGAAGCTGGCGAAAGTTGCTGATTTCATCTCTCAATTATGCTCTTTTGGATGGCGGAAAGAATCTTTCTAGAAAAGCGTCTCTCAATTTCCTCCAATTTGTAATAGAATCAGGAGTCAGCCCATTCAACCATAGAGTTGCCTCCCTAGACAGAGACAATGGAAATAGATGTAATCGAATTGCATTCTGATCAACGCCAGGATTGTCAAACGACTTGCATGTAGAAATAAAGCTGATGAGATGAATATTCGGATCATCGCCTGCTAGTCCACCAAATAATCCCTTGAGTTGTAATAACTGAATCATGGTGCTTGTGATGTTGAACTTGGCTTTGGGTGCCAATGGTGGAGGAATAATGGCTCCTGTGGCTCCGGCTCCATCAAGATCATCATCATCATCGTCGAAAGCTGGTTGCATAGCTCGACGTTCAGGTCTAAACCTAGCTAGACGATCTCTTCTGTTGGCAGGTGTTGCGATCTCAGCAGCATTCCTAGGGTTTAGTAACTCGTCATCACCTAGGTCCTCGTCGTCAGGATTTATTGCTCGACCAGGGTTATCAATATTCAGTTGATGTACTTGAGCGGCGGCTAGAGCAGCTAGTCTCGCCTGTTCGTGTTGAGCAGCCATCCTTTCAATTTTGTGTTATGCCTCCATTCTGCCAATACGTTGTGGTTCAGGATTGATAGGTAATAACGGTTGACCAGAACTTCGAGTATGGGGCATGCACTGAATAAAAACCTGCAGAAAACAAAAACAAAAACTAAAAGTAAAAGTATGAGAATCTTTGACCAAAAGGGTCTAGTAATTATCACAAACTTAGTTGACAACCGTATTCCCCGGCAACAGCGCTAATTTCTGATAACGCTCAATCTACAGCTCTCGTAGGAGTGTAAAGCGGTCGCTGTCAAATATATAACCCAACTGGGTTGGGTATCGATCCCACAGGGAATAGCTGGTCAACAAGTAAGTAATGATTATTAGACTTTTGTTGCAAGTCTCGTAAAAGAGGGGATTTTAATGTGCAAATAATGTAAATAAAATAGTAAAGTAAAAACAGAAATAGCAAAGTAAACAGAAAGAATGTTTAGTAAGATGTAAAACAATGAGAATTGAGAAGTTGGGGTTATGTCCACCTTATGAGTTTTACGTCTCTATTGGCTATGAGTTGTGCGGAATTCAGACATGCATGTGCTTATAGAGAATTGTATTCGATGGTAAATCCAAGCGTCTTTCGACCTAAACAAGGACTATTTCACTTTAACTCTTTCGAGCTTAAAGCGTATCTAACGGTACAAATTCTCCAAGAGGTTAATCCAGTTATGGCACTAACTTTTTAATAGGGGATGGGACCCTATTACCTTGACATTATCTCTTTTCCAGACATATAACTTTTCTTTCGAACAAGTTAATGCTATACTGGCGTATTCTATGCGTCTGCAGCCACAAGAATTTGCATTAAGATGAAGAGAATAATGATATAAGCAGCATACGTGTCACAAATTCCCAAACTCATAGCAATAGATAGTATCTCATAAGGCTTCCATAACCCCAACAGGGAAGTTTAGTTACCCATGAGTGCGAAGGAAATCATAATAGATATTGTTATTATACCACAATAAAGATTCCGTGTAGCAAAGTGTGGTAGGCGTTAGGCGTGAATTCCTTGCAAAGTAACATTTCTCTTGTTGTGGAAATTAAGAATTGAATAGATGAATAGAAGAAGAATAAAAAGTAGAATTAATTGTAAGAGTGGAGAATGTAAGAATGAATTGTAATTGGCGGAAGAAGAATGAATAAAAATCTCTAGCAAGATAGGGTATTTATAATACCCATATCCTATTCCTACTAAGATAATGAATTACTTAACCCAATCCTACTAGGTTAATGTATCATTATCCTAATCCTAATAAATTACAGCTAGTCCCCAAAGTCTTCAGAATTGTTGTTTTTGCCCGGGACAGATTTTCCATGCGCCACTTTTGGTCCTTGGCGTCCAAGATTCCCCTTTCTTCCTTCGTGAAGCTTTCTTTGGCATCAAGTTATCCATAAAATGCTGAATTTTGCATCATTTATGCCTTAAAATTTGCTAATCATGTTTGTTAGCTCACTTACAGGAAAAAGGACTAAAAGTGCATGAATTATGTAATTTGTCCTAAAAACTTGGCTAAAATATGGGTAAAATATAGCACTATAGGCGTGTAAATTCGCCTATCATCAGTAACACTGCCTTAAGATTTAGAGACTGATGCTCTATCTCTGTTTCCATCTATGAATTTCAACTCTGGGGCACTGGAAGGGGAAGGGGAAGGGGATGAAACTATTGACTTTGGATGAAACTGCGAATGGTTTGCTCCCTCTAATTTGGGCTGAGCAAAACTAAAACTACCTAATCTTTTTCTCTTGTTCTGCCTCTCCCTAGTCTTAACCTTCTGCTCCTCTATTTGCTAGGCATGGGTGATGAGTCTGGCTAAAGTCATATCACTGTTCAGCATCATAGACCTACACTCATTTACCATGCTATCATTCACCCCTAACATGAACTTGCTCATATTAGCCCTGCTGTCTACAACCATATAAGGGGCATATCTGGCTAACTGAGTAAATCTGAGAGAATACTCCTTAACCATCACATTTCCCTATTTGAGGTTGATGAACTCAAGAACTTTGGCCTCTCTTAGCTCTTGGGGAAAGAATCTGTCTAAGAAAGCCATGAAAAATTCCTCCTACTTAATAGGACCTGCATCCTCCACCCTCTCAGACTTCAACTATTTGTACCAAGTATGAGCCACATCTTGAAATTGGTATGCGAATAACTTAGCACTCTCAACAGAAAAAACACCCATGATGTCAATGACCTTATGGACCTGGTCAATGAATTCCTGATGGTCTTCATCAGACTTAGACCCAACGAAAGATGGAGGGTTCATTCGGGTGAAGTCCCGAATCTTAGCTGCAGCTGAGTTGACCACTGGATTGGCCGGAATAACTAGTGGCCATTCATTAGAGGCAGCCACAGACTGAGAAAGTGTGGTGAATGCATCCCTAAACTCCGCATAAGAGATATGTTTGCCCAAAGGATATTCTGGCTGAGGAGCTGGTTGATTTTTCCTCTTTGGAGGCATATTCTGAAATAAGAGAAGAATGGATTAGACTGAGAGTTTAACTTGAGGTTATGCTCACTAGCACGACATGAATACTAAATAAGGGAAACTATTCCTAAAACATCTCCTAGTCTCCTATACATAAATATGGCATGCAACGCACCCATGTACAAGACTCCACTAGATGCATCTTTCATACTTCCTAGGACACTATTGAACTTTAGGCTCTGACACCAAGTTTGTAACACCCCTATTTTCTGAACCGAAATGCTACATAGTCCCTATGACCCTGAAGGACCACAACCTAACCCATGACTGATATCTTTACCTATACACTAAATAATATACATGAAGAATGAGGAAAACATGAATAATAGGCCATAAGGTTCAAATAAATAAAGAATCTATCAAAACATAACATTCAGCTGGGGTAAGGAATACCCAAAATAATTGAATCTAAATCAAAACTGAATATAAATCTGAACTAAATTTGAAAGCCTCTAAGTACTATCTGAATAAGGAGATGAAGGAATATGTCTCTAGATAACTCCGTAGAACTAAAAGCTAATTGAGAGAATAAATTAATCAAATCATATCATTCTCGAATGAAGAAGACTCACTGCAACTCGGTATATTAGAATGCTATTGCTACTGTAGATCTGGAGCTCGTATCTCTGGACCTATGGTGTAACATAAAAAGAAAGCACCATAGCAAAAATGCATCAGTACGTGGGGATATACTGAGTATACGAGTGAGGTAGGCTGAATGCAAAAGGGTTTACATACATAAGCAATGCTAACTGGCTAACTGTTATGAATGTGAGAGTGCAAACATACATGCATAGTAACTGAGATCGTGAATGTGTGTTAGCTAAATCTGCACGCTAATACATGGTTTACTAATAACTAATCATGACTAATACTTTAGTTTTGATAACATGGGTGACTATATATGACAGTACTGAATTTGATGGAACTATTTGAGTTCTGTACTATAATTAAATTTACTATATCTAACAGTCCTGATATACTGAAATTTGAAGAACTATCTGAGTTCTTTTACGAAGACTGATGCTAAAACTATGGTAGATAGTTGTTTAACCGACATGCCCTATATGTGCCATTATGGCTAAGCTGGGGTCCAATCTCTGCCCTGACTGGAAGGGTGTCAATACCGCGCCACTGGTAAGGACAATATATGAGCAACCCTTATATAAAAGATAACTCTAGTGAGATTGGTGGGAACCCTCATATAACAGGTTAAGCCACCTTATCGATCCTCATGTAATAGGCTGCGATGTCTCAACCTATGCTGGCTACATAGTTCTAGAATGCAAGGATGACTGCTAAGAATCACACCCTCATATAACAGGTGCGTTCCTATCCTTGGGTTCGCTCGGTGCTAACTTCTACTCCCATCTGAAGAGTCTGAACTTGAGGAACTGACTGTACATGGACTTAACTTACTAAATTCCGTTAGCTGATGGAATACTTCTGATATTTGATAACTGACTAAGGTCCTAAGGTTTTCTTGAGTCACATAATTGACTGATTTCTATTGATTTATGGCTTGATTTTTGAGATCATGAAACATGACAAGGCTCTAGGCACACAACTATATTTTTTGGGTACAAGTACCCCCAGGACTCAATGGAAGGAAACTGACGCATGTGACTGACTTGAGTACGTGACCAACATCAACAATCCATAATATCATAACTTGGAAAATTCAATCAAGTGCATGGATATCATACATTTTGTACATAAGTAGGATTTGCAAGCAAGCATGGAATAATCTCATAAGACTAGTTGATGAACATCCCAACAACATTTACAAGACACAATATCAACACGAAAATTATTGGAACATAGGGGATATCATGAATCCTTCACTTAGTCACAATTTAGCTATATTGCATGATTTCTAGTTCCTTAGGCGTTTTATCAAACACCTTGCATTCACTCTTTTATGGCATAGGTATATTTATCAATTCGACCATCTTAATCCATCCAAAATTTATGGGTTTTAACTAACCTATTCACATCCTTTATGAAAACACATCAAGATACAACCTTGAATATAAACAACAATCATCAACATGAATATAGTCATAATATGACAAGGAAATCACAATTCATAATTTAAAACATGATTCTTAAGCTCCATGGATGAAAGGGACCTATGTATGAACACTACGCATACCTTAGTGATTGAATCTTGAAAGAGATCTAATGTTTTTGAAGGTTCTTGAAGAATTCCTTAGGCTTGCTCTTGAGGTGATGATGTTGATATAAAACCCTAATCTTGTGGTTGAGAGTGTATGAGAGTGGTCTTTGAGATGTTTAACTAAAGATAATAGAAGATAATACGCTCCTTGAGAGTTATAAGTCATGGGAAGTGAAGGGAAAAGACCAAAATACCCTTACTAAAATGTCCCTCAATTACTAGGAAAATAGCTGATGACATTCATGACAAGCCGTTATACTGGTGATAGGTCGTCACGAATTATCATCACAAAAAGGTGAAATCTTGGTTTTCTGGTTAAGGTTGACGACATTGGTGATAGGCTATCACAGGCGTGATGTCTTGTCACAAAATATCGTCACTGGGGGTAAAAATCTGCCAAGGGATGACGACATTGGTGATAGGCCATCACGGGCGTGACGACTTGTCACGAATGTCATCACTCAGTTTTTCAGCCTAACTTGCCGGAGTAAAATGGGCATAACTCCTTGCTCCGAAATCAGAGTTAGGAGAAATTGATATCATTGGAAATATAATTGAATTATCTATCTTTTGGTGGGTCATTAGCTTAGATATTCGTAGCATAACGAGAGATATGCTCGTTTGAAGCTGAATATACCAATATCCTTCTCAAGAATTTAATCGGTAAGGAAATGTTTTGATTCGTCTATTAGCTAGGACACTTTTGAGGCCTTAATATGCATCAACCTTGATCATAGAACTACCAAAGAACTAAAATTTATTACTCATGAGTTCGAAGCATAATCCTAAAAATGTCTGAACTTTTGGGGTATTGCAATCTGTCATTTACACATTAAAATAAAAAAAATCTCCCTGTTTTCTTGAAGTTCCATTGGATAAAACTCACTCTTCCCCATTAGTTTATCATATTATTTCCATCAAAAATACTACTTATTCCTTCTCTGAAAATAAACTTCTAAGAGGCCCTAGAGAACTAGTTCAAGAAAACAAGTTGTGTTCCCTCTTTGCGATCTAAATTTCTTCAGCGACTTGTGGTATGTAATACCATCTTTACGTATTCTTCAAACTTCATGTTTACCAATTCAATTTGTTCAAGATGAACTAGAATTTAAGAAACTCTCATACTCCTATTCCTTAATTAAACACATAAAAATGTTTTCCCAGATACTTTGGGTAAGAAAAGAAAAGCAACATCTTTCTTTGTTCATCCTCTTTCATCCCTTTAGCTATTGATATGGTCTGAACCAATTGTAGCTTTATAAGCATTTGTATAACTGGTTGTATGACTATTGTACTGGTTGTATAACTATTCCACCAGTTGTAAGACTGCTTCACTGGTTTCTTTGTACAGTTTTCTTCCTATTTTTGCAAAATTTGACCTGTTGGCCTGTTAAATAGCTGTTTGAAAATTGAACTTCCCATATTGATATTGTTTGATCCTTAGATGGGGATTTTGAGTTCAATCTTTACTGTTAATAACTGCTTTATCTCCTATTGGGATTTCATGTCAATCTGTTTTCTAGTATCTCAGGCAGTAGATAATTTGTAATACAATATCTTAACCCAATCTTCCATGTCAAAATCTCAATCATGCCATACGTGAATGTTTCTATTAAAGTTATAAGATATAATTTATTAAACTCTTAAAAGTATAAGTCTCATTGATGGTCCATAAGAAGGTAACCTTTCCAAAACATTTGTATAACTCTTGGCACTGTGATCTATACATTATGACTTTTCAAGTCTTAGTATAATAGTACCAACTTCACAGGAATTCCCATTGACCTAATCGGTACTTAATAATATTAATATGAATATTTTTCCAATAATGCTTCCAATCATGTACATGAATTATATCATATCGAACCATGAAATTACCTATCATGAATCTCTAATATTCATAGTGTTAACTCATGAATATGAACCTATTATGGTTAAATCTCAATATGAACCTAAAGTGGCTATAAATAATTATGAGCCTAAAAAGGTTAAACCATGACAATGAACCTAAAAAGTCTATACTATGAACATGAACATAACAAGACTAATATTTTGATCAAGAACTAATCAGATAAACAAGATAACTCATGAGAATAAAGGAGTTAGTTAGTTGACCATGAAGGCATAGATTGAAACCACAAAACCCCAAAACTATGTTTACAGACATAGGAAGTGTAATTCCCCAAAGATTTCTAGCAAATTTTGTCCCAAGAAGGCCTAGTATTAGCTTATAAAGTGAAGGATAATTATTTCATGAGGAATTTTCAAGATTTTCACTTGTTTTTCATGTGGAAAATTCAATAATCCTTCCATCAATATATGATTTGTTGATAACACCCAAACTACAGCTCTCATTAAAAAGTGTAAGCGGTCGATGTCAAATATAGAACCCAACTGGGTTGGGTGTCGAATCCCACAGGGAATACTTGGTCACTAAGTGTTGCAACTATTAGTAGACTGTTGGTCGAAAATTCCACGGAAAGGGGGATTTTGGGTTTGGCGTGCACTACTATTATTAAAGTAATGATGGAATGCTTTGTTTAGTAAGATTTAATCACAGAGAGTAATAAGTTAGGGTTATGTCTACCTTATGAGTTCTACGTATCTATTAACTATGAGTAATGCGGAATTTAGACATGCATGCACTTATAGAGAATCGTATTCTAATGGTAAATCCTAGTGTTTCTCAACCATCAAGGATTATTTCGCTTTAGCTCTCTCGAGCCTAAATTGTATAACGAATGGTATAAACTATACAAGAAATTTAATCCGGTTAAGGCATTAACGTGTAAATAGGGGTTGGTAACCCTATTTCCTTGTCTCGCTCTCTTTTCCAAACATGTAACTTTTTTCTCAAACAAGTTAATGCTAAACTGGCGTAATCCCTATGTTTGCAACCATAAGAATTCAATTAAAACGAAGAGAGTAATGATATAAGTAGCATAAACATCAAGAATTCACAAAATCATAGTAATAGATAGTATCTCACAAGGTTTTCATAACCCAAACAGAGAAGTTTAGCTACTCATGATTACAACGGAAATCACAATAGACATAATCATCATACCACAACCTAGAATAATCTTCGCGATGGGATGATTCTAACGTCAAAGAGGAGATTGGCGTTTTCTTCTCTTCCGTTCCCAAGTGTAGCGTGTTTCTCTATTCTAAACTTACAGAATCTGTAACGTGAATAATGAAAAGTGCTGAATGATAATGATCGAATGAATGCTGAAAAATTCAGCAAATAAGGTTTTTATAACATCCTTGTCCTACTAAGTTATTGCTGCACCCCTAAGTATTTAAAAATACTGCTTTTGCCCGGGACAAATTCTCTATGCGTCACATTCAGTCCACAAGCTTCCTAAAGCTGCCTTCCCTCTTATGTGAAGTTTTCCTTTGCTGCCCAAAGGTCCACAAAGTGCTGAAATCTTCATCATTAATACTTGAAAACATGCGAATCACATAGGTTAGCTCACTTACAGGAAAATGGACTAAAAGTGCAGGAATTATATATTTTATCCTCCAAACTTAGCCTAAAATATGGGTAAATTATGGTTCTTAGGGGTATAAATACGCCCAACATCACCACCCCACACTTAAGGCTTTGTTCGTCTTCGAACAAAATATTACGTCCATGCAATCATCTAACTAGAATATCACAGCAGAAACACAAAATGTTCAACAAGACAGGCACGACAATTATTAACAAAGAGTAGTTTTCTTAATCACTACTAGAAACAATTCAACCTCCAACCTAGACTCGTGATGATGGTTAATTCGTATCCACAAGTTAAGGCACAAAGAATCATACAAAACTACCCAACAATCATCAACCATGTGTGTCTCACATAATATATTACCCATAATCACTCACAAGTTTTGCATTTTTTGAAACATGGGTATAAGACTCTCCTTGCTCTCTCTCTCACAAAGAATTCATATATTGCAACTGATGACCATAGGCTTGCCCTTAGTGTAATGCTCCACTAATATCAGAATGCTAAGCTTAGGATCAAATAGGTCTTTACAGGGTTGTAATGTAGGCTAAGGGATAGGTAGGACTATTTTGGCCAGAAATAGTAACTATGTTCCCTAAGCGCTTTAATAAACTACAATATGTCATTAACACTCTCTTTTAAACAACCCCTCTACTTTTCTTTCATCTACCAACCTCTTTTCACCTATTTTGTTATTCAATCATAAACACAAAGATGAGAATATACAACTCTCTTATTTTTTTTTCTATTATTTTATTTATTTATTTATTTATATTTTTTTTTCTTTTTTTTTTATATAAAGCACCTCTATGATAGCCACTCTTTTTCACAGCAATTTCAAGTACCAATATACTCTGAGGTATCACTCTCACCATTTTCCTCTTATTTTATCACATGACTCTACAATTTTAAGCGCTTAGGAATTTGGATCAAATTATGGTCTTAAAAAAATGGATTAGGCTACATATGAGGCTGTCAAAGAAAATAGCTAAAGGCTCAAAGGGGGTTAACTAGGGTAATGTACACAGGTATGTAAAAAGAAGGTAAACAATTACAGGCTGCCAAAGAAATGCCTAAATCATCTCCTAAACTGACACTCTTTATTTCGCTTTACACACACACCAGGCAAGTTCTAGCATCAGTCACAACACAGAATATACTATAACCTCACACACACAAGGCACATGGTCAACTTTATTGGGAGCAGTATACACTCTTGACCCAACAGATGAAGGAATTAAACCACACAAATATCACACAGTGAGTCACACTTAGAGCCTAAACATCTCAATAGTAATGATTTTAGCACAAACTCTTGTCATAATACCATGCCTCCTATCAGAACAATTTCATGCAAAATCTAAAGAAATCTAAAAATCTAAAAATTTAACTACAAACAAGAATAAATGCAGGCAAAGAAGTACAATACAGCATACAAATACCAGCACCCCATACTTAGATGGGACACACCGTCCTCAGTAGAAAATAAATAAGGAAAACCTGATTAGTCGGACTCCTCCTCTATGTTTGGGGTCATACCCCCTGCATCGGAATCATCATCAGAGTTGTCATCCTCAGAGTTTCCTCAAAATGTACCCCACTTGATCCCAAAAGTGCATCGAGGTATTTGTAGAGAGGAGGACTCAGCTTGCTCTTTTCTTCCCCTTTTCTGACCTTTCTATGAGGTGGACACTTTTTCTTTTCCTTATCGTCCTTTTGGTGCCATTCTACCTGAGATTAAAATAGAGTCATGTTAGCTTTATCTCGGAAGATTCAATCAACAAACAAATAGTAGTGGTGCCACCCCACACTTAATTTGTTGGCACATACTACTTAAGTGAATGATGTCAATTACTCAGACTTCATCGACATACATTTAGGCGATATGCTCCAACAACATCTTCAGCATAGTCATACTTTCATGTCATCTTAACTATCCTTTCTAATTCTATTTCATGTAATCTTTTCTATACTTTCATGTTTGGATGAATGCACTTTTTGAACAAAACTACCACATAAGGATCGTACCACAAATAGAAACAAGTTATTGCATAGGCATAATCACACCATCTTATGCTTGTGGTCAGTCATAATCGGTATCTCGATAAACGAGTCATTCAAACATTCAAGTTTTCAGCTTACAAGATTATTTACTAACTTCACAATTTTGACTTCATAAAACTATGAAAGTGTATAACAATCAAATACAAGTCGGAACAAAGTCAAGAACACCCACACGTATTCTTTCACTCAACTAGATGTATCAAAACAAACCAATGACCTTCTAATCACCAACACCACTTCAAAATCTAACAAATCATTATAACCATAGCATTTCAACAACTACGGAATATAAAAGAATAACTTACTTGGTGATGGATCCGAAAGATGAACTTGCAAGACTAGATGAGCAAAAAGAAAGATTTTGAGAGAATGGGGAAGCTTGGGCGGCGCCTATATAGAGCAAACAATTGCATTTTGTTCTAAGGGTGAAGATCTATTTATAGACTAAGCCATGGGTCAGGTTTGATCCAAGTAAAATCGGGTTAGGAGACACAAAATGACAAGTAGGTGGCGCCTAATGCTTTGCCTATGCTTAGCACAGGTGGCGCCTTTTGCTTTGCCTAGTTGGGCATAGGTGGCGCCTATGCTATTGCCTAGTTGAGCAAAGGCGGCGCCTATGCTATGGCCTAGTTGAAACAGTGAGCATAGGCAATGGCATAGGCGGCGCCTATGGTATTGCCTAGATTTGCATAGGCCTTGCCTTGTCCATTGCTTTGATTTATATATGCCTTGCCTTATCCATTGCCTAGTTGAGGCAGTGAACATAGGCAATGACCTAGGCCTTGCCTTGTCCATTGCCTAGATTTGTATAGTCCTTGCCTTGTCAATTGGCTAGTTGAGGCAGTGAGCATAGGCAATGTCATAGGCCTTGCCTTGTTCGTTGCCTAGATTCGCATAGGCAATGCCTAACTGATAGCCTTTACTCCTTCATTCCTAACTTACCACCTTTAACATGACTCACTTTCAAATCAAAATTTTGGGATTAATCCTCTCCTTTGTACATCTTGCACCTACACTTAATCAAAAACAACAAAAACGATTAGAAGGATGGGTTGCCTCCCACCAAGCGCCTTAGTTTTGGTCGTGGCTCGACTCTTCTTTTTGGATTTTTTTATTTAACAAAAATAAACTCCTAGTAAAATAAAATGATTAAAAATGATGGGTTGCCTCCCATCTAGCGCTTGATTTATTGTCGCTGCACGACATAGTTATCTCGATTACTTAGACTTCATCGAGATATATGGTGGCCATGCATTTTATCGAGTCAAGAGGACCAATATATGGCTTCACTCGTTGGCCATTTACCTTAAAGACACCACCATTATTGTCTTCTAACTCTACTACTCCAGACGAGTAGACTTGGCTAATTCTGAATGGACCAAACCATTTAGACTTCAACTTACTTGGAAATAGCTTCAGTCTGGAGTTGAAAAGAAGTACCATATTACCCTTCTAAAAGTTTCATTGGATAATCCACCGATCATGGTACTTTTTCATCCGTTCCTTGTAAAGGTTTGCCCTTTCATACACATGTAGATGGAATTCATCCATCTCATTCAGCTGTTCCAATCTCAGATTAATAGCATCATCCCAATTCAGGTTAAGTCGCTTCAACGCCCACAATGCTTTATGTTCGAGCTCAATTGGCAAGTGAGAAGCTTTCCCATAAACTAGTTGGTATGGGGACATGCCAATTGGTGTCTTGAACGCAGTCCTATAAGCCATAAGGCATCGTCCAGCTTCCAAGACCAATCTTTCCTACTAGCATTTACAGTCTTAGCAAGGATCAGCTTGATCTCTCGATTAGAAACCTCTACCTGCACACTAGTTTGTGGGTGGTAAGGTGTAGCTACCTTATGTTGCTTGACCCCATATTTCACCAACACGGCTCTGAACAACTTGTTGCAAAAGTGTGATCCCCCATCGCTTATGATGGTACGTGGTACCCTAAAACGAGATAAGATATTTCTCTTTAAGAATGCTACATCATGCTTACCTTCATTATCAGCCAGTGCTACTGCTTTGACCCATTTGGATACATAATCCCCAGCAACTAAGATATATTTCATCCCAAATGAACTCACAAATGGGCCCATGAAATCAATACCCCATACATCAAATAGCTCTACTTCAAGAATTTTAGACATGGGAATCTCATGGTGTTTCAAAATCGCGCCTTGCCTCTGACACTGGTCATATCTCCTAACAAAATCGTAGGCATCCTTGAATAATGAAGGCCAATAATAGCCTCTTTGCAATACCTTCCTGGCTGTCCGATCCCCTGCGTGATGACCCCCAACTTGGGAAGCATGACTTGCTTCCAATATTCTAGGCACCTCTACATCTGGGACGCAACGCCTAATAACACCATCAGCACATCGTCGAAAAAGATATGGTTCATCCCAGAAGTAGTGTTTCACATCATGCATGAATTTTCTCTTTTGATGAAAGGAGAGATTCTCAGGCATCACTCTACTTACCACGTAGTTCGCAAAGTCTGCAAACCACGGTAAGTCTTCCACCATAGTGGCTAGGATCTCCTCGCCGGGAAATGCATCATCAATCTCAAGGTCGGGTTGCGCTATATGCTCACTCTCAAGTCTAGATAGATGATCAGCTACTTGGTTTTCGCAACCTTTTGTATCCTTTTAACTCAAAATCAAATTGTTGAAGAAATAACACCCACCAAATTAGCCTTGGCTTAGCATCCTTCTTTGCCATTAAATATCTCAGTGCCGCATGATCTGTATGAACCACTACTTTGGTTCCCAACAAGTAAGCACGGAACTTTTCAAAAGCATAAACAACTGCTAGAAGCTCTTATTCCGTGATGGTATAGTTCTTCTGGGCTCCATTCAAGGCCTTGCTCGCATAGTAGATTGGATGAAATAGCCGTTCTCTTTTCTGACCAAGTACAGCACCCAAAGCTACCCCGATTGCATCACATAACTTCAAACGGTAGAGACCAATCAGGTGCTACAATAATAGGAGCTTCAACTAACTTCCCTTTGAGGCATTCAAATGCCTTCAAGCAATCTTCACCGAAGTCAAACTTTGCATCCTTCTCCAAAAGTTTGCATAATGGACTAGCAATCTTGGAGAAGTCTTTAATAAACCTTCGATAAAAACCTGCATGACCGAGGAAACTACGAACTCCCTTTACAGAAATTAGAGGTGGTAGTGTCTCGATAACTTCGATCTTGGCTCAATCAACCTCAATTCCTCTTTCGGAGACTTTATTCCCAAGAACAATGCCTTCCTTAACCATAAAATGACGCTTCTCCCAATTTAGCACCAAGTTGAATTCAACACATCTCTGCAACGCCATACTTAGATTCGCCAAGCACGATTCAAATGACTCACCCACAACTGAAAAATTGTCCATGAACACCTCCAAGGTGTCTTCAACCATATCAGAAAAAATGGATATCATACAACGCTGGAAAGTGGCAGGTGCATTACATAGCCCAAATGGCATACGTTTGAAGGCAAACGTACCATACAGGCATGTAAAAGTGGTCTTCTCTTGATCCTCAAGAGCAATGAAAATATGATTATAACCGGAATAACCATCTAAGAAACAAAACCATCCTTTCCCTGCCAATCGATCAAGCATTTTGTCCATGAATGGCATTGGAAAGTGATTCTTTAGCGTCCATAAATTCAGCTTCCGGTAGTCCATACACACTCTCCACCCTGTGACAGGTCTGAGTGGAATTAGCTCATTCTTTTCATTTGCAACTACCATCATGCCCCCTTTCTTGGGAACACATTGTACCGAACTCACCCATTTACTGTCTGAGATTGGATACACCACCCCTGCATCTAACCACTTAATAATTTCTTTCTTCACCACCTCTTGTATAGGTGGGTTCAAGCGTGGTTGATGCTCAATGGTGGGCACGCAATTTTCTTCAAGCTGAATCTTGTGCATACATATTCCAGGAGGGATACCAATTACATCAGCAATAGTCCAACCCATGGCTCTCTTGTACCTCTTCAGAACAGAGATGAGAGCCGCTACTTGCTGCTCACCCAAATCAGCCGCAAAAATAACTGGAAGCGTATTTCCACTTCCCAAAAATGCATACTTTAGGTGACTGGGCAGCTCCTTCAATTCTAGCACTGGTGGCTCTTCAATGGATGGTTTCGCTGGTGGTGAGGGTCGATTCTTAAGATCAAGGTCCAGCTTTATAGGAGCATGAGAATATGACCCTAATCCTGTTAAAGAACAAATAGTTTCTTCATACTCTTCAATAGCTTCACCCTCAAAATTCATAAGGACAGCAGCCAATGGCTCAACAATAAGTGGTTTCTCTATATATAATTCTTCCTCCTTTTCATAATAAACATCCACTACAGAGAATACGTTCATATCTTTGGGCTGCTTCATTGCTTTGCATACATCAAAGCGGACCACTTCCTCATTCATCCGAAATAAAAGCTCATTAGCTCTTAAATCAATAAGCACACTTCCAGTTGCGAGGAAAGGACGCCCCAAGATTATGGGAACTTTAGAATCCATCTCACAATCCAAAATCACAAAGTCTGCAAGAAAGATGAAGGTAGAAACTTTCACCAGTACATCATATAAGATACCAACAGTTCATTTTACCGACCTATCTGCCATCACAAGCTGCATATTGGTTGGTGTAGGATCACCCAACCCCAACTTTCTATAAATAGATAGCAGCATCAAATTGATGCTAGCTCCCAGATCGCATAATGCCTTGGTGAAATCCAAAGATCCGATAGTGCAAGGAATAGTGAAAGCACTAGGATCTGCCTTCTTCTGAACTAATGATCTTGTAGTGATTGCAGTGCAATGATGAACATTATCTGCCAGCTCATAGCTTGCTGCCCGCTTCTTCGTTAGAAGGTCCTTCATGAATTTAGCATACCCAGGCATCTGTTCCAACACCTCCACCAAAGGAACATTAATAGTCAGCTGCTTCAGCATAGTCATAAATTTACTGAACCTGGTGTCATCAGCTATCTTCTTCAGTCTCTGAGGAAACGGTGGTGGTGGAAGAGGAATAGTTTTCTCCACCACTTCCTTTTTATCTTGCATCCGATTATCGATCTTTTTCAGACTGCAGACATCTAGGGGTAATATCATGAGCATTCTCTTCAGCTTCTACCGCATTATCACAATCTGCTGCAATAACATCCTTTGCTATATCATCAACTACTTGCTTGCCTTTGGATGGATTCTCCAACACTTTACCACTCCGGGTAGTAATATCCATACATGATCCATCATTCCTTGGATTTTTCACAGTGTCACTAGGTAAAGTACCAACCTTTCTTTGGTTGAATGTTGCTGATAATTGACTCAATTGTTGCTCCAGCTATTTTATTGCAGTGGAATGAGAGTCAACCAATTGATGTATTGAGGACAAATCATTCTTTACCTCAGTTACTCCCGTGTTGGTTGCCTCCACTCCTTTCAACAGCTTAGCCATCATATCTTCCATGGACATCTTCCCAGAGCCAGATGCCACAGCCTCACGATTTCCAGGGGGAACATACAAACCACTCCTGTCAGACTTATTCTTCCAACTCCCTTGATCGCGGTCCTTGTATCCAGATTTTTCATAATAGTTCCGACCTTGGTTTCCTTGGGCATTGCCTCAGAAACCCCCTGATTATTCAAGTAATTTGCTTCTTCCTCAGAATCGGAGTAATCTCTTCCATGTGATACAACAACCTTGACTTTTTTGGTCTTCCCTGATAATAAATACTTGGTAAAAAGATCCATCTGTGTTTTCATATGCACCATATCCTGGTCACATTCCTCTTCTCTTTGCCTTTGTTCTGCAGTCATGCCAATAGATACAGTAGAGCTTGCTACCTCAGAATCCCTGGTATGCCAAGCTCTACTCTGCTTTGTCATACGATCCAGCATATTACTTGCCTCAATAAAAGTATGGTCCATGAATGACCCACCTGCAGCATTATCAACCACTGGCTTTGTCACCGAGTTCAAAGCCCTGTATAATATTTCCATCAAGTGGATATTGGTCATCTGATGATTTGGGCACCGCATAAGCTTCTTTTTGAACCTCTCCCATGTTTCGTGGAGAGCTTCAGTTGGAAGCTATCGAAAATTGCTGATCTCATCTCTCAATTGTGCTCTGTTGGATGGCGGAAAGAATCTTTCTAGGAAAGCGTCTTTCAATTGCCTCCAATTAGTAATAGAATCAGGAGTTAGCCCGTTCAACCATAGAGTTGCCTCTCCAGATAGAGACAATGGAAATAAGCACAGCCGAATTGCATTCTGTCCAACTCCTGGATTGTCAAACGACTTGCATGTTGAGATAAAATTAACCAGATGCATGTTCGGATCATCGCCTGCAAGTCCACCAAATAACCCCTTGAGCTGGAATAGCTGAATCATGGTGCTAGTGATATTGAACTTGGCTCCGGGTGCCAAGGGAAAATGAATAATAGCCCCTGTGGCACCAGCCCCATCCATATTGTCATCATCATCATCATCAAAAAGAGCCTGCACAGCTCGTCGTTCAGGTCTCATTCTATCTTGACGATCTCTCCTATTCACAGGCGCTGCCACCTCATCTGCACGCGATAGATTAAGTAACTCATCATCGCCCAGGTCCTCTTCATCAGGATTCTTTGCCTGACCAGGGTAATCAATATTCTGTTGATGTACTTGAGCAGCTGCCAATGCAGCTAATCTAGCTTGCCCCAGTTGAGCAGCCCTTCTTTCAATATCTCGTTGTGTATCCATTCTGCCAATAAGTTATGGTTCAGGGTTTATAGGTAATAATGGCTAACCAGATCTTCGTGTATTTGGCATGCACTCCACTAAAACTGAACAAAACAAAAACAACAAACAAAAATTAAAATTTGAGAATCTTTGACCAAGGGTCTAGTAATTATCACAAACTTAGTTGACAACCGTATTCCCCGGCAACGGCGCCAAAATTTGATAACGCCCAAACTACAGCTCGCATTAGAAAGTGTAAGCGGTCGATGTCAAATATAGAACCCAACTGGGTTAGGTGTCAAATCCCACAGGGAATACTTGGTCACTAAGTGTTGCAACTATTAGTAGACTGTTGGTCAAAAATTCCATGAAAAGGGGGGATTTTGGGTTTGGCGAGCACTACTATTATTAAAGTAACGATGGAATGCTTTGTTTAGTAAGATTTAATCACAGAGAGTAATAAGTTAGGGTTTTGTCCACCTTATGAGTTCTATGTATCTATTAACTATGAGTAATGCGGAATTTAAACAAGCATGCACTTATAGATATTCGTATTCTAATGGTAAATCCTAGTGTTTCTCAACCATCAATGATTATTTTGCTTTAGCTCTCTCGAGCCTAAAGTGTATAATGAATGGTACAAACTCTCCAAGAAAGTTAATCCGGTTAAGGCATTAACGTGTAAACAGGGGTTGGTAGCCCTATTTCCTTGTCACGCTCTCTTTTCCAAACATGTAACTTTTCTCTCGAACAAGTTAATGCTAAACTGGCGTAAACCCTATGTTTACAACCGTAAGAATTCAATTAAAATGAAGAGTGTAATGATATAAGTAGCATACACATCAAGAATTCACAAACTCATAGTAATAGATAGTATCTCACAAGGTTTTCATAACCCTAACAGAGAATTTTAACTACTCATGATTACAACGGAAACTACAATAGACATAATCATCATACCACAAACTAGAATAATCTTCGCGATGGGATGATTCTAACGTCAAAGAGGAGATTGACAATTTATTCTCTTTCCGTTCCCAAGTGTAGCGTGTTTCTCTATTCTAAACTTATAGAATCTGTAACGTGAATAATGAAAAGTGCTGAATGATAATGATCGAATGAATGCTGAAACATTTAGCAAATAAGGTTTTTATAACATCCTTGTCCTACTAAGTTACTGCTGCACCCCTAAGTATTTAAAAATACTACTTTTTCCCGGGACAAATTCTCCATGCATCACATTCAGTCCACAAGCTTCCAAAAGCTGCCTTCCCTCTTTTGTGAAGTTTTCCTTTGATTCCCAAAGGTCCACAAAGTGCTGAAATCTTCATCATTAATACCTGAAAACATGCTAATCACATAGGTTAGCTCACTTACAGGAAAATGGACTAAAAGTGCAGGAATTATATATTTTATCCTCCAAACTTAGCCTAAAATATGGGTAAATTATGGTTCTTAGGGGTATAAATACGCCCAACATCATTTGCTTAAATTTGATAAACGGGTAAGAAGTTATAACTATTTCAATTTCCCATCATAAAACAACACCATGTTAGTTAGTGGTGCATCGCCCCACAGGAGGAAAAGATATTTGGAAATTTCTTGCAGGTATCTGCTATTATGGCGCGTTGTGCCAGCACTCAAATTTAGAATTGTCCTTTTTCTAGTGTCTCAGTGGGATTTCCCCTGCGTCGCGCCAAAGGTCCAGGTCACGAAGGAAGGGGCAATACGATGGCTTCGCGTCATGCCATACCCCAATTTCCCAATTGTCAATTTCCAGTGATACAACACAATAATGTTGTGTCACGCCAGGGGCCATTATGGGAAAATTTTACTAAAATTAAATGATGCGTCTAGGGTTAAAAGGGTCAATTTTCTACCCCTATTTAAACCCAATAACACGTGATTTAGCTATTCTTCACCTAAAATGTACTATTTTATCTCAAGTTTCTATCAAGAACTAGCTAGGGTTTCTATTGGAGATTCAAATTCAAAAGGTTTCACCATTAATCTTCACAAAATCACGAACTAAGGTATGCATAGTGTTCATTCATGGACTACTTTCATCCATGAAGCCCAAGAACCCCATTTCTAAATTCAAGTTATGGATTGTCTTATAAAGTTCATGATTGGGCTGTTTTTGTTCGTGTTGATAATGAGTAATTGAGT
This sequence comes from Capsicum baccatum var. pendulum, assembly GCA_030864225.1. NCBI lineage: Eukaryota > Viridiplantae > Streptophyta > Magnoliopsida > Solanales > Solanaceae > Capsicum > Capsicum baccatum. The sequence continues at coordinate 252,552,137 of CM061558.1, forward strand.
TGTATTCGATGAATGAGTGTTAAATTCCATATGGGTTGATTTGTAATGGTATAGATTCATGAAACCCTAGGACTAAAACCTTGAATGATTAAATTAGAATTGAATCACGATAGTTAATTGTTGTATGATGTTGTTTACACATTTTATGCCTACTATGTGTTTGGTTGAATGCCTAGATGAAGGAAGAGTGTTTAATTAGAATGATATCATGAAATACCCATGTACGTACAAGCGTATGCCTATCACATGTTTGATGAAATGCTTCAGCAAATGTATTATGATGATTATTATGTATTCAAGTAAGTTGTGCTTTGTCAATTTCCTTCTATCGAGTCCTGGGGGTACTTGTATCCAAAACATTAGCTGTGTACCTAGAGCTATGTCATGTTTTCATGATACTTTTAGTCAAGCTATGAATCCTTAGACTTCATATAGTCTTATGAATGTGGAAAAATCTCCATGATCTCATGACTCAGTCAGTTGTCAAATATCAGTAGTATTCCGTTAGTCAACAAAACTTAGTAACTCAACTCATGTTTAGTTCAGTAAATCATGTTCAATATCCATTCAGATGGGAGTAGGAATTAGCACCGATTGAACCCAAGAATGGGGACACATACTATCAGATGAGGGTGTAATCCTTAGAAGTCATCCTTACATTATAGAACTATGTAGCCAACATCGGTTGAGATATCAACACTATCCGATGAGGGTTGATGAGGCGGATAAGCACTGTCAGATAAGGGCCCCACCATTCTCTTTTAGGGACACTATCAGATAAGGGTCACCCACAACTTTTCCTTACCAGTGGTGCGGTATTAACACTTTTCCAATTAGGGTTACAAATTGGACCCCAACTCATCTATAATGGCGTATCAGGGGTATGTCGGTAAAATACTATCTCCCACAGTTTCATTACAAGTCTTAGTAAAATAACTCAGATAGTTCTTCAGATTCAAGACTGTTAGATACAGTTGACTCATATACAGTATGGAACTCAGATAGTTCCATCAGATTCAGGACTGTCAGATACCGTCAACCATATTATCAATTATATTCAGATATAGCTATTTATGCTATCAGTTATATCTGTTATTAGTATGTTATGTCATCAGTATTCAGATTCAGTAATCACGATATTATAGTGTCAGTTATAGTTACGTATTTATGTATGCATTCTCGTATACTTATTAGACAGTCAATTATCATTATTCTTGCATATTAACCCTTACATTAGCCTATCTCACATGTATACTCAGTATATTCTATGTACTGACACATTTGCGCTATGGTGCTTTTTTTTTATGTTACACCATAGGTTCAGAGACACGAGTTCCAAATCAATAATAGATTCCAGTCTGAACAATCAGAATCGAAGTGAGTCCTCATCCTTTAAGGACATGATTATTTCTCCACTATTTCATTGATTAGTTATTAGTTGAATTTAGTTGGGGACATACCCCATCAATTCCTTATCAGATTATTCAGATAGTAGAGGCTTTCAGACTAGATGCAGACTATTATATTTCAGACTTCAGTGTTTACAGATTTGTTTTGGGCATTGTATTACCCCATAGATGTTTTCTCATCCATGTTATTTTCAGTATTTAACCTTATGGACTTTCAGTGCATGTTTGCATATTATTCAGTATTTTATACAGTATATAAGTACAAATATAAATCATGGGTTAGCTTGTGGTCTATAGGGGTCATGAGCACCGTGTAGCATTCTGGTTCAGAAAATTGGAGTGTTAAAAATATGGTATCAGTGCCTAAGGTTTAATAGACTCCTAGGAAGTCTGAAAGCCGCGTCTAGTAGAATTTTGTGCATGGGTATATTGCGTACCAACTTTATGTGCAAGAGCCTATGAGATATTTCGGAATAGTTTCCCTTCTTTTAGTATTCATGTTGTGCCAGCAAGCTTAATCACAAGTCAATCTCTCAGTCTAATCCGCTTCTTCTCTTTATTTCAAAATATACCTCCTAAGAGAAGAAATCAGTTAGCCCCTCAACCCGAAGATCCTTTGGGCGATAATGTTTCTCATGCGAAGTTCAGAACCACATTTACCATTCTTGCTTATTCTGTAGCTACCCTTAATAAGAGACCAGCTATCATTCTGGCATACCTAGTGGCCAACTCAGCTATAGCTAGGATTCGGGACTTAACCCGAATAAATCCTCCGTCCTTCCATGGGTCTAAAGTAGATAAAGACCCTCAGGAATTCATTGATTAAGTTCAGAATGTGACAGACATCATGGGGTGACTACTGTTAAGAGTGCCGAGTTAGGTGCATACCAGTTGTAGGATATGGCTCCTACTTGGATCAAATAGTGGAAGTCAGAAAGGTCAGATGTTGCAAGTTCTATAGAGTGGGAGGAGTTTGTCACTGTACTCTTAGACAGATTCTTTCCCCAAGAGCTTAGAGAGGCTAAGGTACTAGAATTCATTAACCTCAGGTAGGTTAATATGACGGTTAAAGATTATTCTCTAAACTTTACTCAATTAGCCAGAAATGCCCCTCATGTGGTTGTAGACAGCAGAGCCAAGATTAGTAAGTTCTCTTCAGGGGTAAATAATAGTGTGGTTAATGAGTGCAGGTCCTTCATGATAAATAGTGACATTAATTTAGCTAGACTTATGACCCATGCTCAGCAGATAGAGAAGCAGAGGATTAAGCAGAAGGAAAAGAAGAATAAGAAAGCTAGGACAAGTAGCTTCAATTTTAGTCAGCCTAAATCTGAAGAAGGAAACCATTCTCAGTTTTATCCTAAGACATCAGTTCCAGCTCCTTATTCAGCTAGTGCCCCAGCTCCTAATTTCAGAGATAGAGTGCCAGGCTCTAAGTCTCAGTTCAGTGTCAGCAATACCCGAACTAATTCCCTTTGTTTGACTTATGGTAAGAACCACAAGGGTGCTTGTAGAGCTGGCAGTGATGTCTATTTTGATTATGGCAAGCAAAGCCACAGAGTCAGAGACTAACCTTAGTCAGGTTATCACAGTCATCTTCGCTCCTCAGCTTAGTTCGGTCGCCCAAATCAGCAGGGTGCCACCACCAGTGCTACTAGCGGGCAACACCCAAATAGACTATATGCTCTTTAGACCCGACAAGATCAAAAAAATTCTCCTGATGTAGTTACTAGTATGTTACAGATCTTTCATGTGCATGTTTATACTTTGCTAAATCCAGGATCTTCTTTGTCTTTTGTTAATCCCTATATAGAAATTGATTTCAAAATCATTCCCAAAATTCTAGTAGAGACCTTCTCAGTCTCTACTCCAATAAGAAAAACCATTATATCCTGATGGGTATACAGGAACTGCTAGATTATAATATTTAGAAAGTCACTTCAGCAGACTTAGTTGAATTAGAGCTGACTAATTTTAAAGTCATTCTCGGCATGGATTGTCTTTATTCCTGCTATGCCACAGAAAACTACAGAAATAGAATAGTCTAGTTTTAGTTTCCAAATGAATCCGTCCTTGAGTGGAAGGGTAGTGTATCCATTTTTAGGGGTCAACTTATTTCCTACCTTCGGGCAAGGAAAATGATATCTAAAGGATATGCCTATCATTTTGTTTGAGTTAAGGACACTAGTTCTGAAACTCCCAGCCTTGAATCAGTCCCAGTAGTGAATGAATATTCAGATGTCTTTCTCAAAGATCTTCTAGGAATTCCTCCCAAAAGGGAAATAAACTTTGACATAGATCTTCTTCTAGATACTCAACCTATCTCTATTCTGCCATATAGAATAGCACTAGAAAAACTCAGAGAATTAAAAGAACAATTGAAAGATCTCTTTGATAAGGGATTCGTCAAACCCAATGTTTTCCCGTGGGGTTCACCAGTCTTATTTATGCGCAAAAAAGATAGTTCTCTCAGAATGTGCATTGATTACCATTAAATTAATAAGGTCATAGTCAAGAAAAAGTATCCTCTTTCCAGAATCAATGACTTGTTTGACCAACTTCAGAGCGCCAGCTATTTCTCTAAGAAAAACCTCAGATTCGGCTATCATCAACTCAGAGTTAGAGAAAGTGACATTCCAAAAATAGCTTTCCATACTCGGTATGTTTACTTTGAATTCTTAGTCATGTCATTTGGTTTTACTAATGCCCCAATAGCTTTCATGGAGTTGATGAACCACGTGTTCAAGCAGTACTTGGACATGTTCATCATAGTCTTCATATATGATATTCTGGTCTATTCCCGCACTGAGCGCAATTATGTAGACCATCTTAGAACAGTACTTTAGACTCTCAAAGATCATCAACTATTCGCCAAACTCAGTAAGTACAAATTTTGGCTAAGGTCAGTAGCATTCCTTGGTCATATCATTTCTGGTGATGGCATTAGAGTTGATCCTCAAAAGACTAAAGCTGTAAAAAACTGGCCAAGACCTGTATCTCTATCGAATATCAAGAGTTTCTTGGGTTTGGATGGCTATTACAGATGGTTTGTTGAATGATTTTCATCTATTGAATCCCCTATGTCCAGATTGACTTAGAAGAAAGTCAAATTTCAGTGGTCAGACCCTTGCGAGAAGAGTTTTCAGGAGTTGAAAACATTACAGAGTTTGTGGCTAAGTGCTCTATATGTCAGCAAGTTAAGATAGAGCATCAGAAGCCTAGTGGGTCCATATAGGAGTTCAGTATTCCTACTTAGAAGTGGGAAGTTGTTAACATAGACTTTATGATGGGTTTGCCTCGAACTCATCATCAGCATGATTCAATCTGGGTAATTGTAGACAGAATGACCAAATTAGCTCATTTCCTTCGAGTTCATACCTCTTAGTCAGTCGAGGATTACGCCAAACTCTATATCAAGGATTTGGTAAAATTGTACGATGTTCTATTATCCATTATCTCAGATAGAAATATCCAGTTCACCTCTCATTTTTGGAAAGCATTACAAAAGGGTCTCAATACCCAAGTTTATCTTTGTATAGCCTTCCATCCTCAGATAGATGGTCAAGCAGGAAGGACTATTCAGACTTTAGTAGATATGCTAAGGGAATGTGCAATTGATTTCAAGGGAAGTTGGGATGAACACTTGCCTTTGATTGAGTTTGCATACAACAACAACTATCATTCTAGTATTTAGATGGCTCCATTCGAAGCTCTCTATGGTAGGAGATGTAGATCTCCAATTGGTTGGTTCAAAGTTAGTGAGGCCTCAATCATAGGTCCTGACTTAGTATTCAACAACTTAGAAAAAGTTTATTTAATTAGAGAAAGACTCTGGGCTGCTCAGAGCCGACAAAATTCTTATGTAGATATTCGTAGAAAAGATCTTGAGTTTGAGGTTAGTGATCATGTCTATCTAAATATATCTCCCATGAAGGGAGTGAAGTGATTCGGCAAGAAGGGAAAGCTCAGTCCCCGATATATCGGTCCCTTCAAGATTCTTAGTCGTTTTGGTAAGGTAGCTTATGAGCTCGAATTGCCTTCAGATCTAGCCTCAATTCATCTATTCTTCCATTTCTCTTTGCTAAAGAAGTGTATAGGTGACCCACCAGTGGTATTCCCTATTCAGAGCATTAATGTTAAGAACAGTCTCTCTTATGAAGAGATTCTAGTCAAAATCTTAGACTATCAGACTCATAGATTGAGGAATAAAGAAGTCCCTCTAGTTAAAGTTCTTTGGCGAAATCAGTCCATCGATGGAGCTACTTGGGAATCAAAAGAGGACATGCGTACCAAGTATCCTCACCTCTTTTTCGCCAACTAAGATCAAGCTCAAGGTAATAGTTCTCCTTAAGCTTACTTAGTTTCATGATCAGTGTTCATTACAAACTTGGTATGTAGATTCATGTTCATGTTCCCAGTATAAACTTGGTATCAAGAACCATTGCATATTCAGTCATGCATTTATGTATCAGCTTAGTTATATAATTATGCATCAGAAATACATTCTCATTGTAAGAAACTTAGTTCCTAGGAACATTAAGTAATGCATTCCTTAATCAGTTACACATGCATCAAATATGCTTAATCAGTATGTTATGTTTAGCTTGCCAGTCATGAGATCATGTTCCAGTTATACATGTTCAGTTCATGTTCAGCTTATTATTTCCCTCTCAGTCAGTCTCATTCGAGGACGAATGTTCTCAATGGGGAGATATTGTAATACCCTGAAAAGTTCTAGGAAATTTCATACTAAGAATGACTAATATTAGATTCTAAAGTGAATGATAATTATTCCATGAGGGATTTTCAAGATTTTAACTTTTTGTCATTTGGAAAATTAAATAATCTTTCCATTGATATATGGTTCACTTAAATCCAATAACCGGATAATAAATTATAACTATTTCAAGTTCTCATTGTAAAACAATGCCATATTTTTCAGTGGTGCGCTGAGCCACAAGAGGAAATGGCATTTGGGAATTTCCAGCAGGTGTCCGCGATTATGGCGCGTCACGCCAACACTCAAATTTAGAATTGTCCTTTTTCCAGTGTCTCAGTATAATTTCCCCCGCGTCACGCCAAATTTCTAGGTCACAAAGGAAGGGGAAACACGATGGCTCCATGTCGCGCCATCCCTCAATTTCCTAATTGTCAATTTCGAATGACACGGGCGCGATAACACCGTGTTGTTCCGGGGGCCCTGTTTGGGAAAATTTTATTGAAATTAAATGACGCATCCAGGGTTAAAAGGGTCAATTTCCTACCCCTATTTAAACCCAATAACACATGATTTTCTATCAAGTTTCTCTCAAGAAAAAGCTAGTGTTTCTATTGGAGATTCAAATTTAAGAATGGGTACACACAGTATCAGATGAGGGTGTGATCCTTAGAAGTCATTCTTGCGTTCCAGAGCTATGTAGCCAGCATAGGTTGAGACATCAATATTGTCCGATGAGGGTTGATGAGTTGGATAAGCACTATCAAATAAGGGCCCCACCATTCTCTTTTAGGGACACTATCAGATAAGGGTCGCCCACAGCTTGTCCTTACTAGTGGTGCGGTATTGACACCCTTTCAATTGGGGTTACAGATTGGACCCCAACTCAGCCATAATGGTGTATCAGGGGCATGTCGGTTAAATACTACCTCCCATTATTTCAGTACCAGTCTCAATAAAAAAACTCAGATAGTTCTTTAGATTTAAGACAGTCAGATACAGTTGACTCAGATACAGTAAGGAACTCTGATAGTTCCATCTGATTCAGGACTGTCAGATAAAGTCTCCCATGGTATCATTTACATTCATATACATCTATTTATGCTATCAGTTATATTATTTATTAGTATATCATGTTATCAGTATTCAGATTCAGTAATTAAGATATCACAATGTCAGTTACAGTTACATATTTATGTATGTATTCTCGCATTCATGATAGATAGTCAGCTAGCATTATTCATGCATGTTAAACCTTGTATTATCCTACCTCACATATATAATTAGTATATTCCATTGTACTAATGCATTTGCGCTATGGTGCTTTCTTTTTATGCTACACCATAGGTTCAGATACATGAGTTCCAGATTAGTAGTAGATTCCAGTCTCAACAGTCAAAATAGAAGTGAGTCCTCATCCTTCAAGGAAATGATTATTTCTCCACTATTTCGTTGACTAGTTTTTAGTTGGAGTTAGTTAGGGAGATGTCCCTTCAACTCCTTATTCATATTATTCAGACTGTAGAGGCTTTCAGACTAGATGCAGACTATTATATTTCAGACTTCAGTGTTTACAGTTTTGTTTTGGTTATTGTATAACCCCATAGATGTTATCTTATGCATGTTATGTTCAGTATTGAACCTTATGGCCTTTCAGTCCATGTTTCCATATTATTCAGTATTCTATGCATTATATCATACATGGGTTAGCTTGTGGTCCTTCGGGGTCATGAGCACCGTGTAGCATTCTGGTTTAGAAAATTGGGGTAATACAGATAGAGATTATTCCTCAAGTTGGATAACTCTTTTTTTCATGTGTCCCAAAAAGGTGATAACCATGGATACGTGCTAGCAAATTATGTCATATCATGTTCTATGCCTGGAAAGGTGTAGGATGGATGAGCTGATCGGTTCGAGATCAGACTCCATGTGCTCACATGGTGGTTTATGACGATCCACTACTTTCTCCCACAAATAATCAAAGGAATTAAATCTACCTTACTTAGTTAATTATAAATTGAGTTTGTATTCTTGTTCCTTTCTAGTTGTCATTATTTACATTTGAATTTTATTATCATTTCTAATCTCTTGATGTACTGCCTTCCTAAAATAGTTTTACATATCAATACATTCCACGTATTGACCGTCTTCGGTGCTACATCATTTCATGATGCATGTTCTTAATCTCAAGTCCACAATCAGGCGCATCATTAAGATTATCATCTTCTTCTATTAGTGAGCCTCCTTTCTACCTAGGGAAAATTTAGATATGATAATTTCTATATGTTCCTTCAGTATGAGGGTATGCTGGGGCCTTTTCCCAACAGTTATAGTTAGTCTTTAGAGGCTTCACAGACTAGTTTAGTTGTCAAATAGATCTTGTAATTCTTAGTCTTATTTATCATGACAATTGTAGGTTCAAACGTTATGTGATATTAATGAACATTAATGAAAGACATTATCCTTCCAGAAATCGTATTTTATATTATTTCCTCTCTACTTATTATATTAGTTGTATGATCATGTGATAGGCCATAACGTTTGCTCATACTAGCAATAGTATTGGGTGCATGCCACGTCTAGGGCCTCGGCTCGAGACATGACAATCTAGGAACTCTATGATAACAAGAGCACCAACGCAGGTAGCTATCCATGCACAAAAGTACTTCAGGCACCTCAAAGCCATTCCTAAAATGAACAGAAAAGCAAGCATTCTTGATATAACCAGTGTAGATGCTGAAGCCACTGGAACTTCACAAGCAGTGCCAAGCTCTAACAGTGAGAGCGTAGCAGTTGTTGGAAGAGTGTCCTCAGGCTATGATGCTACTTTTGTTAATGGAATAGATAGTCTGTATCTTGATATGAATTGTGAGTTTATATTTGGCATTGATGACATAATCATAGAGGAGGTGGACAGAAATAAAACTGGATTTATTATTGATGCTTGAAGATCCTTATTATACAGCGAACAACCTATTACTAGAATTGGGAGTGATCTTGAAGCATTAATCACTGAGCATAGGGACGAAGACAATGATATCAATTCCATATTTGATGTTGGGAAAACACCAACTTCTCATGCAATGTTGTTCAATACTGCTCATATGCACCTCCAAATATGGAGGCTTCTCATGCTACTCAGTTACCTCCCTTCCCCCATCTAACTTTGATTTGGAGATGCCCTAATGTAAACATTCCTTTTGATGGTAACCTGAGTTGGTTGAGAAGAGGCTGTTAGTGTTGATCTTAGTTGGTTATAACTAGATAGGCTGTTCATATTGCTACACTTTGTATTTTGAAGACTTATTCCATTATGCTTAACAATGTTACTCTTTTATCACTCTTCAAACTCTTTTGGTTGAAATTTATCAAAAAATGAGTTAGCTATTATTTTTGAGTTCTTGCAAACTCTATGTTTATGTAGTTTATTGGTGTTTTTCTTTCTCCTTTTGACAAAACTCCTTACAAGCAAGGATTATCTCGTAACCGAAATTCTTAATGTATAGAAAAATTGATCCTTTTCCTCACGCCAACATTGTGTGTGCCGGGAAACTATAAAGTCCATATTTTTTATTGCTTTCCTTATAACGGTGATGTCAATGATTATGTAACAACCTTTTATTCTAATAAATTTATTTATTGGTGCTAAAGTTTGGGTTCTGAATGTATTTATCAAAGCTATTTTATTTCATTTCTTTGTTAAGAAGTGATCATTCAGATCCCCTCTGTTTACCTAATGTTGGTTTCCAGTGGACTCTCTCTGTCGATCATTGGTTATGTTGTAACACTAATGGGGCTTCATGCTGGATCTCCCTGTATATCCTTGCTTTGTTGTTCGATTTTTGATTTTTTCGTAGTGTGAAACGATATCAAACTGAACTACAGCCGTTTAGTTCAACTGGGGTTTTTAAAATTCTCTTTTAAATAGAATGTCAACAATAAGAAGCAACAAATAAATCTAGTGAATGAAAAAGAAGAATGCCAATTATATCATCTTAATGGAAATGACAACTAATGTAAGCTTGTTTGATTTAGCTAGATATAAACCATATCTTTAACTTTCTTTTTAATTAATTGATGATATATCTATCTTTAGTTGGTCTTATCATTCCTAACAATTGAATTTTTAGCCCTTCTCATAAAGAGAGTTTCTTGTTCCTTTTTCTAACAAGGAAGATGAGCGACAATATCTTGAATCCAATACTTATAAAAAAGGTAAGCCCACCGCTGAAAGAGACTAGGGATCTTTTCTCAGAAAAGAATGAAGGGTCTAACTTCCCTTAACTAATGAAATCTTAATCTATGATATACAATAAGAAATAGAAGCATTTAGCCGAGTAGCAGTCCGTAGGCGGAGAAAAAGTCAAAGACGTATATCTCTTGGTCCCTCTCTTTATTCAATGCTTTTGGATTTGTCTCTTTTTCCCTTTTACTTGAAGGGAAAAAGTAATATCTTTTATTTCTTTCTTTTTCTAATTTGTTGTCATAGTTCTACAAGTCTTCCTTTTTTGGATCTTCTATAATATGCTTTTCCATTGGGTTGAAGGTCTACTTGAAACAATACTTCTACCTCCCAGGATAGGGTAGATCTATGCATACTCTACTCTCCATACCTCAATTGTGGGATACACTGGGTATGTTATTGTTGTTGGTTTTGTAAATCTTTTATTTTTTGATATGCTTTGGTACACTGGTGTCTGGTATGTTGTTGTTGGTTCTATAAATCTTCCATTTTTCAATCTTCTTTGATTGCTTTTCCTTTATCCGAGGGTCTATAATGTGAAGGAATGCATAGTACTTTCCTATTTGATAGTTCTTACGTTCGTCTTGTTAAATAGTGCTCTTATCCCTAAACCTGACCCCTAACACATAATGTTGGGGTTTTACAACGTGAACAGGAAATTTAAAAAGGTACATCTTGGATTACAACAAAAAGGCACCTTTTAGATGGTACCTCTCCATCTCACTCTTTCATTATCCATAAATTTAGAGGGCATGCTACAGATTTTAAACACCAAAAATCTTAAATATTTCTCTCCTCATTTTTCTCTACATTTGTTTTCAAAACAAAAATGTTCTAGAGGCTTGTCATTTGCTCTGCCATTTGATTTTGCTGAATTTCTATAAATTAAAGTGCCACTTTTACAAGATATTTTTACGTTCTATCCTGGGAGAATTTAATCCATAAACCATGGGCAAAACTGATAACGCTCAACTTACACCTCAAATTAGTGTAAGGCGGTTGTCGTCAATATATTTACCCAACTTTGGAGTCGGGGTCGAATCCACAGGGAACATTGTGAGTGGCGATTAAGCTAATTTGAAGCTATAGCTACAAGTTCTATTCAATCAAATGGTACGAAAATATAAAATTAAGATGGGGATTTTGAAAGTATCAAGTAATGTTGTCACTTCAATATTAATGTATGTAATCAATATAAATGGAAACCAGAGTATGTTCACCATGGCTTTTGGGACTTTACAGGTACTAGGTAGTGCTTGGGATTCTTGAAGTAAGTAAAACAGCAGACTTTCCTTGACTATGAAACTTTCTGACTTATCTCTCAACCTCACTAGATAATTTCTTATCTAATTCTCTCGAACTTAGATAACTTTTCTATTTCCAATAGGATGTTATCTTAGGGATATTAATCCAGTTATGACATCAATCATTAAATAGAAGGTTCGTAGCTTTCGAGTCCCTGTTGATAATTTATGACCTCTAGTCTATTTCTCTGTTAGAAGAAAATAAAACCTAAGGCATAATCTAATGTTTGCAACCAATAGATTTCAGTTAAAACAACAGAATTTCAAGACGTTCTACTACTCTTTGAATCCATTAAATACCTAGAAAACCATCAAACCCTACTCCATGGTTCCCATAACTCCGGCTAATGGAATTAGCCCTCATGATTTGATGAACGAAATAACAAGTTGAATTCATGATGCTATGGATAAACTTACGAATGGATGGAAAACAATAAGTAGTTTCTTGAATTTAATCACAAGGTAGAAACACAAAAATAGTTGATAAGAAACAAGAAGAATATTTGGTGAAATAGACCAATGTACGTGCTTCTCTTCCCAGCGTCCCCTTTTTTTTGATAGACAATGATCCCTCTTTTAAAAACCCTAAAACAAGTCTTTACATAGTCAACCCTAAATAAGGAAATAGAATTAAAGTTTCAGTTTTCTCTTCGGATTAGACGGTGATGATTTTGATGGCGCATCAGATACTTGACAATGTGTGTGAGATGACGTCAAAGATTCTAGTGAATTGTTATCTTCTGAATTTTCAGACGGCAAACCTAGTTGCGTGTCAAAAACTTGACTACGCGTCAAAACTGCCGTCACTACTTCACTGAAAATCAACATACTCTACCTCTAGATGACGACGATTTTGATGCCATGTGACATATTTGAAGGCCCGTCTTAAACATCGTCCCATTTTATCTCAGATTCTTAGGTTCTGTTTAAGCTTGATGACAACTTTTGCAGTTTGTCCCATGTATGACGGTGCTTCAGAATTGACGTCAGCTACACTTCAGCATATTTACACCAGATTTCAGCTCTTCTGCTCCATTGTTATTTATTTCCATGTATCTTGACTTTCCTATAAAATCGTAAGAAATATCATCAAAAACACCAATAATTACTTAAGAAGTTACAATTATTTCAAGTTAAAAAGTCTTAAATGTGCTACAAAAATCTAGCACATCAACACCCTCAACTTAAAACAATTGCTTTTCCTTAAGCAACTACACAACACCATACTACGATGCTTAACCAAGAGACACATAAGATAACTATCACAGTTGATTATCATGTTTAGCTCAAAACTCATGCCACTCTCCACGTTCAATTACTTATAAATCTAATTATGCATATCAATGAAGATTAACAATGTGACCCAAAGGAATCAAGATATGGAATCAATTCAGCAACAATAACCATGTATACGTACGAGTTATACTACCCAAATTATTAAACAACTAGGAATGCAACCGATGTGCCCTTACAACAAAGAAGTCCCTCCTCACTTATATATGCTTGCCCTTATTTTCATTACCGAGGTGTCCAGACATGTAAGTTAGGATCACTATAGGTCTTTTCTTTTTCTTGTAAGGTAGGCTAAGAGATGGTATGATATTCAATGACATTTAGAGTGACTAAGCCTCCTTGGAACTACCTTAACTTTTGGGGTTCACTTATTAACCTTTTTCTTCTTTTTCTCATTTTCTTGATCACACATTATTCAGGATGGATGTGGCTTTTCTTTTTCACTCTTTTTATTTTCTTATTCTTCCTCCATACCACCCAAATTTTTATTTCTTCTCACTTATTCTTTTCCTTTTATTATACCTTTCTTCATACCCAGTTTACATCACGCACCCCTATGATAGCCACCCTCAACTTAGGTTGTTTACCTAAGTCAAGGTGTACAATGTCCAAGGAGGAACAAGGCTAAAACAGGTTCATTATGATCTAAACGGGAAGCTGATAGATGTCATAGAAAGAAATGATCAATTCAGGCTCAAAATAGGGATCAAGAGATATGATGCATATAGGGAAGGTCATTTAGGCAAAAAAAATAACTTAATCAAAACGGCCTATGATCCTTTCCTAACTCCTATCTTTCAACCAAGGTAAGACTAACTGGGAAAGTTCTAGATTCAACAGACACAGGGAATTGAGGAAGACCTCACACAAACATGGCACAATGGTACCTCACAAGGTACTACCCATTCGGTTCATACAATTGTTAGCAATGATTATCATGTCCGTAGTACTAATGCCATAAAAAGATTCACAGTAGCCACATATAAATGCATATCACATAGTTATAAAATAAACCAACGAAGAGGTGTTTATCAGTCTTAAAAATCAAGAAAAATATGTCAATTGCTCTAGATACTTATTTTTCTCCAGTTAACCACAATACATCACAAAACAAACATAATATGCCTAAATATGTCGGCTCTACTAGGAACAAAACTTCAGAGAAAAGAGGAACGACAACAAAAACCCCAGGAGGACATCACACCCACAAGTAGCCTCACCCTCAACTTAATATTATGCAGTGTTCCCAATGTGCCAATCCAAAACAAGAGAGTTAGAAACATACCTGTGGAACCATGGGTGTGAAGATCTGATGTCAATCACACAATACAAATACAAACAACAAAATACCTTGGGTTGCCTCCCAAAAAATTCGTAATTTAGTGTCTCGGTATGACCCAACTTAGCTTTTTCCTCCATCTTGAGGATATGAACTTCACCCCTAACTTAGAGTCCATCTTATTGCCTCACTCATAGGGTGGTGGTACAAAGATTAAGAAGACGAGTAATGGATGATGCATGATAAACAACTCAGCTTTAAAGTGAGGTGTGTTTTTGTGTTTCTTATCAAGGGTAAAATAAAGAATATAGGATTCTTGTTCCTCATCTTCACATTTCTCCACTATTTTAGATGATTCCCCAGACAAGATATCATCTAAACATAATGTGGAAAATGCTTCGAGTTTGGCCCTATAAATCCTACTTCAAAATTTACACTATCCTCTACACACTCATCGTGCAGCCATCGTGCCTGGACGTATTCCATTACCTAATTATATGAAAGTGCAAAGTGATTCCAACCAAAATCTACAAGCAGACGTAGAATCAACATCTTAGACATTGATTTTGTTCATCCTAGTTGTATTTTTTGAGTCATAGTGTTTCTAATTTTTATATCTATTCAAGAACATGGCTTCACATCAATTTGGATCCTTCAATGTTCAATTTACTGAAAAAAATTATTCTTCTAGTTAGTTTCAATTTCAATTAATTTTTATCGGAAAAGAACATTGAGAAGATATAGTTGGAAGCGACCCAGCTCCTACTGATTCTACAAAGTTAGGTGAATGAAAGATTAAGGATGATCGGGTGATGACATGGATTTTGGAGTTAATTGACCCTTTTATTATTCTTAATATCAGGCCCCACAAGATTGCTACGGCCATGCAAGATTATTTACAAAATATTTAAAACCAAGACAGTAGTGCAAGATGCTTTCTGTTAGAGTATGAGATTGCTAAGTACTCTGAAGGAGATTAATCTGTTTAGGATTATTTTTCTGGATTTCATAATTCATGGACTGAATCTATAGATATTATTTATGCCAAAATAAATATTGAATCTCTTTCTACAATTCAGGAAGTTCATGAGCAAAAAAAGTGAGATCAATTTTTGATGAAGTTACATTTCGAGTTTGAGAATGTTTACTCTAACTTGATGAATCGTGACCCATCTCCCTCCTTGGATATTTGTTTTAGGGAATTACTCCGTGAAGTAAAGTGTTTTGTCAGAAAAATGTTTTCAAGCTAGGTATGATCTTGTTGTTGCATTTACTGTCCAAGGTAAATGGAAGGGTATGAATATGACTAGAACACAATAGTACAGTTTCAAGGAATATGGTTATATTTCTAGCAATTGTGGCAGGAATTTTACATTATCAAAGAGTGTCCCACACCCAAAAAATCGTAAGGTCAATGCTTTTCAATTTGGGATAAATCATTTCACTACTAAGAACTCATATTTGGAAAAAGTTCTTACCTCTAAAATGGTAAAAAAAAATGATCATGTCAGCCTTTTCAGCTTTAGGAATATAAGGTAATGATCTTGCATCTAATTTTTGGCTTGAAAATTCTGACGTTTCCAATCATATGACAAACTCATCTAGTATGCTAAAAAAAGTCCATAAGTATCATGGTCAATCAAAAATTCAAGTTGCTAATGACAATAATTTACTCATTACAAAGGTTGGGGATATTACTAAAACTTTCAACAATGTTTCTGTGTCACCGAAGCTCTCCATTAGTCTTAATTTAGTTGGACAATTGGTAGATAACAATTGTGATGTGAATTTTCCACATAATGGTTGCCTTATGCAAGACCAGGTGTCGGGGACGATAATTGCAAAGGGGCCTAAAGTTGGACGTTTGTTTCCTATACATTTTTTCATTCCTCGTGTTCTATTTTTTTCTGGTACTTCAACACCAAGTAAAAATGAGGTATGGCATAAGCGCTTAGGACATCCAAATTCTATTTTATTGTCTCAGTTATCAAATTCTGGTTTATTGGGGAATAAAACTTAATTTTTCAGTGCTTCCTTTGGTTGTTCTACTTGTAAATTGGGCTAAAGTATAATTCTTCCTTTTCCTTATTTTGGTAGTCGTGCTGTAAAGTGTTTTGATGTCATTCAAAGTGATTTTTGGGGTATTTCACAATTGTTTCTCATGGTCATTTCTAGTACTTTGTGACATTTATAGATGATTACAGTTGATTAATATGGGTATATTTTCTTCATTCTAAATCTGAGGTATTTTTCAAATTCAAGACATTTTGGGCCTATATTTATACTCAATTTTCTACTTGCATCAAATTATTAAAATCTGATTCTGATGGAGAGTTTATGTCTTATGAATTTAATTTTTTTTTCTTGAAAAAGGAATTGCCTCACAATTCTCTTGTCCATATACACCACAACAAAATGGGGTTGCTGAATATAAAAATCATCAACTTTAGATGTCACTAGTACTTTATTGATTGAGTCCTCTATTTCATCTAAATATTGGGTAGAAGCTTTGTCTACTGTTGTTTACTTAATTAATAGACTATTATCTAAAGTGTTAAATATTGAATCTCCATATTTTCATCTTTATCAAAAAAATACTATGATAATTTTCATACATTTGGTTGTATTTGTTTTGTGCATCTGCCTCCTTCTCAGCGCAAAAAAAATTCTTTTTAGTGGACTAAATGTGTTTTTATGGGTTATATTACTTAACAAAAAGGTTTTATCTGTCATGGTAATACCCCGAAAAATCAAAACCACTATTAGAGCCATGTACCAAGCTCATGCATAGTACATCATGGTTATTTTATAGTTTTATGAGTACGTTAGATGTACATTAAGGCTTCAAATAACTCCCACCTATCAGACGAATCAAAACATTCCTTACCAATTGAATTCTTAAGAAGGATATTAGTATAGTCAACTTCAAATAAGTATCTATCTCATTATACTTAGAATTTTCGATCTAATGACATATCAACAGATAGACAATTGAATTATCTTTCCAACGATACCAATTTTGCCTAAATCCGATATCGGAGCAAGGAGTTATTCCTATTTTACTCCAGCAAATCAGGCTGGAAACAATGTGACGACATTCGTGGTAGCTTACCACATTTGGGATGCCTTGTCCCAAATGTCGTTAGCCTTAGGCAAAAACTAGCTCCTAAGTGATAAAATTTGTGGTAGCTTACTACATTTGTGATGGCTTGACACAAATGTCATCAGCCTTAGGCAGAAACCAGCTCCTAAGTGACAATATTCGTGGTAGCCTACCATATTTGTGATGCCTTGTCAAAAATGTCGTCAGCCTTAGGCAGAAACCAGCTCCTAAGTGACGAAATTCATGGTAGCTTACCACATTTATGAAGCCCTATCACGAAGTTCGTCAGCCTTAGGCAGAAACCAGCTCCTAAGTGACGACTTTCATGGTAGCTTACCATATTTGTGACGCCTTGTCACAAATGTCGTCAGGCTTAGGCATAAACCAGATCCTAAATGACGATATTCATAGTAGCTTACCAAATTTTTGATGCCTTATCACAAATGTCATCAGACTTAGGCAGAAACCATCAATTCCAGCTCCTATGTGATGACATTTTTGACGACTTGTTACATTTTTACCACCTTGTCACAAATGTCGTCAGCTATGATTTTCAGCAATTGGGAATTTATTTCATAAGGATAGTTTGGTCATTTCCTTCACTTTCCACGACTTATAACCCTAAAGAGGAATAATTTTTCCCATTTTTCTTCAGTTAAGAATCTTAAAAACCCTCTCTTACACTCTCAACCACAATATTAGGATTTTCTCTCAAGATCATCTCCTCAAGAGCAAGCCTAAGGAATTCTTCAAGAACCTTCAGAAACATTAGATCTCTTTTAAGATTCAATCACTAAGGTATGCGTATTGTTCATCTATGGATCCAATCCATTCATAGAGCTCAAGAACCATGTTTTAAATATTATTTTGTAAACTTTTTGTGGTGATATGAGTATGTACATGTTGATGATTGTTGTTTGAGCTTCAATGTGATATCTAACGGTGTTTTCATGGAATATATATGTTTGTTAATTGAAAACCATGAAATTTAGGTGGTTTATGTTAGAAGAAGGTCAAGTTTTAGCTCCAGTTTTAGCACTTCCCGACAGTTCCAATGGATTCATAGTATATTGTGATGCATTTAGAGTAGGTTTAGGTTGTGTCCTCATGCAGCATGGTAGAGTCATAGCCTACGCCTCCAGACAATTAAATCCCCATGAGAATAGTTATCCTACTCATGACCTTGAGTTAGAAGCAGTTGTCTTTGCCTTAAAGATTTGGAGGCATTATCTATGCGGTGTTCATGTAGATGTCTTCACAGATCATAAGAGCCTTCAGTATGTCTTTCCCCAGAAGGATCTCAATCTTCTTCAGAGAAGGTAGTTAGAGCTTTTGAAGGATTATGACATAAGTGTCCTTTATAATCCTGGCAAGGCCAATGTAGTGGCCAACGTATTCAGTAGACTATCCATGGTTAGTATTTCCCATGTTGAGGATAGTAAGAAGAAATTAGCTCAGGAGATTCATCAGCTTGCCAGATTAGGCGTTCTCTTAGTCGACTCTTCATATGGTAGTGTATGTGTTTAGAGTAGTTTAGAGTCATCTCTAGTTTCTGAGGTGAAAGAGAAGCAAGACAGGGATCCTAGAATTGTCAAGCTAAAAAAGTCAATTTAGAGTCAGGAAGTAGAGGTTTTCACCCAAGGGGGAGATGGTGTTCTTCATTATCAGGGTTGTCTACGTGTTTCCGGTGTAGATGACTTGAGGCAGCAAATTCTTGCAGAAGCATATGGTGTGCGATAATCTATTCATCTAAGGGCCACTAAGACGTACCGCGACTTGCAAAAGATCTATTGGTGCGGTGGGATAAAGAGGGGCGTTGCATAGTTTATGGCTAAGTGCTCTACATGTCAGTAGGTTAAGATAGAACAATAGAAACCTAGTGGTCCCCTGCAGGAGTTCACTATTACTACTTGGAAGTGGTAAGAAGTGAACATGGACTTCGTGATGGGTTTTCCTAGAACACGTCATCAGCGTGATTTAGTTTGGGTCATTATAGACAGAATGACCAAGTAAGCTCCTTTCCTTCCAGTTCGTACCTCTTACTCAGCCAAGGATTATGCCAAACTCTATATCATGGAGTTGTTCAAATTACAAGGTGTTCCATTATCTATCATCTCAGACATAGGTACCCGGTTCACCTCTCACTTCTGGAAAGCATTCCACAACGGTCTTAGTGCCCAAGTTCATCTCAGTATAGCATTTCATCCTTAGACAGATGGTCAAGAAGAAATGACCATTCAGACTCTAAAAGATATGCTAATGGCGTGTGTAATTGATTTCAAGGAAAGATGGGATGGCCATTTGCCTTTGATTGAGTTTGCATACAACAAAAACTATCACTCCAGTATTTAGATGGCTCCATTAGAAGCTCTCTATGGTAGGAGCTATAGGTCTCCGATCGGTTGGTTCAAAGTTAGTGAGACCGCAGTAGGGCCTGACTTAGTATTCGATGCCTTAGAGAAAGTTCAGTTGATCAGAGAAAGACTCTGGGATGCTCAGAGCTGACAGAAGTACTATGCGGATGTTCGTAGAAAGGATCTCAAATTTGAGGTCGATGACTATGTCTATCTCAAGATTACTCCCATGAAGGGAGTGATGAGATTCATCAATAATGGAAAGCTCAGTTCTCGATATGTCGGTCCCTTCAGGATTCTCAGTTGCTTTGGTAAGGTAACTATTTTCCTTAAGCTTATTTAGTTACATGTTTGAAATTCTAGAATAAAATTTGTATCAAGTATCAATAAATAGCTTATCATGCATTCATGAGTTCAGCTTATCAATCATGCATTAGATATGTATATTTAGTTGGCCTATATTCTGTTTAGAATTTAATTCAGTCCTAAAATCATATGCCAGTTGAGCTTGGTCATTATATGCGTTGTTTTATCTTTTCTCCCCTCTTAAGCCGTCATCATTCGAGGATGAATATTTCCAAGCGGGAGATATTATAATACCCCAAAAAATCCAAACCAATATTAGAGCCATGTACCAAGCTCATGCATAGTACGTCATGGTTCTTTTATATTTTTATGAGTAATATAGATGTACATTAAGGCTTCAAGTAATTCCCAGATATCAGAAGAATTAGAACATTCCTTACCTATTGAATTTTTGAGAAGGATATTGGCATAGTCAACTTCAAATGATAGTATCTCTCACTATACTTGGAATTTTTGAGCTCATGACCTATCAATAGATAGATAATTAAATTATATTTCCAATGATACCAATTTTGACTAAATCCGATATCGGAGAAAAGAGTTATTCCTATTTTACTCCAGCATGTCAGGCTAGAAATAATGTGATGACATTTGTGGTAGCTTACCACATTTGGGATGCCTAGTCCCAAATGTCGTCAGCCTTAGAAAGAAACCAGATCCTAAGTGACGATATTCGTAGTAGCTTACCACATTTGTGATGCCTTGTCACAAATGTTGTCAGCCTTAGGTAGAAACCAGCTCCTAAGTGACGACATTCGTGGTAGCTTACCACTTTTGTGACAAGGCGTGACAAATGTCGTCAGCCTTAGGTAGAAACTAGCTCCTAAGTGACGAAATTTGTGGTAGCTTACCATATTTGTGACACCTTGTCACAAATTTCGTCAGCCTCAGGCAGAAACTAGCTCCTAAGTGATGACATTCGTGATAGCTTACCACATTTGTGACACCTTTTCACAAATGTCATTAGACTTAGGCAAAAACCATCAATTCCAGCTCCTGTGTCACGATATTTTTGACAGCTTGTCACATTTTTGATGCCTTGTCACAAATGTCGTCAGCTATGATTTTCAGCAACTGATAATTTTTTCATAATGGTATTTTGGTCATTTACTTCACCGTCCACGACTTATAATGCTAAAGAGGAATAATTTCTCCCATTTTTCTTCAGTTAAGCATCTTAAAAACCCTTTCTTACACTCTCAACCACAAGATTAGTGTTTTCTCTCTAGATCATCTCCTCTAGAGCAAACCTAAGGAATTCTTCAAGAACCTTCAGAAACATTAGATGTATTTTAAGATTCAGTCACTAAGGTATGCATAGTGTTCATCTATGGATCCAATCCATTCATAGATCTCAAGAACCATGTTTTAAATATTATTGTGTAAACTTTTTATGGTGATATGAGTATGTACATGTTGATGATTGTTGTTTAAGCTTCAATGTGATGTATAAAGGTGTTTTCATGGAATATATATGCTTGTTAATTGAAAACCATGAACTTTAGGTGGTTTAATATGGTGCAAGTATGAAACCCTCTTATGCCTTAAAGAATGCATGCAAGGTGTTTGATAAAATGCTTAGAATGCTAGAAATTCATGTTTGTATGGTTCTATGATGTCTAAATGACAAGTTCATATTTGCTATATACTTCAATATGAATTCCCTGATTTTCATGTGTTGCTATTGTGGTGGTATGAAGCATGCAAGATAATGAAGATATGCAATATGTACACGAAATATATCCTTGCTTTCCCTACAATGTTTAATATGTTGAATAACTATATGAAATATGATATCCCCTACTTTTCATATTATGAATTGTGGCCTCAAATCTTGTTATCAAGTCATGTCATGTGTGTCAGTTTCCTTCTATCGAGTCCTGGGGGTATTCGTACCCAAAAAACATAGCCGTGTGCCTAGAGCCATGTCATGTTGTCACGATAATATCAGTCAAGCTATAATCTATGGAACTCATTTAGTCTTGTGACTTAGGAAACCTCAAAAATCTCATGATCTCAGTTAACTCTTAGATAATAGTACTACTCCATTAGTCAATGGAAGTCAGTTAATCTGTCCATGTACAGTCAGTTGAATCATTTTAGTCTCTTTATATGGGAGTAGAAGTTAGTACCGAGTGAATCCAAGAATGGGGACTCACCTACCAGTTTAGGTTGTGTTTCTTAGCAGTCATCCTTTTGTTCCAGAACTACGTAGCCAGTGTAGGTTGAGACATATTAGCCTGTCAGATTAGGGTTGATGAGGTGGCTTAACCTATTAGTTTAGGGTCCCACTGTTCTCACTTTAGGTACCATCCAGATAAGGGTCACTCACAACTGTCCTTAATAGTGGCACGGTATTGACACCCCTTCAGTCGGGGCAGAGATTGGACCTTCGCTTAGTCATAATGGTATATATGGGCCATATCGGTTAAATAACTACCTCCCACCATTTTAGTATCAGTCTCAGTAAAAGAAATCAGACATTTCTTTAGATATCAATATATCGGGACTGTTAGATACAGTCAAATTCAGTTATAGAACGGGACTCAGGGAGTTCTACCAGATTCAGGACTGTCAGACACAGTCGCTCATGTTATCAGAACTACAGTTACAGTCATGTGTTAGCATACAAATTTAGCTACCACGTACTCACGATCTTAGTTACTATGTATGTATGTTTGTATTATGTTTATATCAGTTAGTCAATTAGCATTATTCATACATGTAAACCCTTTGAATTAGACCACCTCACTCGTATACTCAGTACTCCAGTCGTACTGACGTATTTGCGCTATGGTGCTTTCTTTTCATGTTACACCATAGGTTCATAGACACGAGCTCCAGACTAGCAGTAGCAGTAGCATTTCCAGTTGCGGAGATTCAGTGAGTGCTCTTCATTCGAGAAAAATATGATTTGATTTATTCATTACTATTTTATCCATTTATCAATTTACGGAGTTAGTTGGAGACATGTTCCTTCAACTCCTTATTCAAACTGTACTGAGAGGATTTCAGATTCAGTATTCAGACTTATGTTTAGATTTTATTCAGTTTTCAGCTATTTTAGGTATCTTTCACCCATATGGATATTATGTGTTGATAGATTCTTTATTCATTTGAACCTTATGGGCTACATGTTCATGTTTTCTGCATTATTACGTTATATATGTAGTGTACAGATACAAATATCAGTCATGGGTTAGCTTATGGTCCCTTGGGGTCATGAGCACCTTGTAGCATTCCGATTCAGAAAATTGGGGCATTATAGTCATGATCCATGTTTTAATAAATTTCATGTTTCTAGAAATGTTTTTTTGAGTATCAATATTTCTTTACTACTCATGTTGAGTTCTCTCTAATTTCTCCTCTTCTTCCTACTTTTAAGGATTTGTCATCTTCTTCTAAGAGGTTCAAACCTGGATTTGTGTACGAATAATGAAGGACAACTTTATCCCCTCCCTATATTGATCCACCACCTGAAATTGCTCCACAACTAGAATTGAGAATTCTTTAAGGCCTACTTCTCTTGAGCCCACCTGATGATCTACTAGAGTATCTCGTACTCCTAATTGGTATGGCTTTTTATCTACTTTATCCACTATTTCTTTTCTAATTAAGCACAAGATTTTGAGCATGAATGTTGGCAGAAAGCAATAGAGGAAGGAGTTTTGGCTCTTAAAGAAAATGACATATGGGATATTGTTTCATGTCCTTCAAATGTCCATCCAATTGGATGTAATTGGGTTTATTCAGTTAAACTTCATTTTGATGTAACTCTTGATTGGTATAAAGCTCAATTAGATGTTCTTGGTAATAAACACAAATATGGTGTGAGCTATGAGGAGACTTGTGCCCCTATAGGAAAGATTACTATGGTATGAACTATTATTGCCTTTGCTGCTTCACAAAACTGGACTCTTCATTAAATGGATGAAAAAAATGTTTTTCTTCATGGTGATCTGATGATATTTATCTGAAACCTCCACCAGGTTTGTTCTCATCGCCAACATTGGATGTATGTAAGTTGAAGAGGTCTTTATATGGATTAAAACAAGCCCCCATAGCTTGGTTTGACAATTTTTGATCTACTATTCTACAATAATCTTTTGAGAAGAGAAAAACAACTCATCTTTTTTTCTTCAAAAAACATCTACAGGTTGTATTCTTCTTTTGCTATATGTTGATGACATTATTATTACATGAAATTATTCTTCACTAATCACTAGCCTGCAACAACAACTTAAGGATTCTTTTCATGTGAAAGATCTTGGAACTCATACATATTTGTTGGGATTGGAAGTTCATAATGATTCTTCATGGTGTGTTTCTAAACCAACACACATATACTCAGGATTTAATTTCTTTGGCCGGTATTCAAGGTTCCTCCTCCATAGATACTCCATATAATTGAATGTAAAGTATCATCGTGAGGAAGGCGATCTTCTTCCTGCTCGAACTATTTTTTGGTAATTAGTTGGTAGCTTATATTACGTTTCTATTACCCGAACTGACATCTCTATTGCAGTTCAACAAGTTAATCAATTTATGGAAGCTCTCCATAGTCAATTTATGCAAGCTCTCCATCATCTCCATTTGGTGGTTGTACTTCACATCATTCGATATCTCCTAGGAACATCTAATTGTGGATTATTATTTTCTAGTGGTTCTGCTATTCCTATGAACGTTTTTAGTGATTCTAGGTGGGATGTATGATATCCATCATTCAGTTACTAGTTCGTGCTTGTTTCTTGGGGATTCCTTGATATCTTGAAAAATTAGGAAACAAGATCATGTCTCAAAATCTTCAATAGAGGTTGAATATCAATCTAGTCTACTGCTTTCTCTGAGGTTGTATAGCTTCATGGATTACTTGATGAGATTAGTTTTCCTCAATCTACGCTGACTCCTTTTCATGATGACAATACAAGTGCTATTCAAATTGTTACTAATTTGGTTTATCATGAGAGGACCAAACACGTTGAAGTAGACTGTCATTACATACACGATGATGTAGATAAAAGACATATTACTCTACCACACGTATCCAGTGATCTTTAAATAGCTGATGTGTTTACAAAATCCATGTCATGACATCGTTATCAGTTTTTAGTAGTCAAATTAAAGCTTCTTGATCCACCAACATCAATTTGAAGGGGGATGTTAGCATGATGGACAACTCAAAGATCATGAATTAATAGTGAATATTGTATATAATAATATAATTATATATTGTAGTATATTTGTAATTATAGAGATATAATGTAGTAATCAAACAAATATAATAATAGATTAGAAAGGATACAACAACAGATTCAAAGGGATAGAATAACTGATCTTTAAGAATAGGAAAGATGCATTTTTAGGGATGTAATATTTTGAATACTTTTTATTTAATTGAAAGACTCTCAAAATTGATGAAGTGAGACAAAGAGTTGATTATCAGACTACAAAATCAAGTTTAAAGGTATAGTTATACAAAATTAAGTGTGTCTTTTCAATTGTTGTAAAGGTGTCATCTGGGAATTAGATGAAGAACTAGATGCTACCTTTAACTTTGATACAACTATAAAATGAAAAATTCAAACATTAACTGTAGCTAAGAACACAAACTATATTAGTTCGTTAGTCACTAGTATATGTCTGATAAGTTTCATTTTTGATATTGACTTGTGAAAGATTTTGAACCCGAGTGGATGAAACATAAGCTCAACTGATGAACTTTTTCTCTACAACTACTAAACTTGTAACACTCCAATTTTCTAAACCGGAATGCTACACAGTGCTTATGACCTTGAAGGACCACAAGCTAACCCATGACTGATATCTGTACTTGTAAAGTGCAATATATGATGTAATAATGCAAAAAAACATGAACAATAGGCCATAAGGTTCAACTGAATAAAATATCTGACAAACGTAATATCTATATGGGTGGAAAATACCCAAAAACAAGTAAAGTCTGAATCAAATATGAACTAAATCTGAAAGCCTCTAAATACTGTCCGAGTAAGGATTTGAAGGTACATGTCTCCAACTAACTCCGTCTAGCAAAACTAAACTGAAATAATAAATGAAATAAATAATATCATTCTTAAATAGATGAGGACTCCCTACAACTCTGTGACTGGAATGCTACTGCTGATCTGGAACACATATCTCAGAACCTATGGTGTAACATAAGAGAAAGCACCATAGTGCAAATGCATTAGTACGTTTAAATATAATTAGTACACGAGTGAGGTAGGCTAAATACAAAGGGTTATATGTATGAACAATGCTGACTAATATGAACGTTAGAATACATACATGCATAAGAAACTATAACTAAACTCCTGGCGATACTGACTACTGAGTCTGAATAATGGCGAAATGAATTTATTGATACTGAGATACTAAATAGATGAATGAATATTTCTGACAGTTCAAATTATGAAGAACTAGTCTGATTGAATGTGTCTAATAGTCCTGAAACTGAATACTGATAACATAAGCTATGACAACTGATATAACTAATATAATTGTGATGATCGACAAGACCGATGTAACTGATACGGAGCAACTGTATTTAACAGTTAGAGTTCTGATGGATTTATCTGAGTTCCGTTCTATATGGAGTAACTGAATTTGAGATCAGTCCTGTCTAGAGGGTGATCTTTAAATCTGATGATTCTGATACTGTTTAACTATAGTTGAGATCAGTCCTATATAATGGGTGATCTTGGAGTCTATTTATAATGATAAGGATTGACTGTCTCTAACAGTAATGAATTTATACTACTAAACTGAGTTGATTGTATCTAACAGTCCTGAATCTATAACTAAAACTGTGGGATGTATTCATCTAACCGACATGCCCCATGCTAAGCTGATTGGGGTCCAATCTCTGCCCTGACTGGAAAGGTGTCAGTACCGCGCAACCTGTAAAATCAACTATTGTGGAGTTAGTCCTAATCTAGCGGGAGACTCTTGAGATCAGTCCTATACATATAAATGTGATAACGGGTGACCCCTGAGTATGCCAGTCCTATCTAACAGGTGACATCTCATACCTACATTGGCTATGTAGTTCTGGAACTTAGGGATTTCTTCTAAGGATCTTCGTTCTTTCTAGTGGGTGAGTCCCCATCCCTAGGCTCACTCGGTGCTGAATCCTACTCCCATCTGAAATACACTAAACTACATAACTAAGATAAACTGAATAACTAAACTGAACTGATTAGCTGAACTGATGCTTATTTACTGAACTGATACTAGTGGTATTGTTTAGCGGAGCTAAACTAAGTTTACTAAGTTCCCTTGACTAAAGGAACGTACTGAGTTCTGTAGACTGATGGAGAGTACTAAAATTACTGAGATCACTAGGAATACTCCTGTTACTTAGATCACTGAGATTACTGAGTACTAAGGTTACTGAACTTCTGAGACTGTTGAGATTTCTGAGTTATCCTGAGTCACATGACTAACTAAATTCTATAGACCATGGCTTGACTGAGAGTATCATGATAAAATGACATGGTACTAGGAACACATCTATATTATTTCGGGTTCAAGTACCCCCAGGACTCAATGGAAGGAAACTATCACACACAACTGACTTGATCATAAAAATAGAGTCCACAATTCACAATATCACAAGTAGGGTATTTCATACTACACTTGGTTCTCAACATCTTATACATGGAAGGGGATGCACACAATATGTATATACTCGCGTTGCTTCAATATCATGCTAATTCCATATCACTATTATAACACACAACAATAATTTGGAGTTCATGTGGAATTATAAAGAATAGAACATGGACTTGTCATTTAAGCACTATTAAGTCATAAAAAAATGGATTCTATCATTCTTGGCATTTTATCAAACACCTTACATGCATAACATTGGGCATAGGTGTACTTATCAATTTGACAATCTTAATCCATCTAAAATTCATAGGTTTCAACTAACCTACTCACATGCTTTATGAAAAACACATCAAGATACAACCTTGAATCCTAACAACAATCATCAATATGAATATAGTCATAAAACAACAAGAAAATCAAAATTTATAATTTAAAAGATGATTTTTGAGCTCCATGGATGAAAGGGACTCATGGATAAACACTACGCATAACTTAAATCTTTATCTTGAAAGAGATCTAATACTTCTTGAAGGTTCTTGAAGAAATTCTTAGGCTTGTTCTTGATTTTTCTTGACTAGGGTTTAACCCCTTTGGGAGAGAATATTCTTGTTCTTGAGGAGATGATCTTGAGAGAAATCCCTAATCTTGTGGTTGAGAGTGTATGAAAGAGCGCTTTGAGATGTTTAACTAAAGAAAATGAAAGATAATACACTCCTTGAGGGTTATTAGTCATGAGAAGTGAAGTAAAAGACCAAAATACCCTTCCAAAAACGTCCCTCAATTACTGGAAAAAAATAGCTGACGAAATTTGTGACAAGCCGTATTACTGGTTATAGGTCGTCATGAATTGTCGTCATAAAAAAGGTGAAATATTGGTTTTCTGGTTAAGGTTGACGACATTGGTGATAGGCCATCACGGGCGTGGTGGATTGTCACAAAATTTTATCACTAGGGGTGAAAATATACCCAGGGCTTACGACATTGGTGATAGGCCGTCAAGGGCGTGACAGCTTATCAGGAATGTCATCACTTAGTTTCCCAGCCTGACATGCTGGAGTAAAATGTGCATAACTCCTCGCTCCGATATTGGATTTAGGTGAAATTGGTATCGTTGGAAAGATAGTTAAATTATATATGTTTTGGTAGGTCATGAGATCAAAAATTCAGAGTATAACAATATATATGATCATTTGAAATTGACTATAGTAATATCCTTCCCAAGAATTCAATCAGTAAGGAATGTTTTGATTCATCTGATAGCTAGGAGTTATTTGAAGACTTAATATACATGTAACTTGCTCATAAAACTATAAAAGAACCATAATTTATAATGCATGAGCTTGAAATGTGGTGCTAATATTGGTTTGTATTTTTTGAGGTATTATAATATCTCCCTCTTGGTAACATTCGTCCTCTAATGAGAATGACTGAGATGGAAGAAAAGAACAACTAATGTACATACAATGCATACACTACTGAAACATGGTTTTAGGATTGACATGACTGATAAGCTGAATACATTATACTGAACATGCATATCTTATGCATGAGTAACTTATACATGAATGCACGACTGAGTGTTCTGATGAACTGAGTTTCTCATAAAAAGAATGCATATTTGAGGCCTAATTGATGATTTTAATCCATGCATATCTGATGCATTATTATACGACTGACATGATACATGAATGTATGACAAAAAGTACTAATAAGCTGATCACGCATATCTGACACATGAATATATGATTGAACGGGCTCAGGAACATGTGGCTGAACATGCAATGGTAAAGGTAAAAAGTTTGAACTAAAAACTAAGCATGGAATTGAATACAAAGTTTTTTACTAAAATCTAAACTTGGGAATGAGTAAGATCAAAGAAAACTATCACCTTGAACTGAAAATATCGATTAGTTTGAGATTAATCACTCAATATGCATAAGCGGAAACATAAGAACATAACTGAGTTTGGAACGTGATACGTGAACTGACCTGAGTCTGCAATGCATGACCTGGATAAAGTATTGTATCGGGGACTAAACTGAGCCATTGAGTACATGGCTTATTGCTGAGTTTTGGAGTTAGAGGGTCGGCTCATAAGTAACATGTAATACCCCGCATGTTTCTAAGCTAGGAAGTGAATAAGTATTCCTACGTACGAAATCTCCTATCCTGTGATTCATACTTGAGTACATGACTTACAATGAATATCCTAGTGATAGGATAGCTTATGATGCATTAAGCATGTTAATATGAGTCACTTAAGGTAATACAAGCTATGAGTTTTTGAATCCATCAAGTTTTAGTGTTCGATTTTGAAAGGGTCATCTTTGAATGAGTACGACTCAATGTTAATATGGTATTTTGTCTGATTTATACCCACCAATTTGTAGAAAATCGAATTAGCTTTCCAACGATCCCAATTTTTCCTTAATCCAATACCCGAGCGAAAAATTATGCCCATTTTTGTGAGAGACAGTAAGGATAGGCGATTGGTTAGGCGCCGCCCAACCAAACATAGGAGATTGGTTAGGCGCCACCCAACCTAGCTTAGGCAATCACATGGGCGCCACCTAAGTCAGTTCCAGGTTCCAAAAACACTCCGTTTTGAGTTATTTTAAGGGTAATTAAGTATTTTAACACTCCTTACACGTCCCTAAACTTAACCCTATGAAAGATATAGCTTCTAAACATATTAAAACCCTAATATCATCTCAAATCTCATCATACAAGAGCACTAAAAGAGAAAAACAACTAGGGTTGCGTAACTAAGCTTGAAGATCTGATTTCAAGGAAATTCCTCCATCAATCATCAAGAATCTTCCTTCTAAGGTATGCGTGAGTTGATTCATGGACTCCTTTTGTCCATGAAGCTCTAGAACCATCTTCTAAATTTTTTTATTATGATGTTGATATTGTTGGTGTTTGATGTTCATGTGGTTGGAGTTGATGATGCCTAAGATGGGATCTTTGTATGTTTATTGTGAGGATATGGTGGTATTTAACGTATAAATATGTGAAAGTGGTAGTTGAATATTTGTAATCTTGATGAATCCACCTATGCCTAAGATGTGCAAGTAAGGTGTTTGTGAAAATATCTAAGGGAATAGAAATCACACTTTTATGACATAATAAGTCCTAAATGACTATTCCATGTTCTAAGTTTATGTTCAACGTGATCCCCGTGCTACTGTCTTGAATTAAAGAAGTTGTACGAGATGCTCATGATATTGTTGCGATATGGAATGACCATGTTATTGAAGCCATACAAGTATATACATGTTGTGTGCATTCCCGATCATGTGATAGTTTGTTGAGAATCATTCTTATTATGAAAGCCTTACTTATGATATTCTGAATTATGGATTCAAATCTTGTGATCATGTCATGTCAAGTATGTCAGTTTCATCTTATCGAGTCCTGGGGGTACTTGTACCCAAAAACTATAGTTGTGTGCCTAGATCCATGTCATGTTTCACGATATCCAAACTCAAGCTATGATTCCATAGACTTTAATCAGTCATGTGACTCAGGAAAACCTCATGATCTTAGTCAGTTGTTAGATATCATTAACATTCCGCCAGTCAACAAAATTCAGTAAGATTAAGTCATGCATAGTCAGTTATTCATGTCCAGTCCCTCCAGATAGGAGTAGACTGAGTGAACCCAAGGATGGGAACTCACCCGCCAGTTCAGGGTGTGATTCTTAGTAGTCATCCTTGTGTTCCAAAACTACGTAGCCAGCGTAGGTTGAGACATATTAACCCGTCAGATTAGGGTTGATGAGATGGCTTAACTCATCAGTTTAGGGTTCCCACCATCCTCATCGAGTACCCTCCAGATAAGGGTCACTCACAGGCTGTCCTTACCCGTGGCATGGTACTGACACCCCTCCAGTCGGGGCAGAGATTGGACCCCAGCTTAGCCAAACGGCATACATGGGGTATGTCGGTTAAACACTACTTCCCATAATTTCAGTATCAGTCTCAATAAAAGAACTCAGGGCGTTCTTCAAATTTTAGTATATACAGGACTGTCAGATACAGTCGTCTATGTTATCATTTTCAGTTTCATTCATGACAGTTATCAGTAAATCATGTATTAGCTTACAGGTCATGCTATCACGTATTCACGGTCCCAGTTTCTATATATGTGTGTTTGAACTACCACATTCATATTAGTCAGTCAGTGTTGTTTATGCATGAAACCATTTATGCTCAGCCTACCTTCCTCGTATACTTAGTACTCCATTTGTTACACCATAGGTTCCGAGATACGAACTCCATCCCAGCAGTAGCGGTAGCATTCTAGTCGTAGAGACACAGTGAGTCCTCATTGATTCGAGGACAATATGATTTGATTTAGTTACTTATTTCTTTAGTTCAGTTTTACGAAGTTAGTTGGAGACATGTTTCGTCAACTTCTTATTTAGATAGTTTAGAGGCTTTTTGATTTACATTCAGATTTACGTTCAGACTTAGCTTTCAGATTGAGTTATTTTGGGTATTTTCACCCACGTGATTGTATTTAGTTGAACCTTATAGCCT
Organism: Capsicum baccatum var. pendulum; assembly: GCA_030864225.1. Taxonomy (NCBI): domain Eukaryota; kingdom Viridiplantae; phylum Streptophyta; class Magnoliopsida; order Solanales; family Solanaceae; genus Capsicum; species Capsicum baccatum. The sequence goes on from CM061558.1 coordinate 252,584,381, forward strand.
TACAATTCTATGTATTCCTCATTATTATATCATGATTTGCAGTATACAGGTACATATATCGTCATGGGTTAGCTTGTGGTCCCTCGGGGTCATGAGCACCGTGTAGCACTCCGATTAAGCGAATCAGGGTGTTACATAACACTTCCTCCAAGATAGATTCATCACACAAAATAACATGCTTAAATCATGAAATTTTAGGGGATATAATGTATCTCCCCCCCTTGGGACACTATGTCCCTTAAAGGATGATGGACTAACGTTGCTGAGATATTGAGAAAGTTGAGGCGATGCATAAGGCATCAATGAACTAGATTATAATTGAACCTCTGGAGTTTGGGACTAATGCATGATGGATGAACTAAACTGAAATTGCAACTACTAGGAGGTTCTACTTGGAATAGATATATTCCCTAAGATCTTGGATAGCATGCATAGATAAAAGGATGAGAAAACAAACAGTAAAAATCTGACTGCTCGATTGCTAAACTGACTTGCTGGATTTACTAACTAACTCCTGCTGAAACATATGTCCAAATAAGAGAAAGAGATCAAACAATGCATACCATGAACATGAAAGACTGGTAACGTACCCGAATCTAGGTCAGGGAAACTTTCCAGATCATGATGGGTCTGGAGTGCATAAAGTCTATTCTGACACTGACCACACTGGGTGCGTTGCTGATGCAACTCTTTACCCCTCTGTGCTAGAACTCTACACTCTCACATCCTGTGGACTGGCTTGCCACTCCCAAAGCATACATCACTACCTTCCCTACATGCACCTAGGTAATTTTCACCGCACTCTTCGCAAAGTAGGTAAGTAAGACTTTTATTCTCACTACCCTGGGCCACGGAGCCTGGTGCTCCATCATGACGGTCATTTTTGTTCTTAGGTAATGGTGCACTAGATGAGGATAGAGATGGGGCTGAAAACATTTGACTATTCTTAGAACGGTTATCACCCTGTGACTTAGGCTAAGCAAAGATGAAACCACCTGTCCTTGCTCTCTTACTCTGTCTCTCCCTTATTCTAATCTTCTTCATCTCTATCTACTGAGCATGAGTCATAAATATGGCTAAAGTCATATTACTTTTAACATGGAAGATCTACACTCGTTTACCACGCTACCGTTCACCCCCGAGACGAACTTACTCATCTTGTCTCTACTGTCTGCAACCACATAAGGGGCATATCCGGCTAATTGAATAAACCTAATAGAATACTATTTCACTTTCATACTGACCTGCCTGAGGTTGATGAACTCTAGCACCTTAACTTCTTTAAACTCTAGTGGGAAAAATCTATCAAGGATAGCATAGGCTAACTCCTCCCACTCCATAGAACCTGCATCATCTAACCTTTCTGACTTTCACTTTTGTACCATGTATGAGCCACATCCTAAAACTAATATACAACTAACTAAGCACTTTCCACAGTAGTCACCCCCATAATATCTATCACTTTCTGAATCTGATCTAAAGAATTCCTGCGGGTCCTAGTCTGACTTAGACCCCGTGAAAGAAGGAGGATTCATTCAGGTAAAGTCCCAAATTCTAGCTGTACCTAAATTGGCCACTGGATTGGACAAAACGGCAGCTGGTCATTCATTCTGGGAAGAAACTGATCGAGCAAGAGTGGTGAATGTGATCCTGAACTTCGTATGAAAAGCATGATCGCCCAAAGGGTCTTTGGGATGAGGGGCTAACTGATTCCTATTTCTTTTTTGAGGAGGCATGTTCTGTAGAAGAAAGGGATAAGTGGATTAGACTGAGAGTGACTTGAGATTATGCTTATTGGAATGACATAAATACTGAAAGAAGGGAAATTGTACCTAAAACATCTCATAGCCTCCTGCACATAAGTGTGGTGCACAATACATGCATGTACAAGATTCTACTAGATGTTGCTTTCAGACTTCCTAGGACTCTAATGAACCTTAGGCTCTAATACTAAGTTTGTAACACCTCGATTTTCTGAACCAGAATGCTACACGATGCTTATGACCCCGAAGGACCACAAGCTAACCCATGAATGATATCTGTACCTGTACCCTATAATATATTATGTAATAATGCGGAAAAACATGAACAATTATCCATAAGGTTTAACTGAATAAAATATCTGACAAGCGTTATATCTATATGGGTGGCAAATACCCAAAACAACTAAAGTCTGAATCAAATCTGAACTAAATCTAAAAGCCTCTAAATACTGTCGGAGTAAGGAGTTGAAGGAACATATCTCCAACTAACTCTGTCTAGCAAAGCTAAACTGAATTAATAAATGAAATAAAATAATATCATCCTCGAATTGATGACGACTCACTGAAACTCTGCGACTGGAATGCTACTGCTGATCTGGAACACATGCCTCTAAACCTATGGTGTAACCTAAGAGAAAGCACCATAACGCAAATTCGTCAGTACATCTTAATGTACTGAGTATATTAGTGAGGTAGGCTAAATACAAAGGGTTATATGCATGAACAATGCTGACTAATATAAATGTTAGAATACATACATGCATAAGCAACTATGACTGAACTCGTGGTGATATCGACTATTGAGTCTAAATACTGAGATACTAATTAGATGAGTGAATATTTTAGAGAGTTTGAATTATGAAAAACTAGTCTAATTGACTGTGTCTAACAGTGCTGAAACTAAATACGGATAAGATAAGCTATGACAACTAACATAACTGATATAATTGTGATGATCAACAAGACCGATGTAACTTATATTGAGCAACTATATTTAACAGTCTAAGTTTTGATGGAACTGTCTGAGTTCCGTTATACATGGTGTAACTAAATTTAAGATCAGTCCTGTCTAGCACGTGATTTTAAATCTAATAATTCTGATACTATTTAACTATAGTTAAGATCAGTCCTATCTAATGGGTGATCTTGAAGTCTATTTATAATGATAAGGATTGACCGTCTCTAACAGTACTGAATCTATAATACTGAACTGAGTTGACTATATCTGACAGTCCTGAATCTATAACTAAAACTGTGGGATGTATTCATCTGAGCGACATGCCCCATGGGAAGCTGACTGGGGTCCAATCTCTACCCTGCCTAGAAGGGTGTTAGTACTGCGCCACCAATAAAGACAACTATTGTGGAGTCAGTCCAAATCTAGCGGGTGACTCCTGGGATTAGTTCTATTCATATAAATATGCTAACAGATGACCCCTGAATATGCCATGCCTATGTGAAGGGTGACATCTCGTACCTACGCTGGCTACGTAGTTCTAGAACTTAGGGATTGCTTCTAAGGATCTCTGTCTTTTCTAATGGATGAGTCCCCATCCCTAGGATCACTCGGTGCTAAATTCTACTCCCATCTAAAAGACACTGAACTGGATAATAGAGCTAAACTGAACTGATTAGCTAAATTGATACTGGTTAACTGAATTGATACAAGTGGTATTGTTTAGCGGAGCTAAACTAAGTTTACTAAGTTTCCTTCACTGAAGGAACGTATTGTTTTCTGAGGATTGACTGAGAGTACTAAAATTACAGAGATCACAAGGAATACAACTGTCACTGAGATCACTAAGATTACTGACTACTGAGGTTACTGAACTACTGAGACTTTTGAGATTTCTGAGTTATCCTGATACACATGACAAACTGAATTTTATAGACCATGGCTTGACTGAGAGTATCATGATAACATGACATGGCACTTGGAACACAACTATATTATTTCGGGTACCAGTACCCACATGACTCGATGGAATGAAACTGACACACATGACTTACTTGGTCATAAGAATATAGTCCATAATTCACCATATCATAAGTAGGGTATTTCATACTACACTTGGTTCTCAACATCTTATACATTAAAGGGAATGTGCACAAAATGTATATACTTGCATTGCTTCAATATCATGCTAATTCCATATCACAACAATAACACAAAATAATAATGTGGAGTTCATTTGGAATCTTAAAGAATAGAAAATGGGCTTGTTATTTAAGCACTATTAAGTCATAAAAACATTCATTCTATCATTCTTGGCATATTATTAAACATCTTACATGAACAACTTTGGCCATAGGTGTACTTATCAATTTGACAACCCTAATCCATCCAAAATTCATGGGTTTCAACTAAGCTACTCACATGCTTCATGAGAAACACATCATGATACAACCTTGAATCCAAGCAACAATCATCAACATGAATATAGTCATAACACAACAATAAAATTACAATTTATAATTCAAAACATAATTCGTGAGCTCCATAGATGAAAGGGACCCATGGATGAACACTATGCATACCTTAAAGCTTGATATAGAAAGAGATCTAATACTTCTTGAAGGTTCTTAAAGAAATCTTTAGGATTGTTCTTGATTTTTCTTGATTAGGGTTTAATACCTTGGTGGGAGAATATTCTTATTCGTGACGAGTTGATCTTGGAAGAAAACCCTAATCTTGTAGTTGAGAGTGTATGAGAGAGATTTTTGAGACGTTTAACTAATGAGGATGAAATATTATATGCTCCTTGAGGGTTATAAGTCATGGGAAGTGAAGGAAAAGACCAAAATACCCTTGCAAAAATATTCCTCAATTTCTGGAAAAAATAGTTGACGACATTTATGACAACCCGTCATACTGTTGATAGGTTGTCTCGAATTGTCGTCACAAAAAAGTAAAATCTTGGTTTTCTGGTTAAGGTTGACGAAATTGGTGATAGGCCATCACGGGCATGATGACTTTTCATAAAATGTTGTCATTGGGGGTGAAAATCAGCCTAGGGGTGACGACATTGGTGATAGGCCATCACGAGCGCGACAACTTATAATGAATGTCTTCACTCAGTTTCCCAGCCTGACATGCTGGAGTAAAATGGGCATAACTCCTTTCTCCAATATAAAATTTATGCAAAATTGGTATCTTTGGAAATATTATATAATTATCTATCTTTTGGTAGGTCATGAGATCAAAAATTCAGAGTATAACAATATATATGATCATTTGAAATTGACTATAGCAATATCCTTCCCAAGAATTCAATCAGTAAGGAATGTTTTGATTCATCTGATAGCTAGGAGTTATTTGAAGACTTAATATACATGTAACTTGCTCATAAAACTATAAAAGAACCATAATTTATAATGCATGAGCTTGAAATGTGGTGCTAATATTGGTTTGTATTTTTTGAGGTATTATAATATCTCCCTCTTGGTAACATTCGTCCTCTAATGAGAATGACTGAGATGGAAGAAAAGATTGAATGAAGTATGTACAATACATACACTACTGAAACATGGTTTTGGGACTGACATGATTGATAAGATGAATATATCATACTGAACATGCATATCTGATACACGAGTAACTGATTCATGAATACACGACTGAGTGTTTTTATGAACTGAGTTTCTCATAATAAGAATGCATATCTGATGCCTAATTGATGATATGAAGCCATGCATATCTGATGCATTATTATATGATTGACATGATAAATGAATGCATGACATAAAGTACTGATAAGCTAATCATACATATCTGATGCGTGAATATATAATTTAACGTGCTCAGGAATATGCGGCTGAACATGTAATTTTAAAGGTACCAAGTTTGAACTGAAAACTAAGCATGGAACTGAATACAAAGTTTGGTACTAAAATATGAAAATGGGAACGAGTAAGATCAAAGAAGAATGTCACCTTGAAGTGAAAATATCGATGAGTCTGAGATTAATCACTTAATATGCATGAGCGGAAACATAAGAACATAACTGAGTCTGGAATGTGATACATAAACTAAATTAAGTCTGCAATGCATAACATGGATAGAGTATCGTATCATGGACTAAACTGATCCACTGAGTACATTGCTTACTATTGAGTTTTAGAGCTAGAGGGTTGGCTCATAAGTAACACTTTCTCCAAGATAGATTCATCAAAGAAAATGACATGTTTGAATCATGAAAGTTTAAGGGCTATAGTGTATCTCCCCCCTTGGGACACTATGTACCTTAAAGGTATAATGCCCCGATTTTCTAAACCAAAATGCTACACAGTGCTCATGACCCCGAAGGATCACAAGCTAACCCATGACTGATATCAATACCTGTAAACTACATAATATCTCATAAAATATGTGGAAACATAAACTGTAAGGCCATAAGGTTCAATACTAATACTTATTTGAAAAATATGGTATTACAATACCAAAAAGGAACATAAATACTAAAGTTTGAACATCTAACCTGACATTTAGTCTGAAAGCCTCTAATTGAACTGAATAAGGAGTTGATGGGACATGTCCCCAACTAACTCCAACTACTGAAATAAACTAAAAACCAAAATAGAAATGAAATCATCATGTCCTCGAAGGATAAGGACTCATGTCTAACTCTGACTGTTGATACTTGAATCTACTGCTGATTTGGAGCTCATGCCTCTGAACCTATGGTGTAACATAAGAGAAAGCACTATAGCACAAATACGTCAGTTTATCTGAATGTACTAAGTATACGAGTGAGGTAGGCTAAATGAAAAGGGTTATATGCATGGACAATACTAACTGATATGAACGTGAGAGTACATACATGCATACGTAACTATAACTGAACTCATGGAGATACAGAAAACTGAGTCTGAATACTGACAACATGAGTGTACTGATAATGAGATTCTGAAAGATTGAGTTTACTAATATTGATATGTAAATCACTAATAAGTGATGGATTTGATATTGTATTATTGATATACTAAGAGACTGATATTGGATTACTGATAAATGAATGATTGTTTCTGACAATTCGAATTATGAAAAACTGGTCTGATTGACTGTATCTGACAGTCGTGAAGCTGATTACTGATAGCGTGAGTTCTGATAACTATTGTGATTGATAGAATAAGTGACTATATCTCACAGTCCATAAATCTAAAGAAAGCTATCTAAGTTTCATTCTATTTCTAGGTTGACTAAATCTGACAACCCTGATATACTGAAATCTGAAGAGCTATCTGAGTTCTTTACTGAGATTGGGTAGCTATAGCTGACAGTCCTAAAATCTATCAAAACTATGGGAAGTAGTTATCTAACAACCGACATACCCCAAATAAGTTATAATAGCTAAGCTGGGGTCCAATCTCTGCCCCGATTGGAGGGGTGTAAATACCGCGCCACTAGTAAGGACAGTTGTGAGAATCCTATACTGGCAGGTACTCAATGAGAATGATGGGAACCCTAAACTGATGGGTTAAGCCACCTCATCAACCTTAATCTGATGGGTTAAGATGTCTCAACCTACGCTGGCTACGTAGTTCTGGAACACAAGGATGACTACTAAGAATCACACCCTGAACTAGCGGGTAAGTTCCTATCCTTGGGTTCACTAGGTGATAACTTCTACTCCTATCTAAAGGACACTAAATTGAATAACTAAGCTGAATTGAATAACTGAACTGAACTAATTAGCTGAACTGATACTAATTAACTGGACTGATACTAGTGATATTGTTTAGCTGAGCTAACCTAAATTTACTGGATTCCAATGACTGACGGAATGTACTGAGTTCTGAGGACTGGTTGAGAGTACTGAAGTTATTGAGCTTAACTGTGAATACTGAGGTTGCTGAGGTTACTGAGCACTAAGATTGTTGAGATTACTGAGATTTTTGAGTTTTCCTGAGTCACATGACAGACTGAATTTTATAGATCATGGCTTGATTGAGAGTATCGTGAAAACATGACATGGCTCTAGGCACACAGCTATATTTTTCTGGTACAAGTACCCCCAGGACTCGATGGAAAGAAACTGACACAACTTTAATTTCTTGAGTACACGACCATCAATAAAGTCCATAATAAATGAGTGGGGGATTTTATGGAGTACATGGTCATCATAATATCTATCATGAAGAGGAATTCTTATAATCAAGTCATAAATCTCATATTCTAATATCATGGGCATTCCGACAACATATACTATTCATAGCAATCGCATGGAAACTACTTAAGCGTAAGGAAATGGCAACATGTAACGTTTAGTTCATTTTGTAATGATTTGGGGATATAATACTTCATGTATTTATTCAACATCTCAAATATGGTAGGGAAAGCATGGATACATTTTGTGTACATAATTTATATCTCCATTATCATACATGCTTTATACCACAACAATAACAACACATAATTTGCATGGAAATTCATATTGGAGTGTATGACTAACATGAACTTATTATTTAGATATCATGAAATCATGTAAATATGAAGTTCTAACATACTAGGCATTTTATCGAACACCTTGCATACATTCTTTAAGACATAGGTGGATTTCATGCTTGCATTCTATCAATCCATCTAAAGATCATATTTTTTAACTAACAACATAACTTTTATGAGATATACAGTCACGACACTATTATATAGCAAAAAAGCAAGCATCAACGTGGGTATGATCATATCACCACAATCAACCAAGATTTTGTATTTTAAAGATTGATTCTTGAACTCCACGGATGAAAAGAATCCGTGGATGAACACGACGTATACCTTGGAAAGAAGGTTCTTGATGATTGACGGAGGAATTTTCTTGAAATTGAATCTTCAAGATTGATTGTGCAACCCTAGTTGTTTTTATCCTATCGTGCTCTTGGATGATGAGCTTTGAGATGTTAATAGGGTTCTATTGTGTTTAAAAGTTATATATTTCGTAAGGTTAAGTTTAGGGACGTGTAAGGAGTGTTAAAAGATTTAATTACCCTTAAAATAACTCAAAACGGAGTGTTGTTGGCAATTGGAACTGACTTACGTTGCACCCAAGTGATTTCCTAAGCTAGGTTGGGCGGCACCTAACCAATCTCCTATGTTTGGGTTGGGCGGCGCCTAACTAATTGCCTATCCTTGCTGTCTCTAACGAAAAAGGGCATAACTTTTAACTCGGGTATTGGATTAAGGCGAAATTAGCATCGTTGGAAAGCTAATTTGATTATCTACAATTTTATCAGACTAAATAAACCGAAATACCACATTAACATCGAGTTATACTCATTCAAATATGACCCTTGCAAAATCGAACACTAAAACTTGATGGATTCAAAAAAACTCTGAGCTTGTGTTACCTTAAGTGACTCATATGAGCATGCTTAATGTATCATAAGCTATATGATCCCTAGGATACTCATTGTAAGTCATGCACTAAAATTATACTCACAGGATAGGAGGTTTCATACATAGGAAAAATAGTTCATCTCCTAACTTAGAAACATACGGGGTATTACAAAAGGATGCTGGACTGACGTTGCTGAGATATTGAGAAAGTTGAGGTGATGTATAAGTCATCTATTAACTAGATTATAACTGAACCTCATGTGTCTAGGACTAATGCATGATGCATGAATTGAACTGAACTTGCCACTACTAGTAAGCTTACCTAGAATAGTTACATTCCCTGAGATTTTGGATAGCATGAATAGATGCAAGGATGAGGAAACAAACTATACAAATCTGACTGCTCGATTACTAAATTGATTTGCTGGATTTACTAACTAACTCATGCTGAAACATATTTCCAAATCAGAAAAAGAGATCTAACAATCCATAACATGAACATGAAAGACTGGTAACGTACCGGAATCTAAGTCAGGGAAACTTTTCGGATCATAACGGGTCTGTAGTGCATAAAGTCTACTCTGACGCTTACCACTCTTGGTGATTTGCTAACACAACTCTTTATCCCTCTGTGCTAGAACTTTACACTCCTGCATCCTGTGGCCTAGCTTTCCACACACAAAGCATACATTACTACCTGCCCTACATGCACCTAGGTGATTCTTACCACACTCTTCAAAAAGCAGATAAGTAAGACTTCTATTCTCAGTACCCTATTCCTTGGATCTTGGCGCTCCATCATGATGGTCATTTCTGTACTTAGATGCTGGTGCACTAGTTAAGGATGGAGCTGAGGCTGAAAATTTCCAACTATGCTGAGAACGGTTACCACCCTGTGACTTAGGCTGCACAAAGCTGAAACTACCTGTCTCTCCCCCATTCTAATATTCTTCTCCTGTATTTGCGGAGAATGATTCATAAGTCTGGCTAAAGTCATATCACTATTCAACATGGCATATCAACACTCGTTTACCATGCTATCGTTCACCCCTGACATGAACTTACTCATCTTGGCTCTTTTATCTGCAACCACATGAGGGGCATATCTGGCTAATTGAGTAAACCTAAGAGAATACTCTTTCAATGTCATACTGTCCTACCTGAGGTTGTTGAACTCTAGAACCTTAGGTTCTTTAAGCTCTAGCAGGAAAAATCTATCAAGAAAAGTAGAGGCAAACTCCTCCCCCTCTATAGAACCTGTATCATCGAACCTTTCTGAATTTCACTAGTTGTACCAAGTATAAGCCACATCCTGCAACTAATAAAGTCCCAAATTCTAGCTGCAGCTACATTGTCCACTGGATTAGCTGGAATGACATCTAGTTATTCATTCGAGGTAGCAACTGACTGAGCAAGAGTGGTGAATGTAGTCTTGAACTTCGCATGAGAAACATGATCACCCAAAGGGTCTTCGGGCAGAGGGGCTGACTGATTCCCATTTCTTCTTTTAGGAAGAATGCTCTGTAATAAAGGGAGAAATGGATTAGACTGAGATTGACTTGAGATTATTATCACTGGTACGACATGAATACTGAAAGAAGGTAAACTATTCCTAAAACATCTCATAGTCTCCTGCACATAAGTGTGGTGCACAACACACGTATGTACAAGACTTTACTAGATGCATTTTTCGCACTTCCTAGGACTCTAAAGAACATTAGGTTTTGATACCAAGTTTGTAACACCCCAATTTTCTGAACCAGAATGCTACACGGTGCTTATGACCTCAAAGGACCACAAGCTAATGCATGAATGATATCTATACCTATACACTACAATACATGACATAATAATACAAAAAAAACATAAAAAATAGGCCATAAGGTTCAACTGAATAAAATATCTGACAAACGTAATATCCATATGGGTGGAAAATACCCAAAAAACTACTGAATTCTGAATTAAATCTAAACTAAATCTGAAAGATTCTAAATACTATCTGAGTAAGGAGTTGAAGGAACATGTCTCCAACTAACTTCGTCTAGCAATACTGAACTAAAATAATATCATCCTCAAATAGACGAGGACGCACTACAACTCTGCGACTGGAATACTACTACTGATCTGGAACATGTGCCACTGAACCTATAGTGTAACATATGAGAAAGTATCATAGCGAAAATACGTCAGTACGTCTAAATGTACTGAGTATACGAGTGTGGTAGGCTAAATAAAAAGGGCTATATGCATGAACAATGCTGACTAATATGAACATGAGAATACATACATGCATAAGCAACTATAACTGAACTCGTGGTGATACTACTACTAAGTCTGAATACTAATGACATGACTTTACTAATACTGAGATACTAACTAGATGACTGAATATTTTTGATAGTTCGAATTATGAAGAACTAGTTTGATTGACTGTGTCTAACAGTTCTGAAACTGAATACTGATAACATAAGCTATGACAACTAACATAACTGATATAACTATGATGATCGATAAGACCGATGTAACTGATACTGAGCAATTGTATTTAATATTCTGAGTTCTGATGGAACTATGTGAGTTTCGTTCTATATGCAGTAACTGAATTTGAGATTAGGCCTGTCTAGCGTGTGATCTTTAAATCTGATGATTCTGATACTGTTTAATTATAGTTGAGATCAGTCCAATCTAATGGGTGATCTTGAAGTCTATTTATAATTATAAGGATTGACTATCTCTAACAATACTGAATCTGTACTCTGAATTGAGTTGACTGTATCTGACAGTCCTAAATCTATAACTAAAATTGTGGTATGCATTCATCTAACCAAAATGCCCCATGCTAAGCTGACTAAGGTCCAATCTATGCCCTGACTAGAAGGGTGCCAGTACCACACCACCAATAAAGACAACTATTATGGAGTCAGTCCTAATCTAGCGGGTGACTTTTGAGATCAGTCCTAGTCATATAAATGTGCTAACAGGTGACCCCTGATTATGCCAATCCTATTTAGTGGGTGACATCTTGTACCTATGCTGGCTACATAGTTCTGGAACTTAGGGATTTCTTCTAAGGATCTCAGTCCTTTCTAGAGAGTGATTCCCCATCCCTAGGCCCACTCGATGCTGAATCCTACTCCCATCTAAAAGACATTGAAATGGATATCTAAGCTAAACTGAATAACTATAATGAATTGATTATCTAAACTGATACTAATTAATTGAACTGATACTAGTGGTATTGTTTAGTGGAGCTAAACTAAGTTTACAGAGTTCCCATGACTGAAGGAACGTACTGAGTTATGAGGACTGACTGAGGGTACTGAAATTTCTATGATTGCTATGAATACTTCTATTACTGAGATCACTGAGATTATTGAGGTTACTGAACTACTGAGACTGCTGAGATTTTTGTGTTATCCTAAGTCACTTGACTAACTGAATTCTATAGACCATGTCTTAACTGACAGTATCATGGTAACATGACATGACACTAGGCACACAACTATATTATTTTAGGTAAAAGTACCCCCAGGACTCGATGGAAGGAAACTGACACACATAACTGTCTTGATCAAAAGAATAGAGTCCACAATTCACAATATCATAAGTAGGGGATTTCACACTACACTTGGTTCTCAGCATCTTATTCATGGAAGGGGATACGCACAACATGTATATACTCGCGTTGCTTCAATATCATGCTAATTCCATATCACAATAATAACACGCAACAATAACGTGGAGTTCATGTGGAAACATACAAAATAGAACATAGGTTTGTCATTTAAGCACTATTAAGTCATAAAAACATGGATTCTAACATTCTTGGAATTTTATCAAACACCTTACATTCACAACTTTAAGCATAGGTGTACTTATCAATTTGATAATCTTAATCCATCTAAAATTCTTGGCTTTCAACTAACCTACTCACATGCTTCATGAAAAACACATCAAGATACAACCTTGAATCCAAACAACAATCATTAACATGAATATAGTCATAACAAATAAGAAAATCACAATTTATAATTTAAAACATGATTCTAGAGCTCCATGGATGAAAGAGACCCATGGATGAACACTATGCATATCTTAAAGCTTGATCTTGAAAAAGATCTAGTACTTTTTGATGGTTCATGAAGAAATCTTTAGGCTTGTTCTTGATTTTTCTTGACTAGGGTTTAATACCTTTGGGGAAGAATGTTCTTCTTCTTGAGGAGATGATCTTGAGAGAAAACCCTAATCTTGTGGCTGAGAGTGCATGAGATAGCTTTTTGAGATGTTTAACTAAAGAGGATGAAAGATAATACTCTTCTTGAGTTTTATAAGTCATGGGAAGTGAAGGAAAAGACCAAAATACCCTTGAAAAAATATCCCTTAATTGATGGAAAAAATGGCTGATGACATTCATGATAAGCCGTCATATTGGTGATAAGTCGTCACGAATTATAGTCACAAAAGGTGAAATCTTTATTTTCTATTTAAGGTTGAAAACATTGGTGATAGGCCGTTACGAGCATGACAAATTTTCATAAAATTTCATCATTAGGTCCTAAAATCTGCCTAGGGCTGATGACGTTGGTGATAGGCCATCACAGGCGTGACAGCTTATCACGAATGTCGTCACTCAGTTTCCCAGCCTGACATGCCGGAGTAAAATGGGAATAACTGCTTTCTTCGATATCAAATTTAGGAAAAATTGGTATCATTGGAAAGATAATTCAATTATCTATATTTTGATAGGTCATGAGATAAAAAATTGGTAGTATAATAAGAGATATGCTCATCGAATTTGACTATAGCAATATCTTTCCCAAGAATTGAATCGGTAAGGAATGTTTTGATTCGTCTGATAGTTGGGAGTTATTTGAAGACTTAATATACATGTAACATGCTCATAAAACTATAAAATAACAATGATTTACTATGTATTAGCTTGAAATGTGGCGCTAATATTGGTTTGGATTTTTTGGGGAATTACAAAACTAAAACTGCAGGCATGCTCTATGGATAAGAACACAAACTATTTTAGTTCTTTAGGAATCACTATATATCTTCAGTTCCCTCTCTTCTGGTCATGTTTGTTTGTCATGTTTAATTGTCTTAAAGTTTCATGCAGGGCTTAACATAGGTAGTTCTGACCGCAGGGTTATGTTTGACATGTCATTTCTTTCATTGCTTAAAATATGTAGTTACAACATAAGAATCATGGCTAGTGAATTTGTATTTTTGGGAATAACTACCCAGTATCTAAAGCTAAATGCCCCGGCTAATCCTGGTTCACACTGATAAACCTACTGAGAATAAAATATTTCTATTTTAAAGGTTTTTATTTATATCTTGTTAAGGACAAAAATGGAGTGTCCTACATACCTAATAGAACAAGAGTAAGTATTGGAGTCCTTAATGTATGAAAAAATGTAAGGATTGAAAGTAAGTATTGGAGATCTTAATGTATGAAAAAACAAGAGTAAGTTTTGGAGTCCTTAATGTATGAAAAATATAAGTAATAGAATCCTTATATTTCTACTTTAATGGTTTTTATTTACCTCTTATTAATCCAAAAGGTTGTCGAACCATCATTCTAATCTTCAGGGTCAATGATTATAAGAAATAGCTTATGCCACTCATATTGCCCCTGACTGACAAAAGAAGCTTGGATTGGAAATTCTTGTGTGAACATTCAAGTTGACAATCTTGGATTTCTCAACAGCTAATGGACTTTGAATTGATCAAATTGGTCCTTAATATGTTGGAGTTAGGTTTGTAGTCCTTCATATATGTTAATAATGCAAGTGTATTTCAGTTCATGCTTAAATGAAAGAATACAACAACAACATATACATAAAGCAAGACACAAAAGGTCAAGGACAGATCCCTGAGATCAGGCCTTCTACCTACAATAATTGACTATGTATCTGACACACAATCTAAAAATAGATTAATATATGACTATATCTTTGTAACGCCCCGAGTCTCTACCCTAGATGCTACAAAGTGCTCATAATTCCGAAGGATCATAAGCTAACCCATGACTGATACCTGCTGTAATAACTGTTTAATAAATACTCTAATGATTGCGGAAATAGGTAGAAACATATGCCATAAGGTTCAAATCAGTAAATAAATCTGAATGTGGTATCAAAATACTAAAACTGAATATAAGTACTGAAAAACTGAACAACTGCCTGAAAATACTCTATTCTGAAAAAGCCTCTAACTATCTGAATTGTGGAATTGATGGGACAAGCCCCCAACTAAATCTATCTACTAAAATAAAATTAAAGTACTATAATTAATAAGAATGTACTTAAACTATGAGGAATCACCACTACTTTGAAAGCTAAGAATCTAAATTGCTAAGGGTGCTCTAGAGCCCGTGCGTATGAACCTATGATATAAGACATCATAGAACAAAGAAAAGCATACATCAGTACTTTGAATGTACTAGTATGCTCAGTGAGGTTGGTTGATATGCATGTGTTCATATGCATGCATAGTAATTACTGAATAACATGAGTATGACTGAGTAAGAGTACATGCATGAATACGTAGACTGTAATTGAGATCGTGCTAATATTGAGTAATGAATCGGAATACTGATAACCAATATCTAAGTTTAATAATACTGTATTACTAATTATCTGAATGACTATATCTAAAAGTTCTTAATACTGTGGAACCATACTGAGTTCTGTACTAAACTGAGTGACTATGTCTGATAGTCCTAAATCTGTAGAACTGAGTTCTAATCTGAGACTGAGAGTAAATTGAGACTGTGGAAGGTAATTATCTAACCGATATGCCCCTTCTCTAACGAATTTTGGGACTAACTTGTAACCCTAGTAGGAAGGATGTCAATACCATGCCATGGGTAAAGAAAAGCTGTGAGTTAACCCTCTCTGACAGGAAGCTCTTTCGTCAACCCTCACTGGTAGGATAACTTAGATGAGAAGTATCAACCCTTATAATACCTGGTAGGAAGATATCTTAACCTACAATGGCTATGTAGTTCTTGAATAAAAGGATTGCTTCTAAGAATCACTCCCTCTGCTAGCAAGTGACACCCATCCTTAGTTTCACACGGTGCTGAATCCTACTCCCAACTGAATAGACACTGAATTGATTTCTAGTTTGTACTAGGCTAGACAAAGTTGTTACTAAGATTACTGTTTAGCTTAACTAAACTGAGTTCATTGAGTTTCATTGACTGACAGAGCACTACTGAATTCTATTAGCTGACTGAGTTTACTGAGGTCCAAACTAGATACTGAATTAGACTAGACTAATATGGATTATATTAAATTTTCCTGAGTTCTATAACTAATTGAGAGTACTACTGATCGGTTGTGACTGATACTATTCTATAACTAGCCATGGCTCTAGGTAATTAGCTAAATTATCGGGTACAAGTACCCCTAGGACTTGATAGCATAAATTAAAAGACATGGCATAACATGAAACATCTAAACAATGAACTTGATCATCATTAATTCATTAGGGCATTTCAAAACATACTTGCATGATATAACTTGCACAGAAGCCAACTTGACATGATTTGATTTTCTTAATAGTTCATATTGACAATTTATCAAGCATTTGGTGACAATAGTATATGCGCATAGTATTCAACAACAAGTGAGAATCATAATTCATCTCTAATTTCACAAGTCTAGGGTTTATCATGGATTCACATGAATCTACACACATAATGATCAATTTCACAATATATATATATATATATATATATATATATATAAAATCATGAATTACATGAATTAGAAACTTAATCCAAATAGCAATCATGGATACACTTTAATTCGAACCATGAAAATCATAAAATCAATTAATTGAAGTTGAAAAGAGATTCTTCAACTCCAAGGGTAGAAAGAACCCTCGGATGAACACTTCACATACCTTAGTTAAGAAATTTTTGAATATTGATGGTAGAACTCTTGAGATTTGAATCTTGTATTGAAAACTCTAAGGCTTGTTCTTGTGGGATTTTGTGAGAAAGTATAATTTTATGTATTAGGGATGAATTTTGTATTTTTGGGGGATGAATGTAAATGGAAAAATACCCAAATAACCCTAAGAATGTGGTATTTTAATAGATAAAAACTGGGTTACTAACGGACAGGTCGACACGGTGCGTCTATGCCATCGATGCGATAGACAACACATCGCATTATGTTTATGTCAATTCACTGGAATTGGATGCTGGTATCTAGGGAAAATAGTAATCAACACGATAGTCGATGCGTCTCACCAAGATCGCATTGATTAACTGATTTGGGATTCTAAACGAGCTTCAAACGAAATCCAAAAAATTTAAAACTTGTCTGGAAACACCTACGGACATTCCTGATCATGAATCAAACTAAACATCAATATTTAATGGATATAAAGGTCATAAAATAAGACTTCCAACCTTCATAGGTTAGAATGACACTAAGTTTGAGTACAAAGCTAAAATATTGTAAGTCTGGGACCCCTTGACAAGCCTAAAGGACTGAATTGATCTTAGGATTTTGCAGGGTCTTACATTATCTATCCCTTGGGAACATTCTCCATCGAATGAGATTTCTGAGACAGAGAATAATGAGAGACTTACTTACTTACTGGACATGAACATCTGGAACATGACAATATGACTGATATTACTGGTATTCTAAATTATCATACTAAACATGCATATTTGATGCATAAGTATAGCTGAACATGATTCATGAACGGATGACGAGGATTACTGATAAATTGAATCTATATACTGAACATGCATATCTGATGCATGGATACGTGACTAAACTAGCTCATGTACGTATAACTGAACATGCAATGGTAACTAATACCAAATTTGTAACTGAAATATAAACATGAAATTGAGTAGGTTCATGGAAAACTATTACTTAAACTGAAAAATACTGATGAAATCAAGATCGTTTCTAAAGTATGCCTGAATGGGAATGTGGGAACATAACTGAGATTGCAACATGATACATGAATTGAATATCGTAAACTGAATTGAGCCCCTTGAAAACGTGGCTTAACGCTGAGATTGGAACTTGAGAGTCAACTTATGAGTACCCACTTCTCCAAACAAGATTTGTTACGTGAAGAGAACTGGGAGGTTTAGGACATGAAAGCTTGAGGTTATAGTAAATCTCCTCCTTGGGACATTATGTCCCTTGATGACTGATGGCTTGGCTGAGGTACTGAGAAAAATTGGGGCGATGCACAAGGAACCTACAAACTGAATCGTGACTGAATATCTGGGATCTAAAACTGAGTCAAGAAACACGAAATGAGCTGAACATGCACTATTTGATTGCTACATCTTCGAATAATTTAATTTATGAGACATTCAGACAGAGCAACTAGATGGAAAGACGGAAACTACACCATACAAACCTGTCTGTCTGACTGCTAATACTCAATTACTGGCTTTATGAACTAACTCATACTAAAAACTTATTCTCAACTATTCTCTCCACCTTATTACGCACTTCACCTGGGATTACTGAAAAATATTCACATGGGTGTTGTGCACTAATGCATTAGTATACTAACTTATCTGATTAGCTAAATGATTGATAGTTGAATGCTTGGTAGTTAAAACATAACTGTTCTTAGTTTAAATAATAGGAGTGAAATTGTAGAGTGTCATGTACACGAGGTAAGGACTGACTAGGTAATATGAGATAACTGAGCATGAATTCGTGAAAAAAAATAAAATTTGTATTATTTGAGAATGCAAGACCAAGAATATAACATGATTCTAAAAAATTTTGTAAACTGAGGTACTAAAATATTGACAAATGAATAACTAATAACTATATGCTATGGTCAAGAAAACCTGAAATTAGACTGAGTTATTGATCTAATTAATGGACTAAGACTAATACTATAATTAAGACTGTAACTGAGACTACGATTGATATGGTAACTAGGACTAAAAACTCTGTAAGTCATGAGTGCATAACTCATGAACTGTATGACCTGAGTTTAGAGTTCATGATCTCACAAAATATAATTCGTACTGCTGAGTGAACTGGAGCTCCTCATACTAGGAATTGAAAAAACACACACGACTCCATGGAAAGTGTGTTGATATAAGTTGTGTTCATGGAGCTGAGATGTAAAGCATGCATAGGTTTTGTGATGACGGAAGTACAAGATTTTAACTGAGGTAAAGATAGGTTGTGCATCATTCCCACCCATTACTTTTCTGCACATACTAATATTACTACTGAAATCTGGAAGCTTGACTTCCTAAGATATCATAATCGGACAGTTCCTGTATACCCACCGGGCTATGATAGACTGACCCACTGGAGGGGAGGCGGAGAAAGGTTTTGTTGATATCTTGTCTGACCTTAAAGTTAACTGCTATACAAGGAGTTACAAAAGATGGAGTAGCTCCCAGATCTGATGAGACATAAACATATAAATAGGAGTTATGTAATGTACCAGTGACTGCATCAGGAGAAATTTCCTGATCTTGTCTGAACTAAAGTGCATAAATCCTATTTGTGCACTTCCCACCGTCGGCACTGGGAGTGGCACCCTGTTGATTTGGGAAACCAGACTGAGCTGAAGAACAACTATGCTGACTTCGTGGACCATACTTAGGATAGTCTCAGACTCTGTTACCTAACTCATCACATCCAAAACATACATCACTGCTGACCCTACACACAACTATATGATTCTTACCACATTCTTCGCAAAGTAGATTAGTACAATACCGCTTGCACTACTATGTGTTTTGGAGCCTGGTCCCTCATTAAGACTGTCATTCCTGAACCGTGGTACTAGTGTACTAGATGATGATGGAACTGGGGCTAAAAAATTCTGACTAAATCGAGAATGGTTACCATTCTCTGACCTTGGCTGGGCAAAACTAAAGCTACCCATTCTGGCTCTCTAATTTCTCTCTCCTTCTTAAGTTTATGTTGCTCAATCTATTGAGCATGGACCATGAGCCTATATATATACATATCCTTAATTAACACTGCAGGCCTATACTCCTTAAACACTGGACATGATACCCCAGATAAAAACTTGCTTATTCTGGATCTATTATTTGCTACTACATGGAGTGCACACCTAGCTAACTAAGTGAAATTGAGGGAATACTCTTTCACACTCATACTGCCTTCCCTGAGATTAATGAAATCTAACATCTTTGCTTCTTTCATCTCTAAGGGAAAGAATCTATCTATGAAGGCTATATCAAACTCTTCCTACTCCATAGGCTCTACATCTGCACCCCTGTCTAGCTTTCACTGCTTAAATAATGTATGGGCTACATGTTGTAGCCGATAGGCAGCTAACTCAAAACTCTTACTAGAATTCACTCCCATGATATCTGTGCCTTTCTAAACATGGTGAAGAAATTCTTGAGGGTCCTCATCTAATTTAGACCCGATAAAAGATGGAGAGTTCATTTTGATGAAGTATCGAATCCTGGAAGCAACAGTATTGGCCACTAGGTTAGCCAGAACGAATGTTGGTCTTCATCTTGGGATGCCATAGAATGAGCTAGGATGGTGATTTCTGCTCTAAATTTCATATGGGAGACATGCTCACCCAAAGAATCTGGATGGATAGGCTGAGGGGCTGACTGGTCACCTATTCCTCTTCCCTGAGTCATCTTTGAAGGCATGTTCTGTAAACGGAGGAGAAGCTAGGATTATAAAGAGAGTGTAACTGGAACTCATGCTTACTCGCATGACATGAATACTGAAAGAAGGGAAACTTTTCCTAAAATATCCCATAGACTCTTGTCCATAAGTGTGGCTTACAATACCCCCATGCACAAGACTCTACATGCTGGTTTTAGACTTTGTAGGACTCTATTGAACCTTAGGCTCTGATACTAAGTTTGTAATGCCCTAAGTTTATACCCTAGATGCTATACAGTCTCGTACTCCTGAAGGACCACAACCTAACCCATGATTGGTACCTTTTGTAATAACTGTGTAATAAATGCCATAATGATTATGGAAATAGGTGGAAACATATGCCATAAGGTTCAAATCTATAAATAAATCTTAATCTAGTATCAAAAATACCAAAATTAAATATAAGTACTAAAAATTGAACAACTGTTTGAAAATACTCTAGTCTGAAAAAGCCTCTAACTGTCTGATCTGTGGAGTTGATAGGACAAGCCCCCAACTAACTCCATCTACTAAAATAAAACTAAAGTACTATAATTAATAATCATGTCCTCAAACTATGAGGACTCACCACTTCTCTAAAAGCTGAGAATCTGAACTGCTAAGGGTGCTCTAGAGCCCATCCAACTGAACCTCTGATATAAGACATCATGGCATAAAGTAAATCATGTATCACTACTTTGAATATATTGGTATGCTTAGTAAGGTATTCTGATATGCATGGGTTCATATGCATGCACAATAATAACTGAATAATATGAGTATGACAGAGTAAGAGTACATGCATGAATATATAGACTTTAACTAAGATCGTGCTAATATTGAGTACTAAATGGGAATACTGATAACTGATATCTGAGTTTATGAATACTATATTACTGATTATCTGAATTACATATTTGATAGTTTTGAATACAGTGGAACCATACTGAGTTCCATACTGAGCTGAGTGACTATGTCTGATAGTCCTGAATCTGTAGAACTAAACATAGAACTAAACTGAGTTCTATTCTGAGGTTGTAACTAAGACTATGAGAGGTAATCATCTAACCGACATGCCCCTTCTATAACTTATTTGGGGTCCAACCTTTAACCTAGTTAGAAGGGTGTCAATACTGTGCCATGGGTAAGGACAAGCTGTGAGTTAACCCTCTCTGATAGGAAGCTCTTCCATCAACCCTCACTGGTCAGATAACTCAGATGACAAGTATCAACCCTCACAATATCTGGCAGTAATATATCTAATCCTACACTGGCTACACAATTCTAGAACACAAGGATTGCTTCTAAGGATCACACCATCTTCTGGCAGGTAATCTCCATCCTTAGGTTCACTCGATGCTGAATCCTACTCCCAATTGAATAGACACTGAACTGATTTCTAGTTTATGCTAAGTTGGACTGAGTTATTACAGAGATTACTATTTAGTTGAACTGAACTGAGTTCACTAAATTTCATTGAATGATGGAATAATACAGAATTTTATTATCTGAATGAGTTTGCTAAGGTCCGAACTGGATACTGAATTAGGCCGGACTAATATGGATTTTACAAAGTTTTGTAACTGACTGAGAGTACTACTGATCATGTCATGAATAATACTATTCTATGACTAACCATGTCTCTAGGTAATCGCTAAATTGTTGGGTACAATTACCCCCAAGACTCGATAGAATAAATTAAGAGACATGGTATAACATGAAACATGTAAAATATGAACTTGATCATCATTCATTCATTGGGGCATTTTGACAAAAACTCTCATAATATAACTTGCACATAAGCTAACATGACATGATTTCATCCTCTTAATAGTTCACATGGACAATTTATCATGCATTTTGTGAGCATAGTATATGCACATAGTATTGAACAAAAAGTGAGCATCATAATTCAACTCTAATTTCACAAGTCAAGGGTTTATCATGGATTCACATCAATATACACACATAATGATCAATTTCACATGATATATACATATATATATATATATATATATATATATATAAAGAATCATTAATTAGGAGCTTAATCCATATAGCAATCATGGATACACTTTAATTCCAACCATGGAAATCATAAAAATAATTACTTGAAGTTTAAAAGAGATTCTTGGGCTCCAAGGGTTGAAGGAACCCTTGTATGAACACTACACATACCTTAGTTAAGAAATTTTGGAAAATTCATAGTAGAACTCTTGAGATTTGAATCTTGAATTGAAAACCTTAAGTCTTGTTCTTGAGTGATTTTTAGAGAAAGTGAGTATTGTTTTATGAATTAGGGCTGAATTTTGTGTTTTTGGGGGCTGAAGTTTGAGGGAAACAGATTTAAATACCCCCAATAATACGGTCTTTTAATGACTAAAAGCTGGGTTACCGATGCGTTGGTCGACGCAGCGCGTCGATGGCATCGATGCAATAACCAATGCGTTGTGCCATGTTCACATAGATTCTATGGAATTAGAAACTGGTAGCTAGGGAAAATAGTAATCAATGCAATAGTAGATGAATCATACAAAGATCATGTTGATTTACTGATTTGGGATTCCAAAGGGGCTTCAAACGAAGTCCAAAAAATTTAAACTCGTCCAGAAACACCTACGGACATTACTTATCATGATTCAACCTAAATATTAACATTTAATGGATGTAAAGGTCACAAAATAAGACTACCAACCTTCATAGGTTACTATGAAACTAAGTTTGAGTACTTAGCTAAAATATTCTATGTCTGGGGCCCTTGAATTGCCTAAAGGATTGAATTAAGCTTAAAATTTTGCGAGGATATACAATCTTGACATTTTATACTATCTTACAATGTATATCACTAAAATAGAACTAGTCCTTAATGTGCCCAAAAAATGATTATTTTAATACCTCATTTATGGCACATAATCGAAATAGTCCTTAATGTACAGAAAAGTAATACTTTTAGTCCATATATACCATGTAATCAAAATAGTCCTTAATGTATGAAAAATGTGATCATTTTAGTCCTGAACCTTTATGGTGACGGAGCAAATAAAACCTTGTTAAATTAATCAACAACTACGGTGAGTTGTGTACAAATATTTTTAAAAATAGAGTTAAGCGTTTCGGCCCAAACCAATTCTCATGTGATGAGAAGAAAGGATAAACTCTTATACCAATAATCAATGTTTGCAACACCCCACATTTTCAAATTAGAAATTGAACTGTTGTTCCTACATGTGTAAGCTATAACTGAAATGATTTCCAAGTGATCATAAGTTTCATGATTGTTATCCTGGTGTTTAAAGTTCTTTTAAGGTGAAAAGTATTCATAGGAATCACTTAGAGTGACGTTGAGCTAAGAACCTTTGATTTAGCTAAATCCTTGTACTCAATTTTATAAGAGTCTACTTTGAACATGTATAACTTCTGATATAGATATAATTTTGCAGCTAAATACAAACAAAATTATAGATAATTGAATTATCTTTTCAAGGATACCAATTTTGACTAAATCTGATACTCGAGCAAAAAGTTATGATTATTTTCGTACGAACCAGTAGCTGCATGCGATAAGCATGTGATGCTGTTCTATTTCACCCCTGCAGGGGCGTACGATAGAGTAGGAAATGCACACTCCATTTTGGGGCTCTAGAGCATGCGACAAATGCTCCATTTCACCCCTTATTTTACAGCTTCTGAATCCACGTAATTGGGGGGTAATTAGGATATTTATCTCACCCCAAAACCATTTAAAACACAAGAACTCAAGCTAGGGTTTTCATAGAAGGTCCAATTTCATGAAGGTTTCACCATCAATCTTCACGATATCATAAACTAAGGTATGCATAGTATTCATTCATGGGATCCTTTCTTCCATAAAGTCCAAGAATCACTTTTCAACTACAAGCTATGGATTTTCTTCATGAGTTCATACTTTATATGTTCTCTTTTCTGTTGATAAATGAGGAATTGATTTCTATTCAATGACTTAATGATAAATTCCATGTGGGTTGATTAGTATAGATAAAGATTTATGAAATCTCATGACTAAAACCTTTTATGATCAAATTGGAAGTCAACCATGATGATTAATTACTATACCATGATGTTTACATGTACTATGTTTGTCATATGTTTGATTAAATGCCTATATGAAGGAATATTTTCTAACTAGCATGATATCATAAAATCCCCATGTATGCACAAGATCATGCCTATTACGTGTTTGATGAAATGCTCCTATGAAGGTAGTATGGATTATGATCATACTCAAGTCTTCAAGTAAATCATGTTATGTCAGTTTCCTTCTATCGAGTCTTGGGGGTACTTGTACCCAAAATATTAGCTGTGTGCCTAAATCCATGTCATTTTTTCATGATACTCTCAGTCAAGCTATAAGCTCTAATACTTCAGATAGTCTTATGACCCAGGAAAAATCTCCATGATCTCATGACTCAGTCAGTTGTCAGAGATCCGTAGTAATTCCATCAGCCACGAAAATTTAGTAACTCTGTCCATGCTTAGTTTAGTTCAGTAAATCATGTTCAGTGTCCATTCATATGGGAGAAGGAATTAGCATCCAGTAAACCCAAAGATGGGGCCTCACCTATTATATGAGGGTGTAATTATTAGAAGAAATCCTTCGGTTCATGAATTATGTAGCCAGCATAGGTTGAGACATCGTAACCTGCTATATGTGGGTAGATAAGGTGTCTTAACCTGTTAGGTAAGGGTGCCCACCATTCTCGCTAGAGTTACCTGTTATATGAGGGTTACTCATATGTTGTCCCTACCAGTGGCGCGATATTGACAGGCTTCTAATCAGGGCAAAGATTGGACCCCAGCTCAGCTATTATAACACATTTAGGGCATGTCGGTTAGATACTACTTCCCATAATTTCATGTTACAGAATCAGGACTACCAGATATAATCAATCATTATCAGTAATAGAACTAAGATAGTTCTTTATATTTTAGGACAGCCAGACACCGTTAACTCAGACATAGTACAAAACTCAGATAGTACTATCAGATTCAGGACTGTCAAACACAGTCACCCATATTATCAGTTATAGTTAGATACAGTTATTCATGTTATCAATTATGTTATTTTATTAGTATTCAGACTCAGTAGTTATGCTACCACGATATTAGTATCATGTTATCACGTTGTTAGTTACAGTTGTATATTTATGTATGCATTCTCATGTTCTTATCAGACAGTCAGTTAGTATTGATCATCTATGCAAATCCTTGAATATATCCTACCTCACATTTATACTATGGTGCTTTCTTTTTATGTTACATCATAAGTCAGAGACACGAGTTCTAGAACAGCAGTAGCTTCCAGTTTCAACAGTCAGAGTAGAAGTGAGTCCTCATCCTTTGAGGTCATAATGATTTTCTATTATCTCATTGATTAGCTTATTATTTGGAATTAGTTAGGGACATGTCCCATCAAATCCTTATTCAGATTCTTCAGACTGTAGAGGCTTTAAGACTAGATGCAGATTAGATACAGACTATCATGTTTTAGACTTTAGTTTTATTTTGGGTATTATTTTACCCCACACAGATGTTACATTATTTAGTTATGTTCATGATCAAACCTTAGAGCCTTTCATTTCATGTTTTTGTATTATTATGTTATATTATGCAGTATACAGATACAAATATTAGTCATGGGTTAGCTTGTGGTCCTTCGGGGTCATGACCACCGTGTAGCATTTTGATTCAGCAAATTGGGTCGTTATAAACTTGGTATCAGAGCCAGGTTCAATAGAGTCTTAGGAAGTCTGAAAGCCTCATCTAGTAGAGTCTTATACATGGGTGTGTTGAACGCCACATTTATGTGCAAGAGGCTATGAGATGTTTTAAGAATACTTTCCCCAGTTTTAGTATTCATGTCGTGCCTGTGAGCATAATCACAAGTCAATCTCTCAGTATAGTCCACTTGTTCTCTTTATTTTAGAACATGCCACCTAAGAGAAGAAATCGGTTAGCCTCTCAGCCCAAAAAACCTTTCGGCGATCATGTTTCTCATGTGGAGTTGAGGACCGCATTTACCACTCTTGCTTAATCAGTCACTGCTCATAATGAATGGCCAACAGTTATTCCAGCAAACCAAGTGGCCAACTCAGCTGCAGCGTGGATTCAGTACTTCACTCGAATGAATCCTCCAACCTTCCTCGGGTCTAAGGTGGAAGAAGAACCACAGGAATTCTTAGATCAAGTTTAGAAAATGATAGATGCCATGGGGGTGACTACTGTTGAGAGTGTTGATCTAGCTGCATTGCAGGATGTGGCTCATGTTTGGTTCAAACAGTGGATGTCCAAAAGATCAGATGATGCAAGTCCTATAGAGTGGAGAAGTTTGTCACTGTATTTTTAGACAGACTCTTTCCCTAAGAACTTAGAGAATCCAAGGTGCTAAAGTTCATCAACATTATGTAGGGTAATATAACTATGAAAGAATATTCTTTTAAGTTTACTTAATTAGCCTGGTATGACCCTCATGTGGTTGCAGACAATAGATCCAAGATGAGTAAGTTTGCTTTAGGGGTGAACGACAGCGTGGTTAATGAGTGCAGATCTGCCTTGCTGAATAGTGACATGACATTAGCTAGACTTATGACCCATGCTCAGCAGATAGAGGAGCAGAAGATTAAAAAGAGAGAGAAATAGAATAAGAGAGCAAAGATAGGTAGTTTTAACTTCGCTCAACCTAAGTCAGAAGGAGGAAACTGTTCCTCGTTTCTTCCTAAGTCATTAGTTCCAGCTCCCTCTATAGCCAGTGCTCTAGTTCCTAAGTTCTGAGAGGGTAACAAAGATAGAACGCTAGGCTCTAAGACCCAGGGCAGTGTTAGCATTGCCTACACTAATTGTCTTTGCTAGACTTATGGTAAGCACCATCAGGGTGTGTGTGGAGCAGGTAGTGGCATTTTTTTTAGTTGTGGAAAGCCAGGCCTTAGAGTTAGAGACTGTCCGCAGCAATGTCCTTAGGGTCAACAGAATCGCTCTTCAGCTCAGTCCGGTCACCTTAATCAGTAGGGTGCCACTCCAGTGCTACTAGTGAGCAACACCCAAATAATCTCTATACTCTTCAGACCCGACAAGATTAGGGAAATTCTCAAGATATTGTTATTGGTATGTTATAGATATTTTATGTGCATGTTTACGCTTTGCTAGATATAGGATCTTCCTTGTCTTTCGTTACTCCTTATATAGCAGTTGATTTCGGAATCAGTCCTAAAATTCTAGCAGAGCCCTTCTCAGTCTCTACCCCAGTGGGTAAAACCATCACAGCTCGGCGGGTATACAAGAACTACCTGATTATAATATTTCAGAAAGTCATCTCAGCAGATTTGGCTGAGTTAGAGATGACTAATTTTGATGTCCTTCATGGTATGAATTGGCTTTATTCCTGCTATACTACAGTCGACTGCAGAAATAGAATAGTTTAGTTCTAGTTCCCGAGTGAACCCTTCCTAGAGTGGAAGGTTAGTGTATCTGGTTTTAGTGGTGAGCTTATTTCCTACTTTTGGGCAAGGAGGTTGATATTTAAGGGATGTTATCATCTAGTTCATGTTAGAGATTCCAGTTGTGAGGCTTCCAGTCTCAAATTAGTTCCAGTAGTGAATGAAAATTCATATATCTTTCCCGAAGATCTTCCTGGAATTCCTCCCAAAAGGGAAATAGACTTTAGTATTGATCTTCCTTCAGACACTCAGCCTATCTCTATTATGCCATACAGAATGGCACTAGAAGAACTCAAGGAATTGAAAGAACAATTGAAGAATATTTTACATAAGGGATTCATCAGATGCAGCATTTCCCCATAGGGTGCACCAGTCTTATTCGTGCACAAGAAAGATGGTTCTCTCAAAAAGTGTAAAGATTATCGTCAACTCAATAAGGTTACGGTCAAGAACAAGTATCTTCTTCCTAGAATCGATGAATTGTTTGACCAACTTTAGGGTGCCAGTTATTTTTCTAAGATAGACCTCAGATCTGGCTATCATCAGCTCAGAGTTAAAGAATGTGACATCACAAAAATAGCTTTCCATACTCGATATTGTCACTTCAAATTTTTAGTTATGTCCTTTGGTCTTACCAATGCCCCAGCAGCTTTCATGGACTTGATAAATAGCATGTTCAAGCAGTACTTAGACATGTTCGTCATAGTCTTCATAGATGATATTCTGGTCTATTTCTGTATCGAGCGCGATCATGCAGACCATCTCAGAACAGTACTTCAGGCTCTCAGAAATCATCAATTAATCACTAAATTCTGTAAGTGAAAATTTTGGCTAAGATCACTAGCATTCCATGTCCATATTATTTCTGGTGATTGCATTAGATTAGATTCTTAAAAGATCGAAGTAGTAAGGAACTGGCCTCGCCCTGTCTCTCCATCAGATATCTAGAGTTTATTAGGTATGGATGGGTATTACGGAAGGTTTGTTAAGGTATTTTATTCTATTTCATCCCCTATGTCCAGATTAACTCAGAATAAAGTTAAGTTTCAGTGGTCAGATCCATGCGAGAAGAGTTTTCAAGAATTAAAGACTCGACTTACCTCAACTCCAATTCTAGCATTTTTGTAGTATATTGTGATGCATCTAGAGTGGGTTTAGGTTGTGTCCTCATGCGGCATGGTAAGTTCATATCTTACGCCTCCAGATAGCTTAAACTTAATGAGAAGAATTGTCCTACTCATGACCTTGATTTAGCAGCGGTAGTATTTTCCATAAAGATTTAGACGCATTAACTCTACGGAGTTCATGTAGATATCTTCACAGATCATAAGAGCATTCAGTATGTATTTTCTCAAAAAGATCTCAATCTCCATCAGAGAAGGTGGTTAGAGCTCTTGGAAGATTATAACATGAGTGTCCTCTATAATTCGGGCAAGGCTAATGTAGTGGCCGATGCTCTCAGTACACTCTCTATGGGTGGTGTTTCTCATGTTGATGATAGTAAGAAGAAGTTAGTCCAGGAAGTCCACCAACTTGCCGGACTAGGCATTCATTTATTCGACTCTTAAGAGGGCAGTGTATGTGTTTAGAGTAGTTCAGAATTATCTCTAGTTTCCGAGGCTAAATAAAAGCAAGATAAGGATCCTAGCCATGTCAAGCTAAAAGATTTAGTTCAGAATCAGAAAATAGAGGTTTTCTCCCAAGGAGGAGATGGCGTCCTTCATTGTTAGGGTCATCTCTATGTTCTAGGTGTAGATAACATAAGGCAACAAATTATTGTAGAAGCACATGGTGCGCGCTACTCTATATCCAGGGGCCACAAAGATGCACTGTGACTTGTGGGAGATCTATTGGTGGATCGAGATCAAAATAGATGTTGCAAAATTTATGGCTAAGTGCTATACATGTTAATAGGTTAAGATAGAGCATCAGAAGCCTAGTGGGTCCATGCAGGAGTTTAGTATTCCTACCTAGAAGTGGGAAGTTGTGAACATGGACTTCAAGACGGGTTTTCCTCGAACTCATCATCATAATGATTCAGTTTGGGTCATTGTAGAAGGGATGACAAAATTAACTCTTTTCCTTCCATTTCATAACTCTTATTTAATTGAGGATGATGCCAAGATCTACATCAAGGAGCTGGTCAGATTGCACGATGTTCCATTATCAATTATCTCAGACAGAGGTACCCAGTTCACCTCTTATTTTTGGAAAGCATTCCAAAAGGGTCTTGGTACCCAAGTTCATCTTAGTACAACCTTTCATCCTTAGATATATGGTCAAGAAGAAAGGACCATTCAAACTCTAGAAGATATGGTAAGGGCGTTGTCAAATTTATTTCAAAGGTAGTTGGGATGACCACTTGCCTTTGATTTAGTTTGTATACCATAATAGCTATCATTCTAGTATTCAGATGGATCCATTCAAAGCTCTCTATGGTAGAAGATGTAGACATATGATTGATTGCTTGAAGTTAGTAAGGCCTTAGTTATAGGGCTTGACTTGGTATTCGACGCCTTAGACAAAGTTCAGTTAATTAGAAAAAGACTTCGGGATGCTCAGAGTTGACAGAAGTCTTATACAGATGTTTGTAGACTAGATGTTGAGTTTGAGATTGGTGAATATGTCTACCTCAAGATCTCTCCTATGAAGGGAGTGAAGATATTCGTCAAGAAAGGAAATCTAAGTCCCCGATATATCGATCCCTTCAAGATTCTCAGTCATTTTGGCAAGGTAGATTATGAGCTCAAATTGCCTTTAAATTTAGCCTCAATTCATCCAGTCTTTCATGCCTCTTTCCTCAAGAAGTGTATAGGTGACCCATCAGTCGTAGTCCCTATTCATAGCATTGATGTTCAGAACAGCCTCTCTTATGAAGAGATTCCATTTGAAATCTTAGACTATCATAATCGTAGATTGAGGAACAAAAAAGTCCCTCTAAATAAAGTTCTTTGGTAAAATCAGTCCGTTGAGGGAGCTACTTGGAAAGCAGAAGCAGATATACGTACGAAGTATCCTCAGCTCTTCCCACCCAACTCAGATTAAGCACAAGATAATAGTTCTCCTTGAGCTTACTCAGTTTGATGATTAGTGTGCATCACTAACATAGTATACCATGATAATCTTGGTATCAAGTACCACTGCATATTAAATCATGCATTCATGTATCAGATCAGTTATATAGTTTTGCATCATACATGCATTCTTATTATGAGAAAACTTAGTTTCAGAAATTTTAGTTATGCATTTATGAATCAGTTATACATGCATCAGATATGCATGTTCAGTATGTTATGTTCAGTTTTTCAGTCATGTCTATCATGTTCCAGTTATTCATGATTAGCTCATTGTTTCCACTCTCAATCAATCTCATTAGAGGATGAATATTTTCAAGGGGGAGATATTTTAATACCAGCGTTTTTTCTTAGCTTGAAAATCATCTCAAGGATGTTAGAACTTACTTTGAAATAAGAATTCATTTTTATACAAGTTTTATTTCTATAATTTTCACTTCCTATTCATGGAAAATTGAATAATCTTTCGATTAATATATAAGTCACCCAAATTTGACACCCGGGCGAAAAGTTAAGTCCATTTTAGTAAGATAGTGTTTGACGTGAGCCTTCAGGGCATCGTGGAGATAGATTGAATGGAAATTGTCAATTTTCAGTATTGCTCCGTGATACTAGCACGTCTTTCCAAACATCCAGTTCATAGACAAGGTGGCAATGCGATAGCTCCGCATCGCGCCACCATGCAATTTCCCAATTGTCAATTTTCAGTGACACGGCGCGATAACACCACGTTGCGCCAAGGGCCCAATTTGGGAAATTTTATTAAAAATTAAATTACATGTCTAGGGTCAAAAGTTTCAATTCCCCCACCCACCATATAAGCTTCCAAACACAGGATTTAACCCTTATTCATCCAAAATATTGGTGTTTTTCTCAAATACTCTCAAGAACTCAAGCTAGGGTTTTCATAGAAGATCCAATTTCAAGAAGGTTTCACCATCAATCTTCACGAAATAATGATCTAAGGTATTCATAGTGTTCATTCATGGGCTCCTTTCGTCCATAAAGTCCAAGAATCCCTTTTCAACTACAAGCTATGGATTTTCTTCATGTGTTCATGCTTTGTATGTTCTCTTTCATGTTGATAAATGAGGAATTGATTTCTATTCCATGATTTGATGATAAATTCCATGTGGGTTGATTAGTATAGATAAATATTTATGAAATCTCATGACTAAAACCTTGTATAATGACATTGGAAGTGAACCAAGATATTTAATTGCTATTCTATGATGTTTACATGTACTATGCTTGTCATATGTTTGATTAAATGCCTAGATGAAGGAATATTTTCTAACTAGCACGATATCATAAAATCCCTATGTATCCACAAGATCATGCCTATTCCATGTTTGATGAAATTCTCCTATGAAGGTAGTATGCATTATGAAGATAGTCAAGTCTTCAAGTAAATCATGTTATGTCAGTTTCCTTCTATCGAGTCCTAAGGGTACTTGTACCCAAAATATTAGTTGTGTGCCTAGATCTATGTCATATTTTCATGATACGCTCAGTCAAGCTATGAACTCTTAGACTTCAGAAAGTCTTATGACTTAGGAAAAATCTCCATGATCTCATGACTCAGTCAGTTGTCAGATATCAGTAGTATTTTCATCAGCCATAGAAATTTAGTAACTCAGTTCTATTCAGTAAATCATGTTTAGTGTCCATTCAGATGGGAGTAGGAATTAGCACTGAGTGAACCCAAGGATGGGGACTCACTTGTTATACGAGGGTGTTACTCTTAGAAGCAATCCTTGTGTTCCAGAATTATGTAGCCATCATAGGCTTAGACATCGTAGCCTGCTATATGAGGGTAGATGAGGTGGCTTAAATTATTCTGTGAGGGTTCCGATCATTCTCGCAACAGGTTACACATTTGTTGTCCTTACCAGTGGCGCGATATTGACACCCTTCTAATCAGGGCAATGATTGCACCCTAGCTCAGCTATTATAACATATTTAGGGCATGTCGGTTAGATACTACTTCCTATAATTTCATGTTACAGAATTAGGACTATCAGATATAATCAATCAGTCTCAGTAATAGAACTCAGATAGTTCTTTAAATTTTAGGACTGTCAGACACCGTCAACTCAGACATAGTACAAAACTTAGATAGTTCCATCAGATTCAGGTCTATCAGACACAGTCACCCATGTTATCAGTTATAGTCAGATACATTCATTCATTTTATCAGTTATGTCATGTTATCAGTATCTAGACTCAGTTCTCATGCAACCACAGTATCAGTATCATGTTATCATGTTGTCAGTTATAGTTGCATTTTAATGTATGCATTTTCACGTTTATGTTAGAAAGTCAGTTAGTATTGATCATGCATGCAAACCCATGCATATAGCCTTCCTCACATGTAAACTGAGTACATTCCATTGTACTAAATCATTTGCACTATGGTGCTTTCTTTTTATGTTATACCATAGGTTCAAAGACATGAGTTCTAGATCAGCAGTAGATTTTAGTTTCAACAGTCAAAGTAGAAGTGATTCCTCATCCTACGAGGATATAATGATTTTCTATTATCTCATTGATTCGCATATTAGTTGGAGTCATTTTAGGACATGTCCCATCAACTCCTCATTCAGATTCTTCAGATAGTAGAGGCTTTCGAGCTAGATGCAAATTAGATACAGACTATTATGTTTTAGACTTCAGTTTTGTTTTTAGTATTCTATTACCCCACACAGATGTTATGTTATTTAGTTATATTCATGATCGAACCTTATAGCCTTTCAATGCATGTTTCTGCATTATTATTTTATCTTATGCAGTATACAGGTACAAATATTAGTCGTATCTTAGCTTGTGGTCCTTCGGGGTCATGAGCATCATGCATTATTCTGGTTCACCAAATCGGGTCGTTACAATAACCAACTCAGCTTATTTTTTTCTAGTTCATACCTCTTATTCAGCCGAGGATTATGCCAAACTCTACATCAGAGAGTTGGATAGATTACATGGTGTTCCATTATCTATTATCTTAGACAGAGATACCCAGTTAACCTCTTATTTCTGGAAAGCATTCTAAAAGGGTCTTGGTACCTAAGTTCATCTTAGTACAACCTTTCATCATCAAACTAATGGTCAAGTAGAAAGGACCATTCATACTTTAGAATATATGTTGCGTGCGTGTGTAATTGATACTAAGGGAAGTTGGGATGACCACTTTGCTTAGATTGAATTTGCATATAAAAACAACTATCATTCCAGTATTCATATGGCTCCATTCGAATCTCTCTATGGTAGAAGATGTAGATCTCTAATTGGTTGGTTTGAAGTTAGTAAGGCCTCAGTTATAGGGCCTGACTTTGTATTCAATGCCTTACAGAAAGTCTATTTGACCAGAGAAAGACTCTGGGCAGCTCAGAGCCGACAGAAGTCTTATGCAG
Organism: Capsicum baccatum var. pendulum; assembly: GCA_030864225.1. Classification (NCBI taxonomy): domain Eukaryota; kingdom Viridiplantae; phylum Streptophyta; class Magnoliopsida; order Solanales; family Solanaceae; genus Capsicum; species Capsicum baccatum. Next base: position 252,619,099 of record CM061558.1, read on the forward strand.
ATGTTCGTAGAAAGGATCTTGAGTTCGAGATTGGTGATCATGTCTATCTAAAGATCTCTCCCATGAAGGGAGTGAAGAGGTTCAGCGAGAAGGGAAAGCTCAGTCCTCGATATGTTGGTCCCTTCAAGATTCTCAGTAGCTTTGGCAAGGTAGCTTAAGAGCTCGAATTACCTTCAGATCAAGTTTCAGTTCATCCAGTCATACATGTCTCCCTGCTGAAGAAGTGCATAGGTGATCCAGAAGTTGTAGTCCCTATTAAGAGCATAGATGTTCAAAATAGCCTCTTTTATGAAGAGATTTCGGTCAAAATTCTAGACTATCAGACTCGTAGATTGAGGAACAAAGAAGTCCCTGTAGTTAAGGTTTTTTGGCAAAATTAGACATGTGTACCAAGTATCCTCACCTCTTCTCTGCCAACTCAGATCAAGCTTAAGGTAACCGTTCTCCTTAAGCTTACTCAATTTCATGTTCAGTGTTCATCACAAACTTGGTACCAAGTACCATTGCATATTCAGTCATGCATTCATGTATCATCTCAGTTATATAATTATGCATTACACATGAATTCTCATTGTGAGAAACTTAGTTCATTAGAACACCCATTCGTGCATTCATTAATTAGTTACACATGTATTAGATACACATGTTCAGTATGATATATTCAGTTATCAGTCATGCCAGTGATGAAATCATGTTCCAGCCAGTCATGTTCAGTATGTATGTCAGTTTATGTTCTTTTCCCCTCACCCAGTCTTATTCAAGGATGAATATTCTCAAGAAGGAGATATTGTAATACCCCGTACTTTTTCCTATATTGAAATTATCCCACAAATGTTTGAAGCTTTATTTGAAAGATGAATCCACTTTTTGTACACGTGGTATTATTAATATTTTCACTTTTTTTTCACGTGGGAAATTGAATAAGCTTTCCATGGATACCAATTTCATCAAAATCTGACGTGAAAAGAGAAAGTTATGGCCAAAATACAGAAGGCAGTGAAACCGCCCAGATGCGACGGTGAGGCCGACGGACCATCAGATTACAGACAGACCGTCGCTCGGGCCATCACAAAGGAAATAGAGAGGTCGTATTCTGCCTAGAAGCGTCGCTCAGGACCGACGGACTGTCAACCCAGTGATGGACCATCGCACCTATTATCGTACGAAGGCAGTATGTCTCAGTTCTGGTCCCAGTTCGACGGTGAGTCCGACGGACCGTCGACCCAGCGATGGACCGTCGCACCCACCATGGCATGTCCCGCTCAATATTTTTAAGTCGTTTTAAAGGGATATTTTTGTCTTTTATCACCCTTTTATATACCCAGTTATATCTGACCTCAACTCTTTTTGTTCATTATTCTTTAACAACAACAAAATTAGGGTTTTCTATCTAAGATTAATCCCCAAGAACAAAATCCAAATATTTTCAAGAACTAAGAGATTCAAATTCTTCAAGTTCAAGAACTTGAAGAAACTCAACCTAGGTATGTATAGTGTTTATTCATGGACTACTTTCGTCCATGAAGCCCAAGAATCTCTTTTCAAAGTTCAATTGTATGGATTTCTTTATGAATTTCATGTTGGGTTGCTTTTGTTCATGTTGATAATGACCAATTGAATTCTAATCCATGTTGGGTGATCAATTTTATGTGGAATTGATTAGTATAAAGGTAGATTCATGTGGACCTATGATTAAATCCTTGGATAATGAAATTACAGTTGAATCAGGATATTTATTTGTTATATAATGTTGTCTACATATACTATGCCTACCATGTGTTTGATTAAATGCCTATGTGAAGGAAAAAATGCCCAAATAGTATGATCTTATGAGATCCTCATTTATGTACAAGCTTATGCATATCACATGTTTGATGAATTGCCTCAATAAATGAATTATGGATTGCGATGTTGGTCATGTATTCAAAAAGTCATGCTTTGTCAAATTCTTTCCATCGAGTCCTGGGGGTACTTGTACCTAACAATTTAGTTGTATGCCTAGAGACAGTGTCATGTTTTCACGATATCCACAGTCAATACATGATTCATAGAACTCAGTCAATCATGTTACTCAGGAAAGCTCAGTAATTCAGTAATCTCAGTAATCTTACGAACTCAGTCAGTTGTCAGATATCAGTAGTATTCTGTTAGTTAACAAAATTCAGTAAATTCATTCCATGTTCAGATCATTTAATCATGTTCAGTATCTATTTAAATAGGAGTAGAAATTAGCACCGAGTAAATCCAAGGATGGGAACTCACCTGCCAGTAGAGGCTGTGATTCTTAGAAGCAATCCTTGCATTCCAGAACTACTTAGCCAGCGTAGGTTGAGATATCATACCCGTTAGTTGAGGGTAGATGAGGTGGCTTGACTTGTTAGTTGAGGGTTCACACCATTCTCATTAGAGTAACCTACTAGTCGAGGGTTACTCACATGTTCTTCTTACCAGTGGCATGCTATTGACACCCTTCCAATCAGGGCACAGATTTGACCCTAATTCTGCTATAATACATCATTTGGGGCATGTTGGTTAGATGAATACTTCCCACAGTTTCACATACAAAATTCAGGACTGTCAGATACAGTCAACCCGAATACAGTACGGAACTCAACTAGTTCTATTAGATTCAAGACTGTTAGATATAGTCACATATGTTATCAATTATTAGAACTCAGTTGTTAGTCATGTTAGTTATCAGTAAACTCATGCTTTCACAATTTCAAATATAGTCACTATGTATGCATGGACGTATTATCTCATTCATATTAGTCGGTTAGCCAGTATTGTTCATGTATATGAACCCCATGCATTTAGCCTACCTCACATGCATACCAGTACATTCAAAGTGCTAACGCATTTGCTCTATGCTGTCTTATACTATAAGTTCAGAGACACGAGCTCCAGAGAACTAGTAGATTCCAGTCTCAATAGTTAGAACTAAAAGTGAGTCCTCATCTTTTGAGGACATGATCATTATTTTATAATCTCATTAATTTATTTATTAGTTGTAGTTAGTTGGGGACATGTCCCATCAACTCCTTATTCAGACCGTTCAATCAGTTAGAGGCTTTCCATACTCTCATGTTAGTTAGTTATTTTAGTTGTTTTGAGTATTTCATAGCCCATCCATATGTTATGATTTACCAAATCCTATGTTACAATTTTGAATCTTTTGGCCTTTCAGTTCATGTTTCCACATTATACAGTATATTATGGAGTATATATGTACAGATATCAGTCATGGATTATTTTGTGGTCCTTTGGGGTCATGAGAACCATCTAGCATTCTGAGCACCGGATTCGGGGCATTACACACTCAATTCCAATAAAGACAGGTGGAATTCCAAAAAGCATACCACCAGATGAATGATAAGGAAAGAAGTCATCAAGGTAAAGACGGTGTTCATATAGGAGGAGCTTCGCAGAATAAAGACAAAGGTAAGAATTTTTAAGGGAAGTATTACAAATGTGGAAAAAATGGTCATATGGAAAAAGATTGTTGGTTAAAGAAAAAGATTGTTGAGAGAAATATTGCTACATAAAATAATGAAGCAGAGTGGGATACAAATGCATTCTTTGATATAGAAAAAGAAGAATTAGCTCTCGTTATAACGACAAAGACAATTGATTACGAGAAGATTGGATTGTTGACTCAGGATGCTCAAATAATATGATGGGTGACAAAGAGAAGCTGCAACAGCTGTTAGAATATAAGGGAAATAGGGTAGTCATAATGGCAAACAACTCAAACTTACCATTTACTTAATTGGTAATAGATTAGTCTCTCCTTAACATAGTGATACCGAGGTACCGCTTTAAAATGTTTACTATGTCCCAGGTATGAAGAAAAATCCTCTCTCTGTGGCACAGTTAATATTTTCTAGCAATTTTGATCTATTTGGTCCACAAGATGTAAAGGTTTATTGCAACCTAGAGATTATAGAAGAACTGGTGATGAAAGTACAGAGGTTGGAATCAGCCTACGATATCTGCAGAAGCTACATATGTAGACAAGACAAAAAAATAAAATAGCAGACAAGTGGCACATGTGGCTAGGTCATGTTAGCTATTCTAAATTAGAAGTGCTGATGAAGAGGTCAATGTTGTAGGGACTTCCACAACTTGAAGTGAGAAAAGTTACGATATGTGCAGGCTGCCAGTATGGAAAAACACCAGTTTCCTTTTGAAGAATCCCACTTTCAAGCAAGAGAACCATTGGAATTGGGTCACTCCAATGTGTTTGGGCCTATGAAACAAGATTCCATAAGTGGGATGAATTACATGGTGACTTTTATTGATGACTTCTCAAGGTATGTGTGGAATACTTTGTGAAAGAAAAATCTAAAAAAATTTCAAAGTTTAAAGAATTCAAGAAGGCAGCAGAAGAAAAAGTTGGCAAAAGAATTTGTTGTCTACGCAGTGATAATGGGTGAGAGTATACGTCAGAAAAGTTTTGTGATTTCCTTCAAGAAAGTTGAATATGTCATCAGGTCACATGTGCTAGCAGTCCACGGTAGAATAACATAGCAGAAAGGAAGAACAGGAACCTGACAGAAATTTGTCATACCATGCTTCACATGAAGAATGTACCAAGACATTTTGGGCTAAAAGCAATGAGGATGGATACATTTGTGATCAACAGGGTTCCTCAGCAAAGGTTATATTTTATTTTACCTTTCAAAAAATTATGGAACTTGAAACCTTCAATTAGTTATTGTTAAGTTTTAGGATATGTTTGCTATGTATTTGTACCTAATCATTTATGTAGCAAATTGGACAAAAATGCTGTCAGATGTATTTTTGTAGGAATGACAGTCAAGGAAATGGGTGGACATATTGTGAACTGACAACCGAAAAGTGTTACACATCTCAGAATGTGGTGTTCGATAAAGCTTCTTCATGGTGGTCATTAGACAAGGAAGTACTACCAAAATTAGATATTTTTAAAGATGTAGTTCAATCTTCTCAAATCCAATTGGGGTTTAGAAAAAGCAAAAGATGCAACTAATAAATAAAATGACAAAGAAGGTGAAGACCAATATCCTTGGAAAACTGGTGTGTATCAACAACCATGTGAACAATATGAACCTAGTGGAGTGGAAACACCAACTCAACTCAGAAAACCAAGAAGAATGAGAAAGCTAAATCCAAAGTATGCCAATGCCGCAATAGTGGAGGAAGAAGGTGAAAATGAGACCGAGACATTTGAAGAAGCATCTCAGGATTAGAAATGGAGTAAATCAAAGAAAAACAAATTTCTTCACTAAAATAGAATCAGACTTGGGAGCTTATACCAAAACTAAGTGATGTGAAGCCGATATCTTGAAAGTGGGTCTTCAAGATAAAACTTCGAGCAGATGGGTCAATCGAAAGGCATAAGGCTAGTTTAATGGCACGTAGATTTTCTAAATAATATGGACTAGACTATGATGAAAATTTTAGTCCCGTTTCAAAGCTTACAACTGTACGAGTCCTATTAGTACTTGCAACTTGTAAAAATTGGAATTTATGGCAAATAGACGTGAAGAATATATTTTAGCTTAGGGAGCTGGATCGGGACATCTACATGGACCAACCAATTGTCTTTCCAAATCAAGATTATCCTTAGTATGTGTGTAAGATACAGAAGGCGCTTTATGGATTAAAATAAGCACCGAGGGTCTGGTATGATAAGATTGCTGAATTTTTTACTCATAATGGATATTTGTTGACTAGTGTAGACGCTAGCTTATTTGCCAAAGCTAAAGAAGAGAAAATAGCTATTGTACTAGTATATGTGGATGATATAATCATTGTAGGTGATTATGAAGAAGAAATATTTTGAACTAAGGAAAACTTGTCAGTTCATTTCCAAATGAAAGAACTTGGACAACTCAAGCATTTTCTTGGTATAGATGTTAGTTACTCTCAAGAAGGAATATTTCTCCATTAGCTCCATTAGAAAAAGTATTCCAGAGAGTTGATAAAGAAGTTCGGAATGCTTAAGTGTAAGCCAATATCAATGCCAATAGAGACAAATTCCAAAATATGTGCTCATAAAGGTAAAGATTTAGAAGATACTACAATGTGCCGACAGTTGGTAGGAAGTCTTGTTTACTTAACTCTAAAAAGATCATATAGCTATTTTGCAATTGGTTCAATGAGTCAATAAATGAAACATCCGAAGAAACCTCACTTGGAAGCAGTTCACCGAATTCTAAGATATGTGAAAAATATGCTAGGCTATGGTATTGTGTTCAAAAGAGGTGAAGATTGTAAACTAGTTGGTTATTGTGATACTTACTATGCATGTGACCATGATACTCGACACGCAACTATCGGGTATGTTTTCATGCTTTGGTCAAGAGAAATTTTTAGGTGTATCAAAAGACAACCAATAGTGTTTTTGTCAACCACCGAAGCCGAGTACCAAACAACAACGATGGTAGCTCAAGAAAGCAGTTGGCTTATGCAACTGTTAAAGGACTTGGATCAACAAGTGATGTATCCAATTCCTTTGTACTATGATAATCAGTCAGCAATTTGCTTGGCTGAAAATCCAGTGTTTTATGCAAGGACTAAGTATGTAGAGATACATTATCATTTTTCAGGGAAAAAGTCTTGCAAGGAGAGAATGTTGTGGTGCATACGAAAACAAAACGTCAAATTACAGACTTGTCCACAAAATGTCTAAATGTCAACAAGTTGGAAAGTTTTTTTTAGCAGTTACGTATGGTTAAGACAGGGAGCTGTTGTCGAGAAGTGGTATTAATATTTTACAACATCAGCATTGTTTAAATTTGACCAAGTCTGTAGTAGGCAATCATTTAGCTTTAGTTGTTAGGCTGTTATTTTAAGTACGTTGTTGTTTTTCTGGTATTTAGAGTTGCAGATAGTTGGTCCTAAAGTTTAGGAGAGTTTGGTTAGTGCTTTGTTAGTGGTTTGGTAGGATTGTGACTCCAGTAATTTGCAATTTTTATTTGAAGGGTCATAGACAAGGAATAAAATAGTTGTTTAGTTTTCTTTTGAAATATATCTTTCTCTTACGACTCTTCTTTATTGAACGTATTCCTTATTTAAAGTTGTTCAACTTCCGTTGATAATATCCCACAAGTCTTCACCAAGGTTTGATTCCATACATACCTTCCATACCTTGTAATTGGACTGATTTAACAACTCCATTCTCAGTCCATTACCACAACCGCTAAAATCCATAGACAGAAACTAATTGAATCTATCACTAACCTGATCTTAACATAAAATTCACAAACCAACATATAGCTATGTCTTTGATACCATATAGCTAATAGCAGAATAAAGGTGTAATTGGGAAGACCTTCTACTAACCTAAGATCATTAACTAAGATCGGAAGTTTTAACTAAGAAGAGGAAGCTACAAAGGTAAAGGAAGATATTGAAAGGGGGAACTTAGATTTTGAAGAAGACTACTTGAATTTTCTTTGTATTTGATTTTTTTTTGGTTGATCACAAATGTACAAGACCATCCCTATTTATACTTATTCATGGATGGTTCTAGAAAATCTTCTAGAAATTTCTACAAGAAAAATCTAGTGAACTTTATCTTCTACCACTACTCTAGAATATCTAGATAATTCTACAAGATGCTTATTCAAGACACTACACTAGGATATTCCAAAAGAACCTATAATATTCGAAAAAATTATCTTTAAATTTTTTCACATATACCTCACGACCAAGAGTCCTAAACTTAAGAAAGTCCGCTAATCATTGGGTTGATCTGACCCATTTTGACAACTCCATTTTGAATAATACATCCTCCAAATGATTTTGGGTATTTGTGCAAAAAACCCGCCAAAGTTTAGATACAGGGCTTGGAGAAGAAGATTAATCATAGCATTTCAAAAAGATGGCACAAAAGAAGAAGAAGTCTGTATCGCCCAACCACCATGGAAATTTAGCAAATACAAAATCTCCAGAGATACAAAAGAAGGAAAAGAATAAATCACTACAAAGAATAAATAACTACCACCGTATCAAATTTGCAAAGGTATTCTCCCTAAGCAACATAAAAGTTCAATCTTTGTTTTTGCTGCTGCTATGTGTGTGTTTGATTATAGTGGTCATCTTGTATGCATCTCTGACTACTCGACTAACTACAACTTTGTAACTAAATTGCAGGAAATAGCATTATGGAGACGTGAAATGACAATACGGATCAGATGGATGTTGATCAGGTGAGTTCTGATTTTAGCCTGGTGAAGCGTACATAGAATTGTGTTCAATTGTTATTGCTACGGCCTAGATTCTATGTGTGTTAGACATTTTCCCTGATTATTGGTTCAACTAGAATATTATGGCTTGCTAATAGTTTTTCTGTGGTTAAAAAGAGTTTGCAAGTGACTGAAGCAATAATGATTTCGTGATCAATGAATTACTTGAATCTAACATTCATTAGAACTCCTCAAACATTATGTACAAAAATGAGAAATCGTGTTCTTAGATATCCAAAATTTTCATATTAATGCTAAAATGTTACTTTGACATTACACGAGTATTGCTTATTTGGAACAACAATTGTTGCAATTGTTCAACAGTATTTTCAACAACTTATATATGTTTGTGTCAGAAAGATTAAACATCTTCAACAAATAAACTACTAAAATAATCTACTTGTACTATCTAGGTAATGGGAATTCACTTCCAAGAGGAAATAATTATGGAGAGGCTCATAAGGTTACCTAAGCATTCTCTTCTTTAGTTCAAATGTGTTTCAAAATTTTGAAAGTCATTAATCGTTGATCCTTACTTTAAGATGAAGCATTACATCCATTACAATAATGACCAAAATTCCCAAAAATTTCTTATTACCCAAATGTGCTTTAATAAGGAGGATATGTTTAACTTCTCTAGTTCTTCTTTATAGATGGTTCAAGTGGTTGAGGAGAATAGAAACTCAATTTCCCTTTGACCTGCAAACCGGAGTATTCCAAAATATATTATTCCTGTGATGTATTGGTTCTTCATCTAGTTTTTTTCTGATAGACTCGATAACACCTTTTGTTGTGGATCCCCTCCACAAGAGAATCAATATTATTTCCCCATCCAGATTCTCCACTGATATATAGAGTATGTGGAATGGGTATGACACAACTAGTGATGAATAATAAGTTCCTTTTAATTAAGCTGAATGATCCTTATACTCACAATGTTTCGGTTGAAGTTCTCATGCTAAAAAATAGTTCCTGGAGAAGAATCAGTTATCCTACTGGATTTCAGTATGTTTGGGGTTTCAGGGATTCTGGTACTGATTATTTGGCATTTGTACATGGAGAATTTCATTGTCTTGGTATGTCACTGTTAGGAGATTGTACTACCATTTCATTTAATATTTCAAATGAGGTGTATGGAGAGATACCCTTTTTAGAGCGAATGTTCAATGTATGCCTTACCTTCTTCATTGATCATGTTGTTTTAGTAGTGAAATGAATTCTTTGCTTTAAAACAACATATAATTATCTTATGGAGGCCAAATTTAAGTTATGGGTAATGAAAGACTATGGTGTCAAAGAATCTTGGACTAAATCAACTACAATACGAGATACTAATCGTTTTCATTCTACCAGACCTATATGAATGTTTGCTGAGGGTGAAGTGTTACTATGCTACAAAGGCTATGGATGTATTGGTTCTGAACGCATGACATCATTGGTTCTGAACTCATGACATCTAGAGGAACATTTGGATTATGGCCTTAATGTTTTTCGAACAAGCAAGGAATTGTTTATACAGAGAGCAAGGAAATCTGGTATTTGAGCTCATGTGAATTATATTGGTATTCACAACAACATGAGGGTGGACATTGAAGCAATCTACTTTGCTAGAAGGGATTATGTTCTGTAATAGTAGTCATGGAGATGGCTGTTAACTATTAAGCTTAGGAATATGTGCAACAAGTCCCCTAATGCTTTCCGGTACTCTTGTTTACCAACAGATTGAATTGGATTAAATGAATCAAATAGGCTATCAAGTATAAGGGTTGAGGGGTACTGGTTGCCAAGTTCTTTTTTTTCCTGTTTTAGGAGTATTAGAATTTTTTTTGCAAAATAGTATTAGTATTATAATTGAAGTTGTTTACTCTTAGATATTTAGTACTATCTGATTGTTCTTCCTTTTCATCTCTCTTTGAGCCGAGGTTTATCCGAAACAACCTCTCAACCATCACAAGGTATAGATAAGATCTGTTGGCATTGTACTCAATTTGTTATTTTTGTTGTTGTACTACTGATTACCGTCTTCCTTTTTATTTGTATATGTTTTCTATTCTGCAAGAGTGAACTGAAATGAGTTGTTGATATTGAGCTTTTATTTTCCATTTGCTACCCCCCACCCTCACCTCCAACTAGGGGCGGCTTAAGAGAATTCGTGGATTAAGGTCAAAATCAAACGAAGGCATTACGATTTTAACAAAAAATAATTAATTTTATAAAGTCTATTTTTAAAGTTATATAATCGATTTCTTTTAATAATTTTTAATTAATAATAGAGTCAATGCATTAATTTCTTGACATATAGTATTCTGGACTAGATATATCATACTCCATCTAAATTTTTTTATATAAAAAAATTATTTTTTATAAATAATATTTAATATATTTTAAAATTTAAAATTTATTATTACTAAAGAAAATTAGGCCCTCAAATTTTGGGGGCCTTAGGTGGCCTCCTTTTTTCCCAAAGGGTTGAGCCCCCCTGCCTCTACCCCCAACCCCAATAGTATCCATTTCCGTTTATTTCACAGAGACATCAAGAAAACAATTTTATGTTTGAAGATTTTACTCATGGAAGTGAAAGGTAGTTCTTATAGAAAAGTTATAAGAGCGATTGTGTTATATGCTAGTATGTGTTCAGCTTCTACATTCTAGCATATCCACAAGAGCCATTTTAGGGCTAATGCCCAAAAATTAACCAACTTGGGTTCGTAATTGAGATTGAGTCACTTTAGTCTAATAATCAAGTATTATCATCATTAGGATTCATGGGAGGTTGAATCATAATTCATTAAGCCATATTAATTCATAGATGAAGGATTTTCATAACTTTATCAAGAGTGAGCTGTTGGAATATAAATGGTATTTTTATCATAGCTTATGATTTTGGAGATCATATATTAAGGTAATGAAGACATTCTTGAAGAAATTTGTAGTGCTAGAAGTCATATGGATCGTGTCATTGTGCCATAGTTCATAAGAGAGGGATTTTATGATATTATGGAGATCATGGAAAATTCAAGTCTTTATAGCATAGTGATCTTCGCTGATTTGTGATCAACATTCTAGCTTTACTAGGCTCATGTTAATATTTTAGCCTTTTTTTAGGCTTATTCAGCAACTTTGGTTTCATACATCATGAACTAACATTAAGTATTTTTTGGGAGTCATGTAAAGTAATGTCTTGCAACATCACTATAACAATATTCCAAGTCATAACTTCCATAAAACTTAATGGAACTAAACAGGAAATTCAGGTGATCTAGTTGAGCTTCATGGATCATGGTTCATATCAAAATCATAGGAGTTTCCAATATGATGTCTTCTTAGCAACAAAATTAAAATTCACGTTCTTTATTTAAAATAAAATCAACAGGCTAGCCAAATGGGGAACGAAGTTAATTTGGAGTGCATTGCATTTGTCATAGCCATCCAGAATTGAGAGATCGTCTATTTATGAGTTGTGACTTTGCAAGAACAATGTGAGAAAGTTTACTTCTATGGAAACATAAAAAAAATATCTACAGCTACTACCTGAAAACAAACATGTGAAATGGACAGTCCAAAATGCCAAAGGCAGAACACAACAAGCCCAAATATTTAGAACAATTTATGCAGCGTATGTGCATGCCATATAGATTGAAATAAATCAGAGATTCTTTGAAAAGAAAGATCGATACTGTAATGTTTTAATTATCCTGAGAGAATGCCCATATGTGTTGTGTGAGATTAAATTATAGGGTGCAAAACTAGTCACAAAGTAAACTATGCTAGACTAGATTATGAGGAGTGATTCAATAGCTAGTAGTTTGGTTTAGCTTTGCTTGATTCTGTTTTGAGACAGCCAGGAGTTTCCATTGGCTATGGATTTGTAACTCGTGCAGCAACTTGTAGAGTAAATATAATTCACATAAAGTAGAGTATTAACAGAAAAGATTAATGGACCAAGATGTTTTTTTTTGAAAAAAATAACTTTCCTAGTAACTTGATATAGGGGACTCAATTAATGGACCAAGAATTTTAAAAATCCTTCACCATCATTATTTTGAAAGTAATCATAATTAGAGGAGATATAAAATCAATAGAAAACATAGAAGAAGTACTCTTACATACCACAAGCCATTGAAGAAATTTAGATCGCAAAGATGGAACCAAACTTGATTTCGTGAGTCAATTCTCTTGAGATTCTTAGGAGTATGACATACAGAAGAGGAATTAGGATTTTGTTGATGAATATCATATGAAAAACTTATGGGGAAAACACAATAAAAGATGATGGAGAAATTGAGGTTTTTAACGTGTAAACTTGAGGAAAACAGAGGGACTTTTAACATAGAAAACTGATGGAAGAAAGAGGGATTAAAATGTACTAGGTGTTATGGGAAAAAGAAAGGACAAAATCACACTCTGAGAATGTGAAAAGTTGATTAAAAAATAGAAAATTTTCATCTGGTATTGGCTGTTCTCACTACTCTGAGTAAACCACACATAACTTTTTACTCGGGACTCGAATTGAGTAGCCGTTGGTGGCATTGGAAAGAAGACTCAAAAAACTTTAATTTGATAGTTAATGGGTCACGTAACTCTAATAATTCTAGGACACATGCTTGTATAAATTTGTTCCTTGTATGAACGTGTACTAAAACTTAATTATTAAAGGACTTATCAACTCAAATTTATTTTAGAGATTTTTCATGCCCTTAATTCATATCCAATACTCCTATGACACTTTAGACAAGACCGTTACTCTTTGATACAATAAATTTTCAGGGTTCAGGTCTAAGTACATATGTAGAGTGGTCCAATTTGATTTTTTAGTCGGATAGTTTAGGGTGTTACATCGGTGAAGTACCAATTGCAAGAAACTTCAAGATTCCTGTAAGAACAAACCATAGGTATGAAATTAATCTCTTTTCCCAATTTTTTCTTGATTATATATGAGTTTGTGTGTCCTTTATAGTTGATACAGCTTATTATTGTAGATTAATTCTCTCAGAAGTTTGCATTGACTATGCTTTATGGTCATCAAGTTCTATCAATTGTGCCGACTATTTTCAGTATGCTTCTTAAACATTCTTTGTGTTTATGAAAGTTAATTTATATAGATATGATATTTATTTGAAAGGAGTAATATCATTTTTGGCCTTTATTTTTTTTTTTATTTGTTGTCATGGTTCTGTAAACTTCCCTACAGTTAATTTATAGAGATCCATATGACTAATTCTTTGAAGGAAAAAAGTAAGATCATTTAGGTCTTTCTTTTTTTGATTTGTTGTCATGGTTCTATTAGTCTTTCTTTCTTTTTTTTTTTATCTGCTTTGATCTATTTTCCTTTGAGTAGAAGGTCTATAATAACCTCTCTATCGCACAAGATAGAGGTAAGGTCTACATATAATCAACCCTCACTAGACATCACCTGTGGGATTACACTGGGTATGATGTTGTTGTTGGTTCTGTAAATCTTTTCCTTTTTTGATCTGCTTTTCCTTGAGTCATGGTTCTATCAGAAACAATCTCTCTACTCCCAAAGCAAGGGTAACTTTTACGTACATTCTATCCTCGCCAGGCTTCACTTGTGAGATTATACTTGGTATGTTGTCCTTGTTGGTTTTGTAAATCTATCATTATTCGATCTCCTTTAATATGATTTTCCTTGAACCAAGATTGTGTGATGTGATTTGAAATGACAGTTTCCTATTTGATATTGCTTGCATTCATCTTGTTAAACTTGTAACTAGTATTGTGCTCTTATCCCTAAACCTAATCACTAAAAACATATGAGGATCAGTTTCATTTGATAACATATGTTGGGTTATCAGTATTTTTTAAACTTTATGTGGTACAAGTCCATAGATCCCTTTTTTTGGTGCCACTAACAAGAACATAAATAAATACTTAGGTGATAAAAAAATTTCTTATATTATGACAGATAATTTTCTTTTTTGTACTATTATTTCTTATTATAAAAACTTACATCCGATTGAAAAAGTAAAGAATGTAGTTGTTTCAATTGTATGCTTCATATCATCGGTGAATTTTTTGGGAATTATACCAGATATATCTCCATGTTTGTTCCTTTTACCTGTCACTCATTACTTCTGTTAGTATACATAACAAATTTAAAAGAATACATGTCTTGCTGTGATTGTTTTTGGTTACCTAGTCAGGGGTTACAGAAAATCTTATTATAGATGCCAAATATGTATGGTTGTTTTTGTAATATATTGAAACTCATCTATTTTTTGAATCCTCCACAAGAACATTCCCTTTACATGCTTGAGCCTTTCCTCATAGATCTAAAAGAAAATTACCACCGGCCTAACATGCAATATCTCCTTCTGGACTATACAGGACGAGAAAATCTTTGAGAATACCTTAGCGATCTACTTTAAGGATAACAATCTATTGAGGAAGATGGAAGAAGCACTTTCGGGGAAATCGCGTGATGATATAATAAATTACTATAATATATTACTTGAAGATGTGGAATCCATCCACTCTAAACGTGTTTCATTACTAAGCGTTTCCAACAAGAATTCAAAACCAGATGTAGAATGGTAAAGAGGGGCTTCTTGGAGAAAATTGGAACACAGGTAGGTGTCCTGTACAGTTCTTAAGACGACATTAATCATTTGAATTGATATTTATAATCATGACTTGTAATTGATCCCATGACTTTCACTTTTGCTAGAACGGAATATTAAAAGATCATAATAGCACATATAGTTGAAGTGAGTGAATATAGCTACAAGGCAAAAAAGAATGGGCAATGGATAATTCAACAAATATTAGAGTCTTATATCCAAAGGACGGTCTATTTGAAATAGCCTCTGTACCTCTAAAGTAAGGGTAAGATCTGCGTACACTCTATCCTCTCAGACCACACTTTGTGGAACTACATTTGGTATACGTTGTTATCCCCTGATAATTTTATTTTGGGTCAGTGAGTGGGTAGGGTGTTGCACGTTTTGATTAGTGTTATCTGTGACGCTACACAGTGCATGCATAACGCAATAAATATGCCTATGGAATCATACTTTTTGGCTCTGTACTTTATGAGTTATCTGATTGAGAGAGAGAAACTTTTAAGTTGATAGTAACTTATACAACTCTTTCCTACTATAGGTCATTTCTCAGGGGCTTAGATAAATATGGAAGAAGGTGACTGGAAAGGTATATCTAGGAACTGTACGATAACAAAAACACCAACACAGGTGGCTAGCCATGCCCAAAAGTATTTCAAGCGCTTTTAAGCAGTTCCTATTGAATCATAGGGATTCATCACTAGTAAGAGACATGTCCCCGAGGAGCTATAAATAACAATAAAACATAAACACAAAGTAATTATGCAAAACAAATCAACACACGAGATTTTTATGTGGAAACCTACCTGCTCAAGGGAGGAAATCATGACCTATCTTCATAGGCTTTTCCAAGCTTTACTATAATCAATCAACTCTGATTATAGAATCCAATAAATTTAACTCTAATCATAAATCTTGCAATACCTCTATTACAAACCACTCAAGAAAACTTTGTCTTACTTTTCACTTAGTTAACTAACTTTGGCCAACCATTCTTAGGCAACTCTACCTAATCAAAACAAATGAAACAAAGAATACGTTACTCACATATAATGGAGTGAATAAATTTCTAGAACATGACTCATGATAAGCAATACTATAGAACAAGAGAATTTATGGATCTTGAGAACAAGAGCTTTTGTAGCCTTTTGATAAAATATGATCGCAGGAACTGTTTCTCAAAGTTGATTCCTTTTGCTTATATAGATATGTGAGAATTTTGGATGGAATTTGATTGGACCAGGTGTCCATTATTATACATTATACACCTACACAGTAATTCTGCTACAGAAAACCAGGAAAAACTGACTCAAGAAAGATAACATATTAAGGAGAGGCTCAAGAGGGTGGATGTGTATGGGAAAGAGTCTAAAGAGAATCTCCATCCTAGCATTTTCAGCAAAGTGAGTGTTCAAAAGCTACTTTGTAAGGTCCTTAACTTCAATATTCAATTTCTTTACCTCTCCAGATAAATAAGTGACATGTGCCTTTAATGCTGTATTTTTAATTTATAAAAACCTCTAAAGCCCTAAGCCCCCCTATTGATAGCTGTTGAATCCTAAATTTTAAGTGTGTAATCTCTGCATCTCTTGCAACCAATTTCAATATCAACCGATCTACCTCAAAACTCAACTGTTCTTAGGCATCGATCAATTCTAAAACCTGGGACTTGGTCCCAACCATCCTTCAACACACTCATACTTTATCACTGTGTTTAGAGTAACCATCTACTTTATAGTACCAGGTGTTCCCTTTTCACAAACAATCTTAAAATGATTTCACACTCTATTCAGGAAATTCCCTCAGGCCATTCCATTCTCTCCTTCCATAAAATGCACAACCTTGTACATGTTCTTAATTATTTGGGAAGGCAAACTCACAAGTTCAAACTTGCTCAGGCATTCTGTCAAAAATATATGCATTGCTGAGGCCTGGTAATACCTTATTGATAAATTCATATACCAATTGAAACTAACCTTTTGGTAACTTCTTTTTAACACCTACTGTAGAAGTTCCTCCCACTTTAGGGGAAGTGTGCATGAATTCCACTAAAGGCTGTTAATTTTTCATAGATCTGACCCCAATAATGGAAATGTCCAAAATCATTCATGAAATATCCTCATCCAACTTCACCTTTTCCCTTTCACTAAAGTAGACAAACTTAATCTATCCTCAGTAAAATTTATAGTTTAAAAGTACTTCCTAATATAAAAACCCCCATTTTTGGACTAGGATTCAAACTATTGTTATTAGGTATACAGATCAAAAATCAATGATTCTATGTCTATATATGTATGATAATCAGTTCTGTAGTGTTAAAGCATCCTTTTATATCAGCCGGGGTCATAAAATTCTCCTAACTCAAAGACGAGTTGAGAATGCTCATATCGGTTATGTTTGAATGAACATTTTAGCTTGGGTCAACTCTAGATGACTATTACTTGCACATAATTAATTATGTATCCTACTATATATCAAATAAAAGGTCTTTGAATCTTCTTCCCAATGCATTTTGTTTCACATTAATCCGATAACGAAGCAAAAAGTTATACTCATTTTACTTTAGCATGTTTGTTTGTCAACAAAGTGACGACCTGAGTTGATAGGCCATCACCGAAGTGATGACCTATCATCCAAGTCGTCATCCGAAACTTGTGAGCCATTATTTTCAGCTTCCAAGTGAAACCTAAGTTGATAGGCCATCACCTAAGTGATGACCTATAAGCACAATTCATCACCCAAGACTAGCAACTTATAAAATCAGTTTCCAAGTGACGACCTGATTTGGTAGGCCATCACCTAAGTGATGACCTATCAACCCAAGTCATCACCAAGTACCAAAAACTCATAAAATCAATTTCTGAGTGATGACTTGGTGTGATAGGCCATAACTTGGCTGATGACTTATCAACCAAGGTTGTCAGCCTTAAAATTCAGTAATTCCTATTTTGATTTAGAGGGGTATTTTAGTCTTTTCCCCCATCTCCCATGGGTTAAACCATAAAAAACATGTACTTGTCCATCATAAAATTTTTTTAAAACTACTCTTAATCCTCTCCACTCCCAAGAACAAGAAAATTAGGGTTTCTTCTCAAAATTATCTCCCAAGAACAAGATTCAAGCTCTTCTCCAAGAAAACCAAGAAACTATAATTCACAATCCAAGAACATTCAAGAAAAGTCAATTCTCTTTCAAGATCAAGCGTTAAGATATGTTAGGTGTTCAACCATGGGTCCCTTACTACCCAAGGAGTCCAAGAACCCCTTTTCAAATTACAAGTTTTTCAGATTCATAATTTACATATTGAATTTGATTGTATTCATGTTCATAATGTTGTTTGAGTTTTAATCCATGATTAATTTCAAGTTTCATGAAATTAAGATAGCATGTGTGATGAATTATGTGATTTTCATGTTAAATCCTTTAATTTGCTAGTTGAATGTTGTAGCCATGATATTTATATATGCTTATTATTATGTAAAATAATCACGCTCCCCGAGTGTTGGTTAGAATGTCTATATGAGTTGAATAGTGCAATCATGACATGTTAGCATGTGTTCCAATTCATGTACAAGTTCATGCCTCTCAAGTGTTTGACAAAATGTCTAAATAATTGCATTGTTAACAAGTAACTAATGTTATAATTTCCTGATTATGCTATGTTTACTATCTATGTTATCGAGTCCTGGGGGTATTTAATACCCAAAATCTAGCTGTTTACCTAGAATTACAGTAGCCATAGAATTGTCTCAGTAATGTCACAAATAGTAGTACTCAGTCAGTTACAGAACTTAGTCCAGTTCAGTTAAGTTTAATAATTAGTGTCATCAAGTTGGTAGTAGCATTCAGCACTGAGCGAACCCATGGATAGGGGCTCACCTGTAAGTCAAGGGTGTGGTCCTTTGTAGAAATTCTTACATTCCAGAACTATGTAGCTAGCATAGGTTGAGATATCAACCTGCCAGTTGAGGTCTCATAAAGTGTTTACCTACCAGTTGAGGATAATACCGCTCTCATCAGGGAAATTTCCAGTAGAGGGTGATCTTTAGTCCTTTGGGACAATATTCCAGTGGATCCATACAACCAGTGTCTATACCTGTGGCACTACACTGACACCCTTCTAACTAGGGTTACAGGTTGCACTCCAATAAGTTCAGAGAGGGGCATATCGGTTAGATTATTACCTCCCATATTTTTAGTTTTAGTCTTAGTATAGAACTAATTTATGTTCTACAGAATTGGGACTGTCAGACACAGTCACCCAGTTATCAGTACTTCAGTTATCAGTAAACTCAGATATAGGTTGCTTAGCTATTCAAAATGAATACTCTGTTTTAGTATAAATCTCAGATACAATATATATATATATATATATATATGTGTGTGTGTGTGTGTGTATGCATAGTATGGCATAATCAGTGTTTATAGAAGCTTCAGTTGTCCATGTACTCTCATTCAGTTATATTCATATCATTTAGTCAGTTTTTGTTCATGCATATGAACCTATGTATGTAAGCCTACCTTACTTAGTGTACTAGTACATTCAAATTACGGATGCATAATCTTTATCTTACGCTATGATGTCTTACATCATAGGTTCAGACGCACGAGCTCCTAGCTTAGTTAGCAGCTTAGGCTATCAGCAGTAGTTATAGTGGCGAGTCCTCATATTTCAAGGATAGATTTATTTGTTTTAGTATTTATAGTAGTTCAGTATGTTCAGTAGTTGGAGTTAGTTGGAGACTTGTTCCATCAGCTCCATATTCAGACAGTTAGATGATTTTGGACTAGACTATTTTAGATAGATAATTAGTTTTTCAGTATTATTATCAGTGTTCAGTATTTGATTTTTAGATTATGAACCTTATGGAATCTCCAACCTAATTTTTGCATATATTTTTTTAGTATTATTATTGTTCAGTGCTCACAGTAGGTACCAGTCATAGGTTAGCTTGTGGTTCTTTAGGATTATATGCACCGTGTGACGTCTAGGTTATATACTTATGGAATTACAAATTTGATATCAGAGCTTAAGGTTCAACAGAGTCATAGAGAGTCCAAAATCTGTGTCAAGTAGAGTCTTGTGCATGGGTTCAAAGCGTGCCACACTTATGGACAAGAGTCTATGAGGAATTTTTAAGAAAAAGTTCCCTTCTTTCAGTATTTATGTCGTGTGAGTGAGAATGAGCTCAAGTTAAATTATCTGTCTAATTCTCCCTTTCTCTTCTGTTTAAGAATATGCCTGCCAAAACAACCAATAGAAGAAGAACTGTGAATCAACCATTACTTCTACCCATTCAGGCAGATCCCCTGGACGAGCATTTCTCTCACATAGAATTTAGATCATCTTTACCCACTCTGGCCCATTCTATAGCAGCCTAGAATGAACGCTCAACTACTCTTCAGGATAACCCAATGGCCAATACTGCTGCAACTAGAATTTGGTACTTTACTCGAATGAACCTTCCTCTGTTCTTATGGTCTAATTCTGAAGAGGACCCACAGGAATTCCTTGACATGGTGTAGAAGGTAACATATATTATAGGGGTAACTACTAGTGAGAGTGCTGGATATGTCTCACACGTGGTTTAAGTAGAGGAAGGCAGATAGGGTCGTAGATGCAGTGCCTATAGTATGGGAGGAATTTCCTGTTTCTTTTCTAGATAGGTTCTTTCCATTGGAGTTAAGGAAATCTAATGTGTTAGAATTCATTAACTTAAAGCAGGGAAGCATGTCAGTGAAGGAGTATTCTCTTAAGTTTACTCAGTTATAGCTGATAGTAAATCTAAGATGAGTAAGTTTATGTCTGGTGTATCCAATGGTGTGGTCAAGAAGTGTAGAACTGTGATACTGATTAGGGAGATGGACCTAGCTAGGTTAATGGTCCACACTCAATAGATAGAGGAGTAGAAGACTAACGAGATAGAAAGGGAGAACAAGAGGGCTATAATAGGTAGCTTCAACTTCACTCAGCCTAAGTAAGAGGGTGGTAATCATTCTTAGTTCTGCCTAAAATCCTCAATTGCATTCCTTTCCTCAGCTAGTGCTCCAGTAACTAAGTTAAAAATGATAATAAGGATAGGGCACCAGGCTTTAAATCTCAGGGTAGTGTTAGCAGTGCTCGAACAAATCTTCTTTGCTAGAAGTATGGCAGAAACCATCAGGGTATCTGCAGAGATGGCAATGATGCATGTTTCAGGTATAGCAACCTTGGTCATAGAATTAGATATTGACCTCTGTCAGGTTCACAGGGTTAGTAAAATTATCCCCCAGTTCAGTTCATCTGCCTATCTCAGTAGGGTGCCGCTTCCAGTGCTACTATTAGGTATCGCCCAAACCGGCTCTATGAACTTCAGTTATGACAAGATCAGGAAAGTTCTCTTGATGTGGTCACTGGTATGTTGCAAGTTTATCATTCACATATTTATGCCTTGTTAGTTCCAGGATCTTCCATGTACTTTGTAACTCTTTATATAGCTGTTGACTTTGTTGTCAGTCCCAAAATCCTAGCAGAGCCCTTCTCAATCTCTACTCCAGTGGGTAAGTCTATTATAGCCTAATAGGTATACAGGAACTGTCCGATTTTGATATCTTAGAAAGTTACTGTAGCAAACTTAGTAGAGTTAGAGATGACAAATTTTGACGTCATTCTCGGCATCGATTAGCTTCATTCATGCTATGCTTAAGTTGACTGTAGAAACAGAGTTGTCCTTTTTTAGTTCCTAAATGAACCTGTTCTAGAATGGAGGGGTAGTACTTCAGCAGTTAGAGGTAAACTTGTTTCATACCTTAGAGTGAGAAAAATGATATCCAAGGGTTGTGTCTATCATCTCATTTGATTTAAAACTCTAATTTTGAAACCCTTGACCTTGAGTCATTTTCAATAGCATGTGAATTACCAGAAGTGTTTCCTGAAGACCTTCCTAGAGCTCCTCTCAAAAGGGAAATTATCTTCGGAATATACCTTCTTCTAGATACTCAGCTTATCTATATTCAGCCATACAAAATAGTTCCAGCAGAACTTAATGAGTTAAAAGAACAATTGAAAGATCTCATTATTAAGGGATTTATCAGACCTAGTGTTTCCCCGTAGGGCGCACCAATTCTATTCATGCTTAAGGAAGATAATTCTATCAGAATATGTATTGACTACTGTTAGTTGAACAAAGACACAATCAAGAATAAATATCTACTTCTCAGAATCAATGACTTGTTTGACCAACTTCAGGGTGCCATTTAATTTTCTAAGATAGACCTCACATCAGGCTATCATCAACTCAGATTCAGAGAATATGATATTCCTAAAACAACTTTCAGAACTTGATATGGTCACTTTGAATTTCTAGTCATGTTATTCGGCCTTACCAGTGCCTCAACATCTTTCATGGACTTGATGAACCATGTGTTCAAGACGTATGTGGACATGTTCGTCGTTGTCTTTATTGATTATATTCTTGTCTACTCCCATAATAAAAGTTATTATGCAAACCATCTCAAAATAGTATTACAGACTCTCAGAGCCCATCAGTTGTTCGCCAAATTCAGTTAGTGCGAATTTTTTCTAAGGTAGTAGCTTTCTTGGTCATATAGTTTTCGGTGATGGATTTGGAGTTGATCCTTATAAGAATAAAGTAGTGAAAAAGTGGACCAGACTCATTTGTTAGATATCAGGAGTTTCTTGGATTTGGCTGGCTATTATTGATGGTTTGTTTATGGATTTTCATCTGTTATATCTCCCATGTCCAATTTGACTCATAATAAAGTCAAATTCTAGTGGTCAAATTCTTTTGAGAAGTATTTTCAGGAGTTGAAGACTCGACTCATTACAACCCTAGCTTTAACTTTACCAGATGGTTTAGATAGATTTGTTGTGTATTATGATTCTTTCAGAGTTGGTCTGGGTGTGTTTTGATTCATAGAGGTAAGGTCATAGCATATGCCTCAAGACAACTTAAACCCCACGAAAATAATTACCCCACACATAATCTTGAGTTAGCGACTGTTGTGCTTGCCTTAGAGATTTGGAGGCATTATATGTAGTGGGTTCATGTTTATATATTCACAGATCACTAAAGCTTGTAGTATGTATTTTCTTAGAAAGACTTGAACCTGTATTAGAGAAGGTGGTTAGAATTGTTAAAATACTATGACATGAGTGTTCTGTATTGTTCGGTAAGGCTAATGTAGTGGTAGATGCCCTCAGTAGGTTGTGTATGGGTAGTTTTGCTCATGTTGAGGATGATAAGAAAGAGCTAGTTAGGGAATTCCATTAGCTTACTAGATTAGGTGTCTGCTTAGTCGATTCAGTAGAGGTTAGTTTGTTGGCAGAATAAATCAAAATCATCTCTAATTTTAAAGTGAAGGAAAAGCAGGACAGAGATCCCAATATAGTTAAGTTTAAAGAGACGGTCAGAGATCAGAAAGTAGAGGTTATCTCCCAAGGGGGAGATGGTGTATTGCATTTCTAGGGCTGGCTATCTGTGCCAGGTATAGATGACTTGGGGCAATGAATTCTTGAAGAAGAGCACGGCGCATGCTACTTTATTCATCCAGGGGACACTAAGATGTACCTGGATTTACGGGAGATCTATTGGTGGAGTCGGATAAATATAGACATTGTAGAGTTTGTGGCTAAGTGGTCCACATATCAATAGGTAAAAATTGAGCATCAAAATCCTAGTGGTTCCATATAGGAGTTCTGTATTCCCACATGGAAGTGGGAGGAAGTGAACATGAACTTTATGATAGGTTTGCCTTGTACTCATCGCCAGCATGATTGAATTTGGATCATTATAGATAGGATGACCAAATCAGCCCATTTCTTGCTAGTTCATACTTCTTATTCAGCCGAGGACTATGTTAGGCTCTATATCAGTGAGTTGGTTAGGTTGCACGATGTCCCTTTTTCCATATTCTAGATAGAGGTACGTAGTTCACCTCTCACTTTTGGAAAGCCTTCTAAAAAGGTCTTATTACCCAAGTCCACTTCAGTATAGCCTTCCACCCTCAGACAGATGGTCAATAAGAAAGGAATATTCAAACAATAGTGGATATGTTGAGAACGTGTGTTGTTGACTTTAAGGAAAGTTGGGATAAGCACTTACGTATGATTGAGTTTGCGTATAATAATAGCTATCACTCCAATATTTAGATGGCTTTATTTGAGGCACTTTATGGGTGGAGATATAGGTCGCCTATTGGATGGTTTAAGGTAGGTGAGACTGGGTTGGCAGGGCCTGACCAAGTATTTAATGACTTAAAGAAAGTGCAGTTAATCAAAGAGAGAATTAAGACATCTTAGAGCCGACAAAAAACTTATGCAGATGCGAGGAGAAAATATCTTGAATTTAAGATTGGTGATTTTGTATATTTGAAGATCTCTTCCATGAAGGGAGTAAAGAGGTTTGGTAAGAAGGGGAAGCTGAGTCCCCGATATGTTAGCCCTTATAGAATCTTGAGTCATTTTGGAAGGGTTGCTTATGAGCTTGATTAGCCTACAGACTTAGAATCAGTGCACCAAGTGTTCCACGTCTCCTTATTAAAGAAGTGTATGGTGACCCAGTGGTTGTAGTCCCCATAGAATGTATAGATGTTCAGAACAGTCTCTCTTACAAAAAATCTCCAGTCGATATCTTTGATCGCCAGATTCATAGACCAAGGAACAAAGAAGTTCCCTCAGTCAAAGTTCTTGGCGGAACCAGTCCGTTGTGGGAGCCACTTGGGAAGAAGAAGCTGATATGCGAACCAAGTACCCTCATATTTTATCCACAAACTCAGACTCAGTTTAAGTTAACGACTTTATTTTCCATTCTCAGTTCTAGCTATATTATCTTCATGTCATTCCATGCATTCCCGAACCAGTTCAGGCATATGTCATGTTTCAGACTCAGTTATGTAATCATATTTTCAGCATGTATATTCAGAATGTAACCTTAATTCCTTAGTGTTCTCAGATTAACCAACCTCATTCAAGGACTAATGTTCCCAAGGGCGAAATAATATAACAACCCCCTCATTCAAGGATGAATGTTCCCAAGGGCGAAATAATGTAACAACCCCCATTTTCTGACTAGGATTCAAACCATTGTTATTAGGTATACAGACTGAAACCCTATGATTCTATTAATATATTTGTGTGATGATTAGTTATATAGTGTTAAAATGTCCCTTTTTATCAGTCCGGTTCATAAAAATCTCCTAATTCAAGGATGCGTTGAGAGCGCTCCTACCGGTTAAGTTTGAGTGAACATTTTATCTTGGGTCAAATTTAGATGACCATTACTCCTTTTACATAATGAATTGCGTATCCTACTATATATCATACATGAAAGGTATTTGAATATTCTTTCCAACACATTTTGTTTCACCTTAATCCGATATCAGAGCAAACAGTTATACTCATTTTACTTTAGCATGTTTGTCTGTCAGCAAAGTGACGACCTAAGTTGATAGGCCATCACCTAAGTAATGAACTATCAACTAAGTCATCACCCCAAACTAGATATACATTATTTTCATCTTCTAAGTGGTGACCTTAGTTGATAGGCCATCACCTAAGTAATGATCTACAAAAGTCATTACCCAAGACCAACAACTGATAAAATCAGTTTCCAAGTGACGACCTACGTTGATAGAACATCATAAAATTGATGACCTATCAACCCAAGTTATCACCCAAGACCAGCAACTCATAAAATCAATTTTTGAGTGATGACTTGGTGTGATAGGCCATCACTTGGTTGATGACATTAACCAAGGTTGTCACCATTAAAATTCAGCTATTTCCATTCAGATTCGGGGGGTATTTTGATCTTTTCCCTAACCTCCAATGACTTACACCATCAAAAATGTGTACCTTGCCATCATAAATAAGTTTTAAAACTACTCTTAATCCTATCCACTCCCATGACCAAGAAAATTAGGGTTTCCTCTCAAGATCATCTCCCAAGAACAAGATTCAAGATCTTCTCCAAGAAAACCAAGAAATTATAATTGCCAATCTAAGAACGTTCAAGAAAAGTCAATTCTCTTTCAAGATCAAGCCTTAAGGTATGTTAGGTGGTCATCCATGGGTCACTTACTGATACGCTCAAATTGCAACTCTCATTAGAGAGTGTAAGCAGTCGCTGTCAAATATAGAACACAAATGGGTTGGGTGTCTAATTCCATAGGGAATACAGCGTTCACTAAGTATTGTGGTTGTTTTTAGACTGTTGATCGAAGGTTCCAGAATAAAAGAAGATTTTGATTTATCAATTATATTCAAATGTTTATCATAGAATGTAATCCAACTGTAGGATATGCTAATAGTAATTTAATAAGAGAAGTTAAACTAGAGTTATGGTTACCAAAATGCGTAAGCATTTAGGGTTGTGAATTATTTTGGATTCCCAATGAACAATTCTAATTTTAAGAGTAATTGAATTCTATGGTTTACCCATTAGTTTCTCAATCTAAATGAGTAACTATCCCTTAATTATTTCAAACTTAAGGAACATATTATTTATTTATCTATAATCTCACATGGGTTGATATAGTTAAGGCATCTACCTTCTATCCAAATATTAAAGCCCTTAGAGTTATGTAGACCCTTTCTTTCCCAACAAACACTTTTCTATATGAACAAATGTTGTTCTTGGGATCACTTTTCAAGTGTGCAACCCAGAAAAATCATTAAAATGAAGAAGGGTTTATGCAATATCAACTAATGATAGAAATCTACTAGATTCAAAATCCAAAATTAGCTTTTCACATTAAGGCTCCCACAACCTTAGTTATGAGAGCTTAGCCACATATTTCCACCCAATAAAGAGAAGAAACCATTGCACTATTCATAAATTAATTCAATGTTTACTTACAAAAGTCACAATTGTTGTTCTTTAATCTTTAATAAAAAATATGATAAAAGAATCTAGATCCATAAATATCCAATGAATATTAGAGAAAAACTAAGTAACAATGTATTTTCAGAATGGAAAACCTTAATGAAATGAAAGATGGATAAAAGATCCCCAATAAAACCTAAAACTGGGTATTTATATGTTCTCCTAGTAAAAAGGATTTAAAATTCAAATTATAGAATCCATTTCCAAAGTGATGGCCAAAGTGGTGGTCTGTCGCAAGGCTGATGGTCCTCTATTTTGTCTGTCGCTGCTTATCCTGAATAGTCACTTACTAGATAAGACTGACGGTTAAAGTGGTGGTCCATCGCAAGAATGATGGTCCATCATTTTGACCGTCACTGATGATCCTTGAGAGTTAAGTTCTAGCTAGTTCTGATGGCTTAAGCAGCAACGGTCCACCATGTTGGCCGTCGCTGAGAATTTTAGGATGCCTGGTTCTGTTTGGCACTGACGACTAAAGTGGTGGTCTGTTGCAAGACTGACGGTCCATCATATAGGCAATTGTTGGGTCTTCTTAAGTCACGATCTCTATTTTGATCTGATGGTTGATTTGGTGATCCATTGCAAGATTGATCATCCATCATTTTTACCGTTAGAAGTGGTTTTTTGTTGATTCTCTAATTCTTTTTCTTCCGCTAGCTCCTTACCCTTAAAAACTAAAAACCAGCATTAAATTCAACCTTGGTTGCTATAAAACATGCAATTTTCCCAAGAAAAAAATGAAAAGTGCTCCGTCAAAAGCCTGAACATCAACACCCTCAACTTAAGATAATTTCTTGTCCTCAAGCAACTCAACACCAAATTGAAAATCTGAACAATGCAATGACGGGCATTTGATACTTAACAAATTCTCACACAACCATTTACTTGTCTTCCAAATCCTATGGATTAACATGTCAGAGTCTATAACTGGCATTGTTTCAAATTCAATTCATTTACACAACATGGATACAAGAATCTACAAATATCAGCCAAATTAATTATAACTCAACTTGCCCTCACAGTCAAGGAAATCCACCACTCAATATATTTTGTGGATACAAATCACAACCCTCTCACTCATCAAAGAAGTTACGACCATATCACATGTACTGATAAGATTACCTTTATCATCTAATACCCCCCTATAGCTGAGTTCCAAGATCAAGAAGGTCTTTTCTAGGCTAATAATGAGGAACCAGGCTAGGTCAGGAAGGAATTTTGGGCAAAAGTGACTAAAAAGTATGCTTTAACTCTCTTTGCCTATAAATTCTTCTTACCACGGCCAATGCTTTGCTAGGTCACTTAATCTTTTCCCATTTATTCATGCTTTGCCATGATAAACTCTCCATTTTGCTTTTTTTTTTATATATATTTATGTACACAAGCATCAGCCATACTCAACTTAGGATGATTCCATAAATCAAGGTGCACAATGTCTTAACTAGATCAGGGCTAAATGCTTAAATTCAAATTCTACACCAACTTTCCTCTATGTAGTTAACAGCCCCACAATAGCCACCCTCAACTTAGGTGTTTTGCCTAAGTTTAGGCACACATTGCCTATTATTAGGCCAGGGCCAAAGTTAGGAGTTAACAACTGAATAAGAGTTAACTAGAATGCTTGATGATGAAGAAAAATTAACAAAGGCTTTAAGAAGGGTTCAAAAATGGAACATTATTTTTGGTGGGGTTAATTAGTTTGGCTAAGCGGACTAAAAGCACAAGGTGGCCTACCATCACTGCTTATGTTATCAACTAAAGAACAACATCAATTGAACTAGGCATGTTCTAGGTACTATACTATGTAAGAACTACTATAGTTACCCACACATAATGACAACTGAGTCAAACTCATTCTATTGTTCTTAAGATATGCATCCATGTCATGCATAATTACAGATTAATGCTAACTACAAATTCACTAATAGTTGCTCATTTATCCTAGGACAGAAAGGTAAATAGTCAGATGGAAATAGTCATAGCTTGATGCGAACATCATTAATCATCCGTATTTACAACAAGATACAAACACAAACACCACTTTTATTTCATGGACCAACATTAATAACATAACAAGACTTAAAAATAAAAAAAATGCAAATCTGAAGTTAAACCTAGAAAAGCAAGATGCAAACTTAACATGATCCTAGATATGTCTATTCTCTTAGATACCATATGGTAGGGGTTCAGAATATTGACAACACAACCCCCCATGGTACAAGTACACTACCCCCATAAAAAAACACATGCATTGTCCTCAAAGCATTAAAATTAAAGTATAAAGGAATGGGTATACTTGTATTTCCTCTTATTTATCTAAGGAATCTATGAAGTTTGGTGAGGATAATGCGTCCTCACCTAGTGCAATGTTGGCCCCTATGGTGGGAGGGCCACTCAAAACTTCCTCCTCCAGAATTGGAGGAATCATTTTTTAGACTGAGCCTAAACTTTGTCCCCTTGCTGCGGCAACACTAGTTGATACTCTTGCTACTTCATTTTCTTTTTTCTTCTTTCTCTTTTCTTCATCTTTCTTGATTTCTTTCTAGATCTCTTCAGATCATGTTGCTCCAGTTTCTCTAGTGCCGTTACTGCTCTCTTTCTCCTCTTTTCTTCTTTCCTTGCAGCACACTCATCCATGTGCTACGTTTCTTTATCTTTCATGGGTCTTCTCATCAAATATAACATACCCTTATCATCGTTACTTGCCACTAAGGCTAGGTACAAAATAGTTTTCTGTGGTTGCCTTCCCTTTAACTCTGCTATATCGGCCTTTGCCTGCTCAAATTCAGCCATGAACTTTACAAGATCAGGGAGGGACAGTGTATCTATCCTTTTGTTGATGCGGTATTCTATGCTGTCCATCCTAGCTTGAATAGTATAGAATGGATAGATTGCCTCAAATACAATTTCATCAACAAAAGGATTAAATTCTAATGCCCATTTATCTAACATCTCTGAAACCTCCTTTACAGCTTCATTGATTTTACCAAATTCTCCTGTGTTAACTTGTATTCAGCAAAGTCTGTTTCTCCCACAGATTGTGCAGAACTCAACCCTATAGAAGTACTTAGAAGCATATACTCTGGTGACACATAAGTGGTGATGGGTAAAGGCATACCTACAGGAATTTCTGTTGCATTAGGAGATGGTGGGGATTGAGTCTGGTAAGCTGGAGGCTTGGTGACACGCATCTCAAACTTTGATTCATATTTCAACTTCTCAATTTCCTGTCGATGTGTATCCTGGATTTCATTGTCAACTCCACAGATCAGGGGCACACCGGCCTGTTTGCATAACTCAGCGATTAAGCTTGGGAACAGGAATGCATTGCTTGTTTTATGTGCCCTCTCAAACACCTCATCCGTAATGTTCTAGCTGAACTCAACTTACAAACCTAAAACCAAGCTTGCCACTAATATGGATCTATGTTTATCTAAGTTTCTGTCACCTTTTGTTGGCATGAGCCTTAAGCGAACAACATCCCACTAGAACTTAGCCTTTATTCTAATGGAATATTTTGCTATACACTTCCGTGGATTAGTTAACTAAGAGGGGTTACCATCATCCATAAATAACAAAGCCACCCAAGTCCTCTAAGTGGATGCAGTTCTCAACCTATACTCAAGATCAGGTATAGCAGGTAGCACCTCGTAATCTAGCCCCAACAACTTCTTATTGATTGTTCGGGCTAAAATATCGATAGTGACTCCTTGGACAAATACAGACTCTCTGTTTGGCAAGCTTGCAACTGTCATCCCCTTTGGACAATCCTTTTCTACTAGTGCAAGATAATTGGGAAAGAATGTAGCTCTGTTGTCATAATCTGATGTTCCTCCGTGAATGGCCTTTTTTTCCTTCTTACTATAGGTGTCAATCTGTCATAGAATTTCTCTCGTGCTCCCTCTATCCGCATTAGTTGCTTCCATTTGTTCAGCCACATTGGAAGCCTCAATTCCACCCTTAACAGGCTTGGGTTGATTTGTAGCAACCATTGCCCTGTCTGGGCTTGAGCTGGTACAACTTATACCTCTATCACTCTCTTCTTCAGATTGGAAGAGCATGAGATTTTCTCTTTCACGTTGCCTAGTGTTGTATGCGAGTACAGATTCCCCTCTACTCCTTTAGGATCTTCCTCCTCTGTTTGGTGGAAGTTTTTGAGACATAACGCCTAAAAAGAAGTGAGGAATAGTTCACAATATAAAAATAGCCTAATAGTGAAAATCAGACTTGACGACCACACTGGTGGTCCACCAGGTAGGTTGTCAGGTCCTATCCAGAAGACCTGAAAATTTAGAGAGTTACAATGGTCCAGTGGGTGGTCCGTCGCAAAGTTGATGGTCCACCACTTTGACCGTCACATCTTAATTAGTGGGTGTTTTTTTGGGGTTCCTGCGATCGTCCATTTAGTGATCTTCCACATAATTGATAGTCCACCATCTCAACCGTCGCACCCCCTTCTTCAGTTTAGGATTCAATTCGGCATTTTGTCAAACATTTAGCATACAATCCCACTTTTTTAGCAAAAATTTACACCAACTTCACATTAATGCACACAATTTTAGACTTTTGAGCATATGGGTTACTTAGAATTCACCCACATAGTGTATATTATCATTTCGAACTCAACATAAGTTAAATAAAAAAAGAATACAAGAGGGAGTTTTAATCAACAAACCACTCATTCAATTCATGTTTTGCAATTCAAAAAGGGAAGTCATAGAGTGCTCATACCTTGGTTTTGTAGAACTTTCTCTTTTACTCGCTTGCAAATCATGAAAACAAACTTAACGTAAAATTCTATAATTGCTTTCAAGAATGTTTGAGATGAAGATAAGGAAAAGAAAAAGGATTTGATTAAATAGAGAAAAAAGAAGTAGATGGAGAGTCCTAGGAAGATCAAATGCCCTTATATTCTTTGAATCCAATTGAATTTGGTCAGTTAAAGAAGTTGAAAAGTTTACAGCATAAGTAACCACTCTTTTACCTCTTTAAAATAAATTAGCCAAATACGAGTCATTCAATAAATCTCAATTTTAACCCGACCCAACCCGGTGCTAGGGTAATAAGATTGGCTTCTACGATAGTCTATCAAAAAATCAATGGATCACCATTTTAGCCGTTGATCATTGCCAGAATATGGTAACTATAACTTATTTTTGATGGTCTAAGTGATGGTCAACCAAATTTCTGATAGTCCACTACTTTGGCCATCGTACCTTACCAGAACCTAGGCAACTTAGCTTGATTTTGACAGTTGGTGTGGTGGTCCACCAATTTAGTGATGGTCCACTACTTTCGCTTTCAACTTTCTCCAGTGAATGAATTTTTTAGCTTCTTTATGACAGTTGAAATGGTGGTACGTCAGGTGACTGTTGGTCCACCAATTCGGCTGTCACTTTTGTTCTAGTAGCTCAGATTTTCAACCTTTTTTCCAATTGTATTACTCATTCCTTTTGCTATATTTTAAATCCTTTACACCTCACAAACACATCAAAAATGCACTGAAACCACAAAATAATTTAACTAATGCTTTACAACAACACACTGTGGGTTGCCTCCCACTAGCGCTTGATTTATTATCTTGGCACGACTCAGTTATATCTATTACTCAGACTTCATCGAGATACAAAGTAGCAATACTTCTTATTGAGTCCATTTGACCGATATAAAGTTTCACATGCTTCCCATTTACCTTGAAGATATTTTTGTCTTCATTCTCAAGTTTCACTACTCCAGATGAGTAGACTTGATTCACTTTAAATGGGTCGGACCGTTTGGGTTTGAGCTTACCTGGTAACAGTTCGAGTCTAGAGTTGAACAGAAGCACCAAGTCATCTTTCTGGAAATCTCACTTTTCAATCCTGTGGTTGTGATACTTCTTCATTCTCTCCTTGAAAAGATCAACTCTTTCATACTCCCCGAGACGAAACTCATCCATCTTATTTAGCTTCCCCATTCTCAACTGCACTACCTAATTCCAGTTCAAATTCAGCCTCCTAAGTTACCACATCGCCTTATGCTCTAATTTAATTGATAGATGTCATACCTTTCCATAAACCAAATGGTATGGTGACATGCTAATTGGTGTCTTGAAAGCTGTTTTGTATGCCCATAAGGCATCATCAAGATTCCTAGACCAATCTTGTCTGCTAGCATTCACTGTTTTAGCAAGTATGGCTTTGATCTCTCTATTTGAAATCTCAACTTGCCCATTAGTCTGTGGGTGGTATGGAGTTGCTACTTTATGTTGCTTAACACCATACTTTTCCAAGGTAGCTCAAAACACTCAATTGCAAAAGTGAGATCCACCATTGTTTATAATTATGCGTGGCACCCTAAATCGAGAGAAAATGTTCCTTTTAAGGAATGCAACTACTCTTTTCCCTTTGTTGTCATCCAAATCCATGGCTTCAACTCATTTCGATACACAATCAACAACAACTAGCATGTATTTCATCCTGTATGAGCTTACGAAGGGACCTATGGAGTCGATTCCCCAGACGTCTAATAATTCTACCTCTATCATTTTTGTCAAATGCATTTCATAGAGCTTGGAGATTGACCCTTGCCTCTGACATTGGTCATATATTCTAACGAACTCATAAGCATCTTTGAAAAAACTCAACCAATAATATCCTCTTTGTAGTACCTTTCTAGAAGTACGGTCACCAGCATGATAACCTCTAATAGGGGATGCATGACATGCTTCCAAGATACTCAACATATCTACTTATGGAACATAGCTCCTTATGATATTGTCTGCACATCGCTGAAATAAATACGGATTGTCCCAGAAATAATATGCCATATCATGGAGAAAATTCTATCTTTTATAGAAAGAAAGATTCTCCGAAATCTCCTCACTCACCACATAATTTGCAAAATCAGCATACCAAGGTATTTTCTCCATAATAGCAACCAAGATTTCTTTATTCAGAAATGCATCATTGATCTCATATTTATCTATATCTACTTGCTCACCTTCTAGCCTAGACAGATAATTTGCTACTTGGTTTTCACAACCCTTCCTATCCTTGACTTTGAAGTCAAATTCTTGATGCAGCAACACCCATCTAATCAACCTTGGTTTTGTATCTTTTTTCACCATCAAATATCTTAAGGCTGCATAATCAATATGGACCACCACCTTGGTTCCTAACAAATAAGCCTGGAACTTCTCAAAAGAATAGACTACTGCAAAAAGTTCCTGTTCTGTGAAGGTGTAGTTCTTTTGATCTTTATTCAACACATTGCTGGCATAGTAAATTGGATGAAACAATTTTTCCTTCTTTTGTCCCAGCACAGCTCCAAGGTAAACACCGCTTGCATCACACATGATGTCAAATGGTTTTGACCAATTCAGTATAATAATAGGAGCATCAACCATCTTCTCTTTAAGGCATTTGTATGCCTTCAAGAGATCATCATCAAAGGAAAAGTTGTCTTTTTTTCCAAAATTTGCAAAGGGAGTCTGCAATCCTTGAGAAGTCCATTATAAATCTCTAATAGAAACTAACATGACCAAGGAAACTGCACACCCCCTTCACTGAAATAGTAGGTGAAAGATTCTCTAAAACCTCAACTTTAGCTCGATCAACTTCAATCCCCTTTGATAAAATTTGGTGTCCGAGAACAATGCCCTCTTTTACCATCAAGTGGTATTTATCCCAATTAATCATAAGATTAAACTCCTCACACTACTGCAAGGCCCTACTCAGATTTACCAAACACAGCTTAACAGAATCTTCAACCACCGAAAATCATCCCTAAACACATCCAAGTTGTCTTCAACTATATCTGAGAAAATAGACATCACGCACCATTGAAAGGCAGTGGGTGCATTACATAATCCAAATGTCATCTACTTGAATGCAAAAGTACCATATGGGAAGGTGAATGTCATTTTATCCTTATCTCCAGGGATACAGAAATTTGATTGTAACTAGAATAACCATCCAAGAAACAATACCAACCTCTTCCCCTTAACCAATCAAGCATCTGATCCATGAAAGACATTAGGAAATGGTCTTTCAACGTCCATGAGTTGATTTTTATGTAATCCATACAGACCATCCACCCAGTAACATGCCTGAGTGGAATCAACTCATTCTTATCATTAGCCACCACTATCATGCCCCCTTTCTTAGGCATGCACTAAACAAGACTTACCCACTTACTATCTGAGATGGGGTATACCACTACTACGTATAGCCACTTGATGGTTTATTTCTTCACCACCTTATGCATAGATGGATTTAGATAATGCTAATGCTCAATAGTCAAAACTTAATCCTTCTCTAGTTAAATCTTATATGTACATATATCAGGATGGATACCGATAATGTTTGCAATCGTCCAACCAATAGCCCTATTATATGTCTTAAGAATAGAGATAAGGGTTTCCACCTGTTGGTCACCCAGTTCAGCAGCAATAATAACAGGTAGTGTATTCCCACTACCTAGGAACACATACCTTAAATAAATGGGCAACTCCTTCAGCTCCAAGGTAGGTGGGTCTTCGATAGAGGGCTTACCAGGTGGACTTGGATGATTTTTCAAGTCCAAATCCAAATTATTGATTGCATATGAATAAGAACCTATGCTCATTAAGGCACACACCATCTCCTCATAATCTTCAATACCGTCATGATTAAAATTCATCAGCAGTTAAAGTCTCAAAAGAAAATTTTTCTTCTATAGGCACTTCCTTCTCCTCTACATAATAAACATCCACAATATAAAATACGCTTATATCATATTCTTTTTCATGGAATGATATACATCAAATCGAATTACTTTATCATTTAGCTTGAATAGTAGCTCATTTACCCTCAAATCAATAAGTACACTCACGGTTGCGAGGAAAGATCCACCCAAGATTATGGTCACCTCAAAATCCACCTCACAATCGAGAATGACAAAATAAACTGGAAATATAAAACTAGCCACCTTAACTAATATGTCATATAGAATCCCCACAAGCTGCTTCACAGATCTATCCACCAGTAGTAATCTCATATTTGTGGGAGTAGGAACTCCCAAACCTAATTTATTATACACAACAAGGGGTAACAAATTTATGTTGGATCCTAAATCAAAAAGAGCTTTTGCAAAATCAAGAGGCCCAATAGTTCATGGGATGGTATATACTCCTGGGTCAGCCTTCTTCTGCACCAAAGACCTTGTAGAGATAGCACCAAAATGATGGATATTGTCTATCAACTCATAGCTAACTTTTTGTTTCTTCGTGACAAGGTCTTTCGTGAAATTTGCATACCCTGGCATCTGCACCAATGGTTCCCCTAATAGAAAATTAATCATCAACTGCTTAAGCATGGCCATAAACTTGCCAAACTTTGTGTCATCCACCTTTTTTTTCAACCGATAGGGAAATAGAGGAGGTGGTTTTGGGAGCGTAGTAGCCACTTCTTTAGTCTCTTTTCCCTTGCTATTCTCTAACTCATCAATCTGCTGAGGGTTGGATGATGTATAATCAATAAATTTATCCAGTTTCTCAGACTCTACTGGATAACATTCTTCATGCTCAATCTTCTCTCGATTCACGTCTTCAATCACCACTTTACCAAAAGACTGGCTTTGTAGTACCTTACCACTCCATGTGGTAATTTCCATGCAAAAGCTATTATTTTGAGGGTTCTGAACTATATCACTTGGAAATGGTCTGCTCTACCTTTAATTCAATGCTATTAAGAGTATACTCATTTGCTGCTCTAGATGTTTGATAGAGGTAGAGTGTGAGTTTACCAACTGACTCATGGTAGACAAGTCACTCTTCATAGTAGTCACCCCAGATTTGGTATCCTCAATTCCCTTTAATAATTTCTCCATCATGTCCTCCATGAATATTTTGCAGAGCTAGTTATAGGATTATCTCTGCTTTCAAGAGGTAAATATAGTCCTCTCATATCATTCTTGATCTTCCAGTTCCCTTTGATATCTATCCTTGTAACAAGTTATATCAGAATAGTTCCGACCTTGATTTCCTTGGCTATTTCCTCGAAACACCCTAATTATTTAGATAATTTGCCTCTTTTTTTGAATCAGAGTCATATCTTCCTTGGGATGTAGCATCTTTCACCTTCTCTATTTTTCCAGATAATAGATGCTTGGTTAGTAAATATATCTGTGTCTTTAAGTGTGCCATGTCCTAGTATGCCAAGACATAGTAGGGGCTACTACCACAGAATCATTGGTATGCCAAGCTCTACTCTATTTGGTCATTCGATCAAGCATTTCTGAAGCGTCTAGAAAATTAAGGTCAACAAAGGACTCTCCTGCTACATTATCCATAACTGGCTTTGTAATAGAGTTCAAAGCCCAATAAAGAGTCTCCATCAAATAAATATCCATCATGTTTTGGTTCGGGCATTGCATCAACTTATTTTTAAACCTCTCCCAGGTTTCATGAAGAGCTTTAGTGGGAAGCTATTGAAATTTACTAATTTCATCCCTTAACTCTACCCTCCTATAGGGTGGAAAGAACCTTTTTAGGAAACCTTCTTTCAACTATTTCCAGTTGATTATAAAGTCAGGAGTCGGCCCTTTTAGCCATAGTGTCACCTCCCCAGATAGAGACAGTGGAAAAAAATGTAGGTGGATAGCATTTTTACCCATTCCTGGTTTATGAAAATACTTGCAAATGGTGAAAAAGTTCACCAAATGCATGTTTGGATCATCTCCGGGAAAAACAATGAACAACCCTTTAAGATGAAGGAGTTGAATCATCATAGTGGTATATTAAGTTTAGCTCCAGGTACTAGAGGTTGAGGAATAATAGCTCCAGTTGCGCCTATTGAAGCTCTTGCCTTGCCCTAAATGTTCGATTTCTTTTTGCATTGCAGTTTACTAGTGTAGCCACATTCTCTACATGCCATGGGTTAATAGGATCTAACAAATCATTATCCACCAAATCATCATCGCTAGGATTAGGATGACGTGCCAACTGGCTATTTTTCTGCTGATTAAGTTGAGTTTTAGCTAGAGAGGCTAGTCTTTCAGCATCTTGGGGGTCTATTATTCTACCAATTAACTATGATTTTGGATGTAATGATAATAATGGTGCACTCGATCTCCATGTACTTATCATACATAATTACTACCCGTCATAAAACAAAAAAAACAAAAAAAAGTAAAATTTGGGAAACTTGACCAAAGGTCCATTGACAAACACAAACTTAATTGACAACCGTATTCCTCGGCAACGACACAAAAATTTGATACACCCAAATTACAACTTTCGTTAAAGAGTGTACGCGGTCTCTATCAAATATAGAACCCAACTGGATTAGGTGTCGAATCCCATAGGGAATACTGTGTTAACAAACTATTGTGGTTGTTATTATATTGATAATTGTAATTCAATAAGAAAAGTTAAACCAGAGTTATGATTACCAAGATTCTTAAGCAGCTAGGGTTGTGAACTATTTTGGATTCCCAATGAACAATTCTAATTGCAAGAGTAATGGAATTCTATGGTTTACCAATTAGTTTGTCAACCTAAATAAGTAACTTATTCCTTATTTCTTTTAAACTTAAGGAACATATTATTTATTTAAATATACTCTCGCATGGGTTGATCTGGTTAAGGCATCTACCTTCTATCAAATGGTTAAATCCCTTAGATTTATGTAAACACTTTCTTTTCACAACAAACACTTTTGTATTTGAATAACTGTCGTTCTTGGGATCATTTTTAAAGTTTACAACCAAGAAAAGTCATTAAAATGAAGTAGGGTTTATAAAATATCAATTAATTATGGAAATCTACTAGATTCACAACCCAAAATCAGCTTTTCATATCAAGGCTTCCCCAACTCTAGTTATGGGAGCTTAGCCACATATTTCCACCCAATAAAGAGAAGAAACCATTGCATTATTCATAAATTAATTCAAATTTTACTTACAAAAGTCAGAATTGTTGTTCTTCAATCCTTAATAAAAAATGTGATAAAAGAATCTAGATCCATAA
This sequence comes from Capsicum baccatum var. pendulum, assembly GCA_030864225.1. Classification (NCBI taxonomy): domain Eukaryota; kingdom Viridiplantae; phylum Streptophyta; class Magnoliopsida; order Solanales; family Solanaceae; genus Capsicum; species Capsicum baccatum. Next base: position 252,657,788 of record CM061558.1, read on the forward strand.
ATCTCCAATGAATCGTAGAGAAAAACTAAGTAACAATGCATTGTCAGTATGGAAAACCCTAATGAAATGAAAGATTGATAAAAGATCCTTGATAAAACCTAAAATTGGGTATTTATATGTTCCCCAGGTAAAAAGGATTTAAAATTCAAAATAATAGAATATGCATCCAAAGTGATAGCCAAAGTGGTGGCCATCGCAAAGCTGATGGTCCTCCATTTAGTCTATCGCTGCTAATCCTAAAGAGTCACTTTCTAGATAAGACTAACGATCAAGGTGGTGGTCAATTTCTACACTGATGGTCCACTATTTTGATCGTCGCTGATTATCCTTGATATTCAAGTTCTAGATAGTTCTGACGGCCTAAGAGGTGGTCCCTCGTAAAATCAACGGTCCACCATGTTGGCAATCGCTAGACATTTCAGGATACCTGGTTCTGTTTAGCACTGACGGCTAAAGTGGTGGTTTGTCACAAGACTGACGATCTACCATATGGGCCTCGCTTGGTTTTCTTAAGTCATGGACTGTTCTTTGACCTGACGATTGAGTTGGTGGTCCGTCGCAAGACTGACGGTCTACTATTTTGACCATCAAAAGTGTTTTTTGCTAATTCTCTGAGTATTTTTCTTAAGCTAGATCCTTACCCCGAAACACTAAAAACCAACATTAAATGCAACCTTGGTTGCTTGAAAACATACAATTTTCACAAGAAAAAGTTGAAAAATATTTTGTCAAAGGCCGGAATATCACTTACCACCCATGGAGTCTAAAAACCCTTTCTCAAAATTCAAGTTTTCAAATTCATGATTTACATGTTGATTTTGATTGTATTCATGTTAATTATGTTTTTTGGGTTTCAATCCATGATTACTTATAAGTTTCATGAAATTAAGATAGCATGTGTGATGAATTATGTGATAATCATATTAAAACCTTGAAATTATAAGTTAAATGTTGTAGCCATGATATTTATATATGTTTATTATTATTTAAAATAATTATTCTCCCCAAGTGTTTGTTAGAATGTCTATGTGAATTGAATAGTGCAATCATGACATGTTAGCATGTTTTCTCATTCATGTACAAGTTCATGCCTCTCAAGTGTTTGACAAAATATTTAAATTAATGCATTATGAACGAGTGACTACTGTTATGCTTTCATGATTGTGCCATGTTTACTATCCATGCTATCAATTCCTGGGGGTATTTAATACTCAAAATCTAGCTATTTACCTAGAATTACATTTAGCAATAGAATGTCTCAGTAATGTCATGAATAGTAGTGCTCAGTCAGTTACAAAAATTAGTGAAACTTAGTCCAATTCAGTTTAGTTTAATAATCAGTGTCATCCAATTGGGAGTAGGATTAAACACCGAGCGAACCCAAGGCTGGGGGCTCACCTGCCTGTTGTTGGAGAGGGCCTTAGTAGCAGTCCTTGCACTCTAGAACTATGTAATGAGTAGGTTGAGATATCAACCTACCAATTAAGTCTTGATAAGGTGATTACCTACCTGTTTAGGGTAGTACTGCTCTTATCAGGGAACCTACTAGTAGAGAGTGACCCTTAGTCATTTGGGATGACATTCTAGTGTATCCACAAAACCACTGTCTTTACCTGTGGCATGGTACTTACACCCTTCCAACTAGAGTTATAAGTTGGACCCCAACCAATTTAAAGTGTGGCATGTCAGTTAGATGATTACCTCCCATAGTTTTGGTTTCAGTCTCAATATAAAACTCAGTTAAGTTCTATAAAATTAGGACTGTTAGACATAGTCACCCAGTTATCAGTATTTTAGTTATCAGTAATCTCAGATATCAATTACTCAGTTATTCAAACTCAGTACTCAATTTTAGTATAAAAGATACATTATATATATGTGTATGCATAGTATGGCATTGTCAATTTTTGTTGTAGATTCAGTTATACATGTACTCTCATTCAATTATATTCATATCATTCAGTCAGTTAATGTTCATACATATGAACCCATGTATGTCACCCTACCTTACTTAGCATACCAATATATTCAAAGTACTGACGCATACTTTTTCTTTTGTGCTATGATATTTTATATCATAGGTTTAGACGTACGGGCTCCTGACCGTACTTAGCAGCTCAGGCTATCAGCAGTAGTTATAGTGGTGAGTCCTCATATTTCAAGGACAAAGTTATTTATTTTAGTATTTCAAGTAGTTTAGTATGTTCAGTAGTCGGAGTTAGTTGAGGACTTGTTAGTTGAGGACTTGTCCCATCAGCTCCACCTTCAGACAGTTAAAGGTTTTCGGACTAGACTATTTCAGACAGATGTTTAATTGTTTAGTATTATTATCAGTGTTCAATATTTGATTTTCAGATTATGAACCTTATGTCATCTTCAACCTAATTACTGCATATGTTTTTCAATATTATTATTAAGCATGGGTTAGCTTGTGGTCCTTTGGGATTATAAGTACCATGTGACATCCCGGGTATAGACTCGGGGCATTGCACCTAACCTCTTTCTCAAATACATAGGGAAATGGTTCTTTAAAGAGGTTCAACCAACCATGATGTCTCACTTATTCCACCTATTCAATTATCCCTGGTTGTTCACAAAATCTAGGGTTAAGTACCCTTCTAGACAAAAACTTTTTTTTAATTTGAACATCTCATTTCTCTATTCTGTTTACAAGACTTGTTCTTTTTTATGTATTTTCCTAAACCTAGAAGCACCCTTAGAATTTTTTGCATGAAAAATCTTGTAACAACCCGCATTTTAGGCTAGAATGTAAACTGTTATTCCTATGCGTAATAGCATAAAATGCCTATAAATCCCATGAAGTTTAGTGTTTTAATCAATCATGTAGTGTGGAGATCTATTTGAGCATGAATTGAGATGATAGAGGTCCTTTAAATCAAAGACGAGTTGAAAACTTTCCAATCGATTGAGTTTTATTGAATGTCTAAATTTGGGTCAATTTCCATCAACCATAATATTTAGTATGTAACGAATTATGAGGCCTACCATATATCAAATTAAAGAACTTTGAGTCCTATTTTTAACACCACTATCTTAGCCTTAATCTAATATCAAGGTAAAATGTTATGCCTATTTTACTGAGAGGTATCAATCTACCGAGGTGTGACAGCTAGATTGATGGACCATCAAGCCAACGATGGCCCATCAAGTTTCTCGTCAGGCATAAAGTAGTAATATCTTTTTATGGCCAAGAACGGATGGTTGGAGTGACGGTCCATCAACCTAACCGTCAGTTAAGGATGAATAACGCAAAAAGGTACATTTTAATGGGGTATTTTGGTACTTTTCCTCCTGAAAAACTTCTCACACAAATTAAATTATATTCTAAATGTTATTAGTCAATCATTATTAGTTATACAATATGAAAATCCTCTTTTTACTCTAAAAAATAAGATCAAACTAGTTTTTTCTCCAAGAACAAGAAAATCAAGAAAATAAATCCTTAAGTTCATGATTTCCAAGGAACAAATCAAGATTCAAGTTCTACACTTTAAACCTAGTAATATAAGGTACGTGGGGATTTCCAAAACTAAATGGGAATGATGAAATTGTTTTCAATAACATTTACATATTGAGAAATCATGAATTTACAAAAGGGTATTGAAAGTTAAACTAAATTATGCATTGTGAATCTTCCTTGATAACAAAGTTTTGGTCTTGAGGCCTTCCCCCTTAAATTTGATTATTGTTCATATGTATATATATGTATTCATATGGTTTGATGTTTGAAACTTGAATTGAGATCATAAACAAATATAATCCCACTCTTATTATAAAACCCCTGATTTTCATATGTTGCGCATACTTGACCACTATATGTTGGTTGAAATATTAAAAAGATAGAGTCTTTGCATGATTTTATATATGTCTTGAAATATGAATTCTCTTATACTGTTGAATGTTTTTGGTAGTTTGAACATTGTTTTGAATGAAAGAATTGTTCATCATATTTTATAGCTTAGACGATATGACTTGTAAGTTTTGGTATGATGATACCAAAGAAGATAATGCCATAACAGGCTCAGAACAGAATAGAAGTCAGATTTTATTCAGATTTTCAGAATTTGAGTTCTTAAATATGTCTGTTGAGAAAAGGTTAAAAAAGTTCTTAAGTGATGTTAGGTGGTTACTCGAAGAAGGCACGAGTTTAGATAACTCATTGCCCAAAACCATGTTTTACCGATACGGGTTATTTTGTCCCCAAGAGGGATTATAAGTTAACTCAGTTCCCTATGGCATATAAGACTCAGAAACTCCAACTCTCGTGGTAAAAACTTGGGGTGGGGGCTTACCCCCCGAGTCAATGGTGGATTCAATATAGCCCGTGGAATATCAGATTTATAGGGTGTACCACCTAGCTTAGAACTAAGACAAAGATGTTGAGTTTATTTGTAGAACTAATTTTAAAGGCCTATTTACTATGGCCATGGATTTTCAAATGGTTTATGATGATATATTTTTTTTATAAAATGCTCTCACTTATGTTATTATTAAGGCAAATTATTTTGGATTGCACTGCATACCAGTACTTATGTATTGACCCCCTTTATCTCAGTATCTGAGGCACAGTCCGGGGTCCCATTTAGAAATAGGGTTGAGTGCATCAGAAGTTGCAGTTGGTGAGCCTTCTCTATTTTGGAAGGCCTAGTTTTTAGATTTTGTTGTTTTCATCTGTTTATGGTTTACTGGGGGCCTTGTCCCCAGTTTTAAATAAGTTATTGGCTCTTATGTGTTAGAGATTTTCCAAACTATTGTTAGATGTTATTACAAGTTATGAATTCCATTTTAGATTGATCCTTTGAATTATGTTATTTGACCATGATTTGTATCAATATGTATTTCCGTATTGTCTTTTATAATATGTGAACATGTGTATGATGTATAAAAAGTGAAGGGCTCACGGTCCTTTATGGTTTGGGATGCTCGTCGCGGCTAGTGTCTCGGTTCGGGTCATGAAAAACTTGGTATCAGCATATGGTGCATGGTCACAGGGTGTATTTGAAATCATGTTGGGGCGATTCCTATTTATGGGTGTGTAGCGAGCCACACCTATAAATGGAAAGATACAAGGCATTTAGAAATATCTGTTCTTTCATGATTTCATTCGTTCTATAGAGTCTATATGTCCTCTAATAATTATATTTTGTGTTATAGAAAGCTACCATGCCTCTTTGTATAATCAAAGAATAAAATTATCAGACTAAGGATGTCTATCCCACTCATGGGATGCTGAACCGTAACAGAACTCACACCTTAGAGTTTGTTCCTACTCAGGGAGTTCCTCCAGTTTTGACTAGTCTACCTCAGGCTCTACTGAACAATGTTTACTGTCCCCAGCCTTTTCTGAGAGAGGTTTCAAATACTGAGTTCAGGCAGTCCATCCATATGATTGCACAGCTTGTAGCCTCTCAGACTTGTCGATATGATGATGTGGGTTCTGTATCTAGTTTGTTTGAGATTACCAGCATTGGTCAATTCATGAGACTGAACCCCCATTTGTTCACTTGCACAAACGTTGAGGAGGACCCTAAGGGTTTATTTATGAGTTGGAGAAGATTTTCAGAGTGATGTACATGAATAAGGTTGAAGGTATGTATTTGGCAGCCTATCAGCTGAAGAATTGAAAGGGTCAATCCATTTTCTGTGGGGTGATTTTGTGGATGGTAGTGATGCTGAGCCTTTTGTGTGCGGTGATTTTTTGGAGGCTTTTCTTGACCATTTATTTCCTCAGAAATTGAGGGAATCCAAGGATGAAGAGTTTATGAACCTGAAGAAAGGGAAAATGAGTGTTAAGGAGTACTTCTTAAAGTTCAATTAGTTATCCCGCTATGCCCTAGAATTTGTAGGTAATATCAGAGCCCGAATGAGGAGGTTTTCATCCGATCTCTTAGATTATTTGGTCTTGGAATGCAAAAGGGCCAATGCTGAACAGAGATATAAATTTCTCTAGATTATTCGTTCACTTGCAATAGGTTGAGGAGAAAAAGAAGAGGTTTGCTGAAGCACGGGAGAAATACAGGCAGGCTAAGAGGGCCAAATTTACGAACTAGAACAATAGTCAACAACAAAGTGGTAATTGGGGTAGTATGTGGCCAAAGAAAAAGTTTAAGGGTAATGCTCAATCTGCAGCCAGCACTTCAACTCCCAGACCACCAGTTGATCGACGATTTAAGAATTCTTAGACTACTAATGGATCCGGAGTTCATAGGAACTTTGGGGGTGCCAAGTCCCAATCTAATTCATCAGTGCCACTACCTCCCAAGGATTGTACTTTAGCTATTGGGAGAGTTCGTAATTGATTATATGCTTTGAGTATTCGCTAGGATATACAGGCATCACCAGATGTTGTCATTGATATGTTATAAATTTTCTCCTATGATGTGTATGTGTTACTTGATGACGGGTCTACCTTGTATTATGTGACCTCGTATGTGGCATTCAATTTTTGTTTTAACCCTAAAATTATTCTGGAACCCTTCTCTATTTCTACTCATGTTGGTGACTCTATTGTGGATAGGGGGTATATAGAAACCGTGTTGTATCAATTTGTGATTGTGATAATGTGGCATACCTTGTAAATCTTGATATGGTTGACTTTGATGCTATCTTAGGGATGGATTAGATCTATTCATTTTATGCCACACTAGATTGTAGAACCCAGAGAGCCACTCTCTCCTTTTCAAAAGAACCAGTGATAGAGTGGTAGGGGAATTCTTTAGCACCTAGGGGATATTTATATCTTATCTCTAAACCCACAAACTTGTCTCAAAGGGCTGTCGGTATCATCTTGTTTGGTTCAAAGATTTTACTGTCGAAAGTCCTTCCCTTCAGTCTGTCCCTGTGGTTAATGAATTTCTAGAAATCTTTCCCGATGATATCCTAGGGATACCACCTGAGAGGGAGATAGATTTTGGCTTTAATTTATTACTTGACACCCATCCTATACTATTCCGCCATACAGAATGGCTCCTGTAGAATTGAAGGAGTTGAAAGAATAGCTAACAGACATTCTTGACAAAGGCTTTATCGATCCTAGTGTTTCTCTTGAGGTTCACCTATACTTTTTGTGTATAAGAAATATGGTTCCTTCCATATGTGTATAGACTATCGTCAGCAAAATAAGGTCACCATTAAAAATAAATACCTTCTTTCTAGAATTGATGATCTTTTTTACCAACTTCAAGGTGCCAAGTGCTCGTAAAGATAGACCTTTATTCGGGGTATCATCAATTAAAGGTTAGGGATGCTGATATTCCCAAAATGTCTTTCTGAACCTGATATGGCTATTATGAGTTTTTAGGTATGTCCTTCGGTCTAACTAATGCCCCTGCTGTTTTCATGGACCTTATGAATAGGGTGTTCCATCAATTTCTAGACCTGTTCATCATACTTTTCATCGATGACAACTTAGTTTACTCTAAGAATGAGGAAAATCATCCTAGTCACCTCAGAATTATCCTTTAGACCCTGAAAGATCATAAATTGTATGTAAAATTTTCCAAGTGTTAATTCTGTCTTAGTGCTATTGCATTCTTGGGGAATATTATTTCAAGTGAGGGAATCAAGGTTGATCCCCAAAAGATTGAGGAAGTGAGTAAATTGACTAGATCCATGACTCCAATCGATTTTAAAGCTTCTTGGGTTTGGTAGGGTATTACAAGAGGTTCATAGAAAGTTATTCTTCTGTAGATGCTCTACTTACCAAGTTGACGTAGAAAAATGTGAAATTTGTGAGGTATGACTCATGTTAAAGTAGTGTTGAGAAACTAAAAGATAGGTTGACTACCGCTCCTATTTTGACTCTTTATGAAGGTACATAGGGTTTTGTTGTTTACCATGATGCATCCTGGATGGGACTTGGGTGTCTACTTATGTAGCATAGTAAGGTGGTAGCTTACGTATCAAGGTAGTTGAAGGTGCACGAGCAAAATTACCCTACCTATGACTTGGAATTGGCAGCACTGGTGTTCACAGTTAAGATATGGCACCATTATTTATATCATGTACATGTTGATATATTTATTGACAAAAAACGTTTACAGTATGTTTTCTCCTAGAAAGAACTGTATCTCAGGCAGAGGCGGTGGCTAGAATTATTAAAGAACTATGATATGAGCCTACATTATTATCTGGAAAGGCAAATATTATAGTTGATGCCCTTAGTAGGTTGTCAATGGATAGTCTTTCTCATGTTGAGAAAGGGAAAGGAGAGATGGTGAATGATATTCACCGGCTTGTAAATCTAGGGGTTCAAATTTGGGATTCCAAAGATGGAGGAGTAATTTTTCTTGAGATAGCTAAATCTTCCCTATGTGGTAAAGTTAAGTAAAAATAGGTCGAAGACCCTATTTTGATCCAGATTAAGAAAGATGTCGGTCAATATAAGGTGATGGCATTTACAATTAGATGTGATATGATTTTACGGTATCAGGGTAGGCTGTGTGTACCAAATATGTATAGATTACGGGAAAGAATTCTTGACGAGGCTCACACTTCAAGGTATATTGTTCACCTACGCTCTACAAAAATGTATCATTATTTTAAGACAATTTATTGGTGGACCAATATGAAATGTGATATTGCGTATTTTTGTTTCTAAGTGTTTGAATTGTCAACAAGTCAAAGTGGAACATTTGTGACTAGGTGGTACTTCCCAGGAGATAGCCTTGATTATATGGAAATGGGAGATGATCAATATGGATTTTATCACGAGGCTTTCGAGGTCGCGAAACTAATATGACACAATTTGGGTGATTGTAGATTCGATGACCAAGTCAGCACACTTTTGGCCTGTGAGGACTAACAATTTGGGAGATGATTATGCCAAGCTGTAGATTGAGAAAATAGTTTACTTATATGGTGCACCAGTATACATAATATTCGATCGAGGTACGCAATTCTCTTCGCAGTATTGGCGGTTTTTTTAGAGGGGCTTAGGTACCCAAGTCAACCTTAGTACTGCCTTCTACCCCCAGACTGATGGGCAAGATGATCGCACCATTCAGACACTTGAATACATATTGACATCCTGCGTAATTGACTTCAAAGGTAGTTGGGTAGATCATTTTCCATTGATAGAGTTCGCCTACAATAATAATTACCATGCCTGTATTCTGATGGCTCCTTTTGAAGCACTTTATGAGAGGATATGTAGATCACAAATTGGGTGGTATGAATTAGGTGAAAACTGATTGTTTGGGCCTAATCTTGTTCATCAGGTAATAGAGAAGGTGAAGATCATTAGAGATCAACTTAAGACAACTCAGAATCATCAAAAATCTTATGCTGATGTTAGGAGAAGGGAGTTAGAATTTAAGGTTGGTGATCGGGTGTTTCTCAAAGTCTCCCTTATGAAGGGAGTGATGCATTTCGGAAGGAAAGAAAAGCTTAGTGCTCGTTACATAGGATCGTATCAGATTTTGAAGAGGATCGGCAGGGTTTCCAATGAGTTAGATTTTTCTGCAAGCCTGGCTTCTGTTCATCCAGTATTTCATGTGTCCATGTTGAAGAAGTGCATTGGATATCATTCCTTAGTGTTGCCTGTAGATTAAATAAATATGAAAGACTCCTTACCGTATGAAGAAGAACCCGTTGCCATTTTGGATCGCCAAGTTCGGAAGCTGAGGAGCAAGGAAATTGTTTGGTTTAAGGTGATATGGAGGAATCAAAAAGCCAAGGAAGCTACTTGGGTGTCAGAAAATAATATGCGTGAGATGTACTCGACTCTTTTAAAAACAATGGATGATTATTTAGAAGGTACAAATCCTATACTACTCTTTTTCTTCCATTTAGTTCTTAAAATCGTTCTTTCTATGTCTCGAGTCATCATTCGAGGACAAATAACCCCAAGGGGGTTATAATGTAACAATTCTCATTTCAGGCTAGAATGAAAATCATCATTCCTACGCATAATAGTTCTAAAAGCCAATAAATCCTATGCAATTCAGTGGTTAATCAATTATGTAGTTTATGAATCTAGTTGAGCATGAATTGAGATCATAGAAGTCCCTTAATTCAAAGACGAGTTGAAAGCTTTCCTATTGAATGATTTTTAGTGATCGTCTAAACTTAGGTCAAATTCCATTGACTATAACTTTTTCTAAATAACAACTTATGATTCCTACTATATATTAAATAAAATTTCTTTGAGTTCTCTTTTGAACGCCACTGGTTTTGCCTTAATCAGACATCGGGGTAAATAGTTATGCCTATTTTACTAAGAGGTATCAGTCTGCTGTGGTGCAACGGCCGGACTGATCAACTTTCAAGCCAACGATGGCCCGTAAAGTTTCCCGTCATGCCTTATTTAGTAAGATATTGTTATGGCCAAGTACTGACGGTGGGAGTGATGGTCCATCACTAGACTGACAGTCCTTCAACCATACCGTCAGTTAAGGATGAATCGCGTAATAAGGTGCATTTTAATGGGTTATTTTGGTACTTTTCCTCCCCAAAAACTTTTCACATGAATTAAATTATATTCTAAATGATATTAGTCAATCATTAACAATTAGACAACATCAAAATCCTCTTTTTACTATCTAAAATAAGATCAAACTAGGGTTTCCTCCAAGAATAATAAAATCAAGAAAATAAATCCTTAAGTTCAAGATTTCCAAGGAACAAATCAAGATTCAAGTTCTAAAATTTTCAAGTTTCATATAAGGTACTTGGGGCTTTCCTAAACTACATGGACAAGATGAAATTATTTTCAATAACATTTACAGGTTGAGAAATTGTGAATTTACAAAAGGGTATTGAAATTTCAACTACAATTATGCATTGTGAATCTTTCTTGATAACAAAGTTTTGGTCTTGAGGCCTTCCCCCTTAAATTCAATTATTATTGACATGTATATATATGTATGCATATGGTTTGATGTTTGAAACTTGAATTGAGAGCATGAACAATTATTATCCCTCTCTTGTTATAAATCACCTTGTTTTCATATGTTACGCATTATTCAATTGCATATTGAGAATCATGATTCAAATACTATTTTTAAGCATTGATTTTGGATATGAACCGAAGAGAGGGTGATTATTTCTAATATAAATGAAAAGTGTGATTCCAATAGATTGCATGGTTTGTTATAGAATACTTGACAATCAAATGTTTGTTGAAATGTTGAAAAGATAGTCTTTGCATGATTTTACATATGTTTTGAAATATGAATTCTCCTATACCGTTGATTGTTTTTGGTGTTCTTAACATTGTTTTAAATGAAAGAATTGTACATGATATTTGATGACTTAGAAGATATGACTTTCAAGTCTTGGTATGGCGATACCAAAGCAGATAATACCATAATAAACTCAGAACAAAATAAAAGTTAGACTTCATTAAGATTTTTAGAATTTGAGTTCTTAAATATGCATGTTCTAAATAGGTTAAAAATTACCTTAAGAGATGTGAGGTGGTTACCCAAAGAAGGCACAAGTTCAGATAACTCATTACCCAAAATCGTGTTTTACCGATACGGGTTATTTTGTCCCCAAGAGGGATTATATGATAGCCTAGTGCGATTTGGCGTATAAGACTTGAAAACTCAAACTTTTGTGGCAAACTTGGGTTGGGGACTTACACGTCGAGTCAATGGTGGATTCCATATAGCCTATGGAATATCAACTTGTAGGGTGTACCACCTAGCTCAGAACTAAGACAAAGATATTTAGTTGATTTGCAGAATTGTTTTTAAAGGAATATTTACTATGCAAATGGATTTCAAATGGTTTATAATGATATATTTTTTAATAAAATTCTCTCACTTATTTTATTTATTAAGCACATTATTTTGGATTTCTCAATGTACGAATACTTATGTATTGACCCCTTTTATCTAATGATCTGAGGTACAGTCCTGGGGTCCTATTTGACAATAGGCTTGAGTGCGTTAAAAGTTGTAGTTTGTGAGCTTTATCAAGTCTAGAAGTATTGATTTTTAGATTTTGTTGTTTTCGTCTGTTTATGGACTACTGTGGGCCTTGCCATAATTTTAGACATGATATTAATTTGTATGTATTAGAGATTTCACATACTATTGTTAGATGTTGTTAGAAGTTATGAATTCCATTTTGGATTGACCATTTGAATTATAATATTTTACCATGATTCCGTATCGATATTTATTTCCACATTGTCTTTTAAAATATGTGAACATATGTATGATGTCCAGATAGTGAAGGGCGTTCGGGCCTTCATGGTTTGGGATGATCTTTGCGGCCAGAGTCTCGGCTTGGATCATGACAAACTTAGTATCAGAGAATGGTTCATGGTCCCAGGGTGTCTACGAAATTGCATCGGGTAGTGTCCTGTTTATGGTTGGGTAGTGCATCACACTTATAAATGGGAAGCTGTAAGGCATTTAGGAATGTTTCTCTTCATTCATGATTTAGTTCGTTCTATAGAGTTTGTATGTCCTCTATTCAATGATTTCTGGTGTTACAGAAGGTTACCATGCCTCCCCGTAGAATCAATAAGCAAAATGCTCAGCCTGAGAATGTTCGTCCTACTCATGAGATGTGGACCTATAATAGAGCTCGCACCTAAGAGTTTGTTCCTACTTCGGGAATTTCTCCAGTTCTGACCTATCCACCCCAGGCTTCACAGACCAATGTTAACAATCCCCAACCTCCTCAGAGAGAGGTTTCAAATGCTAAGTTCAAATAGTCTATTCATATAATTGCATAATTGGTAACCTCTCAAAGTTGTCGGTTTGAAGATGTGGGTTCTGTATCTGGTTCATTTAAAATTACTCAAGTTGGTCAATTCATAAGACTGAACCCTTCTATGTTCACTGGCACGAAGGTTGAGGAGGAACCCCAAGGTTTTATTGATGAGTTGGAGAAGATTTTTGAGTGATGCATGTGAATGAGGTTAAATATGTGGATTTAACAACCTATCAACTGAAGTATATGGTAAATCAACAGTATAATGAGTGGGAGGATTCAAAGGGTAGTGATGCTAAGGCTTCTGTGTAGGGTAATTTTGTGGAGGCTTTTCTGGACTGATTCTTTCCCCAAGAATTAAGGGAATCCAAGGGTAAAGTGTTAATGAACCAAAAGCAAAGGAAGATAAGTGTTAACGAGTACACCTTAAAGTTCAATTAGTTATCCTGCTATGACCCAGAATTGGTAGGAAACATGAGAGCCCACACAAGAACATTTGCATGCGGTCTCTCGAATGATTTGGTGTTGGAATGCAAAGGGGCAATGTTGAACAAAGATATAGATTTCTCCAAATTGTCCATTCATATGGAATAGATAGAGGATCAGAAGAAGAGGGTTACTAAATCATAGGAGAAAGAAAGGTAGACTAAGAGGGCCAAATCTGTGGACCAGTACAACAGTCACTAATAAGGTAGTAATTGGGGTAACTGGTGGTCGAATAAAAAGACTTGGGGTAATGCTTAGTCTGTAGTCAATTCTCCATCTCCCAAACCACCAGTTAATTGGCGATTTCATAATTCTCAGCCTTATAATAGATCATGAGCACAAGGTACTTAGTCCCAGGGTATAGTAGCTCCACCACGTCGGTCATTTCTGTAATGTGAGACTTGCGGTAAACATCATTCATAAAATTTTCTTTTGGTTAGCTTGGTATATTTTACTTATGGGAGGTCATGCCACTTTCAGAGAGATTGTCCTTCCACCAAAGGGAACTTTAGGGGTGCTAAGTCCCAAGCTAATTCATCAGTGCCACCACCTCCTAAAGGTACTACTTCAACTATTGGAAGTGATCACAATGGGTTATATGCTCTGACTAATCACCAAGATGTAGAGGCATCATCAGATGTGGTCACGAGTACATTATGAATTTTCTCTCATGATGTGTATGTGTTACTTGATCCTGGGTCTACCTTATCTTATGTGACCCCGTATGTGGCAATTATTCTGGAACCCTTCTTTGTTTCTTCTCTTATTGGTGACTCTATTGTGTCTAGAAGGGTGTATAGAAACTTTTTTTTGTCCATTTATAATCGTGATACTATGGCAGATGTTATAGAGCTTGATATGGTTGACTTTGATACTATCTTCGGGATGGATTGGCTCCATTCGTGCTATGCTACACTAGATTATATAACCCAAAAAGTCACTCTCTCCTTTCTGAATAAACTAGTGATAGAGTGGGAGGGGCATTCTTTATCACCTAGGGGAATGCTCATATATTATCTCAAAGCCCGCAAACTTGTCTTAAAGGGTTGACTGTATCATCTTATTTGGGTCAAAGATTCTAATAACAAAAGTCCTTTCCTCCAATCTATCCCTGTGGTTAATGAATTTCCAGAAGTCTTTCCCAATGATCTCCCAAGGATACCACCTGATAGGGAGATAGATTTTGGCATTAATTTATTGCCAGACACATATCTTATTTCTATTCCACCATACAAAATGGCTCTGGTAGAATACAAAGAGTTGAAAGAACAGCTAACAGAACTTATTGACAAAGGCTTTATCCATCCTCGTATTTCTCCCTGGCATGCACCTGTACTCTTTGTGCTTAAAAAGATGGTTCCCTAAATATGTGTATAGACTATCATCTTCTAAATAAGGTCACTGATAAAATAAATACCCTCTTCCTAGAATTGATGATCTTTTTGACTAACTTCTGGGTTCCAAGTGTTTCTCAAAGATGGACCTTCATTCGGGGTATCATCAATTGAAGGTTAGGGAGGCTAATATTCCCAAAATGTCTTTTCGAACTCAATATAGCCATAATGGGTTTTTAGTTATGTCCTTCGGATTAACTAATGCCCCTACTGCTTTCATAGACCGTATGAATAGGGTGTTTCATCAGTTCTTAGACCTGTTCGTCATAGTTTTCATCCACAACATCTTATTTTAATCAAAGAATGAGGAATATCATGCCAGTCACCTCTGAATTATCCTTCAGACCCTGAAAGTTCATAAATTGTATTCAAAATTTTCCAAGTGTTAATTCCGGCTTAATGCTATTGCTTTTTTGGGGTATATTATGTCTATTAAGGGAATCAAGGTTGATCCCCAAAAGATTGAGGCAGTGAGGAAATGTCCTAGACCCACAATTCCAATCAATATTCAGATCTTCTTGAGTTTGGCAGGGTATTACACGATGTTCGTAAAAAGTTTTTCTTCCATAGCTGCTCCACTTACCAAGTTGACACAGAAAAAGGAGAAATTTGTGTGGTTTGACTCATGTCAAAGTAGTTTTGAGAAACAGAAAGATAATTTGACTACCGCCCTTATTTTGACTCTTCCTGAAGGTTTACAGGGTTTTGTTGTTTACTGTGATGCATCCCAGGTGGGACTTGGGTGTGTAATTATTCAGCATGGTAAGTTGTTATCTTATGCATCTAGGCATTTGAAGGTGCACGAGCAAAATTAACACTCCCATGACTTGGAGTTGGAAACAATTGTGTTTACACTTAAGATATGGTACCATTATTTTTATGGTGTACATGTTGATTTATTTTACTGACCAAAAAAGTTTACAATATGTTTTCTCGCAAAAATAACATAATATCAAGTAGAGGAGGTGGTTAGAATTGTTGTAGGACTATGATATGAGCCTGCACTATCATTCGGGCAAGGCAAATATAGTAAACGATGCCATTAGCAGGTTGTCAATGGGCAGTCTTTCTGATGTTAAGAAAGGGAAAAGAGATATGGTGAAAGATATTCACTGGCTTGCAAATATAAGGGTTCGATTTTGGATTCCAAATATGGAGGAGTAATTGTTCATGAGATAGCTAAATATTCCCTATATACTGAAGTTAAGGAAAAATAGGTCGAAGACCCTATCTTGATGCAAATTAAGAAAGATGTTGGTACACAGAAGGTGATGGCTTTTTAGGATTTTAAGGTATCAACGTAGGCTGTGTGGGCCAAATATTAATAGATTACAGGAAAGAATTCTTGATGAGGCTCACACTTCAAGGTATTTTGTTCACCCAGGGTCAACGAAAATGTATCATGATCTTAAGACAATTTATTGGTGGAACAATATGAAATGTGATGTTGCTGATTTTGTTTCTAAGTGTATAAATTGACAACAAGTCAATGTGGAACATTTGAGACTAGGTGGTACTTTCTAGGAGATAGCCTTACCATTATGGAAATGGGAGATGATCAATATGGATTTCATCACGGGGCTTCCGAGGGCCCGAAACGAATATGACTCCATTTGGGTGATTGTAGATCCGATGACCATGTCAGCTCACTTTCTACCCGTGAGGACAAACTATTTAGGAGATGATTACTCCATGATGTACATTGAGGAAATAGTTCAATTACATGGGGCACCAGTATCCATTATATTCGATCGAGGTACGTAATTATCTTTACCTTTTTGGCGGTCTTTTCAGAGTGGTTTAGGTACCCAAATGAACCTTAGTACTGCCTTGCACCCCCAGACTGATGGGCAAGCTGAACGCACCATTCAAACAGTTGATGATATGTTGAGAGCCTGCGTAATTGACTTCAAAGTTAGTTTGGTAGATCATTTTCCAATGATTGAGTTCTCCTACAATAAAAGTTACCATGCCAGTATTCAGATGGCTTCTTTTGAAGTACTTTATGGGAAGAGAAATAGATCACCAATTGGGTGATATGAAGTAAGTGAAACCTGATGGTTCGGTCCTGATCTTATTTATCAAGCAATGGATAAGGTAAAGATCATTAGTGAGAGACATAAAACATCTCTGAGTTATCAAAAATCCATTTCCGATGTTAGGAGAAAGGATTTAGAATTTGAGGTTGGTGATTGGGTGTTTCTCAAAGTCTTCCCTACGAAGGGAGTCATGCATTTCGGAAGGAAAGGAATATTCGTACTCCTTATATATTACCGTATCAAGTTTTGAATATGATTGGTGGGGTTTCCTAAAAGTTATATTTTCCCACAAGCCTGGTATTTGTCCATCCAGTATTTCATGTGTCTATAATGAAGAAGTTCATTGGAGATCATTCCCTAGTGCTACCTGTAGAGGAGATCTAAGTGAAAGACTTCTTGTCGTAAGAAGAAGAACCTGTTTCCATTTTGGATCGCCAAGTTTGGAAGTTGATGAGCAAGGAAATAGTTTTGGTTAAGGTGATGTGGGGGAATCAAAAAGTTGAGAAAGCTACTTGGGAGTCAGAAGATTCTATGCGTGAGAGGTACTTGACTCTTTTTGAAGCCATGGATGATAATTTTGAAGGTACAAATCCTATAATACTCTTTTTCTTCAATTTAGTTCTTGAAATTGTGCTTGTTGTTTCTCGAGTCATTATTCGTGGATGAATGATCCAAAGGGGGGGAATAATGTAACAAACCTCATTTTGGGCTAAAATGTAAATCATCATTCCTATGCGTAATAGTTCCAAAAGCTAATAAATCCAATGAAATTTAGTGTGTTAATCAATTATTTAGTATGGCAATCTAGTTGAGCATGAATTTAGAGGTCCCTTAATTCAAAGACGAGTTGAAAGATTTCCTATCGATTGAGTTTTAGTGAGCGTCTAAACTTAGGTCATGTTCAATCAACCATAATATTTTGTGTATAACGAATTATGGGTCTTACTATATATCAAAAAAAAGGTATTTGAGTCCTCTTTCCAGATCCACCAATTTTTCTTTAATCCCACATCTGGATAAAATATTATTCCCAATTTACTAAGAGGTGTCAGTATGTCAAGGTGTGACGGCTAGACTGACGGACTGTCAAGCCAGCGATGGCTCATCAAGTTTCCCGTTAGGCCTTTATTAGTACGATCTTTTTATGGACAAGAATTGACGCTTGTAGTGATGGTACATTTCCAGAATGATAGTCCATCAACCAAACCATTAGTTAAGGCTGAATCGCGATAAAAGGTGTGTTTTAACGGATTATTTTGGTAGTTTTGCTCCCCAGAATCTTCTCACAAAAAATAAATTATATTATTAATGTTATTAGTCAATCATTATCAATTATACAACATCAAAATACTCTTATTACTCTAAAAAATGAGATCAAACTACGGTTTCCTTCAAGAACAAGAAATTTAAGAAAATCAATCCTGAAGTCAAGATTTCCAAGGAACAAATCAAGATTCAAGTTCTACACTTTAAACCTTGTAATTTAAGGTACATGGGGTTTTCTTAAACTACGTGGGCATGATGAAATTATTTTCAACAACATTTACATGTTGAGAAATCGTAAATTTACAAAAGGGTATTGAGATTTCAACTTCAATTATGTATTGTGAATCTTTCTTTATAACAAAGTTTTGGTCTTGAGGCCTTCCCCATTTAATTAAATCATTGTTCACATGTATATATATGTATGCATATGGTTTGATATTTGAAAATTGAATTGGGAGCATGAACAATTATAATCCCTCTCTTGTTATAAAACCCCTTGTTTTCATATGTTGCGCATTATTCAATTGCATATTGAGAACCATGATTCAAATGCCTTTAGTATTTTTAAGCTTTGATTTTGGATATGAACTGAAGAGAGGGTGATTATTGCTAATATAAATGAAAAGTACGGTTCAAATAGATTGCATGGTTTGTTACAGAATACTTGACCACCGCATATTTGTTAAAATATTGAAAAGATAGAGTCTTTGCATGATTTTTCATATGTCTTGAGATATGAATTCTCTTGTAATGTTGAATGCTTTTAGTGGTCTGAATATTGTTTTAAATGAAAGAATTGTGCATGATATTTTATGTCTTAGAATATAGGACTTGAAAGTCTTGGTATGGCGATACCAAAACAGATAATGCCATAACAAACAAAAAACAGAATAGAAGTCAGACTTCATTTAGATTTTCAGATTTTGAGTTCTTAAATATGCATATTCAGAAAAGGTTAAAAATGGGCTTAAAATATGTTAGGTGGTTACCCAAAGTAAGCATAAGTTCAGATAACTCATTGTCAAAAATTGTGTTTTGCCGAAACAGGTTATTTAATCCCTAAGAGGGATTATACGCTAGCCTAGTTCCCTGTGGCGTATGAAACTCAAAAACTCCAACTCTTCCGAAAAACTTTGGTTAGGAGCTTACCCGCAGAGTAAATGGCGGATTCCAGATATCTCGTGGAATGTCAGACTTGTAGGGTATACTACCTAGCTCAGAACTAAGACAAAAATGTTGAGTTGATTTGCAGAACTGTTTTTAAAGGCCTATTTACTATGCCCACAAATTTTCAAATAGTTTATAATGATGTATCTTTTATAAAATGCACTCACTTATGCCATTTATTAAATCACATTATTTTGGATTGCTCTATATACCAGTACATATATATTGACCCTCTTTATCTCAGGATCTGAGGGACAGTCCCGGAGTCCCGTTTAGCAATAGGCTTGAGTGAATCAGAAGTTACAGTTGGTGAGCCTTCTCTATTGCGGAAGGCCTAGTTTTCATATTTTGTGGTTTTCGTCTGTTTATGGTCTATTGGGGGCTTTGTCCCAGTTTTGGACAAGATATTAGTTCCTATGTATTAGGGATTTCACAGACTATTGTTAGATGTTGTTAGAAGTTATGAATTTCATTTTCGATTGATCCTTTGAATTATATTATTGGACCATAATATATGTATTTCCTCATTGTCTTTTATAATATGTGAACATGTAAATGATGTCCAGAAAGTGAAGGGCTGTAATACCCCATATATTTCTAAGCTAGGAAATGAACCATTGTTCCTATGTATGAAACATTCTACCTTGTGATTCATATTTGAGTACATCACTTACAATGTGTATCCTAGTGAGAAGAGAGCTTATGATGTGTTAAGAGTGTTCATAAGAGTCACTTAGAGTAAGGCAAGCTAAGAGCGTTCGAATGCATCAAGTTTTAGTGTTCAATTTCATAAGGGTCATATTTGAATGAGCATAATTTTATGTATATGTTGTATTTTTGAAGGTTTAAACCAACCAAATTAACTTTCCAACGATACCAATTTTACCAAAATTAGACACCTGAGCAAGAAGTTATGGCTTTGCAAAGTAGAGTGCATCGCATAACATAAGGTGTGCGCCGCACAACCTAACTTATGTCATAAAGTGTACGATGTACAACCTAATATATGTGATAAGGTGTGCGCCGCACAACCTAGATTATGCGATAAGGTGTGCGCTGCATATCTTATGGCCCAACTAACGTAACACTTCATTTTTGGGTCGTTTTAAGGGAAAAATGGTCCTTTTCAGCCCATATATAATCACCCAAATACGGTATTTAGCCCCAATTGAAGCAAAATATATTTATTTTTCTCAAAATCCTCTCAAGAACAAGCTAGGGTTCTCAAGAACAAGTTAACATTAGCATATAAATTCAAATCCATGAATTTGGTGATTTATGATTTGTTAAACTTGATGATTTCACCTATCCCTTAAATTGTGCATGTAAGGTGTTTGATAAAATGCCTAAAGGGATATAAATTATGCCTTATAGATAAATCGTGATCTAAATGATAAATGCATGATTTACCTTTATTATCAAAATGACTTCGATGATATTCTTGTGTATTATGAATATTTGAAAAATTACTTAGGGGACTAGTTGATGAAATATTGGTATGTTGATATGTATTCCCATTCATATACAAAATTATAATAACCATGTACTTTATGAAATCCCCAACTGATTGTATTATGGATTTTTGATGTTGGTCATGTATTCAAGAAAGTCATTCTTTGTCAGTTTTCTTCTACCGAGTCCTTGGGGTACTTTTACCCTAAAAATATAGGTGTGTGCCTAGAGATAGTGTCATGGTTTCATGATATCCTCAGTCAAGCAATGAGCCATAGAACTTAGTTAGTCATGTGACTCCGAAAAGATCAGAAATTAAGTAATCCCAGTAGCATTCCGTTAGTCAATGAAACTCAATAAATTTTGTCTAGTCCAATTCAGTTATGCATGTTCAGTGTATATTCAGATGGGAGTAGGAAGTAGCACTGAGCGAACCCAAGGATAGGAATGCCCCTATTGTATGAGGGTGTGATTCTTAGAGGCAATCCTTGCATTCCAGAACTATGTAGCAAACATAGGTAAAGACATCATAGCCCATTATATGTGGGTAGATGAGGTGGCTTAACCTGTTATATGAGGGTTCCCACCATTCTCATTAGAGTTACATGTTATACGAGGGTTACTCACAGCTTGTTCTTACCAGTAGCGCGGTATTGACACCCTTCCAATCAGGGCCCAGATTGCACCTGAACTCAGCTATTATGGCATATTTTGGGGCATATTGGTTCAATGACTACTTCCCACAGTTTTAGTTACAGAATCAGGACTTTCAGAAACAGTCATACAGTTTTTGTAAAAGAACTTACATAGTTCTTCAGATTTCAGGATTGTCCAATACAGTCAACTTAGAATAATATAGGACTCAGATAGTTTAATTAAAAACTAGACTATTAGACGCGATTTCTTAGAATATCAGTTATATCAGTTATCTAAATTTCTATGTTATCAGTATTCAGACTCAGTAATCATATTATCGTGAATTCGGTTAAAGTTTTTTATTCATGCATGTATTATCACATTCATATTGTTTAATTAGTTAGCATAGTTCATGCATGTGAAACCTTTGCATTAACCTACCTCCCATGCATACTAGTACATTTCATCGTACTGACGCATTTGTGCTATGGTATTTTACTTTATGCCATACGTTCAGAGGCATGAGCTCCAGAGCACCAGTAGCATTCCCGCGTCAGTAGTCCAAGCTAGCGGTAAGTCCTTATCCTTCAAGGATGTAATTATTATTTTATCATTTTCTTACTCAGTTTATTTTTGTAGCCAGAGTTAGTTGGGGACATGTCCCATCAACGCCTTATTCAGAGAGTTAGATACTTTTATATTTAGACAGTTTATTTTAGTTTTTTTGGGTATTCCATACCCCATTTAGATGTTATGTTTTTCTTATCAGTTATGTTACAGTATTGAACCTTATGGTCTATCAACCTTTATTTCTACATTTATATACATATATTATGCAGTGTATAGGTATAGATATCAGTCATGGGTTAGCTTATGTTCCTTTGGGCTCACAGGCACCGTGTAGCATTACGGGTATGAGATTTGGGGCATTACAAACTTGGTATCAAAGTTTAAGGTTCAGTAGTGTCCTAGGAATTTTGAAAGCTACATCTAGTAGAGTTATATGCATGGGTGTGTTGTGCACCACACTTATGTGTAGGAGGCTATGAGATGTTTTAGGAATAGTTTCTCTTCTTTCATGTCTCATATTATGCTATAGAAAGGTTTTTTAGGAAACTCACGAAGATTCTCATCATGCTTCACTCATGTCAACTCCACCTTTCTTTCAAGGTAACAGAAATAGTGAAGCTCAAACTCCTAGAGATAGGGTTTTCTCAGATAGTCCTTGCAGAGAGTTATGGGATTGCCCACATGGTCAAAAGTGTCCCATTAGTTCCTTTATGTTCCAAAGTTATACATATTTCATTCATGATCGTGAGAACTAATCCACGAACCTAAATCTCGATATGCTATCAGACCCCTTCTTAGAATCCTATGATAGCATATGACGTAGAGTAAGATGCATGAACCCAGGAGTTTAGCAGTAGTAGAGTTGGGATAATATTTTTCTGTATTGAATAAATTATGTATTCATGGGGATAGCTATACCAAAGTAAATCAGTAGTGTTGAACAGTGATAGCAAAAATTTAAGTTTATTGATTAGATACTAAGTATGAAGGTAGGGATGTGAGTTAGGAGATGTGATATTAGTAGTCTATAAATAAATAGAATTAGATGGTGTTTTTAGTAAGGAGAACATGTGTTGAACAGAGTATAAGTATATAATGATGATTGCAGTTTAGTTCAGAGTTTAGAAACGTGTTCACAGACTTAAGATGATGGCTTAAATCTAAGGGGGTGATGATAGACAAAGTGACCAAGTCAGGCCTTGAGATTCCATTAGTAGTTCCTGTACGTATAGAAAGACAGTAAAGGGAAAATGATTCTCGACCAATTCTTATCTCAGTGTAAAGTTTCATACTCCAGTCAGCAAGATGACTACGCAAGATTCACATATAAGTTCCATGAACCCAGCTTATATTCACATGTTTTTCATAAAATCATGAATGATTTCAGTTCCTAGCATAAGTAGTTCGGTTTTATTCCCCTCAATAATTCAAATTGTGTCCCACGAATATAGAAAACTCTAAACTCAGGTCATGCAACACCTGACTCATGTACACATATCATGCTCTACAGTATACTCAGCTTTTGTGTCTCCTTCTATGCCCTTACTGATCTTGGTGAATCCATGATATTTATCTTCTATTCTTGGTGAATCCATGATATTTATCTTCTATTACTCAGGCTTTACTCAAGTATCACAGTTTTGTTAGTGTCCATTTATGCTTTAGGTCCTCCTGGTTCAACCCTTCACTGAGCTTTCTTTGTGAAAACTGTGTAGTAATGAGTAGTTGCATAGATGAGAGAGAGTAGATGTTACATATTAAGATAAGATTATTGCATTCTTATTGTACAAAAGGGTTTAGTTATAAAGATAGGATTGAATATCATGTTAGAGTGCAAGTAATGGCTAGCAAGAGGTAGTATTTAGAAGTTGGGAAAGTATAGAGTGTGAGTGTACATTCAGATCCTTGAGTTATATCAGTCCTTGTTACGTAACTATCAAAACTCAGTAGACATCTCAGTTACAGTTTTAGTATTCAATACTCAGTGATCAGTGTTCAGTCTCAGAATTAACTACTTCAGTAACTGTCTAAACCTCAGTTATCAGTATTCAGTTAATAGAACCTATCCTTTAGTTCCTTTAGGAGTCCCAGTTACAACCTTAGTTATAATGTCAGCTTCAGTTCAGTAATCAGATCAGAAACTCAGTTTAGTTTTATACTTGCTTGACCCTATCGTACAATTGTTAGTTACTCAGTTATTAGTATTTTAGTACCTTACTTTACAGAATGTTTCCAAATTATGTCGTACACTTGGTCCCGAATTCACAAATAATACAGACCTTATGAATCCATGCTCACGTTACCACATATTAGTTAGTTAGTTCTTACCTCCTATGCATAATATTCTATAGCTCCATTCCAGCTATTTAGACTGAGTACAGTTCAGTCTTACACGCCTAGTATTCAGCTATCAGTTATCCTGTTAATCAGATAAGACAAAATATTTATGCACTCATGTTCAGAACCCACATGACTTTTTGAGTAGTCTTAATTTTAGTACAGGAGGCTTAGTCACCTCATCTTAAATCATGTTGATAGACCTGAACTCATCTTACCGAAATTTAGCCAAGTGATGATTTTCTTATTCAACTATCTTAATCAGACCACATAAAGGTTTCCTTGAACCCTAAAACCACTAGAACTCTATAGAAAGAGTCTTAAATAATGGCTCCTATTGATTATAAGTTTTCAGCATGAGGTAATTCGTAAATCCAGTAATTCAATTTAGCAGTCCAACGGATAAGTACGCATGGCTTGGGTTTCCATCTCTTCCATCCAGATATACTATCCGAAGTCTCAGTAATGTAACCATCCTCAGATGAACCAACTATATAGAACCAAGCTCAACTTATTCCATGTATCATGACTCAGTTTTAGATCTAAGATAATCAATCACAATTTAGTTCATAGTTTCCTTGTGCATCGCCCCAGATTTTCTCAACATCTCAGCCAAGTCAGCATTCATCAAGGGACATAGCGTCCCAAGGTGAAGATATACTATCAACCTTCAAACTTTCATGACATAAGCATCCCATTCTTTCTTAATATAATGAATCCAGTTTGGAGTAGGGTGGCACTCGTAAGTTGTCCCTCAGGCTTCAATCTCAGCCGTGACCCATGTATTAAGGGGCTCAATTTAGTTTATGATATTCAATTCATGCATCATATTTCAGACTCAGCTATGTTCTCATGTTCCTATTCATACATGTTCAGTAAAGGATCTTGACTTCGAGATTAGTGACTATGTGTCTCTATAGATCTCTTACATGAAGAGAGTGAATAGAGTTGGCAAGAAGGAAAACCTCAATCCCAAATATATTGGTCCCTTCAAAATTTTTAGTCGCTTCAGCAAAGTAGCTTATGAGCTCAAATTTCCTTCTGATCTAGCCTCAGTTCGCCCAATGTTCTATATCTTCTTTCTTAATAAGTGCATAGGTGACTAATCAGTTGTAGTCCCTATAAAAAGCATAGATATTAAGAACAACTTCTCTTCCGAAGAGATTCCAGTCAAAATCTTAGACTATTAGATTCACCGACTGAGGAAAAAAGAAGTCCCTCTAGTCAAAGTTTCTTTGGCAGAACAAGTCTATTGATGGAACTACTTGGGAAGCAGGAGCAGATATGCGGACCAAGTATCCTCTCCTCTTTTCCACTACTAAGACTCAGCTTAAGGTAATATATTTCCTTAAGTTTATTCAGGTCCGTGTCAAAATTTGAGTTACAAATTTGGTATCAGTTATCATGTTCAGTTTTGTTAGAAACTTGGTATTCAGTTTCATGCTCAGAATTTCATTATAAACTTGGTACTAAGGACCATTGCATCTTCAGTCATACATTTATGTATCAGTTCAGTAATGTAATCATGCATTAGATATGCATGAATTCATCTTATCAGTTATGCATCAGATATGCATACTCATTATGAGAAATCCAATTTATCAGAAATCTCAGTCATGCATTCATGAATCAGTTAACCATGCATCAAATATGCATGTTCAGTATGATATGTTTAGCTTATCAGTCATGTCAGTCATGAAATCATGTTTTAGTAGTGTATATCTTTTATTTACTTTAGTTTATCATCTCTCACCTTTCAATTAGTCTCATTCGACTACGAATATTTCCAAGGGGAGATATTGTAATACACCGTATATTTCTAAGCAAGGAAATGAAGCGTTATTCCTACATATGAAACCTCTTATCCTGTGATTTATATTTGTGTACATGAGTTACAATGAGTATCCTAGTGAGAATGGAGCTTATGATGGGTTAAGCATGTTCATAACAGACACTTAGAGTAAAGCAAGCTAAGAGCATTCGAATCCATCAAGTTTTAGTGTTTGATTTTGCAAGGGTCATCTTTGAACGAGCATAACTTTATGTATATATGGTATTTTGGCATTTTTATACCCACTAAATTGTATAGAATTGAATTAGCTTTCAAACGATACCAATTTTACCAAAATCCAACACTCAAACAAGAAGTTATGGCTTTGCAAAGTGGAGTGTGTCACCTAAAATAAGGAATGCGACGCACAACCTAACTTATTCCATAAGGTGTGCGACGCATAACCTAATGTTTCCAATAAGGTGTGTGCCACACAACCTAGATTACGTAATAAGGTGTGCGTCGTATATCTTATGGCCTAAGTAACGTAAACACTCCATTTTTGGGTTGTTTTAAGAGAAAAATGATCCTTTTCAACCTATATATAACTCCCATACACGGGATTTAGTCTCAATTGAAGCAAAATATACTTATTTTTCTCAAAAACCTCTCAAGAAAAAGCTAGGGTTCCAATTGGGGGATTCAAGTTCAAGAAGTTTCTACGTCAATTCATAGGATCACGAACTAAGGTATGCGTTGAGTTGATTTATGGATTCCTTCCATCCATAAAGCTCAAGAACCCTATTTTAAATTATGAATCATGTTATTATCTTGTGGGTTGTTCAAGTTTATGTGATGGTCGTTGTTTTATTCCCAAGTTGGGATCTTTATGTGAAACTATGAATCTATGTTAGCATATAAATTGAAATCCATGAATTTGGTGGTTTATGATTTGTGAAATTTGATGATTTCACCTATGCCTTGAGTTGTCCATGTAGGGTGTTTTATAAAATGCCTAAAGGGATATAAATTATGCCTTATAGCTAAATTGTGATCCAAATGATAAAGTCATGCTTTACATTTATTATCAAAATGATTTCTATGATATTGTTTTGCATTATGAATGTTTGAAGGATTACTTAGGGGACTAGGTGATGAAATATTGGTATGTTTATATGTATTAACATTCTTGTACAAGATTATGACAGCCATGTACTTCATGAAAACCCCAACTTATTGCATTATGGATTGTTAATGTTGGTCATGTATTGAAGAAAGTCATGCTTTGTCAGTTTCCTTCTATCAAGTCCTTGGGGTACTTGTACCCAAAAAACATAGTTGTGTGCCTAGAGATAGTGTCATGTTTTCACAATAGCCTCAATCAATCCATGATCCATAGAACTCAGTTAGTCATGTGACTCAGGAAAGCTCAAAAATTCAGTAATCCCAGTAGTATTCCGTCAGTCAATGAAACTCCATAAATTTAGTCAGTCCAGTTTAGTTAATCATGTCCAGTGTCTATTTATATGGGAGTAGGAATTAGCACCGAGCGAACCCAAGTATGGGAACACACCTGTTATATGAGGGTGTGATTCTTAGAAGCAATCCTTGCATTTCAGAACTACGTAGTCAGCGTAGGTTGAGACATCATAGTCTGTTATATGAGGGTAGATGATATGGCTTAACCTGTTATATGAGGGTTCCCACCATTATCGTTAGAGTTACCTGTTATATAAGGGTCAATTACAGCTTGTCCTTACCAGTGGTGCGGTATTGACACCCTTCTAATCAGGGCACAGATTGGACCCCAACTCAGCTATTATGGTGCGCTTTGGGACATGTCAGTTAGATGAGTACTTCCCACAGTTTCAGTTACAGAATCAGGGCTGTCATGTACATTCATAAAGATTTAGTAAAAGAACTCAGATAATTCTTCAGATTTCAGGACTATCAGATATAGTCAACTCAGAATAGTACAGGACTTAGATAGTTCCATCAAAAACTAGACTGTCTGACACAGTTGCTTAGAATATCAGTTATCTCAATAACATTAGTTATCAATTTTCCTTGTTATTAGTATTCAGACTCAGTAATCATATTATCATGAATTTGGTTACAGTTTTTTATTTATGCATGTATTTTCACGTTTATATTGTTGAGTCAGTTTGCATTATTCGTGCATGTGAAACCTTTGCATTAGCCTACCTCGCATGCATACAAGTACATTCTATCGCATTGGCGTATTTGCGCTATGGTGTTTAAATTTAAGCTATAGGTTCTGAGGAATGAACTCCAGAGCACCAGTAGCATTCATACATTCGCAATCAGAGCTAAGAGTGAGTCCTCATCCTTCGAGGATATGATCATTATTTTATCATTTCCATACTCCATTTATTTCAGTTGCCAGAGTTAGTTAGGGACATGTCCCATTAACTCCTTATTCAGATAGTTAGAGTCTTTTCAGACTATTATGTTGAGATAATTTATTTCAATTTTTTTGGGTATTCCATACCCCATTTAGATGTTATGTTTTTTTATCAGTTATGTTACAGTGTTAAACCTTATTGCCTATCATCCTTTATTTCCGCATTTATATACATATATTATGCAGTGTACAGGTACAAATATCAGTCATGGGTTAGATTGTGTCCCTTCAGGGTCATGGGCACCGTGTAGCATTCGAGTACCAGATTCAAGGCGTTACAAGGGTGCTTGGACCTTCATGCTTGGGGATGATCGTCACAGCCACAGTCTCGGATCGGGTCACAAAAACTCTCTTTCAAGGGACAAGGTCCCTCAGAAACCTTTCTCTTCACTGCAATGTGTTTCTTAGGTATAGTGGTTTTGTCATGACAAAAACTGGGGCCCTAGCTGTGACGAGCATCCTGAATCATGAAGGCCAAGACGCCCTTCTCTATCGGGTAATCATACACAATATTCATAAATTATAATATAAGATGAAGAATTGTAAATCGTTACAGAAACATGGTCATACTGTGAGTTCTATTAGACTATGAAAAATGAAATTCAATATCAACTAGACAACATCTGAACCAGTCTGCAAAATCTCTACTACATCTGAAAATGACAACTGTCTAAAACTGGGAGAAGGCCCCCAGTGGACCTAAACCAAAATAAATAACATAATATAAAAACATAGGCCTTATAGAATAAAGAAATCTCGCCAATTGCGCACATCACTGTTGTCTGAAAACTCTACGGCCTAGCAGGACCTCTGAACTGTGCTTTAGACCCTGGGAGGAAGCGGGGTTAATTCAAATGTACTGGTACGCGAAGAAATCCAAAATAAATCTTGTATATAAATAAAATAGTTGAGAGATTATCATAATCATCATGAAATATATCATTTAAAAACACATGGACATTTTTGATAATATAAAACATTTCTGTCAATGAAATTTCTGATCTTTGTATTACTTCTGAGTTAGGTGGTACTTCCTGACAAGTTTGATATTCTACGGGTCATATGGAATCCGCCATTGACTGGGCGTGGAAGCCCCCAACCCAAGTGTGCCGCAAAGGTTGGATTATCTGAGTTTGATACGACACAGAGCACTAGGCCAGCATATAATAATATAACCGGATCGGCAAATCACGGTTTTGGGCAATGAGTTGTCTGAACTCGTTCCTTCTTTGGGGAACCACCTAAGCTCTGTTTTTTGCCTAATTTTAGTCTATTCTAAAACATGCATCATTCTAGTTTCAAAATTTGAAAATCTAATTTCAAGCATGCATTCTATTATATTCTGAATTAACATGGCATTATCTGAGCCATAATGCATCATGCATGATTCTTTCATCAAAAACTCAATTCATAACACCCAAACATGCAAATAGTATAAGATATATTTTATGTTCCGAAAGCACAAGTCAAAACTATGCAAGGATTATCAGTCTTTCAAAACAATGTAGTGGTCCTAAAATCTTTGTCAAACCATGCAACTCTTTCCATTAGACATTTATATTCAATATTTATCAATACAAACAACCCTATTTTGTATTCAAAAATCATATTAATGTTAGAGTGTAAATCAATACATTTCGTATCATGCTTTTCAAAATGCATTTCAAAACAATCCATATCATATCAAAAATGGGATAAATCATATCAAAAAAGGGATTTCATGTGAGTCATGCTCTGAATTCAAACATCACATTAAAACACATACATACATATACATTGGATTTTAAATCTCTTGAGAGGAAGGCCTAAAGACCAAAACAATATCATCAAGGCTTCTAAAAATATGATTAAAATCGTAAATCCAAAACCCTTTTATTGAAAATCATGATTTCTAAAGCCTTTGCATAATTTAAAGAAGATTTCTATGCCCAAGAAATTTTAGAAAAATCCCACGTACCTTAAATTATAAGATCTGAACAATGGAACCTAGATCTTGATAGATGAAACCCGGATCTTGATTTGATTCTTGGAGATATTGAACTTAAGGCTTGATTTTCTTGCATTTCTTGTTCTTGTAGAAAATCCTAATTGATCTTATTTTGAGAGTGAGGAGGATGTTTTTGATGTTGTAAAACTGATAATGATTGATTTATAACACTTAAGGGGTGATTTAATTCATTTGAAAGGTTTTTGAAGAGAAGGGAAGACCAAAATACCCCTAAGGAACCCAAAAAAATTGCATAATTGCATCAGTTGACAACCAGGGTTGACGTGCCGTCACTCAGTTGATATGTCATCACCTAGGTCATCACTATTGGGCTGGTTTTCACCAGTAACTACCTTAGGCTGATGACCAGGTCTGATGGGCCGTAACAAAGCTGATAAGTCATCAGCCTCGTCATAACGTTTTGGCAGACAGACACTTCGAAGTAAAATGAGCATAACTTTCTACTCTGATATTAGATTAAAGTGAAACTAGTGGAGTTGCAAAGAGGACACAAAGAAATTTTATTTGATATATAGTAGGCCTCCTATTTTGTTGTATACAAAGAGTTATTATCGATTGAAGTTGATCTAAGTTTTGACGCTCACTCAAAGTCGAATAATAGGAAAGCTTTCAACTTGTCCTTGAGTTAGGGGACCTCTATCATCTTTATTCATGCTCAAATAGGTTCCCACAGTACATAATTGATTAACATTCCAAATTTTCATAAGATTTATGGATTTGGGATCATCTACGCATAGAAATGATGGTTTACAACTATTAATACAACTCAGACGCTCTACCCCAAGAATATACACAAAAAAAAAATTTCCACTAACCATCGCATGTATGAAGGAATTGGCCCCCAATCTTACTTCATACTTATGGCCTTATCTAAAACAAGCATACAATGATCTTTCATCAACAAGAAAAATTCACTCATCACCATAATCATTATATAAGAAGGAGTCACAAAAAGGTTCGAACATAATACCTTGAAGCATGGAAGAATACTATACGAAACTGGACACTTAACTGAGGCTTGAGGAACAACGAATCACTATCATGGATTCATCAAAGTGATCGGAATTAGGGTAATACCTGGCTATAAGCATAATCTTACCAATCATTTGGCTTGTAGCATGGGTTATGGAAACTGAGCACACTATACAACGTGAATACATGAGTCATGAGCTGCATGACCTAAATTTTTGGAGTTCATAACTTATAGACTGTGATTTTGACTATTAAAAGAACTGAAACCCCTCATTAAAGGAATGGAAAAACACATGATCCTCTATCATATGTATGAACGTAAACTGTGATCATGGAACTGAAACGTAAGGCATTAGTAGGTTGGGATAACTGAAAAATACAGAAATAAGAATGGGTTAAGCCTCACGCTC
This sequence comes from Capsicum baccatum var. pendulum, assembly GCA_030864225.1. Classification (NCBI taxonomy): domain Eukaryota; kingdom Viridiplantae; phylum Streptophyta; class Magnoliopsida; order Solanales; family Solanaceae; genus Capsicum; species Capsicum baccatum. The sequence continues at coordinate 252,689,411 of CM061558.1, forward strand.
ACCTTCTAATGTTTTATATCTACCTGGTATTTCTACTAGAATCTGAGAGCCTGACTTGGTTACTCTGTCTATCATCTGCCCCTTAGCTTAAAGCCTTCATCCTAAGTTTGAGAGATCTCTTACTAGACTCTAACTGAACTATACTTACTGCACTCTAGGGTCTAGAAAATGACCATACACGCATATCATATAACTTAACCCAAATTACTAAACCTGAAAGTGGAAAAACCACTGTTAATACTACCTTCTTAGATGCACTCTATCTTTCTATAGCCACCAATAGTCATCATATAATACTTGAACACTTACTAACTTCAAATTTTCATGAATATCCCCATAGTTGAAGTGCATACCCTTTCGTGCTTCTATTCTTATTTCTATTAGTTCAACCTTTAAAACTCAAACTTAGATTCCAACACTTAATGTGGATATTACCAAGCCTTTGATGAACCATATCTCTTTTGTCATAGCCTACTGATATTGTGACCCCAAACTCATATCTCTCTACCATGAGGATCAAGATCATATCAAAAGGCTCAACACTATAAGTCAAAAACTCCTTAACTTGGCAAATTAGAACACCTTGTACCATCTAACTAGTCTTCCTCCACCTAGCAACTCAACGGTACCACGAGCCACACACAACACATAATAGCCTTAGAAAACAAAACCGCAACCTTATATCACCTTGGGCATACTTCTACCTCATACATACAACATCATACTTTATTACAAATCAAATAAACTTAATCTATTGCATACACCATTCAAGCCTATTAGCTTACTTCCATATAACTAGTATAATTAATTAAGAAATCATCACGTCTACCTTCATGGCCATCAACTAATCAAACTTGATGTCTAGTGCTAAACATGATTTACAACCCAACCTTACACATAATTCTCACTTGGAAACCATGAAATAAACATCAAAAAATACTAGTACACTAGAAATTCATAACAACAATAATCAATCATGACCTTACGGTTTTCCTTATCATGACACATTAGCACGTACTATTTCAACACATCAAGCCTACTAATTTATTCCCATAAAACATACATCATTAATCTTATGCCACTATTATTACCACCAAATTCTACATTTAAACTCAAGCCTATAGTCTAGCATCAATCATCCACTACCAATGAAAAATACAGCATGATATACTAGTCCATCAAATTGGGAAATTATACCCAAATGCTTCATTTTATCTAGATACTACCCATAACCAAAACACCTTTATTACATTACTACTATACCTCCAAATCTACTACATACCTTCTCACAAGTAGTACTAGTTTACAACTAACATAGAAAAGAAGGTTAATGGGGGTAAAGTCACATAAGAGACATGATCAACCTTAACCTTATATTATACTTCAATACTATCTTCTCTATACAAAAGTCACCCTCTCTCTGACTTCTAACCATATGACTTCATATCATCAACTTCTTGATCTAATCTCACCACCAATAGTTCATGGCATCAACACTTTAACTTATACTACTACTCGGGTGGTAATATAGTTCCAAAAAACAAAAGAACAACAAGATGAACAATAAGTTTCTAGTGAATCAAAATAGGCCTCACATGGATTCACTAGACTTTGATTTTTATGTTTTGAACAAGAAAATGGAATGAATAACAAAACAACTATGCTAGTGAATCGAAAGAGCCCCACTTGGCTTTACTAGACTTTTTATTTCAACAACAAAATGATATCAATATTACAAAAGATAGAAACTTGACACACAATATTTAATGACCCAAGAATACACATCATACTCTTTTCTTAACCGATCGCCTCTAAAGAACGAGGACATAGTTTTAAACTTTAGGGACTGATGACACATTAGGGAGCTCCTCTCAAGCCCTTTGTATGACTTCTGAAATTTCTGTTAGTAAATCTGAGGGCATTATCTAAGAACACCATAGTAAGGAAAACAATTACGATAACATTTTTTCGTATGGGCAACACCATAACATGAGTTTAAGTATGAAGGAGGAACATCCTGACTCCATAGAATGAACTAAAACATAAAGAAACGGGAACATTTCTAAACACCTAGTAGCCTCCTACTTATAAGTGTGGAACGCTATATACCTATAAACAAGACTCTCCCCAATGTGATTTCGCAGACACCCTAGGACATTGAACCATGCTCTGATACTAAGTTTTTCACGACCCAAACTGAGGCCTTGGATGTGACGAGCATCCTAAACCATGAAGGCCCATATGCCCTTCTCTATCTGGTAATCATGCACAATATTCATAAATAATAATATAAGATTCGGAATTATAAATCATAACGGAAACATGATTATACTCTGAGTTCATTTAAACTATGACAATTGAAATCCAATATCAACTACACAACATCTGAACTAATTTGCAAAATCTCTACTACATCTGAAAATAAAAACTAGCTAAAACTAGGACAAGGCCCCCAGTGGACCTAAACCAAAATAAATAACATAATCTAAAAGACATAGGACTTTTGGAATAGAGTAGAACCTCTGAACGGAGCTTTAGACCTTGGGACGAAGGGGGCCAATACAAATGTACTGATATGCGAAATTATACAAAATAAAGCATGTATATAAATAAAATAGTTGATAGATTGTCATAATCATCATGAAAAATATCATTTCCAAACACGTGGGCATTTATTATAATCATAAAACTTTTTTGTCAATGTTATTTCTGATCTTTGTATTACTTTTGAGTTAGGTAGCACTCCCCTACAAGTCTGATATTCCACAGGCTATATGGAATCTTCAAATAACTCAGCGGTGAATCCCACTACCCAAGTATGTCGCAAGGGTTAGAATATCTAAATCTGATACGCCACATGGCACTAGGTCAGCGTATAATAATATACTCATATTGACAAATCACAGTTTTGGGCAATGAGTTATCTGAACTCGTGCCTTCTTTGGGGAACCACCTAAGCTCTCTTTATGCGTAATTTTAGTTTGTATTGAAACATACACCATTCTAGTTTCAAAATCTAAAAATCTTATTTAAAACATACATTTTATTCTGTTCTGAATTAACATGGCATTATCTGAGTTGGTGTCATCACACCAAGACTTGCATGTCCTATTTCTGAGCCATAATGCATCATGCATGATTCTTTCATGAAAAACTCAATTTAGACCACCCAAACATGCAAGTAGTATAAGAGATTTTATGTTCCAAAAGCACAAGTCAAAATATGCAAGGATTATCATTCTTTTAATAACAATATGGTGGTCTTGAAATAATTGCCAAACCATGCAACTATTCCCATTAGATATTTATATTCAATATTTATCAATACAAACAACCCTTTTTTTATTCAAAAATTATATTCATGTCATAGTAAAAATCAATAGATTTTGTATCATGCTTTTCAAGATGCATTTCAAAACAATCCATACCATATGAAAAATCAGAAATCATATCAAAAGAGGGATTTCATGTGAGTCATGCTCTCAATTCAAACATCACATTAAAACACATATATACATATACATTGGATTTCAAATCATATTGGGGGAAGGCCTAAAGACCAAAACAATATCATCAAGGCTTCTAAAAACATGATTATAATCATAAATCCAAAAAAAACTTTTCTTAAAAATCATGATTTCGAAATCCTTTGCATAATTTAAAGAATATTTCTATGCTCATGAAATTTTAGAAAAACTCCATGTATCTTAAATTATAAGATCTGAAAGATGGAACCTAGATTTTGATATATGAAACCCGAATCTTGATTTTTTTCTTGGAGATCTTGAACTTAAGGCTTAATTTTCTTGAATTTCTTGTTCTTGGGTAAAACCCTAATTGATCTTATTTTGAGTGTGATGAGGAAATTTTTGATGTTGTAAAACTGATAATGATTGATTAAAAACACTTGAGGGGTGATTCCATTTGTGTTAAAGGTTTTTGGAGTGAGGGAAAGACAAAAATACCCCTAAGGAACCCAAAAAAATTGCATGATTTCATCAATTGACAACCAGGGTTGGCGGGCTGTCACTCAGGTGATAAGTCATCACCCAGGTTGACACTTTTGGGCTGGTTTTCACCATTCACTACAATAGGCTAACGATCAGGTCTGAAAGTCCATCATACAGCTAAGAATTCATCAGCCTCGTCATCACGTTTTGGCAGATAGATACTTCAAAGTAAAATGAGCATGACTTTCTACTCCTATATCGGATTAAAGCAAAACTAGTGGCGTTGAAAAGAGGACTCAAAGAACTTTCATTTGATATATAGTAGGCCTCCTAATTCATTATATACAAATATTTATGGTTGATTTAATTTGACCCAAGTTTTGACGCTTACTCAAACTTGAATAATAGGAAAGCTTTCAACTCGTCCTTAAGTTAGGGGACCTCTATGATCTCAATTCATGCTCAAATAGGTTCTCACACTACATAATTGATTAACATACCAAATTTTCATAGTCTTTATGGCTTTTGGATCATCTACGCATAAAAATGATGGTTTTTATTCTAGCCCAAAATGCAGGGTGTTAGACGTTTTTAGTTTTATTTTATAGGACCTGGTCCTCCTCCCTTCCTGAGATTTATTCCTCTTTTTTTCTATTGTAGGAAAAATATCAACATCACTGTCTCCTATTTCACCTATATCAACTACCTTAGCATGTTCCGCATCAACTATTGTGCCCCTTTTCATTCTTCTCCTCTTAGTTATGGTTGATTTGCTAACTTTCATAGCATATCCTAACAATTTCTTTTCCACATTCCTAGTGGCATATGTCTTAACAACTTTAGCGTATTCATCATTTTTATCTTTTCTTTTACTTCATCTTTTTTTTTGCATTTTCCATCTTAGGGGTACATCCTTTTCCTCCTCTTAAACATCCTTCATAGGAAGCTACACAACTATATGAGTTTTGTCAGTAGTTGCAGGGGTTAAGTCAAAAGTGGGAGAGAAGAGTTAGTAAAAATATTTCCCTCCATCTCAATAGTGGTCTCTCTTTGAGCACTTACCAATAGGGTGAAACTCTCAACCACCCAATCCCCCCAGCTAAGACACTACTTGAAGGGTTCAATTTATTTCACTATCAGATCTAATCTCCTTTATTTTGTTATTCAAATTCACTTGAATTTTTTTTAGAAAATATCACTAAGACTTTATATATTTCATCTTTAGTTCTCAGGAAAATAGTCCATGTGAATCAGGAGTAGTTATCCACAATGACAAAAACATATTTCTTCCCTTTTCTACTTTGAACCTTGATAGGTTCTCATAAATCCATGTGCAGTAATTGAAAAGTTGCATCGGTACTTACCTGCTTCTTCTATTTAAATAAAGACCTTGTTTATTTTTCTTTGACATAGACATCATAAATTCAGGTATCAGAGAACTAAAACTTTGGAATATCCCGAATCAGGTCCTTTTAGACCAGTTTGTTAAAGAGAGAAGAGCTTACATGACATAATCTTTTGTGACAAAGATTTGCATTCTTACTTTGAGCACTCAAATAGGTCAATTCATATCCAGGAACTGAGTTTAAATCGTCCTTATACATAAATTTCATGTTTTAGTTTCGAGAATGACATTTTTAGTTTTGAAACTGGTTATAGTGCACCAGTCAAACAAGAATTTTACTTTATTTCAGTTATCACAAATTTGGGATGTACTTGAGACCACTCTCATAGAACATATCATCAACTGAATGACTTAATGATTTACCAATTTTACCAACACCAAGAATGTAGCCTTTTTTCATTACTAAAAGAGACATCTCCACCTTAAAGTGCCTTGAGTGAAAGAAAATAGTCAGTTCTTCCATTTATATTCTTAGAACATCCACTATCCATAAATCAAATTTTACTACTTTTCCTTACTCCCACCTACATTTAGCGATCATTCGTTAGATTTGGAAACCCATTTGAGTCTTATTTCCCAAAATGGGGAGACAGGAGTAATCACAACTTTCTTTTCCATCCAAGCAATCTATCTTTCTTTAATTTTTTCGAAGAACCAGGTTCTTGTATAAGTGATTTTATTTGCTGAACGTACTTATTGGGGTTTATTTTAGCTCAAAGCCTTGATTGACACTTATCTCTTTTATGACCATTTCTTCCAGAATAAGTACATCCAAGATTGTCGGCCACAAAGATATATTTACAATGAGACTTGGGAAGAGGATTATTGTGTTGACTACCAAGACATCTACCATTATTCATTCCTTTATAAGTAATATTTTCAAGGATTTGTAAGGAGGTAATCCATTTTAAAAACTTGTTAAGATTTTCTTTTATATGGACTAGGTCCTTTTCTAATTCATCATTTTTCTCTAGATCATACATGGGAAGCATTTGAGACTTATTCAGCTTCTCCACAAGTTCAAGATGTAGACTACTAGCCTCCTTTTATTCTTTATAGTTAGATTCATCTAATTTCCTCATTTTTTCCAACATATTCTTGTTTTCATAATTTATTTTTACAGAATATTCTCCTAGTTCAGACAATTAAATGGTTAGGGCTAGTTTTTAATATTCTAGATTCACTACCTTGTCTTCACTAAGATCCTTCTCAAATGTCACCTCACATAGAGAATCAAATAATTCATTTGCAAGTTTTCTTAACTTCTTAGGAGTGTAGTCATTCAAATTCTACTTACTGTTAAAAGGAGTTACCATATCTCTTTCTTCATCAGCTAGTTTGGCCATGAGAGCAAAGATAGAATTATATGTAGTTTTACCATCTTCCATATCCAATATAGACTCATCATCAGGTTTTTTTACTCATTTGATACACTTGATGAGTCTCCCAGGCATCTAAGGTTTCACTACATAGTCTGTTGCAACTTTCCTTCGAGACTTGTCAGGGACTCGATCCTTCTTCTTTTCCTTGTCTATTCGCAAGGTACTCTTCATAGTCCATCTTATGCAAAGGATGGTCCTTAATGAAATTTCATTGTTTTCCACATTTGTGACATAGCTAATTTGGACCTTCTTTCCTACTACTGCTGCCCTTCTTTTATTATTTTTTCCTCCTCTTCACAGCCCTAATAAATTTTCAAACCAAATAGGCAACATTTTCATCTTCCTTACTAGAATCAGATTTTTAAGATTTTAGAGCCCAAAATTTATCCCTTTTAGGATTTTTCTTCTCATGGTCCTGTTGCTTCTTCAGTTCATAGGTCGTTAGGTTTCTAATTAACTCATCTATGGTAAGAGTTTTGAGATCTCTAGCTTTAGAAATGACATTAAATTTTACTCTTCCATGACTAAGGAAAAACACCCAATATCTTCCTCACCTATTTGGTAGGTGGAATAACTTCACTCAGACAGTATAATTCATGAGTGATAGAGGTGAATCTGATGTGTGTGTGTGTGTTTCCTAAATGGTTTCACTTGTTTTAATAGTGAAGTCTTCATATTGGGTAGTATGTATATCCACTTTGGATTCCTTGACCTGACTGGATCCCTTATGAGTAGCCCTTAGATAGTCCTAAATATCTACACTTTAACAAGCTAAAATAAGATTGTACTCATCAGGTCTTATTCTATGGACCAAGATTTTCTTAGCTTTAAATTCTTTTCAATCCTTTTGTGATGCTCCTTATTGTATTCTTTTCAAGTTTTAGTAACTAGCCTGGTAGTTTCTCTTTCTTTAACTTCTCTCACAAGAACATGAGGTCTTTCATAGATTATATCCCATAGATCAACATATTCAGCCACATCAAAATAATGTGTTCCTGTCTCCACCAATAACAGTGCTAACCATTGAATCAAGGTTGTTTGGTGGTTGACTATCCTTCCTTTAAATTTTGTGATGTTGCCATAATTAAGGATCCACTCTAGGTGTTAATGTTTTAGAATGCACCACTAAGATATCAATTGTTAAATCATAGAGGTTTACCACCACCAAGGGATTAAGTCCTTAGGAGTTATAAATAACAATAAAGTACAAATATAAAGTAAATATGCAAAACAAATCAACACATGATATTATATGTGGAAACCTACTTGATCAAAACCATGACCTATCCTCACAGTCTTTCCCAAGCTCCACTATAATCAATCAACTCTGATTAAAGACTACAACAGGATTTAACTCTTGTCATAAATCTTGCAATACCTCTATTACAAATAGCTCAAGCAAACTCTATCTTAATATTTACTCAGTGTACTACCTCTATCCAACCATCCTTAGGCAACGCTGCCTAAGCATAAAAAAATAAAACAAAGAAAAAACTTCACTCACAAATATTGGATTACATCAATTTCTAGAACATGACTCAAGATAAGAAAGACTAAAGAACAAGAGAATTTTTGGATCTTGAGGACAAGAGCTTTTACTACCTTTTGATACAATGAGATTGCAAAAACTATTTCTCAAAGTTTATTCCTTTTGCTTATATAGACGTGGGAGAATTTTGATTGGACCAGGTTTCCCTTGTTGTACACTATGCACCTGCACATCAATTATTCTAGAAGACAAAATTGTGAAGAGTACAATAGTGTACAACTATCCTTCAACAAACATATAACATATTTGGTCCTTGAGTATGTTTCGTAGTAATCATCAACACATAGATCAATAGTTCCCAAAGAGAATAGAAGATAAAGCATTCTGGATACTATTGTGAATGTTGAAGCCATAGAAACTTCAAAAGAAGTGTAAAGAACTAAGAATGAGAGCATGTTGCCTCGGTAAAGCATCAATGTTGAGCAGATCATAGCAGTTGAAGGAGAGTACTCAAGCCATGATATTTCTTTTGTTAATAGAATAGATAGTCTATATCCTAATATAAATGGTAAGTTCATATTCGGCATTGATGACAGAATCATGGAGGAGGAGGATGGAAATGAAACTAGATTTGGTGTTGACGCTGGAAGATCCCTATTACCTAGAAACAACCATGTGCTTCTACTTATAGTGGAACTTATAGTCATCTTATAACTATAATTGGGAGTGACCTTGAAGCATTAATAATTGAGCACACGGACGAAGATAATGATATCAATTCTATATTTGTTTCTAGCTTTGGTGCTAAAAATTCACTTGAGAGAGAGCAATGTGGATGCTCATAGCGGAATGTCCAGTCATGCAGCTGCTAGATCTAGTGTTGTAAATGCACCAGAGAACATGGTGGTTGCTCAAAGCATAATGACTAGCTTTGCAGTTGATTGTGTCGATGCTATGAATGCACCTCGGAACATGATGGTTGCTCATGCTTCTTAGTTACCTCTCTTTGCCCCTTCATCTACCATTAATATTGGAGATTCCCCAATATAAACATTCTGCTGTTCGGAATTGCTGTAGCAGAGGTTGTGAGTGTTGATCTTAGTTGGTCATAACCATATAGGTTGTTTATATTGCTGAACTTTGTTTTTTGAAGACTTATTCCATTATGCTTGACAATGTTACTCTTTTGTCCATCTTTAAATTCTTTTCGTTGAAATTTATCAAAAAACTGAGTTAGCAATTGTTTTTAAGTTCTTGCAAACTCTATGTTTATGCAGTTTATTGATGTTTTTCTTTTTTCCTTTTGACAAAACCACTTACAAGTAAGGATTATCTCATAACCGAAATCCTTAATGTATTGAAAAAGTGGCCCTTTTACTCAAGCCAACATTGTGTGTGCCGACAAACTATGAAGTCCACATTTTTGTTGCTTTTCTTATAATAGTGGTGTCAAAGACTATGCAAAAACCTCTTATTCTAATAAATTTATTTATTGGGGCTAAATTTTGGGTTCTAAATATATTTATCAAAGAAGCCAACTTTTCATTTCATTTCTTTGGTAAGAAGTGATCATTCAGATCCTTTCTATTTACCTATTGTTTGTTGTCAGTAGAGTCTCTCTGCCATTCCGTGGTTATCTTGTAACCGTACTACTTCGGTACGGTTCAATTGAATTTTTTAAATTCAATTTTTTTGTATTTAAAAGAGAATGTCAATACTAAGAAGAAACAAACAAAGCTCTTGAATGAAAAAGAAGGTCAATTATGTCGTCCTAATGAAAAAGACAACTATTGTAAGCAGCTTGTTTGATTTAATTAGACATAAACCACATTTTGACTTCCTTTTAAACTAATTGATGGTATATCCATCTCAAATTAGACTTATCATTCCCAACAATTGAATATTTGGCTATCTTGGCCTTTTAATTTTAATTTTATCATTCCCTTTAATTTTAACTTTTTTCTTTTCCTTATCTCTTATTTTCTGAGATGGTGTTGGAAGACGAACGTAAAATTCTACCAGACAACTGCAAAATGTATTGCTCTAACAAAGAGAGTGAATACAAGTAAAATAAAAGTGGAACAAGAAAGAAATCATTGCTAACTCTATAATAAAAATCTTCTTCTAGTTTAAAATCATTTTTGTTATTTTTTTTTCAAAAATGGGGCAGCAAAAGAGGGGTTAAAATGACTCTCACCTGATTGAATGACATTCTCTGCCGCTAACATGATTTTTTTAGTAAATCATTGTAGAATATAGTAGCGACAGATTGTTGTTGTTATTAGGCAGAAGTTATCCATTACTAATCCTATTATTTTGTTATAGTGACATGATAAACTGATGTTTTATAACAATTTTGTAGGTAAAATTTAGCTAAGACGGGTGAACTTAACAATTCACATTAAGTCTAGTATTATTCAATTCTAGTTGCTAGTTTCTCAGCATATTTATGTAGTTATTTATGATAAAGTCTTAGCAAAGGAGGATTTTTATAATGGATATTAGTTTTGTCTAAAAAATCCACATGATGAATATAATGTGAAAAAATTGCGACAATTTGTATTTAGAGAAAGCGACAAAAAAACTAGAAGCAAATGTAGATCAGATAGCTGAATGTTGATGATACTTGCAATAATAATAATGTTGGAGATGAAGAACTAGTAGAGAGAAGAATATTCCTATTAATATTGTGGAACAAATGGTTCATATTTATAATAATGAAAATGATGTTGTATCAAATGGAAGATACAAGTTAAGGAGGAAGAGAGGCAGCAAAAGTATTAAAGGGGTGTTATGTAGTCTCTTTCATACTATTTCTACCTCTCTTCCTCCTTAACTTGCATTTTCCATTTGATACAACATCATTTTCATCATTATAAATATGAATATTTTATTCCTTAATATTAATAAGCATATTCTTCTCTCCAGCTAGTTATTCATTTCCAACAATATTATTATTACAAGTATAGACAACATTCATCTATCTAATCTCCATTTGCTTCTAGTTTTTTTCTCGCTTTCTCTCAATACGAATTGTCTCAAGTATTTCACAACTTTTTCATCATGTGGATTTTTCAGACAAATATAAGCTCCATTATACAAAGCGTTCTTTTGATAAGACTTCATCACACACAACCATATATTTTGCTGAGAAACTAGCAATTAGAATTGAATAATAACAGGCTTAATGTGAATCGTTAAGTTCACCCATATGTAATGCCCCCAGTCTACCCTTCGGATGCTACACGGAGCTAGCGATCCAGGACCACTAAGTAATCCATGACTGGTACCTACTATGAGCACTAAATAATAATACCACTATAATAATCGTATAACTGAAATAAGTGCGGAAGTTAGGCTGAAAATGTTGTAAGGTTCATAACTAAAAACCAATACTATATATTGAAAGCTAAATACTGAAAACTAAAATAATTGTCTGAAATACTCTAGTCTGAAAGCCTCTAACTGTTTGAATTATGGAGCTGATTGGATAAGCCCCCAACTAACCCCGACTATTGAAAACTGTACTGAAATAATACTCTGTCCTCGATCTATGAGGGCTCAACACTAAATATGATACTGATTGACTGGGCTTCTAACCATGGTTAGAAGCCCGTGCGTCTGAACCTATGATATGAGACATCACAGCAAAGAATAAAATTAGTGTCAGTACTTTGAATACACTGTTATGCTAAGTGATGTAGGATGATATGCATGGGTTCATATGCATAAACAATAATTTTCTGAATAACGTGAACACAATTGAATAAGAGTACATGCATGGATAAATAAAATGTAATTGAGATCATGTTAACACTGGATACTGGGTTCTGATTACTGATTAACTGATATTTGAGTTTATGGATACTGTAATACTAATAGATGAATGACTATTTTTGACAGTCCTGGGTGACTGTTTCTGATAATCCTTATTCTACAGAACTGAACTAAGTTCTATACTAAGAGTCAAACTAAAACTAAATCTGTGAGAGGTAATCATCTAATCTACATGCCCCTCTATGAATGGATTGGAGTCCAACCTGTAACCCTAGATGGAAGGATCTCAGTACCGTTCCACGGGTAAACACAAGTTGTGAGTTAACCCTTTCTGATAGAAAGCTCTTTCGCTAAGCCTCGCTAGTAGGCAAACTCATACGAAGTTATCAACCCTAGTCTTCCAGGAAGATATCTCAACCTGTGATGGCTATGTAGTTCTGTAATGCAGGAAATGCTACTAAGGATCAAACCCTCTTCTGGCAGGAATGGCCCTATCACTGGTTCATTCGGTGATGAATCCTACTCCCAACTCAATAGACATTGAATAGATTTCTAGTACATACTAGTCTTGACAGAACTTTTACTAACTGTACTGTTTAACTGAACTGAACTGGGTTTACTAGGTTTGATAATAGATGGAATACTACTGAATTTAATTAACTGACTGAGTTCACTAATTTCGGAACTGAATATCGAACTGAGACTAGGACTGATTACTAAGCACTACTATTCATAACACTACTAGGAAAATAGCTAAATTTTTAGGTATTGAACACCCCCAGGACTCGATAGCATGAAAAGTAAAGTATAGAGTAAACTTAAAAAGCTTAACACTGTGCACTTGTTCATAACTCATCCATAGACGTATTTTATCAAACACTTGTAAGGCACAAGTTTACACATATAGTAGCATGTCATGATTTTCCCTCATTTAATTCACATGAGAATTTAATCAAATACTTGGTAAGCACAACTATGCACATGATACTTAAACAATATTCTTGCATCGTTACATAAATTCCCAAATTTCACTCATTCAATGGATTCAACATGAATTCACATGATACTACACATATGATAATCAATTCCACATGAATCTTGTAATAAACCATGGTTTAGAAACCCAATTCACATTAAAATCATACATACACTTAAATCAAATGATGGAAATTGTGAAATCAATCTACGTAAAGTCTTAAAAGAGTTTTTGGACTCCAATGGTTGAAGGAACTCTTGGATGATCACTTCAGATACCTCAGTACTTGAATTAACAAAGACGGATGGAGTGTTCTTGCAAATTGATCCATGAAATTACATTTCCTAGGGTTTATTCTTGAGTGATTTGAGAGAAAATAATGAATATTTTTCCCTAGGATGATTAATTTCATGTTTTGTGGGATGAAAAGGGTGGGAAAATTATCCAATTACCTCTTCTGGATGTGGCTTTTTAATGACTAAAATTGACTTAGCGACTCGTAGATCGATGCATTACATCAACGGGGTTGATGTTATGGCTGACGCACTACATTGAGTATGTGTTGGCTCACTAGAATTTGAAACTGGGAGGTTGGGATTTCATTTATCAATGCGATAGGCAACGCGGCGCGCTGAGATTGCATTGATCCACTAGTTTAGGTATCCAAACGTGCTTAAAAAAAGTCTGAAAAATATGAAACTTGTACGAGTACACCTATTGTCATTCCTGATCATGAATCAACCTAAAGATTGATACTTTAAGGTCATAAGGATCATTCAATAAAGTCAGCAACTTATAAAGGTTAAATCACACTAAGTCTGAACACTTGGCTAAAATTTTCTAAGTTTGGGACCCCTTAACAAACTTTAAAGAACTAAATTAAGCTTAGGATTTTGTGAGATCTTGTAATATCTCCCCCTTGGGAACATTCATCCTAGAATGAGATTGACTAAGATGGGAGAACTGATAGATAGAAAGAGCATACTTGACATGCACAATTAAAGTATAACTTCATGGCTGAGACTACTGATATACTGAATTACCATACTTAACATGCATAACTGATGCATGATTTTGTATCTGATTCTACTGATAAGCTGGGTTTGTATACTGAACATGTTTATCTAATGCATGAGTATATGACTAAATTCTGCAAGCATGATATATGACGGAGCTATTTCATAAAGATATGCATGATATGAGAATGTTATGAAACTGGACTGATATCGAACTCATGAAAGAGATATAAACATGGAACTGATTAAATTCAATGAAAACTGTTACCTTGAGCTGAGTCTGAGTTTGTGGAGAAAAGGTGAGGATACTTGATTTACATATCTGCCTCTGCTTCCCAAGCAGTTCCCTCAATGGACTGATTCCACCAATGAACTTTGACTAGAGGGACTTCTTTGTTCCTTAGTCTGTGAATCTGATAATCTAGGATTTCAAGTAGAACCTCTTCATTACAGAGACTATTCTGAACATCTATTCCCTCTATAGGGACTACAACTTTTGGGTCACCTATCCATTTCTTTATCAAGGAGACCTGAAATACTGTGTAGATTGAAGCTAAGTCTAAAGGCAAGTTAAGCTCGTAAGCTACCTTTCTGAAACAACTGAGAATTCGATAAGGACCAATATATCGGGGACTAAGTTTCCCCTTTTACCCAACCTATTTCACCCTTCATAGGAGACATCTTCAAATATATAAAATCACCAATCTCAAACTTAAGATCTTTCTTTCATACATCCGCGTATGATTTCAGTCGGCTCTGAGCTATCTTTAGCCTTTCCCTGATCAACTAAACTTTTTATAAGGTATCAAATACCAAGTCAAGCCCTACCACTGCAGCCTCAGCCACTTCAAATCGACCAATGAGAGATCCATATCTTCTCTCATAGATATGCTCAAAAGGAGCCATCTGAATGCTGGAATGGTAACTGTTATTATATGAAAACTCAATCAGTGGCAAATGGTTATCCTAACTATCCTTAAAGTAAATGACACACGCCCTCAACATATCTTTTAATGTCGTGATGGTCTTTTCTGATTGACCATCTGTCTGTGGATGGAAGTTTGTATTAAGGTGGACTTGGGTACCAAGGCCCTTCTAGAAGGCTTTCCAGAAATAAGAGGTAAACTGTGTACCTCTATCTGTAATGATGGATAACTGAACTCTATGCAATCTGATCAACTCTCTCACATAGAGATTGGCATAATCCTCGACTGAATAAGAGGTATGAACTGGTAGGAAATAAGCTGACTTAGTCATTCTGTCTACGATAACCCATATAGAGTCATGCTGATAATGAGTATGAGGAAAACCCATCACAAAGTCCATGTTCACTTCTTCCCATTTCCATATAGGAATACTAAACTCCTTAATGGACCCACTAGATTTCTGATGCTCGATCTTAACCTGCTGATATGTCGATCACTTAACCACAAACTCTGTATTATCTCTTTTCACCCTCCTCAACCAATAGGCTTCCCGCAAGTTGCAATACATCTTAGTGTCCCTTGGATGAATAGAGTAGCGTGCACTATGCGCTTTTGTAAGAATCCATTTCCTCAAGTCATCTACACCTGACACCCATAGCCAACCCGGGCAACATAATACACCATCTCCCCTGGGGAGAAGACCTCTATTTTCTGATCTTTCATTGATTCTTTCAACTTAAGTAGACTAGGATCTCTATCCTGCTTTTCCTTTACCTCGGACACCAGAGATGATTTTGAACTACTCTAAACCCATACACTACCTTTTGCTGAATCTACTAAGCGGACACCTAGACGAGCAAGCTGATGAACTTCTTGAGCTAACTTCATCTTACCATCTTCGAGGAGAGCGACACTACCCTTAGACATCTTACTAGCCTTACTCAGATGATACAGGATACTCATATCATAGTCTTTCAACAACTCTAACCAACTTCTCTAACGGAGGTTTAGGTCTTTATGAGAAAATGCATACTTAAGGAGCTTATAGTCTGTGAACAAATCAACATGCACAATATACAAATAGTGCCTCCAAATCTTCAAGGAAAATACTACAGATGCTAACTCAAGATCATGAGTGGGGTAGTTATTTTTATTGGTCTTAAGCTTTCTAGAGGTATAGTCTATGACCTTACTTCTCTACATCAAAACACACCAAAACTAACTCTGGAAGCATCACAATATACCACAAACTCATCTACACCATCTGGTAGAGGCAAGGCTAGATTTGTAGTAAGTTGGTCTTCAACTCCTGAAAACTCTTATTACAAGAATCTGACCACTGGAATTTGACTTTCTTCTGAGTCATTCTGAACATAGGAGATACAATAAATTAAAATCCTTTAAAAAACCATCGGTAATAACCGGCCAAACCCAAGAAGCTCCTGATATCCGATGGAGAGATGGGTCTCAGCCAGTTTATCACTGCTTTAGAATTTTGAGAATCCACTCTAATGCCATCACCAAAAATTATATGGTGGAGGAAAGCTACAAACCTTAGCCAAAATTTTCACTTACTGAATTTGGAGAATAGTTGATGGTTTTTGAGAGTCTGCAGTACTACTCTGAGATGGTCTACATGATCATGCTCACTACGGGAGTAGACAAGAATATCATCAATGATGATCATATCCAAGTACTGCTTGAACACATAATTCATCAAGTCCTTGAAAACTTCTACGGCATTGGTAAGACTAAATGACATAACTAGGAAGTCAAAGTGACCATACCAAGTTCTGAAAGCTATTTTTAGAATGTTATATTCTCCGACTCTGAGCTAATAATAGCCTAATCAGAGATCAATCTTAGAAAAGTAACTTGCACCCTGAAGTTGGTATAATAAGTCATCGATTCTAGGAGGTGGATACTTTTTATTGATCATGACTATATTCAACTGACGGTAGTCTATACACATTCTAAGAGAACAATCTTTCTTGTGCACGAATAGAATTGGTGCACCCCACGGGGACACACTGGGTCTAATAAATCTCTTATCTAGGATATCCTTCAATTGTTCTTTTAATTCTTTGAGTTTGGGTGGATCTATTCTGTATGAAGGAATCGATATGGGCTGATTATTTAGAAGAAGGTCTATTCTGAAGTCGATTTACCATTCGGGAGGAACACGAAGAAGATCTTTGAGAAATACATTAGGAAATTCACATGCTACTACAATTGACTCAATAGTGGGAGTATCGGAACTATAATCCTTAACTCAAATTCGATGATAAGAATACATCCCATAGATATTATTTTCTTGCCCTAACGTAAGAATCAAGTTGACCCCTGAGTGCTGAGATACTACCCCGACATTCTAGGACAGATTTATTTGGAAACAAAAATTAGACTATTCTATTTGTACAGTCAACTGAGGCATAGAATGAATGATGTAAATCTATGCTGAGAATAACATCAAAGTCTATCATATCTAATTCTACTAAGCCTGATGAAGTGACTTTTTGAGATACCAAAACCAAATAGTTCTTGTATACCCGCCGGGCTATGATAGATTTACCTATTGGGGAAAAGACTGAAAAAGGCTCTGCTAGGATTTCGGGACTGGCTTTGAAGTCAACAACTGTATATGGAGTTACAAAGAACAAGAAAGCTCCTAGATCTAGCAAAGCATAAACATCTAAATGGAAAACTTGTAACATACAAGTTAGCACATCAGGAGAACTCTCCTAATCATGTCGGTACTGAAGTGCATAGAGTCTATTAGGGTGTTTCCCACTTGTGGCATTGGAAGCGGTATCCTGCTGATTTGGCCGACCGTACTAAGCTGGGGGATAATTATGCTGACTCTGCGAACCTACCTGAGGACATTGTCTAACCTTATGGCCTGGCTTATCACATAAAAAACATACATCAGTGCCAGCTCTGCAGGTACCTTGATGGTTTCTGCTACACTTCTGGTAGAGAGGATTTGTTTGGGTACATCTAACACTACCCTGGGGTTTAGGGCATAGACCCCTATCTCTATTATTGTCTTTGAATTTTAGCACTAGATCACTGGCTGAGGTAGAGCTGGAACTAAAGATTTTGGGCAGAACTGAGAATGATTCCCACCTTCTGACTTAGGTTGAGTGATGTTAAAACTACCTTTTGTAGATTTTTTGTTCTCCTTCTCCTTATTCTTAGCGCCATCTATCTGTTGAGCATAGACCATGAGCCTAGATATGTAGATTTTCTTAATCAGCATTAAGGTCCTACACTCATTGACCACACTACTTGACACTCCAAACACAAACTTACCCATCTTAGATTTATTTTCTGCTACCACATAAGGGGCATATCTTGCTAATTGGGAAACTTGAGTGAATACGCTTGTACTATCATGTTTCCCTACTTCAAAATAATAATCTCTAAAACCTTTACTTCCGTCAAATTTAGTGGGAAGAACCTATCCATAAAAGCAATAGCAAACTTCTCCCATTCTATGGGCCCTGTATTTGCGGCCTTCTCTGCTTTCCACCATTTGAACAATGAGTGAGCCACATCCTGTAATTGATATGCAGCTAACTTACCACTCTTACTAGCAGTCACCCCATAAGATCTATGACCTTCTGCACCGAATCAAGGAATTCTTGTGGGTCTTTATCTAACTTAGAACTGGTAAAAGATGAAGGATTTATTTGGGTGAAGTCCCAAATCCTGGCTGCAGCATCATTGACAAATAGGTTAGCTAGAATGGTGGCTTTGCATTTATTCTCGGATGCTACTGAATTGGCTAGAGTAGTAAATGCGGCCCTGAATTCTGCATAGGAAACATGCTCATCCAGAGGATCTGCTTGGATGAGCTGAGGGGCTAGCTGATTTCTTGTCCTTCTTCCATTCTTCTTGGATGGCTTGTTCTATAAATGAAAGAAAGAAAACGATTAGACTGAGAGTTTAACTAGAGCTCATGCTTACTCACATGACATGAATATAGAAAGAAGGGAAACTTTTCCTAATACATTTGTAGCCTCTTGTCCATAAGTGTGGCGCACTACACACCAATGCACAAGACACTACTAGACCTGGATTTCAAACTTCCTAGGACTTCGTTAAATCTTAGGCTCTGATACCAAGTTTGTAATGTCCTGAGTCTGCACCCCAAATGCTACACGGTGCTAGCAACCAAGAAGGACCACCAGCTAACCCATGAATGGTGCCTGCTGTGAGCACTGAATAATAATACCACTGTAATAATCATATAACTGAAATAAGTATGGAGGTTTGGATAAAAATTCCATAAGTTTTATAACTGAAAACAAATACTGAATACTGAAAGCTGAATACTAAAAACTGAAACAATTATCTGAAATACACTAGTCTGAAAGCCTCTAACTTTTTGAATTATGGAGCTAATGGGACAAGCCTCTAACTAACCTCGACTACTGAAAACTGTATTTAAATGCTAAAATAATACTCTATCCTTGATCTATAAGGAATCACCACTAAATCTGCTGTTAATAGACTAGGCTACTAAGTATGGTCAGGAGCCCGTACGTCTAAACCTACAATATAAGACATCATAGCACAAAAGAAAAGTATGTGTCAGTACATTGATTGTACTGGTATGCTAAGTGAGGTAGGCTGATATACATGGGTTCATATGCATAAAAAATTAATGATAGAATAACGTGAACACCACTGAATGAGAGTACATGCATGAACACAAACTATAATTGAGATTACGTTATTTCTGGTTACTGAGTTCTGAATACTAATTAACTGATACATGAGATTATTAATACTGTAATACTAATAGTTGAATGACTATTTCTGACAGTCCTGATTGATAACTGGCTAACTATTTCTGATAGTCCTAATTCTATAGAACTGGACTAAGTTCTATACTACGACTAAAACTAAAACTAAGGGAGGTAATAATCTAATCAACATGCCCATCTCTAAATGGATTAGGGTTCAGCCTAAACCCTTATTTGGAAGGGTGTCAATACTATGTCATGGGTAAAGAGAAACTTTAAGTTAACCCTCTCTAATAGAAAGCTCTTTCATCAACCGTCGCTGGAAAGAAAACTCCTACGAGATATGTCAACCCTACTCTGGTAGGAAGTTATCTCAACCTATGATGGCTACGTAGTTCTGTAATGCAGGGATTTCTACTAAGGGTCAAACCCTCTACTGGCAGGAATGCCCCCTATCCCTAGGTTTGCTCAGTGCTGAATCCTACTCCTAACTCAATAGACACTGAACTGATTTTTAGTACATACAAGGCTTGACTAAACTGTTACTGATTGTACTATCTAACTGAACTTAACTATGTTCACCAGGTTCTACTAACTGATGGAATACTACTGAATTTGATTAACTGACTCAGTTCAATAAGTTCTGAAATGAATACAGAACTGAGACTATGACTGATTACTGCGCACTACTGTTAGTAACACTATTGGGAATGTTCTGTAACTATTGTAGCTCTAGGTAAACAACTAAATTTTTGGATATTGAATGCCCCCAG
Organism: Capsicum baccatum var. pendulum; assembly: GCA_030864225.1. Taxonomy (NCBI): domain Eukaryota; kingdom Viridiplantae; phylum Streptophyta; class Magnoliopsida; order Solanales; family Solanaceae; genus Capsicum; species Capsicum baccatum. The sequence continues at coordinate 252,709,856 of CM061558.1, forward strand.
GACTCGATAGCATGAAAAGTAAAGCATTGAGTAAACTTGAAAAGCATAACACTGTGCACTTATCCATTACTCGTCCATAGAGGCATTTTATCAAACACTTGTAAGGCATAAGTTTACACATATACTAGCATGTCATAATTTTTCACCATTTAATTCACAAGAGCATTTTAACAATCACTTGGGAAGCACAACTATGCACATGATACTAAAACAACATGCAGGCATCATATCATAAATTCCCAATTTTTACACATTTAATAGTTTAATCTTAATTCAGATGATACTATACACATGATAATCAATTCCATATGAATCTTGTAATAAACCATGGATTAGAAACCCAATTCACCGTAAAATCATGAATACACTTAAATCTAATCATGGAAATCATAAAATCAATCTAATTGAAGTTTTAAAAGAGTTTATTGGTCTCGAAGGGTGGAAGGAACCATTGGATGAACACTTCGCATACCTGAGTACTTGAATTAACAAATATTGATAGAGTGTTCTTTAAAATTGAGCCTTGAAAGTAGATTTCCTAGGGTTTGTTCTTGAGTAATTTGAGAGAAAATAATGAAACTTTTTCCCTAGTAATGATTAATTTCTTGTTATTAGAGATTAATATGGATGGTAAAATTACCCAATTACCCTATGGATACAGCTTTTTAATGACAGAAAATGACTTACTGACACGCAAATTGATGCATCGAATCGATGGGGTCGATGCTATGGCTGATGCACCGCATTGAGTAATCATTGGCTCAAACTAATTTGAGACTGGGAGATGGGGAAAACATTTATCAATACGATAGGTGATGCAGCGTGCTGAGATCGCATTGATCCACTGGTTTTGGCTCTGAAATATGCTTCAAACAAAGTTTGAAAATTTTGAAACTTGGTCGAGAACACCTACTGACATTTCTGATTATGAATCAACCTAAATATTGATACTTTAAGGTTATAAGGGTCGTGACATAGAGTTTTCAACTTATGAAGTCTAAAATCACACTAAGTCTGAACACTTGGCTAAACTTTTCTAAGTATGGGACCCCTTAACAAGCTTTAAAGGACTGAATGAAGCTTAGGATTTTGCAGGGTATTCCACCACATTAGGTGAAGTTTTACCTGCAACATTATTATAAAACATTATTTTATCATATCACTATAACAAAATAATAAGTTTAGTAGTGGATAACTTCTACCACTTAACAACAACAATCCGTCACTAATTATATTCTTCAATGATTTACTAAAAAATCATGTTAACATCAGATAGACTATACCTCTAGCAGTTTTTTAGAAAATTTCAACAATTTTCATCTCTTATGTTATTAAATTACTATAGCTCTCTGGTTACTGAAGCAACTCTGTCATAACTTCACGGGGGTTCTATTACCCAACATGACCTGCTTACCTAGTCTCTATAGCATCAAAATAAGTTTTTTTGAATGATAATTGTAACACCATGTATAATTCTTGGCTTGATTTAAATTTAAGTTGCGTGCATGGGAGGTGTAGGACCTGAAATTTTTCTAAGTGTTAGGAGACTTAGGCATACTTTAAATCTATGAACTTCAATGATTTTTAATCTAATCTTTCCAACACCAAGACGTAGATTTTTAACTTGATTCATGTTCAGTTGTGTAAAGGGAATGTCTCGAAGAATTTTTGAATTTTTTGGATGATGATTGGATTGCGTTTGGATTTCAATTTTAGAGCCTTACCACAATTGAATCGCATCGCGATGAGCATATCGATGGGGAGTTTACCGGATCATGGTGAAAGTGTTTCCATCCCATTCTTGATTTATAATTTGAATGCATGTGTCATGATCTTTATCCCAGTGTGTGAAGTTCTTATTAGGTGAAAAATGTTCTTACGAATCACATAAAGCTAAGTTGAGCTAAGAGCCTTTGATTCGACCAAAGTTTGGTATTTGATTCTATAAGGGTCAACATTCAACGTGTATAAATTTTGAAATATGTGAAATTTTTCAAATCATGGCCACCAAATTATTGATAATTGAATTAGTTTTCCAACGATACCAATTTTGCCTTAATCCAATACCCGAGCAAATTGTTATGATTGTTTTTCTTAGAACCAGTACAGCTACCGTGATTAGACCGCGTCACGATGAGCCTGAAAAATTCAATTACAATCTTAAATTGCTCAAGGGGAATTTTGTCTTTTCCCCCAAATCCAATTAGTAAATCCATGACTTAAATCACCAATTAGGGCATTATTTGCCCATCTTCTCCAACTTTTCTCTGAAGCAAACCCTATCTATTCCCCAAGAACAAGAAATTAAGCCTTTCACGTTCAAGATTCTCGAGAAAATGACAAAATTAGGATTCCATTATTCCAACTTAGTAACCTAAGGTATGCGGGACTATACTAAACCTCATGGGCATGGATATACTATTTTCAAACTACTTTTAAAGATTATATATGTATGCATACAAAATTTGTTTCAAGATCATTGGTAAGCATGCATTGAAAATCCTATATTTTGATGAAGTACTGTGGACATTATGGTATGAAACCCTACACTCAAAATATTTTTTGTGTGATCATGTATATTTAGATTGTGAAGTTAAATGAGAGAATGGGTTATTAAATTCCCTCTTTTACTATGAAATCCATTAATTTTACATGTTGTGAATTGATTATACAAATTGCTAAATGCTTGAGTCCATTGATGAACTTTTATGTACAAATTGTACTGTCTTTATGAGATAAAGAAAGGGGTGTTTTACTTGTTTTATAAGTGATCATGTTCCTCATTAAGAATGGTTTTAAATTAATAGAAAATACGACCACCGTAGATAAAGTATAGAAGAGAGAAATTGGTTTATTTTCATATGCTTTCGAAGAATGAACTTATGCATGATTTTAAATCTTTTGGGTGGTTAATAATACAAGTTATGATAATAAAGGGGCAGTAGTGATATGGTGATATGGATTCCAAGTCTAGGTATGACGATACTCTATTTTGATATGCGCAAAGATAAAAAGAGAGAAACAACTTTAAGAAGAAGATATGTTTTAAAGAATCTAACATTGGGCTTAAGAGAGTTTGATGGTTACCCGATGAAGGTACGTGTTCAGACAACTCATTGCCTAAATCTGTGATTTACCGACACGGGTTCATGTTGAACCAAAAAGAGGGATTATACGCTGGCGATGGCCTTGTAGCATAGTAGAGTTGTAGATACTCTAACCCTTGCTGAAAACATAGGTGGGGGGATTGGCTACCAATTCAATGGTATATCCCGTGTAATTATAGATTGCAGGGTGTACCATCTAGCTCAGAAGATAAATAAAGATGCAGAGTCATGAATTCAAGAATATGTTTTCAAAATTATCAAATCATGCCCATGTGTTTTCAAATGTTTTATGCTGACATGTTTTATGAAATGCTCTCACCTTTATTGTATAAAATTGTATTCTATTTTTTGATTACTCTATGTACCAGTAAATTTTATTTTGACCCCCAATATTTCAAGATCCGAGGCTCAGTCTCGAGGTTCTGCTAGGCAGTAGGAATCATTGTTAGACGTTTGGAATGGGTGAGCCTCCCTTATTTTTGAATGCCTTGTCTCATGTGATATTTTCAATTGTTTTACTTTATAGTCCGACCGGGGGCCTTGTCCAAGTTTCAAACAGATATTATTTTTGAATTATTAGATATTTTATAGACTGGTGTTGGATGTTCTTGGAATATGATGAACATATATTCGTGTTCTTCATCTGAAGAAAGTGAAAGACTATGTTTTTGTTTTACTATGTTTTTTTGCATTTCTTTATAGTGTGTGAACATTTTATATGATTTCCAATTAGAAGGGCTCTCAATCCATCATCATTCATGATGCTCATCTCGGTCAGGGCGTCGATTCAAGTCGTGACAAACTTGGTATAAGAGCCAGGTTCATGGTCTAGGGTGTCTGAGAAATTGAGTTGGGTAGAGTCTTGTTTATGTGTATGTAGCGCTCCATACTTATAAGAAGGAAACTACTAGGCATTTGGGAATGTTTCACTTTTCTTCATGTTCTAGATCGTGCCATTTTGTTGTCTTTTTTAAAGTTATCTAGACTCTTTCTTTACTCTGATTTTATTTATGATGTCTCATTGTAAAGTCGATTCAAGTGTAGAATCTTAGTGTCTAATGAGGTGGTCCCTTCTAATCGAATAATAAAAGATTATGAAATAGGACAAAGACTTGAGCGGAGTCCATAAGTTCTTTAAAGTATATTGATTTAAGATTATACCTATATCTACATCAATCATACATTTGACCCTGAGCTATGAAGTGTATTCAATCCCTTTTAAAATTCTTGTTGCAGATATCATGCTTAAAGGTAGTGATATATGACAGAATGTTGGAATAATATTTCCACCCGAGTAGTAGTATGTGTTAAGGTTTCCTACCCTATTGGTAGTAAGATGATCCTTATGTTAGTGATATAAAGCCACAAGTTTAGAAGTCAGATTTTGGGTGACTTTTACATAAATAAGTAGTTTGAGTTGTATAACCCTTGACTGAGGGGTGGGTTTTGCTTTTATGGTGATCTTCCAATATTGTCGCAAAATTTTTAGAGTGTATGGTAGTCCGTGGAGAAAGTATCTAGCTATGATTATTATTTATACTAAATAGGGAAGGATCTCAGAATGGATAGTTATGGTGGTTGTTGAAATCCTTTACAGGTTATGAATATAAAGGTGTAGATTAGTGAATAAGTTATCGATAGAGACTCATTGGTGTAAAAGAGAATTTGAAAGTAGTCTAAATGTATGCATGTTTAAGTAAATATGATGTGAGGAACTGGAATATGTTGAAAAGATTGTAATGGGTTATAATATAAGATTAAGAGTGACTATCCCTATTATGTGACTTTATCCATTTGATTGTCTTTTCTCTAGTCGTTGTAAATTTGTACTAAATATGAGACGGTATGTAGTAGATTTTGAGGTGTTTTTGTAATGTCGTGGAGACGATGAACTTATATGTCATAGTTAAGTGAATTAAGATACTAAGGTTGATATTTTAATTCGATTGATTGGTATAGTATGTGGCATACTTCATATGATTGGTATTATTTGACAGTTGGCTTGAACTTTAGACGTGGATTGTGGTGGTGATAATATTAGCTTAAGGTTAATGATGCATATTATGTGGGAACGAATTAGTAGGCTTTATGTGAGGGTAAAATACCTTAGGTTGGCAACCTGTGGAAAAAGAAGTGGATAATTGTGACTTTTTTTGTACATGAGAACTATGTTAAAAATGAAGATTTGTGGTTGAGTCAATAAGTGGATAAGAGTGTGGGAGTATAATTATAAGTTGAACCACCAGGTAGCATGTTGTTAGATAAGATTTTATATGTATAACTATAATACCCCGGGAAATTTTTCGTTGAAATTTTGTGCGTAAACATGTTGGGTTCTATCTTCTAGAATGAATTATAAATTTTCTGTTTGGAATGTCTTAGATTATAACCCACCATTCCGTAGAGTATCGAATAATATTTCCAAAAATGTGTGGATCATCCAAAATGGACACCTGAGCGACGAGTTATGAACATACCAATCGAACCATGAATAGTAGTGAACGATAAAACGTGCAGGAAAAAGTACTGAGGCCTAGTGTATTTTTTCTCCAACTTTAAATGATCATAAATCCTTGTACATAATGATCTGGGTGATCTACTATATATCAACAAAAAGATCTGCGAGTCCTTTTTCCAATGAAATTGGTTTCATCTAATTTTTTTATCCCAGCAAAATGTTATGGTCGATCTACTTTAGCCTATCAAAATCGAATTTTTGGGTCAACTTGAAATGATCATAACTCCTTGTATGCAATGATATGGGTGAGATACTATATATCAACGGAAATATGTGAGAGTCCTATTTCCAATGAAATTGGTTTCATCCAATTTAGATATCGGAGTAAAACGTTATGGTTGATCTACTTCAGACTATCAAAATAGTCCACCAAAGGATAGATTCGAGAATTAGTTAATTTTTAGGGGCGTTTTGGTCATTCTCCCTCACCCAAAATCCATCCAAACCCTATATTAAAGCCTATTAGAAGCATTATATGTTATGTTTCAACAAATTCCCTCAAAAACAAAACCCTAAGCTCCTACATCCAATTTAAAGAACCTCCAAAGTTCACCATTAATTGAGCAAATTTATTCAAGATTCTAAGTTCCTAGTTCAACAACTTCAAGAACCTCCAAAGTTCACTATTAATTCTGCAAATTTATTTAAGATTCCAAGTACCTAGTTCAAGAACTCCAAGAACCATCATTCAAAGGCACAATTAACATCTCAAAAATGAGTATTGATCTAAAGTTCATCATTCAAGGTATGTGGGGGTTTTCAACAAGAACTCTCTTTCGTTCTTGTACCCAAAAGTAATTTTTTTTACAAAGGCATTATTTTTATTTGATTTTTACGAATTTGAAGAATGAACCCATATCTTATGATGATTATTATTAAATCTTGATATTTATGATTTTGAAAGATGAATTTACATGTGTGGAGATATAAAGCATGAATCTTGAATGATATTTATCATGATTTTGATATTTGTGTCATGAATCCCCATTGGTGTGTTTTTTTGAGAATGCGTGTGTTATAAGCACGTTGATGTTGAATAGTTGAGATATTTTAAATGATTTGACCTTTTTGTCTTAATGGAGTTGTTTTGAACTCGAGTGTGAAAGAAATTCACAACGTGGTTGATTTTAATAGATGGGAAGCATGATGGTTCCCGATGTATACTTATATATTACTAATACTTTTTTGTTATGTATTGTCTTTAAAATGATCTGAGCTAAGTCTAGGAGAAATTTTTAGCACTGAGTGGGAGGTATAAAGCAACCTTACTTCTCTAGAACTGCGTTCCCCCATAGGAGTAAGCCTGAGGCTGATTTATATAGTGATTACTAGTTTTCGTAGATTTGATATCGATATTCCTTCTCCGATGGAAAGGATAGGATGGCTCTCCCCAACGTGAGTTGTACGTTGGAATTCATGTAGCTCACATGGTTTATGTTGGTTATAGGATCTCCCAGTGTGTGTTTGTTTCCTTGTGTCTATGGTGAATGGTGAAGTGATTTGAAAGTGAAATTATGAAAGTTTTTCTTTCGAAAGATTTAAATGATATTTACATTATGAGAATTGATATTCTTGATGAACTAAAATTGATTGACAAATTATATGATGACTCACATGTGTTATTGTACTTATTTTATCCTCTCATGATTTTGATGATTTTCTTTGGGCTATTTGAGTCTTTCATACATCCTGCATATTTTTTTAAAATATTTCTGATGATGATGTTTATAAAATTGCATACACCCCCATATACTCGGTTCCTTTCCATGGTACTGACCCATATTTTTTGATGTGGGCTGCATTTTTTCGGAATGTAGCTTCAGGTGCTCAGTTCCAGATTTGACAGTTATTCTTTGGGCACGCTGTTCTACATACTCTATTGTGGTGATTCCTCATGTTCCGAGGACGTGATGTCTGATGTTGGTTTCACGTGATCGTTTACATTTGATAACTGAGTGTGAGTCAATTGGGGCATGTCTTAATGGCTCGCTGGTTTTATTGATTCTCTTAGAGGCTTGTCAAACTAGTATAGATGTTGGAAGTTGACTAATAATTCATATTTTGTTATCTTTTTGAAATTCTTTTATTCTTGGATGATGATTACTCTGTTGATATTTGATGGTTATTTATGGAAACCCCATTGATTTGTGTTGAACTAAATGAAAATGGCTAGCACCGTGTGACCCTCCGGGACCTATTTTCCAGGGCATTACAAACTTTGTATCAGAGCCTAAGGTTTTAAGGTCTCCTAGGGAGTCTAACAAGCCGCATTAAATAGAGTCTTGATCATCGGTGTGTAGCGCGCCACATCTATGAGCAAGAGGCTACAAGACGTTTTAGGAAAAAGTGTGATTCTTTCTTTCAGAATTCTATTGTACTTAAAGTGTCTCTCTCTGCTATTGATTCATGCTCTCCTCTTTTAAAAATATGCCTCTATTAATTGTTTTACCCGAGAGGTCAAGTTTCAGTTTTTGGGTGCATCCGTGTTTGAGTGGTCTGGGAATTCTTTGTCACCCAAGAGTCATTTTATATCTTACCTCAAAGATAGAAAGCTTATTTCCAAGGGGTGTGTTTACCATTTGGTTAGATTCAAAGACACTAAGTCTGAGACTCCAACTCTCCAGTTTGTTAACGTCGTTAATGAGTTTTCTGATATCTTTCCGAATGATCTCCAAGGGATACATCTTGAAAGAGAGACAGAGTTTGGGATTGATCTTCTTCCTAATACTCAGCCCATTTCTATTTCTCCTTACCGTATGGCCCCTACAGAACTTAAGGAGTTGAAAGAGCAACTGAAAGATCTACTAGATAAGGGTTTCATAAGGCCCAGTGTTTCTCCTTGGGGTGCTCCTGTGTTGTTTGTGATAAAGAAAGATGACTCTTTTCATATGTGCATTGATTATTGCCAACAGAATAACGTCACCGTAAAAATAAGTACCCTCTTTCGATAATAGATGATTTATTTGACCAATTGCAAGGTGCAAGTTATTTCTCAAAGATAGACCTTCATTCCGGCTATCATCTACTCAAAGTTATGGAGTGTGACATCCCGAAAACCATTTTCCGAACTTCTTATGGACAATTGAGTTTCTTGTTTTGTTTTTCGGGTTAACTAATGCCCCAGCAGCTTTCATGGAGCTCATGAATCGAGTGAATAGACCATATCTGGATATTTTTGTCATAGTGTTCATAGATGATATACGGGTGTACTCTCGTAGTGAGGATGAACATTCTGATTATCTCCAAACTGTCTTGCAAACCTTCAGAGATCACAAGTTATTTGCCAAGTTCAATAAGTGTGAGTTTTGGCTAAGGTCAGTTGCTTTTCTAGGTCATATCATTTCTTCCGAAGGTATTAAAGTTGATCCCCAAAAGACCAAAGTTCTATGAAATTGGCCCAGACCTATTTTTCCGACTAATATCCAAAGTTTCTTGGGTTTAGCTGGCTATTACTGCCATTTTGTTAAGGGTTTCTCCTCTATAGCGTCTCCTATAACTCGGTTGACCCAAAAGAAAATAAAGTTCTTGTGGTCCAAATCTTGTGAGAAGACTTTTCAGGAGTTGAAGACTCGACTCACTTCAGCCCCTGTTTTGACTTTGCCTGATGGTGTTGATGGTTTTGTGGTGTACTGTGATTCTTAGAGAGTTGGTTTGGGTTGCGTATTGATGCATAAGGGTAAGGTGATAGCTTATGCTTCTAGACAGTTAAAACCCCATAAGAAAAATTACCGCACCCATGACCTTGAGTTGGTTGTTGTTGTGTTTGCTTTGAAAATCTGGAGACACTATTTATATGGTGTCCATGTTGATGTTTTCACTGATCATAAGAGTCTGCAATATGTGTTTACCCAAAGAGAATTGAATCTTAGGTAGAGACGATGGTTAGAATTGTTAAAGGACTATGATATGAGTGTTTTATACCATCTAGGCAAGGCCAATGTTATGGCAGATGCCCTAAGTAGTGTGTCCATGGTAGTGTTTCACATGTGGTAGAAGGTAAGAAAGAGTTGGCTCGTGATGTACATCGTTTGGCTAGATTGGGGGTTAGGTTGTTTGACTCTCCTGAAGGTAGTATAGGGATTCAGAGTATTTCTGAATCCTCCTTGGTTTCGGAAGTGAAGGAAAAGCAATACTTAGATGCTAGTTTGGTCAGACTGAAGGAGTTAGTCAAGGACCAAAAAGTAGAGGTTTTCTCCCAAGGAGGAGATGGTTTGTTGAGATTGCAGGGTAGATTGTGTGTCCCAAATATTGATGATCTGAGATAGAGGATTATGGCTAAAGTGCAAGGGGCACGATATTCTATTCATCCTCGTGCCACCAAGATGTACCGAGACTTGCGGTATATCTATTGGTGGAGTGGCATCAAGAAAGATATAGCAGCATTTGTAGCTAAGTGTGCAACATGCCAACAGGTTAAGGTTGAACACCAAAGACCTGGTGGTATGATGTAAGAGTTTAGTATTCCCACTTGTAAGTGGGAAGAGATAAATATGAACTTCGTGATTAGTTTAATTCCTTCCCGATGCCATCATGATTCAATTTGGGTTGTGGTTGATAGGTTTCCTAAGTCTACTCATTTCTTGCCTATTCATACGTCATATACTGTTGAGGATTACACTAGATTGTATTTCCGAGAGCTAGTAAGACTGCATGGAGTTCCCTTGTCTATCATATCGGATAGGGGTACTCAGTTCACTTCATAATTTTGGAAAGCTTTTCTGAAGGGTCTTGGTACCCAAGTGCTTTTGAGTTTTGCTCTTCATCCGCAAACCGATGGTTAGGCTAAGCGGACCATCCAGACCTTAGAGGATATTTTGAGAGCTTGTGCACTTGACTTTAAGGGAAGTTAGGATGATTACTTACCATTGATAGAGTTTGCTTACAATAACAGTTTCAACTCTAGTATTGGCATGGCTCCATTTGAAGCCTTATATGAGAGGAAGTGTAGACCCATAGGTTGGGTCAAGGTGGGTGAAGCGGCTGTGAGTGGTCCTGATTTGGTATTTGAGGATATGGAAAAAGTTAAGTTGATTAGGGAAAGGTTGAAAATTGCGCAGAGTCGTCAGAAGTCATATGAGGATGTTAGAAGGAGAGACCTTGAGTTTGAAGTTGGTGACCTAGTGTATCTGAAAATTTCACCCATGAGGGGGGTAAAAAAATCCGGAAAGAATGGGAAGCTTAGTCCCCGTTATGTTGGACCTTACAAAATTCTTAGCCGTGTTGCTAAGGTAGCTTATGAGGTTGAGTTACGTTCCGAGTAGTCCTCTGTTCATCCAATATTCCAGGTCTCCATGCTAAGAAATCATATTAGCGATGTTGTGGTAGTGGAATCCTCTGTGAGTGAAGACATTCAAGAAAATCTTTTTTTGATGAGATTTCTGCTGAGATTCTTGATTTCAGTGTCCGAAGACTATGGAACAAAGAAGTTCCCTTGGTCAAGGTATTGTGTGGAAACAAATCTGTTGAGGGTGCAACTTCGGAAGCTGAGGCGGATATGCGATCCAAGTACCCGCACCTATTTTCTGCGAACTCCAATCAAGCCGAAGGTACCGTTCTTTGCTAAATCATGCAATTTTTAGGCGGATATGTGATCCAAGTACCCGCACCGATGTCTAGTGTCATTCGAGGATGAATGTTTCCAAGGGGGGTTGATGTAATACCCCGAGAAATTTTTCGTTGAAATTTTGTGCGTAAACATGTTGGGTTCTATCTTCTAGAATGAATTATAAATTTTTTGTGTAGAATGTCTTAAATTATGGCCCACCATTGCGTAGAGTATCGGATAATCTTTCCAATGATATCTGGATCATCCAAAACGGACACCCGAGCGACGTGTTATGAACATTCCGATCGAACCGTGAATAGTAGTGAATAGTAAAACATGCAGGAAAAAGTACTGAGGCCTGGAGTATTTTTTATCCAACTTTAAATGATCATAAGTCCTTGTACATAATGATCTGGGTGATCTACTATATATCAACGAAAATCTCTGCGATTCCTATTTCCAATGAAATTGGTTTCATCCAATTCGTCTATCGGAGCAAAAAGTTATAGTCGATCTACTTCAGCTTATCAAAAGCGAATTTTTGGGTCAACTTCAAATGACCATAACTCCTCTTACACAATGATATGGGTGAGATACTATATATCAACGGAAATATATGGGAGTTCTCTTTCCAATGAAATTGGTTTCATCCAATTTAGATATCGGAGTAAAACATTATGGTTGATCTACTTCAGACTATCAAAATAGTCCACCAAAGGACAGATTCAAGAATTATTTGATTTTTAGGGGTAATATGGTCCTTCCCCCTCACCCAAAATCCATCCAAACCCTATATTAAATCTTATTAGCAGCATTATATGTTATATTTCATCAAATTCCCTCAAAAAGAAAACTGTAAGCTCCTACATCCAACTTCAAGAACCTCTAAAGTTCACCATTAATTCAGCATATTTATTCAAGATTCCAAGTTCCTAGTTCATGAACTTCAAAAACCTCCAAAGTTCACCATTAATTCTGTAAATTTATTCAAGATTCCAAGTTCCTAGTTCAAGAACTCCAAAAACCATCATTCCAAGGCACGATTAACATCTCAAAAATGAGTATCGATCTAAAGTTCATCATTCAAGGTATGTGGGGTTTTTCAACAAGAACTCTCTTTCATTCTTGTGCCCAAAAATAATTTTCTTTACAAAGGCATGATTTTTATTTGATTTTTATGAATTTGAAGCATGAACCCATATCTTATGATGATTGTTATGAAATCTTGATGTTTATTATTTTGAAAGATGAATTTACATTTGTGGAGATATAAAGCATGAATCTTGAACGATATTTATCATGATTTTGATATTTGTGTCATGAATCCCCATTGGAAATTGTGTTTATTTGAGAAAGTGTGTGTTATAATCACGTTGATGTTGAATATTTGAGATATTTTAAATGATTTGACCTTTTGGTCTTAATAGAGTTGTTTTGAACTTGAGTGTGAAAGAAATTCACAACGTGGTTGATTTTGATAGATAGGAAGCATGATGGATCCCAATGTATATTTATATATTAGTGTTGTTGGGGATTGTCTTTGAAATGATCTTAGCTAAGTCCGAGATAAGTCTTTAGCACCGAGTGGGAGGTATAAAGCAACCTTACTTTCCTAGAACTATGTGCCCGCATAGGAGTGAGCCTGACGCTGTTTTATATAGTGATCACTAGTTTGTGTGGATTTGATATCGATAGTTAAATTCTGATGGAAAGGATAGGACGGCTCTCCCCAATGTGGGTTGTAGTTAGACACCATGTAGCTCACATGGTTTATGTCGGTTATAGGATCTCCCAGTGTGAGTATGTTTCCTTGTGTCTATGGTGAATTGTGAAGTGATTTGAAAGTGGAATTGTGAAAGTTATTCTTTTGAAAGATTTAAATGATATTTCCATTTTGAGAATTGATATTCTTGATGAACTAAAAGTGATTGACAAATTATATGATGACTCACATGTGTTATTGTACTTATTTTATCCTCTCATAATTTACATGATTTTCTTTGGGCTATGTGAGTCTTTCATATATCCTGCATATTATTTATAAATATTTATGATGACGATGTTTATAAAATTGCATACACCCCCATATACTCGGTTCCTTTCCATGGTACTGACCCATATTTTCGGATGTCGGCTGCATTTTCTCAGAATATAGGTGCAGGTGCTCAGTTCCAGGTTCGATAGTGATTCTTCTGGCCTGCTGTTCTGCATCCTCTGTTGTGGTGAGTGCTCATGTTCCGAGGACGTGATATCTCTTGTTGGTTTCACAAAATCATTTACATTTCATAACTGCGTATGAGTCAGTTGGGGCATGTCTCAATAGCCCATTAGTTTTATTGATTCTCTTAGAGGCTTGTCAAACTAGTATAGATGTTGGGAGTTGACTAATAAGTCGTATTTTGTTATCTTTCTGAAATTCTTTTATTCTTGGATGATGATTACTCTGTTGATATTTGAGGATTATTTATTGAAACCCTGCTGATTTGTGTTGAACTGAATAAAAATAGCTCAAAGGGTTAGCTTGGGGATACTCATAGCACCAAGCACCGTGTGACACTCCGAGACTCATTTTTTGGGCGTTATAATAAGTGTCAGGTTTACCTAGTTTATGTTCTTGAATATTGTAGTGTGAAGTCTAGGGAACTGTTATACAGTGTTCATTAAAGTTGAACTTGAGGAAATATAGGTAGTCAATATACGCCTTTTGTATAGTTTTACCAATTTTGTTAAGTTGTAAGTTGTGTGATTAGAAGAGTGATGTTAGTATTATAAGGAGTTGAAAATGGAGTGCTAAGTGTATAGAAGCATAGATGTCCATGCCCACGATAATGTTAGTCATAAGTCAATGACTTTGGGTGTTGGAGAGTTGTGATTAGTGTCCCTGAAGGGGGAGCTTCTTGAAAGAAATTTGTGTGTTTTTATTACAATTATTGAGGGGAGTTGTGTTCATATATATACTGACCCCCATTGTGCTAAAAGTTGTGGTTATAGATTTAATGAGGGGATATGTCCACAAGTCTAAGATTGTGGTTTTGATCTGAGGGGGAGATAGTGAATTAAGGTAGTTCCCAAATTTCTCAGTGTGGCAAGTTGCAGGGAGGAGTTATGATAAATATGTTCCTATTCAAGAATATTCCTCCTACTATAATTTAAGAGGTCATTGTACCAATGTCTAATGTATTCAAGTCCTGCCTATGTCTAAGGTCTGAGTTCTCTTTGTAACTCATATAATGTATGACCTCCAAACTAGAAGCAATGATGTCTTAGTAAATCCATACTGTTATTTATTTAAGCTTTATGTTATGATGTTCATGATCCATAAATTTGTGTCACAAATTATGCTTGGTTCTAAGGAACTATGTTTTCGTATGTTACTGATTCATTTTATGTTGGGATTAGCCAAAATGATAAAGTTGTGCAAACTCATAACTATTTCATCTCTGAAAATGAGAAGCGATAGCGCTCATATATGTCTTGTGATATAAGCTCTCATATGCGACTCTCTACTTTTGATCCAGACAGTTGATATATGAAGCACATCATGATTGTATCGTATCTTCACCTATGTCCCACCTTGAGTAGATCAACTAATATGGGTTATAATTGAGTAGTGTTTCTCCCATTCATGATACGTATGCTCGGACCCCTTAATGACCATCCAAATGATAGTAGGATAAGTAGTTATGGAAGAGTAGTAGTGACTTAGGAAGGGGGAGTAGATGTTCTTGAATGTGGAAATTTTGACGTGATTTCCCTAACTAAGGTTATAAGCGTCGGGAGAAAGAAAGAGATAGACTTTCACAATGTAAAATAGTTGGGAAGGAGGTATATGACAAAAATATTTGTGAGAGTGATTGAAATTACTAGTTTTGGTGGGAGATCCATTAAGTGAGTGTAATAATGATAACCTTGAATGTTGTGGTTGATCAAAACACAATCCATGTACTATGTGGTTAGTATTCCTAGAATTAAAACCCGAGGATATTTGATGTTAGTGATAAGGTGAAGTAATACTCTTAAAGGGATGTAGAGTATGGAGTCCCATACCTTAAGCTAGCACCTCTTTTCTCTGAGTTAGTCTTAAATATAGGAGTATTATATAGTAGGACTATAACTCTTGTGGTAAGCTGTTTAATGGGCGAATTATAAGTTGGATATGATGAAGTATGTTGTTTAATGTTGGGGTATAGCCAAGTAGTGTCTCTTAGTTTGAGTCTATTTGTTGTATGATGTAAAGTACAGAAGTTTTTATCCCCATCTCCAGCAAAATCATTCTCATGATTGAATCGATGTAAATCAGGCCTATTATCACCAAATTAACTCATGCCTTATGTTGTGATGATTATGATCCCTAAAAATCATGTGCAAGATCATCTCTATTATCCTCTCATGATTCATGCCTAGACGATTCACTTGGTGACGTCATGAATGCTCTTCTTGAGGCCTATGTATGTTTCCTTCAGAGAAAATTCTTAGAGTAAGGTTATGTCCTTAATTTCATATTTTTTGAGCTTCAAGAGGTCCCTACCCATTATTCAGGCATGAATGATACTAAGGGGGAGATAATGTAACACCTTGTGAAATTCTTAGCTTGATTTAACTCTTCGCTGCATGCATGGGAAGTGTAGGATCTGAAATGTAATACCCCGCATGTTTCTAAGCTAAAAAGTGAATAAGTATTACTATGTATGAAATCTCCTATCCTGTGATTCAGTACAATGAATATCCTAGTGATATGATAGCTTATGCTGCATTAAGTATGTTCATATTAGTCACTTAAGGTAATACAAGCTAAGAGTTTTTGAATCCATCAAGTTTTAGTATTCGATTTTGAAAGGGTCATATTTTAATGAGTATAACTCGATGTTAATCTGGTATTTTTGCTGACTTAGACCCACCAAATTTAAGAGTATTGAATTAGCTTTCCAATGATACCAATTTCGCCTTAATCCGATACCTGAGCGAAATGTTCTGCCCATTTTCGTGAGAGACTGTAAGCATAGGCAATTGGATAGGCGTCGCCCAACCCAAGCATGGGCGATTGGTTAGGCGCCGCCTAACCTAGCTTAGGCAATCACTTGGGCACCGCCTAAGTCAATTCCAAGTGCCAAAAACACTCTGTTTTGAGTTATTTTAAGGGTTATTAAGTCTTTTAACATTCCTTACACGTCCGTAAACTTAACCCTATGAAATATATAGCTTCTAAACATATTACAACCCTATTTTCATATCAAAGCTCATCATCCAAGAGCACTAAAAGAGAAAAATACCTAGGGTTGCGTAACTAAGCTTGAAGATCCGATTTCAAGAAAATTCCTCCGTCAATCATCAAGAATCTTCCTTCTAAGGTATGCGTGAGTTGATTTTTGGATCCCTTTCATCCATAAAGCTCAAAAAACCCTTTTTTCATTATAAAGTATGATTTCTATATTGTTGGGTGTTAATGATCATGTTGTTGATTTTGGGTGATTCCCAAGATGGAAC
Source organism: Capsicum baccatum var. pendulum (assembly GCA_030864225.1). Classification (NCBI taxonomy): domain Eukaryota; kingdom Viridiplantae; phylum Streptophyta; class Magnoliopsida; order Solanales; family Solanaceae; genus Capsicum; species Capsicum baccatum. The sequence goes on from CM061558.1 coordinate 252,726,510, forward strand.
TCCTATGCTATGGGTATGTGTTGCCAATATGATTATGTAATGAACATCATATTAAGATTGTGCAAGCACTTCCATGTGATATGAAATCCTTGCCATGCAATACATTGTTGATAACCATGCATAGTATGAGATTGCTACATATGATGTTATATATATTATGGACTCTACTCTTATGATCAAGTTAGTCATGTATGTCAGTTTCTTTCCATCGAGTCCTAGGGGTACTTGTACCCAAAAATTATAGCTGTGTGCCTAGATCCATGTCATGTTTCACGATATCCGAAATCAAGCTATGATTCCATAAACTTCAGTCAGTCATGTGACTGAGGAAAACCTCATGATATTAGTCAGTTGTCAGATATCAGTAACATTCTGCCAGTCAACGGAAATTCAGTAAGATTATGTCATGCAAAGTCAGTTATTCATGTCCAGTCCCTTCAAATAGGAGTAGATGTTAGCACCGAGTGAACCCAATGATGGAAACTCACCCGCCAGTTCAGGGTGTGATTCTTAGTAGTCATCCTTATGTTCCAAAACTACGTAGCCAGCGTAAGTTGAGACATCTTAACCTTTCAGATTAAGGTTGATGAGGTGGCTTAACCCGTTAGTTTAAGGTTCCCACCATTCTCATTGAATACCTGCCAGATAAGGGTCACTCACAGGCTGTCCTTACTTGTAGCACGGTATTGACACCACTTCAGTTTGGGCAGAGATTGGATCCCAGCTTAGCCATAATGGCATACATAGGGCATATCGGTTAAACACTACTTCCTACAGTTTCAGTATCAGTATTAGTAAAAGAACTCAGGGCATTTTTCAGATTTCAGTATATAAAGGACTGTCCGATACAGTCGTCCATGTTATCAGTTTCAGTATCAGTCATGATAGTTATCAGTAAACCATGTATTATCTTACAGGTTATGCCATCACGTATTCATGGTCCCAGTTTCTATATATGTGTATTTTCACTCCCACATTCATATTAGTCAGTCAGTGTTGTTTATGCATGAAACCCTTTATGCTGAGCCTACCTTCCTCGTATACTCAATACTCGAGTTGTACTGACGAATTTGCGCTATGGTGCTTTATTTTCATGTTACACCATAGGTTTTGAGACACGAGCTCCAGCCCAGCAGTAGCGGTAGCATTCCAATCGCAGAGACACAGTGAGTCCTCAATGATTCATGGACAATATGATTTGGTACATTTATTTATTTATTTCTTCAGTTCAGTTTTACGTAGTTAGTTGGAGACATGTTCCTTCAACTACTTATTCAGATAGTTTAGAGGCTTTCAAATTTACGTTCAGACTTAGCTTTCAGATTAAGTTGTTTTGGGTATTTTCACCCACATGATTTTATTCAGTTGAAACTTATGGACTTATAGTTCTATGTATTCCACATTATTATATCATGATTTGCAGTATACAGGTACAGATATTAGTCATGGGTTAGCTTGTAGTCCCTCGGGGTCATGAGCACCGTGTAGCATTTCGGTTCGGCGAATTAGGGTGTTACAAACTTGGTATCATAGCCTAAGGTTCAATAGAGTCCTCGGAAGTCTGAAAGCCGCATCTAGTAGAGTCTTGTACATGGGTGTGTTGCGCACCATATTTATGTGCGGGAGGTTATAAGATGTTTTAGGGACAGTCCCCTTTCTTCATTATTCATGTCATACTAGTAAGAATAATCACAAGTTAAACTCTCAGTCTAATCCATTCTTCTCTTTTTCAAGACCATGGCCCCAAAGAGAAGAAACCAGCTAGCTCCTCAGCCCAAAGATCCATTGGGCGAACATGTTTCCTATGAGGAGTTTAGATCCACATTTACCACACTTGCTTAGTCCATGGCTGCACAGAATGAACGGCCACCAATCATTCCAACCAATTGAGTGGCCACTCCCAAAGCAGCTAGGGTTCAGGAATTCACCCAGATGAATCCTCCATCTTTCCATGAGACTTTACCCGGATGAACCCTCTATCTTTCCATGGGTCTAAGTCTGATGAGGACCCTCAGGAGTTCATTGACCAAGTCCAGAAGGTCATCGACATCATGGGTGTTACTTCTATTGAGAGTGCTAAGTTAGACGCCTACCAGTTATACGATGTTGCTCATGATTGCTACAAATAGTGGAAGTCTGAGAGGTTAGATGATACAGGCCCTATCGAGTAGGAGGAATTTGTCACGAATTTCTTAGATAGATTCTTTCCCCAAGAGCTGAGGGAAGCCAAATTTCTTAAGTTCATCAACCACAGGCAAGGGAATATGAAGTTTAGGGAGTATTCTCTCAAATTTACTCAGCTAGACAGCTATGCTCCTTATGTGGTTCCATATAATAGAGCTAAGATGACCAAGTTTGTATCAGGGGTCAACGATAGCATGGTAAATGAGATTAGGTCTGCGATGTTTATGGGTGATATGACCTTTACAAGACTCATGACCCATGCCCATCAAGTAGAAGATCAGAAGATTATGACTAGGGAGAGGCAGAACAAGAGAGCATGGTCAGGTAATTTCAACTTTGCTCACCCCAAGTAAGATGAAGGAAACCGTTCACAGTTTTACTCCAAGTCAGCCATTCCAGCTCCTTCCTCTGCTAGTGCTCCAGTGTCGAAGTTCAGAGATGGCAATAGAAACAAAGCGCCAGGCTCTAAATCTCAGGGCACTGTTAGTAGTGCCTGAATGAATCTATTTTGTCAAACTTGTGGTAAGAACCACAAGGGCATTTGCAGAGCCGGTAGTGATGTCTGTTTCAGTTGTGGCAAGCCAGGCCACACGATTAGTGAGTGACTGCTGTCAAGTCTTCAGGGTCAGCAAAATCATTCTACCGCTCAATCTAGTCACTCGAACCAGTAGGGTGCCATTTCTAGTGCTACCAGTGGGCAGCGCCCAAATAGACTCTATACTTTTTAGTCCCGGCAGGATCAGGAAAATTCTCCTGATGTCGTTACTGGTACGTTACAGATTTTACGTGTTCATGTTTATGCTTTGCTAGACCCCGGTGCATCTTTGTCTTTTGTTACTCCATACATAGCAGGCGATTTCAGAATCAGTCCTGAAGTCCTTGCAGAGCCCTTCTCAGTCTCTACCCCAGTGGGTAAAATCATCATAGCCCGGCGAGTATACAGGAACTGCCTGATTATGATATCTCAGAAATCTACGTCATCAAATTTAGTGGAGTTAGAGATGACTGATTTTGATGTCATTCTCGACATAGATTGGCTTCATTCCTTCTATGCCACAGTCGACTGCATAAATAGGATAGTTCAGTTTCAGTTCCCAAATGAGCCCATCCTAGAGTGGAAGGTTAGCATTTTATCATTTAGGGGTCAACTTATTTCCTACTTTCGGGCAAGGAAAATGATTTCTAACGGGTGTGTGTATCTTGTGCATGTTAAAGATTCCAGTTCTGAATATCCCAGCCTCGAAACAGTCCCTATTGTTAATGAATACTCAGATGTCTTTCCCGAATATCTTCTAGGCATTCCCCCGGAAAGGTAAATTGACTTCGGCATAGACCTTCTTTCAAATACTCAATTTATTTCTACTCCACCATATAGAATGGCACCAGCAGAACACAAGGAACTGAAAGATCAGTTGAAGGATCTCTTAGATAAGGGATTCATCAGACCCAGCATTTCCCCATGGGGTGCACCAGTATTATTCGTGCGCAAGAAAGACGGTTCTCTCAGGATGTGTATTGATTACCGTCAACTCAACAAGGTCATGGTCAGGAATAGATATCCTCTCCCCAGGATTGATGATTTATTCGACCAACTCCAGGGTGCTAGTTAATTCTCCAAGATAGACCTCAGATCAGGCTATCATCAGCTCAGAGTTAGAGAATATGACATTCCGAAGACAGCTTTCCATACTCGGTATGGTCACTTCAAATTTTTAGTTATGTCATTTGGTCTTACCAATGCCCCTGTAGCCTTTATGGATTTAATGAACCGTGTGTTCAATCAGTACTTGGACATGTTTGTCATAGTCTTCATAGATGATATTCTGTTCTATTCTCGCACAGGGCATGATCATGCAGACCATCTCAAGATTGTTCTTCAGACTTTCAGGGATCATCAATTATTTGCTAAGTTCAGCAAGTGCAAATTTTAGCTAAGATCAGTAGCATTCCTTGGCCATATTGTTTCCGGTGATGGTATTAGAGTAGATCCTCAGAAAACTGAGGCAGTAAGAGACTGGCCCAGACCTGTAGCTCCATCAGATATTAGGAGTTTCTTGGTTTTGGCTGGCTATTACATACGGTTTGTCAAGGGATTTTCTTCTATTGAATCTCCCATATTCATATTAACTAAGAAGAAAATTAAGTTTCAGTGGTCAGATTTATGCGAGAAGAGCTTTCAAAAGTTGAAGACTCGACTCACCTCCGCTCCAGTTCTAGCTATTCCAGATGGTTCTGATGGTTTTGTAGTCTATTGTGATGCATCCGGAGTGGGTTTAGGTTGTGTCCTTATGCAGCATGGTAAGGTTATAGCCTACGCCTCCAGACAGTTAAAGCCACATGAGAAGAATCATCCTACTCATGATTTTGAGTTAGCAGTAGTAGTTTTTGCCTTGATGATTTGGAGGCATTATCTCTTTGGAGTTCATGTAGATGTCTTCATAGACCATAAAAGCCTCTAGTATGTCTTTTCCCAGAAAGATCTCAATCTTCACCAGAGAAGGTGGTTAGAGCTCTTAAAGTATTACCCCATGAGTGTTCTTTATCATCCAGGCAAGGCTAATATTGTGTCCGATGCTCTCAGTCGACTCTCCATGGGTAGTATTTCTCACGTTGAGAATAGTAAAAAAAAAGATAGCTCAGGAGATTCATCATCTTGCCAGACTAGGTATTCGCTTAGTTGATTCTTTAGAGGGTGGTGTATGTGTTCATAGTAGTTTAGAGTCATCTCAAATTTCCGAGGTGAAAGAGAAACAAGACGGGATCCTAGCCTTATCAAGCTCAAAGTGTCAGTTCAGAATCAGAAAGTCAAGGTTTTCTCCCAAGGGAGAGATGGTGTTCTTCATTGTCAGGTCCGTCTTTGTGTTCCAGGTGTAGATGAATTGAGGCAGCGAATACTTGTAGAAGCGTATGGTGTGCGATACTCTATTCATCTAGGGGCCACTAATATGTACCGCAATATGCCGGAGATCTATTGGTGGAGTAGGAGGAAGAGAGATATTACAGAGTTTGTGGTTAAGTGCTCTATATGTCAGCAGGTTAAGATAGAGCATCAGAAACCTAGTGGTTCCATGCAAGAGTTCACCATTCCTACTTGGAAGTGGGAAGAAGTTAACATGGACTTTGTGACAGGTTTGCCCAGAACTCGTCATCGGCATGATTCAGTCTAGGTCATTATAGATAGAATGACCAAGTCATCTCATTTCCTTCCTGTTTGTACTTCTTATTTCTCCAAAGATTATGCCAAATTCTATATCAGGGAGTTAGTCAGATTACACGATGTTCCACTATCTATTATCTTAGATAGAGCTAACTAGTTCACTTCTCACTTTTAGAAAGCATTCCAGAAGGGTCTTGGTACCCAAGTCTATCTCAGCATAGCATTTCATCCTTAGACAGATGGTCAAATAGAGAGGACCATTCAAACTCTTGGAGCTATGCTAAGGGCGTGTGTAATTGACTTCAAGGGAAGTTGGACGACCACTTTTCTTTGATTGAGTTTGCATACAACAATAGTTGTCATTCTAGTATTTAGATGGCTCTATTCGAAGCTCTCTATGGTAGGAAATGTAGATCTCCAATTGGTTGATTAAAAGTTAGTGAGGCCTCAATCATAGGTACTGACTTAGTATTCGATGCCTTAGAGAAAGTTCAGTTGATCAGAGAGAGACTCTGGGCTTCTCAGAACCGACAGAAGTCCTATGTAGATGTTCGTCGAAAGGATCTCAAGTTAGAGGTCAATGACTATGTCTATATTAAGATCTCTCCCATGAAAGGAGTGAAGAGGTTTGGAAAGAAATGAAAACTTAGTCCCCGGTATGTCGGTCCCTTCAGAATTCTTTGTCGCTTTGGCAAGGTAGCTTATGAGCTTGAGTTGCCTTCAGATCTAGCCTCAATCCTTCCAGTCTTCCATGTCTCTTTGCTAAAGAAGTGCATAGGTGGCCCAGTAGTTATTGTCCCTATTCAGAGCATCGACATTCATAACAACCTCTCTTATGAAGAGATTCCAGTCAAAATCTCAGATTATCAGACTCGTAGATTGAGGAACAACGAAGTCCCTCTAGTCAAGGTTCTTTGGCGAAATCAGTCTTATGAGGGAGCTACTTAGGAAGCAGAAGTAAATATGTGTACCAAGAATCCCCACCTCTTCCCCGCCAATTCAGATCAAGCTCAAGAGAATAGTTCTCCTTAATCTTATTTAGTTCACGTTTATGTTTCCAGTATAAACTTGGTACCTATTAACGGTTTCATACTCAGTCATGCATTCATGTTTCAATTGTCCATGCATCAGATATGCACGAGTTCAGTGTGTTTAGCAAGTCAGTCATGAGATCAAGTTGTAGTTCTTCATGTTCAGTTTAGGTTCTATTATCTTGTATCCCTTCTCAGTAAATTCTCATTCGAGGACGAATGTTCCCAAGGGGGAGATATTGTAATACCCCACATGTTTCTAAGCTAGGAAGTCAATGAGTATTCCTACGTATGAAATCTCCTATCCCGTGATTCATACTTGAGTACATGAGTTACATTGAATATCCTAGTGATAGGATAGCTTATGATGCATTAAGCATGTTCATATTACAAGCTAAGAGATTTTGAATCCATCAAGTTTTAGTGTTCGATTATGCAAGGGTCATCTTTGAACGAGTATAACTCAATGTTAATCTGTTATTTTGGCTAATTTAGACCCACCAAATTGTAGAGAATCGAATTAGCTTTCCAATGATACCAATTTCACCTTAATCTAATACCCGAGCGAAACGTTATGCCCATTTTCGTGAGAGATAGTAAGCATAGGCAATTTGTTAGGAGCCGCCCAACCCAACCATAGGCGATTGGTTAGGCGCAGCCTAACCTAGCTTAGGCAATCACTTGGGCGCCGCCTAAATCAATTCCAGGTGCCAAAAATACTCCATTTTGAGTTATTTTAAGGGTAATTAAGTCTTTTAACACTCCATACATGTCCCTAAACTTAACCCTACAAAATATATAGCTTCTAAACATATTACAACCCTATTTTCATCTCAAAGCTTATCATCCAAGATAACTAAAAGAGAAAAACAACTAGGATTGTGTAACTAAGCTTGAAGATCCGATTTTAAGGAAATTTCTCGGTCAATCATCAAGAATATTCCTTCTAAAGTATGCGTGAGTTGATTTATGGATCCCTTTCATCCATAAAGCTCAAAAAACCCTCTTTTTTTCTTATAAAGTATGATTTCTATATTGTTGGGTGTTGATGATCATGTTATTGATATTGGGTGATTCCCAAAATGGAATCTGTATATGTTTTTATGAATTCATGATATCATAAGAGTTGGAAACATGTAAATTTGGTTGTTCAGGATGTATAATTTGATGATTTAACCTATGCTTAAGATGTGCATGAAAGGTGTTTGATAAAATGCCTAAGAAACTAGAAATCGTTCAATATAGCTAAATTGTGACTAAGTGAAGGATTCATGATATGCCCTTACATTCCAATGACTTCTATGTTGTTAATGTGCCTTATAAATGTTGTTGGAATACTCATGAACTATTCTTATGAGATTATACTATGTTTACTTGCAAATCCTACTTATGAACAAGATGCATGATAACCATGCAATCCATATGAACTTCCATGCTATTGGTATGTGTTGCCAATTTGATTATGTAATGAATATGATATTAAGATTGTGCAAGTACTTCCATGTGATATGAAATCCTTTCCATGCAATACATTGCTGATAACCATGCATAGTATGAGATCGCTACATATGATATTATATATATTATGGACTCTACTCTTATGATCAAGTCAGTCATGTGTGCCAGTTTCCTTCCATCGAGTCCTGGGGGTACTTGTACCTGAAAACTATAGTTGTGTACCTAAATCCATGTCATGTTTCACGATATCCGAACTCAAGCTATGATTCCATAGACTTGAGTCAGTCATATGACTCAGGAAAACCTCATGATCTTAGTCAGATGTCATATATAAGTAACATTCTGACAGTCAACAGAAATTCAGTAAGATTAAGTCATGCACAGTCAGTTATTCATTTCCAATCTCTCCAGATGGGAGTAGAGGTTAGCACCGAGTAAACCCAAGGATGGAACTCACCCGCTAGTTCAGAGTGTGATTCTTAAAAGTCATCCTTGTGTTCCAGAACTACGTAGCCAGCATAGGTTGAGACATCTTAACCCGTTAGATTAGGGTTGATGAGATGTCTTAACCTGTCAGTTTAGGGTTCCCACCATTCTGATTGAGTACCCGCCAGATAAGGGTCACTCATAGGCTGTCCTTACCCATGGCATCGTATACATGGGGCATGTCGGTTAAGAACTACTTCCCACAGCTTCATTATCAGTCTCAATAAAAGAACTCAGGGCGTTCTTTAGATTTCAATATATACAAGACTGTCAGATACAGTCGTCCATGTTATCAGTTTTAGTATTAGTCATGACAGTTATCAGTAAACCATGTATTAGCTTACAGGTCATGCTATCATGTATTCACGATCCCAGTTTCTATATATGTGTCTTTGCACTCCCATGTTCATATTAGTCAGTCAGTGTTGTTCATGCATGAAACCCTTTATGTTCAGCCTACCTTCCTCATATACTCAGTACTCCAGTTGTACTGACGCATTTGCGCTATAGTGCTTTCTTTTCATGTTACACCATAGGTTCCGAGACACGAGCTCCATCCCAGCAGTAGCGGTAGCATTCCAGTCGCAGAGATATAGTGAGTCCTCATTGATTCGAGGACAATATGATTTGATACATTTATTTATTTCTTCAGTTTAGTTTTACGGAGTTAGTTGGAGACATGTTCCTTCAACTCCCTATTCAGATATTTTAGAGGCTTTCAGATTTATGTTCAGACTTAGCTTTCAGATTGAGTTGTTTTGGGTATTTTCACCCACATGATTTTATTCAGTTGAACCTTATGGCCATACAGTTTTATGTATTCCGCATTATTATATCATGATTTGCAGTATATAGGTACATATATCAGTCATGGGTTAGCTTGTGGTCCCTCGGGGTCATGAACACCGTGTATCATTCCGGTTTAGCGAATCGGGGTGTTACATGAAATTTTTTAAGTGTTCAGAGACTTAGGCATATTTTAGACCTCTTAACTTTGACAATTTTTAATTTGGTCTTTCCAACCTCGAGACATAAAATTTTGAGTTGATTTATGTTCAGGGGTGTACAGGGCATCTCTCAGGGAAGTTTTGGATTTTTCAGTCGAGGATTGGATCACATTTGGAATGCAATACCAGAGCCTCGCTGCGATTGCATCGCATTAATTATGATGCGGTGAGTATAGCGATAGGGAGTTTACCGCATCATCGTGAAAGTGTTTTCGTCCTATTCTTTATTTATAATTTGAATGAATGTGTCATGATATTTATCCTAGTGTGTGAAGTTCTTATTAGGTGAAAAATGTTCACACAAATAACTTAGATCAAAGTTGAGCTAGGAGCCTTTGATTAGGCCAAAGTTTTAAATTCAATTCTAGAAGGGTAAACTTTGAACGTGTATAACTTTTGATATATGTGGAATTTTTCTCAAAACCCACCAAACTGTATATAATTGAATTAGCTTTCCAATGATGCCAATTTTTCCTTAATCTAATACCCGAGCAAAAAGTTATGATTATTTTCGTTAGATCTAGTAAGCTACCGTGATTAGACCGCATTGCAATGAGCCTGAAAAATGCAATTATGAGTTTAAAATTTCCCAAGGAAAAATTATGTGTTTTCCCCTCAATCCAATTCATAAATCCAAGACTTAAATCACCAGTTAGGGCATTATTTGCCTATCTTCTCAAAATTTTCTCTCAGACAAACCCTACCTTTTCCTAAGAACTAGAAATCAAGCCTTTCAAGTTCAAGATCCTCAAGAAAAGTGTCTAGATTTGGGTTCCATTCTTCTAACTAAGTAACCTAAGGTATGTGGGACTATCCTAAACCCCATGGGCATGGATTTACTATTTTCAAACTAGTTTTATAGATTATATGTGTATACATACGAAATATTTTTCAAGATCATTGATAAGCATGCATTGAAAATCCTATTTGTTGATGAAGTGTTGTGGAAATTATGGTATGAAACCTTAAACCCAAAATGTTTTTTCTGTGATCATGTGCTATTTAGATTGTGAAGTTAAATGAGAGCATAGGACATGAAATTCCCTTATTTACTATGAAATCCGTTGATTTTACATGTGAATTGACTATACGAATCGCTAAATGCTTGAGTCTGTTGATGAATTGTTATGTACTAATTTTACTATCCTTATGAGCTAATGAAAGGGGCGTTTTACTTGATTTATAAGTGATATTGTTCGTCATTAAGAATGGTTTTAAATGAATAGAAAAAGGTAACCACCGTAGATAAAGTATTAAAGCGAGAAAGTGGTTTATTTTTATGTGCTTTCAAAGTATGAACTTACGCAACAACAATAACAACAACAACAAGAAACCCAGTGTATTCTCACAAAGTGAGGTCTGGGAGGGTAATAATACAATTTGAGACAAGAAAAGGGCAGTAGAGATGTTGTGATATGGCTTGCAAGTCTGGGTATTAAGATACCCTATTTTGATCTGCCCAAAGATAATAAGAGAGAAACAACTTTAAGAAGAAGATGTTTTTTAAAGAATCTAAAATTGGGATTATCAGAGATTGATGGTTATTCGAAGAAGGCCTGAGTTCAGACAACTCATTGCCGAAAATTGTGGGTTGCCTACATGGGTTAATGTGGCCCTAAAAAGGGGGATTGTATGTTGACGATGGCCCTGTGGCATAGTAGAGATACAGAGACTCCGACCCTTGTGGAAAACTTAGGTTGGGGGCTTGGCCGCCGAGTCAAGGGCAGATCTACTCATCCTGTAGAATTATAGATTGTAAGGTATGCCATCTTGCTCAGAAGAGAAATAAAGATGCAGAGTCATGATTTCAAGAAGATGTTTTGAAAGTTATCAAATTATGCCTATGTGTTTTCAAATGTTTTATGCTGACATATTTTATGAAATGCACTCACCTATATTGTATATAACTGTATTTTGTTTTTGGATTGTTCTACGTACCAGTACATTTTGCATTGACCCCCTATATTTCAGGATTTGAGGCTCAGTCTCAGGGTTCTGCTAAGCAGTAGAATTATTGTCAGATGTTTGGAGTTGGTGAGCGTCCCTTATTTTGGAAAGCCTTGTCTCATGTGGTGTTTCCAATACCTTTAGTTTATGGTTTGATCGGGGGCCTTGTCCCGGTTTCAGATAGATATTGTTTTTGTATTGGTAGAGATTTTGCAAACTAGTGTTAGATTTTCTTGGAATGTTTTGAAATTATATTCATATTATTTAGTTGAAGAAAGAGCAATACCATTTTTCCATTTTACTATGTTTTTCAATATTTCTTTATAGTATGTAAACGTTGCATATGATTGCAAACTAGAAGGGCTCTTGGGATTTCATGGTTCAGGGTGCTTGTCACGGTCAGGGCCTCGATTTGGGTCGCGACATTAACTGGTGTACATATACCTCTGTGAGTCTTGTTTTTTGGGTAATATATACCACTAGATAGAGTGTATAGTGGCATTTTATTAGCAATCCTCAATAAAGATAGTTAAAGTAAGGGGGGCTAGGTCTTACTTTACCAATCCTAATGTGGTAATGAACCTCTATTAATTAAAAAGCATGAAGAAAATAAGAGCTAGAGAGAACTAGGTATCTTGTGATCTTCAAATTTTTTTTAATACACTCTATGAGGATATTACATATGATGATGCTTAAATAGTGCAAATACTTGAAGTCAAGAAGAAAGTTGATCAGTTATCAAACTCAAACTTCCTTCTACAAATGCATAAATTAAAAAAGAAAGATTGTCTGTCTAAAGAAACCTAAAGTATTGTCTAGCCTTTTTCTTCAAATCTGTCTAACAAAATGGAAGCAATAGAATCCAAAAAAAAAGACGCATGGAAGGAAAACTAGTTGGGATGGTAAAGTGACTGTGGAGTACTACCAATACGACTGTCAAAGTAGAATCACGCCCATGTGTTTCTGCCTCTGCCAATAAGGCAAAATAAAGAAAAGACACACTTCATTACCGTTATATGCTTTATGTTAGGACTGAAGAAAATCTCCTTGAATTTTTAGGCAAAGGTCACAGAAAATTACTATGAGCTTAGTCACTGCAGGGTCTGAGGATGGGCTGCAAGTGGCAGATTCCACAGCTTAAACTGTGAACCTTACTAACTCTATTAACAAATCCTAACATTGCACGAATTAATTGGTTCTGGCCGTAGCGGCTTTTTAAATTTCAATTTTCTAAATTTTTCATCCAAACTCGACCAAGTTTAGGTCCAATTAAATTCATTTTTTAATTGGTTCAGGTTGGTTACACAAATCAGTTTTTTCAGTTTTGTATTTTAAACAAACAACTATTAACATAAGCAAAGGTAACAAAATCTTAAAATTACAGTCTTAAATAACCAATGACATTAACTGAAAAATTCATAAACTTGCAAGCATAATAATATATAAATAGAAATATGTAAGTAGACAGAATATCGGGATTGAGATTTGGACCTATTCTATAGAGTCTTAGATGCAGATTGCTAGTTATTTTTCAGCGGTGTCTACATATTCGATTCCCTGTTAGTTCGATTTGCAATACACCTAATCATATCAGAATCGGAAAACCATAATATTTTGTAATTGAAATTTGGTCCAAATTGCTTGAATCAGTTCAGTAATTCAGGTTGAACCGATTAGTGCATAGGCATAGTTGTTCCTCCTATGTGTATTTTCTTAATTTTAATGTCCAGCTTGTACGCATCTCTGACTAATTTACTTGTACACTTGCTACATCCTAACCACAATTTTTTAATTAAATTGCAGGGAACGACATTATCGAGCCATTGAATGATAATACGGACCAGATAGATGTTTATCAAGTGCGTTCTGATTTCAGGATGGTGTTACTTGCTTAGAATTGAGTTCAATTATTATTTGTTCGACTAATTGTTAGACTTTTTCCCAAATTACACTTCATGACATTAGAGGAACCAATTTTTAATAGTTGTGATTTTTGAGTGATTCAGATTAACACTAAAACATTACTGGTGAAATTCCACGAGTGTTGTTTATTTGGAATGACAATTATCGCAATTGTTCAGTGGTCTTCTTAACCAATTGAAGGTACGTTGAAAAAGTTGTTCTTGAAAAAATATTTTGATCTCTAGTTGTTAGAGCTTTCTTTTTTGATATTTCTTCTTGGTTTTCATATACTCCATGAGTATATTTGTGTGCCCGTAAGATTTAACATCTTCAACAACGGAACTACCAAATTATTCTACATATCATATTTAGGTCATGGGAATTCACTTATCAGAGGACATACTAATGGAGATCCTCAGGTTAATTACCTTCACTGTTTCTTCTTTGGATCAAATGTGTTTCAAAATTTTGGAATGCATTAATCATTGATCCTTACTTTAAGGATGATATTTCTTTTTTGTATCTAATTCTTCTTTCGAATTTATTATTTTTTGTACTATATGTTGTTGCATTTTTACTCCACTTTTATCTATTTGTATTCCTAAAAATTCTATCTGATTTTTCATAATTTCGGTTTTCTTTTCACTTAGACTTATTCCTGAATTTTCTATTATATCTGTAAATTGTTCTAATAATTTTATATGTTTTTCTTTAGTCTTTGTATATAATAATATATCATCTTTGTATACTATGCAATTAGGTAATTGTTTAAAATAATTATCCATAAAATGTTGATATCTACCTGGTGCATTTTTATATCCAAATGGTAATACATTCCATTCGTAAAATCCTTGTGGTACCGTAAATGCGGTTAATTCTTTAGATTCTTCTTCTAACTTTAGATGGTAAAATCCTGATTTACAATCAAATTTGCTAAAATAATTATATCCTTGGATTTGTCTTATTTTTAATATCTTATTTGGTATTGGATAATTATATGTTATAGTTTTTGCATTTAAATTTCTATAATCAATAACCATTCTACTTTTTCCTCTTTTTTGTTCACTATGTTTATTTACTATAAATGCTGGACTATTATGTTTGCTATTACTTTTTTGTATATATTGTTTTTCTAATAATTCATCTATATGCATTTTAAATTCTTTTAAATCGTCAAAATTATATGTTAATGGTTTTTGGGTTATTATACTGTTTTTATCTATTAATTCAATTTTTATGGTAGTTTTATGCTTTTCCCATCCTTTTAACGGATCTTCGCTATATAATTGTTCTAATTTTTTCTTAACTATTTCTATTTTATTTATTGAAAATATAGTTATTTCTGTTTTATTTATCGAAAATACTACTAATTCTATTGTATCTTGAGCGTTTTTTATATTTTCTAACTTTTGTGTAATTTTTTCACTTCCTTTTATCCAATCAGTTTTCTTTCTTATTTTATTATTAACTCTTTTTGCTCTTCCTTTTTGTTTACATGGTGTTGTGAACCACCAATCATTTCTAGTTATTATATGTGGGTAAAGTTTATCTAAAAATGGCATTCCTAAAAGTATATCTTTTGATGTCAATTCATAATTATAAATTTCTTCTATTGTCAATATTTTATCCCATATTTGTGCTTTTACATTCCTAGCTTTATAAGTAATTAAGCTTCCTTCATTATTAAATCCTTTAACTACTATTGGTATTTTTAATTTATCCCATTTACTTTCTGGTAAGCAATTATATCTACATAAATTAGCTTCTGCTCCTGTATCTATCCTAGGCGTATAATATCTACTGTAATATCCTTCCTCTACTATCTTCATTAATACATATATTTTCATTTTATGTTAAGGCTCTTCTTAGAAATAATCTTTCCCTATTATATGTTATGGCTAATTGTGTATGTTCTATATTATATGGTTTTACTTGTTCTAACCATTTTATTCCTAATGTTATATCTGCTTTTTGCATTTCTTCTTTTACCTCAAATTCTATTTTTATTTTTCTATTTCCTCCTATTATTATTTCTTTTTCTACTATATCTTTATTATTTATTAAACTTCTCGGTAGATCTGGGCATATATCATTATTAGTTTTTATTTCTTCATTTTTTACTAGATATTTTGCTATATGATTTTCTTCTTGTCGTGTGTTTAATAGTATTAAATGTTCTTTTTCATTTATTTTTCCTGTTATGTAATATTGGTTTAAATTACTTATTGAATTTGTTTCATAACTCATTCTTTTTTATGAGCTCGATGACTCTGGTTTTTCATTAGCTATTCTTTTCGTTGTACTTATTCTATCATTTACTATTTCTAAATTTTCTTCTATATCTATGTCTTTATAGCTATAGTCATTATAATCTATTGTTTTTACAATTTGCTCAAATGGGCTATCTATTTGTATTTTATTAATCTTATTTTTCCCTGTTATTTTATGTTTTGTTGTTAATACATATAAATTTTTACATCTCGCTGTAAATATTTTACTTCCTGGGGTTAATTCTATTCCTGATATCTTCCAATATAATACTAATGATTTATCTATATTTCTATCTGTTACTGCTACTGAATAATTTGCACTTATTATAAATTTATATTTTTGGTATATTAAATTTCCTTTTACAGCAGTTATTATTCTTTTTTCTATAGGTTTTATAATTCTATCATTTGCTAAATATAATTCTATTGGTGTATCTATTTCTTCTCTAAAACATGCTTTTATTAATATTTCTGTACCTCCAAGGTGTACGTATTTTATTGGATCTCCTTTACTTTTTATATCATTTATTTATTTATTAATTATTCTTTTTGTTACTAGTAGTATACTAGCTTTTCCTTTTGCATATCTACAGTCTATTACATGTTCTTTTTGACATACTACATAATATTCATCTTTTTTCCTACTAAAAATAATTTTTATTGTTGGTATTTTAAATATTTTTTCTACACTTAAATCTAACTCTTTTCCTTTTATTTCATCAAATATATTACTGTCAAATATTATATTTTGTTCTGTTCCTTCGTCATTTAAATATTCTTCCTTTGTTATTATTTTTATATCTTCTTCAGTCATTTGATTCATCTATCTCACTATCTATTTCAGTATCTGTCTCGTTTTCTGAAATTTCATATATACTGTCTTCACTTTCTAATTCATAATCTATATAATCTATTTGCATATATTCTGTATTTTCTATTTTTATTTCTGATATTTGTTTATTTTTTGGATTTTTAGGTAATTTACAATCTCTAGCTAAATGTCCTAACTTTCCACAATTATAACATGTACATTCTTTTACAGATTTTTTCTTTCTATATGGTCTTTTATTTTTATAATTTCTTACATAATATCTTTTTCTTGGTTTCTTGTATTTATATTTTGATTTTTTATATTTCTTATATTTCTTATGTCTTTTTCTTTTCTTATAATATCTTTCTTCGCATCCAAATTGGGATGCTATTTTATTTTTGCAACATGCTAAATTTCTTATTAATGTTTTTTCCATTTTTAATTTTTCTCTATATTTTTCACATAACTTTCTATACCATTGTTGTAAAAATTTTATTCTAGCTCCTAATGTATCTACTATTTTTGCTTCTTCCCAACTTTTTATTATCTTTGAACTAAATGGTTCGGGTAATTTATTAAAATATAATTTTCTTATTTCTTTACTTTCTTCTATACTATATGCTCCTTTATAATAATATTCTTTAAATGCGCAAGTATATTCATCTATATAACACATATTACATATTGTTAATTTTATCATTAAATTCCTATTTGTATCTTTTTCTTCATCTTGTTCTTCTTCTAATGTTGTCATACTACCAAATTCATCTTTTATAGCTGTTTCATATTTTTTCAATAATTCTATAGGTGTTAATTTAGTTGTTGTTGATGCTGCTCCTTCCATAGGTTTATTATATCTTAACACTTTCTTACTATTTTCAGTTAAATTTGTAAACCATAATTTTACTGATCCTATTAGTGTTTTTTCTATGTATTCTGGTGCATCTGTTATGTTTATATTATTATCTAATAATTGTTTTGTCATATATCCTATCCATAATTGTATTGTTTTTTCTGTATCTATTACACAGTCTAGATCTAAAAAGTTATAATTTTTATTAACTATTTGTTTTGGTGTCCATTTGTCATATTCATTATATCTTTTAAATTTATTTTTGTAATATATAGGTTTTCTTATTTATGTTGTTTTGGGTATTAGATTTTCATCTTCTTTTTTGTCAAGAGTATTTATTTCTGTATTATTATTTTCTAGGTTTTCTTGATTAATTCTTTCTTGTTTTTTGTTAATTTCTAAATCTTTTATATTTGTTAATATTTCTGTATATGTTTCACTATCTTCTGAATCATAATTATTTGTTTCTTCTACCTCTATATTATTTATTTCTAATTTTTCTTTAAATTGATTTATTTCGTTTATTAATTTTTGTTCTTTATCTTTTTCTTCTTTTTCTTTTTGTCTTTGTTCGTATAAATTTTAACATTTGTAATTCTTTTTCTAATTCAGCAATTCTACTATTTTTAATTTCTTCTATTTTTCGTATTTCTTCCGTAGTTTGTTGTTTAATTTTTTCTATTTCCTTTTTTCTATCTATTTCTTCATTTTCTTTTTCTATTCTTACCATTGCTGTTAATTTATCTTCTAATTTTAATTCTTCTTTTTCTAACATTAGATATAAATGTTCTCAACATTAGATATAAATGTTTTCCTATTTTCTTATACCTTCTTCCTAGATTAGAAAATACTATTTTTATTTTTGATCCTTCGTGATTTTCATATATTTTTTCATCTATTATAAATTCTTCTTTATTCATTTTATTGTGAATAGTTCATGTTGATATATATATATTCTAAACTATCTATTTGAGATTCTAATTTTGATATTTCATCTTTTTGTATTTTTATTGAATTTTTACTAACTCCGGCAATTATATTATAATGTAATCTTTCTTTTCTTATTTTTAGTTCTTTACGTTTTTCAGAGATAAATTGTTTTAATTCTTTGTATTTTTGCTCTTTATTCATTTGAATTATATTTATAGTATTTTGGTGGATATCTAAATCTAATTTTATCATAATTAGGTGGTATATGTCTCATTCTTCTAGATTTTAAATGGATTATTAATTTTGCTTCAATACTAGATATTAATGTAATTAAATAGGCTAATCTTTCTGGATTTTCTTTTGTTTTATTTAGACTTATATATTCTGAATAATTACTAACTAACGATTCTTTAATTTTTCTAAAAGCTTCTCTATTTTTAAATGGTCTTCTCATAATTAATTTAATAAATAACTAAATCTAACTTAACTAAATTTAAATTTAACTTAACTAATTTAACTAATTCCAACACGTATATCACTTCCATATCTTTTAAATTACTGTGCTCTGATACCATTTGGTGGGGGGTGCGGATAACTAAGCTGATAAAGAGATTTATAAATAGATTTATTATAACTTTACCAATGGTTAAAGTGGTTGAGGATGGACAAAAACTTGATTGCCCTTGGAGCTGCAAACAAAAGAATTCCAAAATATATTACTCTTATGATGGATTGATTCTTCTTCTAGTTTTTATGATAAACTCAATAAACACTTTTTGTTGTGGAACCCCTCCACAAGAGAATCAATAGTATTTCCCCATCCAGAATGTCCATTGGTATACCGTGAAACCTCAAAACCAATGGGAAATACCCTAATGGGTAGTTTCCTTACCTAGAGGATGATTTTCAATTGCCCACCTCGGTGCACTAAAGTTCCCACTATGCCCAAGGTCCGGGGAAGGACCTCACCACAAGGGTGTATTGTACGCAGCCTTACCTAGTATTTCTTCCAGAGACTATTTCGAAGGGTTAAATCCATGACCTCCTGGTCATATGACAACAATTTTACCAGTTACTTCAAGGCTCTACTTCGAAAGATGAACTTAATTTATTGAATTATGACAGATTAGGTAATACATCTTGACATATTTTAAACTTTTTGTTGGTATCACAGTAAGGGGACATTGGTTGGGAAACAAGTTATTCTGGGATTACTAATCCTAGAATTAGTTATCCCACCCTTAAGGCAGGATAAAATAACACAACAATCCTTGGATGAGTTATCGCATGCATTTTATCTCTACCAAATATGGATAAGGTCATCCTGAAATTAATCTCGTGATTAGTTATCTCTTATACCCTAATGAGCCATAACTTTTAAAGTTTTCAGATTATGGAGATCTTGTTATCTTTTAATTTATTATATATTTGATGAAATGTATAAAAATAATCAATGAAGTAACAATTGCGAGAAACTTCAAGATTACCATATGGATAAAGACTAGGTTTTAAATTAATCTCTTTCCCAAACTTTTTATTGATTATATGTGTGTGTGTCCATTTTGGTTGATACAACATATTCCTATAGATTGATTCACTCAGAAGCTTGCGTTGACTGGGCTTTATCGTCATCAGTTTCTGTCAGTTATGCTAAAAAAATTTGGTACGCTTCATAAACATTCATTGTGTTTATGAAAGTTAATTTATATAGAAGTGATGGTAAAGACTTGCAATGGGTTGCTCCTTAATTCTGGGACTTATTCCCAATTGAACTCACACAACAAAAACTGGAGAGACATAAGCTATCAAGTGCAGGAATAAAATAAATAGAAGACACAAGGATTTTACGTATAAACTCCATGCTTAAGGGAGAAAAACCATGACCTGCCTCTAGGATTTTTAAGCTCCGCTATATCCAAGCAACTTGAAAATCACCAACCTAAATATAACTAAACACACCAAACTAACTCTAGCTTAAAAATTACCTAACTCTATATGATTACAAAGAGAAGTGGTTAAGACCACAACAACTACTAATAATCATAAGCAAATGTAGGTAATTGTTTAAGATCATACTTACAAAGACTCAAATACATTAAGAAAATAAAATACAACTTGATGAGCTATCAGTTCCCTATTACTTTGGATTAATAGATCCAGAGAGATATTTAGTTTTAAGAATATGGAAGCATTGGTTTTCTTGTTGAGTAAAATGAGCAATGTATAGTATGACACAAGAAAACCTAGGATAAATCCCATTGACTGAGACAAAAAGATGGTAGCAGCTGTTTACCAACTTTTCTATGATAGTTGACTGCAATAGTGACAGGTGAGCCCAACCTGTTCCCTAAGTAGTGGCAGCTTTGTCATCACACAATCTCCAGCAAACAGGTCCCAACATATAATTTGTTAATCATCAAAACTAAAGACTTAACAAATAGTTCTTTGAAAGGAAAAATTAGATCATTTATGGATTTTATTTTGTTTTTGATTTTTTGTCATGGTTATGTAAAACTTCACCAAAGTTAATTTATAGAGGTCGATATGAGTAGTTCCTTGAAGGAAAAAAGTAAAAAAAAATATTTCTTTTTTTAATTTGGTGTTCATGGTTCTGTAAGCCTTCCTTTTTGTGATCTTCTTTGATATGGTTTCCCTTTGAGTAAAGGTCTATAAAGACCTCTCGATATGTCTCGATATGGAAAAAAATCCTATTATAGATACAAAATATTTATGGTTGCAGTCTCATATCAAAAAGAGGGTCTATCAAAAATAGCCTCTCTACCTCTAATGTAGGTGTAAGGTCTCCGTATATTCTACTATCCCTAAAAGTCCTAATAGCAGATATTCTTTCATCCTTTACAATGGTAGGTGATGCCAAAAAAATTGGATTTTCAGAATCTTAATTTCTGAATTTCCTCAAACTTTTTGATGTATTAGGTGTAGTCAGACTGTATTGTTGAAGATTGTAGTCAGATATTTTAGATCCAGGCGTGATTGTAGTCATATATTAAAGATCCAGGTATGATTGCAGAGGTACACTTGACTTATAACTATGATGTGTTTCCACAAGAAAACACTTGAGTCTAGAAGGAATAATAGTTGATGCAATAACCTTCATCACCTCTAATGTTTTATTTATGGGAAAAGGGGAAAATATACCCTCAACTACACGATTTAGAGTGTATGTAACCCCTCATTAAAAAAAGATACATATCTATCTTTCACTGAAAGACCCCTTGGCATACACCATAAGAATAATTCATATATATAAAGCGGAAGGAAAACAGAAAAATAGGAAAAACATATCATAATCAAATTTAATACAGCCAGCCATACTGAGACATTGAACTCAATCCAGTCTACTAAACCTCTACTGAATACAAGTCTGTCTATACCGGGATAAGGCCCCCGGTTTGATCATAAAACAAGAAGAAACTAACACTGGATGAAATGACTTCCGGAATAAGAGAGGCTCACCAACTCTTATTTTCTGAAAGAGGTCTATTGTTGCACTTAACAACGAGACTGTGCTTCAGAATCTATATTATGAGACAATGCAGCCACCCGAGGATGGTCAATAATTGAAATATATGGTATGCAGAATAATCCGAAAACAACATATATTTTGTATAAAATAATCGATAGCATTGTGAAAATAATTTAATATAGTAGAAATCATAAACAAATGGACACAGTAAAAAGCTTCAATCAATCACATAAATTATAGACTCAACTTTTTTCTTTAATTTTATGCTAGATGGCATCCACAACCTTTCTACTACCCACGAGCTATATGGGTTTGGATTTAACTCATCTACCAAGCCGCCAATCTGAGTTAGCCTCAGGTATTGGAGTCCTACATACTAGTACAGTATACTAGCTCCTGGGGCAAGCACACATTGGTCATCCGCATATTAGGACTGAGCAATTTTTTTTGAGTCGGCACAGCACATTTTCAAGCTGTAAGATTTTGAACTCACATCCTCTTGGTTAACCATCTAACTCTCTTAAAGCTCATTTTTAACCTTTTAAAATCATTGTTCATGCTTATAAAAGTTCATCTCTTAATCTGTTAAGGGCATTTCATTACAAGGTATCGTCATACCCAAACTTGCAAGTAATATCATATCCTATCAATAGACCTTTTATTCAAAAACTTATTACTTACCATTATATGATTTAAATATCATAAAATAGTTCTCTTTAAAAAAGGACATAAATGTTTAGGCAATGAAATTTCCTTTCCAGACATAACTCTTAGGTGGCCATTTCTTTCATAATTCATACAAGCTTCATGAGAAAACAAGAATATTTTGAAATACAAAGATTCTCTCTGAAAATCAAGTGAACATTCAATCCATAATTTGATAATACCCATGAGTATTGGGATAGTTCTACATACCTTGTAGTGGAGAGAATTTAGCGTAATTGACCTTAGGGACTTGGGAACCTTGAACCCTAGGTGGTTTATCTTCTCTTTTACTCTTAGAATGTGAATAATGTGAATTTCGGAATGAAAAATTATCGTTAAGGCCCAATACACGTACATAAAGAATTGGGAATGATTTAAGTGTGTGAAAATATCTTGGTACCCTTAAAATTTATAGAAAAAATAGAGCCATATTGATGAAAAAGGGAAGGGATGCAGCGCGACTCCCATTACATGGGGTTAGCCTCGCGGTGAGACCCTCATCGCGAGAGGGAGGGCATACAAAGCGAACTCCATCGTGATCCAGGCCCCTTACAGAATGGGGATCCTCTTGATGGCAAGGAAATAACCTATTGCAATGGCCCTCATGGAATGGGGATGCTTCATGGTTCTCCTTTCGGATCGCATGGGTTATTTCGAAGTCCAAGAATGGCCCCAACTAATTTACACCCATCCTAAAGGGGTTTATCTATGATTTAAGGGTCTTATGGGCTTATTATATGCTCTATTCAAGCATTGAAAAATCCAGGGTGTTACATTATCCCTTTCCTTTTGGGATCAGTCGTCCATAAATAATGACTCAGAATATCTTAAGCACGATTTAAATACTTAATTAAAATAGAGTGGTAAGATGAAATTTATACCTATAATGATATTGTCTGATGTTTCGAAAATCAAAGATACCTTGTAGACATAGCATCTTCCGATTCCTAAGTAGATTCTTCTATCTTATGACTTCTCCATAACACATTAACTGAAGCTATCTCTTTGATTCTCAATCTTCGAACTTGTCAATCCAGTATCACTATGGACACTTCTTCATATGAAAAGAAATCTTTTGCACTAATCTCCTCAATAGGTGAAAAAAAAGAATAATCCCCATCATATTTTTTAAGCACAGAGACATGAAAAATGGATGAACTAGAGCCAAGTTATCAAGCAGATCCAACTTGTATGCAACACTACCAATCCTCCTATTAATTAGGTACGGACCTATGTAACAAGGACTAAGCTTTCTATTCTTCCCCAATCTCATAGCTCCCTTCATAGGGGAGACTTTTAGAAATACCCAATCACCAACCTCAAATTCTAACTCCTTTCTACTCACATCAGCATAAGACATTTGGCAACTTTTGGTAGTCCTAAGCCTTTCTTTGATGACTTTCACTTTATCGATCACTCGGTGCACAATGTCAAGCCCAAAAAACTAGGTTTTACCCACCTCATACCTACCAATATGTGATCTATACCTCCTTTCATAGAGAACCTCAAAAGGAGCCATTTGGATGCTAGAGTGATAGTTATTGTTGTTGTCAAATTGTATAAGTGGAAAATGATCCACCCAGCTACCTTTAAAATTAATTACATATGTCCTTAAGAGTCTGAATGGTACACTCTGCTTGCCCATCAGTCTAAGGGTGAAAAGTGGTGCTAAAGTTCACCTAGGTACCCAAATATTTCTGAAAATATCCTAAAAATTGAGAAGAAAATTGCACACCTCGGTCAGATTTAATAGACACCAGAGCCCTATGCAATTAGACTAACTCTTTAATGTATAACTTTGCATAATATTCTCCCGAATAGGTAGTTCTCATCGGCAAAAAATGAGCAGGCTTGGTATTCTATCAACGATAACTCATATGGAATCGTACTAGTTTTAGGAACATGAAAGACTATTAACAAAGTCTACGCTGATTATCTCCCATTTCCACAAGGGCAAAACTATGCCTTGGGAGGTACCACCCGGCCTCAAGTTCTTAACCTTAGCTTTTTTGCAATTTAAACACTTCGCTATAAAGTTAGCAACATCCCTCTTCATGTTGTTCCACCAATAAACTTTTTTTAGGTCGTGAAACATTTTAATGGAATCGGGGTGTACAACATATCTGGAAGTATGAGCTTTATTCAAAATCCTTTCTCGTAATTCATCTTTATTCGGCACACACAATCAACCCTGGTATCTCAAAATTCTATCTCCTCCAATTTCAAATGCCATAACCTTTTGTTGGCTAACATCTTTCTAGATCTACTTCAATATGGGGTAATTAACATATTTTTCCTTAACTTCAGCACATCAGGATGATTTAGTCATCTCTTGAATGAACAACCCTCCATCCTCAAAGTCAAAGAGTCAGAATTCAAAATTAGAAAGTTGATGAATATCTCTAACAAGACTCTTTTTTACTCCTCAACATGAGAAATACTACCCATGGATAACCTGCTAAGTGTATCATGTACAACATTATCTTTACCTGGATGATAGTGCATTCTTATATTGTAATCCTTCAGCAACTCAATCCACCAGCTCTGTATGAGGTTTAAATCATTGTGAGTGAACACATACTATAAGCTCTTAATCTCTTATGATTAGTAAAAATGTCTACATGCACTCCATACAGATAACGACACCAGATATTAAGTGCAAATACTACAACCAACAACTCTAAATCATGAGTGGGGTAAGTTTTTTGTGGACTTTAAGCTTCCAAAATGCATAAGACACCACTTTACCATCCTGCATAAGTACACAACTAAGTCCCACCTGGGATGTATCGTAATAAACAACAAATCCTTTGTACCCTCGAGAAGGGTCAAAACTAGAGCCATTGTCAATTGTTCCTTTAGTCTCTCAAAACTACTTTCACATGCTTTGGATCATAAGAAATTCACTTTATTTTGTGTGAAACTGGTAAATAGAGAAGCTATAGATGAAAAACTTTCCACAAACTACTATTAA
The DNA here is from genome assembly GCA_030864225.1 of Capsicum baccatum var. pendulum. Classification (NCBI taxonomy): domain Eukaryota; kingdom Viridiplantae; phylum Streptophyta; class Magnoliopsida; order Solanales; family Solanaceae; genus Capsicum; species Capsicum baccatum. Next base: position 252,751,712 of record CM061558.1, read on the forward strand.
TATCTCACCAACCGAAGAAGCTTTGAATGCCGGTTGGAATAGTAGGTCTTGGCCATTTCTTTACTGCTTTAATCTTTTGGGGATCAACCTTAAATTCCTTAGTAGAAACAATATGCCATTGAAAAACTATTGCACTGTGCCAGTATTCACACTTAGAGAATTTAGCATACAACTCATGGTCCTTAAGAGTCAGAAGGATGGCTCAGAGGTGATTGGCATTGTCCTCCTCACTCTTGGAGTAAATCATAATATCATCAATGAAAAATATGACAAATAGATTTAGGAACTTTTGAAATACCCTATTTATAAGGTCAATAAATGCTTCAAGTGTATTAGTCAATCCAAAGAACATGACAAGAAATTTATAATGACCATATCAGATTCAAAAAGGTAATTTAGAAATGTCATCCTACCTAACCATCAAATGATGATAACCGAAATGAAGGTCTATCTTAGAGAAATACCTAACACCCTAAAGTTGGTGGAAAAGATCATCATATCCGGGGAGAGGGTACTTATTATTGATCGTGATCTTATTTAGCAGATGGTAATCTATACATATATGAAGTGAACCGTACTTCTTATGCACGAAGTGTATGGTACCACCTCATGAGGAGACACTAGGATGGTTGAAACTCTTATCAAAAAGGTCTTTTAACTGACCCTTCAATTCTTTTAGTACCAATGGAGCCATTTTGTATGGAGGAATGGATATGGGTTGAGTATCAAGCAACAGGTCAATATAAAATCTATCTCCCTATCTAGGGATATCCAGGACATTATGAGAAAAGAATTCTCAAAATTCATTAACCACTGGGACCAATTGAAAAGAAGATTGTCACTGCTAGAATCTTTGACCCGAATGAGATTGTACAAATAACCTTTGATATGAGATATGAAATAAAATATGAACTCCCTCTAGGTGAAAGAGAATACCCTTCCCACTCTATAACTAGATGATTAGGGAAACAGAAGGTGACTTTTCTAGTTCTACAATCTAATGTGACTTAACATGAATGGAGCCAATCCATCCATAAGATTGCAACAAAGTCCACCATATCAAGATTTATGAGGTCTACTATAGTATCCCGATTAAAAATAGACACCACACAATTCTTATAAGCTAATATAGAAATGATAGTCACCAACATAAGTAGAGAAAGAGAAAGGTTTAGAAATATTTTTAGGTTTAAAACAAAAACTCACGGACACATAAGGAGTTACATAAGACCCAAGGCCAAGTAGCATATAAAAATTTTGAGAGAAGATCTGTAAAATACCCATAACAACATCTGGTGATGCCTCTGAGTCCTGGTGAGTTGATAATGAATTCAACTAGTTACAACCTATGCCTGCTCCGATAGTATTTCCCTTAGCAGCTGGGGAAGATAATGTAGTAGTTGGGGCCTTACTGCCCTCAAATGTCCCCCTTCCTATAGGGTAATCTCTCTAGAAATGGCCAGGCAAACCGCAAGTAAAACACAAATAACTACCACAATGACACTTTCCTGGGTGATTCTTCCCACAAAAAATACATCATGGGTATGGCTTAAAGGGTTGAGTCACACTACTATGATATTAAGTACCATAAATTATTGACCCGCTGATAGGTTAAAATTATTGATTAGTTAAAGGTCTGGGTGCCGGTGTGCTAGCTATTGACTGAGTATTGACCCAAAATTTCATCTTAGACCATTTCTTGTTCCATTGACCATCCTGTTGCTGACTAGCATCCTGATCTGCCGACCTAGATTTGTTAGCATGCCTCTTTTTATCCTTTATCTACTTTTTCTTCTTCTTCCACACCTGCTACATATACACTACTAACCTGGAGATACCCATATCATTATTCGGTGTGTCCCCCTTACATTATAACACCAAATTATTGAAAAGACTAGATATTAACTTTCTCATGTGAGACCTCATATTGGAACCCAACCTTAGGGCATAGCGGACAGCTAGGTGAATTTCAATACATGTTCCTTGACGCCCATCTTTCACTACTTTAGATTAATAAATTCCTCAGCCTTAGCCTCCCTTAATTCATGAGGAATGAAATGGTCTAGAAAAATATTTGAAAACTCCTCCCATACTATAGGTTCAGCATCCTCACCTTTCAATTCTTCTCACTTATCATACCACTTGTAAGCCACCTCTCTCAACTAATAGGAAGCAAACTCTACTCTCACTATATCACTAGCATGCATGACCCTAAATATTTTCTCCATATCATCAAAAAAATCTTGATGATCCTTCTCAAGAATTCACTAATCCAAGTAATTTCAGAAGAACTAGTGACAGAGCTCATATTTCCAGACCGACAAGATTGTGATGAAATAAGATGAGTAAGTATTTGGATAGACGGACAGAACTCAGGATTTAAGACCTCTCTCTACGGAGACTACGTACGGTTCATACCAACCTGAGGAACTTAGGGAGGGATAGTAGGGACTGGTGGGACTCTTGGAGGAGAAGTGAATTTTAGAGTATGGGCTGTAAATAGGTCCATATCCTATGAGAAGGGACAATCTTTTCTGCATTTATCCTAATGGGAACAGAGGGTCTGGTTGAGGTATTCTGACTATTAGTTCATTGTGGAAGCATATGTGAATGAAGAAAGTCAGAAGTTAAAACTAGACTCAACAACACGAACTAAAACATGAACAAAGGGAAACATTCCTAAATTCTTCATAACCTCCGTCATATAAATGTGGTGTGATACACACTTATAAGAAGGACTCTACTCGATATGGTTTCATAGAAACCCTGGAACCCAGAACTTGTCTTTGATACCAAGCTTGTCACAACCCGAGTTGAGGCCCTAGCCGCAATAGGCATCCTAAACCACAAGGTCCTGAGATACCCCTTATCATACAACCATAAGAATAATTCATATATATGAAACGTAAGGTAAACTTAAAAAGGGAAAAGTCTCATAATTAAATTTAATACATATTGTCATACTAAGACATAAAACTTAATCTAGTCTATGAATCCTCAACTGAATACTAGTCTGTCTATACCAGGACAAGGCCCCTGGGTTAATCATGAAACTGAAAGAAATTAACACTTGAAGAAATGCCTTTCGAAGTATGGAAGGATCACCAGCGCTGATTTTCTAAAAGAGGTCTACTGCTGCACTATACTATGAGACTGTGCGTTATAACCTACATTAAGAGACAATATAGCCATACGAGGACGGTCAATACTTGGAATGTATTGGTATGCAGAACAATCCAAGAGTAACATATATTTCATATCAAATAATTGAGAGCCTTTGGAAAGCAATTTAACATAGTAGAAATCAAAAACACATGGGCATATTAAAAAGCTTCAATCAATCTCGTAAAACATAGAATCAACTCTTTTCTTTAATTCTAAGCTAGGTGGCATCCCTGACCTTTCTACTACTCAGGAGTTTTTTAGGTCTGAATTTAACTCGTCGGCCAAGCCTCCGATTTGAGTTTGCCAAAAGGATTGGAGTCCTACATACTAGGTTGGGGCAAGTATACATTGGCGATCCGTATATCAGTACTAAGCTAATTTTTTTTGTGTTGGTAAAACACGGTTTCAGGCTGTAAGATTTTCAACTCAGGTCTTCTCGGTTAACCATCAAACTCTCTTAAAGCCCATTTCTAACATCTTAAAATAATTGTTCATGCTTATATAATTTCATCTCTTAATCTATTAAGGGGATTTCATAACAAGATATCATCACACCTAGATTTGCAAGTCGTATGATATCATATCATATCGTATCGATAGCCCATTTATTCAAAAACATAAAACTGAACACCAAGATAATTTAAATATCACAAAATAGTTCTATTTTGAAAAGGACATACAAGTTTAGGCAACACAATTTTCTTTCTAGACATAAATCTTAGGTGGTCATTCATTTCATAAATCATACAAGTTCATGAGAAAATAAGAGTATTTTGACACACAAAGATTCTCTATAAAAATCATGTGAACAATCAATCCATAATGTGATAAAAGAAGCTATCGAACGTAAATCTTTTTAGTAATTTGAGAACCACAACAATTGTTAAATGCATAATTCTTATCATCAAAATGGGGTTAACATTTTAACCACATCAATTACTTTAAAACCCATAATGTAAACATATGTAAATTTCCAATTTTATAGAAAACCCCAGAGAAACTACATAATTTTATCATAACAAGGGGGTTTTATAATCATTTTTTCCAATTATTTTCATAGTCCATAATTTAGCATATAAAGTTTATCAAAATAGTATACTTATGCCCATGAGTGTTAGGATAGTTATGAATACCTTGTTGTGGCAAGAATTTAGTGTATTTGACCTTATGGACTTGGGAACCATGAACGCTAGGTAGTTTCTCTTCTATTTTACTCTTAGAATGAGAACAATGTGAATTTCAAAGTGAAAAATCATTTGTAAGTCCCTATACATGTACATAAAGGATTCGAAATGACTTAAGGGGGAAAAAAGACGTAAAGCCCTTAAAATTTCTAAAAAATCATATTGAAAAAGGGGAGGAATGCGATGTGACTCCCATTGCGTGAGGTTATCCTTGCAGTGTGATACACCCAAATTACACCTCTTTTACGAGACAGTAATTGTCAAATATATAACCTAAATAGGTTGGGATCAAATTCCATAGGGAATACTGTGTTCACTAAGTATTGTGGTTGTTACTAGACTATTAATCAAAGGTTTTGAATTAAAGGGGGTTTAGGCTTGTGAATTTTATCTCATTATTTGTAACAAAAAGTGTTCTAGATAGTGATTCTTATTGAAAATAGTAATTCAATGAGAATAGACAAAATAGAGTTATAGTTACCAAGATGTTCAAGAAGCTACGGTTGTGAATTATTTTGAATTTCTGAATAATCACTTCGATTTCAACAGTTATTGAATCCCATATTTTACCCATTTGTTTCTCAACATAAATAAGTAAATTATCCTTCAATTCTCTCAAACATAAAGAATACATTAATTTAGTTAATTATTCTCTTATGTTTGTTGATACTGTCAAGGAATCATGCCTTAACCCAAAGGTTAAAGCCCTTAGATCCCATGTAAACCTTTACTTTTCCCAACAAACACTTTTATATTCTAACAAGTGATGTTGTTGGGCTCACCCTTCAAGTTAGCAACCAAGAAAGGTCATTATTATGAAAAAGGGTTTATACAACTTTAGTTAATTATGGAAATCAAATGTTTTCACAATCTCAATCAACTTTTCACATCCAGGATCCCATAACCCTAGTTATGGGAGCTTAGCCACACATTTCCATAGAAGAAGAAGACAAAGTCATTATGTTTCTCATAAAGAAGTTCAGAAATTACTTACAAAATTCATAAGATTTATTCTTAAATCTTCAAAAGAGAATAAGGCTAAAATGTTTAGATCCACAATTCTAGCTTTTTCTCAGAGAATACTACGTACAATAATTTTCAGAGTTGGAAAAATGGTAAAAGTTACCTAATCAAACAATAACTAGATATTTATATGCTCCCAGGTGCAGAGGATTTAAAATTAAAACATAGAAAAACCGCCTCTAAGTTGATGGTCTAACTGTTGGCCCGTCGCTTGTACCTTCGCTAAATGTCCTAGGATGTCAAGTTCTATTAAGGGCTGACGGTTATATTGGCAGACCATCCCTGGACTCATGGTCTATTGCAGAGGCCGTTGTTGGGTCCTCTGGAATCCTGAGTTCTGTTTAATCCTAACGGCCAAGTTGGCGGTCCATCAAAAGGTTGACGGTCCGCCACTTGGACCATCACATGAGTTCTCTACTTGGAGCATTCTGTTTAGCTCTACGGCCACCCTGGCGATCTGTCGCATGGCTGAAGATCCTCCAATTTGACCATCAGTTCCCTTTTTATGGTATTTTCCATGTTTCTTTTCCCGCTAACTCCTTAATCTTAAAACACTAAAATTCAGTATTAAATGCAACAATAGTTGCTTGAAAACATACAATTATCTCTTGAAAAGATGTGAAATGTTCCGTCAAAAGCCGAAATATCAACACCCTAAACATAAGACAATTGCTTGTCCTTAAGAAGCTCAGCACCAAATTGCATACAGGAATAACACAATGATAGGCAATCGACTATTGAATCAAATTCTACACAACTATTTACTTGTCATCTCACTCATATGGGCTCAACACATCAGGATCTATAACAAACATTGATTATAATTTAGCACACATAAACATAGATATCATATCCCATAGAGATCAGTAAACTAAGTGTAACTCAAGTTTCCCTCACAGTCAATAAAATCCAAAACTCATTATAGTTTATGGATATAAATCAAAAATCTCACGCTCATCAAAGAAGTTACAAACATAGTGTACATACCCATAGGCTTGCCCTTATCATCTAACGCTCTGTCGTAGTTGATTTTCCAAGATCAAGCTGGTCTTTTCTAGGGTTGTAATGAGTCTTCAGGATAGGTAAGGAAGGATTTTGGGAAAACTGACTCAACATTATGATTTAACTCTCGTTGCCCTTGAATTCTACCCACCAAGGCCACTGCCTTATTAGCTCGCTTACCATTCTCTCATTTATTCACACTTTCCCATAATACCCTTTTTTTCTTTTGTCTTTATATATATATATACATACAAGTATTAGCCAGTCTTAACTAATGTTGATTCAGTCAGTCAAGGTGCACAATGTCTTGAATACCCCAGTGCCAAATACCTTAAACTAAGCTCTAAACCAACTTTCTGTTAGATAGCTAATAGCTTGAAAATATCCAGCCTCAACTTAGATATTTTGCCTAAGTTTAGGTACACAATATCCAATATTGTACTAGGTCCAGAGTTAGATGTTAAAAACCTAAAGAGAGTTAATTAGGTTTATTGATGATGAAGAAAAACTAATATAAACTCAAAGAAGGGTTTAAGAAATGTAAAAATCTTTTTGGTGGGGTTAATTATTTTTGCTAAGTGGACTGAAAGTACAAGGAGTCCTGCTATGACTTCTTATTTCATCAACTACAAAACAACATCAATGAACCAGGCAAGTTCTAGGTACTACACTATCAAGAACTAACAGAAATACTAGCACACACAAGCAACTAGGTCAAACCTATTCTAGAACTCTTAAGATTTCCATCATATTTCATGCATATATTACATGTTAAATGCCAATTACAGATGCACTAAAGGTTGATCACATATGCTAAAAGATAGGAGTAAACAGTCATACAAACATATTCATAGCCTTATGCCAACACCATTCATCATCCATATACATAACAAGATGCTAAAATAAAACACTTTTATATATAAACATTAATAAACAGATATTTACATCACAACCTAAGAAATGAAATTGCAATCCTAGACTTACCAACTCTACTAGATAGCACACGGGAGGACAAGAACATTGACAACAAAAAAACCTGGGGTATAAGTACATCCACCCCCACATAAAACACATACTTTATCCTCAATTCATTGAATTAATGTATAGAGTAGGGGAATACTTGTAATTTCTTTTATTCATCTATGGAATCTGTGAAATATGGTAAGGCTCCAGAATCCTCACCTTCTACAACATTGACCCCTATGGTAGTAGGGGTACTCATAATCTCATCCTCTAAAATCAAAGGTATCATATCCCAAGTTAGGTCTGAACCATGCCCCCTTGCTGGGGTAGAACTACTAGAAATTCCTACAGCTTTATTTGTTGTCCTCTTCTGTCTTCTCTCTTCGTCTCTCCTCGATCTTTTTGTGTCTTTACTTATATCATACTTTTCTCTCTCTTCAGGTTTTATTATTTCTCTATTTCTTCTTTTCACAACTTTTCTTTCAGCACTTTTATTAACTTGTTTTTTGCCTTTGTCTTTTAGTGGATTTCCTATCAAATCAATAATTCATTTATCGTCATCACTTATCACTAGGGCTGGGTCAAAAATGAGCTATTGAGACTAACTTCTCTTCAATTCTTCTATGTCATCCTGTGCTTGTTTAATCTCCACTATGAACTTGGTAAGATCTAGAATGCCCATTTTATCCAACCTCTTGTTAATACATTCCTATATGTGATCCATTCTCATTTGAATGTTTTGGAATGGACGGATTGCTTCTGCCATACTTTGATCGACAAAAGGATTGAATTGTGAAGCCCATGTGTCCAGTTGTTTTTGAAATTTCTTTTGTAAATTTACCGGCTTGGAAAAATTCTCCTGTGTTAACCTATATTTTGGATAATATATCCCACCCATTAGTGGTGGCACATTATCAGGCATCACATAAGTGGTGATAGGCAATGACATACCTGTGGGGATTTTTGAAGTATCTGGAGCTGGTGCTGACTTAGGCTAAATCCTGCCTATATGTCGCTCAAACTTTATTATCAACACCTCGGATCAAAGGCACATTCTCCTACCTATATAACTCCATGATCAAATACGGGAATTGTAGGGCACTTGCCACCTTATGTGCCTTCACAAATATTTCATCCGCAATTATCTGGCAAAAATTAATATTCAACCCTATAATTAAACTAGCCACTAGTATAGCCCAGTGACTATCCAAATTTACATTCCCTCCTTTATGCATCAACCTCAGTCTAACAATGGCCCACCAGAACTTAGCTTAAAAGCTAAGGAAAGACTTAGCAATGTGCTCACGTGGGTTTGCTGCCCAAGAGGGGTTACCATCATCAGTAAGTAACCCAGCCAACCAAGGTCTCAGAGTAGATGTAGATATTGCACGAAACTCATGATCAGGAACACCAGGTAGAGCTTCATAGTCAGGCCCAAACAGCATTCTGTTGATTGTTTGAGCCGATATATCAATGTTAACTCCTCAGACTAGGACTGACTTCCTATTGGGAAAATCTGAGATCTTCGGGCCCTTTAGACAATCATTTTCTGCCAACACTAAATAATTAGCAAATAACTCCCTTACCAAATTTGGATGATATGATCTGGTAGGCTTGCTTATCCAGGCTAAAGTATACTCATTGAAATGACTCTCCAGCTCGGGATATTCATGCAACACCGTTGTTACTATCTAGTACTCCTCAGTGAATGGCCTTTTGGTCGGCCCGCTTGCTGTCGGTTCCAACCCGTCAAGGAATATATCCTTTGACCTATAGATTTTCCATCTAAGTGATTCCCTCAATTGAGGGTCCTTCCTCTTAGTTATATTTTCCTCCTTAGTATCCATCTCGACAGGACTAGTTTCTTCCTCAACATGGTTAAGGTTAGTTGTACTGGCCACTTCCTCGTTAGGGCTTGAACTAGTACTGCTGGTGCTGCTCTCACTCTCCTCTTTAGAGTGGGAGTATGTAGGGATTTCCCAATCTCTTTTCCAAGTGTTGAAGGATGGTGCCACCTCACTACTAGAAAGTTTGGATCTTCTTTTTGTATTACCACCACCACTAATCAAATCGATTTTACATGCCATAATGCCTGAAAAAGGTACAAGCAATTAGTTGGTAGGTCAAACAGATTGAAAATAGTTGAAAATATGGCTTGATAATCATCTTAAAGGTCCGTCGATGTTGTGATGGTCCATCGGACTGACCGTCAACCTTAACCAGTAAGTGTTAATTTGTCAGAGTCTTGTGACAGTCAAACTAGTAGTCCGTCATGTTACTGATGGTCCGCCAAGTGGTCCGTTGCATCTTATACAGTGAGTAACATTCTTGGGTGTTTTGAGATGGTCCACCCGGATGTCCATCATAAGTTTGATGGTCTGCCAAGGTAGTCATCGCAACCCCTTCTTTAGTTTTAGATTTCACTTTGACATTTTGTTGAACTCCTGGTGCTCAATCTCTATTTTTAGCATAATAATGACACCTATTTCGTATTTAAGAGAAAACTTTTCTACTTCAAACACATGGGTTACTCAGACTTCACCCAGAATAGAGTATATTCGAGTTTGACAATCAAAAACATAATCAGCAAGAAAAACAACAAAAACAAAATGCAATTCCTTCTAAAGCATTTAAATCGTCTTGTAATTGAATTCATTATTAAAACTAGAATTTGATAGAGTTTCGATCATACCTTAATTTTTGAATATTCTTCACTAATCAATTTTTCAGAACTTCACCCCATACAATAACTAAAAAATTGCTTTTAGAGAGAACTCATATGTTTTGAAATGGGAGGGAGAGAAAGATGGATTTGTTTAAATAGAAGAGAAAAAGAATGAGAGTCCTAAAAGGAAATAACTAGCTTTAAATTATTTGAATTAAGAGGGAGTTAAATAGTTGTAGAATTTAAAATGGTTGCAACATACGTAACCACTTGCTCTTACTGGTTAAAAACATTTGGGTCAGTTTCATATGATATAAATAACATTTCATAGTAGCCCGACCCGACCGGTACTTGGGATTTTATCGATGGTTTACTTGACGGTCTTTCAGGTGTTCGACGGTCCATATGGTTAGCCGTCGCAACTTACCAAAGTCCAAGAAACCATGCTTTGTTGTGATGTCTTATTCGATGGTCCGTCAGTGATGAGACGGTCCATCAACTTCCCTGTCAGTGTATTCTAGTGAGTTTGAATTTCAGCATCTAGTTGATGGAGGGAGTGATGGCCGATCGGATTAGTAACGGTCTACCAACTTGTCCGTCAAGCCCTATCCAGAATGGAATATTATTATCACGTCTTTGATGGTCCTAGTGACGGTCCGTCGAGATCTTGATGGTTCATCGATTTTCCTATGAACTCCTTTTCAACTGTAAAAATCCTTTCTTTGTTTATTTTCAGTCTTGCGCACTTTACAAACTCAACAGATTGCACAAAAATAACAAATAAACTCTAACTATGATTACAACAACACTTTGTGGGTTGCCTCCTACTACCGCCTGATTTAATATCATGGCATAACTCAATGATCTCGATTACTCAGACTATATTAAGATAGATAGTATCTATTCACTTTATCGAGTCCATTGGACCGATATACAACTTTACTCGTTGCCCGTTAAACTTGAAGATACTTCTGTCCCCATTCACAAGTTCAACTACTCCAGATGAGTAGACTTGGTTAACTTTGAATGGGCCAGACCACTTTGATTTAAGTTTACCTGGAAAAAGCTTCAATCTAGAGTTGAAGAGGAATAACCAATAAGCGTTCTGAAAGTCTTGCTTTGCAATCCTCCGATCATGGTACCTCTTCATCTTCTCCTTGTATAGGTCTGCTCTTTTGTATGCACCGAGATGGAACTCATCCATCTTATTAACCAGTCCCAATCTCAACTCCTTTTCCTCATTCCAATACAAGTTGAACCTCCTAAGTGCCCACAATACCTTATGCTACGATTCAATTGGCAAGTGACATGCCTTGCCATAAACTAATTGATACGGTGACATACCTATAGGTGTCTTTAAAGTTGTTCTATATGCCCATAAGTCATCATCAAGTTTTCTAAACCAATCTTGTCTGCTTGCATTCACTATTTTAGCAAGAATAGCTTTGATCTCTCTATTCGAAATCTCTACTTTCCCACTAGTTTGTGGATGGTATGGAGTTTCTACCTTGTGTTTATTCATACCATACTTTGCCAATGTAGCCCGGAACACTCGATTGCAAAAATGTGACCCTCCGTCACTTATGATGGTGTGTGGCACCCTAAAATGAGAGAATATGTTTCTTTTAGGAAATGCAACAATTTTTTTCCCTTCATTATCGGCCAAGGCATTAGCCTCAACCCATTTAGATACATAATCAATGATGACCAGATTGTATTTCATCCCATATGAGCTCACGAAGGGCCCCTTGAAGTTGATTCCCAGACGTCAAACAACTCTACTTTGATTATTTTTGTCAAGGGCATCTCATGGTGTTTGAGACTGACCCTTATCATAGCCATTGGTTACATATCCGCACAAACTCATAAGCGTCTTTGAATAAGGTTAGCCAATAGTAGCCACTCTACAATAATTTCCTAGCAGTTTGGTCACCTGTATGGTGACGTCCAATCGGAGAGGAATGACAAGCTTCCAAAATGTTGAAAATGTCTACTTTTGGGACACACCTCCTTCTAATATTATATGCACAATGCCAAAAAAATTATGACTCATCCTAAAAGTAATGTGTCACATCATGAAGGAACTTCTTTCTTTGGTGAAAAGAAAGGTACTCTAGATTAACCTCGATCACTACATAGTTTTCAAAGTCTGTATACCATGGCACTCTTTCTAATAAACCAGCCGAGACTTTCTCATCTAGAAATACATCATAAATTTCTTGCTCATCCTCAAATGCTTGACCTTCTTCCAGTCTAGACAAGTGGACTGTAACTTGATTATCGCATCCCTTTCTATATTTGAATTTGAAGTTAAATTCTTCGAGGAGAAATACCCATATGAGTAATCTCGGATTTTTGTCCTTCTTGGCCATCAAATATCTCAAGGAGGTGTGGTCTATGTGAACCACCACCTTGGTTCCCAATAGGTAATTCCGAAACTTCTCAAAGGCATAAACAACTAGAAAACGTTCCTCTTTAGTAATAGTGTAGTTCTTTTGATCTCCATTTAAGCCCTTTCTTGCATAATAAATTAGATGAAATATCTTATCCATTATCTGACCAAGCACAGCCCTAAGTGACACTCAGCTTGCATCGTACATAGTCTCAAACAACTATGGTCAATCTGGAGCAACAATAATAGGAGCATTAACCAATTTACATTTAAGGAATTCAAAAGCCTTCAAGCACTCATCATCAAATAAAAACATGGTTTCCTACTCCAAAAGTTTGCAAAGTGGGTTTGCAATTTTAGAGAAGTCTTTTATGAATCTTTAATAGAAGCATGCATGACCAAGGTAACTATCCACTCCCTTTAATGAAATGAGAGGTGGTAGCTTATCAATAACCTCAACCTTAGCTCGATCGACCTCAATCCCTGTGGCCAAGATTTTGTGACCAAGGACAATGCCCTTCTTCACCATAAAGTGGCATTTCTCCCAATTAAGCACAAGATTAAACTCCTCGCACAACTGCAAAGCTATACTCAAACTCACAAAACAAAACTCAAATAAATCACCTACTACTGAGAAGTCATTCATAAACACCTCCAAGGTTTTTTCAACCATATTAAAAAAGCTAGACATCATGCATCGTTGGAAGGTAGCGGGTGGATTACACAGACCAAACTACATCCGTATGTTGGCAAAATTCCTATATGGGCAACTGAATATCATCTTTTCCTGATCCTATGAGGCTATATAAATTTGGTTATAGACTGAATACCTATCTATGAAATAATACCAATATCAACCCACCAACTGATCAAGCATTTGATCCATAAAAGGCATTGGGAAGTAGTCCTTCAAAGTCCACGAGTTAAGCTTGTGATAATCCATACAAACACTCCACCCAGTCATAGACCTGAGCAAAATCAACTTTTTTTTCTCATTCGATACAACAGTCATGCCCCCTTTCTTAGGCACGCATTGGATAGGGCTTACCCACTTGCTATTAGAAATAGGATATACAACTCCTGATTCAAGCTGTTTAATGTTCTCTTTCTTAACCATCTCTTGCATAGGTGGGTTAAGATAGCGTTGGTCCTCAATGGTTAGTGTACAATCTTCCTCAAGCAAGATTCTGTGAGTGCAAATACCCAGAGAAATACCAATAATATTTCTAATAGTCCAGCCTATCACCCTTTTGTACCTCCGAAGCATAGATATAAGTGCTTTCATTTGTTTCTCATTTAGATCTGCTGCAATAATCATGGGCAAAGTGTTTCCACTTCCTAAAACACATACCGTAGTTGGCCTAGTAATTCCTTCAACTCCAACATCGGTGTCTCTTTAATAAATGGCTTTATCGATGGTGCTGGGCAATTTTTAAGATCTAGGTCCAGCATCTTGGTAGCATAATAATATGATCCCATCCCAGTCAAAGTACAAACAGTCTCCCGATACTCTTGTATGCCTTCGCTATTGAAATTCATCAAGACAACAGCCAAAGGCTCGACAACAAATTTTGCCTCTATCAGCACTTCCTGCTCATCCTCATAATGAACATAAACAATAGAGAACACACTTATTTCCTTGTGTTGCTTCATACATTAACACACATCAAATTGAACTACTTCATCATTAAGCCTGAACAAGAGGTTATTATCTTTCAAATCAATAAGTATGCTTCAAGTTGCAAGGAAAGGTTGACCCAAGATTATGGGAACCTCAAAATCCACCTTACAATCCAGAATAACAAAATCTGCAGGAAATATGATGCTAGACACCTTCACTAACACATCATACAAAATACCCACTGGTGACCTGTCCACCATCACTAGTCGCATGTTTATGGGTGTAGGATCCCCCAAACCAAACTTCTTATAAATGGCGAGCGGCATCATGTTGATACTTGCTTCCAAGTCACATAAAGGTTTGGCAAAATCAAGAGACCCAATAGTACAAGGAATGGTAAACGTTCTTGAGTCTACTTTCTTTTGCACCAGAGACCTTGTTGAAATGGTGCGACAATAGTAAACATTATCCACCGGCTCATAGCTTACAATTCTATTCTTTCTCACAAGGTCTTTCATAAACTTAGCATATCCAGGCACCTGCTCTAGCTCCTACACTAAACGCATATTCACTGTCAGCTATTTCAGCATCATTATGAATTTTCTTAACTTGGTATCATCATCTTTCTTTTTTAGTCTATGAGGGAAGGGAGGCGGTGGTTTTGGTAGAGTGGTAACCACTGCATCCTTCTCCTTCTCTTTTTCTTTTTCTAATTCATCAACCTTCTGATAGTTAGAAGGATTTTTTCTACCATCCAGTTGCTCAGACTCTACTGGACCACTTCATTCATTTTTGACATCCTCATCAATCACATGATCAATTAAAGTTTTAACCATAGATGGGCCCGATAATACCTTACCACTTTGAGTGGTAACTGGCACGCAAGATCCATTATTCTGAGGGTTCTATGCTATATTACTTGGTAAAGTGCTGCTCTTTCTCTAATTCAGTGCTGCCAAGAGTTGACTCATTTGCTACTCCAACTGCTTAATAGAAGTTGAGTGTGAATTTACTAGCTAGCTCATAGAAGATAAGTCACACTTCATTGTATTCACCCAAGCATTAGTAGCCTCAACTCTCTTTAATAGTTTGTCCATTATGTCCTCCATGGACATCTTGCTTGGACTGGTAACTGCATTGTCTCTTCTTCCAGGAGGTATATATAGTCCACTCATGTCATTTTTATTCTTCCAACTCCCTTAATTTCTATCATTATAACCAGCTTTGTCATAATAGTTCTGACCTTAATTCCCTTTGTTATTGCCTCGAAAACCCCTGATTATTTATATAGTTTGCCTCCTCCTCAAAATCAGAATCAGCTCTGCCTTGTGACCTAATAGCTTTTATGTTCTTAGTCTTACCGTACTATAAGTGTTTAGTAAGCAGATCTATCTATATTTTCATGTGTACCACATCCTGATCATGCTCCTTCTCTTTTCAATGTTGCTCTGCCAACATACCACTAGACATAGTACGGCCTGCTACTACTGAATCCCTGGTATGCCAAGCTCTAATTGTATTAGTCAACCACTCTAACATATCTACAGCCTAATTAAATGTAAGCTCTATGAACACTCCTCCTACTATATTGTCAACTGCCTGTTTGTTTATAGAATTCAGCGTTCTAGAGAAAGTCTATATTAAGTGCTCATCAGTTATCTTATGGTTGGACACTATGTTAACTTTTTCTTGAATCGCATCCAAGTCTCATACAGTGCCTCATTTGCTAATTGTCTGAAATTGTTAATTTCATACCTCAATTGTAACATCCTGAAGGGTGAAAAAAACCTTTCATGGAAAGCTCTTTTCAATTTTCTCCAGTTTGATATGTAATTAGGTGTGAAATCATTCAACTACATTTTTGCCTCTCCAGACAGAGACAATGGGAATAATCGAAGATGAATTGCATTTTAACCTTCACCAGGGGTATCAAAGGACTTGTAAATGTTGATGAAATTCACCAAGCGGATGTTCGAATCATCTCCTGGAAGTCCTCAAAACAACCCCTTAAGATTGAGTAGCTGTATCATGGTATTGGTTATGTTGAAATTCACCCTAGGTTCTAGTGGTTCTAGGATAATAGCTTCACTAGCCTTATGTAATACCCTACAAAATCCTAAGCTTAATCCAGTCCTTTGGGTTTGTCAAGGGTTCCCAGACTTAGAATATCTTATCTAAGTACTTAAACTTAGTGTTATTTTAGCTTACGAAGGTTGGCAATCTTATTTTACGATCTTTACATTTATCAAATATTGATGTTTAGGTTGATTCCTGATCAGGGAGGTCCATAGGTGTTCGCGGATGAGTTTCAAATATTTTTAGACCTCCTTTGAAACACGTTTGAGTGCCCAAAATAGTGGTTTGATAGGATTTTGGTGCGTCGCATTGATCATCGCATCGATGGATGATTTTCCCAAGCTTTAGTGCAAATTCTAGTGAACCTCAACCCCAAAACACGAAATTAAACACCATATAGAGCAAATATAGTCATTCGTTCTCAAAATCCCTCAAGAACAAAAACCTAGAATCTTCAATTTTAAATCAAGGGCACAAGATTCCACCATAAACTTTCAAAAATTCTTCAACAAAGGTATATAAAGTGTTTATCCAAGGGTTCCTTCCACCCTTAGAGTCCAAGAATCTCTTTTGAACTTAAAGTAATTGATTTTATCATTTCTATGTTTAGAATTAATGTTTATCCATGATTGTTATTTGGATTAAGTTCCAAATGCATTATTATATATATATTTCATGTTAAATTGATCATTATGTATGTAGATTCATGTGAATATATGATAAACCCTTGAATTGTAAAATTAGAGTTGAATTATGATGCTCACTTGTTGTTCAATACTAGGTGCATATATTGTGCTCACCAAGTGCTTACTAAATTGTGCATGTGAACTATTAAGAGAATGAAATCATGTCAAGTTAGCTTATGTGCAAGTTATATTATGCAAGTGTTTGTCAAAAAGCCCCAATTAATGAATGATGATCCAGTACTTAGCTTATATGCTTCAAGTTGTGCCATGTCTCTTAATTTATGTTATCGATCCCTGAGGGAACTTGTACTCGACAATTTAGCTAATTACCTAGAGCCATGGTCAGTCATAGAACAGTATCAGTCATGGCACGATCAGTAGTACTCTCAGTCAGTTAAAGAACTCAGGAAAACTCATTAGAATCAGTATTAGTCCAGTCTAATTCAATATCCAATTTAGACATTAGTAAACTCATTAAGCTAATAGGATTCAGTAGTATTTTGTCAGTTAACAGAAATAAGTGAAATCAGTTAAGTCCAGCTAAATAGTAATCTCAATAACCATTCAGTACAGCCCAGTACAGACTAGAAATTAGTTCAGTGTCTATTCAATTAGGAGTTGGATTCAGCATCGAGTTAACCTACGGATGGAGGCATTTCTGTCAGCAAAGGGTATAACCCCTAGCAGTAGTCCCTATACTACAGAACCACATATCCAGTGTAGGCTGCGTTATCTTCCTACCATACATTTTGAGTGTTGATATTTCTTATTCGAGTAATCCCACCAACGAGGATTGACAAAAGAATTTCCTATCAGAGAAGGTTAACTCACAACTTGTCCTTACCCGTGGCATGGTATTGACACCCTTCCAACTTAGGTTACAGGTTGGACCCCAAACTATTTAGAGAGGGGAATTTCAGTTAGATGATTACCCCCCACAGTTTTAGTTCCAGTCTTAGTCTCATAATAGAACCCAGTTCAGTTCTATAGATTCTGGACTATCTGACATAGTCACTTAGCTCAGTACAGAACTCAGTATACCTCCACAGTATTTAAAAATGTCAGATATAGTTATTCAGATAATTAGCTATACAGTATTTGCAAAATCAAAAATTGGTTATCCGGATTAAGATTCAGTACTCAGTATTAGCACTATCTCAGTTACTGTGTATGTATTCATGGATGTACCCTCACTCAGCCATACTCTTGTTATTTAGTTATTATTATGCATGCATATGAACCCATGCATATCAGCCTACCTCAATGAACATACCAGTATATTCAGAGTACTGACGCATGCTTTTCTTTGTGCTTTGATATCTTATATCATAGGTTTAGATACACAGACTCCAAAGCACCATTAGTAGTACAGATTCTTAACTTTTGGAGTAGTGGTGACTCCTCATAGTTCCAGGACATGCTTATTATTTGTAGTACTAAAGTTTTATTTTCATAGATGGATTTAGATGGGGGCTTGTCCCATCAATTCCCTAATTCAGACAATTAGAGGCTTTTCAGACAAGAGTATTTTCAGATAGTTCAATTTTTAGTACTTATATTCTGTTTTGGTATTTTGATGCCTCATTTAGATTTATTTACAGATTTGAAACTTATGGCATATGTTTCATCCTATTTTTGCAATCATTACAGTATTTATTTCACAGTTATAGAAGCAGGTACTAGTCATGGGTTAGCTTGTGGTCCTTCAGGATTATGAGCACAGTGTAGTATTTGGGGTACAGACTCAAGGCGTTACAAACTTGGTATCAGATCCTAAGGTTCAACAATATCCTAGGAAGTCTAAAAGATGCATTTAGTAGAGTTTTGTGCATGGGTGTATTGTGAGCCACACATATTGACAGGAGGCTATGAGATGTTTTAAGAAAAGTTTCCCTTGTTTCGATATTCATGTCATGCAAGTGAGTATGATCTCTAGTTATATTCTCTTTATAATCCTAGCTTCTCTTCCATTTATAGAATATGCCTCTAAAGAGGACAGGGAAGAGGAATGGGAGACCAGTCAGCCCCTCAGCCCGTCTATCCAGATCCTTTGGGAGAGCATGTTTCCCAAGAGGACTTTAGAGCAGCATTCACCACCCAAGCTCATTCTTTGGGGTCCCAGAATGAATGCCCAGCAGGTATTTCGGCCAACTAATGGCCAATAGTGTTCCTACTAGAATTCGAGACTTTACCCGAATGAACCCTGTATCATTTACCAGGTCTAAGTAACATGAGAATCCTCAGGAATTTCTTAATCGGGTGCAGAAGGTTACAGATACCATAGGGTGAATACTGTTGAGAAAGTTGAGTTGGCCGCATATCAGTTAAAGGATGTGGCTCACTCATAGTTCAAATAGTGGAATGCAGAGAGGGGCACAGATGCAGGGCCCAAAAAATGGGAAGAGTTTGCAGATAGATAAGGCCAAGAATAAAGAGAAAGAGAGGGAGAATAAGAGAAAGAGAACATGTATTTTCAATTTTCCTCAGCCTAAGTTAGAGGGTAGGAATCGATCTCATTTTCATCTAAAATACTCAGTTCCAGCTATATCCTAAGCCAGTACTCTAGAGCTAAAATTTAGAGACACCAACAGATATAGAGCTTAGACCCTAAAACCTAGGCCAATGTTAGCAGTGACCAAACCAATCCCCTTTGCCAAAAGTTCATTAAAAAACACTAGGGTATCTGCCAGAAGTGTTTAGAATGTGGAAAGTTGGTCCACAAATTCAGACAGTGTCCTCAGATGGGTTCGTAGAGTCATCTAACCCATCTCCTAGCTCAGTCTAGTCTCTCAACTCAGCAGGGTGCCTCATCCAGTGCCACCAGTGCACAGCACCCAAACAGACTATATGCTCTTCAGTACCGACAAGATCAGGAAAGTTCTCTTGATGTGGTCACTGGTACATTACATGTTTTCCATTTGAATGTTTAAACTTTGCTAGATCCAGGAGCTTCTTTGTATTTTGCTACTCCATATTAAGCAGTTGATTTTGGAGTCAGTCCTAAAATTCTAGCAGAGCCCTTCCTAAATTCTACCTCAGTAGGTAAATCTATCATAGCTCGATGGGTATACAAGAATTGTTCGGTTATGATATCTCAGAAAGTTACTTCAGCAGATTTAGTTAAATTAGAGATGACTAATTTTGATGTCATTCTTGGTATGGATTGGCTTTATTCCTTCTATGCCTCATCGACTACAGAAACAGAATTTTCTAATTTCAGTTTCTAATTGAACTCGTCCTTGAGTGGAGGGGTAGTACTTCAGCACTTATGGGTCAATTTTTTTCTTACAATTGGACTGAAAAAATGGTAGCTAAGGGATGTTTCTACCATCTCATTCGAGTCCAGGACTCTAGTTCAAAAACCCCTACTCTTGAATTTGTATCAATAGAATGTGAATTCCCAGGTATGTTTCCCAACGATCTTCCAAGAGTTTCTTCCGAAAGAGAAATTGATTTCGAAATTGATCTCTTTCTAGCTACTCAGCCCATATCTATCCCACCATATAGAATGGCTTCGAAAAAACTCAAAGAAATAAAAGAGTTGTTAAAGGATCTCTTAGATAAAGGATTCATCAGACCTAGTGTGTCCCCATAGGGCACACCAGTGTTATTTATGCATAGAAAACACGGTTCCCTCAGAATATTTATAGATTATCGTCAGTTAAATAAATTTATGGTCAAGAACAAGTATCTACTCCCCACAATCAAAGACTTGTTTGACCAACTTCAGGGTTCTAATTATTTCTCTAAAATAGAACTTAGATCAACCTATCCTCATCTCAGAGCCAAGGAACGTGACAGCACAAAAATAGCTTTCAAAACTCAGTATGGCCACTTAGAATTTTTAGTCATGTTCTTTGGTCTTACCAATTCCCCAACAACTTTTATAGACTTGATGAACCATGTCTTCAAGAAGTACTTGGATATGTTCATCATAGTCTTCATAGATGACATTTTTGTTTACTCCCATAGTAAACACAATTATGCAGACCATCTCAGAAACCATCAGGTATTTGCCAAATTATGTAAGTGTGAATTTTGGCTAAGGTCGGTAGCTTTGCTTGGCCATATAATTTTCAATGATGGCATTAGAGTTGATCACCAAAAGACTAAAGTAGTAAGAAACTGGCCCCGGCCCATCTCTCTGTCAGATATCTGGAGTTTCTTAGGTTTGGCTAGCTATTACCAATGGTTCGCTAAGAGATTTTCATCTATTGCGTCCCTATGTCCAGATTGACTCAAAAGAAAATCAAATTCCAGTAGTCAAATTCTAGTGAAAAGAGTTTTCAGGAGTTGAAGACTCGACTTACTACTGCTCTAGTTTAGACCTTACTAGATGGTTCTAATGGTTTTGTTATGTATTGTGATGCTTCCAGCATCAGATTGGGTTATGATTTAATGTAGATAGGTAAGATCATAGCCTATGCCTTTACAAAGCTTAAGCCCCATGAGAAGAACTACCTTACTCATGATCTTGAGTTGGATGCTATAGTCTTTGCCTTAAAGATTTTGAGGAACTATTTGTATAGTATGTATATTGATGTGTTCAGTGTTCATAAGAGCCTTTAGTATATGTTATCTCAAAAAGACCTCAACCTCCATTAGAGAAGGTGGTTGTAATTGTTGAAAGACTATGACATGTGTGTTCTATATCATCCAGGTAAGCCTAATGTAGTGGCTGACACTCTCAGTAGAATGTCCATGGGTAGTGTTGCCCATGTTGAGAACAATAAGAAGAAGTTAGCCTAGGAAGTTCATCAACTAGCCCGAATAGGTGTTTGCTTAGTCAATTCAGCAGAAGGTAGTGTATGGGTGCAGAGTAGCTCAGAAGCATCCCTAGTTTCTGAAGTAAAGGAAAAGCAGTATCGGGATCACAGTCTAGTCCAGTTAAAGGAATCAATCAAAAATAAAAAATTAAAGGTTTTCTCCTAAGGGGGAGATTGTGTATTACGTTGTCAGGTTCATCTGTGTGTACCAGCTGTAGATGACTTGAGGATGCAAATTCTTACTTAGGCATATGGTGCACGTTGATCTATCATCTAGGTGCCATAAAGATATACCATAATTTGCGGGCTATCTATTGGTTGAGTGGGATGAAAAGAGACATTGAAGAGTTTATGGCTAAGTGCTCAACATATAGGCAGGTTAAGATTGATTATCAAAAGCCTAGTGGGTCTATGCAGGAGTTCAGCATTCCCATATGGAAATGGGAAGAAGTGAACATGGACTTTATGATGGGTTTGCCTCGTACTTATCATCAGCATGATTTACTTTGTGTAATTTTAGACAGGATGACCAAATCAACTTATTTCCTTCCAGTCCATACCTCCTATTCAGCCGAGGATTACACCAAACTCTATATCAGGGATTTGGTCAGATTGCATAGTGTTCCATTGTCCATTATGTCACGTAGAGGAACCCAGTTCACCTCTCATTTCTAGAAAACATTATAAACGGGCATTGATACCTGAGTTCACCATAGTATAACTTTTCATCCTCAGAAAGATGGTCAAGTAGAAAGGACTATTCAGACATTAGAGGATATATTGTAAGCATGTGTGATAGACTTTAAGGGTAATTTGGATAACCACTTGCCTTTGAATGAGTTCGTATATAATAATAGCTATAAGTCCATAATTCTGATGGCGCCATTTGAGGATCTTTATGGGAGGAGATGTACATCTCCCATAGGTTGGTTTGAAGTGGGTGAGGCCACAGTGGTAGGGCCTTATATGGTGTTTAATACCTTAGAGAAGGTCCAATTGATCAGGGAAAGGCTTAAGACAACTCAGATCCAATAGAAATCGTACTCAAATAAGCAAAAGAAGGATCTCAAGTTCGAGATTAGTGACTATGTATATCTAAAATATCTCCTATAAAAGGAGTGAAGCATTTGGACAAGAAAGGGAAACTCCGTCCCTGATATGTAAGTCCTTATCAAATTCTCAGCTATTTTGGAAAGGTAGCCGAAGATCTTGAGTTGCCTTCTAATCTTTCTTTAGTCCATCCAGTGTTTCATGTCTCCTTGATGAAGAAATGCATAGGTGACCCATCAACCGTAATCCCCATAGAGGGCATAGATGTAAGAACAACCTCTCTTACGAAGAGATCCCAATCTAATTCCTTAATTAAAATATTCGCAGACTAAGGAACAAAGAAGTCCCTCTAGTCAAAGTTCTATGGTTGAATCAGTCTGTGGAGGGAGCAACTTGGGTAGCAAAAGCATATATGTGAATCAAGTATCCTCACCTCTTCTCTACAAACTTAGATTCAGCTCAACAGTCTCATTCGAGGATGAATGTTCCTAAGTGGGAAATAATGTAAGACCCTACAAAATCCTAAGCTTAATTCGGTCCTTTAGGCTTGTCAAGGGATCCCAGACATAGAATATTTTATCTAAGTACTCAGACTTAGTATCATTTTATCCTATGAAGGAAAGAAATCTTATTTTGAGACCTTTACATCCATTAAATATTGATGCTTAGGTTGATTCATGATCAGGGAGGTCTATAGGTGTTCTCGAATAAGTTTTTGATTTTTAGATATCATTTGAAACACATTTGAGTGGCCAAAATAGTGGGTCGACACAATCTTTGCACGGTGCGTCGACCATCACATCGATGGATGATTTTCCACAGCTTCAGTTCAAATTTTAGTGAACCAATTCAAAGTTGGTGCAACGCATCGACCAGTGTATCGGTAACCCAATTTTCAGTCATTAAAAGACCACATTCTTTGGGGTATTTAGGTCTATGTCCCCCAACCCTCATCCCCTAAAACACGAAATTAAACATCCTATAGATCAAATATAGTCATTCTTTCTCAAAATCTCTTAAGAACAAAACCCTCGAATTTTCAATTTCAAATCAAGGGCACAAGATTCCACCATAAACTTTCAGAAATTCTTCAACAAATGTATGTGAAGTGTTTATCTAAAGGTTCCTTCCACACTTGGAGTCCAAGAATCTCTTTTTAACTTCAAGTAATTTATTTTATGATTTCCATGTTTGGAAATAAAATGTATCCATGATTGCTATTTGTATTAAGTTCCTAATTCATGATTATATATATATTTCATGTGAAATTGATCATTGTGCATGTAGATTCATGCGAATCCATGATAAAACCTTGAATTATGAAGTTAGAGTTGAATTTTGATGCTCACTTGTTGTTCAATACTAGGTGCATATATTGTGCTCACCAAGTGCTAAATTGTCCATGTGAACTATTAAGAGAATGAAATCATGTTAAGTTAGCTTATGTGCAAGTTATATTATGCAAGTGTTTGTCAAAATACCCTAATGAATGAATGAAAATCAAGTACTTAGCTTACATGATTCAAGTTGTGCCATGTCTCTTAATTTATGCTATCGAGTACTGGGGGTACTTGTACGCGATAATTTAGTTGATTGCCAAGAGTCGTGGTCAGTTAGAGAACAACATCATTTATGGCACAGTCAGTAGTACTCTCAGTCGGTTACAGTACTCAGGAAAACTTAGTAGAATAAGTATTAGTCCATCCTAATTCAGTATCCAGTTCAGACCTCAATAAACTTAGTCAGCTCACTGATAACGCTCAATCTACAACTCTCGTAGGAGTGTAAAGCGGTCGTAGTCAAATATAGAACCCAACTGGGTTGGGTATCGATCCCACAGGGAATAGCTTGGTCAACAAGTAAGCAACGATTACTAGACTTTTAGTGCAAGTCTCGTAAGTAGGGGGGATTGTAATGTGTAACCAAAATATTAAAGTAAAAACTGAAAATAGCAAAGTAAACAGAAAGAATAGTTATTAAGTTGTAAACAATGAGAATTGTTAAGTTGGAGTTATGTCCACCTTCTGAGTTATACGTCTCTATTGGCTATGAGTGTGTTGAATTCCGACATGCATGTGCTTATAGAGAATTGTATTCGATGGTAAATCCAGGCTTCTTTCGACCTATTCGAGGATTATTTCACTTTAACTTTTTCGAGCTTAAAGCGTGTCTAACGGTATGAATTCTCCAAGAGGTTAATCCAGTTACGGCACTAACTTTTTATTAGGGGATGGGACCCTACTACCTTGACATTATCTCTTTTCCAGACAGATAACCTTTCTTTCGAACAAGTTAAATGTTGTACTGGCGTATTCTTGTGTTTGCAACCACAAATAATTTAGGTTAAGACGAAGAGAATAATGATATAAGCAGCATACGTATCACGAACTTACAAACTCATAGTAATAGATAGTATCTCATTCGACTTCCATAACCCCAACAGAGAAGTTTAGTTACCCATGAGTGCGAAGGAAATCACAATTGACATTGTTATTATACCACAATAAGAATTTCGTGTAGCACAAGTGTGGTAGGCGTTAGGCGTGATTTCTTGCAAGTAACGTTTCTCTTGTTGCGGAAATTAAGAATTGAATAGATGAATAGAAGAAGAATAAAAAGTAGAATTAATGGAAGGGTTAGAAGAAGAGTTATAGAGTAATAGAATTAATGAGGAATGAATTAGAAGTAGAATGAAAAAAAATCTCTAGCAAAATAGGGTATTTATAATACCCATATCCTATTCCTACTAAGCTAATGAAATACTTAACCCAATTGTACTAGGTTAATGTATCATTATCCTAATCCTACTAAGCTAATGAAATACTTAACCCAATTGTACTAGGTTAATGTATCTTTATCCTAATCCTACTAAGTTACTGCTAGTCCCCAAAGTCTTCAGAATTGCTATTTTTACCCGGGACATATTTTCCAGGCGTCACTTTTGGTCCTTAGGCGTCCAAGCTTCCTTTTCTCCTTTCGTTAAGCTTTCTTTGGCGTCAAGTAATCCATAAAATGCTGAATTTGCATCATTTATACCTGAAACTTTGCTAATCATGTTCGTTAGCTCACTTACAGGAAAAAGGACTAAAAGTGCATGAAATATATAATTTATTCTCAAAACTAGGCTAAAATATGGGCAAAATATAGCACTATAGGCGTGTAAATTCGCCTATCATCACTAACAGGATTCAGTAGTATTTCTTCAGTCAATGGAACTTAGTGAACTCAGTTCAGTCTAGCTAAATAGTAATCTCTGAAACCATTCAGTCCAGCTCAGTACAGACTAGAAATCAATTTAGTGTCTATTCAGTTGGAAGTAGGATTTAACATCGAGATAACCTAGGGATGGGGGCATTCTTATTAATAGAGGATTTGACCCCTAGCAGGAGTACCTGTGTTATAGAACTACATAGCAGTGTAGGTTGAGGTATCTTCTTGTCAGACATTATGAGAGTTGATATTTCTCATCCGAGCTATTCTACCAGCGAGGGTTGACGAAAGATCTTCCTATCAGAGAGGGTTAACTCACAACTTTTCCTTACCCGTGGTATGGTATTGACACCCTTCAAACTGGGGTTACAGGTAGGATCCCAATCACTTTATAAAGGGGAATTTCGGTTAGATGATTACCCTCCGCAGTCTCAGTCTAATAATAGAACTCAGTTCAATTCTACAGATTCAGGACATTAAGACATAGTCTCTTAGCTTAGTACTAAACTTAGTATTGTTCCATAGTATTCAGATCTGGAAGATACAGTCATTCAAATATTCAGTAATACAGTATTCATAAACTCAAATATTGGTTATCAATATTCAGATTCAGTAATCGATATTAGCACGTTCTCTATTACATTGTATGTATTCATGCATTTACTTACTCAGTCAAACTCATGTTATTCAATTATTATTGTGCATACATATTAACCTATGCAGATCAGCTTACCGCACTGAGCATACCAGTACATTCAAAGTACTGACACATGCTTTTCTTTGTACTATGATGTCTTATATCATAGGTTTAAAAGCACGGGCTCTAGAGCAGCATTAGTAGTACAGATTCTTAGCTTTTAGAGTAGTGGTGAGTCCTCATAGTTCGAGGACATGCTTATTATTTATAGTACTTTAGTTTTATTTTAGTAGATGGATTTAGTTAGGGGCTTGTCCCATCAACTACACAGTTCAGATAGTTAGAGGCTTTTCAGACTATAGTATTTTCAGACAGTTATTCAGATTTTAAGTACTTATATTCAATTTTTGTATTTTCATACAACATTCAGATTAATTTGGAGATTTGAACCTTAGGTCATATGTTTTTGCCTATTTATGCAATCATTACAATATTTATTACATAGTTATAGTAGCAGGTATGAGTAATTAGTTAGCTTGTCGTCCTTTAGGATTATGAGCATCGTGTAGCATCTGGGATACAAACTTGAGGTATTACAAACTTGGTATTACAGCCTAAGGATCAACAGTCTCTTAGAAAGTCTGAAAGCCACATCTAGTAGAGTCTTGTTCATGGGTGTGTTGCGCACCATATTTATGGATAGGAGGCTACGAGATGTTTTAGGAAAAGTTTCCCTTCATTTAATATTCATGTCATGCGAGTGATCATGAGCTCCAGTTACACTCTCTTTCTAATCCTAGCTTCTCTTCTATTTACAAAATATGCCTTTGAAGAGGACTCAAGGAAGAGGAATGAGAGATCAGTGAGCCCCTCCATCCAGATCCTTTTGGTAAACATGTCTCCTATGCGGAGTTTAGAGCAGCCTTTACCAGCCTATCTTATTCTGTGGTAGCCCAGAATGAACACCCAGCAACCATTCTAGCCAACCCAGTGACCAACTCTGTTACTGCCAGAATTTGGGACTTCACTCGAATGAACCCTTCATTATTTTTCGAGTCTAAGTCAGATGAGAACCCTTAGGAATTTCTTGACCAGGTGTAAAAGGTTATCGATATCATTAGGTGACTACTGTTGAGAGCGCTGAGTTGAATGCATATCAGTTACAGGATGTGGTTCACTCAGGGTTCAAACAGTGGAAGGCAGAGTGGGATACAGATGCAGGGCCTATAGAATAGGAGGAGTTTGCAGTTACTTATCTGGATAGGTTATTCCCTCTAGAGTCGATGGAAGAAAAAGTTTTGGAGTTTATAACCCTAAAGCAGGGTAATATGATAGTGCAAGAGTATTTCCTTAATTTTACTCAGTTGGCCATATATGCCCTATATGTTGTAGAAGATAGCAGAGCAAAAATGAGTAAGTTTGTGTCAAGGGTGTCTAGAAGTGTGGTCAAGAAGTGTAGGACCGCCATGCTTATGCAGGAGAAGGACATAGCCAGGCTTATGTTCCATACTCAGTAGATAGAGGAGGCCAAGAATAAAGAGAAAATAGGGAGAATAAGAGAGAAAGAATAGGTAGTTTCAATTTCACTCAGCCTAAGTTAGAGGGTAGGAATCGATCATAGTTCCGCCCGAAATCCTCAATACCAGCTCGGTCCTTAGATAGTGCTCCAGTACCGAAATTCAAAAATGGCAACAGAGATAGGGCATCAGGCCCTAAACCCCAGAGCAGTGTTAGCAGTGCCTGGACCAATCCTCTTTAATAAAAGTATAGCAAAAACCACAAGGGTATTTGTAGAGCTGGCAGCGATGTGTGTTTCGAATGTGGCAAGACATGCCACAGAGTCAGATAGTGTCCTTAGATAGGTTTCCAGAGTTAGCATACCCATCCCCCAAATTAGTCCAGTCGCTCGAATTAGTAGGGTGCCTCATCCAGTGCCACCAGTAGGCAGCGCCCAAACAGACTCTATGCTCTCCAATCCCGACAGGATCAGGAAAGATCTCCTTTTATGGTAACTGGTACATTACAAGTTTTAATTTTTATGATTTGCTAGATCCAGGAGCTACTTTGTCTTTTGTTACTCCATATATAGAAGTTGATTTCGAAGTCAGTCCCAAAACTCTAGCGATCCCTTCCCAGTTTCTACCCCAGTGGGTAAATCGATCATAGCATGACGAATATACAGGAACTGTCTAGTTATGATATCTCTGAAATTCACTTTAGTAGATTTTTCAGAATTAGAGATGAATGATTTTGATGTCAATCTCGGCATGGATTGGCTTCATTCCTGCTATGCCTCAGTCAACTACAGAAACAGAATTGTCCAGTTTCTATTTTTGAATGAACCTATCCTAGAGTGGAGGGGTAGTACTTCAGCACTTAGGGGTCAACTTGTTTCTTTCCTTCGGTCTTGAAAAATGATAGCTAAGGGATGTGTCTACCTTCTCATACGAGTCTAGGACCCTAGTTCAGACTCCACTACTCTTAAATTAGTGTCAGTAGAATGTGAATTCCTATATGTGTTTCCCAAAGATCTTCCTGGAGTTCCTCCTGAATTGGAAATTGATTTTGGAATCGATCCCTTTCCAGATACTCATCCCATATCTATCCCGCCATACAGAATGGATCCAACAAAACTTAAAGAATTAAAAGAGATATTAATGGATCTCATAGATCAGGTATTAATCAGACCCAGTGTCTCCCCATGGGGTGCACTAGTATTATTCATACGTAAGAAAGATGGTTTCCTTAGAATATGTATAGATTAATGTCAGTTAAACAAATATACGATCAAGAACAAGTATCCACTCCCCAAAATTGATGACTTGTCTGACCAACTTCAGGGTGCCAGTTAGTTCTCTAAGATAGACCTCAGATCAGGCTATCATCAGCTCAGAGTTAGGGAATGTGACATCCCAAAAACATCTTTTAGAACTCGATACGGTCACTTCTAATTTTTAGTCATGTACTTTGGTCTTACCAATGCCCCAACATCCTTTATGGACATGATAAACCATGTGTTCAAGTAGTACTTGTACATGTTCATTATGGTCTTCATAGATGACATTCTTGTTTACTTCCGTAGTGAATATGATCATGCAGACCATCTCAGAATAGTATTGCAGACTCTCACAAAGCATCAATTATTCACCAAATTCTGTAAGTTCAAATTTTGGCTAAGGTTTGTAGTTTTTCTTGGTCATATAATTTTTGGTGATGGTATTAGAGTTGATCCCCAAAAGACTGAAGCTGTGAGAAATTGGCCCAAGCCCATCTCTCTATTAGATATTAGGTGTTTCTTGGGTTTTGTCGGCTATTACTGATGGTTCATTAAGGGATTTTCATATATTGCATCCCCTATGTCTAGATTGACTTAGAAGAAAGTCAAATTCCAGTGGTCAGATTCTTATGAAAAATATTTTCAGGAGTTGAAGACTCGACTCACTACA
Organism: Capsicum baccatum var. pendulum; assembly: GCA_030864225.1. Classification (NCBI taxonomy): domain Eukaryota; kingdom Viridiplantae; phylum Streptophyta; class Magnoliopsida; order Solanales; family Solanaceae; genus Capsicum; species Capsicum baccatum. Next base: position 252,781,598 of record CM061558.1, read on the forward strand.
GCTCCAGTTTTGACACTACTAGATGGTTCCAACGGTTTTGTTGTGTACTGTGATTTGTAGGAGATCTATTGGTGGAGTGGGATGAAAAGAGACATTGCAAATTTTATGGCTTAGTGCTCAACATGTTAGTAGGTTAATATTGAGCATCAAAAGCCTAGTGGGTCCATACAGGAGTTCAGTATTCCTACTATGAAATAGAAAGAAGCAAATGTGGACTTTATGATGGGTTTCCCTCGTACTCGACATCAGCATGATTCAGTTTGGGTCATTGTAGATAGGATGACTAAATCAGCTCATTTCCTTTCAGTCCATACCTTCTATTCAGCCGAGGATTATGCCAAACTCTATATTACGGATTTGGTCATATTGCACAGTGTTCCATTGTCCATTATGTCACATAAAGGTTCCCAGTTCATCTCTCATTTCTGGAAAGCATTCCAAAATAGCCTTGGTACTCAGGTTCACCTCAGTACAGCTTTTTTTCCTCAGACAGATGGTCAAGAAGAAAGGACCATTAAGACTTTAGAGGATATGTTGTGATCATGTGCGATAGACTTTAAGGGTAATTGGGATGATCACTTGCCTTTGATTGAGTTCTTATCTAATAATAGCTATCTCTCCAAAATTCTGATGGATCCATTTGAGGAGCTTTATGGGAGGAGATATAGATCTCCTATGGGTTGGTTTGTAATGGGTGACGCCGCAGTGGTAGGTCCTGAATTAGTGTTTGATACCTTAGAGAAGGTCCATTTAATCAGAGAAATCCTTAAGATAGCTCAGATCCAACAGAAATCAAACTCAGCTAAGCAAAGGAAAGATCTCGAGTTCAAGATTGGTGACTAAGTGTGTTTGAAAATATCTCCTATGAAAGGACTGAAGCATTTTGACAAGAAAGGGAAACTCAGTCCCCAATATGTAGGTCCTTACCGAATTCTCAACCATTTTTGAAAGTTAGCTTACGATCTTCAGTTGTCTTCAAATCTTTCTTCAGTCCATCCAGTGTTTCATGTCTCCTTGCTAAAGAAATGCATAGGTGACCCATTAGTCGTAATCCCTAAAAAGGGCGTAGATGTTCAGAACAACCTCTCTTACGAAGAGAAACCAGTCGAAATCCTTGATTATTAGATTCATAGATTGAGGAACAAAGAAGTCCCTAAGCTAAATTTTTATGGTAGAATCAGTCCATTGAGTGAGCTACATGGGAAGTAAAAGCAGATATACGGACCAAGTATCCTCACCTTTTCTCCACAAACTCAGATTCAGCTCAAGGAAATAGTTTCCCTTAAGCTTATTCAGTTTCATATTCAGATTTCAGTGTCAAACTTTGCATAAGTTTCCATTGCATATTCAGTTATGTGTTCATGCATCAGACAAGAATATCCAGTATGAAAAACTCAGCTTAGCTATATTCCCATTTATGCATTCATGAATCATGTTCAGCTATGTACTCATGCATCAGATATGCATTCTCAGTATGATAATTCAATGTATCAGTGATCTCAGTCATGAATCCAAGCTTTATTTGTGCATGCTCTGTGTCTAAGTACAGTATCTCTATATTCTCTATCTCACCAGTCTCATTCGAGGATGAATGTTCCCATGGGGTAGATAATGTAAGACCCTGTATAATCAAAAGCTTAATACAGTCCTTTAGGCTTGTCAAGGGGTCCTAGACTTAAAATATTTTAGCTAAGTACTCATACTTAGTGTAATTTTGGCCTACGAAGGTTGGAAATCTTATTTTACGACCTTTAAATCCATTAATTGTTCATGTTTTGGTTGATTCATGATTAGGAAGCTCCATAGGTGTTCCTGTATGAGTTTCATATTTTTTCGACCTCATTTGAAACACGTTTGAGTGCCCAAAATATTGGGTCGATGCAATCTCTGTGCATCGCATCGACCATCGCATCGATGGATGATTTTCCCTAGCTTTAGTGCAAATTCCTGTGAACCAATGCAAACTTGGCGCGACGCGCCGGCCTATGCATCGCTAACCCAGTTTTCAGTCATTAAAAGACCATGTTCTTGGGGGTATTTGTGTCTTTTTCCCTCTACCCTCATCCCCCAATACACGAAATTAAACACCCTATACAAAAAATATAGTCATTCTTTTTCAAAATCCCTTAAGAACAACACCCTAGAATATTTTATTTCGAATCAAGGGCACAAGATTTCACCATAAACTTTTAGAAATTCTTCAACAATGGTATGTAAAGTGTTTATCCAAGGGTTCCTTCCACCCTTGGATTTTAAGAATCTCTTTTGAACTTTAAGTAATTGATTTTATGATTTCCATGTTTAGAATTAATGTGTATCCATGATTTCTATTTAGATTAAGTTCCTAATTCATGATTATATGTATCATGTGAAATTGATCATTATGTATGTAGATTCATGTGAATCCATGATAAACCCTTGAATTATGAAATTATAGTTGAATTATAATGCTCACTTGTTGTTCAATACTAGGTGCATATATTATGCTCACCAAGTGCTTACTAAATTGTCCATGTGAATTATTAAGAGAATGAAATCATGTCAAGTTAGCTTATGTGCAAGTTATATTATGCAATTGTTTGTAAAAATGCCCCTAATGATTGAATGATGATCAAGTACTTAGTTTATATCCTTCAAGTTGAGCTATGTCTCTTAATTTATTCTATCGAGTCCTGGGGATACTCTTATGCGGCAATTTAGCTGATTACCTAGAGTCATGGTCAGTCATAAAACAACATCAGTTATGGCATGATCAGTAGTACTCTCAGTCAGTTACAAAACTCAGGCAAACATAGTAGAATAAGTATTAGTCCAATCTAATTCAGTATCCCGTTCAGACCTCAGTATACTCAATCAGCTAACAGGATTCAGTAGTATTCCTTCAGTCAACAAAATTTAGTGAACTCAGTTTAGTCCAGCTTAACAGTAATCTCAGTAACCATTCAGTCCATTCCAGTACAGACTAGAAATTATTTTTGTGTCTATTCAGTTGTGAGTAGGATCAGCACTGAGTTAACCCAGGGATGGGGGCATTCCTATCAGCAGAGGGTTTGACACCTAGTAGCAGTCCCTACATTATAGAACTACGTTGACACTGTAGGTTGAGGTATCTTCCTACTAGATATTATGAGGGTTGATCTTTGTCATCCTAGTTATCCTGTCAGCGAGGGTTGACAAAAAAGCTTTCTATCAGAGATGGTTTACTCATAGCTTTTCCTTACCCATGGAACAATATTGACACCATTCCAATTAGGGTTACATGTTAGATCCTAATTATTTTAGAGAGGGGCATGGCGGTTAGATAATTACCCCCCACAATCTTAATTCTAGTCTGAGTCTTATAATAGTACTCAGTTCAGTTCTACAGATTCAAGACTATCAGACATAGTCACTCAGCTCAATACAAAACTCAATATGGTTCCACAGTATTTAGAACTATCATATATAGTCTTTCAGATAATCAGTAATGCAATATTCATAAACTTAATTATCAGTTATCAGTATTTAGATTCAGTACTCAGTATTAGTGCAATCCCAGTTACACTGTATGTATTTATGCATGTACTCTTACTCAGTCATATGTATATTATTTAGTTATTATTTTGCATCTATATGAACCCATGAATATCAGCCTACCTCACTGAGCATACCAGTACATTCAAAGTACTAAGCATGCATTTTTTTGTGCTATGATGGCTTATATCATAGGTTCAGACACACGGGCTTCAGAGCTTCCTTAGAATTACAGATTCTTAGGTTTCGGAGTAGTGGTGATTTCTTATAGTTTGATGATATGCTTATTATTTACAGTACTTCAATTTTATTTCAGTATATGGATTTATTTGCGGTTTGTCCCATCAACTCTAAAGTTTAGACAGTTAGAGGCTTTTCAGACTAAAGTATTTTTAGACAGTTGTTTAGTTTTTCAGTACTTATATTCAATTTTGGTATTTTGATTCCATATTTAGATTGATTTACAGATTTGAACCTTATGGCATATGTTTCCGCCTATTTCTGCAATCATTACAGTATTTATTACACAGTTATAGAAGCAGGTACCAGTCATGGGTTAGCTTGTGGTCCTTTAGAATTATAAGCACTGTGTAGCATCGGGGGTACAGACTCGGGGCATACACTCTAGCTTCGTCCAAGTTATCCTCCTCCTCCTCAAGATCAAATTACACAACAGGTCAGCAGTTTGATATTCCTCTAGCTACCCAATTTCTGTTTGCAGCTACCTCAATATTCTCTGCATGCCTCATGTTTGTCGGGTAAATCAAATCATCATCCCCAAACGAAATACTATGTTCACCAAGTATTTCGGTTGTTACTAGACTATTGATCAAAGGTTCCAAATTAAAGTGGGGTTTAGGTTTGTAAATTGAACATATTATTTTGGTTGTTACTAGACTGTTGATCAAAGGTTCCGAATTACAATGGGGTTTAGGTTTGTAAATTTTATCTTTTATTTGTAACAGAAAGTTTTCCATATAGTGATTTTTATTGCAAATAGTAATTCAATTAGAATAGACAAACTAGAGCTATAGTTACCAAGATTTTCAAGCATTTAGGATTGTCAATTATTTTGAATTTCCAATTAATCACTTCGATTACAAGAGTTATTGAATCCTGCAGTTTATCCACTTGTTTCTCAGCCTAAAAGAGTAGATTATCCTTTAATTCTCTCAAACTTAAATAATATGTTAATTTATTCAATTATTCACTCATGTGGGTTGATCCTATTAAGGCATCAACCCTTAACCCAAAGGTTAAAGCCCTTAGATCCCATGTAAACCTCTTTTTTTCCCAACAAACACTTTTCTATTCTAACACGTGATGTTCTTGCGCTCACCCTTCAAGTTTGCAACCATGAAAGGTCATTATTGTGAAGAAGTGTTCATACTACTTTAGTTAATCATGGAAATCAAATGTTTTTACAACCCTAATCAGCTTTTCACATCAATGCTCTCATAGCCCTAGTTATGGGAGCTTAGCCTCACTTTTCCATAGAAGAAAAAGACAAAGTCATTATGTTTCTCATAAATAAGTTCAGAAATTAATTACAAAAACCACAAGATTTGTTCTTGAATCTCCAAAAAAGAATAAACCTAAAATGTTTAGATCCACAATTCTAGATTTTTCTCAAAGAATACTACATATAATAATGTTCAGAGTTGGAAAAATGGTAAAAGATACCTAAATAAAACATAAATTGGGTATTTATATGCTCCCAGTTGCAGAGGATTTAAAATTCAAACTTAGAAAAGTCGCGTCCAAGTTGACGATCTAACTGATGGTCCTTCGCTTGGACCGTCGCTAAATATCCCAAGTTGTCCGGTTCTATTAAGTGATGACGATCATATTGGCGGACCGTCACAGGAATGATGGTCCGTCGAAAAGGCTGCCATTGGATCCTCTGGAATCCTGAGTTTTTTTTAAGCCTGACAGCCAAGTTGGCGGTCCGTCGAAAGGTTGATGGTCCACCACTTGGACCGTTCCATGAATTCTCAACTTGGGGCATTTTGTTTAGCTCTAACGGCCACCCTGGCGGTCTGTTGCATGGCTAATGGTCCACTAGTTTGACCGTCAGTGCCCTTTTTCTACTATTTTCCATGTTTCCCTTCAAGATAATTCCTTAACCTGAAAACATTAAAATACAGTATTAAATGCAACATTAGTTACTTGAAAACATACAATTATCTCTTGAAAAAGATGTGAAATATTCCATCAAAAGCAAAAAAATTACCGCACGACCCCCATCATGAGAGGAAGGCCATAAAATGAGACCCCTATTGCAATCCAAGCCCCTCGGACATGAAGATCTCCTTGATGGCATTGCAGTTGCCTATCGCGGTGGCCCACATAGTGCAGGTCTACTACTTTATGCTCCTTTCATATTGCACAAGTCATTTTGATGTATAAAAATGCCCCCAACCCATTTGCCCTCATCCTAAAGGGGATTATCTTTGATCTAAGGGTCTTATGGGCTACTTACCTTCTCTATTAGAGCATCGAGAAGTCTTGTGCGTTACAATATCCCATCGCCTAGAAACTGGTGCATATTACCCTTATTGTTAATATATCTACCTATATTGAATTAAAAAAACTCTACTGGTTTTTTAATTCCAAAAATATCACATGACTTGAAAATTTTATCTCACCCATTTTTTTACCAATGTTTTGGAGAGAATGCTCATTTGATCTACATCTTTAAAGCTGAGAACTTTTTTTTGGAGGGAATTCACATATGAGTTGCTTCACCAGGGCATTTCTGTCCTCAATTTATTTTATTTTTTCGTGTAAAATAAGTTTTTTAGGGTCTAAGGTGTTAGAGTTTGTGACCCAGATTCTGTTGATCTGGCCTTGAAATGTTTGCGGGGTGACCCATGTCAGTTTTGGACATAATAAATAAATGTCATTAATACTTTCATCTTATCATTATTGTAATGCCCCGAGAGTACACCCTTGGCATCATACGATGCTTATAGTCCTAAGGGACCACAAGCTAACCCCATGAGCTGGTACCTGTTGTGAGCACTAAATAAAATAACCATAAATATGAAAGAATAATTGATAAGCCATAAGGTTTTAATAACTGAAAATAGACACTAAGTTATGAATTTGAAGAAATAACTATTTGAGTCTGATAAAATACTAAAATCTGAGATAAACTAAATTGCTAACTGACATGTCAACTGAAGTTTGAATATAGAATAACTGACTGTAGTTTCTAAAAGCCTCTAAACTGAATAACTGGGAGTTGATGGGATAGGCCCCAACTAACTCCAACTAACTACTATATTAAAAGCATGAAATAAAATAATCTATCATTGAAATATAAGGACTCACTACTTCGGTTGCTAAGAGTTAGAAAAGTCTAGGCGTGATCAGGAACTAGGCGTCGAAACCTATGATATAATACATCATAGTGCAAGAAAAAGTATGCGATTAGTACTTTGAATGTACTAGTATGCTAAATGAGGTCATCTGATTTGCATGATTTTATGAACAGGAATAATAACTATTTGAATATACATGTAAAACATAGAGTACTAAATACAGCGCATGGAATCTGTAGATACTAGAAATATGTGAAATCTATAAATACCGTATATGCATGAAAGTCTATAAGTACTGAAGGTACGTAAAATCTATAGATACTGGGGTTGTATGACCAAGAATATAACATGAATTGAATAAAATATGTAAACTAAAATACTGAAATAACTGATATATGTATGCTTTGGTCAAACAACACTAAGACTGAAAGTCTAAACTTATTATGAGTCTAAGACTGTATCTGAGATTGTGACTGAGACTGTGGGAGGTATCATCTAACTGATATTCCCCAATATTAGTAATTAGGGTCCAACTTGTAACCCTAGTTGGAATGGTGTCAATAGCATGCCATGGGTACTAATGCTGGTTGTATGGATCCATTATACTAATATACTACCTGAAGGACTAAGAGTGTCAAGTCTGAACTGATGGGTGACCCTTGCAAGATAGTCAAGCCTAATCTGATGGGTGACTTCTCATATCCTATGCTGGATACGTAGTTCTGGAGTACAGGTACTGATACTAATGACTCTGCCTATCTGAAGGGGAAGTCGTCATCCCTACACGCGCTCGGTGCTAAATCCTACTCCTAACTAAATGTCACTGGAATACTAGACCGTTCTAAGCCTAATAAATTATGATATCTGACTGTTCTGATAATGCTCATGGTGTGTTCTAAGGCTATTCTGTAATGTACAGAGACTAGATAAACAACTAAGGTTTTAGGTATTCACAACCCCCAGGACTCCATAGCGCAAATAGCAAAACAACACTAAAGCTTAAGGGACATAGCATGAAGGATTTTATCAAACATTTATTCTTGTAGGCATTTTATCAAACACTTGTAGTTCATAGTTTAGTCAAATCATGGGAATAATATGGAACTTGTAGTAATAGCATGAATTCAACATGAATAGCACTAAGTCACAATTTAATTCAATGAATGATAACATTATAATGTGGTCAATTGAATAACAACAACAATTTCAATTATACATAGTGTAAAATAATAGTTCATGAAGATTCATGGGTGAAATCATAATTTAAAATCAAAATAACTCGAAAAGATCATAATTTTGTAATTCCAATCAGATACTTGGACACCATGGGTGAAAGGAACCTATGGATGAGCATCTAACATACCTTAATTGATGAGTTTCTTGAGGATTGTTCTTAATCCGTTGAAGCTAGGGTTTTCTTGATTAGGAGAGAATGTTCTTTGATTCTGGGGAAAAGCTATTAATGAATTAGTTTAAGACCTTTTTATGGATTAAAACCCATATCTGGGTTGATTAAAATAATGGAAAAAGATTGTTTTAACCCTGGATGAACTTTGGATTTCCATCAACAAATTTGGAAAAACACCCCTGGTGCGATGCTGCGCTATCGCGCCATGTCTCTAGAAATTATCAACTAGGAATATGCACGTTGATCCGACATGGTACAATCATGTTGCTTTAGTTGAAATTAACAAATATGAACTAGGTCCTTGACTCAACGCGCTAATATCGTAGTCCCTTATTGGAATTGGACAATTAGGAATTGAAAGCCCTCCGCGATGCGGTGAGATTGCGGAGTCACACTAGAAATTAACAATTGTCATTTATATTGGCTCCGCGATGCGATAGTGATCAAAATGACGGTGTTTAACAACTTAAACTTAAAATCTCCATAACTTCTTATCCGGTTATCGGATTTTGGCGAATTTTATATCGTTGGAAATCTAATTGAATTTTCTACGCAATGGCAGGCTTTAAACTGAAAAATACTGAGTGTTTTGAAAATTTTAAATATAAATACACATGTATTAGGACTTAAAATATGCTAGGAAAATATGGGGTATTACAATATCTCCCCCTTGGGAACATTCATCCTCGAATGAGTCTGGTTAGGCTGAGAAATACTGATACACTGGTATTACACACTGAATGTGCATATCTGATGAATGGAATGCATGACTGAATTGATTCATGAATATATGACTGACATGAACATGATGTGCAACTGAAACTACGCATGATAGAGAGAAATCTTAGGAAAATTAATACCTTAAACCTAATCTGAATTCGCGGAGAAAAGATAAGGGTACTTGGTATACATATCTGCTTCTGCTTCCCAAATAGCTTCCTCAACAAACTGATTCTGGAAAAGAACTTTGAATAGTGGAACTTCTTTGTTCCTTAGTCTATGAACTTGATGATCTAGAATTTCGACTGGAACTTCCTCAAAGGAAAGACTATTCTGAATATCCACAATCTCTAAGGGAACAACTATAGTTGGATCACCAATACACTTCTTCAACAATGAGATGTGGAACACTGGGTGTACTAAAGCTAGATCAGAAGATAAATCAAGATCGTAAGCTACCTTTCCAAAATGACATAGAATTCTAAAGGGACCGACATATCGGGGACTGAGTTTCCCTTTATTGTCGAATCTCTTCACTTTCTTCATGGGAGAATTTTCAAGTACATAAAATCACTGATCTCAAACTTGAGATCATTTTTCTCTCATCTATATATGATTTCTATCGGCTCTGGGCTGCTCTAAGCCTTTCTCTGATCAACTGAACCTTCTCTAACACATCAAAAAACAAGTTTGGCCCTACTATTGTGGCCTTACCCACTTTAAACCAACCAATTAGAGATCTACACCTCCTTATATAAAGAGCCTCAAATAGAGCCATCTGGATACTGGAATGATAGCTATTATTCTATGCAAACTCAAGCAAAGGCAAGTGGTCATCCCAACTACCTTTAAAATCAACTATGCATGCTCTCAGCATATCCTTAAGAGTGAATAGTCTTTTCTTCTTAACCATCTTTCTGAGGGTGGAAGGCTGTACTGAGATGGACTTAGGTACCAAGATACTTTAGGAATGCTTTCTTGAAGTAATAGGTAAACAGGATACCTCTATCTGAGATGATAGATAAGGGAACACCGTGCAACCTAACCAACTCTCTGAGATAGAGTTTTGCATAGTCCTAGACTGAATAAGAGGTATGGACTGGCAATAAATGAGCTAATTTGGTCATTCTATCTATGATAAACCCAAATAGAGTCATACTGATGATGAGTATGACGCAAACCTACCATAAAATCCATATTCACTCTATCCCACTTCCAAGTGGGAATATTGAACTCCTGCATAGACCCACTTAGATTCTGGTGCTCAATCTTAACCTGCTGGCATATAGAGCACTTAGCTACAAACTCTGAAACATTCCTCTTCATCCCACTACACCAATAGATCTCCCACAAATCATGATATATCATAGTATCCCTTGGATGAATTGAGTAACTCATACCATGTTCCTCTACAAGAATTCATTGCGTCAAATCATCTACACCAGACATACAAAGCCAACCCTAACAACGTAGTACACCATCTCCCTCTTTGGATAAAACCTCCACTTTCTGATCTCTGACTGATTATTTCAACTTAATTAGACTAGGATCTTTATCCTGCTTTTCCTTCACCTTTCAAACTAGAGATAATTCTAAACTACTCTACACCCATACATTACCCTCTGCCAAATCGACTAAGCGGAAACCTGGTAGGGCAAGCTGATGAACTTCCTAAGCTAATTTCTTCTTACCATACTCAACATGAGAAATACTATCCGTAGATAGTCTACTGAGAGAATCTACCACTACATTGGACTTGCCCGAATGATACTAAACACTTATGTCATAATCTTTTCATAACTCTAATCACCTCCTCTGACGTAAATTCAAGTCTTTCTGAGAGAACACATACTTCAAGATCTTATGGTCAGTGAAAACATCAATGTGCACTTCATACAAATAGTGTCTCCAAATCTTTAAGGCAAAAAACTATAGCTGCTAACTCAAGATCATGAGTAGGGTAATTCTTCTCATAGGGTTTAAGTTGTCTGGAGGCATAGGCTATGAACTTGCCTCTATGGATAAGGACACAACCTAACCCTGCTCTAGATACATCACAGTACACAACAAACCCATCTAAACCATCTGACAAGGTAAGAACTAGGGCTGAGGTGATTTGAGTCTTCAACTCCTGAAAACTCTTCTCACAAAAATCTGACCACTAAAATTTAACTTTCTTTTTGAGTCAATATGGACATGGGGGTGTCAATGAAAGAAAATCTTTCAAAAAAACAAATGGTAATAGCCAACCAAATCTAAGAAACTCTTGATGTTTGATGGAGAGATAGGTCTAGGCCAGTTTTTCACTGCTTCAGTCTTTTGAGGATCAACTCGAATGCCATCACCAGAAATAATATGACTAAGGAATGATACTGACCTTAGCCAAAATTTGAACTTACAAAATTTAGCACAACTGATGGGCTGTAAGAGTCTCTAACACTATTTTGAGATGGTCTGCAGGATCGTTTTCACCATGGGAGTAAACAAGAATGTCATCAATAAAGACTATGACGAACATATCTAAGTACTACTTGAACACTCGGTTTATCAAGTCCATGAAGGATTCTGGGGAAATTGTAAGACCAAAGTACATGACTAGAAATTCAAAGTTACCATAACAAGTTCGAAAAACTATTTTTAGAATGTCACATTCTCTGACTCCGAGCTAATGATAGCCTGATCTGAGGTCTATCTTAGACAAATATATGGCACCCTGATGTTGGTCAAGAAAGTCATCGATTCTTGGAAGTGGATATTTATTCTTGACTGTGACTTTGTTCAATTGACGGTAGTCAGTGCAGATTCTGAGAGAACCATCTTTCTTATGCCCAAATAGAACTGGTGTGCCTCATAAGGTGACGCTCGGCCTGATAAATCCCTTATCTAGGAGATCCTTCAATTGTTCTTTTAATTCTTTGAGTTTGGATGGAGCCATTCTGCAAGGTGGAATAGACATAGGCTAAGTATCTAGAAGAAGGTTTATTATGAAGTCGATTTCCCTTTCGGGAAAAATTCCGGGAAGATCTTTAAGGAACACATCTAGAAATTCCCTAACTACTGAAACTAACTCAAGGGATAGAGTTTCTAATTTAGAGTCCTTGACTCAAACAAGATAGTAAATACACCTCTTGGATATCATCTTTCTCTCTCTAAGGTACGATACAAGTTGACCCTTAAGAGCTGTAGTACTACCCCCATTCAAGGACTGGTTCATTTGGGAACTAAAAATGAACTATTCTATTTCTACAATCAACTGAGGTATAGCATGAGTGAAGCCAATCCAAGCCAAGAATGACTTCAGAATCCATCATCTCTAACTCCATGAGATTAACTGATGTAACTTTCTGAGATATTATGACTGGACAGTTGTTGTATGCCTGTTTGGCTACAAGGGAAACACCAATTGAGGTAGACACTGAAAAGGGCTCTGTTAGAGTTTTAGGACTGACTCCAAGATTGATGGCTATATACGGAGTTACAAAAGAAAGAGAAGCTATAGGGTATAGTAAAGCATAAACATGTAAATAAAAGACCTGCAACGTACCAGTAACTACGTCAGGAGAATTTTCCTGATCTTGTCGGGACTGAAGAGCATATAATGTATTTACACATTAACATCTGGTAGCACTGGAAGCGGCACCCTAATGAGTCAGGCGACTGGCCGGTACTGACGATAGATGGGACTGGCCTTGTTGGCATAACTCTCTACACTTCTATGCAATAACTAACATTCCCAAATTTAATGACCTGGCTTTCCATATCTAAAGCACACATCACTGCCAACTCTACATTTACCCTGATGGTGTCTGCCATATTTCTGACATAGAGGACTTATATGGAAACTATTGACACTGCCTTGGGACTTAGAGCCTGGTGCCCTATCCTTATTATTATTTTTGAATTTGGGTACTGGAGCACTAGGTAATGATGGAGCTAGAACTAAAGATCTATGATGGAATTGGGGATAGTTACCACCTTCTAACCTTGGCTAACTAAAATTAAAACTACCCATCCTAGCCCTCTTGTTCCCCTCTCCCTCTCTATCCTTGATCTTCTTCTCCTCAATTTGCTAAAAATGGACCATAAATTTAGACAAGTCTATCTCCCTAATCAGCATTGTGGTCCTACATTCCTCGACTACACTATCGAACACACCAGACATAAACTTTCTCATCCTGGATCTGCTGTCAGTTACTACATGAGGATCATATCTAGCTAACTGAGTAAACCTGAGAAAATACTCCTTCACGCTTATGTTGCCTTCTTGAAGTTATTAAATTCTAAAACTTTGGCCTCCCTTAACTCTAATTGGAAGAATTTGTCTAAGAAAGTTGTGGCAAACTCTTCCCATTCTACAGGCCCTGTATCTCCATCCTTATCAACCTTTTAGTTCTTAAACCAAGTATGGTCTACATCTTGCAACCGATATGCAGCTAACTCATCACTCTCACTAGATGTCAACCTCATAGCATCCGTTACCTTTTGAACCATACCTAAGAATTCCTATGGATCCTCTTCAGAATTGAATCCTATAAAAAGAGGAGGATACATTCGGGTGAAGCCTCAAATTATGGTTGCAGCAGTATTGGCCATTGAGTTGGCCTAAATATTAGCTAGTCGTTCGTTCTAAGCTGCTACGGAGTTCACTAGAGTAGTGAACATAACCCTGAATTTTATGTGAGAGATATGCTCGTCCAAAGGATCTACTTAGATGGGCTGAGGGGATGGTTGGTTTCCTTCTCCTCTTTTGTTATTCCTTTTGTGAGGCGTGTTCTATAAACAGATGGAAAAAATAAATTAGACTGAGATTTTAACTTGAGCTCATGCTCACTCGCACGACATGATTACTGAAAGAAGGGAAACTTTTCCTAAATGCCTTGTAGCCTCTTTCCCATAAGTCTGGTGCGCTTCACACCCATGCAAAAGAATCTACTTGATATGTATTTTAGACTTCCTAGGACACTTTAAAACCTTAGGCTCTGATACCAAGGTTGTAACACCCCAAGAGTACACCTTGGGCGTCACATGGTGCTTAAAGTCCTGAGGGACCATAAGCTAAGCCATGAGATGGTACCTGCTGTGAGCACTGTATAACATAACCATAAATGCTAAAGAATAATTGATACGCCATAAGGTTTTAATAACTGAAAATCGACTCTGAGTTTTGAATCTGAAGAAATAACTATTTGTTTCTGATAAAATACTAAAATCTGACATAAACTGAATAACTAACTGACATGTCAACTGAACTTTGACTACTGAATAACTATCTGTAGTGTCTAAAAGCCTCTAAATTGATATCTAAGAGTTAATGGGACAGGCCCCAACTAAATCCAACTAAATACTATACTGAATGCATGAAATAAATTTATATGTCCTCAAAATATGAGGACTCACCACTTCTAATGCTGAGAGTCTAAGAAGTCTAGTGATGATTCGGGAACTAGGCATCGGAACCTATGATATAATACATCATAGAGCAAAAAAAATATGCAATCGGTACTTTGAATGTACTGGTATGCTAAATGAGGTAAGCTGATATGAATGGTTTCATGAACAGGAATAATAACTATCTGAATATACATGTAAAACATGGAGTATTGAATAGAGATCATGGAATCTCTAGATATAAGAAATATGTGAAATCTGTAAATACCGTATAAGCTTAAACTCTATAAATACTGAAGGTACATGAAATCTGTGGATACTGGGATGTATGATCAAGAATATAAAATGAACTAGTTGGTCAAATAACAATATCACAACTGTGATGGTTTATCAGAAATGTTGTAACACCTAGGACCTTGTAATACCCTGAGAAATTTTTTATTGAAATTTTGTCCGTAAACGTGTTGGGTTCTTTCTTCTAGAATGAATTATAAATTTTTTATGTGAAATATCTTAGATTATGAACCACCATTGCATAGATTATCGAAGCTTTCCGAAGATATGTGGATCATCCAAAATAGACACCCGAGCAACGGGTTATGAACATTCCAATCGAACCGTAATAGTAGTGAACAGTAAAATGTGCAGGAAAAAGTATTGAGGCCTGGCATATTTTTGCACCAACTTTAAACGATCATAAATCCTTGTACATAATAATCTGGGTGATCTACTATATATCAACGAAAATCTCTTTAAGTCCTCTTTCCAATGAGATTGGTTTCATCCAATTTTTCTATCGGAGCAAAAAGTTATGGTCGATCTACTTCATCTTACCAAAAGTGAATTTTTGGGTCAACTTCAAATAATCATAACTCCTCGTACACAATGATCTGGGTGAGATACAATATATCAATGGAAATATATGAGAGTCCTCTTTCGAATGAAATTAGTTTCATCCAATTTGGATATCGGAGAAAAACGTTATGGTTGATCTACTTTAGACTATCAAAACTGTCAACCAAAGGACAGATTCGAGAATTATTTGATTTTTAGGGGCGTTTTGGTCATTCTCCCTCACCTAAAATCGGTCCAAACCCTATATTAAAGCCTATAAGAAGCATTATATGTTATATTTCATCAACTTTCCTCAAAAAGAAAACGCTAAGCTTCTACATCCAACTTCAAGAACCTCCAAAGTTCACCATTAATTCTGAAAATTATTCAAGATTTCAAGTTCCTAGTTCAAGAACTTCAAAAACCTCCAAAGTTCCCATTAATTCTGTAAATTTATTCAAGATTCCAAGTTCCTAGTTCAAGAACTCCAAGAATCATCATTCAAAGGCACGATTAACATCTCAAAAATGAGTATCGATCTAAAGTTTATCATTCAAGGTATGTGGGGTTTTTCAACAAGAACTCTCTTTTATTCTTGTTCCCAAAAGTAATTTTCTTTACAAAGGGATGATTTTTATTTGATTTTCACGAATTTGAAGCTTGAACCCATGTCTTATGATGATTATTATGAAATCTTAATGTTTATGATTTTGAAATATGAATTTACATGTGTGGAGATATAAAGCATAAATCTTGAACAGTATTTATCATGATTTTGATATTTGGCTCGTGAATCCCCATTGGAAATTATGTTTTTTGAGAAAGTGTGTGTTATAAGCATGTTGATGTTGAATATTTAAGATATTTTGAATGATTTGAACTTTTGGTCTTAATAGAGTTGTTTTGAACTCGAGTGTGAAATAAATCCACAACGTGGTTGATTTTGATAGATGGGAAGCATGATGGCTCCTGATGTATATTTATATATTACTGAAATTATTTTGTTGTATATTGTCTTTGTAATGATCTGAGCTAAGTTTGAGAGAAATCTTTAGCACCGAGTGGGAGGTATAAAGAGACCTTACTTCCTTAAAACTACGTGCCCCTGTAGTAGTGAGCCTGAGGCTGATTTATATAGTGATCACTAGTTTGTATGGATTTGATATCAATAGTCCTACTCTGATGGCAAGGATAGGATGGCTCTCCCTAACGTGGGTTGTATGTTGGACTCCATGTAGCTCACATGGTTTATATCGGTTATAGGATCTCCCAGTGTGTGTGTTTCCTTGTGTCTATAGTGAATGTTGAATTTATTTGAAAGTGGAATTGTAAAAGTTATTCTTTTGAAAGATTTAAATGATATTTACATTGTGAGAATTGATATTTTTAATGAACTGAAAGTGATTGACAAATTATATGATGACTCACATGTGTTATTGTACTTATTTCATCCTCTCATGATTATGATGATTTTCTTTTGGCTATGTGAGTCTTTCATACATCCTGTATATTTCTTATAAATATTTATGATGATGATGTTTATACAACTGCATACACCCCCATATACTTGGTTCCCTTTCATAGTACTGACCCACATCTTCGGATGTAGGCTGCATTTCCGAGTGAATCTTTGGGTACGCTGTTCTACATCCTCTGTTGTGGTGAGTCCTCATGTTCCAAGGATGTGATGTCTGATGTTGGTTTCATAGAATTGTTTACATTTGATAACTGAGTATGAGTCAGTTGGGGCATGTCTCAATGGCTCGCTGGTTTTATTGATTTTCTTATAGGCTTGTCAGACTAGTATAGATGTTGGGAGTTGACTAATAAGTCATATTTTGTTATCTTTTTAAAATTCTTTTATTCTTGGATGATGATTACTCTATTGATATTTAAGGGTTATTTATGGAAACCCCATTGATTTGAGTTAAACTGAATGAAAATAGCTCAAAAGGGTAGCTTGGGGATACTCATAGCCTCAAGCACTGTGTGACGCTTCGGGACCCATTTTTTGGGGCATTTCAAACTTGGTATCAGAGCCTAAGGTTTTAAGGTGTCCTAGGGAGTCTGACAAGCCGCGTTAAGTTGAGTCTTGATCATCAGTGTGTAGCGCGCCACATCTATGAGTAAGAGGCTGATAACGCTCAATCTACAACTCTCGTAGGAGTGTAAAGCGGTTGCTAGCAAATATAGAACCCAACTAGGTTGGGTATCGATCCCACAGGGAATAGCTTGGTCAACAAGTAAGAAACGATTACTAGACTTTTAGTGCAAGTATTGTAAGTAGGGGGGATTGTAATGTGTAACCAAAATATTAAAGTAAAAACTGAAGACAGCAAAGTAAACAGAAAGAATAGTTATTAAGTTGTAAACAATGAGAATTGAAGAGTTGGGGTTATGTCCACCTTCTGAGTTTACGTCTCTATTAGCTATGAGTTATGCGGAATTCAGACATGCATGGGCTTATAGAGAATTGTATTCGATGGTAAATCCAGGCGTCTTTTGACCTATTCGAGGATTATTTCACTTTAACTCTTTCGAGCTTAAAGCATATCTAACGGTACAAATTCTCCAAGAGGTTAATCCAGTTACGGCACTAACTTTTTAATAGGGGATGGGACCCTACTACCTTGACATTATCTCTTTTCCAGACATATAATTTTTCTTTCGAACAAGTTAATGCTATACTAGCGTTATTCTATGAGTCTACAGCCACAAGAATTTGTATTAAGATGAAGAGAATAATGATATAAGCAACACACGTGTCACGAATTCACAAACTCATAGCCTTAGATAGTATCTCATAAGGATTCCATAACCCCAACAGAGAAGTTTAGCTATTCATGAGTGCAATGGAAATCACAATAGACATTATCATTATACCACAATAAAAGATCTCACGTGTAGTATGGTGTGGTATTAGGCGTGAATTCCTTGCAAAATAGCGATTCTCTTGTTGTAAAATTAAAAGTAGAATAGATGAAAAATAATGTCAATAATGAATTAATAAAGAGAATTGTTTTGATGGATGGATGGATGGTGGATGGATGGGAATTGATGGAATGGGGGAATTGTGAGGAATGGCGGAATGAATCAAAATCTCTAGCAAAATAGGGCATTTATAATACCCATATCCTATTCCTACTAAGCTAATAAATTACATAACCCAATCCTACTAGGTTAATGTATCATTATCCTAATCCTAATAAATTACTGCATTATTCTACTAATCCTAATAGGTTACTGCTAGTCCCCAAAGTCTTCAGAATTGTTGTTTTTGCCCAGGACAGATTTTTCATGCGCCACTTTTGGTCCTTGGCGTCCAAGATTTGCTTTCCTCCTTTCGTGAAGCTGTCTTTGGCATCAAGTTATCCATAAAATGCTGAATTCTGCATCATTTATACCTGAAAACTTGCTAATCATGTTTGTTAGCTCACTTATAGGAAAAATGACTAAAAGTGCATTAATTATATATTTTGTCCTCAAAACATGGCTAAAATATGGGTAAAATATAGCACTATAGGCGTGTAAATTCGCCTATCATCAACACCCCACACTTGAAGCTTTGTTCATCCTCGAACAAAATATCATGTCCGTCTAAACATCAACTTAGGGTTTCACAGTATCAACACTAAATATTCGTCAAGACAAGCACAACAATTATCAACAAAGAGTAGTTTTCCAATCATTAGTAGAAACAATTTAACCGCTAGCATAGACTCGTGATGGTAGTTAATTCATATCCAAAAGTTAAGTCACAAAGAATCATACACAACTACCCAAAACTCATCAACCATGTGTGTCTCACAATATATTACCCATAATCACTCCTAAGTATAGCATATTTTTCAAACATGGGTATAAAAGTATCCTTGCTCTCACTCTCACAAAGAATTCATATGTAGCAACTGATGACCATAGGCTTTCCCTTAGTGTAATTCTCCACTAAATGTCAGAATGCTAGGCTTAGGATCAAGTAGGTCTTTTGATGGTTGTAATGTAGGATAAGGGATGGGTAGGACTATTTTGGCCAGAAATAGTGACTAAGTTCCCTAAGTGCTTTAATACATCACATTATGTCATTAACACTTTTCTTTCAAACAACCTTTTTGCTTTCTTTTAATCTACCTCCCTTTGTCACCTCTTTTGTTTTTCATTTTTTGAACGTAACTAACTTTTTAGTTTTCTTTTCCTTTTTATATTCATAACATACCTCTTATGATAGCAATTCTTTTTCATAACAAATTCAAGCACCAATACATTCTAAGGCATCATACTCATCCAATTTCCTCTTATTTTGTCACATGACTCTTTCAATTTAAAGCACTTAGGAATTTGGATCAAATCATGGTCTTGAAAAAAAATAGACTACGCTTACATATGAGGTTGTCAAAGCAAATAGGCTAAAGGTTCAAAAGGGGTTATCTAGGATAATGTCCACGGGTAGGTAAAAAGAAGGTAAACAAGTATAGGTTGCCAAAGAAATGCCTAAATCATCTCCTAGACTTGAACTCTTTATTTTCGCTTTACATACATACCAGGAAAGTTCTAGCATCATCCACAAACATAGAATATACAATATCCTCACACACACAAGGCACATGGTCGACTTTATTGGGAGTAGTATAGACTCTTGACCCAACAAATGAGGGAATTGAACCACACAATATCACATAGTGAGTCATAATTAGAGCCTAAACGTCTCAATAGCCATGATTTTAGCACGTACTTTTGTTATAATCTCATGCTGCCTATTAGAATAATTTCATGCAAAGCTAAGTTAAAAAAAAATCTAAAAAACTTTGCTTACTAAAAAGAACGAAAAACTAAAAAAACTAGCTAAGCAAACAAACATAAATGCAAATGCGGATAAAGGAGTATAGCATGCAAATACCACAACCCCACACTTAAACGGGACACACAGCCCTCAGTGGAATATAAATAAGAAGAACCTGGTTAGTCGGACTCATCCTCTATGTCTGGGGTCATACCCCATTCATCAAAATCATCATTGGAGTCATCATCCTCAGAAGTTCCTCATAAGTACCCCACTTGATTCCAAGAGTACGTCGAGGTATTTGCAGTACGGAGGATTCAGCTTGCTCTTTTCTTCCCTTTTTCTGGCCTTTTTGTGAAGTGGTTGCTTTTCTTGTCTTTCGGTGCCATTGTACCTGAGATCTCAATAGAGTCATGTTAGATTCATCTCGGAAGATTCAATCAACAAATAGACAATAGTGGCACCACCCCACACTTAATTTGTTGACACAAACTAATTAAGTAAATGTTGTCGATTACTCAGACTTCATCCACATACATTTAGGTGATATGTTCAAACCATATGTTCAGCGCAGTCATACTTCTTGTAATCTTGGAAATACTTTCATGTTTGATATATCAAGACTACTACATTGGGATTGAATCAAGGGATAGTATCTAACAATAATCACAACCTCTTATGTTGGTAGGCAACTATAATCCTTATTCCAATGAACAAGTCATTCCAACATGTAAGTATTCAAGTAACAAGATTATGCAATATTTGGGACCAATTCGATTCCACAAAAGTATGATAATGCATCAAAATCAAATTCAAGTTGGAAATAAGTTAAGATCATCCTTACATATTCATTCACTCACTTGGTTGCATCACAACAATTCAAACACATTCACATCACCAATACTTGTTCAAGATTTAGCAATTCATAATAGGCATAGTAACGTAGTACTTACGGAAGATAAATGATGAACAGAGTATTACTTACTTGATTGATGCCTTTGGATGATGTTCTTGTGAAGAAAAAGAGCAAAAGAAAATTTTTGAGAGGATTTGGAGGCTATAGGTAGCGCATAAGCTAGGTTTCCAATGTGTTTTTGGTTCAAGTCTAAGTCTCATATCTATAGGAAAAGGTTGGGTCGGGTTTTGACCCATTTAAAATCGAATTTGGACACCAAAAGTAACGATAGGCGGCGCCTAAGGCTTTGCCTAGTTGAGCAGAATGCCATAGCATAGGCCATGCCTAGTTGAGCAGAATGCTTTTGCATAGGCGGCGCCTATGCTATGGCATTGTGTGAGCATAGGCGGCGCCTTTTGCAAAGCATTTGGTGACCATAGGCGGCGCCTATTGCAAAGCCTTTAGTGACCATAGGCGGCGCCTTTAGAATGGCATATGAGATCCAAAGACAAAAGGCTTTAGCATAGGCGGCGCCTATGCTATGGCATACTTGAGCATGGGCGGCGCCTATGCTATGGCACACTAGATTCCGAGGCCTTGCCTTGTTCGTGGCCTAGTTTTACCTAGGCCTAGCCTTGTTCGATGCCGATATTTTAATGAGCAATGCTCAATCCATAGCCTTTTGCTTCTTCATTCCTAACTTACCACCTTTAACATGCAATACGTCCAAATCAAAATTTGAAACCGACCTCCTCGTTTTACCTCTTGCACCTACATTCACTCAAAAACAACAAAAATGATTAGAATGATGGGTTGCCTCCCATCAAGCGCCTTAGTTTTGGTGGTGGCTCGACGAAATCCTAGGAAAACAAAAACAACAAAAACAATTAAAAACGATGGGTTGCCTCCCACCAAGCGCTTGATTTATTGTCGTGGCACGACATAGCTATCTCGATTACTTAGTCTTCATCGATATAGATGGGGCATCATTTTCTGAATGGATTAAAACGACGCTGATACTTACTTGTAGGCATGCAATCTTCTTTAATATGACTCTTGTGCATACATACCTCAGGAGGAATACCAATTATATCATCAATCTTCCTACCCATAGCTCTCATGTATCTCTTCAAAGCAGAGATGAGAGCCTCTACGTGCTGTTCACTGAAATCATCCGCCACACTTACCAGTAGTGTATTTCCACTTTCCAAGCATGCATGCTTTAGATAATTGGGGAGCTCTTTCGATTTTAGCTCTGGTGGCTCTTCAATGAAAGTCTTTGCTATTGGTGATGGTTGATTCTTAAGATCAAGGTTCGGCTGCTTAGGAGTATGAGAATAGGACCCTATTTCTGTTAGAGCACATGGAGTTTCTTCATAATCTTCATCATCCTTATGCTCAACATTCAGTGGCGCAACAGACAATGGCTCAACAGTAAGCTGTTTTGCTACAGATAATGCTTTCTTATCCTCATAATGAACATCAGCTACAGAGAACACATTCATATCGCTGGGCTTCTTCATTGCTTTACATATATCAAAGCAGACCACTTCGTCATTCAACCGAAACAAAAGATCATTATCTCTCATGTCAATAAGCACACTTTCAGTTGCAAGGAAAGGACGTCCCAAGATTATGGGAACTTCAGAATCCACCTCACAATCCAGAATAATGAAATCTGCAGGAAAGATGAATGAAGAAACCTTCACCAACACATCATTCAAGATAACCACAGGTCGTTTTACCGACCTATCAGCCATCACGAGCCTCATATTGGTTGGTGTCAGATCGCCTAACCCCAACTTCCTGTATACGGAGAGTGGCATCAAATTGATGCTTGCTCCCAAATCGCATAATGCCTTGGCAAAATTTAAAGAACCAACTGTGCATGGAATAGTGAAAGCACCAGGGTCTTCCTTCTTCTGAACTAACAATCTTGTAGCGACTGCACTGCAATGATGAACATTATCCTTCAACTCATAGCTTGCTGCTCGCTTCTTTGTCAAAAGATCCTTCATAAATTTTGCATACCCAGGCATTTGTTCTAGTGCCTCCACCAACGGAACATTAATGGTCAGCTGCTTTAACATATTCATGAATTTGCTAAACTTTGTATCATCCGTAATCTTCTTCAATCTTTGAGGAAAAGGTGGTGGTGGATAAGGAATTGTTTTCTCCATGGCTTTCTTCTCCTCTTGCTTTCGAATTTTGGTCTTTTCAGGCTGCAAACCACTAGGGGTGACATCATGGATGTCTTGGTCATTGTCTATGGCGTCTTCATCTTCTTTATTTTCGGCCACTTGCTTGCTTTGGGATGAATTTTCCAGCACCTTACCACTCCTGGTAGTAATATCCATGCATGATCCATCGTTCCTTGGATTTTGCACAGTGTTGCTAGGTAAAGTGCCAGCCTTTCTTTGATTGAATGCCACAGATAATTGACTCAATTGTTGCTCCAGCTGTTTTATTAAAGTGGAATGCCAGTCAACCAATTGCTTCATTGAGGACAAGTTGTTCTTCACCTCATTCACTCCCGTATTAGTTGCCTCTACTCCTTTCAATAGTTTAGACATCATATCTTCCATTGACATATTTCCAGAACCAGATGCATCGGCGTCACGTCTTCCAGGAGGAACATACAAACTACTCCTGTCAGTCTTATCCTTCCAACTACCTTGATCACGGTCCTTATATCCTGAATTATCATAATAGTTCCGACCTTGGTTTCCTTGGGCATTGCCTCGGAAACCCCCCTGATTGTTCAAGTAGTTGGCTTCTTCCTCGGAATTGGATTCCTCTCTTCCTTTTGATGCAACAGCTTTAACTTTTTTGGTATTCCCTAATAATAGATGCTTTGTAAGAAGATCCATCTGCATTTTCATGTGAGCCATGTCTTGGTGATGATCCTCTTGTCTTCGCCTCTGCTCTGCAGTCATGCCAAAAGATACAGTAGAGCTTGCTACCTCAGAATCCCAGGTATACCAAGCTCTACTTTGCTTTGTCATCCGATCTAGCATATTGCTTGCCTGCACAAAGGTGAGGTCCATAAATGATCCACCTGCTGCATTATCTACCACTGGCTTAGTCACCGAATTCAAAGATCTGTATAATATCTCCATCAAGTGGACATTGGTCATATGGTGATTTGGGCACCGCATAAGCTTCGTCTTGAACCTCTCCCATGTTTTGTGGAGGGCTTCAGTTGGAAGCTGCCAAAAATTTGTCATCTCATCTCTCAACTGTGCTTTTTTGGATGGCGGAAAGAATCTTTCTAGGAAAGCGTCTTTCAATTGCCTTCAATTAGTAATAGAATCAGGAGTCAGCCCATTCAACCACAGAGTTTCCTCCCCAGATAGGGACAATGGAAATTGCCATAATTGAATTGCATTCTGCCCAACGCCAGGATTATCAAACGACTTGCATGTAGAAATAAAGTTGATCAGATTCATATTCGGATCATCGCCTGCTATTCCACCAAATAATCCATTGAGTTGCAAAAGCTGAATCATGGTGCTAGTGATATTGAACTTGGCTCCAGGTGCCAAGGGTGGCAGAATAATGGCTCCTGTGGCACCAACTTCATCCAAATCATCATTATCGTCATCAAAAGAAATCTGCACAGCTCGGCGATCAGGACTAAACCTAGCTTGACGATCTCTTCTCTGCATGGGTGCCGCCATCTCAGCAGTATGCCGTGGGTTTAGTAGCTCCTCATCACCCAGGTCTTCATCATAAGGATTTGTTGCAGGCCCTGGGTAATCAATATTCTGTTGGTGCACTTGAGCAGCTATCCTTTCAATTTCACGTTGTGCATCCATTGATGCACTGAACAAACCTGAATAAAATAAAAACAACAACTAAAAGTAAAAGTACGAGAATCTTTGACCAAAGGGTCTAGTAACTATCACAAACTTAATTGACAACCGTATTCCCCGGCAACGGCACCAATTTTTGATGACGCTCAATCTACAGCTCTCGTAGGAGTGTAAAGCGGTAGCTAGAAAATATAGAACCCAACTGGGTTGGGTATCGATCCCACAGGGAATAGCTTGGTCAACAAGTAAGTAACGATTACTAGACTTTTAGTGCAAGTCTCATAAGTAGGGGGGATTGTAATGTGTAACCAAAATATTAAAGTAAAATTGAAAACAGCAAAGTAAACAGAAAGAATAGTTATTAAGTTGTAAACAATGAGAATTGAAGAGTTGGGGTTATGTCAACCTTCTGAGTTTACGTCTCTATTAGCTATGAGTTATGCAGAATTCAGACATGCATGTGCTTATAGAGAATTGTATTCGATGGTAAATCCAGGCGTCTTTCGACCTATTCGAGGATTATTTCACTTTAACTCTTTTGAGCTTAAAGCATATCTAACGGAACAAATTCTCCAAGAGGTTAATCCAGTTACGGCACTAACTTTTTAATAGGGGATGGGACCCTACTACCTTGACATTATCTCTTTTTCAGACATATAACTTTTCTTTTGAACAAGTTAATGCTATACTGGCGTTATTCTATGCATCTGCAGCCACAAGAATTTGCATTAAGATGAAGACAATAATGATATAAGCAACACACGTGTCACGAATTCACAAACTCATAGCCTTAGATAGTATCTCATAAGGCTTCCATAACCCCAACAGAGAAGTTTAGCTATTCATGAGTGCGATGGAAATCACAATAGACATTATCATTATACCACAATAAAAGATCTCACGTGTAGTATGGTGTGGTATTAGGCGTGAATTCCTTGCAAAATAGCGATTCTCTTGTTGTAAAATTAAAAGTCGAATAGATGAAAAATAATGTCAATAATGAATTAATAAAGAGAATTGTTTTGATGGATGGATGGATGGTGGATGGATGGGAATTGATGGAATGGGGGAATTGTGAGGAATGGCAGAATGAATCAAAATCTCTAGCAAAAAAGGGCATTTATAATACCCATATCCTATTCCTACTAAGCTAATAAATTACTTAACCCAATCCTACTAGGCTAATGTATCATTATCCTAATCCTAATAAATTACTGCATTATTATCCTAATCCTAATAGGTTACTGCTAGTCCCCAAAGTCTTCAGAATTGCTGTTTTTGCCCGGGACAGATTTTTCATGCGCCACTTTTGGTCCTTGGCGTCCAAGATTTGCTTTCCTCCTTTCGTGAAGCTTTCTTTGGCGTCAAGTTATCCATAAAATGCTGAATTCTGCATCACTTATACCTGAAAACTTGCTAATCATGTTCGTTAGCTCACTTACAGGAAAAAGGACTAAAAGTGCATGAATTATATATTTTATCCTCAAAACATAGCTAAAATATGGGTAAAATATAGCACTATAGGCATGTAAATTCGCCTATCATCAGAGGCTACAAGATATTTTAGGAAAAAGTATGATTTTTTCTTTCAGAAGTCTATTGTGCTTAAAGCGTCTCTCTCTGCTATTGATTTGTGCCCTCCTCTTTTTGAAATATACCTCCAAGTCGAGCGAGAAGAAATATTGATGGTCAGCTACCTCAACCCGGTGACCCATTGAATAAAAATGTGTCTCATGCTGAATTTTGGGTAGCTTTTCAAGCATTGGCCCAAGCTGTTACTGCAAATGTTCAGGACAACCCGGCCCCAGCTCCACAGCAGTATAGAGGTGATTTAATTGCTTCCAGGATCCGTGACTTCATACGGATGAATCCGCCGAAATTCTATGGGTCTAAGTATGATGAGGATCCACGGTTGTTTTAGAGGAGGTGCAGAAGATTACTCAGCTGATGCATATATCTGAGGAACATAGTGTAGAGATGGCTGCATATAGGTTGAAAGACCTTGCTTATGACTGAGTTATTTCTTGGAGGAAAGGTAGAGGTGATGGAGTTGTCCCTACAACTTGGCAAGAGATCCAGGATGTATTCTTGGATAAGTTTTTCCCTTTGGAGTAGAGGGAGGCAAAGGTGGGAGAGTTTATGAACTTGCAACAGGGCTTTATGACTATTAGGGAGTACTGACTAAAGTTCAATTAGTTGGCCAAGTATGCTCCTGACTTAGTGGCTTATAATCAGGCTAGTATGAGTAAGTTTATGACTGGAGTATCTAGTGATGTGATTAAGGAGTGTAGGTCTGCTATGCTGAATAGTGAGATAAATCTTTCTAGGCTGATGACTCATGCCCAACAGATTGAGGCAGACAAGATTAAGGAGAGAGATAGAATAAGAGGGAATAAAATATCTAGGTCCGAGCAACACGGACAGGGTCAGCCTAGATCTCAGGAAGGGAGTCGCCCTCAGTATTAGGATCGTTCGTCTGTGCCAGCACCGTTATCTTCTAGTGCTCCCGTGCCTAGAGATAGGCAGGAGCAAGGTAGCAGGTCATATATATCCAGGTCCCAGTACAGTGCTGGCAGAAAGACAAATCATTCCCTATGTCCTAAGTTTGGTGGGGCTCATTCGGGTGAGTGTTGGGGTAAGAAAAGGGGTTGTTTCCAGTGTGGTGACATGGATCACAAAGTAAGAGATTTTTCACAGGATGGAAAAGGGCATCGTGACTATCGCCCTCAGACCTAGACTCAAACTGTTAGTTCTCTAGTTCCAGCGACTCACCCAGCCCCAGCTCAGGGCGCCTCTTTTAGCAATGCTGGCGGGCAGTGCCAGAATAGATTGTATGCTTTACCGTCCCACCAGGAATAGGAGGACTCTCCCGATGTTGTTAATGGTATGCTTCATATATTTCAGTTTGATGTGTATGCTTTGTTGGATCCTAGATCCAGTTTCTCATATGTTACACCTTTGATTTCTGTGAATTTGGAAATGAGTCCTGAGATTATTCCTAAGCCTATCCTAGTTTCTACCTCAGTGGGTGATTTGATTATTGCCTAGAAAGTGTATAAAAAGTGTACTGTTACCATTCTGTATAGAGTGTTGTTGGCTGATTTGATTGAGTTAGACATGGTAGATTTTGATGTGATTCTGGGTATGGACTGGCTATATTCTTTTCATGCCTCTATTGATTGTCGAACCCGAGTGGTCAAGTTTCAATTTCTGGGTGCATCCGTGTTTGAGTGGTCTGGGAATTCTGTGTCACCCAAGAGTCATTTGATCTCTTACCTCAAAGCTAGAAAGCTTACTTCTAAGGGGCGTATTTATCATTTGGTTAGAGTCAAAGACCTTAAGTCTAAGACTCTAACTCTCCAGTCTGTTCACGTCGTCAATGAGTTTTCTGATGTCTTTCCAGATGATCTCCTATGGATACCTCCTGATAGAGAGATAGAGTTCGGGATTGATCTTCTTCCCGATACTCAACCCATTTCTATTCCTCCTTACCATATGGCCCCTGCAGAACTTAAGGAGTTGCAAGTTCAACTCAAAGATCTACTAAATAAGGGTTTTATAAGGCCCATTGTTTCTCCTTGAGGTGCTCCTATGTTGTTTCTGACAAAAAAATATGGCTCTTTGTGTATGTGCATTGATTACCGCCAACTGAATAAAGCCACCGTCAAAAATAAGTACCCCCTTCTGAGAATAAATGATTTGTTTGACCAATTACAAGGTACAAGTTATTTCTCAAAGATAGACCTTCATCTCGTCTATCATCAACTCAAAGTTAGGGAGTGTAACAGCCCAAAAAACACTTTCCGAACTCGTTATGGCCATTTTGATTTTCTTGTTATGTCTTTTGGGTTAACTAATGCCCCAGCAGCTTTCATGGACCTCATGAATCGAGTGTTCAGACCATATCTAGATATGTTTGCCTTAGTGTTCATCGATGATATACTGGTGTACTCTCGTAGTGAGGATGAACATTCTAATCATCTCCGAACTGTCTTGCAAACCCTTAGAGATCACAAGTTGTTTGCCAAGTTCAGTAAGTGTGAGTTTCGGCTAAGGTCAGTTGATTTTCTGGGTCATATCATTTTTTCCTAGGGTATTAGAGTTGATCCCCAAAAGATCAAAGTTGTTAGAAATTGGCCTAGACCTTTTTCTCCAACTGATATCCAAAGTTTCTTGGGTTTAGATGGCTATTACCGACATTTTGTTGAGGGTTTCTCCTCTATAGCGTCTCCTATGACTCGGTTGACCCAAAAGAAAGTGAAGTTCTTGTGGTCCAAATCTTGTGAGAAGAGTTTTCAGGAGTTGAAGACTTAACTTACTTTAACTCCTGTTTTGACTTTGCCTGATGGTGTTGATGGTTTTGTGGTGTACTGTGATGCTTCGAGAGTTGGGTACCCTACCCATGACCTTGAGTTGGCTGCTATTGTGTTTGCTTCGAAAATCTGGAGACACTATTTGTATGGTGTCCATGTTGATGTTTTCACTGATCATAAGAGTCTGTAGTATGTGTTTGCCCAGAGAGAATTGAATCTTAGGTAGAGATGATGGTTAGAATTGTTAAAGGACTATGATATGAGTGTGTTGTACCATCTGAGCAAGGCCAACATTGTGGCGGATGTCCTAAGTAGAGTGTCCATGCGTAGTGTTTCGCATGTGGTAGAAGGTAAGAAAGAGTTGGCTCGTGATGTACATCGTTTGGCAAGATTGGGGGTTAGGTTGTTTGACTCTGCTGAAGGTTGTATAGGGATTCAGAGTAGTTCCGAATCCTCCTTGGTTTCGGAAGTAAAGGAAAAGCAATACTTAGATGTTAGTTTGGTCAGACTGAAGGAGTCAGTCAAGGACCAAAAATTAGAGGTTTTCTCACAAGGGGGAGATGGTGTGTTGAGATTGTAGAGTAGATTGTGTGTCCCGAATATTGATGATCTGAGACAGAGGATTATGGCTGAAGTGCACGGGGTGCGATATTCTATTCATCTTAGTGCCACCAAGATGTACCGAGACTTGCGGGAAATCTATTGGTGGAGTGGCATAAAGAAAGATATAGCAGCATTTGTAGCTAAGTGTGCAACATGTCAACAGGTTAAGGTTGAACACCAAAGACCTGGTGGAATGATGCAAGAGTTTAGTATTCCTACCTGGAAGTGGGAAGAGATAAATATGGACTTCGTGATTGGTTTACCTCCTTCCCGAAGCCATCATGATTCCATTTGGGTTGTGTTTGATAGGTTGACTAAGTCTGCTCATTTCTTGCCTGTTCATACTTCATATACTACTGAGGATTATGCTAGATTGTATATTCAAGAGCTAGTTAGATTGCATGGAGTTCCTTTGTCTATCATTTCGGATAGGGTACTCAGTTCACTTCGCAATTTTGGAAAGCTTTTCTAAAAGGTCTTGGTACCCAAGTGCTTTTGAGTTCTTCTTTTCATCCACAGACCAATAGTCAGGCTGAGCGGACCATCCAGACCTTAGAGAATATGTTGAGAGCTTATGCACTTGACTTTAAGGGAAGTTGGGATGATCACTTACCGTTGATAGAGTTTGCCTACTATAACAGTTTCCACTCTAGTATTGGCATGGCTCCGTTTGAAGCCTTATATGGAAAGAAGTGTAAATAACCCATAGGTTGGTTCGAGGTGGGTGAAGCAGCTGTGAGTGGTCCTGATTCGGTATTTGAGGCTATGGAAAAAGTTAAGTTGATTAGGGAACGGTTGAAAACTGCGCAGAGTCGTCAGAAGTCATATGTTGATGTTAGCAGGAGAGACCTTGAGTTTGAAGTTGGTAACCTAGTGTATCTAAAAATTTCACCCATGAGGGGGTGAAGAGATTCGGAAAGAAGGGGAAGCTTAGTCCCCGTTATGTTGGTCCTTACAAAATTCTTAGTCGTGTTGGTAAGGTAGCTTATGAGGTCGAGTTACCTTCCGAGTTTTCCTCTGTTCATCCAATATTCCATGTCTCCTTGCTTAGAAAGCATATTAGCGATGCTATGGTAGTGGATTCCTCTGTGAGTGCTGACATTCAAGAAAATCTTTCTTTTGATGAGATTCCTGTTGAGATTCTTGATTTCAGTGTCTGAAGACTAAGGAACAAAGAAGTTCCCTTGGTCAAGTTGTTGTGGCGAAACCAATCTGTTGAGTGTGCAACATGGGAAGCTAAGGCGGATATTTGATCCAAGTACCCGCACCTATTTTCCGCGAAGTCCGATCAAGCCGAAGGTACCGTTCTTTCCTAAATCATTCACTTTTTATAAAAGTTGCAGCAGTTCAGCTGTCATTTAATATGCGTTCAGCTGTAATTTCTTGAATTTATGCATTCTATGTTGAATTCGGAGTGAGAAACGATGTGGTGATAAGTCTAACGAATGATTTCAGTTGTATGCTCTATTCCCTATCTAATCTTGGTATGTCTAGCATCATTCGAGAATGAATGTTTCCAAGGGGGGGATGATGTAATACCTCGGGAAATTTTTCATTGAAATTTTGTGCGTAAACGTGTTGGGTTCTATCTTCTAGAATAAATTATAAATTTTCCGTGTGGAATGTCTTAGATTATGACCCACCATTGGGTAGATTATCTAACGATATGTGCATCATCCAAAACGGACACCCGACCGACGAATTATGAACATTCTGATTGAACCGTGAATAATAGTAAACAGTAAAACGTGCAGGAAAAAGTACTGAGGCCTGGCGTATTTTTGCTCCAAATTTAAATGATCATAAATCCTTGTACATAATGATTTGGGTGATTTAATATATATCAACATAAAGCTCTGCGAGTCCTCTTTCTAATGAAATTAGTTTCATCCAATTTGTCTATCGTAGCAAAGAGTTATGGTCGAACTACTTCATCCTATCAAAAGCGAATTTTTGGGTCAACTTCAAACAATCATAACTCCTTGTACGCAATGATCTGGGTGAGATACTATCTATCAATGGAAATATATGAGAGTTCTCTTTCTGATGAAATTGGTTTCAACCAATTTGGATATCGGAGTAAAACGTTATGGTTGATCTACTTCAGACTATCAAAACTGTCCACCAAACAATAGATTCGAGAATTATTTGATTTTTAGGGGCATTTTGGTCATTCTCCCTCACCTAAAATCCGTCCAAACCCTATAGTAAAGCCTATTAGAAGCATTATATTTTATATTCCATCAAATTCCCTCAAAAAGAAAACCCTAAGCCCCTACATCCAACTTCAATAACCTCCAAAGTTCACCATTAATTCTGCAAATTTATTCAAGATTCCAAGTTCCTAGTTCAAGAACTTCAAGAACCTCCAAAGTTCACCATTAATTCTACAAATTTATTAAGGATTCCAAGTTCCTAGTTCAATAACTCCAAGAACCATCATTCAAAGGCATGATTAACATCTCAAAAACGAGTATCGATCTAAAGTTCATCATTCAAGGTATGTGGGGTTTTTCAACAAGAACTCTCTTTCGTTCTTGTGCCCAAAAGTAATTTTCTTTATAAAGGCATGATTTTTATTTGATTTTTACGAATATAAAGCATGAACCCATATCTTATGATGATTATCATGAAATCTTGATGTTTACGATTTTGAAAGATGAATTTACATGTGTGGAGATATAAAGCATGAATCTTGAATGATATTTATCATGATTTTGATATTTGGGTCATGAATCCCCATTGGAAATTATGTTTTTTTGAGAAAGTGTGTGTTATAAGCACGTTGATGTTGAGTATTTGAGATATGTTTAATGATTTAACCTTTTGTTCTTAATAGAGTTGTTTTGAACTCTAGTGTGAAATAAATCCACAACGTGGTTGATTTTGATAGATGGGAAGCATGATGGCTCCCGATGTATATTTATATATTGCAAAAATTGTTTTGTTGTGGATTTTCTTTGAAATGATCTAAGCTAAGTCCGGGAGAAATATTTAGCACCGAGTGGGAGGTATAAAGCGATCTTACTTCCCTAGAACTACGTGCCCCCGTAGTAGTGAGCCTGAGGCTGATTTATATAGTGATCACTAGTTTGTGTGGATTTGATATCGATAGTCCTACTCCGATGTCAAGGATAGGACGGCTCTCCCCAACGTGGATTGTACGTTGGACTCCAAGTAGCTCACCTGATTTATGTCGGTTATAGGATCTCCCAGTGTGTGTGTGTTTCATTGTGTCTATGGTGAATGGTGAATTTATTTGAAAGTGGAATGTGAAAGTTATTCTTTCGAAAGATTTAAATGATATTTTTGCATTATGATAATTGATATTCTTGTTGAACTGAAACTGATTGACAAATGAAATGATAACTCATATGTGTTATTGTACTTATTTCATCCTCTCATGATTATGATGATTTTCTTTGGGCTATGTGAGTCTTTCATACATCGTGCATATTTTTTATAAATATTTATGATGATGATGTTAATACAACTACATACACCCCCATATGCTCGATTCCTTTCCATGGTACTGACCCACATCTTCAGATGTGGGCTGCATTTTCTCGGAATGTAGGTTCAGGTGCTCAGTTCTAGGTTCGACAGTGATTCTTCGGGTATGCTATTCTACATTCTCTGGTGTGGTGAGTCCTCATGTTCTGAGGACGTGATGTCGGATATTGGTTTCACAAAATTATTTACATTTGATAACTGAGTATGAGTCAGTTGGGGCATGTCTCAATGACTCGCTGGTTTTATTGATTTCTTAGAGGCTTGTCAGGCTAGTATAGATGTTGGGACTTGACTAATAAGTCATATTTTGTTATCTTTTTGAAATTCTTTTATTCTTGGATGATGATTACTCTGTTGATATTTGTGGGTTATTTATGGAAACCTCATTGATTTGTGTGGAACTGAATGAAAATGGCTCAAAGGGTTAGCTAGGGGCTACTCGTACCCTCAATCACCGTGTGATGCTCCGGGACCTGTTTTCCAGGGCGTTACAGACCTGAAGTATTACTAAATCCTTTCAAGGTGTGTGGAATTTCAATGATCGATGTGTTTGTGTTTAT
Source organism: Capsicum baccatum var. pendulum (assembly GCA_030864225.1). NCBI lineage: Eukaryota > Viridiplantae > Streptophyta > Magnoliopsida > Solanales > Solanaceae > Capsicum > Capsicum baccatum. The sequence goes on from CM061558.1 coordinate 252,815,263, forward strand.
ACTCTTGAGCGTCAACTAATGGTTTTTCTCTTGCTACAGGTCTTGAAATGGCACCTAAAGGATAGAACTCAAAATCCACAAATAAAGTGACCAAGGGAAGTGTACCTCAGAGACTCTTCAACAAAAAGTCTGATTATGAAGAGGAAGATCCTCTACTCAGGAAGCAAAAGAAGAAGCAAAGACATAAAAAGACTCCACCACCCCCACCAGTTGAGGTGGAGGAGTGTAAAGAAAGTGACACTGAGCCAATAACATTCGAGTATACAACTTATGAGCAGACAGTCTCTGAGCAACAAAAGTCTGAACATGCTGAATCTTAAGAGCATAATTCAGATCATCCTGATTCCGAGGGGCATGAGTCTGAGGGAACATCAACTGAGTCCCCTTCTGCTGAGCCATAAGATGATGAAGACTCTCCGTTTTGGGAAATTATGGTCAAATACAAGAATCCTGAAGCTCGAGATGGCACTAGATGGAAGATTCCCAAATCTCAGAGAATCTTCATTGATAGGATTTGCAGAACCAATAAAAGATCTTTTAAGAGGCCAATCTTTGAGGAGAAGGGAATCATCACTAAGGGGTTGAGCAGGTACCGGAGGTGGAACAGAAATTTTATGTCTATGATTTGGGATGGACTACACGAGGAGGAAATTCATTTTTCCTTACAATAGTTAGAGAGTTCTATGCAAAATACCAAGCTCTCTTGGAAAACATGTGTAAAGAAGGAGAGAAAGTAGCTGACCAACCTTTGTTGGATAAAGTTTCGGTATAGGGCGTAATGGTGGATGTTTCTGAAACAACAATCAACAGGTTCCTTCATGGCCTAAAATTCACTCCTCCGGCCACTTCACCTACTTTCTATGCTTGGTTGAAGCATTGGGAAAATTAGCAGAATTGGTTAGCCATACTCATAGCCGATGGAGAATCAAAATGGCTAACGAATCCGAGTGAAAGGATATTCAAGGCCTCCCTAACTTTAGAGGCAAGATTTTGGTGGGGTATTTTACTTATGTGGTTGATGCCCACAGATGGTGATAATATCCTCGGCGCTAAAAGAGCAATATTAGTCAAAAGTTATATGGCTAACCTCAAATTGAATTTCGAAGAGATTATCGCTGAAGAGAAAACAATTCAGGTCTCGAGATCTGATACATCATATTCTTTCCCTTATTTAATTACAAGGTTGTGTAGGGAAACATATGTGCCAAAGATTGTAGGGTTAGAAGAAGAACTCTTGGCCAGGAAGACCCATAATTCGATCCGAAATGAGGAAAATTAGCCAAGGCTAATGCTTGACAGGGGCGCAGAGATTCCAACTGATCCACCGATTACAGGTACTAGTTCAGCACCTAATGCAGAGGTGCCTGATTCTAAAGTTGTACCTCTAACATCCGCAACAATGGCAGAATCATCAGTGCCTAGAACTAAGATAATTCCTCCAGCTGCAGTACCTACAATAGAATTTTCCTTCAACCCTATAAATTTTAGGAGAGTAGCAAAGCAGTCCAAATGGTACGAGGCTCATCTTAAGCTCTTTGCTAATCAATTCACAGTTGTAGTTGACAAAAGAGTTAAAGTTGCACTTGACCCTTACAAGGCTCTACCGAGCAGGATTGATTAATTAGAGAACCGCTTCAATGTGCAGTCGAGAGAGAGGTTAGTTCCAGAGATTACATTATTCAAATCAAACCTAAACAAAGTAAAGCCAGAGGTTGGAAAGCTATAGAAGCACCACTTTATGGTGTCAGTAGATCCAGTACCTGAGAAGTCTAAGGGAGAAATTCCGATGCTTGATCTCATGGAGAAGTTAGTGAAGAAAAAGAAGAAGAAAGGAAAAGAAAAGAGAGAGAGGCTTGACAGTGATGAAGAAAGAAAAGCAGAAAAGCGGGAAAGAAAGAAGTTTGAAAATAAGGATAAGAAAAAAGTGAGAATTGAGTCCTTGGTGGACAATGAGAGATGTGAGGTATCCATCCGAGTGAGAGCCGCAGGTGCCTCTACTAGTAGGCCTTCAAAGACTGATCAACCAGCTACCCCAGAATAGAGAGAGGCTACTGATGGATATGCGGCAGCAGGGTCAGGAACCCATGACCCCCGAGATTGATCTATTCCAGGTATACTCTTACCCTTAGTTTAGATTTTCTTTTATTGTAAGTTGAGGGTGTAAGGTAAATTTGTTGTTGTAAAATTTTATAGTCAACTAGGATAAATACTTGTACTTAAGGCAGTTGAATTATTTTTGTGATTTTTGTATACCTCTTCAACTTGTCTACTACTTTAAACTGAGTAATTTGCATTTAAGTGTGACCACCATGCATCTTTGTATGGGATTAGTTCTAATAATATAATAATCATTGCTAAACATTTGTATGAACTGAATGAGTAGTCGAGTTTGATATACCTATCTCAGTCCCCTCTGTATGCTGAAGCCAGAACTTGCCTGGTTAGTATTACCTAGGTTGAAGGATAGGGGTTAGAAAAGGATCATAGGCTATTTTTATATTAGGTCACTTTAGCCTAAATGACCTTCCCTATGTGTATTATATCCCTTGATCCCTGTTTTGAACCTAATTAACCTATTTCTTTGTATGACATCTGTCACCTTCTCACATAGATCATAATGAACCTGTTTTGGCCCTGGTCCTTCTTAGACACTGTGCACCTTAACTTAGGAAAATGGCCTAATTTGATGGTGGCTATCATAGGGGTGCATCATATAGAATAAGTATGAAAAAAGGTAGCATAAAAGAAAAAAATAAAAAGTTGGGTACAGAGGAAAAGAGCAAGAAAAAGAAAAATTGTGAAAAAGAATAAGTAATTGAGAAAAAACTGCACCCATCCTAAATAATTGTGATCAAGAAAAGAGAAGTGCGGAAAAGGCTAATGACTGAAAACCTAAAAACAAAGCTAGTGTAGTGTCAAGGAGGATTAGACAGTTTAAATACCATCGAGAATCATACTAGCCCCTAGCGTACATTACAAGCCAAAAAGAAGTCCTATAGTGATCCTAGCTGACCTATTTTAAGATCTGGGTAGTGAAAATAAGGGCAAGCCTATGGTATTTGGCATACACTGATTGGAAATTTATTCTGAGAGTAAGTGTTTTGATTGTCCCCATGGTTACATATATAATTCTTCATATGAGATAAGGGGGATTTCTTTGCTGTAGGGGCACACTGGTTACATTGCTAGTTACTAACTTTTTCAGGTAATGTAATACTGGTCTATGCATGGTTGTTATAGATCAATTGATGCCATATCTTGATTCTTGTGTGTTGCATTGGTGTTCTTCATTGTACTTAAATTTATAGACTTTGGAGATGGTGAAAGTATTTTGAGATGATATGGATGACTGACTGCCAAATGTGCTTTGTATTCCCTTAGTTGTGCTGAGTTGCTTGAGGAAAAGCAATTGTTTTAAGCTGAGGGTGTTGATATATGAGCTAATGCTAACACATTTAAGGCTTTTAACTAAGAATAATTGCGAAGTCTTAAGCAACTTTTGTCATTTTTGATTTCTTTATTTTGATTTTGTAGTAGAAGCTGAGATGCTAGAGAACTAACAAGAATGGAAGAAAATGAGCTGAAATCTGAAGTAAATAAAGGTGAAGTGTGGCTGACGATATTTGTGATAAGTTTTTAGACTTGAGATAAGCTATTAGCTTCATAGTCAGTAGTAGACAGAGAATTGGCCTAAGTTGAAAGCTGTGATGACATTTTGTGATAGGACATCCAGGAGCTGATAAGTCATCAAGATTGTCATCAGCCTAAGGCAGAATATGAGAGCTTAGTAAAAGCCTTGATAACATTTGTGATCGGTCATCAAGAAGCTGATAGGGCATCATCGTTTTTGTCACCGATAGTCAGCGAGTACCAAAAGCATAAAGGAAGCTTACGACATTTGTGATAAGTCGTTAGCCTCCTGATGGGCTATCACGAATGGTGTCACCTAATCTGAGACACGATACTTTGATATTTTTCTCCCTCTTCTTTTGGTTTGAGAAAGTAATTACTATTATCATTATTTTGGGATTTTCTTTGGTGATTTAATCTGAGAATCTCTAGCTTCTATTCATCTTTTGGTAAGTTTATCTTTCTGAGCATGAATTCATCTAGTTGCTTCGATTATTACGTCATGAGCAGCTAAATTCCTTTAACCTGAATTATGGGATCTAGGGGTAGGTTTTGATAAGGTGTTGAGTGTTCAAGATTCGAAAAGTGGTAGGACTCCTTGATAATTCTGATGTTTTAATTATTGTTTATTGGTTGCAAATGCTAGATAACACCTACTTTGATTTGCTTGAGAAAGAAATCAAATATAGTGGGAAGTGAACTATCAACAGGGACTTGGAAACACTAAACTTCCATTTAATAATCAGCACTGTAACAAGGTTGGTTAACCTGAGGTAAAATCTGGGAAGTGAATATAAATTCCCTAAGTCCGAGAAGATTAGGTAATTAAATGCTTAAGTAGGTCGAGAGACATTTAGGCATAACTTCACTAAAGATAACTTGTTGTCCTACTTACTGTGAGAATCTTGAACCACTAGTAGTATCTGCCAAGTACTAAAACCCCTAGTGAACATAATTCTGGTTTTTCATAAACTCTAGTTTACAAATATTTAAACTAAAGTGACCAATAATTACTTTTTAACTAAAACACCATGTTTCTGGAAATATCTAACTATCAGTTGATTAAATCGTAAATGACTTACCTTCACACCATATTCCCTGTGGGATTCGACCCCAACCTATTTGGGTTTTATATTGACAACGATCGCTTACATTGTCGTTGAGAGGTGTAGTTTGAGCGTTATCAACTACATAAACAACTAAGTTTTTATGTATTCACAACCCCCAGGAATCGATAGCGAAAATAACAAAACAACACTAAAGCTTAAGGGACATTTCATGAAGGCTTTTATCAAACATTTATTCTTGTAGACATTTTACCAAACACTTGTAGTTCATAGTTTAGTCCAATCATGAGAATAATATGGAAATTGTAGAAATAGCATGAAGTCAACATGAATAGCACTAATTCATGATTTAATTCAATGAATGATAACATTAAAATGGGGAGAAATGAATAACAACAATAATTTCATTTATCCGTAGTGTAAAATCATAGTTCATGGAGATTCATGGGTGAAATCATAATTTAAAATCAAAATAACTTGAAAAGATCATAATTTTGTAATTCAAATTGGATACTTGGACAGAATGTGTGAAAGGAACCATGGATGAACATCTAACATACCTTAATTGATGAGTTTCTTAAAGTCCTGGGTGAATTCTTGAGGATTGTTCTTAATCCCTTAGAGTTAGGGTTTTCTTGATTGGGAGAGAATGTTCTTTGATTTGGGGGAAAAGATAGTGATGAATAAGCTATAGACATTTTTGGGGATTAAATCCCATATCTGGGTGGATTCAAATGATAGAAAAGACAGTTTTCACCCTGCATGAAATTTTGATTTTAATCAAAAATTTCCGAAAAACACCCCTGGCGCAATACGGTGCTCCCATGTCGTGTCTCTGGAAATTGCCAACTAGGAATATGCAAGGTGGCTCGGTGTCGTACAATCGCATTTCTTTACTGGAAAATGACAAATGTGAACTTGGTCTTAGGCGCGACGCGCTAATATCGCCGTCCCTTAATAGAATTGGACAATTGGTAATTGAAAGCCCTCAGCGATATGGTGAGATCACAGAGTCACACTAGAAATTGAAAATTGTCATTTAGACTTGCTCTGCGACATGCTAGTGACCAAAATAGTGGTTTTTAATGAATGAAACTTGAAATCGGTATAACTTCTTACCCGGTTATCAGATTTGGGCTAATTTTATAGAAAGCTAATTGAATTTCCTACGCAATGGAAGGCTCTAAATATAAAAATATTGAGTGTTTAGAAAATTTTATATATGAATACTCATTTACTGGGACTTAAATTATTCTAAGGAAATACGGGGTATTACAATTATACTCCTCTTCATTATAGTGAATGCATCTGCATATGGTTTTTACCATCAAGGGTTTCCACATAAATCTTTATGTCTTCTTCTTATTTTGTTTTTCTTTATTGTAGTGCTTATTTTTCTCGAATATAACAAACTGGTATCAGAGAGATTTTTTTTTCGACAATGGCAACCATGAAGTATGATATTTCATTATTCGATTGCAACACCTGATTTTTATTATGGAAGGTTAAGATGAGGTTTGTTCTCACACAGAATGATTTGGATGATGCTCTATTAGGGTTTGATAATCTTTCCTCATCATGGACATAGAAAGATAAACGGCATAAGGATAGAAAGGCTCTATCTCAGATCCACTTTTATCTATCCAATCATGTTCTACAGGGTGTTTTGAAGGAGACCACTGTCGCTGCATTGTGGTTGAAACTGGAATCATTATGTACGAAAAAGAGTCTAACTAATAAGTTGCATCTCAAACAACAACTTTATTCCCATCGCATGTTTGAGGGTACATCTTTGGAGGATCACCTATCTATCTTTACAGAAATCATCTCTGATTTAGAGACTTTGGAGGTTAAGTGTGATGAGAAAGATCTAGGGTTGAATTTATTGTGTTTGTTTCTTGCATCATACCCAAACATTAAGGATATGATTTTATATAGTCGTGAGACCCTAACCCTAGAAGAATTCTATGATGTGTTGTTCTCTAAGGAGAAGATGAAGCATCTTCTGAATGGGTCGGTGACTCAAGGAGATGGTCTCATTATTCAAGAAAGGACCCTTGAGAGAAACTATAAAGGTGATAAAAGGAATAGGTCGAAATCTAGAAATAGAAACAAAACCTATAATTACTGTAAAAAGAAGGGCCATATCAAATTTGAGTGTTGTAAGTTACAAAATAAAAATAAAAGAAGAGCTGAAAACCAAAAAGAAAACCCATCAGAGAAGTTTGGTGAACCAGTATTGTTGAAAATGGCGGTAGTGATGGAGAAATCTTTGTAATATTTTATTTTAACTCCAAAACCTATGAGGATTGGATTTTTTATTCAACTTACATGTTTCATATTTGTTGAAATCGGGATTGGTTTACAACATATAAAATGGTCTCTGAAGGTGTTGTGTTGATAGAAAATAATATACCCTATAAGATAATTGGTATTAGAACAATCAGGATTAAGATATTTGATGGGGTAGTGAGGGCACTTGGTGATGTGCGGTATGTCCCAGACCTGAAGAGAAATCTTATTTCCTTGAGTACCCTTGATTCGAATGGATTTAAGTACAGTGATGAAGGTAGAATCCTAAAAGTTAGTAAAGGGTCTCTATTTGTGATGAAGGGATAGAGAAAGACTTCTAATTTGTATGTCTTCCAAGGCTCTACAATTATAGGTGATATATTTATTTCTACTTCTTTTTTGTCAGATAAAAATGTTGCTAAACTTTGGCATATTGGTTTGTGACATATAAGTGAAAATGGGATGGCTAAACTAAGTAGGAAAGGACTTCTTGATGCCCAGAGTATTACCAAATTAGAGTTCTGTGATACTACATTTTTGGGAAGCATAAGAGAGTCATATTCACCAAAGCCATCCACTTAACTAAAGGCACACTTTATTACATTTATTCTGATATCTGGGGTCTTTCTAGAATACCTTCTAGAGGAGGTGTTAATTATATGTTGACTATTATTGATGTCTATTCCAGAAAAGTTTGGGTGTTCTTCCTGAAGCAAGAGAATGATGTGTTGCCTGCATTAAAAGAGTGGAAGACTATGATTGAAGAGCAAATAAAGAAGAAGGTAAAATGCCTTTGGACTAATAATAATTTAGAGTTCTGTGCAATTCAAAAGGAAATGTGAAGCACTTAACAGTTCATCACACTTCACAGCAAAATGGTGTAGTCGAATGAATGAATATAACTATAATGTATAAGGTGTTTTGTATGCTCTCTAATGTTGGTTTACCGAAGTCTTTTTGGTCTGAAGCTACTTCCATAGTTTGTCTTCTTATTAACCTCTATCTTTTATTCTCGATTGACAAAAAGACTCCACAAGAGGTATGGTCTGGTACTCTTTCCAGTTACTCTGATTAGAAGATATTTGAATGTCTTTCTTATGCTTATATTGATAATGGTAAGTTGGAATCTAGATCTTTCAAGTGCTTATTAATGGGATATAAGTCTTGTGTTAAATGATATAAGTTTTGGTGTCCAGAAAATAGAAAAGTTATAATTAGCAAAGATATTGTGTTCGATGAAAATTCCATGCTTCGTGCTTTCTACTTTAAAGAATCTAGTGCTTCTCCCCTAGATGAGCCTAATGACATGAATCGGGAAAAGTCAAGCACCCACGTTGAATTAAAGATTAGAGCAAAGTTCACAGCAGTTTCTACTTCTCAGTCTAGCCTAGAGATACAGAGTGATATTGTTTCTTCTTTACTACCAGTGGTGCCATAATATTTTATTGCTAAAGGCAGGCCCAGGACAGATATTAGACCTCTTTATAAGTATGGTGAAGCTGAACTGATTACTTGTGCATTAAATTTAGAAGAAGGTATTTCTCCTTGTGAATAATATTCTTCTTACTCAAAGGAAGTTAGTTGTGATAAGTCTAGCAGATAGATTATTGTTATGCAAGAGAACATGGAATCACATCATAAGACTGGCACATGGGATCTGGTGAGATTACCTAAAAATAAAAAATTTGTCCGTTGCAAGTGGGTATTTAAAAGGAAAGAATAAACATCAAAAGTTGAAGGTGCTAGGTATAAACCAAGACTAGTTGCTAAAGGTTACAATCAAGTTCCAGGTGTTGACTTTATAGATATGTTTTCTCCAGTTGTAAAGAATAGTTCGATTCTAGCTTTGTTTTATATTGTGGCTATGCACAATCTTGAGCTTGAACAGTTGGATGTCAAAAGTGCATTCTTATATGGAGAACTTGAAGAGGACAATTATATGCAACAACCAGAGGGTTTTGTAGTCTTAAGAAAGGAGGACTATGCAGTTAGTGTAGTTAGTAGATACAACCAGACTGAATTTATCATATGCAGTTAGTGCAGTTAGTAGATACATAGCAAATCCTGGTAAAGAAAATTGGAAAGCAGTTCAGATTTTTAGATACTTGCATGGATCTACTGATGTTTGTTTGCAGTTTGGGCGAAATAGAGATGGTGTGATTGAGTATATTAATTCTGATTTTGCAGTAGACCTTGATAAAAAGATATCTCTTATAGGCTATGTTTTCACCATTTTTAGTTATGCTATCAATTGGCAAGCTACTTTAAAAACTACTATTTTATCAACTACTGAGGCAGAGTACATGGCTATTACAAAGGCTTACAAGGAAGCTATTTAGTTAAAGGGTTTGTTTGGTGAACTTAGCAATGACTTAAAGATTACTATTATCTTTTACGATAGTCAGAGTACTTTCTTCCTTATAAAAGATCATGTTTTTTATGAAAGGACAAAGAACATCAATGTTCGATACTATTTTATGCGTGAAATTATTGCTCGTGGTGATATTGTGGTAAGCAAGGTTAGTACCTATGATAACTCCACTGATATGATGACCAAGACACAACTAAGTTCCAAGTTTGAGAATTTCTTTGAATTGGTTAGTGTCAACAGTTAAGATGTGACCTTAGGGGCTTTTGTGGAAGAGGTGGAGAGTATTCTCAAAATAGATTTGAGTTCTGAATTAGAATTCATGTCAAGACCGAGATTGTTAGAGTTTGTGACCCAAATTCTGTTGATCTAGCACTGAAAAGTTTGTTATGCGACCCATGTCAGTTTTGGACGTAATAAATATACATCATTGAGACTTTCGGCATATCATTGTACTCCTCTCCATTATAGTAAATTTCTCCGCTTCTGCCCGTGGTTTTTCCCATCAAGGGTTTTCACGTAAATCTGTTTGTCTTCTTCTTGTTTTATTTTGCTTTGTTGTATTGCTTATGCTGCCCGACTATAACTTAAGGGTATGCAAGTTTTCATAACACTATAAGGTACCTATACCAACATCTATTAGAACAATGTTGGAATTCTCTAAAAGAGTTGGGATGTGGAAATTGTAGAAGTGGGACAAAAAGATGATTACCAGACGACAAAGAAGGTTTTTAAGGTGTGCTTGCACAACAATGAGTTTTTCTGTTCCATTGTTGCAGAAGCATAGTTGGGGATTATATGAAGAACTGGATGCTAACATGGATTTTGGTACAACAATTAAATGAAAATTATTAAATTAAAACTTCAAACATGCTTTGTAGCTAAGAACACAAACTAGTTTAGTTTGTTAGTCGTCGGTATATGTCTGATAAGTTCCCTTTTTGATATCGTCTTGTAGAATATTTTGAACCCAAGTGGATGAAACATCAGTTTTGAACCCGAGTGGATGAAACATCAGTTTAGCTGAGAACACAAATTGTTTTAGTACTTTAGGAACCATTATATGTCTTTAGTTCCCTTTCTTCTAGTCATGTTTGTTTGACATGTTCAATTGTCTTAAAGTTTCTTACAGGACTTAGCATACGTAGTCCCGACCCCGAGGTTATGTTAGACATGTAGTTTCTTTCAATGCTTAATATATGTAGTTATAACATAAGAATCATGGCTAGTGAATTTGTATTTTTAGGTATAACAACCCAGTATATAAAGCTTAATGCCATGGCATATTCCGGTTAATATTGATATGCCCACTAAGAATACACATTACTATTTAAAGTTTTTATTTACCTCTTGTTAAGGGCAAAAAGAGAGTGTCCTACATACCCAACATGACAAGAGTGATACTGGTCCATCAAGGGAAGATAAGAGCTCATCAAACAATTATTCTCTTCTTTTGGGGTCAATCAATAGGTTGTCCTCCAATTTCATCTTGAAAAATAGAGTGAAACATTTCGGCCAAAATCAGATCTTGTGTGATGAGAAAACAAAAAGGCAAAACTCTTTTACTAATAATCAATATTTGCTTTTGCATTTGAAATCATAAACCAACTATTGTAAGAACAAAACTATGTTATAAGGAATGAATGCTTACTTCATCATTGCGGGCACTCAATGTGGTGGCGGGAGAAAAATGATCACTTTCTTTATAAACTAAGTATTTTGAGGTATATATTTATACTAAAAAGATCACTTTTCTATACATTAAGGACTATTCAATTAAATAGTAAAAGGATCTCAACATTTCACCCCTCCCCTCAAAACCACCTGGGTGGTGTCTAGACTTGTTCCCATTTTCAGTCGTACCAATTTGATCTTCAACTCCTAATGGAATTAGATCAGCTTTATGATCAGGTATCCATGAGAATACATAAATAAACTTAGCTTAGTAGAATTTGATTCTAGTCTAAAATTTTGGTAGGGTTTTAAGAGGTGTGAATAGAAAATAAATAGGTGTTCTTTCCAGAAAGACACCAAAAGAAAGGATGCAATTTAAATAGGAACCTTTTCAGATCGAATGATTATGAAATTTTCAAAGGATTGTGACTTTTTTGAAGAGTTGCACCTTTTTCAAAGAGTTGCATCTTTATGAAGGGGTGCACATTTCTATTGCTTCTCTTCATTAAGAAATATCTTGATGGCTATAAATACCTTAATTTATTCTCGGGTATAGGAATGAAATTTTGATGAAAAAATAATCTTCCTTCTTGAAAAACTCTATCATTATTTGTTGTCGTTGAGTGCTGTAGTTCGACAGAATTTGATGTACCGTTATTCTGTAGAAGTGATTCATTTTATTCTGGGAGGATATATTCTATAACCTTTGATACTTGAGGAGAAAAATTTTGTAAGGACACACAGTGAATTCGGTGGACATGGATCTTCTGTTTCATCTCTTTTTCTTAAAGTTGGCTTTACTATTTTTTCAGAAAATAGTTTGAACTTCATATTGATAGTTCGTCAATTGTTTGAATTTGTATTTGAATTTCTTGAAACTTTATTTTGGTAGTTCATAAGTTGGTTGAACTTGTGTTGAAGTTCTTAACATTTGGTTTTGGTATTTTTCAGAAAATAATTTGAACTTCATTTTATTAATGTTCATAAATTGGGTTGAACTTATTGTTAAGAGTTCAAAGTTATAAATACAAAGTTTAAAATTTATTTGATTATTTATATATTAATTTGAACATATGTTTGAAGTTATTGTTGAAAAAATTACAGATTTACTAAACCTGAGAAAAAGAACGATCTTAGGGAAATTAAAAAATATTTATTTTTTGTCTTTGTTTGGTGAAAGAAAGAAAAAAATAATATTTTTAACACCATTTATAAATCAAGTCTTTGGTTAATCTGTATTGAGTCGAATTTTGTGGAAACTAAAAATTTTTGATTTCTTCTTCCTCGCTTAGAAGAATATAAAAAATTCATTGATTCAATAAACTCTCTGTATTAGTTTTTGAAGTTTAAAACTTATGGATTTTCGCTCTGTTTGAATTTGATTCTGATTTGAAGTCATAAAAACTTCATCGGGTTTTAAAGTTCATTCGGTTAATGATTTTACGATATAAAAACTTCATCATTGACTAGAAACAAGTTGGATACAGATAAAAGTCTTTAATGTTAGTATTCTGAAATAGTAAAACGTATGTCGAAGATTGATAGGAAAATGAAGAATAAAACTAAACAACAAATTGATTCGGTCGTAAATTATGCTATCCCAATGACAACTATTGTTACATCATTAAGTTGTTCAGATATTGCTCTAGTAATGAAAATGACAGAGAAATGGAAAAATATTTTAGGGTGAAGTTCAATGAATAGCGACAAATGATATCATTTTGGCTGACCAAACTTGAAATGCAAATGTTCACAAGTATAGGTCCTCATATTTCAGAAAAAATAATTCATTGAAAATCAATTATCTGGTTTGACAGATCTTGTGAGTTGTCCCAAGATAGAAGAGGATAATAATTTTAATGAAACATCAATGATGGTTGCAAATTTTGTTAAGAATGATGCTCAAAATAATAAGAAGATAAAGAAATTTTCTGGACAAGAGAAAGAGCTGAACAAGAAAACGTTCAAAGGCAAGTGCTACAATTGTAATAATGTTGGTCATAAAGCTCTAAATAGTTAGTTTCATAGTAAGAACAAGAAAAGATATCAAATAAGTATAATGGAAACAACATAAAAGATTAAAAATTTGTGTGATGTGATCACTTAAAGCAATCTAGTTGGAAATTCAAATGTATGGCGGTTTGATTCAGGATTCACTAGATGTTTTTGTGCGAGAAAAGAAGTTTTTGTTGCTTATGATACCGCTAACTCTTATTGTACATACCTTCTTAACTCCTTTTGCTTAGTCTTTTTATTGACGCCCTTGAAATTCCACACAAACCGAACTCATTATCACTGTCGAGATTTACCCTACCCTTCATCAGGAAGTATGTGCTTAGGCACCACAATATTTGATTGTTGCAATACTTCAAATTTATTTCTCATAACTACACCTATTATCTTTGTATAAATCTTTCTACCAGTCTCATGAGATGCTACCTTGACTTGTTTCCCCTTATTTCCAACAGGAGTGAACACCCCTTCTTCATGATTAATTTCTGTAGATCCTATATTTTCCCTTTCCTGCAAGGCATGTGATTGTTGTTTGTGATGATTGTATAGGTACCTGAACCTCTGTTCTTTAGTCACCTATGTGGGAACTAGTTTTGGCTGTTTTGGGTTAGGAAGTGCTCGCTTTGGCTTCACAAGAGGTGCTGGTTTTAGTCTTGGATCAGGCTGCCTAATCTGCATACATTTATGGCCCATCATGCATATCACAATACTCCGATCTCCAGTCAAATGTGATGACCTGCTAAAAGGTGTTACCTAAATAATCCACTATCATTAGCTCCTTCGGCAAGGGGTTTTGTCACATCAACCTCAATTAACATTCTAGCTTATGAAATCCTTGTTTTCTTCATATTGCATTCATCAGCAAACCATGGTATCACTACAACACTTGCTATTCTACTTAACGAATTACAACCCTAACAATACAAAGGTAACTTAGGAAAGGTTACCCATCAAGGTATCTCCAAAAAGAATTCAGCCTTAAAATAAAGTTGACGAGTTCATTACTTCAAAATTATTGACTTGCTACTTACACTATAAGGCCCAACATACAGTATCTCCCTCATATCCGACTCGGATTGAAATATTTAAAAACTACACCAAATCATTTAAAACATCAGATTTGGGCTACTCGATACATAACCGATCTTTTGCAAATATACCCACTCAAGACAGAATTTATTTATGGAAGTTCAATTTTCAAAATTTTTAAAATTTTTCAAAAAAAAACTCAAAACTACACAAAATCATCCAAATCTTTAAATTTAAGCTTCTCATAATCAATCTTTTGCAATCATACCCAGTACACAAAACAAAGCTTATTTAGGGAAGTTTAATTTTCATATTTTGAAACTTCGAGCTTCAACAATGGCTCCAAAAAAATTGTTCTATAGCTGTAATGAGTCATGCAATGAAAATTAACATTTTACGCCTATACAAGTTGAACATTTTTGGTAAGAACTTAAAAAGTGGATATATTTTGCAAACTAACTTTCTTAGATACACTTTTATGTAATTTTTCCTTTATTGAACTATTTTTTCTTGAATTGAGGGTCTATCTGAAACCACTTCTCTACCTTTGAGACAAGGATAAAGTCTGTTTACGCTTTACTTTTTTTCAAATCCCTATTTATCCCAATTTATAAAACTACACTGAATAAATTGTTGTTATTGAAAACATTTTCTTTTTTCTAGAATCTAGAACAGGCAAAAGAAATATATGTTCCTTCTTATATATTTATTGGTGGGAGGGATTAAATCCTTGTGTTATAATCCCAATATTATAATTTTGATATAACGTATTTACCAATCAAATAAATTCTTGTGTGTGTAGGGGTATGTAAATGTTAAAAGCCATTTAATATGGATCGAGTACACTAAATTGAAAAAAAGAGAAACTATAAGGGGTAAAATATAAAAAAGAAGCATGGGTTAAGGACATAAAATGCAAAAACTTTCATAAGATTTGTGCACTATAAAACAACACCCATGTGAAATTATTGTTAAGCTTAACGCATTTTTGGCACCTTAAAGAAAGTTGTTTATACATTCAATTAAAATGCACATACAGCATAGTAACACCAAAGCTCCACTATACATATAATTCCGATGGACGGACGACACCACCATCCGTCCTCGATGGTGGTGCATCAGGCGACAACAAGGAAAAAACCGGTGGTGGAAGTGGCGGACACGTTGTAGATCGAGGCGTGCCGGGACTTGTTTTATAAGATACAGATGAAGCTAAAGGGACAAACTTTGGTAACATATCACCAAAATTATAAAGTGGAGACTTTAATAGTTTTCGATGAGTACTATAAGTTGCATGACTCGAAGAATAACAGAGTTGTTAAAAACCAAAAAGTAAGACTCCTAAAAAGTCTACTTTCTTCGTTCGTCACATCATATAGTAATACTTAGAACTTAAAAATGTGTAGACGAATGAGTTTTAAGTGTGAAGGATCTATGTTGTTTATATAGTTCAAGAAAGTGTGTGAACATCATTATTGACCTTTTTTGTTTTGTTGGTAGATATATAATTTCTTTTCTTCAAAATAGTTGTCAGGTTTTGTTTGTGGAGAGTTAGTTTGACTAATTATCAAAGTTAAATTAAATTAGATTAATTCAATAGATTAAAATGAAAATTTCAATATTCAAAAACTATATCAAAAGTATTATAAGTTATAATTTTTCTCATATTAATACGATGAAAAATACACCTTAAAATATTAGTCAAAGTTCATATTATTTGGCTTTAAAAAGGAAATCATGACAAGTAAAAAAGAAATGGAGGGATTACTTACTCCGGTCATTTTTATTTGTCCGTATTACCAAAAATATATGTCTCATAATATTTGTTTGCTTCGAAAAATGGATGGATAATTTATCTATTTGTGTTCATTTTATCCTTTTTATTGAATTATATTCATTACTAATTACATTTTATAAAACGTTAAATGTATTCTATTTAAAGAGTGAAATACTAAAATTATTCATATTATTTATTATTGTTCTTAAGGTGTGTACCAAGTTAATAATTGAAAAATAAAAATGGACAGAGGTGGTGTGTATCATTCGAGAATAATCCTATATTGACTTTATTTCTTGATCAAAAGGACTAGGGAGTTGGGGAGTTAATTTTATGACCCTTTTGCCTCGTTATTCTGGAAAACGAAATATATGTAGTGATGTAATAGTGATGTAACAGTTAGAATGATTAATTGATCTCTTTAATTAGGATGATACGAAATAATTTCAAATTTATGAAAAATATGGTTTAATGGTTGTTTTCCACTAATCACAAAAATATTTTGATGATTCTTTATTCCAAGACAGTTCAATAGAATTGATGGATGAGCTAAACCTTAATAAGAAATGCAATATTGTTAATTTTTTTTTTATAATCAATTTCTTGTAATGTTTGTTTTCAATTTGACAATGTAATTAATTTATTAAATCTTCGTTGAATTTTGTTGATCGTAGGTATGATTTTATTGATCTTTATATGAAAACTTCTTTGAGATGTCAGTTATTTCACTAATATATCCTTAAATTTCTTTAGAAAAAGAATAGGTCATTACCATTGGTGTAAGTCATTATTGTTGGAGAATTTGACTTGACTCCTATAATGTTTATTCGAAAATATATGCATAGAAAAATAGACCGGGACAAGAACCTAACCTACAATTCAAATACATGCAAGACTGACTATAATATTTCAATAAATTATTATTTTATAACTATATAAAATGGATTTTTCCACTCTACATGTTCTAACACTAAGAAGTTGTCATCTATATTAATTTGAGACAGTATTTTTCTTCTTTCCGAAGATGTTCAAAAGAATGATACAAGGTGTTATTTTCACTTGAGGATGTCAATTTAGCAAGAAAATCCGTATTTTGATTAGTTTCTCTAGAGCAATGCGAGTTGACCTTTGCATTTTCTATCATCTTAGTCGTGTCTCTGATAATGTTTTTAGTGCCTAAGCTATTGGTATCCCTTGCCACCAACATATGAGCAATACTTAGTGAATATATATATATATAGCTCAATATCAATATTTTTATATACTCATTAGCCTCAAGAGCTTTAGCCAGGTTGTTGTTTTTACATTTCTATGAAATAGAGAAAGCCATAATTAATCTGCCAGAATCATCTCTCTGACCACTCTATTCGGGTACTTGCTCTTTAATAATGTAGCGATCGTCTGTGTGTTAGACATTCCACATCCACGGAAGAATGGATTGGAATAAAATGACTCCTTCGATAATCTCCTTATGTCTGTATTAATTTTGGACCACACAGAAACTCTGCAGCCAATTTTCCTTTACCACATTAGCACTAGATCATTAAATAAATTAATTTACAATTCAAATTTGAAACATTGCATGATCTCTTTAACTAGCTTTTGGAGTGTCTATGTTACTTATTTAATATTTATGTTAACAATAAAATCTTTAATAATCAATGAAATATGGAAAAATTGGGTTGAATGGGGTCTTTAACAGTTTTCTGTCTAAAAGTTTTATCGAGTTTTGTAATTTTAAGAAATAGTAATGAGCTCTTTTCCTCAGATCATTCCAAATTAGCACTTGAAATTAAAGAAAAGTAATAAAAGAAGTAATGTACAAAAAAATTGCATGTGAAAAACTATTCAGACTAAAATGTATGTAAAAATCACGATCTATACCTTTGTTAGATATTCACTCAACCTTACTAAGAAATTAAGACAACTGGATTAACCCCATAATCCGAAAGGACCTATACAGACCTTGGAACAGCCACATGCATTAGTTCAACTCTATTTTGTGTTGAGAATTCGGCTATCTCAGATTATACTTATGGGATATATAATTGAACAAAGATTAGCCAAGCTATGTAATATTCCGAACTTTTCTTAATTCAGTTAAGCTTATAGTGCATGCTTAAGGGGCTTAGAACCTAAAAATCGTAGCTAATTGTTGAAGACTTAATCTTATTTTTGGCTTAATTCGTAACTTCAAAGATTTTTAAGTTGACCTTTTAGGCTCCGAAACAATAGTTTTTTAGTTGATTCATATTTTGGGGTGTAGGTATCATGTCTTGGGTGAGTTTCGGAATTTTTAGACCAGGTTTGGACCACATTTGAATTTCAATTCTAGCAGCTCAACGCAATTCCACCGCATCGCGTCAGGGATAGCAATGAGACACTCATCGCGTCACGGTGAAGGTGTATTTGTCATGTTCTTGATCCATAAATTGAGTGCATGTGTCATGACCTTTATCCTAGTGTGTGAAGTGCTTTTTAGGTGAAGAGAGTTCATAGAGATCACTCAGAGCGAAGTTGAGCTAAGAACCTTGGATTCATCAAAAGTTTGATGTTCTATTCTACAACGGTCAAATTTGAAAGTATATAACTTTTGATGTTTGTTGAATTTTTCAGCTCATGACCAACCAAATTGTAGATAATTGAGTTAGCTTTCCAACGATATCAATTTTGCCTTAATTCGAAATACGAGTGAAAAGTTAATTATGACATTTTTCGTGTGAGGCAGTAAGCAACCGCGATTACACCGTGATTATGACATTTTTGGTTTAAATGATGGAGGGGCAATGGGATATTTTCCTACCTCAACCCAAGACATAAAAAATGATATAAGGCTTCAATTGGGGCATTATTTGCCCTCATTCTCCAATTTTTCTCTCAAACAATAAACCCTAATCATCCCTCCCAAAGATCATTCATTCCATCTTCTTCTCTTCAACGTGAGGTTTTTCCCTTAGGAGAACTAGATGTTGGACTCCATGATAACTCACATGGTTTATGTCAGTTAGAAGAACTTCCCTAACAGAAAAGAATAACAAAAAAGCTTTTAAAAGAAACTCCATAAGTCCGAAAACAGAATAATAGAACAGCTTTTACAAACTAAGTGTAAAGGCTCACAATTTATTTCATATATTGTTTTACATAAGACATTAACTATGAGATTTCAGATTTTAGTTTACAGATATAAAGGTGAGTCTTTTTTAAACTTAGCCTGCATGATTTGAAAAAAGACTTAACTTTAGTCCTACTTATTCCACGAACAGAAAGAGTAAAAGTACAATTTTTAGATCTAAGTGTGATGGCTCACAAAGATTGTTTTCATGCTTTACTATAATATGCTTATATTTTGCAGTCTTTAGAGTACTCTAGCCAATGTGAATCATTTACACTTAGCATGCATTCTTTACCAGTTATATGCACAGTTAGTTACTATTTTTACTTATACATTTACCTCACGTGCTCAATGCATTCCAAAATTACTGATCCACATATACGTCTATGTGCTACATTATTTAATAATATAGGTACAAGGTATAGCATGCATATCATAATCAGACAATTGCAGTTTCCAGTCAGCAGGTGATGAGCCCTTTTGATTGAAGCATTCGAGTCATCCATAGTTAGAGTAACATTTTATTTTCTTTATTCAGTCGTATTGGTTTAAAATAGTTGGGGGTCATGTACTGACTACCTATCGTCTACACTAGTGGAGGCTTCATAGACAGATAGTAAAGTTGATGTTCATGATTTCAATTTTGTTTTGTCTAAGCAGAGTTGTATTCATTTTTATAGGTTTGTTTTGAATATATTTAGTAGAGATATATTTTTCACTTACTTATTTCAGGCTTATGTATTTTATCCAGGTTCTCATGAGTTATGCCTGTACAAGGGTTAGCTTGGGATCACTTGTGGTCCTAAGCACCATATGACGACTAAGGGGTAGCCTCGGATAGTTAGAAAATAAGTATTAGAGCACAGAGCTCAAATGTCATAGGGTGTCTATGAAACCGTGTCTAGTAATGTCTTACAAAACAGTACAGAGACGTCTATACTTTTCTTCGAGAGGCTACAGGGTATTTAAGAAATATCTCTTTTCTTTCATACTCTAGATCGTGCTGAAAAGTTCTTCTCTCAGAAACTTTTGTATATTTGTGTGTTACACCATCATTCTCCATCTATGTTATATTCTTCAGATAACATGATTAGCAAGTTCCAATTCCTCCCATGATGATGCTCTCAGATTTACTATCTGTTACTTCAGAAATCATACAAGGGGCTTGGGAAGAGCTTACTAGTGTGTTATAAGTTTCTCAAGTTGAAATATTTGTCCTCATCCATATAATTTGTCCAGTTAAGACAGAGTAAGATATGTATTCAGATTCCTCATTAACCCTTCAATACAGATAGTGCTCATAAGAAGAGATAGTATGAACCTAGATTATTTAATAGAGTTTGCATTTGAAGGATATTGCAACCTGGAGTGTTATGATTCATAAGTAGTAGAACCTTCTTATTGTTGAAAGTATGGGTATAGAAGTGTAGTGTCAATAAAAGTTGGAACTACGATTGATAGAAAGTATAGAGATAACCTTATTCATGCTTTTGAGTTTATGTTAAGGTGATGGGTCCTTGTGTGTCAGCTTAAGGGTAATGAATATGGTACAAGTTCCTTGGTAAAGGGTAGAGAAAGAGTTATTAGTTAAGGTGAATTGTAGCTAGCTTGAAGTAGAAAAGGAGTTTAGTTGAACTTATAGAGCTATGAAAGTAATTTAGGTGTATAGATGGGTAAATAGTTGTAATGTGTAGAAGGAGGATATGCTAACGGATTTTAATATGGTATACTATAGGATTATGATCAATTACTGTTATTATGAGGGTTTAGTGGAATAGTTTTTCTTGATGTCTTGTTTAATAGCTTCCAAGTGATAATAGTATGTGAGGTTAGATTGTTAATCATGTCTAGCACTAGATATTAATTTTGAATAGTAGATGATCATAAAGGTGGAGATAATGATTGTTTGGTTGGTAATGCTAGTTATATGGAAGTGATCTAGTAGGCTTGAACAGTGTATGAAAGAGTTTAAGTTCATGTATTTGTAATTAAGTAGGATATTGTGGGTATGATGTAGAGGTGTGCCCAAGGTGATATGGGGCGGCATTATTTTCAAAGTTTATTAAGTATTGTGTGTGGTTAATAGTACCCTTGAGCGGTTAAGTGGAATAAGCCTAGCTATATTGTACATGGTGTTCGTAGTAGATAAGTTGAGGAGTTATGAATAGTTGGTGGTGAGTCTTTTAAGTATGATTTTAATTCTGATGGTTTGGAAAACATAATATTTTGAGATGCGATCTTGGTAGGCTGTTATTATGTGTTTGGTGAGGCAAGTATGTTTGTCAAGTTAATAGAGTATAAGTCTCTGATAATGATTATTAAAGCTAAAGGAAGTTAAGGATGGTATGTACTAAGAGAGTAATCAAGAATGAAGTTAGTATGGTTCATTAAAGGTTTGGGGATATCCATAGTAAGTGTTAGAATCTAAGTTTGAATCTTTGAAGATTGAGCTAATAAAAATAAGAGTTGAAGCTCTAGATTTTGTGAACTTTGGGTGTGGTGATACTTATGAAGATTCTAAGTTAGTAAGTGTTCAAGTTATTAGATGATGACTATTAGGGCCATAGAAAGATAGAGTTGTATCTTAGAATGAAGTATTAGTAGTGGGTTTTACACTTTCAGGTGTAGTCTTTCATGGTAAGTTTATTATTTGTGTGTATTGTTATACCCCAAACTCTACAGTAAAGTGAATACAGTTTAGATTAGAGTTTAGTAAAGGGTTCCATAGACTTGGAATGATGACTTTAATCTGAGGGGAGATGATAGTAGTGATAAACAATTGTTGAGATGGATGGGAGTTAATTTTTTTTCTTGTTGAGAAAAGATTGTTGCCAGCTTGTTGAATGTTTTTTATATGAGATTATAAGTGTGAAGTAAGATCGAGACTAAGCTTTTGGTATGCGTCATGGCTAGTTGAGATTTTGCGTGTGTCTTCTTAAGAATAATGCAAGAAAGTTGTTAATGATAGAGGTTTAAAGATTATAAGGAAAAGGTTTTTATGGGTATTTTCCTAGAAGTTCTTATGTGGTTAAAATGACAGTCTTGAATGTTATGTTGGTATATAAGTGGATGGTTGCGTTGTGTGCTAAAGATTTTCTAGTAAGAGGTTGAATTTTCTTGTTGAAGTGATAAGAAGAATCATCTTAGAGAAGAGAAGTTGTGAAAATTCTTGGGGTATTGAATTCATGGATAAGACTAATGCTATAATGTTATGAGTAATACGTGATTCAAGTTAGGCTTGAACATGATGAGAGAATTTAGTTCAACATATGAAGTTATATGTACCGTGTGAGCATGGTATTCAAGAAGAGAAAGTATAGTTGAAGAGAGTATTTGAGAAGTGTTTCTAAGCTTGAAAAATTAGCATATGCATTGTCTAAGGCCTAGTAATTCTAAACTAGTTTATGTTTAATAAGCCTATGTTCCATGGTTTAGTATAAACTAGTAATTCTTTTTCCCTAATGTTATTAGAATTTCTTGCTAAGAGTGCTGAAAAAATATTCAAGTTTAGTATAAGTTTTTAGTATAATTCAGTCTGTATAGTCAGTAATTTAGTTTAGTAATCAGACAGACAAGTTCCCATGATTTTACATCTTTCCTATTCCTGAGGTAATTCATTCACGTCCATGCTAGTTGCAAATTTAGTTCAGTCTAAGCATCATGTTTCAGATTTAGCTGTTTAGTAATGACTCAGTTCATAAGTGTTCAGAGAATATGTAACACCCTGAATGTTTGAGCTAAAGATAAAACTAATTGGACCATTTTTTATATGTACCTATACCTGAATCTAGAAAATTTATTATATCTAGGTGTAAAGGTCATGACTTAAGCATAGGAGTGTTAGATATGAATTAAGGGTATAAGAATTCTCTAAATAAATTTGAGTTGGAAGGTCCTTTAATGATTAAGTTTTTGTATAGGTTCATACAAAAGTAAAACTTATAGAAGCATTTCTCCCATAATACTTAGAGTTACGTGACCCATTACCTATCAAATTAAAGATTTTGGAATATTTTGCAAGGCCACTAACGTCTCATAAATCAGAGTTTCGAATAAAAAGTTACATGTGTTTTGCTAAGAACAGTTAGAACAGCCTACAAGACGAAAATTTTATATTTTTTTCTTAACTCTTCACATTCTTGGGGGTGATTCCATCCCTTCCTTTTTCCATAATCCCCAAATTTTTTAAAGCCATTTTCTTTATCAGTTTTTAAACATTTTTCAGCACATAACACCCCTTATTCTCCTCCCTACCACAACTATTAAGAATCCATGAGAATTCAATTCAAGAATCAAGTAAAATCCCTCCATTCCAATCATAATTCTTCTAGCATTTTTAAGGTAGGTATGACTACTCCTTTCATATTTCTTTAGGGGTTTGTTCTCCTTTAGTTCCAATTACTTTCATTCTAATTAGGTTGCAGAAATTTTCATACTCTTGTCAATGAATAGAGTTCTTTTAGCAAGTTGTTTGGAAATTCTTGGATAAACTCTCAACTTCATTAATATTCCAAAATTTTTAATTAATTTCACAAACCCTTATGTATTGATGAAAGCCACTTGAATCTGGAAAATTATGAAACTCATGATATTTGTGAAAACGATGGACCTTGTGGTTATTCTGTATAATGATTTGAATTATAGCATGAACGATATTAAACTCTAATGAATTCCTAATGTATGAACTGGATAAATGATGAATTTTGTGATGATTCTTAAGATCTTAACCATGAACTGCTCTTGTTATTTTCTTGCAACAAAAGGCTATTGTAGAATCATAACTTGAAACCTCCATTATTTTTATATGAACATTTGATAAATGATGGACTTTTCTTAATCACTAATAAGCTCCTTTCATTTCCTCACAACTAAGAGGTGTAAATTCTTAATTATTTCTCTATAGAATACTATATAATTTCCACACTTTTGATATGATATGATTCATCCTCAAGAAGAATACTTCAAGTTAATCCACAATTCCCCTAAAAGTTATAAAATCCAGAGAATGAGCCATGACATAAGGTATGATAACGTTTACCTCTAGTGACTCCCCAAACATGTTTTGAAATGATAAGAACTCTTGATTTGTGAACCTATTATTAAAATTCTCCGGAATGAGCCTTATAGTGGAAAATCTATGATTTTGTGCTTAAAAATGGCCAAATTATATACATGAGCCTAAAATGGCTAAACCATATGCCATGAACATGAGCCTAAAACGGTTAAACTATGAACATGAGCCTAAAATGGATAAACTATGACCATGAGCCTAAAATGGCTAAACTAAGAATATGAGCCTAAAATGGAAACTATGAACATGAACCTAATGAGGGTAACACTTTGAATATAAATAATTAAGATAATTTCTTGAGCTTAAGGGAGTTAGTTAGCTGACCGTGAAGGCATAGGTTTGAACAATAAATACCCGAAACTATGTTTTCCAACATAGGATAGAGATTATATCGCAATTCGGATGACTCTTTTTTTTCATGTGTCCCAAAAAGGGACTAACCATAGATACTTAATAGAAAATTATGTCATGTCACGTCCTATGCCTGGAAAGGTATAGGACGGTTAAGTTGATCGGTCAGAGATCAGACTCCATGCACTCACATGGAGGTTTATGATGGTTCACTACTTTCTTCCACAAATAATCAAAGGAATTAAATCTACCTTACTTGGTCAATTATAAATTTAGTTTATATTCTCAGTGGTCTTCACTCCTATTTGAAGTTTATTGTCATTTCTAATATCTTGATGTACTGCCTCTCTGACGTTGTTTTACATATCTATACATTCAAAGTATTGATCGTCTTTGGAACTATATCACTTTATGATGTAGGTTCTGGATCCAAGTTTGCGGTCAAGCTCCTCATTAGGATTATCATCTTCTACTATTGGTGAGCTTCCTTTCTACATAGGGAAAATTTAGATATGACAAATTTATCTATGTTCCTTTCAGTATCAGGGTATGCTAGGGCCTTTTTTTGATAGTTATAGTTAGACATTAGAGGCTTCACAGACTTATTTAGTTGTCAGATAGATCTTGTAATATTTAGTCTTATTTATCATAATTATTGTATTTTCAGACGTTAAGTGATATTAATGAACATTGATGAAAGATTATCGCTTTTAAGAAATCTTATTTTATACTGTTTCCTCTCTATTATTATGTTAGTTTCATGCTCATGTGATATGCCAGAACGTTCGCTCGTACTAGCAATAGTAACGGGTGCGTGTCATGTCCAGGGTCTCGGCTTGGGGCGTGACAGCATAACCTCGGATTTCCAAGTATTCTAGCCTAGATAGTGTAATACCCCTTGTACAATCTTAGTCTCATTGTCTCATGGTTCAAGCTTGCATGATTCATCACTTAGCGTCTCTATATATATGATTATATCATGAACACCTCAAGCGAGTTCCAAACCCTCAACATGAATCAGTTCCTTATAGTAAGTCAAGCCAAGTCAGCTCAGAAATTAGTTTACTAATGAAGGTTTTAATGTTTTAGCTCAATTAAATACTTTCTTAGCAGACATATCATTTCTATATTATTTCATACTTCTAAGACTTCACGAGTACCTGTCCATTATTCGAGGACAAATGCTCCCAAGGGAGAGATATTGTAAAACCCTCAACTTTTCTTAGTTTAGTTAAGATTATAGTGCATGCTTAGGGGTTTTAGAACATAAAAATCTTAGCTAAGTGTTGAAGAGGTAGTCTTATTTTTTGCCTTGTAACTTTGAGGATTTTTAAGTTGACCTTTTAGGCTTCGAAATAATGGTTTTTTAGTTAATTCATCTTTTGGGATGTTGGTATCATATCTTGGGTGAGTTTTAGATTTTTCAGACGAGGTTTGGACCACATTTGGATTTCAATTCTAGCAGCTCAACTCGATTCCACCACGTCACGCCAGGAATAACGATGAGAAACTCATAACATCGTGGTGAAGGTGTATTTATCATGTTCTTGATCCATAAATTGAGTGCATGTGTCATGACCTTTATCCTAGTGTGTGAAGTGCTTATTAGGTGAAGAGTGTTCATAGAAATCACTTAGAGCCATGTTGAGTTAAGAACCTTAGATTCGTCAAAAGTTTGATGGTCGATTCTACAAGGATCAAATTTGAAATTGTATAACTTTTGATGTTTGTAGAATTTTCAGCTCATGGCCCACCAAATTGTAGATAATTGAATTATCTTTCCAACGATATTAGATTTACCTTAATCTGATACCCGAGTGAAAAGTTATAGTAATTTTTATGTGAGGCAGTGAGCCACCGCGTCGCGGTTGATCCTTCAAAATGCAATCCGGGTTAGGAATTTTTGGTTTAAATGATGAAGGGGCAATGGGGTCTTTTCCTACCTCAACCAAAGACATAAAATTACGATCTAAAGCTTCAATTGGGGTATTATTTTCCCTTATTCTCTGATTTTTCTCTCAAAGAACAAACCCTAATCATCCTCACCAAAGATCATCCATTCCATCATCTTCTCTTCAAGAAAGATCAAGATTTTAAGTTCCCTAATCAAATAATCTCAAGGATCTTGTTTTAACTTTATGGATTTATAAAGTGATTTTAGTGTTAAAGTGCATGCTTGTTCACATCTATTTATGCTTTGATTTAAAGATTTTTAATTTAAATTTAATCATGATATTATGTTGCAAGTTTTATGAAAGAAAAAAATGAGATTTAAAGGCTTTAAGTGCATCAAGATAACGCATGCTCATGTTTTGATCCATAAGATCATATTGTGATTTTCATTTCATTATGTTGACTGAAATTACTCAAGTATTTAAAGAATATTATTGAGCATGAAGTATTTTTTTGATTTGATATGAATTTAGAGCATGAGTTTTTGTGCCCCAAATTTAGGTGTTGATATTTCAGGAAGATTTTATTCTTAAGTTTCTTTTGATTAGTTATATCAAAATTTTAAGCAAGATTTAATCTTTTGATCCTAATCTAAGATATGTAATCCACATTGTTCATCTTGATCATGATTTAAGGAAAGATAACCATAATTGATTTTCATAGTAAACCCTTATTCTAGTTTTAAAGTGGATTTCCTACAGAATTAGCATACAGATTAAAAAGAGTAGTATTTAACACCAAGTTGGGTATGTGTCCTAGTTTACATACCCCAGAATTATGATCTAACATAGGTACAGATTAAGATTATTCCCATTTAGATAGATGCAGATACAGATTGTGATAACTTAGTTTAGATTATACTCTTTGGAAAGAGTATGACACCTCTCCCCAATGTGAGGTTTTCCTCTTAAGAAAACTATACGTTGGACTTCGTGATAGCTCACATGGTTTATGTTGGTTAGAAGAACCTTCCTAAAAGAAAAGAACAACAGAAAAGCTTTTAAAAGCAACTCCCTAAGTCCTAAAACAGAATAATAGAACAACTTTTAGAAACTAAGTATAAAGGCTCACAATTTATTTCAGATATTGTTTTACATAAGACATTAACTATGAGATTTTAGATTTTAGTTGACGGATATAAAGGTGAGTCCTTTTTACACTTAGCCTATATGATTTGAAAGAAGACTTAACTTCAGTCCAACTTATTCCACTAACAGAAAGAATAAAAGTATAGTTTTTAGAACTAAGTATGATGGCTCACAAAGATTTTTTTTATGCTTTACTATAGTATGCTTATATTTTGCAGTCTTTAGAGCACTCTAGACAATGTGAGTCATTTACACTTAGTATGTATTCTTTACCAGTTTTATGCACAGTTAGTTACTATTTTTACATATGTATTCACCCCCACATGCTCTGTACATTTCAAAATTATTGATCCACACTTACATCTATATGCTACATTGTTTAATACTGTAGGTACAAGTTGTAGCAAATAAAACAAAATTAGACAGTTGCAGTTTCCAGCCAATAGTGATGATCCCTTTTGATTCAAAGGTCCGAGTCATTCATTGTTCGATTAGCATTTTGTTTTCTAAACCTGTGAAAATATACAGGTTTATATAGCCATTAGGTGTCCCCTAAAAGGTGGCAATAGTTCATCGGAAAGGTGTATCCTTGAGGAATAGTTATGTCTGTTCATCAGAAAGTGTGTGTCTTTTTAGAACAGCCACAACCATCAAAATAGTCATACTATTTCCTGAATCAGTGTGTTATTTCATCAAAGAGTTGTTCTACAGTACGTGCATGCATGTTAATGGAGGAAAAAAATTGTTACATTTTTCCTTTGAATTTTTAGACTGCATTGGATTTCTTCCAATAAATTTTGTCTAAAAAATTAATCTCATCAATCAATCATTTTCCAAATCCAAATCCATATCTGAAGCCGAGCAAGCCACGGCAATGGCAGCAAAAGGCACCTCTTGGTTCTTTCCTCTCTTAATATGTGGAGTAAGTTTTTCTTAATATAAACTCTTGAAAGTTTCCTTCTTCCACCAATGTGGGAATTAGTAGACTTTCCCATTTTTAGTACACTTTTCATTATGATTGTTATCTCAATTTTTTCCTCAACTTGGTTCCCTCCATTTTTCATTCACACTTTAATATTAAACCCAACAATCCCCCAAGTGAATGGGGAATGGCTACTTTTTCTCGTAAAATTTTATGGACAAGTTTATGATCATCAAGTAATGTATGATTGCATTTGGATAAGTGGGTTTCCCTTTGAACTTTTCATAGTGAACATGCATCAAATGCACTCGGTCAATAGATAGATTTGATGTCTTTGAACCATCGAGGTTTAATGTACACCTAGAACATATGTCACACAACCAGCCTTTTATTATTTATGGTTCTCATGGTTTTGTTTGTTTTATCCATGAACACATCTAAGTCTCATGAGATCTTAGAGAATAGGAATTTACTAGAATTCTCCTTGAAGCGGCTTCCACTTCTCCCTCACGTAGGTGATTTCTAAACATTCGATCCAATAGATTAAGTTTTTTTGTCAAATCTGACAAAGTTAGATAATCATCAAAAGAATTCACACCATAAGTATTATCCTTTTTTACTAAACATTGTCTATATCATGAGAATGGACTGGGTATATTGACAATGTTGAACCTGTCAGACACAACTTTATTTGATCTCCTAGAACCTAGCGTTTGGGATCTCTTATCTTCTAGGTAGAGTAACCATCATGCTGACTTGTCCTAGGCCGTAAACCCATTCACTTGGATGTCCCCTCAACTCCTTCTCTAAAAAGGTCATTTGTAAGTGAATACAACACATTATCCTTTAACTTCATATAGTCAACCGTGATAATTCCACTAGAGAGAAGTTCTCTAATGGTGTTGTGTCTCTATCTTATATGACGAGATTTACTATTTATATCATGCTCCCAGCCCTACCTATCATTGTTTGGATATCACAGTGTATACATAGCGGTGTCACTGGTTTGGGCCAATAAGGAATATCTTCCAAGAAATTCCAGAGTCATTATGCTTCTTCACTGGCTTTACCTAATACGATAAACTTAGATTCCATTGTGGAGCGAGCAATACATGTCTGTTTGGATAATTTCTAAGAGACTACTTCTCCATCGATAGTAAATATATATCCACTCATGGATTTTACTTCATTTGATTCGGTGATCCAATTTGCATCCCTATATCCTTCAAGTACCAATTTTATTGGGATTACTCGTGTACCGGGTCAACTTACTAATTGCACATTCTATGTTTGGTCATGTACAATTCATTTTATATATTAAACATCCTGAAACTCTTGCATATTCCAATTGTGAGTCACTTTCACCTTCATTCTTTTGAAGTGCAAAGCTTACATCCAATGGAGTCTTGGCAATACCAAATTCCAAATACTTGAAATTTACAAGTACCTTTTCAATGTAATGTGACTGTTACAATGCCAACCATTGTGGATTTCTATGGATTCTTATTTCTAAGATCATATCCACAACTTCAAGGTTTTTCATATCAAACTTGCTCTCGAGCATTCATTTTATAGCTTTTATGTCAGAAATGTCTACAGTGATGATCAACGTAACATCTACGTACAAACAAACAATGACCTGGTGATTTGGAGTGTCTTTAAAGTAAACACATTTATCACATTCATTTATCTTGAACCTATTTGCCAACATGATTTGGTCAAACTTCGCATGCCACTGTTTAGGTGCTTGTTTTAGTCCATAAAGTGACTTAACAAGTTCACACACCTTATTTTCTTTTCCTAGAACCACAAAAGCCTCAAGTTATTCTATATAAATTTCTTTCTCCAATTCTCCATTTAGGGATGTTGTTTTCACTTTCATTTGATGGATTTCAAGACCATATACCACCACCAAGGCAATTATCATCTGAATTGACGATATCCTCATTACAGGCGAGTATGTATCAAAGTAATCAAACCTTCTTTTGTTTGAGGCCTTTTATTACAAGTCTTGTCTTGTATTTGTCAATAGTACCATCCGCTTTCATTTTCCTTTTGAATATCCATTTAGAACCTAAAGGTTTATTTCCTGGAGGAAGATCAACTAATTCCTATGTATGGTTGCTTAAAATTAAATCAATCTCACTATTGACTGCCTCTTTCCAAAAGGATGAGTCTAACCGCGACATCATTTCTTTAAATGTTTGAGGCTCATTTTCTAAGAGAAATGTTACAAAATCTAATCCAAATGAAGTTGACGTTCTTTGATGTGTACTACGTCTTGGATTCTCATCATTATGTAAATCCTCACATAATTCATCTCGAGGTCGTTTATACCCTCTACTAGACTGTTCATGTCTAGCTTTATACGGATATATGTGTTCAAAAAATTTAGCATTACCTATCTCAATTATCATATTTTCATTAATATCTGAATGTTTGGATTTATGAACCAATATCTAACATGCTTTACTACTTTTATCATATCCTATGAACAGGAAGTCCACCGTCATAGGTCCTATCTTTATCCTTTTAGGCATAGATACTTGAACCTTCGCTAGACACACCCTGTAAGGATAAAGGAATTGCCTAATAGATAATGATATTGTTTTGATTTTAAAATTCAAATGTATAGTTTACAGTTGTATTCCCTTATCTAGTGGATATAGGATTATCTTAAACTCACATACTAAGGTCCTACTTGGACTCTTCATAGCAACAACTTTATATATATGTAAACAGGTCTAATCCTCCAAACGTAATATAATATACTCAAGGAATAAATCCTTTTATGGTATCAGTACCAAACCAAGACTCACGTCAATTTTCATGGCCACTTTGTCAAGATTAATTACACAAATGGACCCTAGAAATTCTTCTTCATTTTCGACTAACATATCCCCTGCCAACTTTATCAAACTTGACTGGAATAACTTTGTTCTATGGAAGTCTCAGATTTTACCGGTATTGCGCGGCCGTGACCTCGAAGTATATGTAGATGGTAGCCTTCAATGTTTCTCAAAGTACCTCATCAAAAATGCTGACCTGTATTCTGGAAATTAAAATAAATTTAGGGTATCTTGCTTGGAAGAAACAAGATCAGTTATTGCTCAGTTGGCTCTTATCGTCATTAACTGAACCTGTGCTTTCACAGGTTGTGGGATGCTCTACTTTTAGGGAAGTTTGGATGGCATTGAAGGACATGTTTACTTCACAGTCATGAGTAATACTTATGCAACTTAGGCTACAGATAAAAACCATAAAGAAAGGCACATTATCCAAGGTTGAATCGTTCCAAAAGATGAAAACTTGTACTGATAATTTGGAGGTTGTTGCACAACGTATATCGAATGAAAATCTCATATTGTATGTTCTCAGAGGTCTTGAAAAAGAATATGATGCTTTATTGTTGTCTGTTACTTCAAGGGTTGATCCTATTTCACTTTTTGATCTTCAAGGATTATTGCTAAGCCATGAATACCAGCTTGAGCAGATACTGTTATTGAACAAGGTTTATGCTAGGTTAATCTCATGTTCAAAAACTCCAACAAGAACGACACATTTTTCTAAAGAAATCATGATTTAAATAAATCTTATGGTGGCAAATACGGTAATGGCAGAGGTCGAGGTTCCCTAAATGACAATCCAAATCACTCACAGTCTTCTTCTAATGTTTCTCAGTGCCAGGTTTGTAGTAAATATGGACACACGGCCATAACATTTTATCATAGGTTTGATCATGCATATCAATCTAATGCTAAGCAACAAATGGCTGCGATGGAAGCTCAACCTTCTACTGTTATTGATTCATCTTGATATGCAGACTCTGGAGCAACAAATCATCTAACTAATGATCTAAATAATATGCATATCAGAGGATAGTACAGTGGCAATGAACAAATTTATGTCAACAATGGTGCAGGTTTGAATATAAAACATATTGGTAATTCTAGTTTTACCAACCCTTGTCGTCCTTTACAATTATGTAATATCCTTCATGTTCCTGATATTAAAAATAGTTTATTAAGTGTTGCTTAGTTCACTTCTAATAGTAATGTGTTTTTTGAATTTCACCCTCATACTTGTCTTGTGAAGGATCGGGCAATACAAAAAGTTCTACTGCATGGGAGCCTTGATCAGGGCCTCTATAAGCTACATTCAAGTGCATCCTTGTTTGGTCGACCTACCTCATCCCCTCAAGCATTACTTGCCTCTAAATCTCATATTGATCTTTGGCATAGTCGATTAGGTCATGCGTCAATAAATGTTGTTAGTAACGTTATGAAATCACTTAGCTGAACAGTTAATTAGCATTTTCTTTCTAGTGTTTGTTCCTCTTGTCAATATGGCAAAAGTCATAAATTGCCATTTCCTAGTTCTAAGTTTGTATCTTCCCGTCCTTTGAAATTGACTTATTCTGATGTATGAGGACTATCTCCTTATCTTGCTGGTGATAAATTTTGCTATTATGTGTCTATCATTGATGATTTTAGAAAGTACACATGGATTTTCCATATAGCAGCAAAACGTGATGTGTTCAATATGTTCCTACAATCTAAATAACAAGTAAAGACTTTTCTTAAAAACAAAATTAAAATATTGCAATCTGGTTGGGGTGGGTAATATCGCAAGTTTTCTCAATACTTTGCTCAAAATGGAATTGTTCATCAATCGTCTTGTTCGTACACGCATGAACAAAATGGTACTACGGAATAAAAACATCATCATATTGTTGAGACCGATTTCTTGTTACTAGCTCATGCTTCTCTTCCTTTACATTTTTGGGACGATGCCTTCTTAACATCTATTTACTTGATTAATCATTTACCAACTCCAGTATTGACCAATATATCTCCTTATGAGAAATTGTTTAATAAAGTACCAGATTATAAATTTTTAAAGGTGTTTGGTTGTTATCCTTCTGTTAGGCCTTACAATTCTCATAAATTAGCCGTTTAATCTTCTCAGTGTATTTTCTTAGGCTATAGTAATCAACACAAGGATTATAAGTTTCTCAATATGCCTATTGGTCATGTATTTATCTCAAGACATGTTGTCTTTGATGAATCGTTATTTCCATATTCCTTTGTGGTAAATCAGTGAGCACACCATGCTTCTACATCTTCTTCTGTAGCATCCCCGTTAATAGTAATTGCACTGTGCCACTCTTTTCCTCCCATTAAGTCATGTAGTCCATCTAGTGTCCAACAAATACCTAGTTTAACTCAACGATCCCCTCCTGGAATCACATAAGCTCCTCCTATACCACAAAATCCCACTCCTTATCTAAACCTATCTATTAATATTCCTTCTCCCCCTACAACGGTTCAAGCTCCATCTAACGAGACTACAAAAAATTTTGACAATACATACCATATGATCACTCTTTTAAAATCTAAAACAGCTTCTCTTCAGGTCAATTCATCCACTATGTATCCTCTTCCTCTGTCATCTCTTCTTATTAAGCCAACTTACTTTACCTAAGCACACAAGGATAGCAATTAGAGACATGCTATGCAACGCGAATACAATGCTCTCCTTCAAAATAGTACTTGGTACTTTGTCCAATCTTCACTGGCAAAGAATTTAGTCGGTTGTAAATAGATCTTCAAATTAAAGTTAAATCCAGATGGAACCATTGAACGCTACAAGGATAGACTTGTAGCAGAGGCATCCAATCAAGAAGTCAGGATTGATTTTCATTAAACTTCCAACCATGTTGTTAATCCTACTACTATAAGGGTGGTTCTTGCTATGTCTATATCGAAAGGGTGGTCTATCCCTTATATTGACGTTAAAAATGCTTTTCTACATGGTGAGCTACAAGAAGAGGCTTACATGACACAACACACAGGTTTTCTTGAGCCTAGATGTCCAAATCATGTGTGTCGACTTCACAATGAACTTTATGTCCTTAAACAAAACCCTCGCGCTTAGCTTGATCGACTTAGTGAAGCCTTATTTTAAGTTGGTTTTGTTAATTCTAATCTAGACTCTTCATTTTTTATTCATGTGGAAAATAATCAACTTACAATTTTTTTAGTGTATGTTGATGATCTTATTATTATAGGGAGCTCTTCCTCTTTTATTGCATCCATTATCTCTAAATTTTCTAAGGATTTTTCTCTCAAGGATTTGACACCTCTATATTACTTCTTGGGTATTGATATTTGTGCTGCCTCACATGGTCTATTATTGTGTCAATCCAAATATATCATGGATTTATTAACTAGAGCTTCTATGGAAGGTGTGAAGCCTATTTTGACACCCATGGTAAGTGGTCTCCAACTTTCTAAGCATGGCAGCCCAACGTTTGATCAACCAAAACTTTATCAGAGTATTGTTGGAGCATTACACTACATCATAATTAACTGAACTGATGTCTCCTTTGATGTTAACAATTTGTGTCAGTTTATGCATGATCCTCTCGAAGTGCATTATACATCTATGAAGAGGTTTCTTAGATATCTAAAAGGTATAATTGATCTTGTTTTACTGTTGTGTCCATATGCTTCCTTCCCACTTACTGGTTTCTCGGATGCTGACTGGGCTAGCTGCCTAGAATATTGACATTCCACTTATGGCTTCAATATATTTTTGGGTCCCAACCTAGTGTCATGGAGCTCCAAAAAGCAACGTATAGTTGGTCGCTCTATTACAGAATTAGAGTATCAAGGCCTTGCTGCAGCCACAGCTGAAATAACTTGGGTGCAAAATCTACCTAAAGAACTCTAAATTGTGCTTCTATCTGCTCCAAAAGTATGAAATGATAATTTATCAGCCACATACCTCACTGTCAACCCTGTGTTCCATGATCGCACTAAACATATTGAACATGATTTTCACTTTGTGAGGGAGAAGGTAGCTTCAAGAGACATAGAAATCTACTATATAAGTTCTATGGATCAGGTGGTTAATATCATGACTAAAAGTCTTGCTACATGTCAATTTCTATTTCTCAGGGACAAGCTTTCTATGGTTGTACCATTGCTGCACTTGCGGAGGGCAGTAAGGATAAAGGAATTGCCTAATAGATAATGATACTATTTTGATTTTAAAATTCAAATATATAGTTTGCAGTTGTATTCCCTTATCTAGTGGATATAGGATTAGCCTAAACACATATACTAGAGTCATACCTGGACTCTTCATAAAAGCATATTTATGTATATGTATAGAGGTCTAATCCTCTAAACGTAATATAATATGTTCAATGATTAAATCCTTTCACCCCCATATTTTGATATATTTCAAATTAGGTTTCCTTCCTTTCCATTTTTTATATGAAATTGATAGTGTCATACTATGGGGTACTCTATTGAGTATTCAGTTAGTTGTAAGGATAGTTGTCCCCCACAAGTTTTGCAGTAAACCTGAACTTATTAGTAAGGCATTCTTCATTTTCTTTAAGGTTTAGTTTTTATTTTCCGCAATTTCATTTGATTGAGCTATATATGGGGTCGTAGTTTGATGGTCAATTCTATTCTCTACACATATTTTTGCAAAGGGAGATTCATATTCTCCGCCCCTATCACTTCTTATTGTTTTGATATTTTTCTCTAACTGGCTTCCAACTTCTCTTTTATATTGCCTAAATGCATCTATTGCTTCATCCTTACTATTTAGCAAATAGACATAACAATATCTAGTGCAATCGTTAATAAAATTATAAAATACTTTTTCCCTCCATGAGATGGTGTTGACTTCATATCACAAATGTCAGTGTGGATTAAGTCTAAGGATTGAAATTCCTTTCAACGGACTTATATGAATGCTTAGCATACTTTGATTCCACACATGTTTGACATTTTGATATATTACACTCAAAGTTTGGCAAAACCTTTAAGTTAATCAGTTTTTGCAAAGTTTTATAATTGACATATCCTAATTTTTCATGCCACAAATCATTAGACTCAAACATGTAAGAAGAAACAGTACTTTTATTGATTTCAATATTTATTACATTCATTTTGAATAGGCCCTCAGTGAGGTAGCTTTTTCCTACATACACTTCTCCTTTACTAAGTATAATTTTTCCAAAAATAAATACACATTTTAATCCATTTTTATCAAGAAGTGATACATAAATTAAGTTCTTCCATAACTCCGATACATAAAGGATATTGTTCAAAGTCAACACTTTGCCTGATGTCATTTTCAGGCAGACTTTTCCTATTCCTTCAACTTTTGCAGTTCCAAAGTTGATCATATATATCTTCTCTTCGCCTTGAGCTGGAGAAAAATAAGGAAGCAACTCCTTATTTGCACAAACATGGTCAGTGGCACCGGAATCCATCCACCACTTCTGAGGATTTCTCACCAAGTTGCATTCAGATTGCATAGCACACAGATCGTCCATTTCTTTCTTATATTCAGCCATATTAGTTTGGTTCTTATTTTTTCCTTTCTTTGGGGCACGACAATATGTTGATTTTTGGTCAATCTTTCCACAATGAAAGCATTTTCCCTTGAATTTCTTCTTAGGTTGATTGCTTTCATCTCCAACTTTCTTTCATTTTTTTGAGTTGTTGTGGTCGGCTTCTATAATGTTTGCTCCATTTATTGCAGAATTTTCTCTAGGCCTTCTTTCCATGGTTTTGTTGTCTTCTTTAATGTGCAGTCTCACTATAAGATCTTCAACAGTCATCTCCTTTCGCTTATGTTTCAAGTAGTTCTTGAAGTCCTTCCACATAGGTGGTAATTTCTCTATTATTTCCTTGAATTGAAATGCCTCGTTTATGACCGAACCTACAATAGAGTTTATGTGAATGTTAAGAACATTTTTAACATGTTCAACTAGGGTATTCATCAAACTCATACCTTTCATGAAGAGATCATGGATGATTACTTGCAGTTCCTGAATTTGAGATACAACAGACTTGTTGTCAATCATTTTAAACTCAAGGAATCTTGCAATGATGAACTTTTTAGTTCCAGAATCCTCAGTCTTGTATTTTCTTTTCAGCTCTCCCCATAATTTGTTTTTCATCTTTATTCCACTATACGCATTGTATTGGTCATCTTGGAGGCTACTTAGAATATAATTCTGGCATAGGAAATCAAAGTGTTTCCACTCCTCCGTAACGACAAATTTCTCCTGGTCCAAAGTTCTTTCTGGAATCTCTGGAGCTTCTTCAGATATAAATCATTGATGACACAAAGTTGTAAGGTAGAATAACATCTTCTATTGCCACCTTTTGAAATCAACACCCGTGAATTTTTTAGGTTTCTCCACTGGTGCCATTGCTTGAGGAGAAATCGTACGACTCGTTATGACAATATTAGTTGCTGCCACAGTTATTGTAGTATCATGCACATGACTTTTCGTAGTCATTTTTCTATCACAAAAAGATAGTGAATTTTAGTATTTGAAAATGCTACTTATATGTTGTAGCATCTTTAAACACCCCTTGTTTCTAGTTTAACAATAAAGTTTTATGACTTTCAATCATCAACCGAGTTATCTTTAATTTTTGATGAAGAATTTATTTCTTTAAACCACTAGTTAAGTTTAAACGGAGTAAAAAGCGTTAAGCTTAAATCTCCAGAAATCAAGTAATATAGATTTTGAAATTAGCTATTTCCTTAAGATTGTTGTTTTCGGGTACACAAAATCTATATTTTGGCATTTAAACTTCAATACAAGTTCAAGTATAAAACAAGAACACTTATGAAGTTATGCAACACCTTCAACACAAGATCAAAAGGACCTTTCAAAGAAGTGTGTTTTTCAGAAAATTAGATGAAATAGAAAAGACCAATTCCACCAAATTCACGGAGTTTTCTTAAGGAAATAATTCTCCTCATGTATCCGATGTTGTGGAATTCTTCCTCCCAGGTTAAAATGGCCTAACAATCCAACTGTAGTAGTACCTCAAACGATCAAATTTTATTCGAACCCACTCAACAATTAGATGATCACACAGAGTACTTTGAAGACAAGAAGTATTTATAAATGCAGAAAATTTCATGTTTAAACCTGTTGGAATTTGCAGTATTTATATAGTCATTAGGTGCTCCTTCTAAAAAGCGGTAATGGTTCACTGGAAAGGTGTATCCTTTATGAACAGTCATATCTGTTCATCAGAATGTGTGTGTCTTTTTCGAACAGCCACAACCATCCTAACAGTCATACCATTTTCTGAATTAGTGTGTCATTTTTGCCGAAGAGTTTCATCCTTTCTGAAGCAGCATTTCTACAGTGTGTGCATGCATGTTAATGGAGGAACAAAACTATTACTTTTTTTCTTTGATTTTTTTGGACTGCATTGGATTTCTTCCCAAATAATTTTTTTCTAAATAATTAATCTCATCAATCAGTTGACAAATCTGAAGCCGAAACCGAAACCGAAGTCGAGCGACGACGCCAGTGCTAGGAACTTCTTGGTTCTTTCTTCACTTACCAGGTGGAGTTAGTGTTTCTTAATATAAACACTTGAAAGGTTCCTTCTCCCACCAATGTGGGAGAATTAGTAGACTTTTTTTATTTTTTAGTACACTTTCCATTTTGAGTATTATCTCAATTTTTCCCTCCACTTGGTTTCCTCCTTTTTCTATTCACACTTTAATCTTGAACCCAACAAGATTAGGATGTGTTAATGTTATATATCTAAAGAATATGCAATCACTTAATTTAATATCTGATTTAGACTTAAATAATTT
Source organism: Capsicum baccatum var. pendulum (assembly GCA_030864225.1). NCBI lineage: Eukaryota > Viridiplantae > Streptophyta > Magnoliopsida > Solanales > Solanaceae > Capsicum > Capsicum baccatum. The sequence goes on from CM061558.1 coordinate 252,854,272, forward strand.
TGATAAATGTGAAATATGTTTCTTAAGTCAAAATTACTTAAAAGTCGTGTTTTTCAGTTAATAGAGAAACTGTTTGATTCACAGTGATTTGGGTGATTTAAAACAAAATATGACTAGAAGTGGTAAAAGATATTATGTGACTTTTATTGATAATTTCTCTATATTTATTAAGTTGTATTGCTTAATAATAAAGATGATGCATTTAATACTTTTGTGTCTTATAAATTTGAAGTTGAAAATCATCTTAGTAGAAAAATTAAGAGAATTAGATCTGCTAGAGGTGGAGAATATGTATCTTTAAATGTTTTTTTGAGAAAAAAGAAGAAATTATTCATGAAGTAACTTCGTCTTATTTTTTTGAGTATAATGGTGTAAAAGAAAGGAAAAATGGAACATTGAAAGAAATGATGAACTCTATGTTAATTAGCTTTAATGCACCTGATAATTTGTGTGGTGAAACTATCTTATCTAATGTCATTTGCAAAATAGAATTTCTCATAAAAGAATAGGCAAAACTTCTTATGAATTGAGAAAAGGTTATAAATCTAATTTGAAATATTTAAAAGTGTGGGATTATTTTGCTAAAGTTCTTTTGGCTGAACCTAGAAAAAAGGAAAAAAAGGTTCTAAAACTATTGATTGCATGCTTATTAGATATGCTGAACATAGTGCTTCATACAAATTTCTTGTTTTGAAAAGTGATGTACTAAATAACAATACTATAATTGAGACAAAGAATGTTGAATTCTTTTAAAATAATTTTTTATCATGTGAAAAACTTTTAGATGAACCTTTTGAAAGAGAAAATAAATCTACCTTTACTACTAAGGAACTGAGAAGGAGTTAAAGACCTAGAAAAGAATATTTTTCTTGTGAAAATGATTTTCAAAATTTTCTTGTCGATAATGAACCATTAAATTATTTTGAAGTTGTATCTTCTTCTGATGCTAAATTTTGAAAAGAGGCAAAAAATTAAAATTGGTTCAATTAAAAAAAAATACATGAATTTTAACTGATTTACCTCCTAGTACAAAAATCTATTGATTGTAATGGAATTTTCAAAAGAAACTTACTCTTGATGGAACTATTGATAAATATAAAGCTCGGTTAGTAACTAAAGGATTTTCTCTAAAGCATAATATTGATTATTTTGATACATTTGCACCAGTGACAAGAATTTCTTCTATTCATATATATATTAATTGCCTTGTCATAAATTCATAAATTTTTTTATCCATCAAATGAATGTAAAAATAGCTTTCATAAATGGTGATTGAGATGAAGAAATCTATATGGTTCAACCTGAAGAATGTGTAGTTCCTTAACAAGAAAATAAAGTTTGTAAATTGGTTAAATTTCCTCAGGGCCTTAAACAAACAGTGACATGAGAACTTTCATCAAATCTTAATAAAAGACGATTTTTCTTTTGTTGAAGTGGATAAAGTTTTTTATACCAAAGTGGTAGATGATGATTATGTGATAATTTGCTTATATGTTGATGGCATGCTTATTTGGTAGATGTTCAAATATTGTGACACGTATTAAATTATTTTTGTCTACTATGATATGAAAGATCTGGATGAAGTAATATGATATTGAGAATTAAAGTTAGAAGGAGTGAAGATGGTATGCTATTGTCATAAGAACATTATGTGGAAAGACTTCTTAAGAAGTTTGAATGTTGGAAGGTAACTCTTGTAGCCACTCCTTATGATGCTAACTCTAAATTAAAAAGGAATAATGGTGACTTAATACTTCATAACAATTATGCATCGATTATTAAGATTCTGATGCATTTTACTAGGGCTGATATAGCCTATGTTGTATGTTGACCGAGTAGATATACTCATAATCCCAATAAAGAACACTGATCTACATTAATGCTCCTGATGAAATATTTGAGATGAACCATGAATTATGGTATCCTATATAGTAGATTTCTTTTTACTTTAGAAGGGTATTATAATTCAAACTCGATCTCTAATTCGGATGTAACAAAATTCACTAGTGATTATGTGTTCACCCTTAGTAGGGGTCTACTATGGAATTAAAGTTTGTGTCTAAATCAACTATGGAATTAAAGTTTGTGTCTCTGGAGTTAACTGGTACTGAGGTTGAATGGTTAAGAAATTTTTTAGCAAATATCTCTTTAGAAAAGAATATTTTGTTGCTTCATAGCCCTTTTAAAGAGGATTATCTGTTGGCTAATATTCCTCTGAAAAATAATGATCTTTATCTAATATAACTTTAAAAAGGATAATCTGGTGCATTCTATATACATACATTATGATTGTCAAGCCGCAATTACTATTTTGAAGAATAAATATTACAATTGTAAAAGTAGACATATGAAATTGAGATATGATGTTATTAAGAAATAGCTGAGAGATAGAATAATTTTCATTGATTATGTGAAGTCCGAATTATATTCGGCTGATTCACTGACTAAATTTGTGGGAAGAAAATTAATTTCTCAAATCTCAAAAGAAATGTGGTTAAGGCCTATATAATTACCAATAGAGATGGTAACCCAACTTATGTGATTGAAAATCCCATGAAGTAAGGAAGTAAGTTCATATGGGTAATAATAAGTCGATATTGACTTTGGACACTAACTGAGAGTGCTTGAACTGCTACTTGAGGGATGAGTAATTAACTCTTAATGAATTTATTATCCTTATGGATGAGGTATTTAAAGCAATGCACACTTGATGAATTTATCTATATGGGAAGTGGAATGAGGCCATTACTATGAGTCTTTTGGCCTTAGTCTATAGAACTCTCATGAATATCAGGCACGTGCATGACCTATTGGCGCAAAATAACGTTGAATAGCAAAATTACGGTCAAAATGTGATTGATAAAGTCTTTGACTTACAATAAAAATTATTCGGTTCATAAAAGTATTATATTTCTGATAATTTTGTAAGTTAAATTTTATTGATCTAAATTTTGTTCATAGTACAGAAGACACCAAATCTACTGCACTTTGTCCATGAAAATCAAGCAAGTTAAACTTCTTTTCTTATAAATTCTTTTGAAATAATGTGGAGATTGTAGGAAAAGTATTTATTTCAATAATAATTTATATTAAAATGTATTTTGGAAGCCAGCATATTTACTTGAGGATGTGGCTAACTAGCAATGGTGTTGGCAATATGCATGTCATTGTTCTTTTAAAATATCAACGCTTGTTAAACTTGAAGGATATGTGTCATTTTGCATGAAAATATTTGGACAAGTGTTTGGACACTTGTCAACATCTTAAGTCTACACTTTAGCATTCAAAATTATCCCATCATTCTTGTTATTATCTTCTTTTCAACATTTTCCTCCTCCATTTTACTCTTATTTTATGCACTTACTTAATTATTTGATAATTCTTTTATGAAATCTCAAATTTTACTTACTGACATTTATATTAATAATTTTGTTGATTCCTGTGTCCTCTGATTAATTATGAAATTTTTATTAAATCTTGAATATCCTCTAATTAATTAGGAAAGTGCTTGTTTAATCTAGGAAAAATATTTCACGCTGCTAAAATAGTTTCTTAGAACAGTATCTAATACAGCTCAAGTATAAATAATATATCACTTAAAAATATCTTAATAATATTTATTTTATATTCAGTATCATTAATTAATTAATAAGTATTTATATTAATGTTATGATTTATCAGGACTATTATATCATTAATTAATGGTTTCTATTATTATTATTATTATTATTATTATATTATTATTATTATTATTATTATAATTATTATAATTATTATTATTATTATTATTATTATTATAACAGTTGTTATTAGAGTTTTTATCATTATTCACTAAGAAAGACTAAGTAAAATTCCTTTCCTTCAATAAATAGAATCTTCTATGATTTTATCTCCTTCTTTGCTTATATCCTTGGAATACAAAATTACAAGACTAATACAAGATATCAATTCATAACTATAGTATGTTAATTGAGCAATAATTTATATTCAATCAAATGACAATAACTGCTAAGTCCTTTTTGCTACCATCCTTAATATTTTGTCAACTTTGCAGAGTAAAACACAACCTTGGGATAAGCATAATTTAATTATCATCATTAAAAACATAACACTCAACAAAATATTATTGAGTAATACCAACAATCTACCTGTGATAAGGGCAAAGTAGGGGATGGGGTGGCCCGGATATGAGTAGTCATGACCAAACATAGTACTTGCTTAGTGGATTTCATTAAGAAATAAAGTTTGACACTTCTTATCAATTATAACTTTTGGTATAATGTAAACGCTTAATCCCGATAAGTGGTATCAGAATCAAGGTCATGGATTCAATTCAAACACAACATGTTGCATGTGGTATGTGTTGGGAGCGGAATTGTTGGATAAGACTAACTTCCTGCTAAGAAATAAAGTTACATCTTCGCTATCATGTCTAGATTTTGACATGATGATAAATGCTTGATCCTAATAATTAACACTTTTTAAAAGCTTTTGAAAGAGTTAACGCATGTTCATAGCACGAACCTTGAAAGTTATAGTTAAGGAGGGTAATGTAAACAATACATTTAAGGCCTATAATACTATAATACTATTTATAGGTCTGAAAAGGTATTATCCAACAATATAATATCTTTTCGTATTATCCAACACTATAATACCTTTTCAGACCTATAAATACTTTATTCTAGATCTGAATGTTTAAGACCTATTCAGACCTATTAAGAGCTAAAATCTTAATTAAAAACAAATGCATTTAATTGTCTGAAATCTGAACCATTTCAGATTCAGACCTTAATTAAGTGCAAACAAATGAGCCCTAAGTATATTAAGTATAAATCTAGTTTAAGGCCTTTTTGATCCATTAGCTCCCAAATTTATAAAGAACAATATAAAATATTAAATTATATGATAAATGATAGGAGCAATATTAGGTACCTCTAATATTTTTGGAGGCTAAACATAAGCTTTAGTGGCTTGGGTTGGGTTTGGGGGGGGGGGGGGGGGGTAAACCGATGCCATCTTTAGTTTATATCAGGTGTGATTATTGAATGATACTCATGATCAAAGGTGAAACTAGAATTTAAAAGTTTTGGATACACATTCCTTTAAGCAATTACATAAGCAGTATGTTGGAAAAGTGGAATCAGTATTCACAAAGCAATTAGCAGCTTTGACACAAAACAATAAGGATTCAAACCTAAGAGGACGTATACAGAGTTTCAACTGAGAGGTTAAAGTGTCACGATACCCTCACCCTCCTACGTACACAAAATAATAAGGATTCCAACCCAAGAAGACGTATACAAAGTTTCAACCAAAGATTCAAGTGCCGCGAAACCCTCACCCTCCTACGTAAGTCAAGCCCTACTTATGAAACACTTCTTGGTATAAATTCATATGAAGTTAGCATGACCTCACGATCAAATTCTCGATGAAAATCATCAATTTTAATTAGTATTAAATTTTTTTATAAACAACTAATCACATTTTTATAATAATTTTTTATGGTTAAATTTATTAACTATGGCCAATATATATAAGTTTGTCCTTAAAATTGTATCATAACACACACTGAGTGACACAGTAGTGGAATTCATTTCAAAGAATAAAACCAATGATTTGTACAAGTTCCTAATTATTAAAGAGTGTATTCAGATTAAAAGGTGCACTTATTTAGGAATAAATAGAATAACAAAAATTATATATAGACCTCTAACAAACATCACAATATTAAGAATTTCAAAAACCTTCTTCTTTATCTTACTTCCTATCTCCTATTTTCACAAATAATAGTCACCATTTTTCTACAACCAGGGGTGACTCTTGGGGGCCTTTAGGCAAACTATAATGAGGGATCTTAACTTAATATTTTAAAATATATATTTATTTACTTAAAAAAAATTAATTTCTTTAGATGCAAAATTAAATGTAAAGCTTTACTTAGTAATGAATTGTTCGACTTTTTTTGCTAAAAAAGATTTCATGTAAAACGTTGATTTGTTTTTCTTTCTTGTTTTTTCTTGAAAAATATGTGCGATTTTCCTTTTATGCTAACAAAATATTTCAATAATTTTTTTAATAGTCTATACTCTATATAACTATTTATATATGAAAAATATGGGCCCCTAATACCGATGGAACCCTAAGCAATTGCCTAAATAGCCTAATGGGTGAGACGTCAGCAACCACCCGGCCACCATCAAGAACTACCATAACCCACCACTCATTCACCACAACGACTAAACAATTCTAATACTAAAAGGAAAGAAGAACAAGAATAAAATTTTCTTAGAATCACAAATAGTAAATTTGCAATCCAACAATGAAACTATTTCATTTCAACTAGTCGATAAAATAAAATATTTCCTTCCAATAGTAATGTGCAATAATCTAGATGCACATACAATGAAGTTACCCGAACACTACTATACTATATATATAATTTCAACATATACGCTACATGCTAATGTAGCTGAATTACCTTGCAAGAGCTACATCTATATGGTTAAAACACGGGTGGACGTCTATGAGGTGGTGGACACAAAGGAGGCAAGCCGCCACTTCTTTTACAAGATGGAGCAGATGGAGGTATGGGGATAAACTTTGGTAACATGTGAGCAAAATCACTTCTAGATTTAGTCTCTATTTGAGATTTCAAATCAAATAGCTTTCTATTAGTAGTTGAATGACTCGAAGAATAACAAAGAGTTATCAAAAACAAAATAAGGAGGCTCTTAGAAAGTGCACTTTCTTTGTCCATCATATCATAGAGTCTATTCAGGATTTCAATGTGCAGAAGAATGTGGTTCTAATTATGAATGTGCTATGTTGTTTATATAGGAAAAAGAGAAGTGTGTAACATTCTTGAAAATAATATTTTTATTGTCAAAAATGTCATTAAAGAATATCCAGTTTGACCCTTTAATAAGGATAGAATTTAAGAATGTTCCGATCTGGACTACATGATAAGGATGAAAACGAAATAATCTCAAATTTATAATAATAATCCCCCTGCTACCCCCCCCCCCCTCCTCTCCCCTTTCTTTTTAATTGTCACACAATTTTTTTAATGTCAAATAATACAAATTTAATCAATATTTTAAAATTTATCTTTTAATCAAATTGATATGGTAGTTGTACACACGTAATTTTGTTCTTTCAAAAGATTAATTTTCACCTATTTACCTTATTCTACCATATACCCCCAATCGGGTAATTATCCCTCAGAAAAGAATCAAAAATAACAAACTTCCTAACAAATTTTATCCCATCCTAACCCCTTTACACCTCATCCTAACAACCTACCCCACCCCACACCCTACCTTACCTCACCTCCTACCCCTTAGCCCACTAACCCCCTCACGTTTTTTATCCCTTGGAGAAGAAAAGGAAAAGAAAAAAGGGGACCACATCCATATACTCCCAATTAACCATAACAAACAAAAGGGATAGGGACACCTCACGTGATCCCCTCATTTCCCATATTTTCACAACAAAGACCTCACTCGTGGGCCACACAACAAAGGAATTCATTCTGAATTTCCATTGAAAATAAGAAGGGGGAGGGGGGGAGGACCATAAGCAGAGGGGGGATTCCACCTTTTCCTTTCTGCTTCTTCACGCACTCTTAGAACCCCTCATAGAACACACACCCCTACACAATAAATCGTACACACACAGAGGGACGGTGAGGCAATCGGAGGGAGAGATTAAGAGAAGAGAATGGCGAGAGAGAGGAGAAAGAGGGAAAATAGAGAGAAATAGAATTTTTTGTTCTAATTTTTGGTGAAATTTCACCGAAAAAAATAGTTCACATACCAACCGGAGAGCAACCTTCATCAGAGTTGATCGTTCCGGTCAAACCATCGGGAAACATTGGATACTAGAAACCCCAAACCACCAAAATGCACCAGGAAACCTCACCGGAAAACATTCGAAAACCCGACCAAATATTGACTTGTCTTTTCCGTCCCATCGCATCTCATCAGAAAATTTTAATGGTGTTGTAAATGGATGCGCAATTTCATTCGTGACTCAAATCTTGGTCAAGGTAGGTGTCATTATTTGGGTTTTCCTTTCGAGTTATCGCAAGTCTCTTTTCGAATCGAATTTCAAGGTTTTTTTTTTCCTACAATTGGTTCATAATCGAGATTTCGATGTTCGTTGAGGTTCAGATCGTGAGCTCTGGTCAGCTACTCAATCTGAAATCAAAAGTGCGATCAAATAATAATCACAGTTTGAAACACTCAATTTAAGGTCCATCTTTCTCATCTTACTCTTAGTTAATTCTTGGTTTTTGTGTGATTGATTGATATCGTCTCATTTTTTCTTTTATTCTGTGTGTGATGTGAATGATGGGTGTTATATTATATTGATGGTAGACGGTTGAAATTGTTAATCGTGAATTATGTAAATTTGGTGTTAAAAGGGAGTTCAGGTTGGAATTAAGAAATTGATAAAAAGGGTGAATTTGGATGGATTAAGATTTGTTGATTTTGGTTTAATTTGATTTAAGTATGAACATTTTTGAACACGATAGTAGCATGATTAGGCCGTTAAATCGATAGGCAAACGTAGGTTGGGTAGGAAAAGTTTAGAATTTGTGATTTTATTGAATGTTTGAAATTTTGTTGAATGGTTTGGGTTTCTCGCATTGAAAAGATGTATTTATTCACCGGGGAATGCCCCGAGGCCACGTGTATATATTTATTCACCAGGGAATTCTCCAACGTATTATGTCGGGGGAAGACGTTCGAGATGAAGGCCAGAGGCATCGGGTGAGGCATTGGAACTTAGTCTAGGGTTAGTTTAGAATAGGATTTACATTTTCGTATTTTTCTATTTTTTGGGATTGTATAATTCTGACCGGACATTATTTTGATTTCGAACTCTGTTTGATTTGTTTGTTTGCTTGTTTTATGTGCTTTGTGTGGTTTATACATTCGTAGTGTCTAACTAGCTGATACTCTCCACCAAGCAATCGTGGTCAAACCACGGGATCGAGGGGTGTCTAACACCTTCCCCTCGGTCAACAGAATTCCTTAATCGGAATATCTGTTCGTAAATCAGTTTTAAGAGTCAAAATATTTTGAAAAGAGATTTCCAAAGGTGACTTGACACACTCGATTTATGCCAAGTGACGACTCTGAGTTTAAATGTAAATAATCTTTTTCTGAAACAAATTTTTAATCTTTTGTCACTTTAATAATAAAATCTTTTTGACCCTTAAATATAATCTTTTTGGTGGTAAAAAAGGGGGGGGTGACAGTAGTGCAATTTAACATATTTTTTTTTTATAATTTTTAATATTTAAATTTAAAATATTAATTTAATTTAATTTAATTTTAAAATTAATTAAATTAACATTCAAAAATAAAATATGACAATTTAGAAGGAACGGAGGGAGTAGATCTAAAGATCTAATAATTAACAAAACATTAAGGAGTCGTTTGGTAAAGTGTATTGAAATATTAATGCATGCATTAGTTTAATGTGTATTAGTAGTATCTTGTTTGGTATACCCTTTTACCCTATGTATAACTGATGCAATCATTAGTTATACACTCTATTGTGTATTGAGATGTGTATTACTAATACCTCAAAATCCATGACATTAGTAATGCAATGGATCTAATGCATGCATTAACATGCTTAAAGGCCCTATTACCCCTCAAAAACTTTTTCACATCCTTTTCAATATATATATTGAGGGTATTATGAATTTTATTTTTTTTTAGAAATTATGTAATTCATGTTTTTTTTTTAATATATCTAACCAAACACTGCATAAGAAAAATACAAGTATAACTAATGCAAGCATAACTAACACAAGTATTACTAATACAAGCATTACTAATACACTATATTTTGCATTATTCTTATACACTCTACCAAACGACCCCTAAATATTGGAATACTACAAAAATAAAGTCAACAAACTTTATAAGGAATAGATTATAAACACATCAACATGAAGGACATTCATTCAACTAGGTCAAAGATTTCTTTTTTGATTTTATTTTTCAAGATATTCCCATAGCTAGCAGTTGTGAAACTAAATCCTGATCCGTTCCTACTATCAGCGCACTAAGTGGTAGAGAATTGACCACAGAGATTTTTTCATTCATCAGAGGTCGAATCGAACCCACAACCTCTTGCTTAAGGGGTGAGGTGCTGAACCACCACACCAACCCTTGTTGTTAACTTGGTCAAAGATTTCATTACAAGGAAAATGTCAAAATACAGAAGATATTATGAGCTTCTGAGGGAAAATTTTTCTGTAAATATTCAAGGGAAAAGGGTTAAAAACACTCCCTCTACTTTGATATATTGGTCAAGTTTGCCCCTAACAAAATTATGGGATGAAATTTATCCTTGCAGTTATCAAAGTAATAAAAAATACTCCTTATTTTAACACTTTTCCATCAAGGCAAGTTAAGTGCCACATGGCGTGACATTTGAGTGAGGTGGACGCCACATGTTATACCACGTCAACGTCAATTGTTTTCCTTTTAGTAAATATTTAAAAAAAAAAAAACTAGAAAATATATTTTTATTTCTCTCCCAAATAGTAACTAAGAACAACAATATTTTTTATAATAGATGTCACACCCCTTTTCTAACGCGTACTCCAAAACATTGGAATATTTTTAAAGTTCGAAAGGGTTTTATTATTTAAGTGACGAGAAAATAAAAATTTATTTCGAAAAAGGATTATTTGCATTTTTTTTATTCAGAGTCGCCACTTGGCATAATCCGGTGTGCCAAGTCACCTTTGGAAAATCCTTTTCGAAATCATTTGACTCTTAAACCGGTTTGCGAACAGAGATTCCGACTAAGAAATTCTGTTGACCGAGGGGAAGATGTTAGGCACCCCTCGATCCCGTGGTTTGACCACGGTCGCTTGGTGAAGTGTATTGACTATTTTTGGCATTATGAAATATATAAACCACACAAAAGAACACAAAATAATCAAACCACAAGCAAAAACAAAACAGTCCAAAAAACGTAAAAGTCTAGTCCAATTATATAATCCGAAATAGAAAGGGACTAAAAATAAACCTACACTAATCCTAAACTAATGCTTTACCCAATGCCTCGGGCCTTGCTAATCATAAACTAATGCTTTACCCGATGCCTAGGGCCTTCATCGCGGACGTCCTCCGGGTACAAGGTACTTCGGGGCATTCCCCGGATAAATCTATACAAATCCTTCGGGGCATTCCCCGGCCAAATGAGTACAATTTAACCTTTTCGTGCAATAAAGTAGAACGTGTCATTCAAGAAAATATTCAAAACACTCCAACAAATTGTTATTCCTAAATTTGCCTACCCGGCCTACGTTTGCCTATGCGTTCTCGACTAAAGACACAATTCTATCATGATACCAACAATAAATCAAATTAAACCGAATCTATCCTTTTGTCAATTTTTCAATTCCATTCCCCCCGACTTTCTTTCTATCCATCCATTAGAACATGATCAAGTTTATGCCTTAATCTTCTAAAATCAACAACCAAGCATCACAATCATAACATCAACATAACAAAAATCCAACAAAACCATAATCACTATTCACAATCGTAATCAATCAAAATAGCCAACCACACACACACACACACACACACACACACACATATATATATATATATATAAAAGACGAGTTAAGAAATGGACCTCGATAGCACGCTGTGTCGATAATAAGGATATCCGAAGACCCAAACTCGATCAGAGAACCTCACGACGAACCAAACCAAACTCGATATTAAAATAATAAATCGGAGAGCTCCAAAACCCACGAATAACAAACTTTACTATACGACGCCCACAACCGAGAACGACAACACGATTCGATAAAGATGACTCGAGAAAGACGACGAACCATGAAATAAACAAAACCAAAATTAACCAACAAATAGCAGGAAACCAAAACCCAACGTAGATAGGGATCCGAGGAGTTTCAGTGATGGAAAAAATGGGCGGAGATCTGGCGGTTTGACCGAACCGGCGTCGGAGATCCGGCGGTTTGACTGAGATAGTGACAACCACGGGTCTGGTGGCAGATTTGGCGGCGGATCTGGCGGCGGCTGACGAGGACGCTGAGAACTGCGGCGGCTGACGATGACGACGGCGTTACTACTGCCGTCATCGGTCGGACGGAGTGACGGAGAGAGAGCGGCAGAGATCCGTTGTCCGACGGCGGAGTCGGTTCACCGTCTGTTTCGCCGAAACTGAGCTACGACTGCTGGCGTCCGGAGTTGGTCGGATTGGGTCCGGTCAGCGAGGACGTCGGTTGGATTTTTCTCTTTTTTTTTTTAGTTTTAAGGAGAGAGAGATGGTAGAGAAGGGAAAGACGGTGGTATTGTGGTGGCCGGAGCTCCGGTCAGCGGCAAATGGAGGTTAAAGAGAGGAAGAGAGAGGATAGAGTTTAGAGAGAGAGTGCTAAAGAGAGAAGGCTGATTTTTTTTTAGATTTCCCCTCTTCCTTCTTCCACCTCTTTTTTTTTTGTGTATGTGGGTAAGTATATATATATTGTGTTTTGAGTCTTTTCTTTGTTGACAAGAAAAGAGAGGGGGGTGTGGGGTGGCGTGGGGTAGGGGGTTGGGTGAGGTAGGTGATGGGTATGGGTTGTTGGAATGAATAAAATTTGTTATCCATTTTCTTAGAGTTGGTTATTTTGTCCTTTTGTACGGAGGTTATTATATGGGGTAGTACACATGGTAAGACGAGGGTAAAAATGGATAACTTGGGTCTTCGGGAGGGACAAAATTATGCGTCTACATCATGCCCCCTTTGAATGTAAACACGTAGTGTTTTCAGACAAAGAAGTAGACAACGAGACAGAATTTTGTCCGGACCTTTATTCAAAGGGAGAGACAGAAGAAAGAAAGACTATCGGGTTTTGAATTAGGATAGCCTACCCACCCAAGTCATGGAGATCGAGTGACAAGAATCTCAACTTTTGAACGGCAGTGGACTATACCGAGTTGGAGAGTCGAGTGAGGTTCCGTCGAGGTTTCGGTCCGCGGCTCTGTCATTACATCAAAATGAAAATTACAAGTTATAACATAAATGAAATTACAAAAATCCTATCTATACAACTTCTATTGGCTCTTGACTCGACTTTTATCACCCTATTCTTCAGTCGGGCTCCTGACTTGCAATTTCTTTCACCTTGTTGCTCGGCTTTCAATTACTTTCCTTTGTTGCTTGACTTTCATTTCTTTACCCTATTCTCCAAGCGGGTTCCTGACTTGTTATTTCATCACCCTGTTCTTCAGGCGGGCTCCTGACTGGCTATTTTATCATCCTGTTCTTCAAGCGGGCTCCTGAAAACCAAAATTAAAACTAGAACGAATAATATCCCAACAAAAATTATAGTAAATAGTATTTTATTTTTGAAAGCATCGTCCCATTTTCTAGGAGGGTCCTGAACAGAAAGCAAAATCCCATTTTTCAGGAGGGTCCTGAGCAGAAAATAAAATTCCCATTTCTCAGGAGGGTCCTGAACAGAAAGTAAAAATCTTTAAACAACAAGTAAAGTCCCATTTTTCAGGAGGGTCCTGAGAAGAAAGTAAAATAACTAAACAGAAAGTAAAATCCCATTTTTCAGGAGGGTCCTGAACAGAAAGTAAAATCACTAAACAAAAAGTAAAATCACTGGACAGAAAGTAAAATCCCATTTTTCAGGAGCGGCCTGAACAGAAAGTAAAATCACTAAACAGAAAGTAAAGTCCCATTTTTCATGAGGGTCCTGAACAGAAAGTAAAAATCTTTAAACAGAAAGTAAAGTCCCATTTTTCAGGAGGGACCTGAACAGAAAGTAAAGTCCCATTTTCCAAAAGGGTCCTGAACAGAAAGTAAAGTCCCATTTTTCAGGAGGGTCCTGAGCAGAAAGTAAAGTCCCATTTTTCAGGAGGGTCCTGAACAGAAAATAAAATCCCATTTTCCAGGAGGGTCCTGAACAGAAAGTAAAATCCCATTTTCCAGGAGGGTCCTGAACAGAAAGTAAAATCCCATTTTCTAGGAGGGTCCTGAACAGAAATTAAAATCCCATGGATGTGCATTTCCAATGGTAGCTGAATCAAGTGAAATGAATTTGCCCCTGTTTCAACAAAGAAAATTTGTCAGTTAAAAACTTAGTGGTGGCTTGCAGTCCTTGGCTTTTCAGGCATCTGCCCCAGCACTTGTTCCTTTCATCCTTGCTTCCAAATCGCTGGCACCTGCCCTGTCTTACCGCATCATTGACTCGTACCCTTATTGAGGGGAAGTGAGTTCTGAATCGAACAATGGGTTTCTATTTTACCATGCCCCTGAGGTGCCTCTTTTCCAAAATCTGAATATTTTCTACGAATCCAGTAGCCTGTTTGTTGATATACTTCCTTTGCTTGTTGAATTACGATCCTATTTCTCCCTGTGTTGTTCCTTGGCTTTTCCTCACATAATTGGAAAGACTGGTAGTAAATTTTGAAATTCTTTCTCACTTATTTTGACACAGACTTGACTTAAAATGTAAAGAAAATGATGGGGACTTTTATTTTTGATAAATGACATAAAAAGACAAAAAGCATGAATATGTAAATGAAAGAAAAGGGAAATGTCCCATATTCAAAAAGAAAACTTATTTGAATACAACAACCAACTCGAGTGAGCATGATATGCATTTTGGATTGAGCTTCCTGATCTCCCTATCCAAACTCCCCATTTGTTGTTGAGTTCGTACCTTTGCCTCTGAGCCGCTTCTTCAAATCGATCGGACTCATATATAACATTCGATTGATGACATCTTAAAATACTTTTGCCAACAAATCTCTTTCTTCTCACTTTTTGCTTTTCTCTTGAACTTTCTATCGCCTTACGGTGCCCGTGAGGGTTTTCACCAATAAGACTCTCTCATTTTTATTTCTCTTTACTCACCATCGCCTTATGGTGCCTGTAAAGGTTTTCACCAATAAGACTCTCTCATTTTTATTTCTCTTTACTCACCATCGCCTTATGGTGCCCATGAGGGTTTTCACCAATAAGACTCTCTCATTTTCATTTTCTTTTCCTGATTTCTCATGTTGAGGGAGACAAGCGGTACTTCACGATGTATCATGATATCCATTGCATGCTTAGGCTTAACATTATCAGAATTGATCTGAAGGTCTTTCCTTGGTTGTAACTTGGCTTTTGGTTAAGGTTAGAAAAGATGGTAAGAGGCTCAAACGATACTTGGAGTGGGGGTGGGACTTACAACTTTTGAAATCGACTCAAACAAACATTAACTCATGCCCCAGTTTTGTTGACTGGGTGAATCTTAAAATTTTATTTGGTTGGACCGAGCCCGAAATAGGGCAGCCTACGTATCTCACTCCCGAGAGAGGAGAATCAGTTCGCACGTAGTTCCATCAGCTTGTTCTTTGTTTTGATTTGATTTTGATTTTGATTTCTTTTTTTTTTCTTTTTTTTTTATCTTCAAACTTTTTCTTTTGTTCTTATTTTCTTGACATTTATCTTTGACTCTATTTTGATTCCAAAAGAGGGGTATGAAAGAAAAATAAAATGAAGCTCAAATGGGTAAACAAAGGATGACGCAGTGTTTGGATAGAAGAATAAAATGCCTTCATCATATCAATCTTCAAAAATGCAAGTACTAAACATGCAATAAAATCAACAAAGGATCAAATATCATACGTAATATCTTTTGACCGTATCAGCATTGATAGCCATTTCTGCCATTTTGCCTTCAATATCTGTCAAATATAAGGCTCCATTGGGCAACAATTTCTTCACAACAAAGGGACCTTTCCAGTTATAGGAGAACTTGCCTTTCGCTTCAACCTGGTGAGGAAGGGTACGTCTCAATACCAACTGACCAACTTCAAAATTCCTGGGATGAACCTTTTTGTTATACGCTCGAGCCATCCTCCTCTGATACAACTGGCCATGACACACAGATGTTAGCTTTTTTTCCTCAATCAAATTCAAATATTCCAGTCGGGTCTTTACCCATTTGTCATCATCAATCTTTGCTTCTATAATGACTCGGAGAGAGGGAATTTCAACTTCTGCAGGGATGACTGCTTCTGTCCCATACACCAATAAATATGGAGTTGCCCCTGTTGAAGTACGAACAGTGGTGCGATAACCCAGCAATGCAAATGGCAAATTTTCATGCCACTTTCTAGACCCTTGTACCATTTTTCGCAGTATCTTCTTTATGTTCTTATTAGCAGCTTCTACAGCACCATTGGCCTTTGGGCGATATGGGGTAGAATTTCGATGTGCGATCTTAAACTGTTGACATACCTCTTGCATCAAATGACTATTGAGATTGGTGGCATTGTCTGTAATGATCATCTTAGGAATTCCAAATCTACAAATGATATTGGCATGAACAAAATCTACCACAGCCTTCTTTGTCACTGACTTGAAAGTAACTGTTTCTACCCACTTTGTGAAGTAGTCAATGGCTACCAAAATGAATCTATGCCCGTTTGATGCCTTCGGCTCAATCGGTCCAATCACATCCATTCCCCAAGCTACGAACGGCCATGGAGCGTCCATTGCATGCAACTCAACAGGAGGAGAACATATCAGATCACCGTGTACCTGACATTGATGACACTTCTGAACAAATTGGATAGAATCCCTTTCCATAGTAAGCCAGTAATAACCTGCTCGAAGAATCTTCTTTGACAAGACATGGCCATTCATATGACACCCACATACTCCAGAGTGTATTTCAACCATGATTTCCGAGGCTTCTTTTGCATCTACACACCTCAAAAGTCCGAGATCTGGGGTTCTCTAATACAAGATTCCCCCACTTAGGAAAATCCACTAGCCAAACGCCTAATCCCCCTCTTTTGATCATTCGTGGCATATGTTGGGTATTCTCCTGACTGAATGTACCGCTTGATATCCAAGAACCAAGGTTCTCCATCGAGCTCTTCTTCAACCACATTACAATAAGCATGCTGGTCATGACTCTGCATATGCACTGGATCGATGTAGGCTTTGTCAGGATGTTGGAGCATTGAAGACAAAGTGGCTAAAGCATTAGAAATTTCATTACGAATCCTTGGAATATGCCTAAATTTTACGAACACAAACCGTTAACATAGCTCCTGCAAGCATTGTCGATACGGGATGAGCTTCAAATCTCGCGTCTCCCAATCACCTTGAATTTGATGGACGAGCAAATCCGAATCTCCTAACACCAATAATTCTTGGACTCCCACATCAACCGCTAACCTCAAACCAAGAATGCAGGCTTCATACTCTTCCATATTGTTAGTACAGTAGAATCAAAGTTGTGCTGTTACCGGAAAATGTTGTCCTGATTCAGAAATAAGAACCGCACCTATTCCGACTCCTTTCATATTGACAGCTCCATCGAAAAATAACCTCCAACCTGGATCAGCATCTATAACGACTTCATCGACACACGACACTTCTTCGTCAGGAAAATATGTCTTTAATGGCTCATACTCTTCATCGATGGGATTTTCAGCAAGATGATCTGCCAAATCTTGGGCTTTCATGGCGGTTCGAGTCACATATACAATGTCAAACTCGGTAAGTAATATTTGCCACTTTGCCAAACGACCCGTTGGCATAGGCTTCTGAAAGATATACTTCAAAGGATCCATGCGGGAGATGAGATAAGTAGTGTAGGATGAGAGATAATGTTTCAAATTCTATGCCACCCAAGTTAGGGCACAACACGTCTTTTCAAGAAGAGTATACCTGGCCTCATATGCGGTGAACTTCTTGCTAAGATAATAAATAGCCTGCTCCTTCTTGCCTGTGACATCATGTTGACCCAGGACACAACCGAAAGAATTATCCATGACTGATAAATATAAGATCAAAGGCCTACCAGGCTTTGGGGGTACCAGCATGGGTGGATTTGACAGATATCTCTTGATTCGATCGAACTCTTCCTGACATTCTTCAGTCCATTTTACCGCAGCACTCTTTTTCAACAACTTGAATATGGGCTCACAAGTGGTCGTGAGTTGAGCAATAAACCTGCTAATGTAGTTCAGTCTACCGAGCAAACTCATTACCTCCGTTCTATTCTTGGGCGGGGGCAAATCTTGAATGGCTTTGATTTTCGAGGGATCTAATTCAATTCCCCGACGGCTGACTACAAACCCCAACAACTTTCCAGACTGAACTCTAAATACATATTTTGCCGGGTTGAGTTTGAGATTATACCTGCGAAGCCTTTCAAAGAACTTTATCAAATCTTTTACATGGACGGCCTGAATTTTTAACTTAATAATCACATCATCCACGTAAACCTCAATATCCTTATGCATCATGTCATGAAACACAGTGGTCATTGCTCTCATATATGTTGCTCCAGCATTCTTCAAACCAAACGGCATCACTCGATAACAATAAGTTCCCCATGGTGTGATAAAGGATGTCTTCTCCGCGTCTTCATCATCCATAATGATCTGGTGATATCCGGCATAACAATCCACAAAAGAGGAAACCTCGTGTTTAGTGCAGTTGTCTAGCAAAATATGAATGTTGGGCAGTGGAAAATAATCTTTTGGACTTGCCCTGTTCAAATCGCGGTAATCAACACACACTCGAATTTTGCCATCTTTCTTTGGTACGGGAACAACATTGGATAACCACATAGGATAACGAGCCACTTGAATTACTTTGGTTTCAAGTTGTTTCATGATTTCCTCCTTGATTTTAATACTTACATCTGTTTTAAACTTCCTCAACTTCTGTTTGACAGGAGGGAATGCGGGATCCGTTGGCAATTTGTGAGACACTAATTCAGTGCTTAAACCAGGCATATCATCATAAGACCATGCAAAAACATCCTTATAATCCATTAACGCTCGAATTATTTCATCTTTTAGCTGGGGCAAAACATGTACACTGATTTTAGTTTCCCTAACATCTTCTTGATCCCCTAGATTTATTGGCTTAGTCTCATTCAATTTAGGATTCAGTTTGTCTTCAAATTGTTCCAACTCTTTGCTTATTTCTTGTAGTGCTTCTTTTTCATCATATTACCCATCCTTCTCCATTACATGTGGATTATTTTGGATTTTAAGATCAGGCTGAAAATTCCGTATGCATGTCATGTCATTAGAATCAGCATAAAGAGAACTGTGTAAGAAAGAAAACAAAATATATTAGACACAAAATAAAAGGGACATTGCATTTCATTAAATAAAAGATAGAAGGGTTTGAACACAGACACCAACATAACATAAACAAACTAGAATCCGAATTACAACCCTAAAATAACTCTGATAAACAGAGAGAAAAACAAAATAAACTACCAAAACTCCCTCCTGACGGGGAGAGGAGTGACTTCCCAATTATTGAGCCGGACAGCTGGACCTATGAATTGCACATCATCCATACTGGTGCCTTTTCCTGCTTCAACCATATCAACTTCAATAAAAAGGTTCTGGAAGTCATCAACCAATTCAACTTCAGATTCCACATGTTCCGCGACATCGCTCTTAACAAATGACTCACTGAGTAGTGGTATTGGGCGAGGGAGGGACCATATTTCCTTTTTCCTTCCCTTGGCTTTCTTCAGATCTTCAGCTGTAGGCTCAAATCCCAGACCAAACGTGCCCACGTTCTCACTCGTACATATGGGATGAACTATGCCGTGCAGAGATGCTCCCAAACCCTTTCCTGGCTCAAATCCATAATTCCAAAGTTCACTCACCATCATGATAGAAGCCGAAGACAATTGCGGTCCCGATACAGCCTGCCATTCAGGGATACGACTGACTGGTACTGTATCAAAAATTTGATAGACGAATGTCTCCTCTACGTTATTTGCTTCAATAAGGGACAAGGGAGAATCTTCGTAGGCTGACAAATCTCCTTCACCATGAATAGCTGCTTCTTGCCTGTCATGCTCAAACTTAATCATTTGGTGCAGCGTAGATGCAACCGCCTTGGCCTTGTGGATCCAAGGCCTTCCTAACAACAGATTGTAAGAGGATTCTACATTCAACACTTGAAACTCTATGGCGAACTCAACAGGCCCTATGGTCAGCAATAGTTCTATTTCGCCAATGGAATTTGACTTTGCACTATCGAAAGCCCTAACACATACATTGTTGGGTTTGATCCTATCAACACCAATATTCAGCTTTTCCAAAGTAGAAATAGGGCAAATATTTGCACCTGAACCTCCATCGATCATGACATGAGTGACGTAGAAATCTTCATATTTCACTGTAATGTAAAGGCCCCGATTATGCCCCGTACCTTCAACGGGTAATTCATCATCGGAAAAGCTGATCCGATTGACCTCAAAGATTTTTCCCACCATTTTCTCAACCTGGTTGATTGTAATCTCCCTTGGAACATATGCTTCATTCAATACCTTCAGCAAAATATCACGATGCTCCTTGGAGTGCAACAGCAAAGATAAAAGGGAAATTTGAGCAGGGGTTTCCTTCAGCTGGTCTAATACTGAATACTCTGGCAATTTCATCTTTTTCAAAAATTCTTCGGCTTCCTCTTCAGTGATAGGCTTTTTGATAGACGACGGTCCACTCACCGTTGGCTTGGGCTTTCTTAAGCTTTCAGGTACGAAACATCTTCCTGACCTAGTCAAACCTCCTACCTCATCTACATCTTCCATAACTTCTTTCCCGTGATAGGTCATCACAATCCACCCATAATTCCAAGGAATTTTTTTCATATTAACTATCGGAGGTTGGGTCACTGGTTTGAGGACAATAGGTGCTGTCAGTGCTCCTTTCACCGACAAGATGGGCTGACTCAGAGCTCCCACCACTGTTAACTTAGGTTTATCCTGACTTGAATCAACATGTCTTCTAGCGCCTTGTACTGTGATCAGGGGTTTCTTTGTGCTTTCTTGGGATTTATCTTCTCTCCTTCCTTCCAGGCTCAATGACATTGCTTTCAAAGACTCCGCTACATTCACCGATTTCTCCTCAATGGTCTGTATCTTGACAATAGGCTTATATCCTCTCGAAGACTCTTTCCCGTCATATATCAATTCTAGCATATTGGCTTCAGCATGGGTTGGCAACGAATTCTGGTTAATATTAGGACCCTCTGGGGCCTGGACCAGCATCTGATTTGTGTCAATTAAATCTTGGACAGCTCTCTTTAAGTGCCAGCATTTCTCAATATCATGGCCTGGCATATCAGAACAGTACGCACACCTTAAAGAATAATCGAGATTCCTAGGTGGTGGATTTGAAAGCCTTCCTTGAATTGGACTCAAAACCTTCAACTTTCTCAACCTATCGAACAAGCTGGCATATGACTCCCCAAGAGGTGTGAATTGATTTTTGACCGCCTTCTCCTTCTTATAATCGGGCCTAGGCTAAAAACTGGCTTTGGAGGGGTTTTGATAATTTTGTGGAGCGAAGGGGCGATTTTGTGGAGCTTGAGCGCGCCATTGCGGGTAAGAAGGGGTTTGGGCATATGGCTGCGAGCTGTATACTGGGTATGATGGTGGTAGAATGGAATATAAAGGGTTTTGTGGAGGGTAGTAATGGTGGGGAGGAATATATGGAGCTTGGGTGTAGACTTGGGCTTGGGATTGTGGATAGGGTCGAGGGGGTCTTTTGGGATAGGAATGGGTTCCAACCACGACAGTCGCCACGTCCTCTTTCTTCTTTCTACCTCCGAATGCGCCAGATCCACCTTGAATCGCTTGTGTGGTGGGTTTTAATGCGACAAAACTCACTATTCGACCGGTCTTAATTCCATCCTCTATCATCTCCCCCATTTTGAGGACTTCCATAAAAGACTTTCCCATTGCCGAAAGCAAATGCTGAAAATAGGTCTCATC
This sequence comes from Capsicum baccatum var. pendulum, assembly GCA_030864225.1. Lineage (NCBI taxonomy): Eukaryota > Viridiplantae > Streptophyta > Magnoliopsida > Solanales > Solanaceae > Capsicum > Capsicum baccatum. The sequence goes on from CM061558.1 coordinate 252,876,092, forward strand.
CTACGCCTGAATGAAAACTTCTACCAACTTACTTTCTTTCATTGGGGTTTACCCTGGCGGCCTGTTCACGCCACCTTATCGCGTATTCCCTGAAACCTTCAGTGCTCTTTTTCTTCATGTTGACCAAGGAATTTTCATCCGGAATCAGGTCAATGTTATACTGAAAATGCTGGACAAATTCAGAAGCCAAATCATCCCAACTGTTCCATTTATCGATATCTCGATCTATAAACTATTCTGAGGCCAGATCTGAAAGACTCTCGCCAAAGAAAGCCATGAGCAATTCTTCCTTTCCACCTGCAGCCCTCAACTGGTTACAATATCGTCTCAAGTGTGCAACGGGATCTCCGTGTCCTGTATACTTCTCGAACTTGGGCATCTTAAAACCGGGGGGAAGATTGATGTCTGGGAACATGCACAGATTTTTATAAGAAACACTCCTGTAATCTCCGATCCCTTGCAGATTTCTTATAGCCTGCTCTAAACTCTTCAGTTTCCGAGTTATGACATCCTGTTTCTCCGTTGCGACAGGTTTCTCCATATCAAATGGAAATGCAGGCGGTTGAGTGTACTCATACGGTTCATTCATTTGCAAGGTAGGCTCCGGAGCATAATACTGGCCATCTGAAACCTTCAGTACTGGCTCACTGGAAGACCTAGGAAGCCTCATTGTGGGACGCACAGCATATATGGTAGTTTCCTATGGTGGCGGAGCCACGAATACCGGTGTGATCAGTGGCGTTGGCTGAGCAGCGAGTCTCGACTGAGGAGCTGCCAAGGGCACACTAGAACTTCCAGGATAATAGTGTCATGGAGTGAATCCTGGCGCGTGGTCGGGCGACTCAGTAGGAACAGAGAATTGCGCCAGAGAGAGCGGTGGGCAACTAGAGATATTTCCAAGATCTTCAGGGAGCGGAGGAGGAGGCATTCCACTGGCCCATGCCCAATGCAAATCTATCAGTTATTGCCTGAGCCTTACCACCTCATCGTTGTGTTCAGCACTTTCTTCCCTATGCTCCTGATCCAGGTCAATGAGCGAATTTTCCATTTCTCTGTTAGCCATGGCGAACTTTGCTTTGGACCTGGTGAAGTATGGGTGACTAGCCAGGGCGCTGCAAACCTACCACTGTTATCTGAAAGAACATGCTCATTAAAGACGACATCCGTTAGAATTAGGCACACAACAGGCATGGGAATCACATTGGTAAATTGCCCTAAATTCATGCTCATTTCTACCAACTTTTGAGGGTAGTGAGGTCATTTTAACATCATCCTGATTTTTGTCCACACTTATTTTTATCTTCTACGCTTATTATTTTCTTTCCCTCTCTTTTCTCTTTTTTTTTCGTATCAATCTCTGCTCTTTTCTTTTATCTCGTTATCTACCTTTATTTTATCATTCTTTATGGATTTTGTTTTTCTTTAAAAGAGGAAAAATAATGAAAAACAACAAAACAAAATGGTTAGATCGAACCTAAAAGTAGGTTGCCTACGTATCATGTTGTACATGAATCAGATCTTGCATAGTTCGGACCTTGTCAAAATGGCCAATTAAACTCTTTTTTTTTTTAAGCTTTAAGAAGAAAAGAAAAATAACAATTTGTCATATCCTTGTGAAGAAAGAAAGCAACAAAACGTATAAAAGTTTGGGACCACTGTAAAACTAAAACAAAACGAATACGAAACAACATTATATACCACTAAGACGACAGGTGAAATTACTAATAAAGACTCTAATACCAAAAACAACTTGACCTCGACTTAAAACAAACACCACCCTACAATGACAGACACATAAAAAGGGTCAGACTGAATAAAGATAAGAAGTGCTCTTTCAGACTGGTGCTCTGCGCGATGGCCCTGGCTGAAATGAACTCATCTGTGAAGTCCCCACTTTTCCACTCAGACTTTGCAACATATCCTGCAATGACGTTTTGATACCCGGAAACAAATTTCTTGCCCGCATCCCCGCCTCTTGGAGAGTACACCCGCAAAGGTTTCTCTGATACCCACCCACAGTTGTGATCAAACGTGACAACAGAACTCTTAAAAACTCCACCTTGGCACCCGGATCTTCCTGCTCATCATCCTCTACCATGATGGCTTCCCGTATTCGACCTCTAAGTTTGGCTGGTAAGGGTCTACTAATGCCACGGGGCATAGATTGTAGCCAGATTTCATAGTTTTGAGTGCACCCTGGATTTTCCTCGAGAGTATCGACACCTAACTTTATCGCGTTATTCCAGAATTGCTCATATTTGCTTTCCCCCATGGCTTGGTCTTTAAAGTCTCTACATCCTTTAGAAGGTCTATTACTGGGGGGACGTCTTGCATCCTACCCAACTGACGCATCACCCTTCTTGGACTGTAAGGCCTAGTGCAGTTAAGTCCTATCAAAACTAGAAAGAGTTGCATTTGAGATCCAATCAAGATTTTCTTAGGACGAAACCACATATAGCACCAAAGAATGTTGTTCGGAGTTCTCGATTCGAGAAATTCGATCCAAGAATTGACTCCAATAGGAAAAGAAAATTTGTCAAAACGCATTCTCTCTTGCATGGCTTGCACTCGATCATTCAGGCAACGGTCGATCACATCTTCTCTAATCAAAGAAGGCGTATGCAAGTGCTCCATCATCCACAACTGCAATTTCAAATTACTACCCTCAAAAAATCGTACCCCTCCTTTCACTTCAGTTAAAGCCTTATATATTTCTGTTAAGATCATTAGTACAATGGTGACCTCACCTTTTTTCTTGAATAAAGCTATCACCACTGATTGTAGACGAGTATTGATACACCTCTCATCTAACGGGAACACTAAGATACCCAACAAAGCCAGATAGAAAACCTCAAGACGACGTTGTTCCCAGATTTTTTTGGTGGTACAGAATTCATCCCAAAAGCAGTCGAAACCCTCTAAAGACCGAAATCTAGCAAACAAATAGTCCAAGGAAATCCAAGATTGTTTGAGACATCCCAGATACTTTTTATCTTTTAATCCACAGAGTCAAAGGAATTTCTTACGAGTATGATTGCGGGCTAAAATCATCTGTTGACCCATGTAAGTCAACAGAAATAAACGAGACACTTCTGCCAGGGTAGGCGTCAATTCACAACTTCCGAACCTAAACACCAAATTATTAGGATCCCAAAAAGTCAACGCAGCTTCTATTAGATCCAGACGAGGCGTGAGATCCATCAGTGCTACAAGATTGCCTAACACTTTCCTCACTTCGTGCTTTTCAGAGTAATTGAATGTGCCCCACCACTTGATCAACTTTTTGGGTACCTTGACAACCATAAGGACTCTAGACTTTGTGGACAGATCCATCCTGTAGCGGCAGACAAGAAATTATTTCAAAATTTGATAAGAGCAAAAGGTTCCCAACCAATGGGAAGTTGATGCGGACATACGTCGATGGGACAGACCGCTTCGTGACTCCAAATCCCCGAACAGTAGCGCTGAATAAAATCAGCCTACTTGGCTAACAACTCTAGGTTACGGAATAAAACCTAGCCTAAGACTAAAACGAAAGCCAAACTAAAGGTTACCGGACCCACCGAGGGTTGCCTGTGTATCCCGCCCCGAGGGACGGGAATCAGGTATGCGTAGTTCGTCCAGATTGGACAATTAACTAATAAATTGACCCTAACTGAAGAGACACAACCAAAAACAAACGACAAATTTTTTTTTTCAACTAGACGCTTTAACCAAGACTGACACCATCAATTATACGAAAAAATATTTTTGGTATTTTTTAGTTTTTGACAATGAATTAGAAAAGCAAACAAAACTTCCTCTTTTTTTTTCATTTTTTTTTTGAATTTGCGGTACTTTACACAACGTAAGAAAATCTTTTTGAGTTTTTGGATTGTAAAAAAAAACAAAAGCCATAACGAATTCTAAAATAAGCTACGACATTTCTTTTTTTTTTTCATTCTTTTCGACTCACTTTTCTATTTTTTTTTCTTTTTCGTTTTTGCCTACACACCTTACTCCTAACAATTATTTTTTTTTATTTTTTATTTTTTCAAAAATCAGTCCGTCAAATAACCACTTTACCCTAAAAAATGCAACAATTAGCACGTAGAGATGCTTTAAAGGTGAGTCTCCTACAAAGGACCGTGTAGGACCCGCTAAATCTCAATATGATGCACATAAGAATGACCTAAAGGCTGACCTACGTTGTGGTTTACTAACAAGGCCGTTCAGGGGAGCATATGGTCGATAGTGGCTGCTTTGCTTTCCACCTACTCCATACATCCAACGGCTCCCCCCCTAAAATAAAGGTGACTCAACTAGAGTTCGTGCGCACGACGTGCGCTCCGAGACTTGTTGCAGAAAGAAGGCCGGGGGGTGGACACATGATGACAGATATAAAGCGGTAACGCATAGGATAAATACTATAAACAAAGAGCACAAAAACAATGACGCAAATAAAATCACAAACCATGCTTATACACTCGTAATGCCAAACAAATCCGATACAACTCCAAAAATAGCTCGAATTCTAAAAACTTGTCATACTCCCCAGCAGAGTCGCTAGAAGATGTCACACCCCTTTTCTAACGCGTACTCCAAGACATTGGAATATTTTTAAAGTTCGAAAGGGTTTTATTATTTAAGTGAAGAGAAAATAAAAATTTGTTTCGAAAAAGGATTATTTGCATTTTTTTTATTCAGAGTCGCCACTTGGCATAATCCGGTGTGCCAAGTCACCTTTGGAAAATCCTTTTCGAAATCATTTGACTCTTAAACCGGTTTGCGAACAGAGATTCCAGCTAAGGAATTCTGTTGATCGAGGGGAAGGTGTTAGGCACCCCTCGATCCTGTGGTTCGACCACGGTCGCTTGGTGAAGTGTATCGACTATTTTTGGCATTATGAAATATATAAACCACACAAAAGAACACAAAATAATCAAACCACAAGCAAAAACAAAACAGTCCAAAAAACGTAAAAGTCTAGTCCAATTATATAATCCGAAATAGAAAGGGACTAAAAATAAACCTACGCTAATCCTAAACTAATGCTTTACCCAATGCCTCGGGCCTTGCTAATCCTAAACTAATGCTTTACCCGATGCATCGGGCCTTCATCGCGGACGTCCTCCGGGTACAAGGTACTTCGGGACATTCCCCGGATAAATCTATACAAATCCTTCGGGGCATTCCCCGGCCAAATGAGTACAATTTAACCTTTTCGTGCAATAAAGTAGAAAGTGTCATTCAAGCAAATATTCAAAACACTCCAACAAATTGTTATTCCTAAATTTGCCTACCCGGCCTACGTTTGCCTATGCGTTCTCGACTAAAGACACAATTCTATCATGATACCAACAATAAATCAAATTAAACCGAATCTATCCTTTTGTCAATTTTTCAATTCCATTCCCCCCGACTTTCTTTCTATCCATCCATTAGAACATGATCAAGTTTATGCCTTAATCTTCTAAAATCAACAACCAAGCATCACAATCATAACATCAACATAACAAAAATCCAACAAAACCATAATCACCATTCGCAATCGTAATCAATCAAAACAGCCAACCACATATATATATATATATATATATAAAAAAGATGAGTTAAGAAATGGACCTCGATAGCACGCTGTGTCGATAATAAGGAAATCCGAAGACCCAAACTCGATCGGAGAACCTCACGATGAACCAAACCAAACTCGGTATTAAAATAATAAACTGGACAGCTCCAAAACCCGCGAATAACAAACTTGACTATACGATGCCCAAAACCGAGAATGACAACACGATTCGATAAAGACGACTCGAGAAAGAAGATGAACTGCGAAATAAACGAAACCAAAATTAACCAACAAATAGCAGAAAACCAAAACCCAACGTAGATCGGGATCCGGGGAGTTCCAGTGACGGAAAGACGGGCGGAGATCTGGCGGTTTGATCGAACCGGCGTCGGAGATCCGGCGGTTTGACTAAGATAGTGACAACCGCGGGTCTGGGGGAAGATTTGACGGCGGATCTGGCGGCGGCTGACGAGGACGCTGAGAACGACGGCGGCTGACGATGACGACGACGTTACTACTGACGTCGTCGGTCGGACGGAGTGATGGAGAGAGAGCGGCGGAGATCTGTTCTCCGATGGCGGCGCCGGTTCGCCGTCTGTTTCACCGAAACCGAGCTACGACTGCTGGCGGTCGGAGTTGGTCGGATCGGGTCCGGTCAGCGAGAACGTCGGTCGGATTTTTCTCTTTTTTTTTTTTTTTTTTAGTTTTAAGGAGAGAGAGATGGTAGAGAAGGGAAAGACGGTGGTATTGTGGTGGCCGGAGCTCCGATCGGCAGCAAATGGAGGTTAAAGAGAGGAAGAGAGAGGATAGAGTTTAGAGAGAGAGTGCTAGAGAGAGAAGACTGATTTTTTTTTAGATTTCTCCTCTTCCTTCTTCCACCTCTTTTTTTTTGGTGTATGTGGGTAAGTATATATATATTGTGTTTTGAGTCTTTTCTTTGTTGACAAGAAAAGAGAGGGGGGTGTGGGGTGACGTGGGGTAGGGGGTTGGGTGAGGTAGGTGATGGGTATGGGTTGTTGGAATGGATAAAATTTGTTATCAATTTTCTTAGAGTTGGTTATTTTGTCCTTTTGTACGGAGGTTATTATCTGGGGTAGTACACATGGTAAAACGAGGGTAAAAATGGATAACTTGGGTCTTCGGGAGGGACAAAATTAGGCGTCTACAATAGATTTATCTGACTGAGTTCCAGCATCGGAGCTTCGACTGCAGAAGATAATAACATCTCAAAAGTGATGGAGTTGATGGAGTTTCTTAGCACTGAAATACTCTAAAAACTACGTGAAGAGAAATGCCCATTTTTGATAGTGTTAATTGAAAGATGCTGAGAGAGGAGTTCCACCAAAAGGGATAGCTTTAGGATTAAGACCAGCAGCAATGGAAGGTGGAGATTGAACATGAAGTATCACAAAACACCCACTTTGTGATTCTTGATCATAGAATTTGAGTTTAATGTTATCAAGTGCCCAATTCAAAGCATTCATGCTCTCTTCACTTCCATCAACGGACACAATCGCACACTTCAACTTTCCCGTCATGATTTTGATTCTTTATCTAAATTTGAGTATACTAATCAATTTTTTTTTTTGTGCAATTTATTGTTCTGTAATGATAATATAAAAGAAATGAAACCCACTGTATTGGATTGATCCTGAAATCTTTAGAGTTTGTTGTTAGTTTTTTAGCTGCAAGTTTCTACAAGCTATGATTGTCAACTCTTTCATTATAATAAATTAGGAATAGAAATATTTTTTTGAATATTTTAATTTTCTTTTTAATTAATAAATTAAATAATTACTAAAACTTGAAAGAAAAATTAAAAATTAAAAAGGAAAACAATTGATGTTGACGTGGCATAACATGTGCCGTCCACCTTACTCAAATATCACGCCATGTGACACTTAACTTGCCATGATGGAAAAGTGTTAAAATAAAAGATTACTTTGATAACTGCAAGAATAAACTTGATCCCATAATTTTACTAGGACAAACTTGATCAATATATCAAAGTAGAGAGGTATTTTTAACCCTTTTCCCAATATTCAAATATGCACATTAAAGAATAAAAGGAAAGATTCAATTAAAGCTAATGACAATAAAAAGTATATTCTATAGAAGGGAAACTCAAAAGTTTATTAAAATTGTGTCATTCCCACGAATGCTTCTATTGGTGATTTGGTGTTCTTTAATTTTTGTCCTACAATATTTAAAGTAACACTGAAAAAGCAAAAGAATATCACAAGAAAAAATGATATATACACATATTATAGTATAATCAACACAAGTTATGCATTATAAGGAGTAACAAATTATGTCACTTAACTCCTACCAAACTTATATGGTTAGAGACATAAGACTGTTCATAACCTAAAAGCGTAGTTCCTGCGGAACTTGCACCAACATGGATATAAGTTTAGTTTCACTTATATCTTTAGAGATAAAAAAAATGAACTAGTTACCATATTGGCTCCGATCCAATATAAAAGTTTCTGATATCATATCATTTTGTTGCTTTCACATTATACGGCTAGGCTATTGATTAGAAGCATTAAATATGAGAAAATTTCATAAAAAACAGATACTATACTCCTGAATTTCCTTATGAAGCAGAACTTTCAATAATTATATATCATGTCCGAGTTTAATGTGAGATACAATGTATCTGACTTGCATTGCGGTTGTATCTTTGATACAGTCTCAATTAAAAAAGTTGATATCACGAAAGATCTTTTAAAAATATAACTAAACACAATAATTGGAGTCAATCACGCCTTCAACTTATTTTAGGATCCTACATATCTCTAAGCCAAAAGAACAAAACACAAGGAAGAAGAAGAAGAAGAAATTGATAAAGCCGAAGATACAATATATCTCATTCGCAAAGAGGTTGTATCTTAATTTAAAACTTCTTAAATATTTCCTCCCTCACTCATAGAGACTGTAACACTCATTATATTGTAATGACATACTACAATTACTGTAAGATATTTTTTATCTTGACAGTGGTGGCTCAAGGGTGAGGTAAGTAAAGCCTTCGCTTTTGGAATGCAAAATTTTGAAGCCTCTTTCTTTTTGACAATATTGAATATAGTTTAAGAAGACGTGCAAAATCAATATATAAATAAAAAAACTATCATCATTTAATAGACATATTTTAAAACTTAACAAAACTATTCAAATCTTAAAAGTAATAAATAATAGCTTTATAATAACATCCAAGGTAAATGTATTGAAACACGGTTAACGTCTTTTTTACCCGAATCAATCCTTATTGTTATAGATAAGTATTACTATGTGAAATACAGTACTATACTAAAAAACAACAATTATGAAAAAACAAAAAAAGGCCACACTAATTTTTTATTAATATGTACATGTATATTTTTAAGGTCGCAAATTAAAATTTTATTTAAGACCACTAAATTTATTGAAATGCCATTGAGTCTTGATTATTACTTTCTCAATACGAATTTTATCTATAAATTTTGGCACTTCCATTTTGACAATTTCTACCTCTCATTCTTTCCTTTGAAAGTTGAAGAATATCAAAACAACTCAGATGAAGATCATCATTGAATACTATACTATTACGGTTGTGCAATCTAAAAGTGCATTGAAAATGGCCACAGAGATTATTGGCCAAATCAATTTTTTTTTTGGATCAACTTAGCCTGCCATAAGAATGCCACTGGAAGTCCAAGGACCCTAGCATTCCCCTAGCAATGCTGATACACATCTTAAAAAAACATGTTATAAGTCTCAAACCTTTGCTATATACCTCTCTTTTAATTTTGACAAGTAGGGACAACGACAATTTATGTATATGATCATGAAAACTTGTAGTCATACGAATAACTCAATAGATTATGTGTATAATTCTAAAAATAAATCTAGTATTGTGAAGATATCCCTGGTAACTAAAAAAAATAAAATGTGATACATCGATCATGAAATCAAATCGTTGTAACGGTTGGGTTCAATTGGTGTGAATGAAAATGGAGGGACACAACCCTTTGAGGAAAAGACTCATTGTTTTAGAAAAGGAGTAACTATTCGGATAGTTGTGTCTTCTTAGAAAAAGACACAATGTTTCGAATGAACAAATATGACTTTTCCAAAGGATACACCTTTTCGGATGAACCATTGCCACCTTTTAGAAGGGGAACTTTATGGCTATATAAACGTGCATTTTTTCCACAGATGAAGTATGAAAAATTTTTGCCTAAGAAAAATATTCTCTTGTATCTAAAAACTCCGTGTGATCATCTCCCGTTGAGCGAGTTTAAAGAAAGCCAGAAAGTTCGAGGTACCGCTACATTCTAGTTGTTAATCCATTTTATCCTAGGAGAAAAATTCTGCAACCTCGGGTACTTGAGGGGAATTATTTCCTTAAGGACACTCCGTGAATTCGGAGGACTTGACTTTTTTCTGCTTCATCTATTTTTCATTAAGAAACTGAAAGCACACTTCTTTGAAAGATCATTTTGATCTTGTGTTGAAGGTGTTGGACAACTTCATAAGTGTTCTTCATTTATTCTTGAACTTGAGTTGAAGTAGTGTTGCAAAAATATTGATTTTGTGTACCCACACATACACACAACAACAATAATTTTGTTGTACCCGAAAAACAATAATCTTACCAAAATAAATTTACTAATCTGTATAATTTTGTTTACTATTTTTTCAGTAAATAGTTGAACTTCATATTGATAGTTCTTCAACTTTTTGAACTTGTGTTTGAAGTTTTGAAACTTTATTTGGATAGTTTATAAGTTGGTTGAACTTGTGTTGAATTTCTTAACATTTGGTTTTGCTATTTTCCAGAAAATAGTTTGAACTTCACTTTGTTGATGGTCATAAGTTGGGTTATACTTATTGTTAAAAGTTCAATGTTGTAAATACAGAGTGAAAACTTCATTTGATTGTTCCTGTGATAATTTTAACATGTGCTTGAAGTTATTATTGAAAAATACAGAATTTATCAAAATTGAGAAAAATAACATTAAGAAAAGTATAAAAATATTTATTTTTGTACTTGTTTGGTGAAGGAAAAAAATTATCGCCATTTATAAATAAAGTATTTGGTTAATCTGTATTGGGTCTGATTTTGTGGAGACTAAAATCTTTTGACTTTTACTCCCTCAATTAGAAAAATATATAAAAAATTCATCGAAAAATCAGTATGAGAATTTGCTTCTGTATTGGTTTGTGGAGTTTAAAATCTGTGGGATTTCACTTTATTTGAATTTTATTATAATTTGAAGTCATGAAAAGTTCGTTATGTTTCATAGTTCATTCGGTTGATGATTTAAAGATATAAAAACTTCATCATTGACTAGAAACATGTTGGCTAAACATTAAATTCTTTATTGTAAGTATTCTAAAATACTAAAGAGTATGTCAAAGATTGATAAGAAAATGACTAATGAAACTGAACAATAAATTAATTTTGTTGTGAATGGTGTTGTCCCAATGACTACCAATGTTGCATCATTAAGTCGTTCAGGTATTGCTCTACCAATGAAAACGACAGAGAAATAGAAAAATATTTTGGTGTGAACTTCAAAGAATGACAACAAATGATTTCATTTTGACTTGCTAAGCTAGCAAATAATAATAATAATAATAATGATGATTGAAAATCAATTGTTTGATTTGAAAGATCTTGTAAGTTATTCTAAGATAGACAAGGATAATGAGTTGAATGAAAAATCATTAATGATGATTGCAGATCTTGTTAAGGATGATACTCCAAATAATAAGAAGATGAAGAAGTCTTCTAGACAAGAAAAGAGATTAGATAAACATGTTAGAAATAACTAGAACGATTGAAAATCTATGTGATATGATCACTGAAAGCAATCTAATTGGATATCCAAATGAATGATGGTTTAATTTAGGAGCCACTAGACAAGTTCGAGCGGACAAAGAAGCTTTTGCTACTTATGATTCCGTTAGTCCCAAAGAAGTGATCTTCATGGGAAATAATACAACAACCAAGGTTGAAGAAAGTGGGAAGATGTTCCCAAAAGGGACTTCCGGTAAGGTGTTGACTCTCAACAATGATCTCCATGTTTCTACTATTAGGAAAAACATAGTGTCAATAACACTTCTTATTAAAAATAAGTTTAAGTGTGTGTTTGTTTTGGAGAAAGTTGTAATGAGCAAGACTAAAACATATATAGGAAAGGGATACCTCAATAAGGGCCTTTTCAAACTTTATGTAATGGTTGTTGAAATGAAGAAAGTTGAGGCTTCTTCTTACTTGCTAGAGTAAAACGATTCGTGGCATGGTTGTTTAGGAAATGTCAAGTAAAAAACCTTGCAAAAACTAATTAACTTAAAAGTTTTGCCAAACTTTAGGTGCAATAAATAAAAATATCAAATATGTGAGGAATCAAAGTATGCTAAGCATCCGTATAAGTCCGTTGAAAGAAATTTCAATCCCTTAGACTTAATCTACACTGACATTTGTGACATGAAGTCAACACCATCTCGTGGTGGGAAAAAGTATTTTATAACTTTAATTGACAATTGCACTAGATATTCTTATGTATATTTGCTAAATAGTATGGATGAAGCAATAGGTGCGTTTAGGCAATATAAAACAAAAGTTGAAAATCAGTTAGAGAAAAAAATCAGAATGATAAGAAGTGATAGGGCCGGAGAATATGAATCTCCCTTTGTGCAAATATGTATAGAGAATGAAATTATCCATCAAACTATGACCTCATATTCAACTCAATCTAATCGTATCGTGGAAAGGAAAAATTGAACCTTGAAGAAAATAACGAATATCTTGCTAATAAGTTCAGGTTTACCGCAAAACTTGTGGGGGAAAGTTATCCTTACAGCTAACCGAATACTCAATAGAGTGCTCCATAGTAAGACACAATGAATTCCATATAAAAAATGGAAAGTAAGAAAATCCAACTTGAAATATTTCAAAGTGTGGGGGTGTCTAGCGAAGGTCCAAGTTCCTTTACCTAAAAGGATAAAGATAGGACCTAAGATGGTGGACTGCATGTTCATAGGATATGCTAAACGTAGTAAAAAATGTTGGTTTTTGGTTCATAAATTCGAACATCTAGGTATTAATGAAAATGCGATAATTAAATCAGATAATGCAAAATTCTTTGAACATATTTATCCATATAAAAGCAGACATGAATAGTCTAATGGGGGGTCTAAAAGAACTTGACATGAACTAAGGGAGGATGCACATAATAATGAAAATCCAAGACGTAGTACACGTCAAGGTACATGAACATCGTTCGTATCAGATTTTGTAATATTTCTCTAAGAAAATGAGTCTCAAATATTTAAAGAAGCAATGTCGTCGTCAGATTCATCCTTTCAGAAAGAGTCAGTCTATAGTGAGATTGATTCAATCTTAAGCAACCATACATGAGAATTGGTTGATCTTCCTCTGGGAAATAAACCTTTAGGTTCTAAATGGATCTTTAAAAGAAAAATAAAAGTAGATGGTACTATTGACAAGTAAAACACAAGACTTATAGTAAAAGACTACAAATAAAAGAAAGGCCTTGATTACTTTGATACATACTTGCCAGTAACAAGGATAACATCAATTTAGATGATAATTGCATTGGCGGTGGTATATGATCTTGAAATCCATCAAATGGATGTGAAAATAGCATTCCTAAATGGATAATTGGAGGAAGAAATTTTCATGGAACAACCTGAGGGTTTTGTGGTTCCAGGAAAAGAAAATAAAGTGCGTAAACTTGTTAAGTCACTTTATGGACTAAAACAAGTACCTAAACAGTGGCATGCAAAGTTTGACCAAACTATTTTGGCAAACAGTTTCAAGATAAATGGATGTGATAAATGTGTTTACATTAAAGACACTTCAAATAACCTAGTCATTATTTGTTTGTATGTAGATGTGTAAGACCCCGCAAAATCCTAAGCTTAACTCAGTCCTTTAAAGCTTGTTAAGGGGTCCCAGACTTAGAAAATTTTAGCTAAGTATTCAGACTTAGTGTTATTTTAGCCTTTGTAAGTTTGAAACTCTATTTCACGACCCTCATGACCTTAAAGTATTGAATTTTTGGTTGAATCATGATCAGGAATATCAGTGGATATTCTCGGACAAGTTTCATATTTTTTAGACTTCGTTTGAGGCACATTTGGAAGATAAAACTAGTGAATCAACGCGATCTCGACGCGCCGCATCGCCTATCGCGTTGATAAATATTTTCCCAACTCTCAGTGTCAAATTATAGTGAGTCAAAGTAGACTTGACGCGGAAAGTAGGTCATAGCGTTGATCCCATCGATGCGACACGTCGGTCTGCATGTCGCTAAGCCAGTATTTAGTCATTAAAAAGCCACATCCTTAGGGTATTTGGGTCTTTTCCCATGTCCATCAGCCCCTAAAACAGAAAATTAAACCCTTCTAAGAGCAAAATTTATTCATTCTTCATAAGTTTATCTCAAGAACAAACCCTAGGAGATTTAAATTCAAATTTAAGACTCAAGAACTTACCATCAATCTTTCAAATTTAATTATTAAGGTATGCCAAGTGCTCATCCAAGGGTCCCTTCCACCCTTGGAATTCAAGAAACTATTTTTAAAACTTCAAGTGTATTGATTTCATGTTGGGTTTGATTATATTCATGATTATAATGATTAATTGGATTTCTAATCGGTGTTTTGTTACAAGTTTCATGTGGAGTTATTTGATATATGTATAGCATCATGTGTATCCATGCTAAGCCCTTGAAATTGTAAATGGGGATTTGAATTATGATGCCTATATGTTGTTTAGTGTCATGTGCACGGATTATGTTCTACAAGTGTTTGATAAATTTCTCACGCGAACAAAAGAAAAGGAATAAAATCATGTCATGTTATATTATGTGAAAGTTATATCATGCAAGTGTTTGTTAGAATGTCTCTATGAATGAGTTATGATCAAGTGCATATGGTTATTCCTTTCAAGTTTATGCTGTGATTTATTTTTCATGCTATCGAGTCCTAGGGGTATTCAATATCCAAAAACTTAGTTGTTACCTAGAGCTATGGTAGTTATTGAACGGTCTCAGTAATGTCATGAACAATAGCCTCAGTATCAGCCACCGTTACTGTTCAATATTCAGTTCAAACCTCAGTAAATTCAACTAGTCAACAAAACTCTATAGTATTCCACCAGTTAACAAAATTAAGTAGTACTCTGTCAGTTAATGGAACTCAGTGAACTCAGTTCAGTACAGTTAGATATTATAAACAGTAATAATTCAGTATAGCCTAGTACAGCTTAGAAATCAGTCTAGTATCTATTCAGATGGGAGTAGGATTCAGCACCGAACAAACCCAGGGATGGGGGACATTCCTGCCAGTTGAGTGTTTGACTCTTAGTAGCAGTCCATGCATTACAGAACTACGTAGCCAGTTTAGGTTGAGATATCTTCCTACCAGACTAGGGTTGATGCATCTCATACAAGTTTTCCTGCCAGCGAGGGTTTACAAAAGAGCTTCTTGTCAGATAGGATTAACTCATAGTTGTCTTTTCTTGTGGCACAGTACTGAGACCCTTCCAACTGGGGTTATAGGTTAAATCCCAATCTATTTAGAAAAGGGAATATCGGTTAGATGATTACCTCCCACAGTCTTAGTTTCAGTTCCAGTCTCAGTATATAACTCATTTCAATTCTATTAAATCAGGACTGTCATATAGAGTCACTCAGTTCAGTACAGAACTCAGCACAGTTCCACAGAATCAGGACTGTCAGATATAGTCCTTAAGCTATCAGTTATACAGTATTAGTAAACTAAGATATCAGTAAGTCAGAACTCCGTATTAGATATTATTATGACCTTAATTACGGTTTATGTATTCATGAATGTACTCTCATCCAGCTATACTCATGTTATTCAGTCAGTGTTGTTCATGTATATGAACCCATGCATCTCAGCCTTCTCACTTGGCATACTAGTACATTCAGAGTACTGACGTATACCTTTCTTTTGTGCTATGATGTCTTATATCATAGGTTCGATGCATGGGCTCCCGATCATACTTAGCAGCCCGATCCATCAGCAACAGATTTAGTGGTGAGTCTTCATAGTTCGAGGACAGATTCATTATTCCAGTATTTCAGTACTCAGTTTATTTCAATAGTAAGAGTTAGTTAGGGACTTGTCCCATCAACTCCTTGTTCAGACAGTAGAGGCTTTTCAGACTAGAGTATTTATAGATAGATGTTCAGTTTTGGTATTGATGTACCGTACTCAGTATTTAATTATAGTTTTGAACCATATGGCAATTTTCTACCTAATTTTTATATAATTACAGTATTATTTTTTAGTTATTGCAGCAGGTATCAACCATGGGTTAGCTTGTGATCCCTTCGGATTATAAGCACCATACAGCGTCCGAGGTATATACTCGAGGCGTTACAAACTTGGTATCAGAGCCTAAGGTTCAATAGAGTCCTAGGAAGTCTGAAAGTCGCGTCTAGTAGAGTTTTGTACATGGGTGTCTAGTGCGCCACACTTATGGACAGGGGTCTATTAGATGTTTTAGGAAATGTTTCTCTTATTTTAGTAATCATGTCGTGCGGGTGAGCATATACTTGAGTTAAAATCTCTATCTAATCCAAGTTTATCTTTTGATTATAGCATATTCCTCCAAAGAGGACTAAGGGCAGAGGAGCAGGAGACCATCTAGTAACCCAACCTGTCCAGCCAGATACCCTGGACAAACCTGTCTCCCACGCTAAATTCAAAGTAGCTTTCACCACCCTAGATCATTTTGTGGCAACCTAGAATAAACTTCCAGCTGCTATTACAGCCAACCCAGTGGCCAATACTACTACAGCCAGGATTCGGGACTTCACTCGAATAAAACCTCCATCTTTTATTGTGTCAAAGTCAGATGAGGACCCACAAGAGTTTCTTGATCAGGTGTAAAAGGTTAAAAATTTTATGGGGGTGACAACTAGTGAGAGTGCCGAGTTAGCTGCATATCAGTTGTAGGATTTGGATCACTCATGGTTCAAATAGTAGAAAGCAGAGAGGGTCGCAGATGCAGGGCCCATAGAATGTGAGAAGGTTTCTATGTCTTTTCTGGATAGGTACTTCCCACTAAAGTTGAGGGAAGCAAACATTTTGGAATTTATAAATCTAAAGCATGGAAACATGACGGTATAAGAGTATTCTCTCAATTTTACTCAATTTGCCAGATACACTCCTCATGTGGTGGAAGATAGCAGGTCTAAGATAAGTAAGTTTATGTCTGGTGTGTCTAGTAGTGTGGTCTAGGAGTGTAGGACCGTAATGTTGATTAAGGGGATGCACATACCTAAGCTCATGGTCTATGCTTAACAAATAGAGGAGGATAAGAATAAGGAGAAAGAGAGGGAGAACAAGGGAGCTAGAATAGGTAGCTTCAACTTTACGTAGCCTAAGCTAAAGGGTGGTAATCATTCTTAGTTTTGCCCAAAATCTTAAGTTCTATATCCATCCTCAGCCAGTGCTCCCGTGCTGAAATTTAGAGACGACAATAGAGATAGGGCATCAGGCCCTAAATACCAGGGTAGTGTTAGCAGTGCCCAAATAGATCCTCCCTGCTAGAAGTGTGGCAGAAACTATCAGGGTGTCTCTAAAGCTGACAGTGGTGTATGTTATGGATATGGCAAGCCAGGCCACAGAGCCAGACATTGTCCTTAGGTGGGTTCGCAAAGTCAGCCTAACCATCCCTCAGCTCAGTCCGATTGCTCGAATCAGCAACGTTCTACTTCTAGTGCCACCAGTGGGCAATGCCCAAATAGACTGTATGTACTTCAGTCCCGATAGGATTAGGAAATTTTTCCTGATGTGGTCATTGGTACGCTACAAGTTTATCATTTACATATTTATGCATTACTAGATCCAGGAGCTTCTTTGTCTTTTGTAACTCCTTATATACCTGTTGCCTTCGGAGTCAATCTAAAAATTATAGTAGAGCATGTCTTAGTCTCTACCCTAGTGGGTAAATCTATCATATCCCGACGGGTATACAAGAACTGTCTTGTTATGGTATCTCAGAAAGTTACTTCAGCAGACTTAGTCAAATTAGAGATAACTGATTTAGATGTCATTCTCGACATGGATTGGCTTCACTCCTATTATGCCTCAGTCGACCGTAGAAACAAAATTGTCCAATTTTAGTTTTCGAATAAGCATATTCTTGAGTGGAGGGGTTGTACTTTAGCACTCAGAGGTCAGCTTGTCTCCTACCTAAGGGCAAGAAAAATGATATCTAAGGGATGTGTCTACCATCTCATTCGAGTCCAAGACTCTAGTTCAAAAAACCCTACTCTTGAGTCAGTATCAGTAGCATGTCAATTCCCTGATGTGTTTCCTGAAGATCTTCTCAGAGTTCCTCCCATAAAGGAAATTGACTTCGTAATCGACCTTCTTCAAAATACTCAGCCCATATCTATTCCACCATACAGGATGGCACCTGCATAACTCAAGGAGTTAAAAAATAGTTAAAGGACCCCTTAGATAAGGGATTCATCAGACCCAGTGTGTCCCCATAGGGTGTACCAGTTCTATTCATGCATAAGAATTATGGTTCTCTCAAAATGTGTATAGACTACTGTTATTTAAATAAAGTCATGGTCATAAACAAGTATCCACTTCCAAGAATCGATGACTTGTTTAACCAACTTCAAGGTGCCAATTACTTTTCTAAGATTGACCTCAGATCAGGGTTTCATCAGCTTAGATTCAGAGAATGTGACATTCTGAAAATAGCTTTCAGAACTCGGTATGGTTACTTTAAATTCTTAGTCATGTTATTTGATCTTACCAATGCCTAAACAACTTTCAAGGAATTGATAAACCACGTGTTCAAGCAGTACTTAGACCTTTTCATCATAGTCTTCATAGATAACATCCTTGTCTACTCCCGCAGTGAGCATGATCATGCAGACAATCTCAGAATAGTATTGCAGACTCTCAAAAACTATCATTTATTTGCTAAGTCTCCATCAGATATCTAGAGTTTCTTGGGTTTGGCTAGCTATTACCGATTGTTTGTTGAGGGATTTTCATCTATTGCATCCCCTATGTCTAGAATGACTCGGAAGAAGGTCAAATTTTAGTGGTCAGACTCTTGTGAGAAGAGTTTTCAAGAGTTGAAGACTCGACTCACTATAACCCCAGTTTTGAATCTACTATATGGTTCAGACGGATTTGTGGTAAATTGTTATGCTTCCAGCGTTGGTTTGGGTTGTGTTTCGATGTAGAGATGTAAGGTCATAGGCTACACCTATAGATAGATTAAAACCCATAAAAAGAACTATCCTACTCATGATCTTGAGTTAGCATCAGTAGTATTTGCCTTAAAGATTTCGAGGCACAATTAGTATGGTGTGAACG
Organism: Capsicum baccatum var. pendulum; assembly: GCA_030864225.1. Taxonomy (NCBI): domain Eukaryota; kingdom Viridiplantae; phylum Streptophyta; class Magnoliopsida; order Solanales; family Solanaceae; genus Capsicum; species Capsicum baccatum. Next base: position 252,895,035 of record CM061558.1, read on the forward strand.
TTTGTAACACCCCATACTTTTCCAAGCTTGAAAAGTTTCCCCAAGAATGTTAGAATATTTCTTTGAAAGATTAATCTACTTTTTTACACATGGTATTTTCAAGATTTTCACTTCTTATCATGTTGGGGAATCGAAAAAGCTTTTATTCGATACCAAATTCGCCCAAATCCGACACCCGAGTGAAGAGTTAGAGACTTTTTAGTGAGACAGTGCATCACCTGATCCTTTAGTGCGTTGCGGAGATAACTAAAATAGAAATTGTCAATTTCCAGTATTGCTTCACGATAGTGGCATGTCATGCCAAACTTCCAGGTCGTAGACAAGGTGGCAACGCGATAGCTCCGCATTATGCCACCATGCAATTTTCCATTTGTCACTTTCCAGTGACTTGGTGCGATAGTGTCGCATCGCGCCAAGGATGAAAATTGGAAAATTTTCTCAGAAATTAAATATGTATCCTAGGGTTAAAAGGGTCAATTTCCCACTCTACATAAGCCTTATAACACGAGATTTTGCCATAACTCAACAACTTATACTCAATTACTCTAAAAAATTCTCAAGAACAAGCCCTAGGGTTTTCATAGAAGGTTCAATTCCATGGAAATTCACCATCAAATTTCAAGAATCTCTCTGTCAATCTTCGTAGAATCACAAGATAAGGTATGCGTAGTGTTTACTCATGGACTTCTTTCGTCCACGAAGCCCAAAAATCTCTTTTCTAAGTTCATGTCTATGGATTTCTTTATGAATTTCATGTTGAGTTTGTTTTGTTTATGTTGAGAATGATCAATTGAATTCAAATCCATGTTGGGTGATCAATTTTATGTGGAATTGATTTGCCTATATGTATATTCATGTGAACCTATGAATAAACCCTAGGATGATGAAATTAGAGATGAATCAGGATGATTAATTTTTGTATAATGTTGTATACATGTGCTATGCCTACTATGTGTTTGATTAAATTCCTAGATGAAGGAACAATGCCCAACTAGTATGATATCATAAAATCCCCATGTATGTACAAGCTTATGCATATCACATGTTTGGTGAAGTTCTTCAATTTATGAATTATGAATTGTGCTATTGGTTATGTGTTCAAGTAATCCATTCTATGTTAATTTCTTATCATCGAGTCCTGGGAGTACTTGTACCCGAACATTTAGTTGTGTGCCTAGAGCCATGTCATGTTTTCATGATCTCCTCATTCAAGCTATGATCTATAGAACTCAGTCAGTCATGTGACTTAGGAAATCTCAGTAATCTCAGTACTCAATAATCTCAGTAACCTCAGTATTGCAAGTCAATATCAGTAACTTTAGTATTCTCAGTCAGTCCTCAGAACTCAGTACATTCTATCAGTTAATGGAACTCAGTAAACATAGTTTAGCTCCGCTAAACAATACCACTAGTATCAGTTCAGTTTAGATAATCAATTAAGCTAAGTTAATCAAATTCAGTGTCTTTTAGATAGGAGTAGGATTCAGCACTGAGCAAGCCTAAGGATGGGGAATCACCCACTAGATAGGACTGAGTTCTCTAGAAGCAATCCCTAAGTTCTAGAACTATGTATCTAGTATAGGTACAAGATGTCACCCATTATATAGGACTGACATACTCAGAGATCACCTGTTAGCGCATTTAAATGTATAGGACTGATCGCACGGGTCACTTTCTAGATTAGGACTGACTCTACAGTAGTTATCTTTACTAGTGGTGTGGTACTGACACCCTTCAAGCTGGGTTACAGGTTGGACCCCAGTTAGCTTAGTATAGGGCATGTCGGTTAGATAAATACATCCTAAAGTTTCAGTTACAGAATCAGAACTATAAGATATAATAAATTCAGCTCAGTAGTATAGATTTAGGACTATTAGCTACAGTCACTCCTTATCATTATAAATAGACTCCGAGATCATCTATTAGATAGGACTGATCTTATGATCAATCAATAGCGGTATGATCAAATTTACAGATCACCTGCTAGATAGGACTGATCTTTGATTCAGTTACTCAAATACAGTATGAAACTTAGCTAGTTCTATCAGATTTAGGACTATCAGATACACTCACTCATGCTATCAGTGATATCAATTATTAGAACTCATGTTATTAGTATTCAGCTTCAGGACTATTAGACACAGTCAACCAGACCAGTTCTTCATAATCAGAACTGTCAGAAATAGTTATTCTTGTATTAGTAACATAGTATCAGTACCCCAGATATCAGTAATTCCATGTTATTAGTAAACTCAGTAGTCAGAACTTAGCATTCAGTCCTATCACGATGTCAGTTACAGCTACGTATGCATGCATGTATTCTCACATTTATGTTAGTCAGTCAGTTAGTATTGTTCATGCATATGAATCTCTTGCATTCAACCTACCTCACTTGCATACCAGTACATTCAAAGTACTGATGCATTTGCACTATGGTGTCTTATACCATAGGTTTAGAAGCACGAGCTTCAGAGAACTAGTAGTATCCCAGTTCAGCAATCAGAGTTAGCAGTGAGTCCTCATCCTTCGAGGATGTGATGATTACATTACTATTTCAGTTTTTAGTTTATTTTAGTAGATGGAGTTTGTTGGGTACATGTCCCATTAACTATTTATTTAGTTCAGTTTAGATGCTTTCAGACTATAGCATGTCAGACTGTTATTTTAGATTTGCTTTGGTATTGTTATACCATTTTCAGACATTGTTTTATAAGATATTTATTCAGTTTGAACCATATGACGTTTCAGTATATATTTCCATATTTATACAATATATTATGCAGTGATTAAGTACAAATATCAGTCATGGGTTAGCTTGTGGTCCTTTGGGGTCACAAACACCGTTTGGCATTTTGGGTATCAGATTCGGAGTGTTACAAACTTGGTATCAAGGCCTAAGATTCAATAGTGTCCTAGGAAGTCTGAAAAGCCGCATCTAGTAAAATCTTCTACATGGGTATATTTTGCACAACACTTACGTGCAGGAGGCTATAAGATGTTTTAAGAATAGTTTCCCTTGTTTCAATATTCATGTCGTGTAAGTGATCTTAGGCTCAAAGTTAAACTCTCAGTCATGAATCAGTCTGTGGATTCCTTATGCATCACCCTAGTATCTTAGTAAGGTGCACATTCTTAAAGAGAAATAGTGTCCCAAGGGGGAGATACCCCTTTATTCCTCAAAGTTCTCATGTTTTAAATTACGTTTCTCTTCATATAAGGAATCCAGTTTAGAATAGAGGGTAATAATAAATTGACCCTCGAAGTCCTAACCTCATCTATGGGCCAAGTAATCAGAGGCTTAGTTCAGTTCACGTAATTTAATTTATGTATCATGTTTCAGCCTCACTCATGTTCTTAGGTTCCAGTTCATGCATACTTCTAGCATAATAATGGGGTCATCAGTATTTTTTAGTCACGTAACAATTTTCTTGAACTTACTCAGTTAGGTTCTCATATTTTCGCTTATGCATGTTTAGTAAGACGATCTCAGATTCATTAGCATTTCTGGTTAAGATAAAAGTTCTCCTTAGTCGTACTAAGTTTCATGTTCAGTGTTCATTACAAACTTGGTATTCATTTCATGTTCAGATCCCCATTACAAACTTGGTACTAAGTTCCCTTGCATATTAAGTCATGCATTCATATATCATTTCAGTCATGTAATTATGCATCAGACATGCATTCTCATTGCGGGAAATTCATTTCATCAGTATATTTAGTCATGTATTTATGATTCAATTATCAGACATGCATCAGGTATGCATGAATTCAGCTTATTAGTCATGCATCAGATATGCATGTTCAGTATGTTATATTTAGATCTTCAGTCATGTCAGTCATGAGATCATGTTTAGTTATTCATGTTTAGTATGTACATCAGTTTATGTTCTTCCCCTCACTCTTAGTCTCATTCGAGGACGATTGTTCTCAAGGGAGAGATATTGTAATAACCCGTACTTTTCCTAGCTTGAAAAGTTTCCCCAATATTGTTAAAAGATTTCTTTGAAAGATGAATTTACTTTTGTACACGTTGTATTTTTAAGATTTTCACTTTTATCTTGTGGGAGAATCAAATAAGCTTTCCATCGATACCAAATTTTCCCAAATCCGACACCCGGGTGAATAGTTAGAGCCTTTTTAGTGAGACAATGTATAACCTCAGCCTTCAGCGCATTGTGGAGATAGCTCAAATGGAAATTTTCAATTTCAAGTGTTGCTCCATGATAGTGGTGCGTCGTGCCAAACTTCAGGTCATAGAAAATGTGGCAATGCGATAGCTCCGCATCGCGCCACCGTGCAATTTCCCATTTGTCACTTTCCAGTGACTTGGTGCGATAGTGGCACGTTGCACCAAGGATGAAAATCGGGAAATTTTCTTGAAAATTAAATACATGTCCTAGGATTATAAGGGTAAATTTCCCACCCTATATAAGTCTTATAACACGAGATTTGGCCATAATTTAGCAGCTTATACTCAATTACTCTAAAAATCTCTCAAGAACAAGCCATATGGTTTTCCTAAAAGGTTCAATTCCAAAGGAATTCACCATTAAATTTCAAGAAGCTCTCCATCAATCTTCGTAGAATAACAAGCTAAGGTATGTGTAGTGTTCATTCATGGAATCCTTTCGTCCATGAAGCCTAAGAGTCTCTTTTCTAAGTTTAAGTCTATGGATTTTTTTCTGAATTTCATGTTGGGTTTGTTTTGTTTATGTTGAGAATAATCAATTAAATTCAAATCCAGGTTGGGTGATCAATTTTACGAGGAATTGATTTGCATAGATGTATATTCATGTGAACCTATGAATAAACCCTAGGATGATGAAATTAGAGATGAATCATGATGATTAATTGTTGTATAATATTGTATACATGAGCTATGCCTACCATATGCTTGATTAAATACCTAGATGAAGGAACAATTCCCATACTAGTATGATATCATGAAATCCCCATGTATGTACAAGCTTATGTATATCACATATTTGGTAAAGTGCATCAATATATGAATTATGAATTGTGTTGTTGGTCATGTGTTCAAGTAAGCCATGCTATGTCAGTTTCTTCTCATCGAGTCCTGGGGGTACTTGTACCCAAACATTTAGCTGTGTGCCTAGAGCCATGTCATGTTTTCATGATCTCCTCAGTCAAGTTATGATCCATAGAATTCAGTCAGTCGTGTGACTCAGGAAATCTTAGAAATCTCAGTAATCTCAGTAGTTCAGTAATCTCAATGATCTCAGTACTCAATAATCTTAGTAACCTCAGAATTCCCAGTCAATCTCAGTAACTTCTGTATTCTCAGCCAGTCCTAAGAACTTAGTACTTTCCGTCAGTTAACGGAAGTCAGTAAACTCAGTTTATCTCCACTACAATACCACTAGTATCAGTTTAGTTCAGTTAATCAGTTCAACTTAGTTAATCAGTTTAGTGTCTTTCAGATAGGAGTAGGATTCAGCACCGAGCGAGCCTAGGGATGGGGACTCACCCTCTAGATAGGACTGAGTTCTCTAGAAGCAATCCCTTAGTTCCACAAATATGTAGCCAGCGTAGGTACGAGATGTGACCCATTAGATAGGAATAACATACTCAGGGATCACCCATTAGATAGGACTGACATACTCAGGGATCACCCGTTAGATAGGACTGACATACTTAGGGATCACCCGTTAGCGCATTTAAATTTATAGGACTGATCCCAAAGGTCACCCACTAGATTAGGACTAACTCCCCAGCAGTTGTCTTTACCAGTGGCACAGTACTGACACCCTTCCAGCTGGGGTTATATGTTGGACCTCAATTAGCTTAGTATGGGTCAAGTTGGTTAGATTAATACATCCCACAGTTTCAGTTACAGAATTAGGATTGTCAGATACAGTCAATTTAGCTCAGTAGTATAGATATAAGATTTTCAGATACAGTCACTCCTTATCATTATAAATAGACTCCAGGATCACCCATTAGACAGGAATGATCTCAACTATGGTCAATCAGTAGCGGTATCATTATATTTAGAGATCACCCGCCAAATAGGACAGATCTCAGATTCAATTACTCAGATACAGTACGAAACTCAGTTTGTTCCATTAGATTCAGAACTGTCATATATAGTCACTTATGTTAGAAGTTATATCAGTTATCATAACTTATGTTATCACTATTCAACTTCAAAACTATTAGGCACAATCAACAAAACTAGTTCTTCATAATCAGAGCTATCAAAAATAGTTATTCATGTACCAATAACATAGTATCAGTCCCTTAGATATCAGTAATTCCATGTTATTAGTAAACTCAGTAGTCAGAACTTAGCATTCAGTCCTATCACGATGTTAGTTACAGTTACGTATGCATGCATGTATTCTCACGTCTATGTTAGTCAGTCAGTTAGTATTGTTTATGCATATGAACCTCTTGCATTCAGCCTGCCTCACCTGCATACCAGTACATTCAAAGTACTGACGTATTTACACTATAGTGTCTTATACTATAGGTTTAGAATCACAAACTCCAGAGAACCAGTAGAATCCTAGTTCAGCAATGAGAGTTAGCAGTGTGTCCTCATCCTTTGAGGACATTATGATTACATTACTATTTTAGTTTTTAGTTTATTTTAGTAGATGGAGTTAGTTGGGGACATGTCCCATCAACTCCTTATTCAGTTCAGTTTAGAGGCTTTCAAACTATAGCATGTCAGACAGTTATTTCAGATTTGATTTGGTATTATTATACCATTTTTAGACATTGTTTTATCAGATGTTTATCCAATTTTAACCTTTTGGACTTTATTATACGTTTCTGCATTTATACAGTATATTATGCAGTGATTAGGTACAGATATTAGTCATGGGTTAGCTTGTAGTCCTTCGGGGTCATGGGCATCGTGTGGCATTCTAGGTACTAGATTCGGGGCATTACAACATTGATGTGTTCACTGACCATAAGAGCCTACAGTATATATTCTCTTAGAAAGACCTAAACCTCCGTCAGAGAAGGTGGTTGGAGTTGTTGAAGGACTACGACATGAGAGTCCTGTATCATTCGAGTAAAGCCAATATTGTGGATGATGCTCTAAGTAGGATGTCTATGGGTATTGTTTATCGTATGGAAAATGGTAAGAAGAAGTTAGCTCAGGAAGTTCATCAGCTTGCTCGAATAGGTGTCCGCTTATTCGATTCAGCAGAAGGTAGTGTATGGGTGCAGAGTAGTTCAGAATCATCTCTGGTTTTCGAGGTGAAGGAAAAATAGGATAAGGATCCTAACCTAGTTAATTTGAAAGAATCAATCAGAGATCAGAAGATACAGGTTTTCTCCCAAGGGGAGATAGTGTATATCATTGTCAGGGTTGGCTTTGTGTGTCAGGTGTAGATGCCTTGAGATAGCAGATTCTTGTAGAAGAACATGGTGTATGTTACTCTATTCATATAAGGGCCACTAAGATGTACCGTTATTTGCGGGAGATCTATTGGTGGAGTGGGATGAAAAGAGACATTGTAGAATTTGTAGCTAAGTGCTCGACATGTCAGCAGGTTAAGATTAAACACCAAAAACCTAGTGGGTCTATGCATTAGTTCATTATTCCCATTAGGAAGTGGAAAGTGTGATAACTCTCAATCTACAGCTCTCGTAGGAGTGTAAAGCGGTCGTTAGAAAATATAGAACCTAACCTGGGTTGGATGTCGATCCCACAGGGAATAGCTTGGCCAACAAGTAAGCAAAATTACTAAACTTTTAGTGCAAGTCTCGTAAGAAGGGGGGGCAGTCTTGCCGTGCAAGTAATGTAAACAAAAGCTGAAAATAATAAAGTAAAGAGAGGGAGATTGTTACGTGAGTTGTAAACAATGAGAATTGAAGCGTTGGGGTTATGTCCACCTTCTGAGGTATACGTCTCTATTGGCTATGAGTGTGTAGAGTTTTGACATGCAACTGCTTATAGAGAATTGTATTCGATGGTAAATCCAAGCGTCTTTCGACCTCAACAAGGACTATTTCACTTTAACTCTTTCGAGCTTAAAGCGTGTCTAACGGTACGAATTCTCCAAGAGGTTAGTCCAGTTACGACACTAGCTTTTTAGTAGGAAAGGGTGTCCTACTACCTTGACACTATCTCTTTTCCAGACAAATAACCTTTCTTTCGAACAAGTTAAATGTTAGACTGGCGTATTCTTGCATTTGCAACCGCAAAGAATGTGGATTAAGATGAAGAGAATAATGATATAAGCAATATACGTGTCACAAAATCACAAACTCACAGCAATAGATAGTAACTCATTCGGCTTTCATAACCCCAACAGAGAAGTTTAGTTACCTATGAATGCGAAGGAGATCACGATTGACATTGTTGTTATACCACAAGATTGAGTAATTTTCGTGTATCTTAGGTGGTAGGCGTGTGGCGTGAATTCCAAGGCAAAAGTAACAATTCTCTTGTTGCAGTAAATAAGAATAGATGAATAGAAGAAGAAAAATAGAATTAATGGAAAGATTAGAAGAGTTGTAATTGAGAAGTAGAATGTATCTCTCCACTAAGGGAGGATTGTATCTCTCCACTAAGGGAGGAATGTATAAAAATCTCTAGCATGATAGGGTATTTATAATACCCATATCCTATTCCTACTAAGCTAATGAAATACTTAACCAAATCCTACTAAGCTAATGAAATACTTAACCCAATTGTACTAGGTTAATGTATTATTATCCTAATCCTAATAAACTAATGAAATACTTAACCCAATTGTACTAGGTTAATGTATTATTATCCTAATCCAAATAAGTTACTGCAAGTCCCCAAAGTCTTCAAAAATTCTGTTTTAGCCCGAGACAGATTTCCCATGCATCACTTTTGGTCCTTTAGGCTTCCAAACTCTCTTTCCTTCCTTCGTGAGCTTTCTTTAGCATCAAGTAAGCCATAAAATGCTGATTTCTGCATCATTTATACTTGAAACTTTGCTAATCATGTTTGTTAGCTCACTTATAGGAAAAAGGACTAAAAGTGCATGAAATATATAATTTGTTCTCACAACATGGCACAAATATGGGCAAAATATATTGATATAGGCGTGTAAATCCGCCTATCATCAACACCCCACACTTAGAGCTTTGTTCGTCCTCGAACAACATATCATGTCCTTCTAAACATCAACTTAGGGTTTTTACAACAACAACACAAAACATTTATCAAGACCAGAACAACAATTATCAACAAAGAGTAGTTTTCCGATCATTAGTAGAAGCCATTTAACCTCTAGCATAGACTCGTGATGGTGGTTGACTCATATTCAAAAGTCAAGGCACAAAGAATCATACACAACTATCCAAAACTCATCAACCATGTGTGTCTCACAATATATTACCCATAGTCGCTCACAAGTGTAGCATATTTTTCAAACATGGGTATCAAAATATCCTTGCTCTCGCTCTCACAAAGAATTCGTATGCAGCAACTGATGACCATAGGCTTGCCCTTAGTGTACTACTCCACTAAATGTCAGAATGTTAGGATTAGAATCAAGTAGGTCTTTTGATGGTTGTAATGTAGGCTAAGGGACGGGTAGGACTATTTTGGCCAAGAATAGTGACTAGGTTCCTAAGCGCTTTAATACATCACTTTGTATCATTGACACTTTTTTTTTCTTTCTTTTATTCTACAACCCTTGTTCTCCTCTTTTGTTTTTCAATTTTAAGCACAACTCACTTTTCAGCTTTCTTTTCCTTTTTCTTTTCACAGCATACCTCTTATGATAGCACTTTTCTTTTTCATAACACATTCAAGAACCATTACAATTTATAGCATTATACTCACCGAATTTCCTCTTATGTTGTCACATGACTTTTTCACTTTAAAACACTTAGGAATTTGGATCAAATTACGGTCTTGAAAGAAAATGGATTGGGCTTGCATACAAGGTTGTCAAAGAAATAGGCTAAAGGCTCAAAAGGGTTTAACTAGGATGATGTCCATGGGTAGGTAAAACTGAAGGTAAACAAATATAGGTTGCCAAAGAAATGCCTAAATCATATCCTAAACATACACTCCTTATTTTCGCTTTGCATACATACCAGGAAAGTTCTAGCATCGGCCATATACATAGAAGATACTATTAATCTCACACACATAAGGCACATGGTCGACTTGATTGGAAGTAATATAGACTCTCGACCCAACAAGTGAAGGAATTGAACCACAAAATATCACATAATGAGTCACAACTAGAGTCTAAACGTCTCAATAGTCACAATTGTAACACATACTCTTGTTATAATCTCATGCTGCCTATCAAAATAATTTCATGCTAGCTAGAAAAAAGTTACTCCTAAAAAAACTTAAAAAAACAACAAAAAAAAATGAACTCAAATAAAAAACTTAAAAAAAACAAAAATACGAACTCAAAGAAACAAAATAAAACTCAAATAAACAAAGTAAACAACAAACAAACATAGGTGCAAACAGAGAAGTATAGCATGCGATACCATCACCCCACACTTAAATGGGACACTGCGCTCAGTGGAAAATAATTACGAAGAACCTGGTTAGTCGGACTCTTCCTCAATATCGGAGGTCATACCCCCTTCGTCTGAATTATCATAAGAGTCGTCGTCAGAGTTCTCCTCCTCGTCAGAATCAGGCAAGCGTCGATCGACATCAGTCGGCACATCATTCTCTAGAGGTTCCTCAAAGTATACGCCCACTCCACACATCTCCCATGCATGCATGTTCATTGGGTAGTCGTGGTCCAGCTGTTAGAGCTCTTCAGCAGTTGGAACACATCCACAACTCATCATAGTGAATCGTGTCATGCCATAGAGATGATGGAAGAAACTCTCATCACGAGCATGTCTCTCCGCAGTAGTAAGGTTGACACCATGAGTTGTTTCAGCATCTTTGACTTTGGTGAGGTCAACCTTCTTTGGGTTATGTGGGAGTTTGTGGTCAGCTGGTTCCTCTTCGATATCCTCCTTCCGCAAGATTGCTGTCAACAAATTTCCAAATGTGAAGTGGGACCTTTTGTAGAGTATGGCCTTCCTCATGGTAGATCGAATTATTGCCCCAAAGTTGATAGGGACATTTGTCATCAAAGCATAGACCAAACACACTCTATCTCTTGATATCTTGGTGTATTGAGTCCCAGGAATAAGGCATGAGTTGACAATGCGCATCCAGATTCTTGTTCCCTATTTAGTGGAGCATAGGGGAAGGTGTTGTGTCGTCCGGTTTCTTTATGTCTGCCCCACCTTGCCATCGATCTGCTTCCACAAAGTGTGTGTCGTATTGCTCTATAAGGAGGCCTGCTGTACAGCTCTTTGAATGGTGCTGTGTCGACCGAAGGTAAGCCAAGAAAAGAGTTGATCCAATCCGCGGTGAGCTGTAACACTTGGCCCCGAATTCTGACTTCATTGCCTGTTGTGTTCGGCGACCAGTTGGCATAAAACTCTCTTGTTAAATCAAGGTTACATTCTCCCATGTCGCGGAAGATGAAATCCAGCTTCAATGCCATTATTTTTGCCAACATACGCGGCTCCTTCTTTGCTAAGGTTTCCTTGTTGATCAAGTCGACGTGAACATATTTCCGTTCTTTGTTGTTCCTGTACCATTCTTTGGCTTCCTCCTCAAGAACCCATTTTATTCCAAACATTCTGCGGGGTAGTTGTGCTGAGGATGATTCTCCTTGGTCTTTGCGACCTCTCTTTTTGCCCTTTTGGTAAGTGGTAGCCTTCTCCTTGCCTTGCCTTGCTTTAGGTGCCATTGTACCTGAGACTAGAAATAGTGTTAGTGGCAGCACAATCTCAATCGATACAATCTATAAACAAGCATTAGGGGTACCACCCCACACTTAGTTTTGTTAACACAAATCAGTGAAGTGAAAGTGGTCGAGTACTCAGATTTCGTCGACATACGTTTTAGGATTGTATTCCGACAAGAAAATCAGCAATGCATCACTTACTTGCAGCCATTGGACTACTTTCATGGTAGATATAACAACACTAATACATAGGGGTTACCACATGGAATAGTTATTCTTACAACAATCACAACCTCTTATGCCGGTAGGCACTATAAGTCTTATCCCGATGGCCGGGATAGTCTAATATGTAAGTATCCAAACAACAATCTTAAGCAATGTTCATAGCCATAGTAATTCCATAAATATCATAACAATGCTATTGAAACCAAATTCAAGTCGGAAACAAGTCAATAATTTCCTACGTATATGTTCACTCACATGATTTTGTATCAACTATACAAACACATAAACATCACTAACAATCTTATACGATTTAGCAATTCATACTAGACATAGCAACGTAGTACTTACGAGAAATAAATGAAGAATAAGAGAGCACTTACTTGCTTGAAGCTTGTGGGGATGGTTTTGTGAATTGGAAGAGCAAAAGAAGAAAATTTTGAGAGGATTTGGATGTATATGCAGCGCCTTTAGGTCAATTTTTAGTGTGGTTGTATTGTAAAACTAAGTCCCCTTTATATAGAAAGATAATGGGTCGGGTTATGACCCATTTACAATCGGTTTTGGAGACAAAAATCCCACATATGCGGCGCATAATGCTTGGCATAGACATGACATATGCGGCGCATTGTCTATAGCATAATGGGACATATGCGCCGCATAGTCTATGGCATTTGTAGACATATGCGCCGCATAGTCTATGGCATATGAGATACTGAGACCAAATTCCATAGCATAGGCGGCGCATAGTCAAAAGCACACTTAGGAATAGGCGGCGCATAGTGTATAGCACACTAGATTCCGAGACCTTAGGCTATAGGATAGGTTGTGCATCGTTCGTGGCCTAGTTTTTCTAAGGCCTAGCCTTCCTCGATGCCTATTTGGGCATGAGAGATGCTCAATCCATAGCCTTATGCATCACTATTCCTAACTTACCAACTTTACCATACAATGCGTCCAAATCGTCATGTGAAACCAATCTCCTCGTTGAATACTTCTCGCACCTATATTTGCTCAAAACCAATGAAACCAATTAGTATGATAGGTTTTCTCCCACCAAGCGCCTTAGTTTTGGTCGTGGCACGACTCTTATTTTTTGATTTTCATTTATCAAAAACAAAACAAGTACTAGAACGAAAGAAAGACAAAACGATAAACAATAAATGAAAAATGATAAACGATGGGTTGCCTCCCATCTAGCGCCTTATTTATTGTCGTGGAACGACATAGTTACCTCGAGTACTCAGACTTCGTCGAGGTAAATGATGGATCATTTTCTGAAAGGATTTAGACGACAATGAGGCTTACCTGTGGGCATGCGATCTTTTTCGAGATGGCTCCTACGTTTCTCCGGAGAGTCACCAATTATATCATCAATCTTCCACCCCATAGCTCTCTTGTATCTCTTCAGAGCGGAGATGAGAGCCTCTACGTGCTGTTCACTTAAATCATCTGCACTCTCTGGAAGTATATTTCTACTTTCCAAGAACATATACCTTAGATAATCGGGGAGCTCTTGCGATTCTAGCATTAGTGGCGCGTCAATGGGAGTCTTTGTTGTTGGTTGATTCTTGAGATCACAATCTGGTTGCTTAGGAGTATAAGACTCTATTTCAGTTAGATCACCCATAAGTTCTTCATAATCTTCATTATCCTCATGCTCAACATTCAGTGGCGCAGCAGACAATGGCTCAAAAGTAGGCTGTTTCTCTATAGATAATGCTTTCATATCCTCTTGATGAACATCAGCTATAGATAACTCATTCATATCGCTGGGCTACTTCATGGCTTTGCATATATCAAATCGTACTACTTCGTCATTAATTCGAAACAAAAGCTCATTATCTTTCATGTCAATAAGCACACTTCCGGTTGCAAAGAAAGGACGTCCCAGGATTATGGGAACTTCAGAATCCTCCTTACAATCTAGAATAACAAAGTCTGCAGGAAAGATGAATGAAGAAACTTTCACCAACACATTATTCAAGATACCCACAGGTCTTTTTACCGACCTATCAGCCATCACGAGCCTCATATTGGTTGGTGTCGGATCGCCTAGCCCCAACTTCTTGTAGATGGATAGTGGCATCAAATTTATGCTAGCACCTAGATCGCACAATGCTTTGGCAAAATCCAACGATCTAATAGTGCAAGGAATAGTGAAAGCTCCGGGGTCGGCCTTCTTCTGAACTATCGATCGGGTAGCAACTGCACTACAATGATGCACATCTTCTTTCAAATCATAACTTGCTGCCCGCTTCTTAGTCAAAAGATCTTTCATAAATTTCGCATATCCAGGCATTTTTTCAAGTGCCTCCACCAATGGAACATTAATGGTCAGCTGCTTTAACATAGTCATGAATTTGCTGAACTTTGTGTCATCCGCCACCTTCCTCAATCTTTGGGGAAAAGGTGGTGGTGGGTATGGAAGTGTTCTCTCCACGGTTTTCTTCTCCTCTTGCTTCCGTTTTTCCACTTTTTCAGGTTGCACAGTGCTGGATGTGGCGTCCTTGACGTCAGGAGTGGGTGCAGCGGCATCTTCTCCTTTTGTGTTGTCATCCATGTCCACAACTTCGTCAACCACTTGCTTGAATTTTGCTGAAGTTTCCAGCACCTTACCACTTCTGGTAGTGATGGCCATACATGACCCGTCATCCTTGGGTTTGGCACAGTATCGCTAGGTAAAGTGCCGGCCTTTCATTGATTGAGTGCCGCTGAAAGTTGGCTCAATTGCTGCTCTATTTGCTTGATAGAAGTGGAATGTGAATCAACTAATTGTTTCATGGAGGACAAATCATTGATTACCTCTGTTACTCCTGTGCTCGTTGCTTCCACTCCTTTCAATAATTTAGCCATCATGTCTTCCATACTTTCAGAATTAGATGTGGTGGTGTTACATCTACCAGGGGGAATGTACAAACCACTCTTTTCATTCTCATTCTTCCAACTACCTTGGTCCTTGTTTCCAGATTTATAATAATAGTTCCGACCTTGGTTTCCTTGGGCATTCCCGCGAAAACCCCCTGATTGTTCAAGTAGTTGGCCTCATCTTCCGAATCAGATTCGTCTCTTCCTTTTGATGCAATAGCTTTCACTTTTTCGGTCTTCCCTGATAATAAATGCTTTGTAAGAAAATCCATTTGTGTTTTTAGGTGCGCCATGTCTTGATCACGTTCCTCTTGCCTACGCCTCTGTTCTGCAGTCATTCCAATAGATAAAGTGGGGCTTGCTACCTCAGAATCCCTGGTATGCCAAGCTCTACTTTGTTTCATTATACGATCTAGCATATTACTTGCCTGACCAAAGGTGAGGTCCATGAAAGATCCTCCAGCTGCATTATCCACCACTGGTTTAGTTATTGAATTCAAGGCTCTATACAAGATCTCCATTAGGTGAACATTGGTCATGTGATGGTTGGGGAACCTCGCTAACTTTGTCTTGAACCTCTCCCATGTTTCATGAAGAGCTTCAGTGGGAAGCTGACGAAAGTTGCTGATTTCATCTCTCAATTGCGCCCTCTTGGATGGCGGAAAGAATCTTTCTAGGAAAGCGTCTCTCAATTGCCTCCAATTTGTAATAGAATCAGGAGTCAGCCCATTCAACCATAGTGTTGCCTCCCCTGACAGAGACAATGGAAATAGACGTAATCGAATTGCATTCTGACCAACACCAGGATTGTCAAACGACTTGCATGTAGAAATAAAGTTGATGAGATGTATATTCGGATCATCGCCTGCTAGTCCACCAAATAATCCCTTGAGTTGCAATAACTGAATCATGGTGCTTGTGATGTTGAACTTGGCTCCGGGCGCTAATGGTGATGGAATTATGGCTCCAGTGGCTCCGGCACCATCAAGATCATCATCATCATCGTCGAAAGCTGGCTGCATAGGTTGGCGATCATATCTATACCGAGCTTGTCGACCTCTTCTGTTGGCAGGTGTTGTAGTTTCAGCAATATGCCTTGGGTTTATCAACTCGTCATCACCTAAATCTTCATCGTCAGGATTTGTTGCTCGCCTAGGATTATCAATGTTTTGTTGTTGGACTTGAGCAGCGGCAAGAGAAGCTAATCTTGCTTGCTCGTGTTGAGCAGCCATCCTGTCGATTTCAGTTTGTGCTTCCATTCTTATTATTCGTTGTGGTTCAGGATTGATTGGTAATAACGGTTGACCAGAACTTCTAGTATGGGGCATGCACTAAAGTAAAAACCTACAATAAACAAAAACAAAAACTAAACGTAAAAGTACGAGAATCTTTGACCAAAGGGTCTAGTAATTATCCCGAACTTGATTGACACTCGTATTCCCCGGCAACGGCGCCAATTTTTGATAACGCTCAATCTATAGCTCTCGTAGGAGTGTAAAGCGGTCGTTAGAAAATATAGAACCCAACTTGGGTTGGGTGTCGATCCCACAGGGAATATCTTGGCCAACAAGTAAGCAAAATTACTAAACTTTTGGTGCAAGTCTCGTAAGAAGGGGGGCAGTCTTGTCGTGCAAGTAATGTAAACAAAAGCGAAAAATAATAAAGTAAAGAGAGAGAGATTGTTACGTGAGTTGTAAACAATGAGAATTGAAGCGTTGGGGTTATGTCCACCTTCTGAGGTATACGTCTCTATTGGCTATGAGTGTGTAGAGTTTTGACATGCAACTGCTTATAGAGAATTGTATTCGATGGTAAATCCAAGCGTCTTTCGACCTCAACAAGGACTATTTCACTTTAACTCTTTCAAGTTTAAAGCGTGTCTAACGGTACGAATTCTCCAAGAGGTTAGTCCAGTTACGGCACTAGCTTTTTAGTAGGAAAGGGTGTCCTACTACCTTGACACTATCTCTTTTCCAGACAAATAACCTTTCTTTTGAACAAGTTAAATGTTAGACTGGCGTATTCTTGCGTTTGAAACCGCAAAGAATGTGGATTAACATGAAGAGAATAATGATATAAGCAATATACGTGTCACGAACTCACAAACTCACAGCAATAGATAGTAACTCATTCGGCTTCCATAACCCCAACAGAGAAGTTTAGTTACCCATGAATGCGAAGGAGATCACGATTGACATTGTTGTTATACCACAAGATTGAGTAATTTTCGTATAGCTTAGGTGTTAGGCGTGTGGCGTGAATTCCAAGGCAAAAGTAACAATTCTCTTGTTGCGGTAAATAAGAATAGATGAATAGAAGAAGAAAAATAGAATTAATGGAAAGATTAGAAGAGTTGTAATTGATAAGTAAAATGTATCTCTCCACTAAGGGAGGATTGTATCTCTCCACTAAGGGAGGAATGTATAAAAATCCCTAAGAAATGCTGTTTTAGCCCGGGACAAATTTCCCATGCATCACTTTTGGTCCTTTAGGCGTCCAAACTCCCTTTCCTTCCTTCGTGAGCTTTCTTTAGCGTCAAGTAAGCCATAAAATGCTGATTTCTGCATCATTTATACCTGAAACTTTGCTAATCCTGTTTATTAGCTCACTTATAGGAAAAAGGACTAAAAGTGCATGAAATATATAATTTGTTCTCACAACATGGCACAAATATGGGCAAAATATATTGATATAGGCGTGTAAATCCGCCTATCATCAAAGTGGTAAACATGGATTTTGTAATGGGTTTGCCTCATACTCGTTGTCAGCACGATTCAATTTGCGTCATTGTAGACAGTATGACCAAATCAACTCATTTTCTACTAGTCCATACCTTTTATTCAGCTGAGGACTATGCCAAGCTCTATGTCAGAGAATTGGTCAGATTACATGGAGTTCTGTTGTCCATTATCTCATATAGAGGTACACAATTTACCTCTCATTTCTAGAAAGCCTTCTAAAAGGGTCTTGATACCCAAGTCCACCTTAGTATAACTTTTCACTCTCAGACAAATGGTCAAGCAGAAAGGGCCATTTAGACTTTTGAGGATATGCTACGAGCATATGCGATAGACTTTAAAGGTAGTTGGGATGTCCACTTACCTTTGATTGAGTTCGCATATAACAACAACTATCATTCCAGCATTTAGATGGCTTTATTTGAGAAACTTTATGGGAGGAGATGTAGGTCTCCCATTGGTTGGTTTGAGGTAGTTGAGGCCACATCGGTAGGGACTGACTTGGTATTCGATACCTTGGAAAATGTTAAGTTGATCAGAGAAAGGCTTAAGACAGCTCAAAGCCGACAAAAATCATACGCTGATGTGCAGAGAAAGGATCTCGAGTTCGAGATTGGTGACTATTTTTATTTTATGATCTCTCCTATGAAAGGAGTGAAGAGGTTTGTAAGAAGGGAAATCTGAGTCCCTAATATATCGATCCTTACCGAATTCTCAGCCATTTCGGAAATATAGCTTATGAGCTTGAGTTTTCTTCAAACTTAGCTTTAGTCCATCCAGTGTTTCATGTCTTCTTGCTAAAGAAATGCATAGGTGACCTAGTAGTTGTAGTTCTTATAGGGAGTATAGACGTACAAAAAAACCTCTCTTACAATGAGAATCCTATAGAGATCCTTGATTATCAGATTCACAGACTGAGGAAGAAAGATGTCCCTCTAGTCAAAGTTGTTTGGCGGAATCAGACCGTTGAAGGATCTACTTGGGAAGCAGAAGCAGATATGTGGACCAAGTATCCTCACCTCTTCTCTGCAAACTTAGATTCATCCCAAGGTAATATTTTTCCCTTGAAATTACTAAATTCTATCCTTATATTTTTCTTATAAACTTGGTATCAGTTAACATTGCATTTTTTCCAGTTATGTATTCATGCATTAGATATACATGTTCAGCATGAGAAACTTATCTTATCAAAAATTCCATTCATGTATTCATGAATTTTTTTCAGCCATTTACTCATGCATCAGATATTCATGTTTATCATGGAATTTCAGCATATCAGTATTGTCAGTCATGAAATCATGATTACAGTTGTGCATGTCTTGTATATAAATCCAGTCTATCAGTTTTCTCAACTCAATACCTCATTCGAGGATGAATGTTCCCAAGGGGGAGATATTATATGACCCTGCAAAATCCTAAGCTTAACTTAGTCCTTTAAAGCTTGTTAAGGGGTCCCAAACTTAGAAAAGTTTAGCTAAGTATTCACACTTAGTGTTATTTTACCCTTTGTAAGTTGGAAACTCTATTTCACGACCCTCATGACCTTAAAGTATGATTTATAGGTTGAATCATGATCAGGAATGTCAGTGGGTGCTCTCAAACAAGTTTTGGGTTTTTTGAACTTCGTTTGAGGCATATTTGGAAGCCCAAACCAGTGAATCAATGCGATCTCAGCGCGCCGCGTCACCTATCGCGTTGTTAAATGTTTTCCCAGCTCTGAGTATCAAATTCCAATGAACCAATGTGGAATCAATGTGGCACGTCGGCCATAGCATTAATCCCATCGATATGACACATCGGTCTGCGCGTTGCTAGGCCCGTTTTCAGTCATTAAAAAAGCGGCATCCTCAGGGGTATTTGGGTCTTTTCCCATGGTCTTTAGCCCCCAAAAAAAGAAATTAATCCTTTCTAAGAGCAAAATCTATTCATTCTTCGCAAGTTACTCTCAAGAACAAACCGTAGGAGATTTAAATTCAAATTCAAGACTCAAGAACATACCATCAATCTTTCAGAATTCAAATTCAAGTGTTCATCCAAGGGTCCCTTCCACCCTTGGAGTTTAAGAAACTATTTTAAAAATTCAAGTGTATTGATTTCATGAATTTCATGTTGGGTTTGATTATATTCACTATTATAATGATTAATTGGGTTTCTAATCGCCATACTGCAGGAAACATGTAGGACCCATCAATAATAAAGAAACACCAAACTCAATGCCTAAGGATGGGCCCATATATATTGAATCTTTAATCCAAGAGAAAAAAGCAAGACGAGGAATGGAAAATTGTCAATTTCTTAAGGAAGCCCAAAAATGTTAAGAAATGAGAAACAACTACAACGACCTTCGATCCTACGACTCAAGGAATAAGTGTTAATATTTTTAATGCCACTACAGGTAAATTCCTTTACTAAAAAATTTCCAATTAGAGACCTAAACGAAGTAATGGGAACACAACCAATAACTTAAATAGATTTGCTGCTTTTGATAATAGCACAAAGCAGACTGATCGCAATCCCAAAGAGGTAAACCTTCACAAACTAATTAAATAAGACAACATGACGTCATGTGATGAAATCACCAACTTGACCCCCACTACTCGAGTGGACCCCCTATCTTGATGCCACTAATCATATAAAAAATAGTAGGGTATACCAATCAGCCAAGTAATGTGCATCCATCCACACATTTACTGACAAGTAATACTGCTAAAGACCAAAATACACCTACTTTTAATCATTCCCACCCCAATAATAGTAGAGTGGGCGAGGTGAACCTCTCCTTATCCATTAATAGCGTGTCCCTTGGAATTACCAAAATAGAAAATAACTTTTTAAAAAATATAAGGAATATTCCTATTACAAACTATACAGATATAGAAAGTGGAAGAATAACTCCAACAATAACCTTTTTGGATACTTTAAATATTGTAGTAGGTATTAAATATACGGCTTAGATTCTCCCTATTCCTCAACTACCAAATCAAAGATTCTCCAAGATACTCCCATACTAAAGAAACATGCCTCTTCAACATTTTCTATTCAATAACAGAAGCTCATCAAGACGAAACCTCTTTCTAACTCATCCGCAGAGGAGCGGACCCTCACTCTTTCATCAGAGTCCCCTACCTCAAATCGATCGACCGCATCCTCTGCCAACTACCCCTAATTGATAGGCAGTACTTTAGTGTATGCAACAACACCCCTTCCGAGGATTACCCCGATCTCATAGGTGGAGATGACTGTACATAAATTCACACTGACCCTAAATATACTGTTGGAAAGAAGGAAAGTCTTTGTGATAGTGCAAAATCCAACCTATCTTGCTCAAGTGGCAACCAAAATGATGCGAGCCATGACAGAAAAATACTACGACCATCTATAGCTATCTGCTACTCTCCAAACTCCAATGAACTACCAAATTCCATAAAACCTTTTATCATCTAATGGGATAGGAGATGCCACTAATAAATCTTCTAGGACCCTTACTCCCATTACTGACGATCCCTTAAACTAAAAATGTTGTTAGTCTCAATAATTATAGACCGATAAGACTTTATAATGCAAATTATAAAATTCTCACTAAAATTATTGCTAATTGGCTAAAACCTTTTATGAGCAAATTTGTAGGTCCCTTCCAAAGTAGCTTTTTGAAAAATAGATACGTTTCTGATAATGTTATTGTAATTTAAGAGTTCATCTCCCACTTTAATAAAATAACGGGGAAGAAATCTAACATGCTAATTAAAAAAGATCTGGAAAAAGCCTTCGATAAAATTGAGCGGGCATTCAGCTATAAGACTCTTAATTATTTTAATATCCCTTCAAATCTTTCTAAGATTATAATGAATTGCATATCAACTAGTGAAACAACAATCCTTGTAAATGGATACCGGACAGACATCTTCAAACCTAGTAGAGGCATCCGGCAAGATGACCCATTATCTCCCATATCTTCATACTTTGCATGGAAATGCTATCACAAAATATATAAAGAGAGGTAGAGTGTGGAAACTGGACCCCTATTAAAACATCTCCTCAAGGGCCTTCAATATCTCATATTTTCTTCGTGGATGACATAACTATCATGGCCCAGGTCTCCCAACAAAATTGTAATACCATACATAAAATACTTACCTAATTTTGAATTGAGCCGGGCCAAAAAATTAATATGACCAAGTCAAAAATCTTCTTCTCAATGAATTGCCAGGATAATCTCCAAAAAGGGCCATTGATACCCTAAACATCAATAGGGGTAAATCGTTCGGGAAATACTTAGGGGGACCAATCTTTAACAAGAAAGACTCTATTAATGACTATCGATTCATTGTTGATAACCTTAAAAATAATTAGCGGGTTGGAAAATATACTTCTTAAATATAGCGGGGTAGAACACCTTTGGTTAAAGCTACTCTAAGCAATATCCCAACTGATGTCATAGAAACCATAATACTACCCAAAACTATTACCCAGAAAATAAATCGAATACAGATACAATTTATATGGGGCTCCTCGACTGGAAAAAAAAGTTTCACCTCTCAAACTGGTCCACAATTAACTCTAATGAGGATATATGAGGACTTCGCCTTTGGCATGCTAGAATTTAAAACAAAGCCTTGAGAAAACTAGCATGGTGATGTTATACCAATCAACATAATCCTTAGGCATCTAAGTTAATTAATAAATATACTAAAGATAGATCCTTCCCTAGTATGAGTTACACAAAAACTCACAACATGACTTGGAAATACATTCTACAGGGTTGGAAAATATATTCAAAAAATTTATATTGGTCCATAGGTAATGAAGGAAGAACATCTTTATGGAATGAACATTATATTCTATCTGTAGGACCCATTAGATTGCTTATACAAGACCCTTTACCAAAGAACGAGGAGGGAAGAACTGCAAATAAAATTATCAAACATGATAATTGGGTCGTATACCATATTCCTTTTAACTTACCCCTTAATCTTACAAGTCTCATCAAAGGAGTATATATCCCTAACAACCCAAATACAATAGACAAACTAGACTGGAAAAACACCAATTCATGACTTTTTTCAATGGGCTTTACAATTTGTCTATTAGGAATGAGACCTTACCAATTAGGGACCCTAGGGAAAATTTTAAACGAATATGGAAGATTCAGTTCCCAAACAAAATAAAACCTTTTAGTTGTTATGTACACATAATAGACTCCCTACTACTAGTTACCTATACTATAGGTCTAAAAGTAAACCCCAACTGCTATGCATATGGAAACCCCAAAACAATAGAGCACATTTTTCTTTATTGTAAAAAAATTAAAGTTTTTTGGCATAAGTTAGGCATGAATAATCAAATTGAAATGATCAAATACTCTAATAAACATTAGCTAGATCAATTAAAAGTGGCAGTCCCCATTCCTCAAATGGTCTGCTTACATGGGAAAATATCTTCCCCTTCTATCTTTAGAGTGTATGGCTTACTAGGAATGAAAATTACCCTAAATAACTTTATAATCCCATCATAACAGATTTACCTACTTTAAGGGAAGTGGAATTCGCTACCTTATCTGGTAAAACTAAAGTTGTTAGCCATCCTATCATTTATTATATGAAATAGGAACCACCAGATAAAGACTATAAATTGAATACAGATGAATCATCACTTGGAAACCCAGGACGGGGAGGTATAGGCAGACTAATTAGGGAAAAAATTGGGTTACTGAATTATGGAATTCATGGAAAGGTTTTTGCTAATCAATAATGCTAGAGCAAAATTATTAGAACTACTTCACGGACTATGTATTGCTTACAAATACTCTTATATACCTCTCAGAATAACTATGGACTCAAAGGTAATCATCTCTTTCATAAAAAATGATCACCCAATGTATACTAATATCATCGATGCATGCAGGAAATAATTCCACAAGCTAGGGGACCCGCCCATTCAGTATAGCTATCAGAAAGCAAACCAAGCAGCAGATGCATCAATAAGATGTAACACCCCGAATTGTTAAATAGGAATGCTACACAGTGCTCATAACCTCGAAGGACCACAAGCTAACCCATGACTGATATCTGTACTTGTATACTGCATAAAATACTAAATAATGCAGAAACATAAACTAAAAGGCCAAAAGGTTAACATAACTGAAGTAAAACATAACATCTAAACGGGGTATGAAATACCCAAAAAAAGCAAAACTGAAAATACTGAAGTCTGAAACATGTTATTCTAGAAAGCCTCTAACTGACTGAACTGTCTGAGTAAGGAGTTGATGGGACATATCCCTACCTAAATCGAACAAATAAACTAGTTAATGAGATAATAGGGATTAATCAGGTCCTCGAATGATCAGGACTTACTTCTAACTCTGACTGCTGAAACTGGAATCTACTGCTGATTTGGAGCTCGTGTCTCTGAACCTATGGTATAAGAGACCATAGCGCAAATGCATCAATACTTTGAATGTACTAGTATGCATGTGAGGTAGGCTGAATGTATGGGGTTCATATGCATGAAGAATAATAATAACTGAGTAACTATCATAAGCATGAGAATACATGCATGGAACATAACAACTGACACTAATACTGTGATAACATGATTATTGAATCTGAATATAACTGATAACATGAGTGACTGTGTATCTGATAGTCTAGAATTTGATGGAACTATCTGAGTTCCGTACTGTGTCTGAGTTGACTGTATCTGAAAGCCCTGAATTCTGAAGAACTATCTAAATTCTTTTACTGAGACTGATACTGAGACTGTGGGAGGTAGTCATCTAACCAACATGCCCCCAATGATGCATTATAGCCGATTTGAGGTCCAATCTATGCCCTGATTGGAAGGGTGTCAACACCACACCACTAGTAAGGACAACATGTGAGTGACCCTAATATAATAGGTAACTCTAGTGAGAATGGTGGAAACCCTCATATAGTAGGCTAAGCCACCTTATTTACCCTCATATAGCTTGAAATGATGTCTCAACCTATGCTTGATACATAGTTCTGGAACGCAAGGATTGCTTCTAGGAATCATACCCACACATAACAGGTGAGTTCCCATGCTTGGGTTCAATCAGTGCTAATTTCTCCTCCCATCTGAATAGACACTGATCATAATTTACTAAACTGAAGATGGACTGAGTTACTAAGTTCCGTTGACTGACGGAATACTACTGATATCTAACAAGTGACTGAGTCATGAGATCATGGAGATTTTTCCTGAGTCATAAGACTATCTGAAGTCTAAGGATTCATTGCTTGACTGAGAGTATCGTGAAAACATGACATGGCTCTAGGTACACAGCTAATATTTAGGGTACAAGTACCCCCTAGGACTCGATGGAAGGAAACTGGCTAAGAAAAACTTACTTGAACATATAACTAACATCATAATCCATAATTCATTTATAGAAGCATTCCATCAAAACATGTAATAGGCATAACTTGTACATATATGGGGATTTCATGATATCATACTAGTGGAGCATTATTCCTTCATCTAGGCATTTAATCAAATACATGGTAGGCGTAGCATATGTAGACAACATTATACAATAATTAATCATCATGATTCATCTCTAATTTCATCATCTAGGGTTTATTCATAGGTTTACATGAATATACATCTATACAAATCAATTCCACATAAAATTGATCACACAACATTGATTTGAAGTCAACTGATCACTCCCCACTTAAACAAAACAAACCCAACATGAAATTCATAATGAAATCCATAAAATTAAACTTAGAAAAGATATTCTTGGGCTTCACGAACAAAAGGAGTACATGAATAAACACTACGTATACTTTAGTTCGTGATTCTGTGAAGATTGATGGTGAAACCTTCTTGAATTTGAATCCCTAATAGAAACCCTAGCTCTTTCTTGAGAGAAACTTGATAGAAAATAGTGTATTTTGGGTGAAGAATGACTAAATCACATGTTATTGGGTTTAAATAGGGGTAAGAAATTGACCCTTTTAACCCTGGATGCGTCATTTAATTTCAGTAAAAATTTTCAAAACTAAGCCCAGGCGCGACGCGATGTTATCGCGCCGTGTCACTGGAAATTGACAATTGGAAAATTGAGGGATGGCGTGATGTGGAGACATCATGTTGCCCTTTCTTTTGTGACCTAGAACTTTGGTGCGACACTGAGGAAATTGAGCTAAGACACTGGAAAAGGACAATTCTGAATTTGGGCCCTGGCGCGAAGCGCCATAATCACGGACCCAAACTGGAATTTGCCAAATGCCATTTCCTCTTGTGGCGCGGCGCGCCACAGACTAATATGGCATTGATTTTTTATCAGAACTTAAAATAGTCATAAATTCTAACTCGGTTATCAGATTTGGGTGAATCTTATATCGATGTAAAGCTTATTGAATTTTCCACATAACAAAATGTGAAAATCTTGAAAATTCCTCGTGGAATAATTATCCTCCTCTTTAGAAGCTAATACTAGACATTATTGAGATAAAATTAGCTAGGAAAAAGTATAGGGTATTACAATATCTCCCCCTTGAGAACAGTCATCCTCGAATAAGACTGATGAGAGGGAAGAAAAGACAACTGACGTACATATTGAACATGAATAATTGGAACATGATATCATGACTGACAATATTGACAAGATGAACGTATATTACTGAACATACATATCTGATGCATGTGTAAGTGATTCATGAGTGCATGACTGAATGTTCTGTGGAACTAAGTTTCTCACAATGAGAATGCATTTATGATACATAACTATATAACTGAGCTGATACATGAATGCATGACTGAATATGCAATGGTACTTGATACCAAGTTTATACTAGGTACATGAACATGAAAATGAATACCAAGTTTGTGATGAACACTGATCATGAGTTGGTGGAGAAGAGGTGAGGATACTTGGTATGCATATCTGCTTCTACTTCCCAAGTATCTCCCTCGACAGACTGATTTCGCCAAAGAACTTTAACTAGAGGGACTTCTTTGTTCCTCAATCTATGAGTCTGATTGTCTAAGATTTCTACTGGAATCTCTTAATAAGAGTGACTATTCTGAACATCAATGCTCTGAATAGGGACTACAACTGATGGGTCACCTATGCACTTCTTGAGTAAAGATACATGAAAGACTGGATGAACTGAGTCTAGATATGAAGGTAATTCGAGCTCATAAGCTACCTTGCCAAAACAACTGAGAATCTTGAAGGGACCGACGTATCGGGGACTGAGTTTTTCTTTCTTGCCGAACTGCTATACTCCCTTCATGGAAGAGATCTTTAGATAGACATATTCACCAAACTCAAACTCAAGATCTTTTCTATGAACATCTGCATAAAACTCAGCCCGGATTCTTTCTCTGATTAACTAGACTTTTTCTAAGGCGTCGAATACTAAGTCAGTCCCTATGACTGAGGCCTTAATAACTTTGAACCAACCAATTGGAGATCTACATATCCTACCATAGAGAGCTTCATATGGAGCCATCCGAATACTGGAATGATAGTTGCTATTATATGCATATTCAATTAAAGGCAAGTGGTCATCCCAACTTCCCTTGAAATCAATTGCATATGCTCTTAGCATATCTTCTAAGGTCTGAATGATCCTTTCTTATTGACCATCCGTCTGAGGATAAAAGGCTATACTAAGATGAACTTGGGTACCAAGTCCCTTTTGGAATGCTTTTCAAAAATGAGAGGTGCACTGGGTACCTCTTTCTGAGATAATAGATAACGAAATATCATGCAATCTGACCAGCTCCTTGATGTAGATCTTGGCATAATCCTCAGTTAAATAAGAGGTATGAACTGGACGAAAATAAGATAATTTGGTCATTCTATCTATAATGACCCAAACTGTATCGTGCTGATGACGAGTTCGAGGCAAACCCATCATAAAGTCCATGTTTACAACTTCCCACTTCCAAGTAGGAATACTAAACTCGTACATGGACCCACTAGGCTTTTGATGCTCTATCTTAACTTGCATATATGTAAAGCACTTAGCAACAAACTCTGCAATATCTCTCTTCATCCCACTCCACTAATAGATCTCCCACAAGTCGCGGTATATTTTTGTGGCCCCTGGAAGAATAGAGTAATATGCACCATGTTCTTCTACAAGTATTTGTTGCCTTAAGTCATCTACACCTAAAAAACAGAGATAACCCTGACAATGAAGGACACCATCTCCCCCTTGGGAGAAAACCTCTACTTTGTGATCCTGAACTCACTCTTTCAAAATGACAAGGCTAGGATCTCTATCTTGCCTTTCTTTCACCTAGGAAACTAGAGATGATTTTGAACTACTCTGAACCCATATATCACCCTCATATGTATCGACTAAGCGAACGCCTAGTCTAGAAAGCTGATGGATTTCTTAAGCTAATTCTTCTTACTGTCCTCAACATAAGAAACACTACCTATGGATAATCTACTGAGAGCGTCGGCCACTATATTGGCCTTGCCCGGATGATAGAGGACACTCATGTCGTAGTCTTTCAAGAGCTCTAACCACCTTCTCTAATGAGGATTGAGATACTTTTGAGAAAATACATACTAAATAATCTTGTGATCGATCTGTGAAGACATCTACATGAACTCCGTAGAGATAATGCCTCCAAATCTTCAAGGCAAAGACTATGGCTGCTAACTCAAGATCATGAGTAGGATAATTCCTCTCATTGGGTTTAGGTTGTCTGGAGGCGTAGTCTATGACCTTACCATGCTTCATGAGGACACAAATGCAACCTACTCTAGATGCATCACAATACACCACAAACCCATCTGAACTATCTGGAAGAGCTAAGACTGGGGCTGAGGTAAGTTGAATCTTCAACTCCTAAAAACTCTTCTCGCAAGGGTTTGACCACTAAAACTTGACTTTCTTCTGAGTCAATCTGGACATAGGGGATGCAATAGATGAAAATCCTTCAACAAACCATCTGTAATAGCCGTCCAAGCCCAAGAAAATCCTGATATCTGATGGAGAGATAGGTCTTGGCCAGTTTCTTACTATTTTAGTCTTTTGAGGATCAACTCTAATTCCATCACCAGAAATAATGTGACCAAGGAAAGCTAATGACCTTAGCCAAAATTCACACTTACTGAATTTAGCAAATAACTGATGATCTCTAAGAGTTTGAAGTACTATTCTAAAATGGTCTGCATAATCACGCTCACTACGGGAATAAACCAGAATATCATCTATGAAGACTATGACGAACATGTTCAATTACTAGTTGAACACACAGTTCATCAAGTCCATGAAAGCTATTGGGGCATTGGTGATACCAAATGACATGACTAGAAATTCAAAGTGACCATAGCTAGTTCGAAAAGCTATTTTCGGAATGTCACATTCCCTAACTCTGGGCTGATGATAGCCAGATCTAAGATCTATCTTAGAGAAATAACTGGCACCCTAAAGTTGGTCAAACAAGTCATCGATTCTGGGAAGAGGATACTTGTTCTTGACCGTGACCTTAATGAGTTGGCGGTAGTCTATACACATTATGAGAGATTTATCTTTCTTGCGCACGAATAAAACTGGAGAGCCCCATAGGGAAATGCTGGGCCTGATGAATCCTTTATCTAAGAGATCGTTCAATTGTTCTATAAGTTCTTTGAGTTTTGTTGGTGCCATTCTGTATGAAAGAATAGAGATAGGCTGAGTATTTGGAAGAAGATCAATGCCTAAGTCTATTTCTCTTTCAGGAGGAATTCCTAGAAGATCTTCAGGAAAAACATCTGAATATTCATTCACTACTGGGACTAATTCAAGATTGGGTGTTTTGGAACTAGTGTCCTTAACTCGAACGAGATTATAGACACATCCTTTAGATATCATTTTCCTTGCCCGAAGGTAGGAAACAAGTTGACCCCCGAAAGCGGATACACTACCCTTCCACTCAAGGATGAGCTCATTTGGGAACTGAACTAGACTATTTTGTTTCTGCAGTCGACTATGGCATAGCAGGAATGAGGCCAATCTATGTTGAAAATGATGTCAAAATCATTCATCTTTAATTCGACTAAGTCTGCTGAGGTGACTTTCCAAAATATCATAGCCGAGCAGTTTATGTATACCCGCTAGGATATGATGGTTTTGCCCACTGGGGTAGAGACTGAGAAGGTCTCTGCTAGAATTTTAAGACTAATTCCGAAATCAACTGCTATATAGGGAGTAACAAAAAACAAAGAAGCTCCTGGATCTAGCAAAGCGTAAATATGCCTATGAAAGATCTGTAATATACCAGTAACTACATTAGGAGAATTCTCTTAATCTTATCGAGACTAAAGAGTATAGAGATGATTTGGGTGTTGCCCACTAGTAGAACTGGAGGTGGCACCCTACTGATTTGGGAGAATAAACTGGGCTAAGAGCGATTCTGTTGACACTGAGGACCTAGCTGAGGACAGTCTCTAACTCAGTGTCCTGGCTTGCCATATCCGAAACAAATACCACTGCCATCTCTGCTAATACCCTGATGGTGCTTGCCACAAGTCTGGCAAAGAGGATAGGTGCGGGAACTTCTAACACTGCCCTGGGTCTTAGAGCCTGGCACTCTATCTTTATTACCCTCTCTAAACTTAGGAAATAGAGCACTGTCTGAAAAAGGAGATGGAACTGATGATTTAGGATGAAACTGAGAACGGTTTCCTTCTTCTGATTTAGGCTGAGTAAAATTGACGCATCGTGTCCTAGCTTTCTTATTCTGCTTCTCCCTCATCTTAATATTTTTCTCCTCAATCTGTTGAGCATGAGTCATAAGCCTGTCTAAAGTTATGTCACTATTTAGAATGGTAGATCTGTACTCATTAACTATGCTATTATTCACCACTGAAATGAACTTACTTATCCTTGCCCTGCTATCTGCAACCACATGAGGGGCATATCTGGCTAATTGAGTAAACTTAAGAGAATACTCTTTCACTATCATATTTCCCTGCCTGAGTAAACTTAAGAGAATACTCTTTCACTGTCATCGAGGAAAGAAGACACAAACTCCTCCCACTCAACTGGCCCTGGATCATCTGCCTTCTCAGACTTTTACTGCTTGAACCAACAGTGAGAAACATCCTACAACTGATATGCAGATAGCTCAGCACTCTCAATAGTAGTCACCCTCATGATGTCTGTCACCTTCTACACCTGATCTAGGAATTCCTGAGGGTCCTTATCTGTCTTATACCCAAAAAAGGATGGAGGATTCATTTGGGTGAAATCCCGAATCCTGGCTACAGTTGTATTAGCCACTAGGCTGGCCAGAACGATAGCTGGTCACTCATTATGGGGTCCTGAACTCCGCATGAGAAACATGATCGCCCAAAGGTTCTTCGGGCCGAGGGGCTGACTGATTTCTTCTCTTAGGAGGCATATTCTGAAATAAAGAGAAGAAGCGGATTAGACTGAGAAACTGACTTGTGATTATGCTCACTGGCACGACATGAATACAGAAAGAAGAGAAACTGTTCCTAAACATCATATAGCCTCTTGCATATAAATGTGGCGCGCAACACACCTATGCACAAAACTCTACTAGATGCGACTTTTAGACTTCCTAGGACTCTATTGAACCTTAGGATCTGATACCAAGTTTGTAACACCCCAATTTCCTGAACCAAAATGCTACACGGTGCTCATGACCCCGAAGGACCACAAGATAACCCATGACTGATATTTGTACTTTTATACTACATAAAATACTAAATAATATGGAAAGATGTACTGAAATGCCATAAGGTTCACATAAATGAAGTAAAACATAACATCTAAACGGGGTATAAAATACCAGAAAAAACCAAAACTAAAAATACTGAAGTCTAAAATATGTTAGTCTAGAAATCCTCTAATTGACTAAACTATCTGATTAAGGAGTTGATGGGACATGTCCCCAACTAACTCCAACTAATAAACTAGTTAATGAGATAATAAAGAATAATCAGGTCCTCGAATGATAAGGAATCACTTCTAACTCTGACTGCTGAAACTAGAATCTACTGCTGATCTAGAGCTCGTGTCTCTGAACCTATGGTATAAGACACAATAGAGCAAATGCGTCAGTACTTTGAATGTAATGATATAAATGTGAGGTAGGCTAAATGCATGGGGTTCATATGAATGAATAATAATAATAATTAACTAACTATCATGAGCGTGAGAATACATGCATAGGGCATAAAAATTGACACTAATACTGTGATAACATGATTGTTGAATCTGAATATAACTGATAACATGAGTGACTGTATCTAACAGTCCTGAATCAGATGGAACTATCTGAGTTTCGTACTATGTCTGAGTTGACTGTATCTGATAGCCTTGAATTCTGAAGAACTATCTAAGTTCTTTTATTGAGACTGATACTGATACTGTGGGAGGTAGTCATCTAAAAAACATGCCCCAAATGATGCATTATAGCCGAGTTGGGGTCCAATCTATGCCCTGATTGGAAGGGTTTCAATACCGCGCCACTGGTAAGGACAACATGTGAGTGACCCTAATATAATAGGTAACTCCACTGAGAACGGTGGAAACCCTCATATGGCAGGCTAAGCCACCTCATCTACCCTCATATAGCAGGCTATGATGTCTCAACCTATGCTGGATACATAGTTCTGGAATGCAAGAATTGCTTCTAGGAATCACACCCTCACATAATAGGTGAGTTCCCATCCTTGGGTTCACTCGGTGCTAACTTCTATTCCCATCTAAATAGATACTAATCATACTTTATTAAACTAAACATGGACTGAGTTACTAAGTTCCATTAATAGATAGAATACTACTGATATCTTACAACTGATTGAGTCATGAGATCATGGAGATTTTTTTCTGAGTCATAAGACTATCTGAAGTCTAAGAATTCATAACTTGGCTGAGAGTATCATGAAAACATGACATAGCTCTAGGTACACACCTAATATTTTGGGTACAAGTACCCCCAGGACTCGATGGAATGAAACTGACCAATCATGACATACTTGAACATATAACTAACATCATAATCCATAATACATTTATAGAAGCATTCCATCAAAATATGTGATAGGCATAACTTGTACATACATGGAGATTTCATGATATCATACTAGTTGGGCATTGTTCCTTCATCTAGGCATTTAATCAAGCACATGGTAGGCATAACAAATGTAGACAACATTATACAATAATTAATCATCATGTTCATATTTAATTCATCATCCAGGGTTTATTCATAGGTTCACATGAATATACATCTATACAAATCAATTCCACATAAAATTGATCACCCAACATTGATTTGAATTCAACTGATCATTCTCAACATAAACAAAACAAACCCAACATGAAATTCATAAAGAAATCTATAAACTTAAGCTTAGAAAAGAGAAGCTTAGGATTCATGGACGAAATGAGTCCATGAATGAACACTATGCATACCATGGTTCATGATTTCGTGAAGATTAATGGTGAAACCTTATTGAATTTGACTCCCCAATAGAAACACTAGCTTATTCTTGAGAGAAACTTGATAGAAAATAGTATATTTTGGGTGAAGACTGACTAAATCACGTGCTATTGGGTTTAAATAGGGGTAAAAAATTGACCTTCTTAACCCTGGACGCGTCTTTTAATTTCAGTAAAATTTTCCCTAACTGGGCCCATGGCGCGACGCGGCGTTATCGCGCCATGTCATTGGAAATTGAAATATGGGAAATTGAGGGATGACACGATGTGGAGCCATCTTGTTACCCCTTCTTTTGTGACCTAGAACTTTGGTGCGGCGCGGAGGAAATCGCGCTAAGACACTGGAAAAGGACAATTCTGAATTTGGACCCTGGCGCGACGCGCCATAATCGTGGACCCATACTGGAATTTGTCAAATGCCATTTCCTCTTGTGGCACGATGCAGCGCTGACTAATATGGCATTGTTTTACGATGAGAACTTAAAATAGTCGTAACTTCTGACTCGGTTATCGAATTTGGGTGTTCTTATATCGATGGAAAGCTTATTGAATTTTCCACATGACAAAAAGGAAAAATCTTGAAAATTTCTCATGGAATAATTATACTTCACTTTAGAAGCTTATACTAGATATTCTTGAGATGAAATTAGCTAGAAAAAAGTATGGGATATTACACAAGAAGAGAACCACTATCTACTAGCTATTATTATATCAAGTAATGGACTTTTCCGCCACCTTTCATGGATCAAGTTTTTGAAGCAGACCAGATGGGAGAGTCTTTTGTTAGTCTTAAGTGGACAAACCATCTAACTAACAATAGTACTATGGATTTTTATCTTAGTGTTGGTACTGGTCTTGCTACCACCGACCTGATGGCTTGTAATAATACTATTAGTTACTCTAATTATGCTAGTATCTTTTGCAGTAATATCTCACTCTAGGGCACTGCTGATGCCCCACTATCTTGTACAGAATATTATTAGCTATTAATAAATTATTCATCTTTTTCCAAAAAAAAAAAGTCTTTAGTTATGCAACTGAGCATGTTTATGCTCTTTAAGTTATTCTAATCATTCCATATGTTTCAAAATAGTTGGTTCTTACTGATTTAACATTGCCCTTAACAAAGATATTTATTAAGAATTTATTTTACCTAATTAATCTTATATATAAATTACACTTTGAAGATATACATTTAAATATATATACTGTATGTGATCATTTAATTATAGAGATAGTATTGAAGGAATATAATAAAATCCTTTTAATTTAACATATGGGACAATTAAATCAAAGTAAATATATTTAGAAAGAAGAAAAACTTTTTTGAGAAGAAGAGAGTATTGTCTCTCTCTTTGTTTCACTTTCTCTAGTTTGCCCTTTGAAATAGTTAAAAGAATGGACTTCTTATAGTGTTGAAAATAATAAAGAGATAAGGATGCAAATTGTTTAACAAAATAGAATATGGTTTAAATTACAAAAGAGTGCATACATTAAAGGTGCAAAATGGGAAGAACTCCATATTTTGAGTTCTTTTTAACTCTGAACGGTCTCAACAATCTATTAATTTTTTAAACATGATTTTACGGATTAATTTTACCTTGCGTGAGACTACTTATTGACAATAAAATATGGACAGACAACTCTTCTAAAAATAGTGAAATTTCATCCACGTTTGATTGCTGTCTCTTTTTCAAAGTTTTATGATCCTCGTATCTTCAAATAAAACACTTCTACTATTTTTGAAATTTGGTACGATCCAATGAATTATCATAAATTATTAAGTTGTGTCAATTTTTTTTTCTTTTTAGCCATATCTTTGAAAGATTTACTCATATTTAATTTTTATTATTTTTCCAAAGTTGTTCGCTCATAACACAATAGAAGTGTCCAAGAAAAATTGACACTCGTTTGTATTGATTAATTACATTAATATCTGAGACTTTTTATAGATACAAAATTAGACCTGGTTATCTTATTTTAATGGAAGAACTATGATTTCAAAAACTAGCAATAGTTTCAGAAAAAAATTAAGGAAAATTTCATTTATATGCCATAAATAATTAGTTTACGATAAAAATAGTCAAGAGTTTGTTTATTACTTAAAATGGCCATTATAACTTAAAATGACCCCTTTTCTTCCTTTTTTTTGTTAAGAAGTAAATTTTTTTAAAAAAAACTTTTGTTAATTTTTTGATGCTTTCTTTTAATTATGAAAAAAAACATCTTTTTCATTTTTTTTCAACTTTTCCCGCAATTCTTTTTTAATGTATCAATATTGTATAAATGGTGTATCAACATGTATATATGATGTACAAATAGTTATGTAGCATATATATAATGTATTGACAATGCATAAATAGTCATGTCATATTTATGTAATTTATTAATATTGTATAAATAATGTATAAACGTGTATCGATATTATATAAATGTTGTATAAACATGTATATATGATGTAAATAAACGTGTATTGATATGTATAGAAGCTATAATAATATATCAACATTGTATAAATAGTTTAAAAGCATGAATCCATATAGTTATATGATATATCGAGCTTTATATCCTCAGGTAATATATAACAACCATAGTTTCATCAGGCTCAAGCGCACTATTCCTCATTTCATGGAAAAGTGTTAGAGCCTCCTTCTCACTCCCATTTTGAGTTAATAAGGAAATCATTAAATTCCAAGAAACAACAATTCTCTCATCAATTTGCCAAAATAGCCCAAGTCTCATATCCGCATTGACACTTTGAACATAATCCTTGATTATTAAATTTAAAGAATCATATCTCTTTAAGGCATTTCATCAAAACACCTTCTTGGCATCCATCATTCTCCCACATCCAGAGTACAACTCATAGGTAATTACAGAAATAGAGAGAAAAAGAGACGATGATTAATGCAAAGAATTGAGATATTAATCTTCAGACTGATGTGAAGAAAGAGAATTCTATAATACATTTACACAATTTCAAAAGAAAAAAGAAGAAAAATTAACACAATGAAAAAAGTAAAACTCAACTAATTAGCCTTTTAAATAAATTTATCTTTGATGTAATTTTATCATATATATTTTAAAATATTTTAAATTATCAATTATTGTGACTTATAATAACTTTGACATTGTTTCCAAGTACAAAAAAATTGTTTTAAAAAACTTGAAGATTTCATGTCTAAATTTATGGTCGAACTTAAACTGTTTGATTCTCGAAAAATAAAAAATGTCTTATAGATTGAGATGGAGGGAGCGAAAAATTTATTTTAGCATCATCAGTAAACTTGCAATCCAACATTGAATCGTTATATCTTGATAATTTCATACATGAGAATAAAATCAAATAATCGCTTTCATCAGTATGATGCAATGATTTGAAAACACATACAATGCATTAAAACTAATTAACTATATATACACAGAGGGAGAGAATGTCCAATATCATCTATGGTGCATAAAGAGGTAACGAGGCTGCAACCACCAGCTTAGGTGGCGGATGATGACACGCGTGTCGGGACTTGATCTACATGATGGACCAGATGGAGGTACTGGTCCTTCTGTTAAGAAGTGATCAAAATCGCTTGTAGATTTTTGAATCTCAATTTGAGACTTCAAATCCAATAACTTTCTATGAGTAGTTACATGAGAAACTTGAAGGAAAAGTGTCTTTTAAGTCTTGAATGAAGGATTGGTGACATTGACCAACTTAAAAGGTCAAACATTATTAGAAAACTTGATTAAGTTAATTGTGGACTTAGTTAATATTTTCAAAACTCTCTAATCTTTTCAAAAATACAAATCAATCCAACCCACACCACACCCCTCTTCAATCCAAATAAACCACTCTCTCTCTCCAGCTTCTCTCAACTCTCTCCCAATCAACAGTTCTACGAAATTTCTCCCTTCAACCTCCGACGACAAATAGTCGGGCTAGTTATTTTTCGACTTTCAAGCGTCAATCGATATGAAGACTTCTCCAGTGACAACAACTTCCAGTTCTTCGTCGTCCCATTTTATTTTTCACAGGTAAAAAATTATGAAGCAACAGAGGAACTTGAGTCAACTACTCTTCTAGTATTGAAATATGGACTGAATAAAATCCTAATTTCTGGCATTTCTTTTTCTTGTTGTCGTACTATTGATTCGAATTTGTTGGTGATTTTTTATCACAGTTGATGTTCTTAGTGTGTGTGATGTGTTGGTATTGCTGGGTTGATTTGTTGTTTGTCTTGGTAAAAATGGTATTACAACAGATGAAAATCTGATGCAAAAGATGAAAATCTGATGCAACTATGAAAATCTGATGCAACAGGTGAACAATCTAAGAAATCATTCATCTGTTGCGACAAACAACTTTTCTGTTTGGAAGAAATCTAAACAATATTGATCTAACAGATAACTGATTAGTGATCTATTTTTATTCTTTCCAATGGTTTACTCTTCATTTTACAACAGATTAGTGACTGTTTTTATTCTTTTCAATGGTTTACTCATCCGTTGCAATAGGTCGGTTATATGTAGCAACAGATAACATATCTGGTGCAGCAGATTAGTGATCCATTTTTATTCTTTCCAACGGTTTACTCATCCGTTACAATAGGTCGGTTATATGTTGCAACAAATATCATACCTAGTGCAATAGATAGTGATCTATTTTTATGGTTTCGAATGGATTACTCATCCATTGCAACGGTCGATTATATATTGCATCAGATAAAAGACCAGGTGTAACAAATTAGTACTGTTTTTATGGTTCTCAAGGATTACTCATTCGTTGCAACATGTCGATTATATATTGCAATAGATAACATACCTGGTACAATAGATTAGTTGTCTGTTGGAACTGTAATATTACTATTATGCATTAATCAATTATAATCTATGTTATGTTCCTGTTAATTTAAGATATTATGGCTCCCAAGAGAAAAGAAATCGAATAAAGTCCAAGTAAAGGAACAAGTGCAGCAACTCAGCTATATCCACCACTATATGAGCATACTTTACAAGCGTTATCTCAATCAAGAGCAGAAGATAATGAACACGGGGAGGAGGAATCTTTCAAAAGAGATGATCCAAATGCCAATAGCCCTTCCACCAAAGATTTGGTCAAATCCTTCATAATTGATGTTATCCTGTGAGAATGCAGCGCGATGGTAGCACAGATTTAGTGGGTGATCTCGTGGTTAAGTCAGTCATGGGAAAACTTTTGACTCCTTCATAAAAATACTTCGAGAATAAAAATTGGATTCTTATTTTAGGAAAAGCTGCT
The DNA here is from genome assembly GCA_030864225.1 of Capsicum baccatum var. pendulum. Lineage (NCBI taxonomy): Eukaryota > Viridiplantae > Streptophyta > Magnoliopsida > Solanales > Solanaceae > Capsicum > Capsicum baccatum. The sequence continues at coordinate 252,933,328 of CM061558.1, forward strand.
TTGGGAACTATCTTGATTTGCCAGAGGAAAACAATGCTCTTTTTCAGATGAAAATGGTATATAATCTTCTCAAACGTAGGTTTATATATGAAAACAAAGATAAGATGGATGAGGTATGGATAAATTACTGTGGCATTCCTATTTGTTTTGAATGGAAGGAGTTTGCCATAGTTACCGGACTAAAATGTTATTCTCCTTCTCCTTCTCAAGTTATACCTACTCTAACCCAAAAAAAGTACCCCACACACCCAAAAAAGAAAAAGGTAAGTCGAGTGATCGTGATGACATGGTGTCCATTGTTAGTCCAAGCTTCAAAAATAAAAATCTGATAGAAGCGTTGAAAGGTAAAGGACTTTCAAAGAAGCACAAACAATCATTGTTCTTGGTTTGGTTTGTACATAATGTTCTTTGGGCGAGAGACGTTAACAACAACTGAAGCCTCAGTTTAATAAATCTCTTTGGGAATTTTGAGGCATTTAACAACTATCCTTGGGGTTATAAAAGCTTCAAAATGACTGTCAAATATTTGTTGACTCCGTTAACGCCAAAAACAGTCAACTTATATGGCTTTCCATGGGCCTTCATGGTAAATATTTCTTTTATCATAATATGATTCATCATTTTTTATTCTATAATGCTTTTGATTTATTAGCCTTAAGTTATAGGCTTGGGCATTTGAAGCCATTCCTTATTTGAGACAACAAGTGAACTACCAGGAAAAAGTTTCCTGTCCAAGAATTCTGAGATGGTTGTCGGCCAAAATCGATAAAAATACAAAATTTCTTGATCATTTCAATTCCCCCAAGGAAGTAGTAAGTCCAATTTTGTGAAATTTTTTATTTAATTAATGATTAAATGATTTCATTATCATTCTTAATATATGTACCGATTTAATTTTAGATTATCCATCCGTGGCTTGTTCCGACCAACTGAGAGTTGAAGATTCCATTTTTTCTTACTTTACGGTCTGTACAAACTTTATCGGACCCTAAGGTCATTGATGGAATAAAAATAGAATTTTTTGGAGCAACAACCATCATAAGAAAAATAATTTTGGAGGGTGGGGCTAATGATGCTTCTCTTACAGTTTTTAAAACAACAAGCCATTATGATTATGATCATAATGGTTGTACAGATTTTCTCCAGATTTTGCCGCATCTAGAGAATGTTCTTCATGCAAATTTCAAGATTGATAGGCAAAACACGATGGAGTGATTAATGCTATTAATGCACTAACTGCTTCTGTAAAGAAACTGACATCTAAGAGGGGTGTCATTCCATCAAAGAGGATTTCATATCCAGACACTCCACTAGAGATCAAGGCAGCTAAGCGAAGAAGGAAAAACACTTCCAAGGCATCATCAATCATAAAAAAAGGTAAGATTGAAACACCTCTGTCTTTGTCTTGCACCGATGTTCAGTGGGCAAGGGCCACAGAAGAGCAGCATGAGCTGAAGAAGGTGAATGTACATCATCTGTTCCAAAAAACAAACAGGCACATATCTGTTTCAATAGATGATACATCTACTGAAAATTATCAAACAGATATATACATCTGTTGCAACTGTCATCTAACCTGTTGTATCATATTCGTTATCTATTTCAACAGATGAGTCTTATGTTGCAACAAATGGGTCATCTCTTCGAAATTATTGTACTGCTCTGATTTACCTGTTCGAATTTGTCCCAATAAATAATTCATCTGATGCAACATAAGACTCTTCTATTGCAACAGATAGAAAATCTGTTGTATATCTCTACTTAGCATTGAGAATTCTGGATTTCCAGGTGGATGTCATAACTACTGCGAAAGATCATAATATCACAGTTGATAATCCATCAACTTCTTTCAAAGATAAAGAAAAAGTGGAGCCTATCAGGTTTGGAGAACGGATGAATTACCCGTTTGAATGGTTCAACATCTCAGTTGAGGCTCCAAAAAAACTAACATAGTTGATCAACGACTATTCAGAATGGATTTCCGATAGGCTATTAAAGCATCATGCCGGCAGGTACATAAATTAATTTTGTAGATATTGGTTTATACAATTTTTATTGTAAGAACCTTACATTAACACATATAAATCATCATGTAGAAAACAAATTGATGAGCGGTACAAAGTGAACAAATCGAGTCTTGGTTTTGATATGTTCAACTTTGTTGTTGCATATCACGGAATGAAGAATTGGTTCTATTTGATGTCACATCCCCAAACTTGCTGGAATGGAGAGGTTTAAATGCCATATATATTACTATTGATTAATACTTTATTTAATTGCATCTGCGTGTTGATTTTTTCGTCACATAATCTAAAATATTTGATAACATGTGCAACACATCGATGTCATTTTTTACTACCTCCAAAAGAAGGCCAAGTTGCAAACAAAAGAATAATACAGATACACAATAGGCAATTTTTTGTACAAAGTTTACGTCAACAATGCATACGATAGATATTGTCAACAGCAGCCAGAATTTTTCCAAAATGAGGAATTCTTAATCAACATCATCAAAGGTTTTAGCATTTCGGCTGGCTTACCTTGGAATTTGGTCGACGAAGTGTAAATCCCAATCAATTATGGTGATAAATTTCATTAGGTGTTGGCTGTCATCATTCTAAAAGAGAGGAACATGTGAGTTTATGACTCGATGTCGCGAAGGAGATGTTTCGGGCCGTCGTCTGAGATACAAAAGCTAGCCAAAATATTGCCTACTTACCTTGAAATGAGTGGCTTTTTAGACCAAAAGGTTCGTACTGATTGAAGCAAATCGGGATGAAATGGCTAATCCATTTGATGTACAATATATTGACGGAATTACTCAACAAACCATTCGTATCTTGTAAGTTTAAGTGTCATGATTTAGTTTTATTTTACAAATTTCACAACTGTTGTATGAACTACAAGATATGAATTATCTTTTTTTTATAACGCGGGGATTGCGGTCCTTTTGTTGCCGCCTATGCCGAGTATTTGAGCGATGGATTACAAGTACCAAATGATGGACTTGATGCTGGATTACTTCGCAAAAGATATGCTGCTCTTTTATGGAAATACGGAGAACCGAAAGCTCAGAAGCCATACACAACCGACGTTAAAGATTCACGATGATCAAACCCAAATTCCGTAGCACCGGATGAAGAACAACTTGTCCATATTGATTAGATATTTATAGATTGAGTCCGTCTATATAATAACCTATCCTCCTTGGTTTAACTTGTTTATTTATTTATAGAGTAGATCGTTTGTACCCATACTCATTTTTTTTACATTTCACTTATTTGTTGAATTATTTCATGTAATTTTCGAAGGCTTTGATTTATTTTATTCTGTTTATGAATATAATTAATCCTTAGTTTTGAACATGTTAATTGAAATGAAGTACTAGATTCAAATATTGCAACAGATAATACATATTCTGCAACAGAGGACATATCTTATCAGACAGATTTAGACATATGTTGCAACATGAGATGCAATACATAGGTCATCTATTGGAAATTATATAATAGGTCATCCTACTTTTTTGATTTGCTCCAACAGATTATCGATTAGTTGCAACAAATAGATTATATATTACAACAGATCATATATTTGTTGCGACAGACAGACTGGGAACATCTGCATAACACAACAAATGACCAACCTATTCCAAAAGATAATTAGTTTATCATAACAGGTACTATATCTGTTATGACAGATATAAAATCTGTTGCATTATAAAAATTCAACTTGGCCAGACATAAAAATTATTGCTACTATATGTAAAGTGAATTAGCTTGAAATGATAATTTATTAGTGTGTTCATCTCTATCTTTATACATGTTATTTTTTATACATGGGATCCAACCATTTAGTCAGTAACCCATATGACCAGACCTAATTCATCTTTCCCATAATGGTGTCACACACACCGATCATTTGTGTGCCGGTTAGCAAACACTTGATGTATGCAAGCGAGTACGGCCCGCATGATCCACCAGTTGTATTTCTTGAGAGCTGGATGTTCTTATTTTGACCTTCAAAATCTCATGATTTCTTCACCTAGACTTCAGCCAAAAAATAATCCATCAACTTACTCTGCGTTAACAACTTGGGCAACAACTTTAAGAGTGGCTGCATATGGGTTAAAAATATCTTCTCGCTGAAGATAGGTAAGTTGTATTCATAAACCTTAATCTTTACCTTATATAGTAGTATCTCAATAGTGAGAAAATATGTGACATCAACGTTCATGACTACAAGAATTCTCTTTGCCTTGGTCCATCTTTTGCCGTATGGATATGGCCTCTTCCCTTTAACATATTTAATTGTTTTTTCATTCCATTGGAACGTAGAAACTAATTGATCAAATCCCGTGCTACCAGAATCAGCTATCTTACAGTGCTTAGCGTACCTATCCTTGAAATTATTGTAGAAGTTGAGGTCCATTATCCTATCAGCAGCATCATAAGCATCCCGGTACGCTAATTGCCTGCCCCCTTATGAGGCAGAGAATTTCATCAACATACTATGGTATAAGAAGATAATTTTTAAATAGGTTGGTAATTGTAAAGAATAGAAACACAGTGGAAAGAATCCGATGCAGAGGGTTCTCTGAATCAGTTCATAGATTACCCAACCAACGCAACCTCTGCAACAGATGTGTATTATGTTGCAATAGAATACCAAGATTTTGCAACATATTACACATCTGCTGCGTGGATTATTCTTCATGGATTAGATTGGAAGGCTAGGTTAGCAAAAGTAAACTTACTTTATCCTCATACCACACGCATATATTTGTCATATTCGAGAAGTCTTTGACGGCAAATGAATGTATGGTGTATTCTTTTTGAACCTTCATCTAGATGAATTTTTCTAGGTCCTTCTTCTTCACATTTCCAAGCACCGCGAATATGTCCACCTTATTCGACGGCCCCCGAACTTCAACAACTATTGGAGCGGGGGGAGTTGCAATTTTTGCTGATTTTAGAATTGAGAGAATTTGTCTAATTTTTCTTCTCTCCCTCCTAACCTCCACTAAAGGAGTGCATGGCTCCCTCACCTCGTTGGATGGTATGACACCCCTCCTAGATTTCAATTCCTTGGAAGCTTCAACAATAGCCTCTAGTTTTGTAAGGAGTTTATCCTCTTTGTCCTTGCACACTTTGTATTTACAATAAGAACATGAGGGGTGAGAGGGAGGACCTGTGCAAGAGGTGTTTTCAAACATATTTATTTTTTATTGAGCACTAAAAAGTTCATAATCATGACTAGAAGCATCAGGATGGCTACCACCACCACAAACAACTCCACCAGCAACAACCCTAGAAAAAGCACCCAGATCTATTACATTTTGAGGTTGGTCGTGACGAGCTTCAACATTAGGCTAACCTTACCTAACTGGTCTTTTTATGGATATTGCTCAATCCAATTCCTTCTTTATTAACTCCACCATTGAGTCTTTTTTTGTATCAACAAGACTTAGAGTAAGAAAAGAAGTCATCCCTAGCTCATCAATTATAGTCACGATCCAAGGATGCACAACCTATAAAAAAGATAAGAAATTTAAATCATATAATAATAATTTGCAGTCATTTAGGTTACATGGGGCTCGATTTACATGGATGTTAGCACAACCAACTTATGCAATAGATGATCTAGCTACCGCAACAGCTGATTTGTATGTTGAAACAGATTGATAATATGGTGCATTAGATTACCATCTATTGCATAATTTCTGTTGAGTAGGGTTCAGAGAACCAAAGGAACACATGGTTAATCTATTGTGAAATATGGATCATCTGTCTTAGCAGATTACCTATCTATTGCACTAATTATAGTTGATGGGTTGCAACAAATGACCCATCTGTCGCAACAGATGGAACATCTGTTTTAATATCTTTCTTTGAGATAAATTATTTTAGTTGAAAGAATACGTACTGCATCATCCGAAGGGTTAAAGAGATCAACCTCGTTAATATTTTTTTTACTGCTCTCTGCTGCAGCCAACCACCTAAGGATAGTTGGATGAGAAACCTTATCCGGGTAATACATGAAATGCTTTTGAAAGGGAGGAATGACTTCACATGCCCAAGGCTAAAATTTGTAAATAGGAAGCAAGCAAAAGAAACCCATCAGTATATTCAATATAAATTAATGAATGAGTAAAAATAATGATCAATTTTACCATGAAAGCCCAAGCAAAGCCGTATAATGTGGTCGTCTTTGGCTTTAGCCTTTTTAATAAATATTTGACAGTCAAGTAGTAGCTATTGTAACCCAAAGATAATTGTTGAATTTTCCAAAATCCTTAGCAAGCGCCAATAAATTATGTTCTATGACTTTCCTAACGTCTCTTGCCAATAAAAAGCAATGGACAAACCAGACTAAGCATAATTTCTCCCTTTAGTGCTTTGGTATGTCTTTATTTTTGAGATCCGCGATCAAATCCTCCACTTTGTATCTAGGTCCAACAACGCCCCGCAACCCATATTTTTTTACCTTGCATTTGTTGGATCCTCTGTGGGGTGTTTTCTTGATGGGAAGTTCTTCTGGACGATTGCATCTCAAGCCCGTCACTATGGCAAACTCTTTCAATCTAAAACAAACCGGCATGCCACAGTAGTTGATCCAGACTTCATCCATCTTTTTTCTGCCCTCCTTCGGACCTCTATCATCCCTCGCATACTTGATCCTGTTTTTGAGAAGGCCATATATCATGATTATTAGGAAATAGTGAGGGCGGGCCCTAGACAGCTCAAGAAAGTATGCAAAGTAGCTCTTCTTAAAAAGTCTATCTATGTTTTCCTTATTCATAATACTCCTAACATTGTCAAAAGGTTTCCCTAACTGACATATAAGTACAAGATCACCTAATACTGCATTAGGGCTATTCATCGGCATCGCAACTCGAAACTTGTCAATACAAATAGTTTTGATAGAATCATGATGGAATTTTGATATTATTTCAAACCCCATTGATGCGGAGGAGTTATCACTTTCCTCGGCTTCATTTTGCCTTAACTAAGATTGTTCTGGAAGTTCATACGAATCTATCTGTACTCTAGCCTTTTTTGTTTGGTAATCCGAAGTTGATCCACTTTCTCCACTTTCAGTTTCTTTTCTTTTGGAAGACACCTTTTAACTACAAATAATAGACAAACAAAAAATACATTGCATTTGATTTCTGCATAATTTTTTTAAAAAAGGTGAGACAAATTTCAATAAATTATTCTACACCACATAAACAAAAAAAATACTCCAACAGACAACCCATCAGTTGGAACAGATGGGGAAGCTGAATCTGTTTGAAGACCTATTTAATATCTTCCAACAGATATTCCACCTGTTGCAATAGATGGACAAATTTCAATAAATTATTCTACACCACATTACAAGAACATACTCCAACAAATAACCCATCAGTTGGAACAGATGGGGAATCTATTTAAAAATCTATTTAATATCTCCCAACAGATCTTCCACCTATTGCCACAGATAGACCCCCACCACCACAACCAATGCCACCACCAATTCCACCAAGACCAACACCAAGACTACCGACACCATCACCAAAAAACACAAATACCAACACCACCAACAACACTATAAACACCATCCAACAATACCATGACATTTAAAAAAACACAAAGAGAAAAATTAGGATTTTCTCGGGTGATTCCTATTTTTTTAGCATCAAAAATCAAAACTGTTAACCCATTCTCGAAGATAATACTACTAAAAGTCTTTTTTTTCATCATTAACTAAAAATTCCTATTTTTTTTAGAATAACGAACAAATGTAGAACTCTTCTCAAACTCTGTTACCTGTGAAGAAAGAGAAAATGATGGATATAAGCGGGAATGAATTTGAAAAAACAAGTCGTAAATGGAAAATAAATTAACCTGTTTTGAAGGGTTGAGCAATATGTTGGGTAGTTGTTATTTTTATTGTTGAGAGGGAGAGGATACCCCGAGAGAGAAAGAGAGAAGAGCGAGAACTTAAGATTTGAAATAAAAAGGGTTTTGCGCAAATGGATGATTTGTAATTTTGAAAAATAATGACAAGTTTTGAAATTGCTAATTTGGTCTGAATTGATCTTAATTAATTTTAAGAATTTTGAAAAACATAGTTTTTAAAACATTGAGTTGATGAGAACTCATTTCAACTCAGAGTGATCGATCGATGACTCGGGTTGGGATGAACATAATACCAACGCCATGTAATTACAAAGACTCAATTGGATTTGTAGTTGACCCTGCGAGCTCATTCATTCATCTGTAGTTCTACCTAAATCAACTTAGGTACTATCACTATCCTAACTTTGAGTTGATGAGAACTCATTTAAACTCAGTGTGATCGATCGATAACTCGGGTCGAGATGAATGCAATACCAACACCATACAATTGTAAAGACTCAATTGGATTTGTAGTTGACCCTGCGAGCTCATTCATTCATCCTTAGTTCCACCTAAATCAACTTAGGTACTATCACTATCCTAACATTGAGTTGATGAGAACTCATTTCAACTCAAAGTGATCGATCGACGACTCGGGTCAAGATGAAAGCAATACCAACGCCATGCAATTGCAAAAACTCGATTAGATTTGTAGTTGACCCTGAGAGCTCATTCATTCATCTCTATTTCCACATACATCAACTTAGATACTATCACTATCCTAACATTGAGTTGATGAGAACTTATTTTAACTTAGAGTGATCGATCGATGACTCAGGTCGGGATGAACACAATACCAACGCCATACAATAGCAAAGACTCGACTGGATTTGTAGTTGACCCTGTGAGAATATTCATTCATTCCTAGTTCCACCTAAATCAAATTAGGTACTATCACTATCCTAACATTTAGTTGATGAGAACTCATTTTAACTCAGAGTGATCGATCGATGACTCGGGTCGGGATGAACGCAATACCAATGCCAAGTAATTGCAAAGACTCGATTGGATTTATAGTTGACCTTGCATACTCATTCATTCATCCCTAGTTCCACCTAAATTAATTGCAATGAAATTTGTTGCTACAAACGACTGAGCTATTGAAAATTTTCAAACAGATATTCATATCTATTGTAACAGATGACATATTTGATGTAATTATTAAATAGGCATTTGTATCTGTTGCGACAGATGACTAAGCTATTGGAAATTTTTAAACAAAATTTATATTTATTGTAATAGATAACATATCTGATTTAATTAATTATCAAATGGACATTTTCATCTTTTGTCACAGATGACTGAGCTGTTGGGATTTTTTAAACATATATTGATATCTATTGTAACAGATGACTGAGCAGTTCAGATTTCTAAACAGAAATGTATATATGTTGCAACAGATGACATATTTGTTTGAATTTTTTTTTCTCTTTTAATTTTTAAGCAAGCTTCTGGTCTGAGTAGATAATATCAAGTAGTAGTACTTACTAGTAAAGGCGGTAAAAAGAATTTCTTGGATATCTCAAAAGTAAGTTCATTGAGCAGTCTTGTCTTGTTTTCTCAATGTCACTAGTCTTAGTCTTCCTCATGCTCCTTAAATTATCAATGAAATTAATGGATCTTAATTAATGAATATTGAAAAACCCCACGTCTACGTACATAATACATCTATAGAAATTATCTCATCTCTTCCTTCAGCTGCAGTTTATTTTATTCAACTCTCATATTTTTCTTTCTCTCCTCTTTAGGGTCATAACCTTTTTTCTCTGTTTTCTCTTCTCTTCTCATAAATATCCTTTTGGATCTAAACCAATCCATATCTTTCCTCGACTAAAATGGTTGTTTTGATCCCCTTTCTGATATTAAGGTATGGTTCATTATTGCTCTTTTATTCTCGTCTTCTTCTTTGCAATTTATTTATATCTATTTTTTTATTTAAATACTATTTATCCATATCATATTTATTAAAAACTTTTAACTGTTGAATAAATAAACTGAGAATTTTTATTACGATATGAAAAAAAAGTTATCTGTTGGGAGAAGTTTAAAAGCCCTATTAGCAGTATCATTTTTTTGTATGTATTTTGTTCATTTTTTTATTGTTGATGCATTTATTGATGTTGTTGGTGCGGTTGGCATTAATGGAACTTGTGGTATGGTGTTGTTGATGGTTCTGAAACAAAAGATACTGCTTTTTGGTTGTTGGAACAAATGTTGTTGTTTCTTTGTTGTTGATGTTTATGCTGTTGTTGATGTTGCAACAGATGGAGAAACTGTTGGAACAAATCAAACTACTAGAAAGGCTGGTTTGATGTATTCATCATACTCTATATCTATTGCAACAGACTCCACATCTGTTGTAACAGACTCCATATCTATTGCAACAGATTCCACATATGATGTAACAGATGGATAATTTTTTTTTGTGACATCAATTTTTTTTCTCTTCTTTGTAGATATAAGGAACTGACAATTTATCAACTTTTGTTGGACCATCACAAGAGGCTGCAGTAAAGATGGGTTCGGAGGAATAAGCTACTTGTAAATGGAACCACTTCATATATGGGAGGTAGTATTACTGATAATGTTATCATGGAAACACACATAGAGTGCAATGATTTTGTGAATGCTGGTTTTACTGATTAGTCATAGATCGTTCAAACAAAATGTCTGTAATTTTACAGTTAAGTCTGGTAGGTCCCAACTGATAAGGCTGAGGGACCATGAATATGGTTTTGATACCCTGTTAAGATTTAATGTCGGTTGTTACTCATGTTTATTTATCAAGCATTGTGAAGGGATCTAGTTTTGGTGTCATTGTAAAGAGATTTAATAGCAATTGGACTAACTTTTAGGGTGAATTGAACCCTTAGAGGGCCTTCTAAGCTTAGCACTGCATCTAAAAAGAATGGAAAACCAATATAGTTATTGACCTAGCCTAAATTTATATGGTTGTGTTGCTCGCTCGGGGTGATGATTATACGCCAGAAGGTGCAGTAGGAGAATGCCTTTGAGGGAAAATGGGTGGTTGATGGAAGAATATATCATTCGAGAGCTAATTAAAGAAGAGACATAGGGTAGAAAGTAACTTCTAGCGAATCTGGCCGATGGAAATTATCTTAAAATATGTGAAATCTGAATCAAGTGCAAATCTGAAAGTGTATCCGGTAATGTAATTTTTTCTGTTGTCTATCTGAAAGAAAAATAATGTAGATGGATACTTTGCTAGGGAGCTGTGTGGTCTGGATTATCACCTGGATAGAAAATGAGAAAAGACCAACAAAGAAGCCTTACGGGATCGAGGGTTGAAATGATGTACAACAAGTCTAGAAAACTTACGCCAACAGTCGCTGCAGTTAAAATAAGGAATCTAAGAGAAGGCGGCAATTTCTGAATTTTAAATTTCATCTCATGCCTTCTTGTTTGTGTTTTTGACCAGGTCCATTGCCGTTGACCTGATTGAAACCACAGACAAGATTGAAAGGCAAATTGAGTATCATTGCTTCCTTAGCAATATGGTTATAATTTATTGTATTTTTTTGCCTTAGCATGATTTCAACATTCCTTGGAGAAGATCAGATGCTTCCTTTAGTATATAAATCTCAATAATTTTTAAGCTTGCCTTCAGCTTGCTGATTCTGTATTCAAGCTGGTTGTTGCCGTCTTCTAAGTTGGTAAGGAGTTCTTCATCTCTTGTGAGCTTGATCAGGAACACTACCTTTAAAGTTGTGGTATTCTACAGGCCCTTTAGAAAACTTTCTTCAGAAGCCTTAAATGATACATGGAGGGTCGCTATGTTAGTTTTAGGTCAAAATATGTTGATGGACGTTGAAGATGTGGTCCCAATAGTTGAACAACACACTTTTATTGGATGTGGTCCCAGAAAAGATATTGCCAGATAAAAGTGTGTTGTTCAACTGTTGGGACCACATCTTCAATGTGCATCAACATATTTTGACCTAAATCAAACACAGCGACCCTCCATGTATCCTATAACGCTTCTGAAGAATGTGTTCTGAAGGGATTCTAGAATTTCACAACTTTGAAGGTAGTGTTCATGATCGAGCTCACAAGAGATGAGAAAATCCTTACCAACTTCTAAGATGGAAATGACCAGCTTGAATACAGAATCAACAAGCTGGAGGCAAAATTGAAAATTATCGGGATTCACCTACTACAGCAAGCATCAGATCTTCTCCAACGAATGTTGAAAGCATGCTAAGGCATAAAAACACAATCAATTAACCATATTGCTAAGGAAGTAATGATACTCTATTTGCCTTTCTATCTCATTTGTGGTTCCGATCAGGTCAACAGTAGTGGACTTGATCAAAAACACAAACAAGAAGGCATGGGATGAAATTTAAAATTGAGAAATTTCCGCCTTCGCTTATTTTCCTTATTTTAACTGCAGTTGTTGTTGGCGTAAGCTTTATAGACTTATTGAACATCATTTCAACCCTCGATGCCTGTGAGCCTGCTTTGTTGGTCTTCTCCTATTTTTTACCTAGGTGATAATCCCAACCACGCAGCTCCCTAGAAAAGTGTCCATCTGCATTATTTTTCTTTTAGAAAGACAACAGATGAAATTACATTACCAGATACACTTTCATGTTTACACTTGATTCATATTTCACATCTGTTAAGATAATTCCATCAGCCAGATTCATTAGAAGTTACTTTCTACCCTATGTCTCTTCTTTAATTAGCTCTCAGATGATGTAGTCTTCCATCAACCACCCATTTTCCCTCGAAGGCATTCTCCTACCGCACCTTCTGGCGTATAATCATCACCCCGAGCAAGCAACCCAACTATATAAATTTTAGCCAGGGGAATTGCTATTGGTTTTCCATTCTTGTTTGATGCAGTGCGAGGCTTCAAGGGACCTCTAAGGGTCCAATGCACACTTAAAGTTAAGTCTAATCACTATTGGTTCTCTGTAGTGACGACAAATATTGATCCCTTCTCAAAACTTTACTCGCATAAACATGACCAACAACCGTCAGTAATTCCTAACAGGGTATCTGCACCATCTTCATGAGGTCCTCAGCCTTATCAATTTTGAACCCATCAAACTTAACAGTATAATGCAGGATCTTGTTTGAATGATCAATGCCTAATCGATTAAAAACTCATTCACAAAAACATTGTAATTTGTGTGTGTTGTTCCGGTGACTTTATAAGTAATACATACTTAAATCCCATAAATATGATAGTGGATCCATCTGCACGCACTTTATTCTTTCTAGCCCATCTATTGCTTAAATTGAATAAACAGATGACTAGCTAGTTGTAACAGATGACATATCTGTTTATATTGTCAAACAATTGGAGACATCTGTAACGGCAGTTGATCAACCTGTTGCAGAAATCAAACAGATATATACATCTGTTGTGAAAGATTGCCAGTATGTTGTAAGTTATCTAACAGAAAGAATATATTTTGCAATAGATTACCCATCTGTTAGATTTATTTTAAAGAAATTTTCTTTTCTTTTCGAGATACAATAATTTATAAATAGGTCCCTCCTTACAAATATGGGTGATCCAGATTCTTATAAGAATATTCATATCGAGTCCTTGTGTGAACTTCAAAGACAGTTTGATGAACTCCAGAGAGATTTGGCTGACTTCAGAGTAAGGCTGCCGGATGAAAAATATCCGATTGACAATAATAATAATAGTAGTAGTAATAATTAGGTAATGTTTTTTATTTTAGCGCATGTATTTTCCTCCATTTGTACATCGGATCTACCTAAGGGATTAAAAAATCTATGAACTTTTCATTTCATTTGTTGTCGACTTTGAATTCGTAATTCTTATTTAGTATTTAATAATCATTCTGTTTATTCCTTGCTTGCAATATGTCAATGTTTGATGGTAGGGATTGAGCAATTTGTGTCAACAGAGGTTAATCTTCTACGATAGATCGATCATATGTTGCACCTGGCGGTTATTAATAAAAAATGGTTATTGTTGTTATTGAGAGGGTGAAAAGACATGACTTATATCACAATATTTATTTTCTTAATTTAATAAAAAATATAATTAATGAATGCAGGTGAATAGTCGGGCCTTTTTACCTCTCATTCAAATTCAATCCTCTATAAATAGGTCCTCCTTACTCAATCATTCATTCAACTATACTCTATTTATTTATTGCATCTCCTCTTTCATATTACACTCTAGAAGATTATGGCTGACCCAGTGTGGGACGTTGATTTTCTGCAGGACGCCATGAATGAACTTCAAAATCAAGTTCGTGACTGCAATGGGAACTGGGAGGAGTTAGAGCAAGAATGCTCCGCGAGATACGCAGGCTGAGGAGGTCCTTGCTACTTTCGGTTGAAGATTGGCTGGCCGACAATGTTGATGATGATGATAATAATAATAATTAGATTATTATTTTTCTTTTAGTCTATTATATGTATTTTTATTTGTTTTTGTTTAATAAAATAATTATGTTTGATCTTTTACATTTTAATCCATATTTAATTTTCATTCTGTCTATTATCTTCTCAACAAACATGTCGACGATTCGACGTAAAAAGGAATAATTTAGAATCCAGTAGCAATAGCAAGATTTATCTGTTGGGCTTGTGGTGATGTGTTGTTCAAAACAAATTACTCTTGTTGCAATAGATAAATAGTCTATTTCAACAGATGACTAGTTTGTTGCTTTGCTCTGACGTTTTAATTCGTACTCCCTCCATCTCAAATTATCCATCCCAAATTAAGAAACCACATTGATTAAAAAAAATAGTTAATAACATGTCTAGTTTACCATAACCCACTGATCAGTTGGTGGGACATTAGACGTGTTTGAAATAACCATTGGTTGCAATTCAATTGAAATTTTATAAGAGAAGAAAGCTTTTAACGCCGGTCGACGTATAGTCCCCCTATTAAATGATGTTTTCATTTTAATTTGAAGAAAAATTAATTAATGCAAAGGGAAAAACATAAATTTTTTTAATCTTTTCTTGATTAATGAAATAGACAAATAAAATGAGAAATCGAATTAGGAAATTTGGGATAGGTAATTGGACGCAAGGAATAATTTTGAATCCAGTAGCAATATCAAGAGTTGAAACATATTGGTTATCTGTTGGGTTTGTGGCAGGGGCTGATTTGTGTTGTTCTAAATAGATTAATCATTCGTTGTAACAGATAATTAGTCTGGTGCAACAGATAAATATTCTAATACAACAGATAATATGTCTGGTGCAACAGATAATATGTCTGATGCAATATATAAATATATTGATGCAATAGATAAACGGTCTGATACAACAGATAAATCTTCTGATGCAACAGATTACACATCTGACGCACCAAATGATTAATCTATTTAAATTATGGGCATTTATTTAAATTTGTCAGATAGAAGCAGTAGCGTTGTACCACCCCCACCAACAACAAATGGTCGACAAGAAGAAGATGGAGATGATAATAAAGTAGAAGATGATGATAATGAAGCAGAAGATGATGAATAAAGACGCCTTTTTTCCCTCTGGTTCCCGTTATTTTAGGTAAACATTGGGATCAAAGTGTAAATTTAAAAACTTGTGGGTTATTTTCAAACTTTTCCAACTTTCTTAATCCATAATAAAGTAATTGTCACCTCCAATTAATAATTAAGACTTGTGTCACCTATACCTCATTTTAAAACACTTTTGTCACCTCTTACATGGCTCGAAGAATAATAAAGAATCACTAAAAACAAAAGAAGAAGACTCACACAAAGTATACTTTGTTTGTCCGTCATATCATAGAGCAATATTCAGGATTTAAATGTGTAGAGGAATATATTTTTATTTGTAAAGGAATTATGTTGTTATATATATAGTTCATAAAAGTTTGTAAATATTAAAGAATAATCCTATTTTGGCTTGATTTCATGATAAGAAAATAGGAAGTTGGAAATTTTGATCCTTTTTGTCTTGGTAAATCATTGATTTTTATTACCAAAGCAAATATTAGTACATTACAAAGCAGATTCATTACTGGAAATTATCCCTATGACAACGAATTTTTCGGTAGTGGTTTTCAAAGTGTTGTCATAGAATATCTATCGCAAATGGTTTTAATAGTTATCAAAAATGATATTTCTACTACTACGATTTAGTGCTATATAACCATTGCTATTGAAGATTTACCATCGTAATCATAGAGCAATGGTTATCGAAACTGTTGCCATAAAATCATTTATGACAACACTTGATGGGAAAAAATATCTATTGCATTGGTTTTATTAATTTCCTCCGCAATATTTCGAAGGTCTTCCATTTTAACAAAACTCTTTCTCTCTCAAACCTATCTATCAGCGCATCAAAAAAAGCCATTTTCTCTCTCTCGATTTTCTCTCTCTCTCAAACCATTTCTCTTTCTCTGTCTCAAATGATATCATAGCGATTTATCAAAAAAAAAAGAAGATATTCGATTTGTGTTTGGTGGGTTGAGATAAACCATCTCTCTCTCTATTTCTCTCTGTCAATCTCGATTTACAAATTCGCACTTCAATTTCAGCAAGATTAGGACTAATTTTGCACTTTAATTTCTCGCAGTGTTGGACAGTCAGATCGAATTTCAGCTCTTGAATTTTGTTGGAAGGTCAGACTGAATTTGCACTTCAATTTCTCTCAAATTTGCACTTTAATTTTCGAGCAGTTTTGGTTTTCTTCTTCAATTTGGAGATTTTAAGGTTAGTGTATTCTTTACAATTTTGACCTAATTTTTTAAGTTTTTATTTTGGGGTTTTCTTCTCCTTAGAGAACATTTGATTGTTGGGTTTAAATTTCGATTTATTGAGTTTTCTTCTTATCAGTGTTCTTAAATTTGATGTCAAAAGACATTACATGATTTTTTTTAATTTTCTATTGCATTAGCTTAAGTATAATGATAGGGATTACATGAGCTTAGAAATTATTTCACTAGGTTTTGAGGAGCTCAAATCGTTGGTTTGAAAAATAGAAAAAACTGACCCTGCTATTTCGACCACCACAGGTGTAGGGTCAATTAAGGATTTTTTTTTTGTTGGAGAATGCTTCGGTGGGGGTGGGGGAGGAGGTTCACTGACTGATAGTGTGAACCTTTTTGAAATGGTTCCTTCAGCCCGATGAAGGGAGTAGTGGTGTCAATAATGGTGACTTCTGTGATTATCAGAAAAGATTCTCAGTTAGTGTTTTATTTTTTTTGAGAATGAAGTCTTGTCATATGTCAACACAGCTATCACATATTATTGACTCATCACGTAATTTTTCCTGTAATAAATATGACTCTATGGGAATAGGGTGGCCAAAATGCAGAAGTGCTTCTCCAGAATCTATCTAAAACCACCTTATGAAAACATTATCCAATTTCGAATGGAGGCTTTCCATAGTTATAGAAACCAATAACACAACATTTGGAACTTCCAAACAACTTGCATAATGATAGTGAAGGCAATGAATAGAATTATAATGATCAAAGAAGAATCATCAATAGTATGAACAAGAGGTACAAATAGAGGTGTACCAAGAAAATAAGTTTCGGGTTCATCCAAACAATTTGGCTCAAACCTTATATATGTGTCTATGTACTCACTAATTAAGTGAAAATAATAGACTTTAAGCCCAATAAATCAAATTAATCATGCTAAAAGCTGAACTCAAACACACAATACCCAAATCACGAACCTGCCTTTGGTTGTAACCTACAGTACCTTTGGGTTGAGAGAGAATAATGAAGAGGAATGCTAGGAATATAGTGGATTTGAGGGGTTGGCTTTCAGAAAAAATTTAGGAAGGGGATTGAGATCTAAAAGGATAACATAATATTTGAAAGCTCAATTTTGGTTTCTCACAAAGGTGGGATAGGAATTGATGTGAAAAAGAATGACTTTCTAATGAAAATTTTGTGATGCAAGGAAACCTATCCTACTTGGAACAAAAAGAGAGAAAAATATATGGTAAAATATTGAAAGAATAAAATAAAAAAAACTAAATGTTTAGAGATATACAATGGCGAGATCCATGGTGAAATGGCTAGTTAATACTGTCTTCTGGACTTGAATAATTACTGAAAATTCCTTTACTTTTCTTGGGACAATCCCTATCAATAAATACTACAGTATATAAGTAAAATGACTAGGACAATATCAATGCAGAACAAACAATGCCTTTACCATTGGTTAGCTCACTCAGAACTAGTGTACGCAAATGCAGACTCGAGATAGATCCCTGGTGTAAACCTACATGGGAAAGTGTTCCTTCTCCACCATATTTACTCTTGTGATCACTCTTCTACTCATATCTTATATATCATTATATTTTATGTGAATTCCTTCTTCTCAACACTTAAAGAAATGACATTTATTACACTTTATGAAATGTTTATTTAGATTAATTGAAGATCATTCTTCCTCTCTCACAATTTCGATCAATCATAAGATGAAAAGTAAAGCCTCGGTTAGCCTACATTCTCAAAGCCATTTTTCTTTTTCTCTAAGTAGATTGGCAATAAAGTGAGAGACTTTATTAGTATTATATAGTATATACTTCTTTTTTTTGTATATTATCTAACATTGAATGGTGGAAAATGAAAGTGTCGTATTACACGGACGAGTAACCAAATGATATATACTCTGATCATTTAGGTATTGACAAGATATAGTTAGTTGAAAATGCCCTCTTAAAACATGTTAGCAAATTTACATAGAGAAATAGGAAGGTTGTGTTGGATTGAAAAGTACTATGTCATCCTTTACTAATTGTATTGGTTTTAAGTCTTTTATATATATATATATATATATATATATATATATATATATATATATATATATATATATTTAAAACATGTTAGCAAATTTACATAGAGAAATAGGAAGGTTGTGTTGGATTGAAAAGTACTATGTCATCCTTCACTAATTGTATTGGGTTTAAGTCTTATATATATATATATATATATATATATATATATTATATTGTGTTGTATTGTATTGTATTGTATAGTTTTAGTGAAAATAATGTTCGAATAGATAGTATCATTTCCTCTCATTACATAATGTCACACATTGATAATGTTTCAATATTTGTTAATGAAAGTTGTGTTTCCTTTTTAAAGTTCCGATTTCGCTATCTATTAAGTATTAGCTCTAGAATTGATATAATAACTAGATGCATGCATTATAATTTTTGTCTGTGTATTTTATTTACTTTTTTTTTTTGTAAGTTCTTTGATTTTTTACTATCTAATTGTATGAAAAAGTTATGTTTATTTAGTTGTAATTTGTGTTCACTCTTGTATATAATTTGTGTTTAGTTGTTAAATCAAAAGACAAGCAAAAAAAAGAGAAGGAACAGTGTAACAAATATCAAACTTACGGTTACTTCACTTAACATTTGAAGATTTTTTTCTTTAATTCAGGACACTTTTTTTTTAAAGGGATTTAAATATTAACTTCATATTTTAGCTTAGAATGAATCATAATCTTGGTGGTTTCGGTGTGTTATGTTGCATTTTAATAGATAGTGACGATAAAAGTTGGATGAATTATTTAATATGGTCTGATGAGTTCAAGCATGGAGTGGATGATTTTCTTGAAAAAGCATTTGAACGATCTTCTAAAGAAAATAATATATTATGTCCTTGTAGAAATTGCAAGAATCACTATTGACATTATAGAGATGTGGAAGAGGATCACTTGATTTATAAAGGGTTTGTTGTTGTTTACAGTCTAAAGGTGTCAAACGGGCCGGCCCGGCCTGGCCCGACCCGGCCCGTATCTATAAATCGGACCGGTTTGACCCGGCCCGGAAAGCCCTAGGGCTTTAGGGTACCGGGTCCCGGTCCGGTTTTTTAAAAAAATTGGGCCCGGTTAACCCGGCCCGGACCAACCCGGTCCAGGCCCGCCGGTTAACCGGCCCGGCCCGGCCCGGTAACCGGAAAAAAAAAAAAAAAAAAAAAATTCTGTTGGGCCAAACTAGCCGTTGGCCCAACGGTAATATTACCGTTTTTGGGTCCAAACGGCTAGTTTGGGCCCATTTCATTAAAAAAAAATAAAAAAAAATATAAAATATTTTTTAATCCTCAAAATAAATCTATAAATACCCTACAACTTCAAATCATTTCTCACACAATTTTTCAATCTCTCAAATCTCATTCTCTCTCAAATCTCAATTCTCAATTCTCAAATATTCAATATATTTAATTTCTTAAAGTGTTCACTTTAATTTTTTATTTTTTCGTTTACAAAGTAAGAGCGGAAGTTTCTAAAGTCGCAATCTTCGGATACTTTCCAAATTTGGTATTGTCGTTCCATCTCTTACGTTTAATTTTTATTTATTGTATTAATTGTTTAATATTTAATTTTGTTATATTTGTGTATTTTGAATATTTTTAGTTTAATTTAATTTATATTATGGATAAATTAAAAAACCTCGCTGCTAAAGGTGTTAAAAATTTTTGTCCCGGAAGCGGTAGTGGTAGTAAAAAGCGAATTATTAGCGGTAGAGGTAGTTCAAGTAATAGATATACCCGTGTGCCTTCGCCTCCGGTACCGCTTGGTACACCTTTTGAGGAAGAAATAGGTGTAGGTGCTCACGATATGGATTATGTAGAATTTCAAGAAAATTACGGTATAGAAGAAGAAAATGAAGTAGATGCAGTTAATGTAGACGAAGATGATGAAAATATTGCTGAAACACCCGCAGTAGGACATGCTAACGTTAGATCTGAATCAGTTAATCTCCCTTCCCGTCCTCCCAGTGCCCCAAAACCCCGTAAAAGAACTAGTATTGCATGGCAATTTTTTGAACGTATATCAGATAGTGAGGTGCAGTGCAATATTTGTCAACAAATATATAAGCATAGAAGTGGCGGTAAGCAAGGGGGTACGGGTACGTTAATGAGACATATAGCTGAAGATCACAAAAGAGAGTTAAATATTGCAAAAGGTGGTGGGGATGTTGGTGGGTCAACGCAAACTAGAATGGACCCAACAACCGGTCAAGTAGCGAAAAAGTATAATAAATTGAGGGACCGGGAAGAAATAGCTAAAATGGTAGCTGTGGGTTGTTTGCCTTTTACTTTTCCTTCTTCTGATGCTTTTATCCGTTATATACAAGCAATTTATAATCCTATGTTTAATGGTATTCCTAGAACTACTTGTCGGTCTGATATTTTTAAACTCCATTCACAATATTGTTTTTATTTATCAACATTCTTAAAAAATATTCAATGTAGATTGGCCCTAACTTCTGATCTTGGTCGTGCTGTTAATAAAAATGATTATTTAACTGTTACTTGTCATTGGATGGATAGTAATTTCATAATGCAAAAATGTATTCTTGCTTTTTTATATGATGAAGATCGCAAGCATACTGGACAATTTATTTTTGATTCTATTATTAAAATTGCCGGATATTATGGTATAGAAAATAAAATTCTATGTATTGCTTTTGATAATGCTTCTAACAACAAGAATGCTATAACAAAAATAAAATCTACGTTATCTCCACCCTTTCCTGAAATTTTCCATATTAAGTGTGCATGTCATATCTATAATTTAATTGTAAAAGATGGTCTTGACTTTTTTGAGGTTTATATTGAAAAAATTCGTCTTGCCGTAGGTTTCATTCAAGGAAATAATCGTAGAGCGAGAATTAAAGAATTTAAAGTTAAATGTCAAGAAAATGGACTTACACCGATTTTAATGCCTGAGGAAATTGATATTAGATGGAATTCTACGTATGAATTTTTAAAAACTTGTTATAAATATAGAATTCCTATTACACTCACTTTTAACCAACACTGTGGTTCTTTTGCTGATTCTGCTGATTGCATGTTACATAATTCTGATTGGGTTATAATTAATGATCTTGTTAAATTTTTAGAAAAATTTTATGTAGCTACGGTTGAATTTTCCGGTGCATACTATCCTACTGTTTGTAATATTTTGGCATATATAGCCGATATTTCTGGTTTGCTCCAACAATATAAAAATAAAGAAGGTTATAAAGAAGCTGTTGGCGCTATGTTTACGAAATTTAAAAAATATTTCTTCCCGATTCCCCCTATTTACATGATTGGTGTTATTTTAAATCCTTGCATGAAATTTAATCATATGTGTCACTTTAGTACGCTTATTTATACTAACTTAGAAATAAATACTAACCGTGAGTCTGAACAAGAGCAGCCTGATTTGTGGACGGCTACGGCTGATGCAAAAGATTATATAGACAAATTATATAATCACTATGCTGATTTATTTGATTCAGCCGTACCTACAAATATCAGTCCAACTGTCGCTCCTCATCCTCCCGAGGAGCCATCATCTTCTAAAAGGTCGGCACATAGTGGTTTTCCTGATTCGTTTTATGATTTATCTTGTTGGAACAGTGTGGATGACAGAGCTTACACATCTACTTATCGGGAGGAGCTGAAATATTATCTGCGGACGCCACCAGAGGATCGCAGACGACGGATCAACTCGCTGGATTGGTGGAGAAATAATGAATCACAATATCCTGTACTTTCAAGATTAACCAGAGATATCTTGAATGTTCCAATGTCAACCGTTGCATCAGAGAGCGCCTTCAGTCAGGGACGACAGCAGCTTGGAGACAACCGACACTCATTGGGAAGCAACGCAATGAATGTTTTAGTTTGCCTTAGAGACTGGATTAGAGCAGAAAGAAGAAACCAAGGAATGGAACCAGAGCCAAGCGACGACCTCAAACTTGAAGAAATAATGACTTCACGGGAGAACTCAACAGAATCAAGTCCAATGCATGGGTTTGCCCCCGTTGACTTCGACTATCCTATGCAAATTCCAATTAATATTAACATGCATGAGTTGGAAAAAATGATGCATAATTTATAGATTTTTCATTCATGTAAATTATAAATTTTGGATCATTTTGCAATCAATTAAATTCCACAAATTCATTCACTCCTTAGTTGTTGTTTTTTATTTTTTTTTATTTATCAATTTAAAGTTTTAATATCTTCTATAGAAGTGTATATTTAATGTATACATTATATATATCTTCTATAGAAGTGTATATTTAATGTATACATGTGTATATATCTTTTATAGAAGTGTATATTTAATGTATACACGTGTATATATCTTCTATAGAAGTGTATATTTAATGTATACATTATATATATCTTCTATAGAAGTGTATACTTAATGTATACATTTGTATATATCTTCTACAGAAGTGTATATTTAATGTATACACGTGTATATATCTTCTACAGAAGTGTATATTTAATGTATACATGTGTATATGTTTTATAAATTAGTATATAAGTATATCTATACATATTGTAATGTATATATAATGTAGTATATTTTATAAGTAGTAGTATATATACATTGAATGGTGCGTATACATGTGTATATATCTTCTATAGAAGTGTATATTTAACCTATACATGTGTATATGTTTTATAAATTAGTATATAAGTAGATCTATACATATTGTAATGTATATATAATGTAGTATATTTTATAAGTAGTAGTATATATACATTGAATGGTGCATAAACACGTGTATATATCTTCTATAGAAGTATATATTTAACGTATACATGTGTATATGTTTTATAAATTAGTATATAAGTATATCTATACATATTGTAATGTATATATAATGTAGTATATTTTATAAGTAGTAGTATATATACATTGAATGGTGCGTATACATGTGTATATATCTTCTATAGAAGTGTATATTTAACCTATACATGTGTATATGTTTTATAAATTAGTATATAAGTAGATCTATACATATTGTAATGTATATATAATGTAGTATATTTTATAAGTAGTAGTATATATACATTGAATAGTGTGTATACACGTGTATATATCTTCTATAGAAGTATATATTTAACGTATACATGTGTATATGTTTTATAAATTAGTATATAAGTATATCTATACATATTGTAATGTATATATAATGTAGTATATTTTATAAGTAGTAGTATATATACATTGAATGGTGCGTATACATGTGTATATATCTTCTATAGAAGTATATATTTAACGTATACATGTGTATATGTTTTATAAATTAGTATATAAGTAGATCTATACATATTGTAATGTATATATAATGTAGTATATTTTATAAGTAGTAGTATATATACATTGAATAGTGTGTATACACGTGTATATATCTTTTATAGAAGTATATATTTAACGTATACAGGTGTATATGTTTTATAAATTAGTATATAAGTATATCTATACATATTGTAATGTATATATAATGTAGTATATTTTATAAGTAGTAGTATATATACATTGAATGGTGTGTATACATGTGTATATATCTTCTATAGAAGTGTATATTTAACCTATACATGTGTATATGTTTTATAAATTAGTATATAAGTATATCTATACATATTGTAATGTATATATAATGTAGTATATTTTATAGGTAGTAGTATATATACATTGAATGGTGCGTATACACGTGTATATATCTTCTATAGAAGTATATATTTAATGTATACATTGTATATATCTTCTATAGAAGTGTATATTTAATGTATAGATTGTGTATATAGCGTATATATAGTGTATATTTGACCGGTTTTTATCCAGTTTTGACCGGTTTTGACCGGGTTTGACCGGGTTTTAGCGGGTTTGACCGGATTGGGTTAAGTGGGCCGGTTCCGGGTGGGTTTTATTTTTTTTACTGTGCGGCCCGGCCCGGCCCGGCCCGGTTAAGGCCAAAACCGGCCCGTAACCGGCCCGGAACCCGGTAAGAGAGAGGGGGCCGGTTCCGGGTTGACCCGGCCCGGCCCGTTAGACAGCCTACTTTACACCAAATGGGCTTTTCATGGAGAAAATTCTTCCTTGATAAAAGCACATAATTCAATAAATAATAATGAAGGTTATGATATGCTTGATGTTATTGATGTACTACTTCACGATACATTTAGAAATGTAGAGGCTGAATTGGATCATGAAGAAGGAAATAGAGATAGATTACCTTAAGATGCAAATAAAATTTTTAAATTATTGGGCGAAGAAAAGCAACAATTATATCCGGAATGCGAAATTTTAGCAAGCTGAGTTTCACTACTTGGTTGTTCTTGTTTAAATCATTGCATGAGTTGAGTAATGTAGCATTTTCACATTTATTGGTATTGATAAAAACTGTATTTTACTTTGCTCAGATTCTAAAATCTTTCAATAAGGACAAAAATGTGATAAGAGATTTGGGTCTTGATTATGAAAAAATATATATATGCCCTAATGATTGCATGTTATTCTAGAAAGACAATGAGAAAGTTGAGAACTGATTTGTATGTGGGACTTCTATATGTAAGAGTGTTGATGGTGCCTGTCAAGATCCGAACACGGAACTGACCATGACGTTCAATCCTAAGCCAACCATACCGGATATAACCTCCATAGCCTTACCTAAAGAGCAAAATAATTAAAAAAAACAGAAGCCAACCATGACAATATGAAGATATATAAATCTAAAGAAGGTTTGAAAATCAAAATAAGATCACAATGACATTCCTAATCTTGTCCACAAAGCCTCTAATTCAAGAATATCAACTAAATCGGGACATGCCTCTTACTATGACAAAAGAGATCCAAAAATACTAGAATAATAAAGGAAATCTAATGAAGTGTTAGGGCCTTCCGAAGGATGGAGGCTCACCACTTTACGACTGATCAACTGGAGTACCAAATCGCCTGATGCAGCATAGGAGCAACAAAAAAGTCTTTGAAACCTGCATTATGAAACGGTGTATCATTCAGAAATGATCAATGTGGCGAGCACTGGCATGTAACCCAAGAAAAAGGAATAAAAGTATACATTGAAAAAAATTCAGTGATCAACCACATGCACAACATTGATATATATATATGTATAGGATGTTGGAATAAATACAAAGGACATAAAACAAGATAGTTTAAAATATTAGCATGAACCATGTAGTTCGTACCTAGATTCCAGGCATCTATAGGCTATATGGGTCCAACATCCCTGCTAAAAGAGCCCAGTCCATGTTAGCTGCATGTACCGAGGAATGTCTAAAGACACCAAGCCGATAGCTGTCCAACATATATTGGGTATCTAGACAAAATGGTCCTATATACCCCCAACATCGGCAAATGTGATTTTTAGTATTGGTCTTCCAGGGACTACACCTTCTCGGTGAGCTGCACAATTTCCTTTAAGTCAAATTAAAATAATTTGCACATAAATCAACAATTAACCAAAAAGTCTTTCATTAAGGAATTTTTCAACAGGGTATCGTCATTACAATATCCTTGCAAGCTATTCTATTTATGCCAATTCAATTCGGTTAACCAAATTGACTCCAATTATCAATTTGTAAATCAAACCATAGCCACTAAGGGCATCAAAATCCTTTTTATCCATTTATCCTTTAATATAATTAAATGTTTCAAGAGATAAGTTAAATTATGTAAAAATCCATATTAAAAACAAAGATTTCAATGTGAGTTGAGTTTAATTCCATTATCATGCAAAAAGATTTTCAATTTAGTGAAACCCATATCACCCATTTCAACCATTATAACAATGTACCAATTCAGTTCTAACAGCCATAAAATTATGCATGAATAACCCATTAAAATAAGGAAAAATTAATTCAAGTGTTAACAAAAAAACCCTCAACAAGTTCAAACTCATCATTCAAAACACATAAGTATTGAATAAATTGATGCCACAATGTAAAATACAAGTTAACGAACGAGTAACATGCCTAAAAATTACCAGAACGCAAAGAGAAATCAATGTTTAAAGCTCAGAGAATGAAATCCTTGAGAAAGCCTTTGTGTTTCTTGACTTGGGAGTTAGAGAAGAGAGCAATGTAAAGCTAAATGAATTAGTGGACTTTCTGGGGTTGGGTTACATCTATGACGTTTTAAAAATAAAAAGGATTAAAAAGCCCCTGCGCCAAGATGAAAAAACCAAAACTGCATGAAATATATATTGCAGCGTGGTAATGCTGATATCGCAGAGCGTAGCCAACATATCACGCTCCTATTGTGGAGGCTAAGTGACATGGCACGCCACTATCGGGGAACCTCACTACCTCGGAATCTCAAAATAGTCTCAAATCCCTTCAAAAAATTCTAAAACTTTTCCAAAAAATCCCTTTTAACATCCCTTATCATAATTCAAGTCAAATATTAACATTATGCATGCGGAAGGATCAAAAGTAAAAGTTTTGTAGGGTCTTACATTACCCCCCTGGATCATTCGCCCCTAGGATATTTTTAGCATGATAATAGAAATAATACAATTGAATTCAAGGTAAATTTGAAGTGCGACAAGAGGAAAAAGAAACTCATACCGTAACCATTTTCATCCAACGTCGAAAACAAGAACGGGTATTTGGCTTTCATATCTTCTTTTGTCTTTTGATTCCTCCAAAGAACCTTTACCGAAGTTATATTCTTAGTTCTCAACCTACAAACATGATTATCTAATATTTCAACCAGAACTCCTTATAGGACACACATCCTTAACACCAATATCTTCAACAGGCACTACTAAGGAAGGATCACCCATATACTTTTTTAGCATAGACACATAAAAAACAAGATGAATCAAGGCCAAAATCGTTGGTAAATCTTATTCGTAAGCAATATTCCCAATTCTCGTTAAGATATGATACTGACCAATGTAATGAGGGATGACTATCCCCTTCTCCCAAAATGTCATGACTCCTTTCATTAGGTAAACCTTCAAGAATACCCAATCACAAACTTCAAACTTATACTCTCTTCACTTCACATCCGTATAATACTTTTGGCGCCTTTGAGAAATCTCCAGTCTTTCTCTAATCACCCTTACCTTATCTATGGATTGGTGAACCAAATCATGAAAAAAGAATCTAGTCTTACCCATCTCAAACCATCCAATAAGAGACCTGCACCTTTTATCGTAAAGAGCCTCAAAAAAGGCCATTTGGACGTTGGAATGGTAACTATTTTTATAAGCAAACTCAATAAAAGGAAAATGATCAACCCAAATACCTTTAAAATAAATCACACAGGCCCTTAAAATATCCTCCAAAGTCTAAATAGTGTATTCCACTTGTCCATCCGTCTGAGGGTCGAAAACGGTGTTAAGGTTCACCTGAGTAGCCAAACCTTTCTGAAAAGAACGTTAGAAGTGAGAAGAAAATTGTGTACCTTTGTTTGAAATAAAGAACACCGGAGCCCCATGCAACTTAACTATTTCTTGAATGAAAAGCTTGGCATAATCCTTTCCTGAGTAGTTAGTCCTCACAGAAAAGAAGTGAGTAGACTTGGTCATTCTATCTACAATGACCCAAATAGACTCAAAATGGTTTTAGAGAGTGTAAGATTTGTAACGAAGTCCATATTAATCATCTCCCACTTCCACATGGTCAACTATATCTCTTGAGACATGCCACTAGGGCTCAAATATTTTACCTTGACATACTGAAAAACCATACACTTAGCAACAAAATTTTCCACATGCCTTTTTATATTATTCCAATGATATATTTCATTCAAGTCATGATACATCTTTGTCAAAACTAAATGAATGATATATGTGGACTCGTGAGGTTTAGTTAAAATCCTTTCCTGTAGCCCATCTACATCAGGAATACAAAACCTTCCTTTGTACCTCAGGATGCCATCTCCCCCAATCTTAAAAGCCATAAAATTTTTCTAACCCACATCATCTTTGATTTACGTAAGTATGGGATCAAAAACCTACTTCTCTTTGGCCTTAGTACAAATAGATATTTTAACCACTTCTTAAACAATTATCCCTCCAATATCGGAGTCCACGAGACAAACTCCTAAGTTAGCTCGCCTATGGATATCCTATACCAATCCTCTTTTCTCCTACTCAACATAGAGCATCAACAACAATATTAGCTTTACCTTGATAGTAGTGCAAACTCATGTCGTCTTCCTTAATAAATTCAAGCCCCCTCCTTTGTATGAGGTACAATTTTTTCTATGTAAACACGTACTGCAACCTCTTATAGCCATAATAAATATACATATGTACCCCATATAAATAATGATGCCAAATCTACAAGACAAAGACCATAATCGCCAACTCTAAATCATGAGTCGAGTAATTTCTCTTATGAAACTTTATGTTCTTAGAGGCATAGGCTACAACCTTATCATGCTGCATAAAAACACAACCTAGTCCTACATGGGACACATCACAATACAACATGAACCAATCAGTACCTTTGGTTAGGGTCAAAAAAGAAGTATAAGTCAATTTATCCTTCAACTTTTTAAAATAACCTTCACAAACACCATACCATAAAAACTTTACTTTTTTAGAGTTAGCTTCGTCAACAGAGTAGATATAAATGAAAACTCTCTACGAATCTCCTATAGTACCCAACCAAACCCAAGAAGCTCATAATATCGATTGGAGTCATGGGACTAGGCCATTTCTTAACTGCCTTAACTTTTTGAGGATCTACCATGATACCCTCACTAGAAAGAACATGCTCGAGAAAAGTCACAAAACAGCTACAATTCACACTTAGAAAATTTTGCATGCAATTTCTGGTTCTTAGAGTTTACAACACTATTCAGAGGTGATCGTATGATCCTCTTCACTTTTGAGTACACCAAGATGTCATCAATGAAGACTATAACAAACAAATCTAGAAAATGCCTGAAAACCTGATTCATAAGATACATAAAAGTAGAAGTAGCATTATTCAAACCAAATGACATAACTAAAAACTCATAATGGCCATATCGGGTGCAGAAAATAGTCTTGGGAATATCAACCTCTCTAATTTTAAATTGATGGTAACCCATACAAAGATTAATTTTAGAGAAATACCTAGCATCTTGAAGGTGGCCGAAAAGGTCATCAATCCTAGAGAAAGGGTACTTATTTTTTACTGTAGCCTTATTCAACTGACGGTAATCTATACACATCCGAATGGACCTATCCTTTTTTATGCAAAAAGTACAGGAGTATCCCATGAAGAAACACTAGGATGAATAAAACCCTTATCTAGAAGATCCTTCTATTGCTTCTTCAATTTTCTTAGTTTAGCTAGATCCATCTTATAAGGAGGAATGAAAATAGGACGGGTATCCAATAGAAGATAAATCCAAAAATCTATTTCCTTATCGGGAGGAATCCTAGTAAGATCATCAGGAAAGTCTTTTGGAAGTTCACTAACCACAGGGGAAAATTGCAAAGAGGGACTCTCAAAGTTAGAATCCTTAGCCCAAACTAGATGATATAGACACCCTTTAGATATCATTTTATGAGCTCTAAGATAATAAAAAATCTTCCCTTTGGGTACTATAGAGCTCCTTCCCATTCAATCTCCAGTTCATTAGGAAACTAAAAAATGACCTGTTGTGTCCTATAATCTAGAGAAACATAGCATGAATGGAGCCAATGCATCCCTTATATTACATCTAAATCAAACATATCAAGTTCTATGAAGTCCACAAATGTCTTTTTATAAAGAATGGACACCACACAACCTCTATAGATTTTTCTAACAATAATAGACACATCACTGGAGTAGAACAGAAAAGAAATTTCAAATATTTTCTGTACCAAAACCAAAGTGTACAACCATATAAGGGATCACATAGGATAGGGTAGAACTCAGATCAAGCAAACAATAAATATCATGGGAAAAGAGCTATAACCTACTATTGACAACATCTGGGGATGTTTCAGATTCCTGACGAGTAGAGAGTGCATAGAGGTAATTTCGGTAATTGTCGGTACCTAATGTGGTGCCCTTAGGTGTAGGAGCTGAAAAAGTGTCAATCGAGACCTTACTAGCTCCAACAGAAACTCTAGCTAGGACAATTCCTCCATAGATGACTAGGATGACCATGATTAAAACATAAGTTCCTCCCCTCCTGACAATTCCCATGATAAAGTTGTTTACAAAATCGATAAGGATGGTAAGGTGGGGCTAACTGAGCTCTACTATCTTAAGAATGGGAACCCTTTTTCTTAGGACCGCTGATATCCTGAAATGATGATTACCTGAAGGATTAGGATAAGGAACACTAGCTAATGAATAAGAATTTTCCCAGTACTTCTTCTAAGTCCATTATCCACCATCCCTCTCACCTTTCTAGTGATTTGCATTATTCTCTACATACCTAAACTTATTGCTCTACCTTTCTCCCATCTTTATCTATTTTTTTCTTATCTTTAACTTGTTGTACATAAATCACTAGCTTAGATATGTCTAAATAATTAATAAGCCTGGAAATCTTACTCTCTAACACTAAATCACAGGAAAAATATGAAGTAAACTTCCTTATTCTAGACTCATATTAGACACCAACTCTGAAGCATAAGGGGACAACTATTGGAACTTCAGTGCATACTCCTTAACACTCATCATAAGGGGACAACTATTGGAACTTCAGTGCATACTCCTTAACACTCATCTTACCTTATCTCAATTCATAAACTCTTTGGCCTTAGCCTTCCTCAACTCTTTAAAAAAGAAGTGACCAAGAAAAATACCTAAAAACTCATCCCACTCCATCGACTAAGCATCATTACGCCTCAACTCTTTTCACTCTTCAAACCACTGGTAAGCCTCCCCCTTTAACTAATAAGGACCAAGCTCCATACCTTAAGAATTAGTAGCATGCATTATTCTAATGATTTTTTCCATCTCATCAATAAAATAAACCCTTTAGGATCATTCTTAACCTTAGATCCACTAATGTTTGGGGCACTAAACCACAAAAACTGGCCAACTCGGGTGACCTCAGATGCACCGGAAATAGTACCTATATGATTAGGAAAACATGACTATAATTCCATAAGCTAAGAAATTATATGGATGGACTGACAAAACTTAGCAGTCGAGATATCTCTCTGCAGGAATTGAGTTATAATACCCTATATTTTCGTGCTAGAATGCTAACCGTCGTTCCAGCGCGTCTAAGCCCTAATCTAAGTGATTCCCACGTGAATATAGATTTCATGATATTTATCCTAGTATGTGAAGTTCTGTTGAGGTCAACAATGTTCATATAAATCATTTAGAGCCAAGTTGAGCTAAGATCATTTGATTTGTCTAACATTTGATATTCAATTCTACAAGGATCAACTTCAAACGTATATATCTCTTAATATACATGGAATTTTTCATCGAAAGTCCTATCAAATTGTATATAATTGTATTATCTTTCCAATAATACCAATTTTGAAAAAATTCGATACCCGAGCGAAGAGTTATGCCTATTTTTGTGAGAGGTAGTAAGGTTGTGCGATGGGCAATGCGCCGCCCAATCAAATGTGTGCGATTGGGAGTGCAAGGCACACTTACATGTTTGCTATAAGGTGTGCGACACACACCTTAAGGTCTGCCATGGGTTGTGCACCGCATACCTCACTTCCAAGTGCCAAAAACACACCTGTATATGTCTATAACACGGGATTAAACTCCCACAACATCTAAATAAGTTTACTTCCTCTCAAAATTACCAAGAACAACCTTTAGGGTTTCAACATAATAACCCCAATAGCTATAGATTCAACCATGAGAATTCTATAATTTTTACATATTCAGAATTGTAACGCCCCGAAAAATGGGTCCCAGAGCATCACACGGTGTTTGAGGCTACGAGTAGCCCCAAGCTAACCCTTTGAGCCATTTTCATTCAGTTCAACACAAATAAACGGGGTTTTCATAAATAACCCTCAAATATGAACAGAGTAATCATCATCCAAGAATAAAAGAATTTCAGAAAGATAACAAAATACGACTTATTAGTCAACTCCCAACATCTATACTAGTCTGGCAGGCCTCTAAAAAAATCTATAAAACCAGTGAGCCATTAAAACATGCCCTAACTGACTCATACTCAGTTATCAAATGGAAACAATTCCGTGAAACCAACATCAGACATCACGTCCTCGAAACATGAGGACTCACCACAATAGAGGATGTAAAACAGTGTGCTCAAATAATCACTGTCAAACCTAGAACTGAGAACCTGAACCTACATTCCGAGAAAATGCATCCCACATTCGAAGATGTGGGTCAGTACTATGGAAAGGAACTGAGTATATGGGGGTGCATGCAGTTGTATAAACATCATCATCATAAATATTTATAAGAAATATACATGATGTATGAAAGACTCACATAGCCCAAAGAAAATCATCATAATCATGAGAGGATGAAATAAGTACAATAACATATGTGAGTCATCATATAATTTGTCAATCACTTTCAGTTCATCAAGAATATCAATTCTCATAATGTAAATATCATTTAAATCTTTCAAAAGAATAACTTTCACAATTTCACTTTCAAATCACATCACCATTCACCATAGACACAAGGAAAAACACACACACTAGGAGATCCTATAACCGACATAAACCATGTGAGCTACATGGAGTCCAACGTACAACCCACATTGGGGAGAGCCATCCTATCCTTGCCATCAGAGTAGGACTATCGATATCAAATTCACACAGACTAGTGATCATATATAAATTAGCCTCAGGCTCACTCCTATGGGGGCACGTAGTTCTAGGGAAGTAAGGTCGCTTTATACCTCCCACTCGGTGCTAAAGATTTCTCCCAGACTTAGCTTAGATTATTTCAAAGACAATCCACAATAAAATTTTTTTAGTAATATATAAATATACATCAGGAGCCATCATGCTTCCCATCTATCAAAATCAACCACGTTGTGGATTTCTTTCACATTCGAGTTCAAACCAAATTCATTAAGACCAAAAGGTCAAATCATTTAAAATATCTCAAATATTCAACATTAATGTGCTTATAACACACACTTTCTCAGAAAAAACACAATTTCCAATGGAGTGTCACGACCCAAATATCAAAATCATGATAAACATCGTTCAAGATTCATGCTTTATATCTCCACACATGTCAATTCATCGTACAAAATTATAAATATCAAGATTTTATAATAATCATCATAAGATATGGGTTCATGCTTCAAATTCGTAAAAAATCAAATAAAAATCATACCTTTGTAAAGAGAAGTACTTTTGGGCACAAGAATGAAAGAGAGTTCTAGTTGAAACCCCCCACATACCTTGAATGATGAACTTTAGATCGATACTTGTTTTTGAGATGTTAATCGTGACTTTGAATGATGGTCCATGTATCATTATAAAACAGGCAATGGGTGTTCAGGGGTTCATCTGTAATCGACGGATGCAACAAATAAATTGGCTTCAACTTCCAGAAAATGAAGGTAATTATCATAATTTGTTCAAATGGTTAATTCTACTATTGAGGCACTGCCATGGATGTATACCAAGAAGAGAACCATTTGGTTATTTATAGTTAAAAGAAGTTACATTGTCCAAAGCCTAATTAGCCGATTTTGAATTATAGGTGACAAAAATGTTTTAAAATGAAGTGGAGCTGACTCAAATTTTAATAATTGAGTGTAGGTGACAATTATTTAACTATGGATTAAAAAAGTTTTTGAATAACTCACAAATTTTTTAATTTACACTTTGATCCAACGTAAACCCTAATATAACTAAAAATGGAGGAAAAGATGTGTGTTTCTTTCTCTTCGCATTTATTGTTGTTTTCTCTTTCTTTGCATTTATTGTTGTTCATTGTTGTTCTATTTTTTTTAATCATCTTCTTCTTTATTATCATCATCTACTTTTTCTTCATTATCATATCTTCTTGTTCATCATGATCATCCTCTTTTTGTTGACTATTGTTGTTGTTATTACCGCTACTATTGCTATTTGACCAAATTTTTAGATCAAATTTTGTTCGTATATTTCTTGGGCATTATTTCATTAGGTAATTTTGGTAGGTAAAATTATGAGTTTTAGTTGAATTTCTCATCTGGGTACATTGCTACTGCAGTTTTTTTAACAATGGATAGAACCTGAAAACGAATCAAACATATGAGTCATTTGTTGTAATAGTGAGTAATCTGTTTTCACTTATGAGTCATCCGTTGCAATATATGACTCATCTATTAGATTCATGTTACAGGTTCTATAGTGTTGTAACATGAATCCAACATATGGGTCATCTGTTGCAATAGGTGACTTACCTATTGCAATAGAACATAAAGTTGATTCCAACAGATGAGTCATTTATTGCAATAGGTGAGTCGCCTATGCAATAGAGAATCCATCTATTACAACAGATTACTCATATGTTAGGATTCATGTTATAGCACTATAGAACTTAAAGATGATTCTAATAGATGAGTCATCTATTGCAACATATGAATAATCTATTGAAACAGATGACTCACCTATTGCAATAAATAAAACATTTATTGCAATCAGCTTCAGGTTCTATAGTACTATAACATGAATCTCAATAGGTGAGTTATCTGTTTCTATAGATAACTTATTTTTCACAATAGATTACTCACCTATTGCAATAAATAAATCATCTATTAGGGTTCATGTTGCAGTACTATAGAACCTAAAGATGATTTCAATGAATGAGTCATCTACTACAACAGGTGAGTCGTTTATTCCAACAGATTATCCATATGTTGCAATAGATGACTTCATTTGTTAGAATAAACTTTAGGTTTTATAGTGCTATAACATGAATCCCAACAGGTGATTCATCTGTTACAATAGATCATTTATCTATTGCAATAGATTAATCACTAATTACAACAAATGACTTATCTATAAGAATCAACTTCAGGTCTTATAGTACTATAACATCAATCCCAATAGATGGTTGCAATGGATGAGTCACCTTTTACAACAGATAATCATCTGTTGGGATATGTTACTATTCTATGATAAAACCTAAAACTTAATTCAACAGATGTCTCATTTAATACAATATTAATAATGATAGTGTAGTGTATATAATTTTGTTTTGTTGTTGTATATACTATGCTATCATTATTAATTTTATTAGAATATCATTATTAACTTTTTTAACAAATGTGTTTAGTACCATTAATGGAGGGATCAATAACAATATGGGTGGATTGTCATGATGAATGGATCGAGAAGAACAATCGATATATTTATGTAACGCCCCGAGTCTATACCCCGAACACTGCACGGTGCTAACAATCTTGAAGGACCACTAGCTAATCCATGACTGGTATCTGTTGCAATAACTGAATAATAATACTGAATAATATGCCGAAATTGGTGAAAACTAGCCATGAGGTTCAAATCTGAATTATGCTGAACAATACTAAAGGCGGTAACATAATACCAAAACTGAATAAAATACTAAAAAACTAAATAACTGCCGGAAAATGCTCTAGTCTGGGAAGCCTCTAAACTACCTAAACTGTTGAGTTGATGGGACAAGTCCCCCAACTAACTTTATCTATTGAAATAAACTAAAAACTATAAATAATAAGTATGTCCTTGAACTATGAGGACTCACCACTACTCTGAATGCTGAGAAGCTGAACTACTAAGGGTGCTCTGGAGTCTGTACATGGGAACCTATGATATAAGACATCATAGCACAAAAAAAAAGCATGCATTAGTTCTTTGAATGTACTGGTATACTCAGTGAGGTAGGCTGAAATACATGTGTTCATATGCATGAACAATACTAAAAGAATAACATGATTATGACTGAATAAGAGTACATGCATGAATACGTATACTGTAACTGAAATCATGATAACACAGAACACTGGATTCGAATACTGATCAACTATTTAACTGGATAACTGATACTGTATAACTATAATTGGATGACTTTATCTAATAGTCCTAAATTCTGAGGAACTATACTGAGTTTCGTACTAAGCTGAGTTAAGTGACTATATCTGATAGTCCTAAATCTATAAAACAGGAATGAGTTCTATTCTGAGACTAAATCTGAAACTAAAATTGTGGGAGGTAATAATCTAACCGACATGCCCCTTGTCTAACTGATTTGGGGTCCAACCTGTAGCTCCAGTTGGAAGGGTGTCAATACCGTGCCATTAGTAAGGACAAACTATGAGTTAACCCTCTCTAACATGAAGCTCTTTCATCAACTCTCATTGGTAGGATAACTCGAATGGGAAGTATCAACCCTCATAATATCTGGCAGGAAGATACCTCAACCTACACTGACTACGTAATTTTGTAACATAGGGATTTCCTCTAAGGGTCAAATACTTTGCTGATAGGAACGCCCCCATCCCTGGGCTAACTCGATGCTGAATCCTACTCCTAACTGAATAGACATTAAACTAATTTCTAGTCTATACTAGGCTAGACTGAATGGTTACTAAGATTACTATTTAGCTGGACTGAACTGAGTTCCGTTGACTGATGGAATACTACTAAATCCTGTTGCCTGACTGAGTTTACTAAGGTCTGAACTGGATACTGAATTAGACTAGACTAGTATTGATTATATTGAGTTTTCCTAAGTTCTGTAACTGACTGAGAGTACTACTGATCGTGTCGTGACTGATACTGTTCTATGACTGACCATGGCTCTAGGTAATCAGGTAAATTGTCGGGTACAAGTACCCCCAGGACTCAATAGCATAAATTAAGAGACATGGCACAACTTCAAGCATATAAGCTAAGTACTTAATCATCATCAATTCACTGGGGTATTTTGATAAACACTTGCATAATATAACTTTCACATAAGCTAACTTGACATAATTTCATTCTCTATATAGTTCACATGGACAATTTATTAAGCACTTGATGAGCACAATATATGCACATAGTATTGAATAACAAATGAGCATCATAATTTAACTCTAATTTCACAATTCAAGAGTTTATCATGGATTCATATGAATCTACACACATAATGATCAATTTCACATGAAATATATAGATATATATATATATATAATCATTAATTACGAACTTAATCCAAATAGAAATCATGGATACACTTTAATTCCCAACATGAAAATCATAAAATCAATTACTTGAAGTTCAAAAGAGATTCTTGGACTCCAAGGGTGGAAGGAAACCTTGGATGAACACTTCACATACCTTTGTTGAAGAATTTTTGAAAGTTTATGGTGGAATCTTATGCCCTTAATTTGAAATTGAAGCTTCTAAGGTTTTGTTCTTGAGGGATTTTGAGAAAGAATGACTGTATTTGCTCTATAGGGTGTTTACTTTTGTGTTTTACGGGCTAAGGGTCGAGGGAAAAAGATCCAAATAACCCCAAGAAAGCAATCTTTTAATGACTGAACACTGGGTTACCGACACACAGGTCGACGCATCGTGCCAATGGCATCGATGTGATAGCCAACGCATCGCGCCAAGTTTGCATTGGCTCACTGGAATTTGCATTGAAGCTGGGGAAAATGATCCATCGATACGATGGTCGATGTGACGCGCCGAGATCACATCGACCCACTATTTTGCGCACTCAAACGTGTTTCAAATAAGGTCCGAAAAATCCAAAAGTCATTTGGGAACACCTATGGACCTCCTTGATCATGAATCAGCCTAAACATTAATATTTAATGGATGTAAAGGTTGAAAAATAAGATTGCCAACCTCATAGGATAAAATGACACTAAGTCTGAGTACTTAGCTAACATATTCTAAGTCTAGGACCCCTTGACAAGCCTAAAGGACTATATTAAGCTTAGGATTTTGCGGGGTCTTACATTATATCCCCCTTGGGAACATTCATCCTTGAATGAGACTGTTGAGACTAATAATACTAAGAGACTAACTTACTTACTTGACATGAACATCTGGAACATGACTATATGACTAGTATTTCTGGCATTCTGAATTATCATACTGAACATGCATATCTGATGCATGAGTATAGTTGAACATGATTCATAAATACATGACTGGTATTTCTGATAAACTAAATCTATATACTGAACATGCATATATGATGCATGGATACATGACTTAACTGGCTCATGAACGTATAACTGAACATTCAATGATAACTAACACTAAGTTTGTAATTGAAATCTGAACATGAAATTGAATAAGCTTAAGAAAAACTATTACCTTCAGCTGAGTCTGGATTATTCCTCAATGGACTGATTTTGCCAAAGAACTTTGATTAGAGGAACTTCTTTGTTCCTCAGTCTGTGAATCTGATAGTGAAGGATTTCGACTGGGATCTCTTTATAAGAGAGGTTGTCATGAATATCTATGCCCTCAATAGGGACTACGACTGCTTGGCTACCTATGCATTTCTTTAGCAAGGAGACATGGAACTCTGGATGAACTGAAGATAAATCTGAAGGTAACTCAAGATCGTAAGCTACCATTCTAAAATGGTTGAGAATTTGGTAAGGACCGATATTTCGGGGAATGAGTTTCCAATTCTTTCCAAAATGTTTCACTCATTTTGTAGGAGAGATTTTTAGATACACATAGTCACCAATCTCGAACTCGAGATCCTTTCTTCTTATATCTGTGTATGATTTTTGGCGGCTCTGAGCTGTCTTAAGCCTTTCCTTGATCAACTGGACCTTCTCTAAGGTATCAAAGACCAAGTCAGGACCTACCACTGTGGCCTCACCCATTTCAAACCAACCAATGAGAGATCTACATTTACTCTCATAAAACACCTCAAACAAATCCATCTGAATGTTGGAATGATAGTTGTTATTGTATGTGAATTCAATCAAAGGTAAATGGTCATCCCACTTACCTTTGAAGTTTATCGCACATGCTCGCAAAGTATATTCCAAGGTCTGAATGGTCCTTTCTGCTTGACCATCTGTATGAGAATAAAAGGCTATACTGAGGTAAACTCGAGTACCAAGGCCCTTTTGGAATTCTTTCCAGAAATAAGAGGTAAACTGGGTACCTTATCTGAGATAATGGATAATAGAACACTGTGCAATCTGATCAACTCCCTAATATAGAGTTTGAAATAATCTTCGGCTAAATAGGAGGTATGGACTGGAAGGAAATGAGCTGATTTGGTCATCCTGTCTATAATGACCCAAAATGAATCATATTGACGACAAGTATGAGAAAAACTCGTCACAAAGTCTATGTTCACTTTTTCCCATTTCTAGGTGGAATACTAAACTCCTGCATGGACCCACTAGGCTTTTAATTCTCAATCTTAACCTGCTGACATGTTGAGCACTTAGCCACAAACTCTGCAATGTCTCTTTTTATCCCACACCACTAATATATCTCCCATAAATCCTGGTACATCTTTGTGAACCCTGTATGAATAGAGTAACATGCACCATGCACCTTTGTGAGAATTCATTGCCTCAAGTCGTCTACACCTAGAACACAAAGACGACCCTAATAATATAATACACCATCTCCCCCTTGGGAGAAAACCTCTACTTTTTTATTTCTAATAGATTCCTTCAACTGGACTAGAATGGGATCCCTATCTTTCTTTTCCTTCACTTCAAAAACTAGGGATTATTCTGAGCTACTCTGTACCCACACTACCTTTTGCTGAATCAACAAAGAGAACACCTAGTCGGGTTAGATGATGAACTTTCTAAGCTAACTTCTTCTTAATGTTCTCAACATGGGCAACACTACCCATAGAAATTCTATTGAGTGTCAACCACTACATTGGACTTGCCCGAATGATACAGAACACTCATGTCATAGCCTTTCAATAACTCCAACCACCTTCTCTGACGGAGGTTGAGGTCTTTTTGAGAGTACACATACTGCAGGATCTTATGATCAGTGAACATATCAATGTGCACACCATACAAATAGTACCTCTAAATCTTTAAGTCAAAGACTACAACTGCCAACTCAAGATCATGAGTAGGGTAGTTCTTCTTATGAGGCTTAATATGTCTAGAGGCATAGGTTATGACCTTACGTCTCTGTATCAAAGCACAACCCAATCTGACTCTGGAAGCGTCACAATACACAACAAAACCATCAGAACTATATGTTAGGGTCAACACTAGAGCTGTAGTGAGTCGAGTCTTCAACTCTTGAAAACTCTTCTCGCAAGAATCTGACCACTGAAATTTGACTTTCTTCTAAGTCAATCTAGACATGGGGGATGAAATAGATGAAAATCCCTCAACAAACTATCAGTAATAGTCAGCTAAACCCAATAAACTCCTGATATCCGATGAAGAGATGAGTCTAGGCTAGTCTCTCACTGCTTCAGTCTTTTGGGGATCCATTCTAATGCCATCACCAGAAATGATGTGGCCAAGGAATACAACTAACCTTAGCCAAAATTTGCACTTACTGAATTTGGCAAATAGCTGATGGTTTCTAAGAGTCTGGAGTACTATTCTGAGATGGTCTGCATGTTCATGTTCACTACATAAGTAAACAAGAATGTCATCTATGAAGACTGTGATGGACATATCCAAGTACTACTTGAACACACGGTTCATCAAGTCCATAAAAGCTACTGGGGCATTAGTAAGACCAAAGGACATGACTAGAAATTCAAAGGGACCATACTGAGTTCAAAAAGTTGTTTTTGGGATGTCACAATCCCTGACTCTAAGCTAATGATAGCCTAATCTAAGGTCTATCTTAGAGAAATAACTGGCACCCAGAAGTTGGTCAAATAAGTCATTGATTTTGGGAAGAGAATACTTATTCTTTACCATAACTTTATTTAACTGATAGTAATATATACACATTCTGAGAGAACTATCTTTCTTACCCATGAATAACACTGGTGTGCCCTACGGGGACACACTAGGTCTGATAAATCCCTTATCTAAGAGATCTTTTAACTGTTCTTTCAATTATCTGGGTTCTGCTGGAGCCATCCTATATGGGAAAATAGAGATGGGATGAGTATCTTGAAGAAGATCGATTCCAAAATCAATTACCGTTTCGGACGAAACTCCGGGAAGATCTTTGGAAAACACATCTGGGAATTCATATACTACTGATACTGACTCAAGAGTAGGGGTTTCTAAACTAGAGTCCTAGAATCGAATAAGATGGTAGACATATCCCTTAGATATCATCTTTCTAGCCCAAAGGTAAGAAATAAGTTGACCCCTAAGTGTTGAAGTACTACCCTTCTACTCTAGGACGGGTTCATTCGGGTGAAGTCCTGAATCCTGGTAGCAGTAGTATTAGCCACTAATTTGGCTGGAACCACAGCTGGGACTTCATTCTTGGCTGCCACAGAATGAGCTAGGGTGGTGAAGGATGCTCTAAACTCCGCATGGGAGACATACTCGCCCAAAGGATCTGGATAGACGGGCTAAGGGACTGACTGATCTACCATTCCTTCAGCTGACTGATCGCCCATTCTTCTTCCCTAAGTCTTCCTTGGAGGCATATTCTATAAATGAAAAAGAAACTAAGATTAGAAAAAGAGTGTAACTGGAGCTCATGCTCACTCGCATGATATGAATACTAAAAGAAGGGAAAGTATTCCTAAAACATCGCGTAGCTTCCTGTTCATAAGTGTTGTGCGCTACACACCCATGCACAAGAATCCACTAGATGCGGCTTCCAGACTTACTGGGACTCTGTTGAACCTTAGGCTCTAATACTAAGTTTGTAATGCCCCGAGTTTGTACCTTGGATGCTACACGGTGCTAATAATATCGAAGAACCACTAGCTAATCCATGAATGGTACCTGCTGTAATAACTAAATAATAATACTGAATAACATGTAAAAATTGGCGAAAACTAGCCATGAGGTTCAAATTTGAATTATACTGAACAATACTAAAAGTAGTAACATAATACCAAAACTGCACAAAATACTGAAAAACTGAATAACTGTCTGAAAGTGCTATATCTGGGAAGCCTCTAAATTGCCTGAACTACGGAGTTGATAGGACAAGTCCCCAAATAACTCCATCTATTGAAATAAACTATAAAACTATAAATAATAAGCATGTCCTAGAACTATAAGGACTCACCACTACTCTGAATACTGAGAATCTGAACTGCTAAGGGTGCTCTGGAGTTTGTGCATCGAAACTTATGATATAAGACATCATAGCACAAAAAAAAATATGTCAGTACTTTGAATGTACTGGTATGCTTAGTGAGGTAGGCTGAAATGCATGGTTCATAGGCATAAACAATACTAAAAGAATAACATGAGTATGACTGAATAAAAGTACATACATAAATATGTATATTGTAACTAAAATCATGATAACACTGAACACTGGGTCTGAATACTGATCAAATGATAAAATGAATAAGTGAGTTTTGTATTGAGTTAACTCAATACAAAACTCAGTATAGTTCCTTAGAAGTCAGGACTGTTACTGGGTCTGAGTTTTGTATTGAGTTAAGTTTAGCGACTATATCTGATAGTCATGAATCTGTAGAACTAGATTGAGTTATATTCTGAGACTGAATCTAAAACTTAAATTGTGGAAGGTAATCATCTAACCGATATGCCCCTCCTCTAACTGATTTAGTGTCTAACCTATAACCCCAGTTTGAAAGGTGTCAATACCGTACCACGGGTAAAGATAAGATGTGAGTTAACCCTCTCTGACAGGAAGCTCTTCCATCAACCCTCGCTGGCAGGATAACTCAAATGAGAAGTATCAACCCTCATAATGTCTGGCATAAAGATACC
The DNA here is from genome assembly GCA_030864225.1 of Capsicum baccatum var. pendulum. Lineage (NCBI taxonomy): Eukaryota > Viridiplantae > Streptophyta > Magnoliopsida > Solanales > Solanaceae > Capsicum > Capsicum baccatum. The sequence goes on from CM061558.1 coordinate 252,976,787, forward strand.
TCAACCTACGCTAGCTGTGTAGTTCTGTAATGCAGGGATTGCTGCTAAGGGTCAAACCTTCTACTGACAGGAATGCCCCCAACAGAATAGACACTGAACTAATTTCTAGTCTATAATAGGCTGGACTAAATGGTTACTAAGATTACTATTTAGCTGGACTAAAATGAGTTCACTGAGTTTTGTTAACTGATGGAATACTACTAAATCCTATTAGCTGACTAAGTTTACTAAGGTCTGAACTGGATACTGAATTAGACTGGACTAATATTGATTCTACTGAGTTTTCCTAAGTTCTGTAACTGACTGAGAGTACTACTGATCGTGTTGTGACTGATATTGTTCTATGACTAACCATGGCTCTAGGTAATCAGCTAAATTGTTGGATACAATTACCCCCAGGACTCGATAGCATAAATTAAGAGACATGGCACAACTTGAAACATATAAGCTAAGTACTTAATCATCATCAATTCACTGGGGTATTTTGATAAACACTTGCATGATATAACTTTCACATAAGCTAACTTGACATAATTTCATTCTCTATATAGTTCACATGGACAATTTATTAAGCACTTGGTGAGCATAATATATGCACATAGTATTGAACAATAAATAAGCATCATAATTCTATTCTAATTTCACAATTCAAGGGTTTATCATGGATTCACATGAATCTACACACATAATGACCAATTTCACATGAAATATATATATATATATAATCATGAATTACGAACTTAATCCGAATAGCAATCATGGATACACTTTAATTCCCAACATGGAAATCATAAAATAAATTACTTGAAGTTCAAAAGAGATTCTTGGACTCCAAGGGTGGAATGAACCCTTGGATGAACACTTAACATACCTTTGTTGAAGAATTTCTGAAATTTTATGGTGGAATCTTGTGCCCTTGATTTGAAATTAAAGCTTCTAGGGTTTTGTTCTTGATAGAATTTTAGAAAGAATGACTATATTTGCTCTATAAGGTGTTTAATTTTGTATTTTAGGGGATGAGGGTCAGAGGAAAAAAACCCAAATACCCTCAATAATGTAGTCTTTTAATGATTAAAATCTGGGTTACCTATGCGTAGGTCGACATACAGCGGTGATGGCATCGACGCGATAGCCAACGTATCGTGCCAATTTCGTATTGGTTCACTGGAATTTACATTGAAGTAGAGGAAAATCATCCATCGATGTGATGATCAACGCGACGCGCCGAGATCGCACCAACCCAATATTTTGGGCACTCAAACGTGTTTCAAATGAGGTCTGAAAAATCCAAAACTCTTTTGGGAACACCTATGGACCTCCCTGATCATGAATTAACCTAAACATCAATATTTAATGGAAATAAATGTCACAAAATAATATTACCAACCTTCGTACGCTAAAATGACACTAAGTTTGAGTACTTAGCTAAAATAATCTAAGTCTGGGACCCCTTGACAAGCCTAAAGAACTGAATTAAGATTTGGATTTTATGGTGTCTTACAATTTAGTGTTGGAAGGTTGTTGAAATCTTAGAGACAATAGCGATGACAGTCCAAAGTGATGTTTATTATGATGATTTTGTGAACTTAATCATCAACTATTGTGAACTAAATTACCAACCGCCAGATCTTGTCATTGGCTACATGCATAATTCCTTTGAAAATTAAAGGGTCCTACCTTTCAAGATACACAATTAGGTTCACTTATGTGCTTATCGGAGTGATGCAACTAGGTCGGTGTTAAGGGTGTACGTGTTGGAAAAATTTACAGGGAAAGAGAATCAGAAAGTTGAACAAAAAAAACAAAAATAATAAGAAATGTTTGATGATATATTGGATGATGTGGACATTGATATACCACAATATAATGAGAGTGGAGATCAAGTGAAGGTGAATGAGGATCAACACCTACGCTCATTGTTACGAGCAATATTGTGGGCATTTCTGAATCAACATAGTCGAGCAATCTTTAAGATGATAAGACTGGTTTTTACAAGGAAATGACATTTAAGAATAAGGAAGAACTAGTCACTTCTTAATATATTGCTTGCTTGGAAAAAGATTTCAGACTAAAGAAGGTGATTAATTTGCGTAATATTTATTCTTTTAGATGTGCTTATCCGGAGTGCAATTGGTGGTTGAGGGCTATGAAATACTTGAGTTTTGTTAGATTCATCTTTAAAGTTTATGAAAAGTATCACACATATGGTTTAGAGCATACTATGAGTCATAATCCTCATGTCAGACAAAGGTCATAAACAAATATTTTCAAAATAGATTCTCCAATGGCAAAGTCCCTTCTACAAATAATATGGCCAATCAACTACATACAAAATTGGATTGTAAGGTCAATTATTGGAAGATTTATATGGGCTTGGGTATTTCCAAGTCTTTGGTTAGGGGGGAAACATGAGCACTGGTATGCATTCCTTGATGCCTACGATTATATGCTTGAATCCACAAATCTCAAAAGTAAGAAGGCATTGCATGTTGATGAAAATTAAAGTTTCAAGTAATTTTATGTAGCCTATGATTATTGGACTCTTGGTTTTCAACAATTGAGAAAAGTCATAGTCATCAATGAGACTTTGTTGGGGAGCAAGTATGAAGGATTTTTGTTATTGGAGGTGACATAGGATGCAGAGAATCACACCTTTCCTATCCCTTTATGTGTACTGGATAAGTTATGTGATGCTTTGTACCAATAGATTATTGAAGGACGTACATATAGTATTCATTGACATGGAAAAGCCTTGTGACAATGTTCCTAGGAAGGTCATATAAACATGCTTGGAGGCTAAAGGTTTATATGTGGCATATATTAAGGTAATCCCAAATTTGTATAGTAAATACAACACTCAATAGGTGTGAAAGGTTTGCAATAGATGATTTTAAAAGGGATAGACATAGGCTGAAGAAGTATTTATAATATTATTAGATAGGATATGACACAACTTCTGCTTGTCGAGGACATGCCCTTAGATAGGAAGTTATGAAGGACACATATTATAATAGAAGGTTAGTTAGATAATTTAATGTTGTGTAACTTATTCTTTACTATTAGCCATACTATGAGTCATATTTCTCTTATAGTTTCTTGAAAAAATAGATCGAAAGGTGTCTTTTAAGTCTTGAATGAAGGATTGGTAACATTGACTAGCTTAAAGAGTCAATCATAATTAGGAAACTTGATTAAATTAATTGTGGATTTGATTAATATTTTCAAAACATTCTAATCTTTTCAAAATTAAAAATCAACCCAACCCACACATCTCTTCAATCCAAATCAACTGTCTCTCTCCTCTCTCGACAGTTTCTACCAACCAATAGTTCTGTAAATTTCTTTCTTCAATCCTTGGCGACCTACGATGATGAATAGTTGGGCTTCGAGTTCCCTTTTTACTTCAACCGTCAATTGATGTGACAGCCTTGCTCTTCGACCACAACAGCTTCAATTTTTTCATCCTTCATTTTCTTCTTTCACAAATAAAAAATTATAGATTTTTTAGTTTTGAAGAAAATGAGGAACCTGAGCCAATTTCTCTTATAGTATTAGTTAACAATTTCAATATTTGTTGCTTTAATTTGAAGTGTTGTCTGAATAAAACCCTAAATTTTGGTATTTGTCTCTTCTCTTTTTGAAGTAAATTATGATTTTTTATTGTTTGTTGTATTTTCTTAAAGTTTGGTTTTTGTTGTTTCTATTTATACAAACAAAACAACAATTTTGGTGTTTTCGTGTTGCGCCCGTTGCTGGGTTGATTTGTTCTTGTTCTTGGTAAAAAGGGTGATATTGTTGTTATATTGTACAAAATCATGCTACTAATTTTTATCCAATAGATTATCCATCTAATACAACATATGAACCATCTGATGCAACAGATTTAACATATAATGCAATAGATCATACATCTAATGCAACAGAGGAACCATCAGATTAAAATTTTAATGCAACAAATTAACCATCTGATGCAACAGAGAAACCATCGAATAAAAAAACTAAAGCAAAAGATTAACCATTTGATGCAATAATTTAACCATTTGATGTAATAGATTAACCATCTGATGCAACAGTTTAACCATTTGATGCAACAGATTAACTATATATTACAATAGATTAACCATCTCATTCAATAAATTTACTATCGGATGCAACAGAGGAACCATTGGATTAAAAATCTGATGCAATAGATTAACCATCTAATGCAACGGGGGAACCATCGAATTAAAGATTTGATGCAATAGATGAACCTCCTGTTGGATAAAGTCCTATCAACTCTTCCAACAGGATATGTCCAAGACTTGATTTCTCTAACTAATCATTCAACTATCGCGATAAACAACCCTTATATTGGAAGAAATGTAAATAATTTTGGCCGTTGATAACTATTCCAACATATCACTTATGTGTTGCAACAGATTTATGACCTATTGCATAGACCATTCAACTTTCTCAACAGATGAGTGATATGTTTTGTATTATCAGAAGAGATTACTTAGCCCTTGCTATAGGTTAGTTTACTATTCCAATAGATTACTCATATGTTGTAGCAGATGTGTGTTGTTGCACAAACCATTCATCTTTCTCAACAGATGAGTGATATATTATGTATTATCGCAACATATTACTCAATCATTGCTACAAGTTATTTAACTATTCTAACAGATCACTCATATGTTGCAACAGATATGTGATATATTGCACAGACCATTCACCTTTCTCAACAGATGAGTGATATGTTTTGTATTATTACAATAGTTACTCATTTGTTGTAACAGGATATTTAGCTGTTCTGACAAATTACTTAAATCTTGAGACAGATGTGTGATTTGTTGCATATACCATTCATCTATCTTAAAAGATAAGTGATATGTTTTATATTATTGTAATAGATTACTCATCTGTTGCAATAGGTTAGTGATTTGTTACAACAGATAACCTACCTAGGGCAACAGATGTGTGATTTATTGCAACTGTTATTTAACTATTTTGCATGCTAGATTTACTGTTAATGCTAGATTTACTGTTATCCATTTTAATGATGCATTAATCAATTACAATATATTTTTGTATGTTCCTATTGATTTTAGATAATATAGCTCCCGAAAAAGTAAAAACTGAATCACGTCCAAGTAAAGGAACAAGTGAAGCAGCTAGGCTACGTCCACCTCTCTATGAGCTTGCTTTACAAGCGTTGTCTTAATCAGGAGCAGAATATGATAAAAATAGGGAGGAGAAATATTTCAAAAGAGATAATTCAAATGCTAATAGCCCTTCCATCGAAGATTTGGTTAAAACCTTCAGCATTGATCATTATCCTATGAGAATGCAGTGCAATGGTGCCACATATTTAACGGGTGATTTTGTGGTTAAGTCAGCCATAGGAAAATCTTCTACACCTTCAGAAAAAAACTTTGAGAACAAAAATTGGATGCTTATTTCAGGGACAGTTGCTTTGGGAAATATCTTGATTTGCCGGAGGACAACAATGCTCATTTCCAAATAAAAATAGTATATGAACTTCCCAAGCGTAGGTTTATGTATGAAAACAAAGATAAGATGGATGAGGTGTGGATAAATTACTGTGGCATGCCTATTTGTTTTGGTTGGTTTTCCATAGTTACTAGTCTAAAATGTTATCCTCCTTCTCCTTCTCATGTTATACCTATTCTAACCTCTAAAAAGTACCTGGCACACTTAAAAAAGGAAAAGGCAAGTCGTGTGATCATGATGACCTGGTGTCAATTGTTGGTCTAAGATTCAAAAATAACAATTTGATAGAAGCGTTGAAAGGTAAAAGAATTTAAAAGAATCACAAACAGTCATTGTGCTTAGTTTGGTTTGAACATGATATTCTTTGGGAAAGAGACGTTAACAACAACATATGCATTGGTTTAATAAATCTCTGCGAGGATGTTGAGGTGTTTAACAACTATCCTTGGGGTTATGAAAGCTTCAAAATGACTATTATATATTTGTCAACTCTGTTAGTGCCAAAGACAATCAACTTATATGTCTTTCCATGGGCTTTCAAGGTAAATGTTTCTTTCTTTTATTATGATATCATTAATGTTTTTAGTCAATAATGGTTTTGATTTATTAGTGTTATTTTATAGGCTTGGGCGTTTGAAGTGATTCCTTATTTGAGACAACAAATGAACTACCAGGAATAAGTTTCCTGTTAAAGAATCTTGAGATGGTTGTCATCCAAAACTAATAAAAATGCAAAATTTCTTGATCTCTTCAACCCCCCGAAGGATGCAGTAAGTATAATTATAATTAAGTTTTTGTTTTAATGAATGATTTGTTTGAATGATCTAATCGACATTCTAATATATGCAATGAATTATATAATTATAGAGTTGAATGTGCCATTTTTTCTTACTGTACGGTCTATGCAAACTTTATTGGACCCTAAGGTCATTTACAGAATAAAAATAGAATTGTTTGGAGCAATAACCATTACAAGAAAATAATTTTGGAGGGTGGGCTTGTTGTTGATGATGGTCTTAGTGGTGATGGAGATGTTGGTGGTGGTAGTGGTGTTGCTGTTGGTGCTAATGATTCTCCTCTTACAGAATTTAAAACAAACCATTATGAGTATTGTCAGACTGGTTATACAGAATTTGCCTCTCCTAGAGAATGGTCTACATGCAATTGTCAAGACTAGAAGGCAAAACATGATGTAGTGATTAATGCTATTAATGCAATAACTGTTTCTGTAAAGGAATTAATATTTAAGAGGGGTGTCATTCCATAAAAGAGGATTTTATATCCATCCACTCCATTAAAAATTAAGGCTAAGAGGAGAAGGAAAGTGATTTTCAAGGCATTATCAAGCCTTCAAAAAATAAAAATTGCAACTCCTCTATCCATATATTGCATTGAGCAATGTAAAATGGCCAAAGGAGAGCAACACGAGCTAAAAAAGGTAAATATATATGTTTGTTCCAACTAACAAACACACACATCTATTTCAAAAGATGACACATCTGCTGAAAATTATCAAACAGATATATACATCTGTTGTAATAGTTAACTAACTTGTTGCATCAGATAAAGTATCTGTTGCAACATATGTCTTGTCTATTATAGTAAATCAAACAGTATACCACTTTTATTTGTACCAACATATGACCTATCTGCTGCAACAGATGAGTCATTTATTGGAATTATCATACAGATCTTCCTCATATAGAAATTTGTCCCAACAATTGATTCATCTATTACAATAGAAATATAATCTGTTTGGGATAATTTAAAATAGGAGGAAGACCTGTTTGATTTGCTAGAATAGATGAGTAATCTTTTCTGTTTTGTTATATCTCTGTGATTAGCACTGACCAATTCTGGCTTCTCATATGGATGTAGAAGCTACTGCTGAATAGATTTGATAATATGCTACTATTTTATGGAAATACAAAAAATAGAAAGCAAACAAACCGTACGTAAGCAACAATAAAGATCCACGATGACCAAAGTTGAATTCCATAGCATCAGATGAAGAACAACTTGTCCATATTGAGTAGATCTTTATAACTTGAGTCTGTCAAAGTAATTACCCTACCCCTCCTTAGCAATTCTTAGCATCAATATTTAAATTGTTGATATATTTGTTGATATCTATACCCATGAAAAAAATTTACATTTCATTTATTTGTTGATTTATTTCAGCTAATTCTGAATGCTTCGATTTATTTTATTTTGTCTATGAATTTTATTTTTTTGTTAGATTTGAACTTATTAATTGAAATGAATACTAGATTCAAATATTGTAATATATAATATGTCTATTACAACAAACGACACATCTGTTGAAAAACATCAAACAGATTTAGATATATGTTGCAATAAGTAGGTAATCTATTGGAAATTATCAAATAGGTCTTCCCACTATTGCAACAAATAGACTTAGATTGAAACATCGACATAATGCAACAGATGACCAACCTATTTCAACAGATAAACTATATATCAGAATAGGTAGAATATCTTTTACAATAGATGGACAATCTATTGCATTATAAAAATTCAACTTTCATTAGACATAAAAAATTGCCACTACATGTAAAAAAGTAAAAGTGTGACTTGAAATAAAAAAGGCAAAACCCATCAACAGTGTTCAGTGTAAACACCTACAATAAAAAAGGCATCAAGTAGACAATTTTTATTTAAAAAATGTAAAATAAAATAGGCATCAAATGTGTTAGATTATCACATTTTGCCATGTTAGCTACTAGCGTGTAATTCACGCACCCAAGCTCGTTAAACCCCCATTTTTATTGACTTGACGTCTGATTTGGCCCCTAATGGTTATTTTATACCATATCTTGTATATTCATCTTTTTCCTAAAATTTAACCCTAAATTCCTAAATCTTCTTTTTCTTCTTCATCTTTTTTTCTCTATCCAAATTCTTCAAATTATTTGTATCTTTTTCTGCATATTTTTTTTTATTTTTTCCAACTAACTTTCACTAATTTTTGTGACAAAGATTTTCGATATTATAAGTGTGGTCATGAAGCTCTATTGAAAACTTCTTGGACTCAACAAAATTCAGGTCATAGGTTTTTTACTTGTAAGATTTCAAAGGTAATATTTTTTATTTAATTAGTTGATTTATTATTGACTTGTAATTAATTTATAATTATGGTCATGTTTTTGTAGAAGTTGGGTGGATGTGATTACTTTGATTGGTACGAAAAACGACACCCTTCACAAAAAAATTGTGTAATATGGGGTTTGTTGAAGAAAATCAAGGCTTTTGAAGAGAAATAGAATTGAGCAAGAAGATACTACATTGTTGGTGTTATTGCTACTGGTTTGGTGTTGGGAACATGGATATTCAAGCCTAATTGTTTAAATTTCATGGTGGTGTATTTTTATTTGCAACTAGTTTGGTGTTGTTGAGCACATGGATATTCAAGCGTAATTGTTGGAAAATATCAAACAAATTTAGACATATGTTGCAACATGTAGGTCATCTATTAGAAATTATCAAATAGGTCTTCCCACTATTTCAACAGCTAAGACTATATCATCATAATACAATAGAGGACCAACCTATTACAACAGATAAATTATCTGTCAAAATGGATAGAATATATTTTACAACAGATTGACAATTTGTTGCATTGTTACAAATTTAACTATTATCAGACAAAAATACGTAATGTATGTATGTAAGGTCTGTATGTATGTAATGTAATGTAAAATACGTAAAGTGAAGTATCTTGTTTATACATAGGCTCCAAGTGTCCAGTTAGTACCCCATAAGCATAGACCTCATGCATTTTTGCCATAACGTTGTTGCACAGAATGTTCGTAGGCTCATCCATTTCTGTGTTGGTCAGCAAAATTGGATTTGTGCAAGAGCATGCAACCCGTACGCGGCAGCTGTTTCATTTTTTGGAAGGTCCATGTCCTTGTTTTGACTTTCAAAATTCCATGGCTACTTCATCAACACTTTCATTGGCAAACGATCAATCAGTTTACTCTGTCTCAATAAGATGGGGAACAACTCCAACAGTGGATGCATGTAGGTAAAAAAATCGACCTCGTCCAAGACAGGTAAGTTGCAGTCATAAACCTTGATCTTTCCATCCTTGAGAAGTATCTCAAAAGACCGATAATGTACGTCATCCACGTTCATGACTCCAAGAATCCTCTTTCCCTCAGTGCAGCTCTTGCTGTGTAAATTTCGCCTCTCCCCTCTAAACTTCTAAATCTCTCAAAATTTCGTAATCTTATAAATAGAAATATTAGGTATAAAACTAACTTCAATTTCATCGGAAATCACATAAAAATTCAGTAAATTTGTAATTAAAATAAGTTTTGGGCACAAGGATGAAAGGATTATTCTTGTTGAAAAACCCCACATACCTCAATTGATGAACTAGATGCTAAGACTTGGATCTTGGATTCCTATTGATGCATTTAAAGTTGAATTTTTGAAGTTCTTGAGTTGGAAATCCTTAATCTTGAATTTCCTTGGAAAATTAATGGAGGAATCGGGATTCTTGGAGAAGGAGCTTTTGGGTTCTAGGGTTTTGCTTTACAAGAGAATGATGAATAATGAGAATAAAGTTCTTGGAATGAAATTAATCTTATGTTTTGTACTGATTGGGGCTAGGTAATTTACCAAAATACCCTCTTTAAACTCATAAACAGACTGGAAAAATATAATATTTTTCAAACTGGGTGGCCACCGTGACGTACCACAATTGCGGTGGCTCACTGGAAAGGGGACGAGGGGGAACTAGCTGCCTCTGCGGTGCCCTTTAGTTTGCCATTTTATCCACTAGCACGATGCGCCGGTATTGCGTTGGGCTAATGGATTTAGATAATTGGGAAATTGGACCTCTCCGCGATGCGCCAATATCACAGAGGTCCACTAGAAATTGACAATAGTCATTTAAACCCTCTCCGCGAGACGCTAGTGACCGAAATGACTGTGTTTTGCAAATGAAATGTAAAATAGTCATATCTTCTACCCGGTTATCGGATTTAGGAGAATCTTATATCGTTGGAAAGCAAATTAAATTTTCTACATGTTGGAGGGTATTAATTTGGAAAATTCTACATATATGAAAATTCATTCTCTCTTAAAGCCAACATTTGGCATTCCCAATGCTAAATTGAACTAGGAAAAGTACGGGCTGTTACAATATCTCCCCCTTGGAAACATTCATCCTCGAATGCGGCTAGTTTGACTAAAGATACTGAGGAATCTGAGGATATATGATATCATGCACAACTGAAATTAATTGCAAACCTGAATCTAATTCATTCTGAGTTTTTGAGTAATCTCAGAGTGCATGAACTTACATTAGGACAACTATATAGCTAAATTTGTGATTAGAAAAGAACTGAATCAAGAAAGAGTATAACCTTCGGCAAATTCTATGTTTGCGGTGAAGAGGTGAGGGTACTTGGCTCGCATATCTTTTTCTGTTACCCGAGTAGCGCCCTCAACAGACTGATTTCGCCAAAGAACTTTAACCAAGGCAACTTCTCTGTTCCTTAGCCTACGGATCTGATGATCTAAAATCTCAACTAGAATCTTTTCGTATGAAAGGTTGTTATAAAAATATCTGAGCTGTCTAAAGAAACTACAACAATGGAGTCGTTGATGCACTTCTTAAGCATAGAGACATGAATATAGGATGAACGGCTGACAAGTCTGCGGGCAACTGAAGCATATAAGCTACTTTCCCAACATGACTCGGAATTCTATATGGGCTAACATACCGGAGACTAAGTTTCCCCTTTTTTCCAAATCTCTTCACCCCTTTCATGGATGAAATCTTCAGATACACTAAATCACCAACCTTAAACTCGAGCTCCTTTCTTCTCACATCTTCATATTTCTGATGACTTTGGGCTATTTTCAATCTTTCTCTACTCAACTAAAATTTCTCCATAGCTTTAAACACTGCATCAGGCCCAAGAAAACCAGCCTCACTCACTTCGAACCAACCTATGGGTAATCTACATCTTCTCCCATAAAGAGACTCAAACAGGGCCATCTGTATACTAAAATGGCAACTGTTATTATAAGCAAACTCAATCAATGGCAAATGGTCATCCCAACTACCTTTGAAAGGAAGAGCACATTCCTTCAACATGTCCTCTAAAGTTTAAATGGTCCTCTATGCTTAACCATTGTCTGAGGGTGTAAAGTTGAACTAAGATGGACTTGGGTACCCAGACCCTTCTGAAAGGCCCTCCAAAACTGGTAAGTGAATTGAGGACCCCTATCTAAAATAATGGACAAGGGAAATCCATGCAGTCTGACTAACTCTCTGATTTATAGATTAGCATTATCTTCAATTTTGTAAGATGTGTGAACTGGCAAGAAATGCACTGACTTAGTTAATTTGTCTATAATAACCTAAATCGAATCATGTTGAGGATGCGAATTGGGTAAACCAGTCATAAAATCCATATTCATCTCTTCCCACTTCTAAGTGAGAATACCAAACTCTTACAAAGAACTACTAGGTCTTTGGTAATAGGGCACTGACTAAAGAGGGTATTGGGGTTGAAGACCTTTGATGAAACTGAGGACGGATACCACCTTCTGACCTTGGCTGGATAAAATTAAAACTACTCATCCTAGCTCTCTTGTTTCCTCTCTCCTTCTACTTAATATTGTACTCCTCAATTTGCTGAGCATGGATCAGCAACCTTGACAAGTCCATCTCCTTGACCACACTGTTAGGTACACCAAACACATACTTACTTATCTTTGACCTACTGTCAGCTACTAAACGAGGAACATATCTAGCTAACTAAGTAAACTTAAGGGAATACTCCTTCACACTCATGCTTCCCTACCTCAAGTTCTAAATTCTAACACCTTGGCCTCCCTCAACTTCAATGGGAAGAATCTGTCTAAGAAAGATGTGGCAAACTCTTCGCATTCTACAGGCCCTGCATCAATACCCCTATCAACTTTCCACAGCTTAAACCAAGTATGGGCCATATCCTGAAACTGATATATAGCTAGCTCAGCACTCTCACTAGATGTCACCCCATAGCATCTGTTACCTTTTGAACCATACCTAAGAACTCCTGTGGATCCTTTTCAGACTTGGATCTCATGAAAGAAAGAGAATTATATAAGTGAAGTCCTAAATTCTGGTTATAGCAGTATTGACTACTAGGTTTTCTAGAACAACAACTGGTCATTCATACTGATCTACTATAGAATTTGCTAGAGTGGTGAATGTAGCCCTGAATTTTGCGTGAGAGACATGCTCCTCCAGAGGATCTTCCTGGATGAGCAGAGGTGCTGTCTAGTTTCCTGTTCTTCTTGGGAGTCATGTTTTGTAAATGGAAGGAAGAAACGGATTAGATTGAGAGTTTAACTTGAGCTAATAATCACTCGGACGATATGATTACTAAAAGAAGGGAAACCTTTCCTAAATGTCTTGTGTCCTCGTCCCCATAAGTATGGTGCGCTACACACCCTTGCACAAGACTCTACTTGATGCGTCTTTCAAACATACTAGAACACTTTAAAACCTTAGGCTCTAAATACTAAGTTTGTAATTCCCCGAGAGTACACCCTAGGAGTCACACAATTCTTACATTCTAAAGAGACCACAAATTAACTCATGATCTGGTACCTTCTATGAGCACTGAGAACATAACCATAACTGCAGAAGAGTAACTAACACACCATAAGGTTTTAATAACTGAAACAAATACTAAATTATGAATCTAAAGAAATAAATATCTGAGTCTGAATAAATACCAAAATTTGAGATAAACTGAATAACTAACTAACATGTCAACTAAAGTCTGAATACTGAAAAACTAATGTAGTGTCTGAAAGCCTCTAAACTAAATAACTATGAGACAGGCCCCAACAAACTCCAACTAACTACTAGACTGAAAGAATGAAATAAAATAATCCGTTCCTAAAATATTAGGACTCACCACTGGCACTGCTGAGATTCTAAGAAATCTAAGTGCAATCTGAGAACTGGGCATCAGAACCTATGATATAATACACTATAGCACAAGAAAAAGGTATGCAATCAGTACTTTGAATGTACTGGTATGCTAAATGAGGTAGGTTGTTATGCATGGTTTCATTAACAGGAATAATAATTATCTGAATATACATGTAAAACATAGAGTACTAAATAGAGTGCATCAAAGATTTGTAAATACTAAAAGTATGTAAAATCTGTAGATACTGAGGATAAATGACCAAGCATATAATATGAACTGAATAAAATGTGTAAACTGAAATACTGAGATAACTGATATATGTATGCTTTGGTCAAACAACACTAAGAATGAATGTCTAGACTGATTACTAGGCTAAGATTGTAATTGAGACTGTGACTGGGACTGTGGAAAGTATCATCTAATCGACATTCTCCAATCTGAGCTAATTGGAGTCCAACTTGTAACCCAGTTGGAAGGGTATTAATACTGTGCCACGGGGACTAATGCTGGTTGTGTGGATCCACTATATTAATATTGTTCGAAGGACTAAGGGTGTCAATCCTGAACTAACGGGTGACCCCTTCGAGATAGTAAACCCTAATCTGACGGGTGACTTCTCATATCCTACGTAGGCTATGTAGTTCTGTCGTATAGGGACTTCTACTATCAACTATGCCTATTTTATAGGGAAGCTGTTATCCATGCACTCGCTCGGTGCTAAATCCTACTCCCAACTGAATAACACTAGAATACTAAACCATTCTAAGACTAATTGATTATGATATCTTACTGTTCTGATAATGCTCATAGTATGTTCTAAGACTATTCTATAATGTACTGAGACTAGATAAACAACTAAATTTTTGAGTATTCACAACCCCCAGGACTCGATAGCGAAAATAGCAAAACAACACTAAAGCTTCAGGGACATAGCATGAAGGCTTTTATCAAAAATTTATTCTTGTAGGCATTTTATCAAGCATTTGTAGTTCATAGTTTCATCAAATCATGGGAATAATATGGAACCTGTAGTAATAGCACGAATTCAACATGAATAGCACTAAGTCATGATTTAATTCAATGAATGATAACATTAAAACATGGAGAATTGAATAACAACAATAATTTCAATTATACATAGTGTAAAATCATAGTTCATGGAGATTCATGGGTGAAATCATAATTTAAAATTAAAATAACTTGAAAAGATATAATTTTGAAATTCAAATCGAAAACTTGGACTCCATGGGTGAAAGAAACCCATGGATGAACATCTAACATACCTTAATTGATGAGTTTCTTGAAGTTCTTGGTGAATTTTTGAGGATTGTTCTTAATCCCTTGAAGCTAGGGTTTTCTTGAATGGGATAGAATGTTCTTTGATTTGGGAGAAAAGCTATTAATGAATAAGCTGAAGACATTTTTAGGGATTAAATCCCATATCTGGGTGGATTAAAATGAAGGAAAAAGACTGTTTTAACCCTAGATTAAGCCTGTCAAGTGGGCTGGGTTGATTCGGCCCTACCCGACCCGAATTGACCCACTTAAAAGAACCGAACCGGTTTGAACCGACCCGATAAGCCCTAGGGATTTAGGGTACCAGAAACTGGGCCGGTTATTTTTTCAATTTGGGCCCGGTTAACCTGACCCGGACCAAGCCCGGTCCAAGCTCGCCGGTTAACCGGCCTGAAATCCTTTCTTTTTTAAAATTTTTAGATGTTGGGCCAAACTAGTCATTGGCCCAACGGCTATATAGCCCTTTTTGGGTCCAAACGGCTAGTTTGGGCCCATTTCTTAAAAAAAAAAATTTACTTTAAAAATTATTTTTTAATCCCAAAAAATATTCTATAAATAACCTACACCTTCAAATCATTTTTCACACAATTTTTCACTCTATCAAATCTCAATTAAAAATTATCAATTCTCAAATATTCAATATGTTTAATTTCTTAAAGTGTTCACTTTAATTTTTTAATTTTGCGTTTACAAAGTACGAGCGGAAGTTTCTAAAGTCGCAACCTTCGGATACTTTCAAAATTTGGTATTGTCGTTCCATCTCGTACGTTTAATTTTTATTTATTGTATTAATTGTTTAATATTTAATTTTATTATATTTGTGTATTTTGAATTTTTTTAATTTAATTTAATTTATACTATGGATAAATTAAGAAACCTTGCTACTAAAGGTGTTAAAATTTTTTATCCCGGAAGCGGTAGTGGTAGTAAAAAGAGAATTACTAGAGGTAGAGATAGTTCAAGTAGTAGATATACCTGTGTGCCTTCGCCTCCGATACCACTTGGTACACTTTTTGAGGAAGAAATAGGTGTAGGTGCTCACAATATGGATTATGTAGAAGATCAGGAAAATTACGGTATAGAAGAAGAAAATGAAGTAGATGTGGTTAATTTAGATGAATATAATGAAAATATTGGTGAGACAGCCACAGTAGGAAATGCTAATGTTAGATCTAAATCGATTAATCTCCCTCCCCGTTCCCCAAGACCTCGTAAAACAACTAGTATTGCATGGCAATTTTTTGAACGTATATTAGATACTAAGGTGCAATGCAATATTTGTCAACAAATATATAAGCATAGAAGCGGAGGCAAGCAAGGGGGTACGGGAACGTTAATGAGACACATAGGTAAAGCTCACGAAAGAGAGTTAAATATTGCACGAGGTGGTAGGGATGTTGATGGGCCAACGCAAACTAGAATGGACCCAGCAACCGATTAGGTAACGAAGAAGTATAATAAATTGAGGGATCAGGAATAAATAGCTAAAATGGTAGCTGTGAGTTGTTTGCCTTTTAGTTTACCTTCTTCTGATGTCTTTATTCATTATATACAAGCAATTTATAATCCTATGCTTAACGGTATTCCTAGAAGTACTTGTCGGTCTGATATTTTTAGACTTCATTCACAATATTATTTTTATTTATCAACATTGTAAAAAAATATTCAATGTAGATTGTCCCTAACTTCTGATCTTGGTCATGCTGTAAATAAAAATGATTATTTAACCGTTAATTGTCACTGGATGGATAGGAATTTTGTGATGCAAAAACGTATTCTTGTTTTTTTATATGATGAAGATCGTAAACATACTGGACATTTTATTGTTGATTCTACTGTTAAAGTTGTCGAATATTATGGTATCAAAAATAAAATTTTATGTATTGCTTTTGATAATGCGTCTAACAACAAGACTGCTATAAAAAAAATTAAAATCTACGCTATCTCCATCGTTTCCTGAATTTTTTCGTATTAAGTGTGCATGTCTTATATATAATTTAATTGTAAAATATGGTCTTGAGTTTTTTGAGATTTATATTAAAAAAATTTGTCTTGTTGTTGGTTTTATTCAAGGAAAAAATAGTAGATTGACAATTAGAGAATTTAAAGTTAAATGTCAAGAAAATGGACTTACACCGATATTGATGCCTGAGGAAATTGATATTAGATGAAATTCTACCTATTATTTTTTAAAAACTTGTTATAAATATAGAATTCCTATTACATTAGCTTTTAACCAACATTGCGGTTCATTTGTTGATTCTGCCGATTGCATGCTACATGATTCTGATTGAGTTGTAATCAATGATCTTGTTAAGTTTTTAGAAAAATTTTATGTAGCTACGATTGAATTTTCCAGTGCTTATTATCCTATTGTTTGTAATACTTTGACATATATAGCCGATATTTCTGTTTGCTCAAAGATTATAAAAATAAAGAAGGTTATAAAGAAGTTTTTGGTGCCATGTTTACCAAATTTAAAAAATATTTTTTTTCAATTCCCCCTATTTACTTGGTTGGTGCTATGCTAAATCCGTGCATGAAATATAATAATATGTGCCAATTTAGTACTATTATTTATACTAACTTAGAAATAAATATTAACAATGATTCTGAACAAGTACAACCTGATTTGTGGATGTCTAAGAGTGATGCAAATGAATACATAGAAAAATTATATAATCACTATGCTGATTTATTTGATTTAGCCGTACCTACAAATATCACTCCAACTGTCGCTCCTCATCCTCCCAAGGAGCCATCATCTTCTAAAAGGCCGGCAGATAGTAGTTTTTCTGATTCCTTTTATGATTTAACTTGTTGGAACAGTGTTGATGAAAGAGCTTACACATCAACTTATCGGGAAGAGCTAAAATATTATCTTCGGTTGCCGCCAAAGGATCGCAGATGACGGATCAACATGTTGGATTGGTGGAGGATTAATGAAACACAATATCCTGTGCTTTCAAGATTAGCTAGAAATATCTTGAAGGTTCCAATTTCAACAGTTGCATCAGAGAGCGCCTTTAGTCAGGGACGACAGCAGCTTGGAGACAACCGACACTCATTGGGAAGCAATGCAATGAATGTTCTAATTTGCCTCGGAGATTGGATTAGAGTGGAAAGAATAAACCAAGGAATGAAACCGGAGCCGAGCGACGAGCTGAAACTTGAAGAAATTATGTCTTCACGGGAGAACTCAGCAGAATCAAGTCCAATGCATGGTTTTGCCCCCGTTAACTTCGACTATCCTATGCAAGTTTCCATTAATATTAACATGAATGAGTTGAAAAAACTAATGCATAATTTGTAGATTTTTCATTCTTGTAAATTATAAATTTTGGATCATTTTGCAATCAATAAAATTTCCCAAATTCATTCACTCCTTAGTCCTTACTTTTTATAGTTTTTCATTTAATGATTTAAAATTTTAAATTGAATTTCTAGTTTTCTACTTTGAATTAAAAAAACTTACTTCTAGTATATTATTAATTTACTACCAAGTATTATTAATTTATTATATTAAGTAGCATATGTTTTGTATATTTGTGTATATATCTTCTGTAGACGTGTATATTTTACGAATATATGTGTATATGTTTTATAAATTAGTATATAACAATATATATATATATATATATATATATATTGTAATGTATATATATTGTAGTATATTTTATTAGTAGTAGTATATATACATTGAATGGTGCATATAGATGTTTATATATCTTCTATAGACGTGTATATTTAACGTATACATGTATGTATGTTTTATAAACTAGTATAAAACTATATATATATATATATATATATATATATATAGTTATATTGTAATGTATATATATTGTAGTATATTTTATTAGTAGTAGTATATATATATATACATTGAATGGGGCGTACACATGTGTATATATCATCTATAGACGTGTATATTTAACGTATACATGTGTATATGTTTTATAAATTAGTATATAACTATATATATATATATATATATATATTGTAATGTATATATATTGTAGTATATTTTATTAGTAGTAGTATATATACATTGAATGGTGCGTATACATGTGTATATGTTTTATAAATTAGTATATAACTATATATATATATATATATATATATATATATATATATATATATATATATATATATATATATATTGAAATTTATATATATTGTAGTATATTTTATTTAAACTTTAAAGTAGTACATATAAATTGAATGGTGTGTATATATGTGTAATTGTATATATGTGTATATATTTTTTATATTCAAATGTAGTATATACTATATATATAGTGTATATATATTGTTTAACATATTTATAATGTATATAGGTGGGTATATATATTGCATATTGAAAAAATGTTTTTTTTTTATATTTTTGATTGGGTTTGATCGGTTGTTTAACCGGATTTGACCGGGTTTAGGTGGGTTTGGCCGGGTTGGGTTAAGTGGGCCGGGTTAGGGTTTTTTTTAATTTTTTTACTGTTGAACCCGTCCCGTCCCAGCCCACTTAGACCCCTACCCAAATCCATCCCAGCCCACAACTCGATAAATTTAAATGGTCTAATTTTGGGTTAGACCAGCCCGACCCACATGGCAGCCTTACCCTAGATGAACTTCGGATTTTCGTCGAAAATTTCCGAAAAAACACCGTTGGCGCGATGTGGCGCTATCGTGTCGTGTCTTTGGAAATTGCCAACTGGGAATATGCATGGTGGCGTGTAACACCCCGAAAAATGGGTCCTGGAGCGTCACACGGTGCTTGGGGCTACGAGTAGCCTCAAGCTAACCCTTTGAGCCATTTACATTAAGTTTAACACAAATGAACGGGGTTTCCATAAATAACCCTCAAATATCAACAGAGTAATCATCATCCAAGAATAAAAGAATTTCAGAAAGATAATAAAATACAACTTATTAGTCAACTCCCAACATCTATACTAGTTTGACAAGCCTTTAAGAAAATCAGTAAAACTAGCGAGCCATTGAGCCATGCCACAACTGACTCATACTCAGTTATTAAATGTAAACAATTCCATGAAACCAACATCAGACATCACGTCCTCGGAACATGAGGACTCACCACAACAGAGGATATAGAACAGCATGCCCGAAGAATTACTATTGAACCTGGAACTGAGCACCTGAACCTTCATTTCGAGAAAATGCAGCCCACATTCGAAGATGTGGGTCAAAACCATGGAAAGGAACCGAGTATGTGGGGGTGTATGCAGTTTTATAAACATCATAATCATAAATATTTATAAGATATATGCAGGATCTATGAAAGACTCACATAGCCCGAAGAAATTCATCATAATCATGAGAGGATGAAATAAGTACAATAACACATGTGAGTCATCACATAATTGGTCAATCACTTTCAGTTCATCAAGAATATCAATTCTCATAATGTAAATATCATTAAAATCTTTTGAAAGAATAACTTTCACAATTCCACTTTCAAATCATTTTACCATTCACCATAGACACAAGGAAACACACACACACTGGGAGATCCTATAACCAACATAAACCATGTGAGCTACATGGAGTCCAACGTACAACCCACGTTGGGGAGAGCTGTCCTATCCTTGCCATTGGAGTAGGACTATCGATATCAAATCCACACAAACTAATCAGCCTCAGGCTCACTTCTACGGAGGCATGTAGTTCTAGGGAAGTAAGGTTGTTTTATACCTCCCATTTGGTGCTAAAGATTTCTCCCAGACTTAGCTCAGATCATTTCAAAGACAATCCACAACAAAACAATTTCATTAATATATAAATATACATCGGAAGCCATCATGCTTCTCATCTATCAAAATCAACCACATTGTGGATTTCTTTCACACTTGAGTTCAAAACAACTCCATTAAGATCAAAAGGTCAAATCATTCAAAATACTCAAATATTCAACATCAACGTGCTTATAACACACACTTTCTAAAAAAATACAATTTCCAATGGGGATTCATGACCCAAATATCAAAATTATGATAAATATCGTTCAAGATTCATGCTTTATATCTCCACACATGTACATTCATCTTTCAAAATCATAAACATCAAGATTTCATAATAATCATCTTAAGATATGGGTTCATGCCTCAAATTCGTAAAAATTAAATAAAAATCATGCCTTTGTAAAGAAAATTACTTTTGGGCACAAGAACGAAAGAGAGTTCTTGTTGAAAAACCCCACATATCTTGAATGATGAACTTTAGATCAATACTCATTTTCGAGATGTTAATCGTGCCTTTGAATGATGTTTCTTGGAGTTCTTGAATTAGGAACTTGGAATCTTTAATAAATTTGTAGAATTAATGGTGAACTTTGGAGGTTCTTGAAGTTGGATGTAGGAGCTTAGGGTTTTCTTTTTGAGGGAATTTGATGAAATATAACATATAATGCTTCTAATAGGCTTTAATATAGGGTTTGGATAGATTTTGGGTGAGGGGGAATGATCAAAACACCCCTAAAAATCAAAAAAATTCTCAAATTTGTCCTTTGGTGGACTATTTTGATAGTTTGAAGTAGATCAACCATAACGTTTTACTTTGATGTCCAAATTGGATAAAACTAATCTCATTAGAAAGAGGACTCTCATATCTTTCCGTTGATATATAGTATCTCACCGAGATCATTGTGTATGAGGAGTTATGATCGTTTGAAGTTGACTCAAAAATTTGCTTTTGATAGGCTAAAGTAGATCGACCATAACTTTTTTCTTCGATAGACAAATTGGATAAAACCAATTTCATTGGAAAGAGGACTCGCAGAGATTTTTGTTGATATATAGTAGATCACCCAGGTCATTATGTACAAGGAGTTATGATCGTTTAAAGTTGGAGAAAAAATACGACAGGCCTCAGTACTTTTTCCTGCACGTTTTACTGTTCACTACTATTCATAGTTCGATCGGAATGTTCATAACTCGTTGCTCGGGTGTCCGTTTTGGATGATCCATATATCGTTGGAAATCTTATTCGATACTCTACGCAATGGTGGGTCATAATCTAAGACATTCCGCACGAAAAATTTATAATTCATTCTAGAAGATAGAACCCAACACGTTTATGCACAAAATTTCAATGAAAAATTTCCCGGGGTATTACATCATCCCCCCTTGGAAACATTCATCCTCAAATGACGCTAGACATGCCAAAATTAGATAGGGAATAGAGTATACAGCTGAAACCATTCGTTAGACTTATCACCACATCGTTTCTCACTCCGTATGCAACATAGAATGCATAAATTCAAGAAACTACAGCTGAACACATAATAAATGACAGTTGAACTGCTGCAACTTTTATCAAAAGTGCATGATTTAGGAAAGAACGGTACCTTCGGCTTGATCGGAGCTCGTAGAAAATAGGTGCGGGTACTTGGATCGCATATCCGCATCAGCTTCCCAAGTTGCACCCTCAACAAATTGGTTTCTCCACAATACCTTGACCAAGGGAACTTTTTTGTTCCTTAGTCTTCGGACACTGAAATCAAGAATCTCAATAGGAATCTCATCAAAAGAAAGATTTTCTTGAATTTCAGCACTCACAGAGGAATCCACTACCACAAAATCGCTAATATGCTTTCTAAGCATGGAGACATGGAATATTGGATGAACAGAGGACAACTCGGAGGGCAACTTGACCTCATAAGCTAACTTACCAACATGGTTATGAATTTTATAAGGACCAACATAACGGGGACTAAACTTCCCTTTCTTTTCGAATCTCTTCACCCCCCTCATGGGTTAAATTTTTAGATACACTAGGTCACCAACTTCAAACTCAAGGTCTCTCCTTCTAGCATCCGCATATGACTTCTGATGACTGTGCGCAGTTTTCAACCTTTCCCTAATCAACTTAAATTTTTCATAGCCTCAAATACCGAATCAGGACCACTCACAGCCGCTTCACCCACCTCGACCCAACCTATGGGTGATCTACACTTCCTCCCATATAAGGATTCAAACGGAGCCATGCCAATACTAGAGTGGAAACTGTTATTGTAAGCAAACTCTATCAACGGTAAGTGATTATCCCAACTTCCCTTAAAGTCAAGTGCACAAGCTCTCAACATATCCTCTAAGGTATGGATGGTCCGCTCAGCCTGACCATCGGTCTGCGGATGAAAAACAGAACTCAAAAGCACTTAGGTACCAAGACCCTTCTGAAAAGCTTTCCAAAATTGCGAAGTGAACTGAGTACCCCTATCCAAAATGATAGACAAGGGAACTCCATGCAGTCTGACTAGCTCTCGGATATACAATCTAGCATAATCCTCAGTAG
The DNA here is from genome assembly GCA_030864225.1 of Capsicum baccatum var. pendulum. NCBI lineage: Eukaryota > Viridiplantae > Streptophyta > Magnoliopsida > Solanales > Solanaceae > Capsicum > Capsicum baccatum. The sequence continues at coordinate 252,999,853 of CM061558.1, forward strand.
TATATGAAGTATGAACAGGCAAGAAATGAGCAGACTTAGTAAACCTATCAACCACAACCCAAATGGAATCATGATGGCGTTGGGAAAGAGGTAAACCAATCACGAAGTCCATATTTATCTCTTACCACTTCTAGGTGGGAATACTAAGATCTTGCATCATACCACCAGGTCTTTTGGTGTTCAACCTTAACCTGTTGGCATATTGCACACTTAGCTACAAACGCTTCTATATCTTTCTTCATGCCACTCCACCAATAGATTTACCTCAAGTCTCGGTACATCTTAGTGGCACTAGGATAAATAGAATATTGCGCCCCGTGTGCTTCAGCCATAATCCTCTGTCTTAGATCATCAACATTCGGTACACACAATCTACCCAGCAATCTCAACACACCATCTCCCTCTTGGGAGAAAACCTCTACTTTTTGGTCCTTGACTGACTCCTTCAGTCTGACCAAACTAGCATCTAAGTATTGTTTTTCCTTCACTTTCGAAACCAAGGAGGATTCGTAACAACTCTGAACCCCTATACTACCTTCAGCAGATTCAGAAAACCTAACCCCCAATCTAGACAAACGATGTACATCACGAGCCAACTCTTTCTTACCTTTTACCACATGTGAAACATTACCCGTGGACACTCTACTTAGGGCATCCGTCATAACATTGGCCTTGCCTGGATGGTACAGCACACTCATATCATAGTCCTTTAATAATTCTAACCATCGTCTCTACCTAAGATTCAATTCTCTCTGGGTAAACACATACTGCAGACTCTTATGATCAGTGAAAACATCAACATGGACACCATACAAATAGTGTCTCTAGATTTTCAAAGCAAACACAACAGCAGCCAACTCAAGGTCATGGGTGGGGTAATTTTTCTCATGGGGTTTCAACTGTCTAGAAGCATAAGCTATCACCTTAACCTTCTGCATCAATACGCAACCCAACCCAACTCTCGTAGCATCACAGTACACCATAAAACCATCAACACCATCAAGCAAAGTCAAAACAGGGGCTGAAGTAAGTCGATTCTTCAACTCCTGGAAACTCTTCTCACAAGTTTCGAACCACAACAACTTCACTTTCTTTTAGGTTAATCGAGTCATAGGAGACACAATAGAGGAGAAACTCTCAACAAAGCGGCGGTAATAGCAAGCTAAACCCAAGAAACTTCAGATATCAGTTGGAGAAATAGGTCTAGGCTAATTTCTAACAGCTTCGGTCTTTTGGGGATCAACTCTAATACCCTCGAAAGAAATGATATAACCCAAAAAAGCAACTGACCTTAGCCAAAACTCACACTTACTGAACTTGGCAAACAGCTTGTGATCTTTAAGGGTTTGCAAGACAGTTCGGAGATGATCAGAATGTTCATCCTCACTACTAGAGTACATCAGTATATCATCGATGAACACTATGACAAACATATCCAGATATGGTCTGAACACTCGATTCATAAGGTCCATGAAAGCTGCTGGGGCATTAGATAACTCGAAAGAAATAACAAAAAACTCAAAATGTCCATAACGAGTTTGAAAAGCCATTTTCGGGATGTCACACTCCCTAACTTTGAATTGATAATAGCCGGAACGAAGGTCTATCTTTTAGAAATAACTTGCACCATGCAATTGGTCAAACAAATCGTCTATTCTTCGAAGGGGGTACTTATTTTTTATGGTGACTTTATTCAGTTGGCGGTAATCAATGCACATACGCAAAGATCCATCTTTCTTTCTCACAAACAACACAGGAGCACCCCAAGGAGAAACACTGGGCTTTATGAAACCCTTATCTAGTTGATTTTTGAGTTGCTCTTTCAACTCCTTAAGTTCTATAGGGGCCATACGATAAGAAGGAATAGAAATGGGCTGAGTATCAGGAAGAAGATCAATCCCGAACTCTATCTCCTTATCAGGAGGTATCCCTGGGAGATCATTCAGAAAGACATCAGAAAACTCATTGATGACGTTAACAGACTGGAGAGTTGGAGTCTGAGACTTTATATATTTGACTCTAACCAAATGGTAAATACACCCCTTGGAAATAAGCTTTTTAGCTTTGAGGTAAGAGAGAAAATGACTCTTGGGTGACACAGAATTCCCCGACCACTCAAACACGGATGCACCCAAAAACTGAAACTTGACTACTCGTGTCCGACAATCAATAGAGACATAAGAAGAATACAACCAGTGCATAACTAGAATCACATCAAAATCTACTATGTCTAACTCAATCAGATCATCCAACAAGACTCTATGAAGAACGATAACATGACGCTTTTTATACAATTTCTGGGCAACAATCGAATCACTCGCTGGAGTAAAAACTAGGATAGGCTCAGGAATAATCTCAGGACTTATTTCAAAATTCACAGCAATCAAACGTATAACATATGAGAAACTGGATCCAGGATCAAACAAAGCATACACATCAAACTAAAATATACGAAGCATACCAGTAACAATATCGGGAGAGTCCTCCTATTCTTGGTGGGATGGTAAAGCATAGAATCTATTCTAGCACTACCCGCCAGCATTGCTAGAAGAGGCGCCCTGAGCTGGGGCTGGGCAAGTCACTGGAACTGGAGCACTAACAGTCTGAGTCTGGGTCTGAAGGAGATAGTCACGATACCCTTGTCCATTCTGTGGAAAATCTCTAACTCTGTGACCCATGTCACCACACCGAAAACAACCCCTCTTCTCACCCCAACACTCACCCGAATGAGCCCTACCACACTTAGGACACAGGGGACGATTTGGCTTATTGCTAGTACTGTACTGGGACCTGGATACATATGACCTGCTACCTTGTTCCTGCCTATCTCTAGGCACGGGAGCACTAGCAGATAACGGTGCTAGCATAGACAAACGATCTTAATATAGAGGGTGACTCTCTCCCTATGATCTAGTCTGACCCTGTCCGTGCTGCTCCGACCTAGCTCTCTTATTCCCTCTCATTCTATCTCTCTCCTTAATCTTGTCTGGCTCAATCTATTGGGCATGAGTCATCAGCCTAGAAAGATTCATCTCACTATTTATCATAGCAGACCTACACTCCTTAACCATCTAACTGGACACTCCACTCACAAACTTACTCATAATAGCCCGATTATCAGCCACTAAGTCAGGAGCATACTTGGCCAACTGATTAAACTTTAGACAGTACTCCCTAACAGTAATAGAGCCCTGTCGCAGGTTCATAAACTCTTCCATCTTCGCCTTTCTCACCTCTAAAGGGAAAAACTTATCCAGGAATGCATCCTGGAACTCTTGCCAAGTTATAGGGACAGCTCCCTCACCTCTACCTTTTCTCCAAGAAATAACCCAGTCATAAGCAAGGTCTTTCAACCTATACGCAACCAACTCCACACTACGTTCCTCAGATACATGCATCACCAGAGTAATCTTCCACACCTTCACTAAAAACAACCATGGATCCTCATCAGACTTGGACCCATAGAATTCCGGTGGATTCATTCGCATGAAGTCACGGATCCTGGCAGCAGCTGAATCACCTCCCTACTGTTGTGGAGCCAGGGCCGGGTTAGCCTGAACATTTGCAGTAACAACTTAGGCCAGTACCTGAAAGGCTGCCCGAAATTCAGCATGAAACACGTTTTCATTCAATGGGTCAGCGGGTTGAGGTTGCTAACCATCATTATTTCTTCTTGCTCGATGTGGAGGCATATTTCTGAAAGAGCAGAGCACGAATTAATAGTATAGAGAGACACTTTAAGCACGAGACTTCTGAAAGAAAGAATCACAATTTTTCCTAAAACATCTTGTAACCTCTTGCTCATAGATGTGGCGCGCTACACACCGATGATCAACACTCTACTTAACGCAGCTTGTCAAATTCCCTAGGACACCTTAAAACCTTAGGATCTGATACTAATTTTGTAACGCCCCAAAAAATGAGTCCCAAAGTGTCACACGATGCTAGAGGCTACGAGTAGCCCCAAGCTAACCCTTTGAGCCATTTACATTAAGTTTAACACAAATGAATGGGGTTTCCATAAACAACCCTCAAATATCAACAGAGTAATCATCTTCCAAGAATAAAAGAATTTCAGAAAGATAACAAAATACTACTTATTAGTCAACTCCCAACATCTATACTAGTCTGACAAGCCTCTAAGAAAATCAATAAAACCAGGAAGCCATTGAGACATGCCCCAACTGACTCATACTCAGTTATCAAATGTAAACAATTCTATGAAACCAACATCAGAAATCACATCCTCAGAACATGAGGACTCACCACAACAGAGGATATAGAACTGCGTGCCCAAAAAATCACTATCAAACCTGGAACTGAGCACCTGAACCTACATTCCGAGAAAATACAACCCACATTCGAAGATGTGGGTCAGTACCATGGAAAGGAACTGAGTATATGGGGGTGTATGTAGTTGTATAAATATTATCATCATAAATATTTATAAGAAATATGCAGGATGTATGAAAGACTCACATAGCCCGAAGAAATTCATCATAATCATGAGAGGATGAAATAAGTACAATAACACATGTGAGTCATGATATAATTTGTCAATCATATTCAGTTCATCAAGAATATCAATTCTCATAATATAAATATCATTTAAATCTTTTGAAAGAATAACTTTCACAATTCCACTTTCAAAACACTTCACTATTCATCATTGACACAAAAAAAAACACTGGGAGATCCTATAACCGACATAAACCATGTGAGCTACATGGAGTCCAACGTACAACCCATATTGGGGAGAGCCATCCTATCCTTGCCATCGGAGTAGTACTATCGATATCTAATCCACACAACCTAGTGATCACAATATAAATCATCCTCAAGCTCACTCCTACGGGGGTACGTAGTTCTAGGGAAGTAAGGTCACTTTATACCTCCAACTCAGTGCTAAAGATTTCTCCTAGACTTAGCTCAAATAATATCAAAGAAAATCCACAACAAAACATTTTCAGTAATATATAAATATACATCGGGAGACATCATGTTTCTCATCTATCAAAATCAAACACGTTGTGGATTTCTTTCACACTCGAGTTCAAAATAACTCCCTTAAGACCAAAAGGTCAAATCATTTAAAATATCTCAAATATTCAACATCAATGTGCTTATAACACACACTTTCTAAAAAAAACATAATTTCCAATGGGGATTCATGACCCAAATATCAAAATCATGATAAATAACGTTCAAGATTCATGCTTTATATCTCCACTCATGTACATTCATCTTTCAAAATCATAAACATCAAGATTTCATAATAATCATCATAAGATATGGGTTCATGCTTCAAATTCGTAAAAATCAAATAAAAATCATGCCTTTGTAAAGAAAATTACTTTTGGGCACAAGAACGAAAGAGAGTTCTTGTTGAAAACCCCACATATCTTGAATGATTAACTTTAGATCGATACTCATTTTTGAGATGTTAATCGTGCCTTTGAATGATGGGTCTTGGAGTTCTTGAACTATGAACTTGGAATCTTGAATAAATTTGCAGAATTAATGGTGAACTTTGGAGGTTCTTGAAGTTGGATCTAAGAGCTTAGGGTTTTCTTTTTGAGGGAATTTGATTAAATATAACATATAATGCTTCTAATAGGATTTAATATAGGGTTTGAATGGATTTTAGGTGAGGGGGAATAACCAAAACGCCCCTAAAAATCAAAAAAAATCTCGAATCTGTCCTTTGATGGACTGTTTTGATAGTCTGAAGTAGATCAACCATAACATTTTACTACAATATCCAAATAGGATGAAACCAATTTTATTAGAAAGAGGACTCTTATTTCCGTTGATATATAGTATCTCACCCAGATAATTATGTACGAGGAGTTATGATCGTTTGAAGTTGACTAAAAATTTTGCTTTTGATAGGCTGAAGTAGATAGACCATAACTTTTTGCTCTGATAGAAAAATTAGATGAAACCAATTTCATTGGAAAGAGAACTCGCAGAGCTTTTCGTTGATATATAGTATATCACCCAGATCATTATGTATAAGGAGTTATAATTGTTTAAAGTTGGATCAAAAATACGCCAGGCCTCAATACTTTTTCCTGCACATTTTACTGTTTACTACTATTCACGGTTCGATCTGAATGTTCATAACTTGTTGCTCGGGTGTCCTTTTTGGATGATCCACATATCATTGGAAAACTTATTCAATTCTCTACGCAATGGTGGGTCATAATCTAAGACATTCCACACGGAAAATTTATAATTCATTCTAGAAGATAGAACCCAACACGTTTACGCACAAAATTTCAACAAAAAATATCCCAGGGTATTACATGGCGCAACGTGGTATAATTGCATTACTTTATTGGAAATTGACAAATTTGAACTGGGTCCTTGGCGTGACGCACCAATATCCCGGTCCCTAAATGAAATTGGACAATTAGGAATTGGAAGCCCTCCGCAACGGGGTGAGATTGTGGAGTCACACTGGAAATTGACAATTGTCATTTTGACTTGCTCCGCGATGCACTAGTGATCAAAATGACGGTGTTTAATGACTGAAACTTAAAATTGCCCTAACTTCTTACCCGATTATCGGATTTGAGCAAATTTTATATCGTTGGAAAGCTAATTTAATTTCCTACACAATGCCAGGTTCTAAACTGAAAAATATTGAGTGTTTCAAAAATTTTATATATGAATACTCATGTATTGGGGCTTAAATTATGCTAGAGAAATATGGGGTATTACAGGAAGTCCTCAAGACCAAAACATTATTATCAGTAGGACTCGAATCTTGACCCATTTCTTTGAAACCTTGGACTTAAATATGGATTCTTTATCTATGGAAGGTGAATTAGGGTTATTGATTCTTAATGGAATTGAGTAATTATGGTAATTTAGTGCCCTAATAACATTTTAATCCATTGTTTACACGACTAGGGATTGTGAGAAAAGTCCAAACTGCCCCTTCAAAATTTAAAAGTTCAGCAGAAACCTATTTTTGGATCTCACAACGATGCGGTGAGACTATCATAGCTATACTCACCGTGACGCGGTGCAATCATCGTGAGCCACTGGAAACTGACCATTGTTGTTTTGCTCTTCCCCGTGACGCGGTGAAGGCTCCATTGCTATTATCTCCGTGATGCAGTGAAATCGCGGTGACCCTCTAGGAAAAGACAAATGATGATTTACTCTCCACCGTGATGCAGTGACAGTCCTACTTCTATTGTCACTGTGGTGATCTTCTATTTTTAAATTTCAGACATGTCTCAAACCCCGCCTGAAAATTCCAAAACTTACCCGAGATATGTTATTCATACCTCTGAACATGAATCAACTAAAAAATCTATGTCTCAGGGTCGAAAAGGTAGATTTAGAAATCATTAGAGTTTAGCAACTTAAAAATATGACTAAGTTCTTTAACACTTAAGAAATTTCTGGTTGTTAGCTCCTTAATCATGCTCCTAAGTGTGATATCGAATTGAGAATACTTCGTGGTATTGCATTATGCCCCCTTTAGAATTTTTCATCCCCATATGATGGCTCGAAACACAAACAAGCATGACATCATACAAAAAGGAAAGGATAAAGAGAGTAGCAAAAGATTTGTACCTTCTATGTCATCATCCCCGATCTCAAAGAGGTTTGGGTATCTAGCTCGCATGTCATCTTCTGAATCCCAAGTAGCTTCCTTCTCTTTTTGATTCCTCCACAACACCTTAACTGAATCTATCTCCTTACTTCTCAACTTTCGAACTTGGCGATCCAAAATGGCAGTGGGTTCTTTTTGATATGATAATGAGTTTTTCACATTGATCTCTTCTCTAGGAAACACAAGACTCAAGAGAGTGATCTCCAATACACTTCTTCAGCATGGATACATGGAATACTAGATGCATAGAAGCCAGACTCACAGGCAAATCTAACTCATAGGCAACCCGACCTATCCTCCTCATAATCTGATAAGGCCCTATATAACGATGACTAAGCTTTTCTTTCTTCCCGAACAACATGACTCCATTCATAGGGGAGACCTTTAGGAACACCTAATTATCAACTTCGAATTCTAAATATCTCCTTTTAACATCGGCATAAGACTTCTAAGGACTCTGAGCGGTCTTAAGTCACTCCTTAATGATTTTCACGTTCTCCATTTCCTAATGAACAAGGTTAGGCCCAAACAATTGGGTTTCACCCGCTTCATACCATCCAATTGGTGACCTATATCTCCTCCGATAAATTGCTTCTAAAGGGGCCATCTAGGTAATGGAGTAGTAGCTATTATAGTAGGCGAATTCTATCAATGGCAAATAATCCACCCAACTTCCCTTAAAGTCAATCACACGGGCCCTCAATATATTTTCCAAGGTCTGAATGGTGCACTCAACTTGCCCATCAGTCTGAGGGTGGAAGGCAGTACTCAGGTTCACTTAGGTACCTAAACCACCCCTCTAAAAAAATCTCCAAAACAGAGCAGAGAACTATGTACCTTGGTCGAATATAATAGATATAGGGGCACCATGCAAATGGACTATTTCACGAATGTACAACTTAGCATAATCATCCCCTGTATTGTTGGTCCACACTGGAAGGAAATGAGTGGACTTGGTCATCTTTTCTATAATCACCCAAATAGAGTCATATTAATTTCGGGACTTCGGGAGTCTTGTAATGAAATCCATGTTAATCATCTCCTACTTCCACATAGGCAAAGGTATCTCTTAGGAAGTGCCACCTGGCCGCAAATTCTCTACTTTGACTTGTTGATAATTCAAACACTTGGAAACAAAGTTAGCCACATCATGCTTCATATTGTTCCACCAATAAATAGCCTTAAGATCATGATATATTTTGGTAGAACCTGGGTGAACAACATACCTCAAAGTGTGAGCCTTGTGAAGGATTCTCTCTCACAATCCATCCATGTTAGGCACACATAGCCTACCTTGATACCTCAAAAATCCATCACCTCCAATCTCAAACTCCATCACCTTTTGTTGACCAACATCTTTTTTAATTTGCAATAAGATGGGTTCTCTGGCCTACTACTTCTTAACTTCCGCACATAGGGAAGATTTAGTCATCTCATGAACAACCACTCCACTATCCTCGGAATCCAGGAGTCGTACTCCCAAATTTGCAAGCTGGTGAATATCTTTCACCATCTCGCTTTTTCCTTCCTCAACATGAGAAAGGCTGCCCATTGACAACCGCTAAGGGCGTCGTCCATAATATTTTCCTTGCCCAGATGATAATGCAAGCTCATATCATAATCCTTCAATAATTTTAACCACTGCATCTGTCTGAGATTAAGTTCTTTCTGTGAGAAAACATACTTTAAACTTTTGTAATCAGTGAATATATCTACATGCACCCTATAAAGATAATGCCGCCAGATCTTAAATACAAACACCACAGCCTAGCTCTAAGTCATGGGTAGGATAATTCTTTTCATGCACCTTTAACTGTCTAAATGCATAACCCACCACCTTAACACGCTGTATAAGCACAAACCCAAGTCCCACCCAAGATGTATCATAATACACAACAAAAACTTTTGTACCCTCAAAAAAAGTCAAAACTAGCGCGGTAGTCAACTTTTCTTATAGTTTTTCAAAGTTGTTTTCACATGATCCGGACCACATGAATTTTACCTTTTTATGGGTCAATTTGGTAAGTGGAACGCTATGGAGAAAAGGCTCTCCACAAAACTTCTGTAATACCCTATCAAACCTAAGAAGCTCTGAATATCGATTGGAGTAGTGGGTTTGGGCCATTTTCTCACTGCTTCAATATTTTATGAATCAACCTTGATTCCCTCACTAGACATAATAAGTCCAAGAAAGCAATAGCATCAAGCTAGAATTCATATTTAGAAAACTTCTCGTATAATCCATGATCATTTAGGGTTTGAAGGATGATTCAAAGGTGGGTGGCATGCTCTTTCTCACTCTTAGAGTAAACTAAGATGTCGTCAATGAAAACTATGATGAAGAAGTCTAGAAACTAATAAAAAACCCTACTTATTAGATCCATAAAAGTTGTAGGGGCATTAGTCAATCCGAAGGACATAACTAAGAATTCATAATGGTCATATCGGTTTGGAAAGTTGTTTTGGGAATGTCAGCCTCCCTAACCTTCAATTAGTGATACCCTAACCGAATTCCTATTTTAGTGAAACATTTAGCACCTTGGAGTTGATCAAATAAATCATCTATTCTAAGAAGAGGGTATTTATTTTTTACTATGACCTTATTTATCTAACTGTAATCTATACACATATAGAGAGCCGTCTTTCTTGCGCACGAAGAGTACAGGTGCTCCCCATGGTAAGACACTAGGATGGATGAAGCCTTCATTAATAAGATCTCTCAATTGTTCTTTTAACTCTTAACTCTATAGGAGCCATTCTGTATAGCGGAATAGAAATAGGCCAAGTTTTCGGCAATAGATCAATTCTCAAATCTATCTCCCTATCAGTGGGTAGACCTAGGAGATCATTAGGAAATACTTCTGGTAATTTATTAACTAACAAAATGGACTGGAGGGATAGATTTTTTACGCTGGAGTCCTTGACCCGAATAATATGATACAAGAAACCCTTTGATATAAGTTTATGGGCTCTAAGATAAGATATGAATTTCCCTCTGGGTGATAAAGAATACCCCTCCCACTCTATCACAGGTTTGTTCGCAAAAAAGAAAGTGATCTTTTGGGTTCTACAGACTAGGGTGTCATAAAAAGAATTGAGCCAATTCATCCCTAAGATAGTATCAAAGTTGACCATCTCAAGCTCTATAAGGTCTGCCACAGTATCATGATTGCAGACAGACACCATACAATTTCTGTACAACCTTCTTGCCACAATAGAGCCACCAACAAGAGTGGAAATAGAGAAAGGTTCAGGATTATTGTTAGGTTCAAATCCAAAACTAACGGCCAAATAAAGGGTCACATAAGACAAGGTAGACTCGGGATCAAGTAACACAAACACATCATGGAAGAAAATCTATAACATACCCGTGACCATATTTGGTGAAGTATCTGTATCCTGGATAGAGCATACAACCGGTTACGACCGCATCCGGTGGCTGAAGTAGTACCCTTAGGTGGTGGTGGTTCTATTTGATTCGTCTGAGACCTAGCACCACCAAGGCTTCCTCTTATGGATAGACAATCTCTCTAAAAATGTCCTGACTGACCACAAGTATAGCACACTAACCTACCAAACTGACACTTTCCTAGGTGATTCTTTCCATAATTTCCATAGCGAGGGTGTAACCTAAAAGGCTGAGTTACACACCCTGTGGACTGAGTACCTTGAGCTCTAGGCCTATCTCCTGACTGGAACAACTGCTCACCCAAAGGATTGGGCATATGTAATACCCCATATTTTGGACTAGAATAAAAATCTGTCATTCCTATGCGTGGATGTTTTAAAAGCGTCAAATCCTATATAAATTTACTGTGTTAATCAATTATGTAGTGTGAGAATCTATTTTAGCATGAATTTAGATCATAGAGGTCCCCTAACTCAAGTACAAGTTGAAAGCTTTCCTATCGTTTAAGTTTTAGTGAGTGTCAAAACTTAGGTCAACTTCAATCGACCATAACTCATTGTATATGATGAAATGGGTGTCTTACTATATATAAAATGAAATCTCTTTGAATTATATTTCCAACGATACCAATTTTGCCTAAATTCGATATCGAATAAAAGAGTTATGCCTATTTTACTCTAGCATATCAGGCTGGAAACAGTGTGACAACATTCGTGATAGCTTATCACATTTGTGACACCCTATCACGAAGGTCGTCAGCCTTAGCCAGAAACTAGCTCCTAAGTGATGACATTTGTGATAGCTTATCATATTTGTGACGCCCTATCATGAAGGTCGTCGGCCTTAGGCAGAAACCAGCTCCTAAGTGATGACATTTGTGATAACTTATCACAAATATGACGACATTTTTGATGACTTATGACAAGTCTGATTCCCTATCACCAATGTCGTCAGCTATGATTTTTCAGCAACTGGGAAATTATTTCATAAGGGTATTTTGGTCTTTTCCTTCACCTTCCATGACTTATAACCCTAAAGAGGCATAATTTTTCCAATTTTTTTCTTCAGTTAAGCATCTCAAAAACCCTCTCTTACACTCTCAACCACAAGATTAGGTTTCCATCAAACTCATCTCTCAAAAAGAAATATTCAAGCCTTTTTTCTAAGATAATCAAGAATTAAGTTTCACAATCCAAGAACTCTCCAGCAAATCATCAAGGTTTCCTTTCTAAGGTATGCGTGTGTTCATTCATGAACTTCTTTCGTCCATAAAGTTCAAGAAGCCTTTTTTAAAACTATATATTATGGTTTTCATGTTATGAATGGATTGTTGATCATGTTTATGTGTTGAATGAAGCCAATATAGAATATTTATGTGTTATTATGAATCTATGACATCATATGAGTTGAAAACATATAAGTTTGATTATTTATGATGAGTAATTGTATGATTTACACCTATGCTTAAGTTGTGCATGTAAGGTGTTTGATAAAGTACCTAAGAGACTAGAAATCATGCTTATAGCTAAATTGTGACTAAGGGAAGGATTCATGATAAGCCTCTATGATTTAATGTCATCCATGTTGATAATGTGTCTTGTGAACACTGTTGCATTACTCATGAACTAGTCTTATGGAATTATGCTATGCTTACTTGCCAAACCCACTCATGTACAAGATGTAGAATAACCATGTACTTCATGAAATTCCCCAAGTTATGATATTATGGATTGTGGTTGTAATATGTAATGAGCATGCTATTGAAAGCTATGCAAGTATATACATGCTTAGTATGAAATCCCTTATTTATGATATGGTAAATTGTGGACTCTATTCTTATGATCAAGTCAGTCATGTGTGTCAGTTTCCTTCCATCGAGTCCTAGGGGTACTTGTACCCGAAAAATATAGTTGTCTGCCTAGAGCCATGTCATGTTTTCACGATACTCTCAGTCAAGCAATGTTCCATAGAACTCAGTCAGTCATGTGACTCAGGAAAGTTCAGTAACTCAGAAACCCTAGTAAATCTCAATAGTTCAGTAAATCTCAGTGATCTCAGTACTCAGTGATATCGGAAACTTCAGTAATTCTAGTGATTTCAGTAACTTCAGTACTCTTAATCAGTCCTCAAAACTCATTATATTCTATATGTCATCGGAATCTAGTAAACTCAGTTTTACCTTCGTTAAATAGTACCACTAGTATCAGTTCAGTTAATCAATATTAGTTTAGCAAATTAGTTTAGTTAAGTTATTTAGTTCAACCCAGTTATTCAGTTTAGTGTCTTTCAGATGGGAGTAGGATTCAGCACCGAGAGAACCTAAGGATGGGGGCTCACCTACTAAAATAGGACTGAGATCCCTAGAAGCAATCCCTAAGTTCCAAAACTATGTTGGCAGTGTAGGTACGAGATGTCACCCATTAGATTAGGACTGACATACTCAGGGGTCACCCGTTAGCATATTTATATGTATAGGACTGATCCTAGGAGTCACCATCTAGATTAGGACTGACTCCACAGCAGATGTCTTTACTGGTGGTGCGGTACTGACATCCTTCCAGTCAGGGCAGAGATTGAACCCCAGTCAGCTTAGCTTGGGGCATGTCAGTTAGATGAACACATCCCACAGTTTCAGTTACAGTATCAGGGCATTCGACACAGTCAACTCAGCTTAGTAGTACAAATTCAGTACTGTTAGATACAGTCAATGCTTATCATTATAAATAGACTTCAAGATCACCCATTAGAAAGGATTAATCTCAACTGTGATTAATCAGTATCAGAATCATCAGATTTAAAGATCACCCTCTAGATAGGACTGATCTTAGACTAAGTTAAATCATCCTTATTTTCACTATACTCATGATCACCCGCTAGATAGGACTGATCTCAGATTTAGTTACTCCAAGTAGAACGGAACTCAGATAGTTTCATCAGAACTTAGACTGTCAGATACAGTCGCTCAGTATCGGCTATATCGATTAGTATGATCACTACAGTTATACCAGCTATATCAGTGTTCATAGCTCATGTTATCAATATTCAGTTTCAGGACTGTTAGACACAGTCATTCAAACCAGTTCTTCATATTTTGAACTATAAGAAATAGTCAATAATTAATTCAGTACCTCTGTAACAGTAAAGTCATGTCATCACCATTCAGACTCAGCAGTCAGTATCATCACGAGTTCAGTTATAGTTGTTCATACATGTATGTATTCTCACATTCATATTAGTTAGCATTGTTCATGCATATAACCCTTTGCATTTAGCCTTCCTCACTCGTATACTCAGTACATTCATACGTACTAATGCATTTTTGCTATGGTGCTTTCTCTTATGTTACACCATAGGTTTAGAGGCACGAGCTCCAGATCAGCAGTAGTATTCCAGTGTTCAAAGTTTGCAGTGAGTCTCATTCGAGGACGATATGATTATTGCTACATTCACTATTCAGTTGCTAGATGGATTTAGTTGGAGACATGTTCCTGCAACTCCTTATTCAGTTCAGTTAGAGTCTTTCAGACTAGATGTCAGATTAGATATTTAGATCTTATTATTTTCAGTATTATGACTTGTTTTGGTATTGTTATACCTTTTCAGACATTTTGTTATCATACGTTTATTCAGTTCGAACCTTATGGCCTTTCATGTTCATGTTTCCGCATTTTATGATATATTATGCAGTATACAGGTACATATATCAGTCATGGGTTAGCTTGTGGTCCTTCGGGGTCATAAGCACCGTATGGCATTTCAGTTTAGAAAATTGGGGTGTTACGGCACAGGTGCACTTGCTAAAGACTTGGCATTTCTCCTAAAATTTCTTCTTAGTCTACCTATTACCCCAATTGTTGCCACCTTGGTGCTGACTATTATTTTGGTCTATAGATCTATCCCTCTTTGCCTGTAGGTCTTTCTCTCTGGCCTCAGATAGCCATTTCTTCTGATCTTCAACCTGTTGCATATAAACGAACAACTTGGAGAAATCCATATCTCTATTCAGCATTGCTCCCTTTCATTCTAGCACTAGATCATTTGGGAGACCAGATGCAAACTTCCTCATATAAGCTCTCATGTTATGCACTAGTTCTGGAGCATAAATGGATAGCTGGGTGAACTTCAAGGTATACTCCTTAACACTCATTTTTCCTTGCTTCAAATTCATAAATTCTTCAGCCTTTGACTCTCTTAATCCTTAGGGAAAGAAATCATCTAGGAAAGCTTCAACAAACTCACCTTATACAGAAGGCTCAGCATCACTACCCTTCGAAGTCTCCCATTTATTATACCACTGATTAGCCATATCCTTTAGGTGATAAGCTGCAAACTCAACCCCTTCAACCTCACTCACATGTATAACTCTAAAAATTTTCTCTAGTTCATTAATGAACCCCTAAGATTCCTCTTCAACCTTCATGACTGTAAACATAGATGGGTTCAGCCTCATTAATTGACCAACCCAAGTAACCTCAAATGAACCAAAAATTGAAATCCTATCTTCAAACCAACGGGTCTGAGAGGCTATAAGTTGAGCTATCATATGAATCGACTATCGAAACTTTACATTCAAAACTTCCCTCTAAGGAGGCTGGGTATGGTTAACACTGCTCTGTAGAGCTCGAGCTAGACTAGTCGGAATGGAGAAACTCCCGGAGTAGGAACAAACTCTGAGGTAGGAGCCCTATTATGGGTCCACATCCTAGGAGTGGGATGGACATCCTCAGCCTGAGCATTTTGATGTTTAGTTCTACGGAGAAGCATGGTAACTTTCTGAAATACACAAAATCACTAACTAGAGGACATTCAGACTCTATAGCATGAACTAAATCCCAAAAGAGAGACAAAAATTCCTAAATGCCTTGTAGCCTCCCGTTTATAAGTCTGTGCACTACATACCCATAGATAAGACTCTACCAAATGAGATTTCGCAGACACCCTGGGACCATGAACCGTGCTCTAATTCCAAGTTTCTCATGAACCGAGCTGAGGCCCTGACTGCGACGAGCACCCCAAACCATAAAGGTTCAAGTGCCCTCTACTATCTGGCAATTATGCACATATTCATCTAGTATAAGGAAAAAAATATGGAAGTACACAATAATACATAATCATGGCCTTTATTATAATTCAATGAACAATCTGGAATAAAATCCATAAACCTCTAACAACATCTAACATCAGTAAGCGAAATCTCTAGCACATCACAACCAATATCTTGTCTAGAACTGGGACAAGGCCCCCAGTCAGAACATGAACACAAAATGAGATAATAAAGCATAATAACTAGGCCTTCCAGAATAGATAAGGCTCACCAACTACAACTTCTAACACACGCAAGTCTACTGCTGAATGGGACCCTGTACCTCAGATCCTAAAATATAAGGGGTCAATACATATGTACTGTTACGCAGAGCAATCTAAAAAAAATACTAATATGTAAAGTAAGTGAGAGAGTTTCATGAAAAGTATGTCATCATCACATATTTGAAAATCCTTGGGCATAATATATAGGATTTTGAAATATTTTTGTGAATGTCAACTCAACATCTTTGTATTAATTCTTAGCTAGGTGGTATACCCTACAAGTCTATGACCCCATGGGCTATATGGAGTCCGATCTTGACTCGGCGGCCAAGACCCCAACCTAAGTTTACCACAACAGTTAGAGTTTCTAATTCTGATATGCCATAGGGCACAAGGCCAACATATAATTCCTCTTGAGAAAATAATGACCTGTATCGGTAGAACACAATTTCAGGAAATGAGTTATCAGAACTCGTTCCTTCTTTGGATAACCATATAATTGGTAAAAATTCCAAACTACCTCTTCGGAATTTAAAAGCTTGACAAAAACCCATTTTTGGATCTCACCGCGACATGGTGAGGCACTCAACGCTATACTCACCGCGATGCATTGAAATCACCATGAGCCACTGGAAACTGACCATTTTTGTTTGCTCTTCTCTGTTACACGGTGAAGGCTCCATCGCTATTATCTCCGCAATACGGTGAAATCGCGGTGACCCTCTAGAAAATAACAAATGATGATTTACTCTCCACCGCGATGTAGTGGAGGTCCCACTTCTATTATCACCATGATGCGGTGGAATCACGGTGATCTTCTGCTTTAAATTTCAAACACACCTCGAATCCCACTCAAAAAATCCAAAACTTACCCGAGATATGTTATTCACACCCCTGAACATGAATCAACTCAAAAATCTATGTCTCGGGGTTAGGAAGGTCGATGTAGAAATCATTGGAGTTTAGGAGCTTAAAATATGATTAAGTCTTTTAACAATTAAGAAATTTTAGGTTTTTAGCTCCTTAATCATGCTTCTAAGCGTGGTATCGAATCGAGAATACTTCGGGGTGTTACAGAACAACAAGATAAAATATAATCAAACAACTACAATACTTTAATGATAAGAATCGGGTTTACTTAAGCAATCAAGAAAATAATGTGAGAGTAAAAATATGAAGGTTAAACTTATGCAAAATTTGCAAATAAATTATGGAAATTTTGAAATCAAGTGCTAAGAATTCTAATTACTCTTAGTATTCAAAAATTAGCGCAACAAACTATGTATGATACTAATAGAATCAGTTCAAAAACTTAAATCAAAATATGCAATCATCAGTACAAGATGAGTTACCTTCGTTAATATACGAATAAGATCCAATAATATAAGTTAAAAGAGTTAATTTTACCTCTTAAATAGTTACTTTTATAAGGTCGTAAATAAATTTCATGTAGCCACACATATAAAGGTATAAACACGGTTAACTAGCAATTAATAATAATGTTGTATATAAATAACAAAATTCATTCATATATATATAAGGGAAATCTATCCCAAATAGCGTGGGATTCAAATATTATTTTTATGAAAACTAGTAACATATTTTTAACAATATTTACTTCATTCATTGATTTTAAAAATAATAAAATATTATATATTAATAATTATTATTAACTTTGTTGGTGTGTGTGCGTGCATACATATATATATATATATATATTGTCTGTATTAGTTAGCAATTTGGAACTTATTGTTTCTTGAATAGCACATTATTGTTATGCTCTAGATTCTAGATTTTAATCTTTCTGATTCAGCCACCGTGCAAAACCAACAGCCAGCAGCTACAGCCTCAATTTCCAAGAACGAGACCATCGTCGCAATATCGTTTTTGAGAAGGAGACCACCAAAACAGTCCCACTACTTTGACTCCGACGCTATCATGGCGTAGATATGCCGGCAACTGGTAAGTGTACGCCTATATCTCTCCCCTTTTCTCTCTCTTCCATTTTCTCTCTCCCCCCTCTTTTTTTCTACTTTTTTTGCTCTTTGCTCTGCTATCGCCGGTGGGATAGGGTTTCTATCAGCTCGACCAACAGGCGGTGGTCGATCGGATTTGATTTTGACAACTACCAGGTGATGCTCCAGCAATTTATTTCAGCGATCATGTATAGGGAAGCGATGCAACAGTAGGGTAAAAGCAGCGGCAGCAAATTCCGGTGTCTAATTTCTTCTGCAATTTACCAAAATTCAACAAAACAATCAAGAAAACTTCCATCACTATGTCTTTCCAAGTATTAGTTGCACTCATTTTATTCTTCTCTAGTTTATTTGGTGTACGCTTTGTATCTCTTTGTCTATCTTGATATCCCGTCTACTTTTCTTGACTTGTTCCTATGGGATTACTGATTTTGATTTCTCTGTAACTTTGTAGGTGTTCTTTATTAGTGCCTGTTTTTTCTTATGAGTAGCAACCTCATTTGCTGGTTTTTATTGGGTTATTTAGCTGTTTATAGTCATACCCTTTTGCTTGTCATGTTTTTGTCTCTTGTGTTCTTCACTTTCTTCTTGTGTATCCTTTTGAGTAGTGGTTGGGGTGATATATGATGGACTAGAGTCATGTCATAGGTTGGGGTCGGGGCGGGGATTGGGTCTAGGTACGAGTTTGGGGTTGAGGGTGAGGAGGAGTAGGGCTAGGTGGGATAAGGGTGCTTCTAGGTTAAGAGTTGGGTCCTGGAACATAGAGACGCTTCAAGGTAAGTCTATAAAGTTGGTGAAGATTCTTAAAAATAGGAGGGTTAGCATGACATGTGTCCAGGAAAATAAATGCATAGGGACTAAGGCAAGAAATGTGGGATGGATATAAGTTGTGGTACTTAGATAGTGTTAGACATAGAAATAGAATAGGTATTTTAGTAGATAAGGATCTTAGGAAGAAGGTGATAGGTTGATATCTATTAAGTAGGTCATTGAAGGGTCTTCAGTGAACATTATTAGTTCTTATGCTCCACAAGTAGGTTTGGACAAAGAGAAGAAGAAGAGCTTTGGAAGGTTTTGGATGAGGTGGTGCAGGGCATCCCAAGCACTGAGAAGCTCTTTGTAGGAGGAGATTTCAATAGGCATATAGGGTCTTTGTCGAGAGGGAATGATGATGTGCATGGCGGTTTCAATTTTGGGCAGAGGAATAAAGGTGGAGCTTCTCTTTTGGAATTTTCTAGGGCTTTTAGGTTGTGGATACCAAATTCGATCTTTCTAAAGAAAGAGAAGCACCTTATTACTTTTTGTAGTTTAGTGGCCAAGAATCAGATTAAATTTTTGCTCCTTAGGAAGGAGGATAGAGCGCTATGTAAAGACAGTAAAGTCATACCTAGTGAGAGTCTTTCGACTCAACATAGGTTGTTGGTGATGGACTTAGTAATCAAAAAGGGCAGAAAGAAGAGGATTATGGAGGCTTAGTCCAGGATTAAGTGGGGTAGCTTAATATTGGCTAGTGCTTTGGAGATGGGGGAGAAGTTGAAGAGGAGGGGGGGCTTGGGAGAGTAAAGATGATATAGATAGTATGTGGGAGATGACTACTAGTTGCATTAGGGAGACTGCTAGAGAGTTGTTGGGTATTGATGTTGGGCGTATTTACACGTCCAAGCACCATAATTTACCCATGTTTTAGCTAAGTTTTGAGGATAGAATATATAATTTTTGCACTTTTAGTCCATTTTCAATTAAGTGAGCTGACCTATGTGATTAGCATGCTTTTCAGGTACTAATGAGGAAGATTTCAGCACTTTGGGGACCTGTGGAGAGCAAAGGAAAACTTCACATAAAAGGGAAGGCAGCTTTTGGACTGAATGTGATGCATGCGAACTTTTTCCTGGGCAAAATCAGTATTTTCAAATACTTAAGGATACAGTTGAAACATAGTAGAGAAGGATATTATTAAAAACCTTATTGCTGAATTTTCAGCATTATCATTCATTATTATTCAATTATTCAGATTCTATAATATTTTGGGAGAGCAGAACACGGCTTAGCTTGAGTAACGGAGAGAGAAAACACGTTTTTCTCTTGGTGTCTCTAGTCATCTCCATCGCCAAGATTGTACTAAGTTTTGGTATGATGATTATGTCTATTTGGATTTCTGTTGTATTCATGAGTAGCTAAGCTTATCTGTTAGGGTTATGGAAACCTTGTAGTATACTCTCTATTGCTATGAGTTTGTGAATTTATGATGTGTAATCCACCTATATCATTACTCTCTTCATTTTAATTGAATTCTCGTGGTTGCAAACATAGGGAATACGCCATTATAGCAATAACTTGTTTGATAGAAAATTTACTGTTTGGAAAAGAGAGTGTGACGAGAAAATAGGGTTTCCAACCTCTATTTTACACGTTAATGCCCTAACAGGATTAACTTCTTGGAGAATTCGTACCATTTGTTGTACACTTTAGGTTCGAGAGAGCTAAGGTGAATAAATCCTTGATGGTTGAAAAACACTTGGATTTAGAATTAGAATATGACTCTCTATAAGTGCATGCATGTATAAACTCCGCATTACTCATAGTTAATAGAAAAGTAGAAACTACAAGGTGGACATAACCCTAACTTGTTATTCTCTGTGATCAAATCTTACTACACATATCATTCCATTGCTACTTTGATAATATTATTGTGCATTTAAACCAAAAACCCCCTTTATCTTGGAACCTTCGATCAACAGTCTACTAATAATCGCAATACTTAGTGACTAGAGTATTCCCTGTGGTATTCGACACCCAACCCAGTTGGGTTCAATATTTGACAGCGACCGCTTACACTTTCTCACGAGAGTTGTAATTTGGGCGTATCAAACTTTGGCTCCGTTGCCGGGGAATACGGTTGTCAACTAAGTTTGTGATAGTTAATAGACCCTTTGGTCAAAGATTCCCAAATTTTACTTTTTGTTTGTTGTTTTTGTTTTGTTCATGTTTGGTAGAGTGAATGCCAAATACATGAAGTTCTGGTCATCCATTATTACCTCTAAATCCTGAACCACATCTTATTGGCAGAATGGATGCACAACGAGACATTGAAAGAAGAGCTGCTCAACAGGAGCAGGCTAGATTAGCTGCATTGGCAGCTACACAAGTAAATCAACAGAACTTTGATAACCCAGGTCGGGCAACAAATCTTGATGATGAGGACCTAGGTGATGATGAGTTATTAAATCCAAGGCGTGCAGATGATGTGGCTGCACCTGTGAACAGAAATGTCAATAGAGATCGTCAAGCTAGAATGAGACCAGAACGTCGAGCTGTGCAGGTCCCTTTTGATGATGATGATGACGATTTGGTTGGGGCTGGTGCCACAGGGGCTATTATTCCTCCACCCTTGGCACCCGGATCCAAGTTCAATATCACTAGCACCATGATCCAGCTATTTCAAATCAAAGGGTTATTTGGTGGACTTGCAGGCGACGATCCAAATATGCATCTAATTAATTTTATCTCAACATGCAAATCATTTGACAATCCAAGGGTTGGACAGAATGCGATCAGGCTACATTTATTTCCATTGTCTCTATCTGGAGAGGCAACTCTATGGTTAAACGGGCTAACTCTTGACTCTATTACCAATTGGAGGCAACTGAAAGATGCTTTCCTAGAAAAATCTTTTCCACCATCCAAGAGAGCCCAATTACGAGATGAGATAAGCAATTTTCGACAGCTTCCAACTGAAGCTCTCTACGAAACATGGGAAAGGTTCAAGAAGAAGCTTATGCGGTGCACAAATCATCAGATGACCAATATCCACTTGATGGAAATATTATATAAGGCGTTGAACTCGGTGACTAAGCCAGTGGTTGATAATGCAGCGAGTGGGTCATTCATGGACCTTACTTTTATTGAGGCAAGTGATATGCTAGATCGTATGACAAAGCAGTGTAGAGCTTGGCATACCAGGGATTCTGAGGTAGCAAGCTCTACTATATCTATTGGCATGACAGCAGAACAGAGACGAAGAGAAGAAGAACATGACCAAGATATGGCTCACATGAAAATGCAGATAGATTTTCTTACCAAGCATTTATTATCTGGGAAGACAGAAAGGGTCAAAGTCATTATATCACAGGGAAGAGATGACTCTAATTCTGAGAAAGAAGCGAATTACTTGAATAATCAGGGGGGTTCCGAGGAAATGCCTAAGGAAACCAAGGTCGGAACTATTATGATAAATCTGGATACAAGGACCGAGACCAAGGGAGTTGGAAGAATAAGACTGATAGGAGTGGTTTGTATGTTCCTCCTGGAAAGCGTGAAGCTGCTACGTCTGGTTTTAGAAAGATGTCCATAGAGGGCATGATGGCTAAGATGTTGAAAGGAGTGGAGGCAACCAACACGGGAGTAACTGAGGTAAAAATAATTTGTCCTCCATAAATCAATTGGTTGACTCCCATTCCACTGCAATAAAACAGCTGGAAAAACAAATGAGTCAACTATCGGCGGCATTCAATCAAAGAAAAGCTGGCACTTTATCTAGTGACACTGTGCAAAATCCAAGGAATGATGGATCATGTTTGGCTATTACTACAAAGAGTGGTAAGGTGTTGGAAAACCCATCCAAAGGCAAGCCGGTGGTTGATAATATTGAAGAGAATGTTATTGAAGCAGATTGTGATGATTCTGTAGAAGCTAAATATCAGAATGAGCACATTCATGATACTACACCCAGATGTCAGCAGTCTGAAAAGATTGATAATGGGAAGCAAAATAAAAAAGAAGTGGTGGAGAAAACTCTTCCAAAACCACCACCACCTTTTCCTCAAAGACTGAATAAGAAGGCTGATGACACCAGGTTCAGTAAATTCATGACTATGTTGAAGCAGCTGACTATTAATGTGCCTTTGGTGGAGGCACTGGAGTAGATGCCAGGGTACGCCAAATTCATGAAGGACCTTTTGACAAAGAAAAGGGCAGCAAGCTATGAGCTGGCAGATAATTTTCATCATTGCAGTGCAATTGCCACGAGATCTTTAGTATAGAAAAAGGCAGATTTGGGTACTTTCACTATTCCTTGCATGGTTGGATCTTTGGATTTTGCTAAGGCGTTGTGCGATTTGGGGGCTAGCATTAATTTGATGCCACTAGCCATTTATAGATAGTTGGTATTGGGCGATCCTACGCCAACCAACATGCGGCTTGTAATGGCAGATAGGTCGGTAAAACAACTTGTTGGTATCTTATATGATGTACTAGTGAAGGTTTCTACCTTCATTTTTCCTGCAGACTTTGTTATTTTGGATTGTGAGGTGGATTTTGAAGTTCCCATAATCTTGGGTCGTCCTTTCCTCACAACAGGAAGTGTGCTTATTGATTTACGAGCAAATGAGATTTTATTTTGGATGAATGACAAAGTGGTACGTTTTGATGTATGCAAATCAATGAAGCAACCCAAAGATATGAATGTGTTCTCCGTAGCTGATGTTTATTATGAGGATTAGAAGGAATTATCTTTAGAGAAGCAGCATACTGTTGAGCCACTGGCTGCTATGCTTTTAAAATTTTGAGTGTGAGTATGTTGAAGAATACGAAGAAACTATCTGTGCTCTGACAGGAATGGGGTCATATTCATATGCCCCTAAGAAGCTGGACCTTGACCTTAAGAATTGACCTTCACCACCAGCGAAGCCATCCATTGAAGAGCCACCAGTGCTAGAATTGAAAGATCTACCCAGTCATCTAAAATATGCGTTCTTGGAAAGTGTAAATACACTTCCGGTTATTGTTGCTACTAATTTAGGTGAACAACAAGTGGCAGCTCTCATCTCAGTTCTTAAGAGGTATAAGAGAGCCATTGGTTGGACTATTGCTGATGTAATTGGTATCCCTCCCGGGATATGTATGCACATGATTCAGCTCGAGGAAGATTCTGTGCCCACTATTGAGCATCAACGTTATCTGAATCCACCTATGCAAAAGGTGGTGAAGAAAGAAATCATAAAGTGGTTAGATGCAGGGGTGGTGTATCCAATCTCAGAGAGTAAATGGGTGAGTCCGATACAATGTGTGCCCAAGAAAGGGGGCATAACAGTAATCGTAAACGAAAAGAATGAGCTAATTCCACTCAGACCTGTCAAAGGGTGGAGAGTGTGCATGGATTACCGGAAGCTGAATTCGTGGACGTTAAAGGATTACTTCCCAATGCCATTCATGGATCAAATGCTTGATCGATTGGCAGGGAAGGGATGGTTCTGTTTATTAGATGGTTATTCCGGATATAATCAGATTTGCATTGCTCCTGAAGATCAGGAAAAGACTACTTTTACATGCCCATATGGTACTTTTACATTCAAACGAATGCCATTTGGGCTATGTAATGGACCTGCCACTTTTCAGCGATGTATGATGTCCATTTTCTTTGATATGGTCGAAGACACCTTGGAGGTGTTTATGGATGACTTTTCGGTTGTAGGTGAGTTATTTGAATCATGCTTGGCAAATCTAAGTATGGCTTTACAGAGATGTGTCAAATTCAATCTGGTGCTAAATTGGGAGAAATGCCATTTTATGGTTAAGGAAGGCATTGTTCTTGGGCATAAAGTCTCTGAAAAGGGAATTGAGGTTGATCGAGCCAAGATTGAAGTTATTGAGAAATTACCACCTCCAATTTCTGTAAAGGAGGTTCGTAGTTTTCTCGGTCATGCAGGTTTTTATCGGAGGTTTATAAAAGACTTCTCCAAGATTGCTAGCCCATTATGCAAACTTTTGGACAAGGAGGCTAAGTTTTACTTTTGTGAAGATTGCTTGAAGGCATTTGAATGCCTCAAAGGAAAGCTAATTGAAGCTCCTATTATTGTAGCACCCGATTGTTCTCTACCTTTTAAGTTATGTGTGATGCAAGCGGGGTAGCCCTGGGTGCTGTACTTGGTCAGAAAAGAGAAAGGCTATTTCATCCAGTCTACTATGCGAGCAAGGCCTTGAATAGAGCACAGAAGAACTATACCGTTACTGAACAAGATCTTCTAGCAGTTGTTTATGCTTTTAAAAAGTTTTGTGCTTACTTGTTGGGAACCAAAGTAGTGGTTCATACAGATCATGCAGCTCTAAGATATCTAATGGCAAAGAAGGATGCTAAGCCAAGGCTGATTAGGTGGGTGTTACTTCTTCAAGAATTCAATTTCGAGGTGAAGGATAGAAAAGGTTGCAAAAACCAAGTAGCTGATCATCTATCTAGACTTGAGAGTGAGCACATAGTGCAAACCAACCTTGATATTGATGATGCATTCCCCGATGAAGAGATTCTAGTAACTATGGTGGAAGACTTAACGTGGTATGCAGACTTTGCTAACTACGTGGTAAGTAAAGTGATTCCTGAGCATCTCTCTTTTCATCAAAAGAAAAAATTCATGCATGATGTGAAACATTACTTCTGGGATGAGCCTTATCTTTTTCGACAATGTGTTGATGGTATTATTAGGCGATGCATCCCAGATGTGGAGGTGCCTAGCATACTGGAAGCAAGTCATGCTCCCAAGTTGGGGGTCACCATGCAGGTGATCGAACGGCCAGAAAAGTATTGCAAAGTGGTTATTATTGGCCTTCATTATTCAAGGATTCCTATGATTTTGTAAGAAGATGTGATCAGTGTCAGAGGCAAGGCTCTATCTCAAAGCACCATGAGATGCCCATGTCTAAAATGCTTGAAGTAGAGTTATTAGATGTCTGGGGTATTGATTTCATGGGTCCATTTTGGGAGGAAATATATCCTAGTTGCTGCGGACTATGTATCCAAGTGGGTCGAAGCAGTCGCGCTAGCTGATAATAAAGGTAAGAGTGTTGTAGCATTTTTAAAGAGAAATATCTTCTCTCGTTTTGGGGTACCTCGTACCATCATAAGCGATGGAAGATCATATTTTTGCAACAAGCTTTTAAGAGCCGTATTGGTAAAATATGGGGTTAAGCAACATAAAGTAGCTACACCGTACCACCCACAAACTAGTGGGCAGGTAGAGGTTTCAAATCGGGATATCAAGATAATCCTTGCTAAGACTGTGAATGCCAGTAGGAAAGATTGGTCCAGAAAGCTGGATGATGCCTTATGGGCATATAAGACCACGTTTAAAGCACCAATTGGCATGTCACCATACCAACTAGTTTATGGAAAGGCTTGTCACTTGCCTATTGAGCTAGAACATAAAGCAATGTGGGCATTGAAGTAGTTTAACCTGAATTGGGATGATGCGATTAATATGAGATTGGGACAGCTGAATGAGATGGATGAATTCCGTCTACATACGTATGAAAGAGCAGATCTCTACAAGGAAAAGATGAAAAAGTACCATGATCGGAGGATTATCCAACGAAACATTCAGAAGGGTGATTTGGTACTTCTTTTCAACTCCAGACTGAAGGTATTTCTAGGTAAGTTGAAGTCTAAATGGTCTGGTCCATTCAGAATTAGCCAAGTTTACTCATCTAGAATAGAGGAGTTAGAAAACCATGATGGTGGTGTCTTTAAGGTGAATGGCCAATGAGTAAAGCCATATATCGGTCCACCTGA
Source organism: Capsicum baccatum var. pendulum (assembly GCA_030864225.1). Taxonomy (NCBI): domain Eukaryota; kingdom Viridiplantae; phylum Streptophyta; class Magnoliopsida; order Solanales; family Solanaceae; genus Capsicum; species Capsicum baccatum. The sequence continues at coordinate 253,026,735 of CM061558.1, forward strand.
CTCGATAAAATGTATAGCCCCCATATATCTCGATGAAGTCTGAGTAATCGAGATAACTATGTCATGCCGCGACAATAAATCAAGCGCTACATGGGAGGCAACCCATCATTAGGAGTTTGTTTCACTAGGAGTTTGTTTTTGATATATAAAAGTTCAAAAAGAAGAGTCGAGCCACGACCAAAACAAAGGCGCTTGGTGGGAAGCAACCCATCCTTCTAATCATTTTTGTTGTTTTTGATTAAGTGTAGGTGCATGGAGTACAAAGGATGAGATTAGACCCAAATTTTGATTTGAAAGTGAGTCATGCCAATGGTGGTAAGTCTAGGAATGATGGAGCAAAGGCTATAGGCTAGGCGCCGCCTATGCCAACATAGGCAATAGGCTAGGCGCCGCCTATGCTAACATAGGCAATGGGCAAGGTGTCGCCTATGCCATTGCCTATGCTCACTGCCTCACATAGGCGATGGGCAAGGTGCCGCCTATGCCAATCTAGGCAATGGGCAAGGCGCCGCTTATGCAAACATAGGCAATGGGAAAGGCGCCGCCTATGCCATTGCCTATGCTCACTGCCTCACATAGGCAATGGGCAAGGCGCCGCCTATGCCAATGTAGACAATGCTATAGGCGCCACCTATGCTAACATAGGCAATGCTAAAGGCGCCGCCTACTTATGCATAGGCAATGCTATAGGTGTTGCCTACTTATGCTTTTTGCCTACTAACCCGGTTGTAAATAGATCAAACCGACCCATGGCTTATCCTATAAATATACCCTCTACCTGTGAACACCACTCAATTATTTGTTGAACCTAGGCACCGTCCAAGCTCCCTTATCCTCTCCAAGTTTTCCTCTTTTCTCATCTAATCTTGCAAGCTCATCTTCCCAATCCATCACCAAGTAAGTTGTTCTTTCATATTCAGTAAGTGTTGCAGTGCTACATTTATAATGGTTAATTTGATTTTGTAGTAGTGCTTGGTGATAAGAGTATGGTTAGTTTGTTATGATTTTTTGAAGAATACATCTAATTGAGTGAAAGGATTCTTGTAGGTATTCTTGACTTTACTCCAACATGTATTGATTGGTATTCACTATCATAAATTTTTATGGAGTTGAAATTTTGAAGTTAATGCATAATCTTGAGAGCTGTAAGCTTGAATGTTTGAATGACTCGTTCATCGATGTAATGATCATGATTGACCACTAGCCTAAGATAGTGTGATAGTTTCTATGCGATAACATGATAAAATTTCTATGTGGTAGTCTTGTTCAAAGATTGCATTAATCCAATGAAATAAAGTTGGAAAGGATAGTCAAGATTACATGACCATTGTGTGCCGCTTCTCTATGTCAAACTGAGAAATTGTTATGTAAAGTGAAGGGTTGAAAGTGTGACTGCGCTAATAATGTGTTGGAACATACCACCTAAGTATATGTCGATGAAGTCTGAGTAATCAACATCACTCACTCAATTAGTTTGTGCAAACAAATTAAGTGTGGGGTGGTGCCATCACTATTTTCTTTGTCGATTATAGTGAATCTTCCAAGATAAAACTAACATGACTCTATTGTGATCTTAGGTAGAATGGATCCAAAAGGACGACAGGGAAAAGAGAAAGAGTCCACCTCACAAAAAGGTCAGAAAAGGTCAAGAAAAGACCTAGCTGAGTCCTCCTCTCTTCAAGTGCCTCGACGCACTTTTGGGATCAAGTGGGTTCTGGAGGAGGAAGGGAAGGAATGGTATAAGAACAATAAAGTGAAGAAATATGTTCATGTGGATTTGATGCAGAAGGAAAGTTTAGCAAAGAGAGACCCACGCATTTTGGCTAAAATCATGGCACTAAATCTTGACTTCATCTTCCGAGATATGGGGGAATGCAATCTTGATCTGACTCGAGAGTTTTATGCCAACTGGTCACCAAGGACTACCAAAAGTGAAGTAAAGATTCGGGGCCAAGTCTTGCAACTGAACGCTGATTTTTTCAACTCTTTTCTCGGTACTCCAAGTGTGGATCAATCACCACTCAAGGAGCTTTATCACAGACCTCCCTACAGGGCCATCAGACATACATTGTGTGGATCAAGGTCCATGACCTGGTGGACTCGTCACAAGGATAATGGTCGTCACAATACTTACCTGTATGCTTCCTTGAACAGAGAAGCTCGCATATGGTTAAGGATAGTCAACTCCTGCTTGATTCCTGGGACACAATACACTAATATTACGCGTGATCGAGTCTTCTTAGTGTATGCTCTAATGGCAAATATTCCCATCAATATTGGTGCGATTATACAATCGTTAATGCGCAAAGCAAGGCTGCACAAAAGGTCCCATTTCAGTTTTGGCAATTTGTTGACTACAATCTTAAGGAACGAGCACATTGAGGAGGAGCCAGCAGACCATAAGCTGCCACACAACCCGAAGAAGGTAGATTACACAAAAATCAAAGAGCCAGAAACTGGTCAAGGCATAAACCTTACCACTGCTGAGAGACATGCTCGAGATGAAAGTTTTTTCCACCATCTGTATGGCATAACTAGGTTTACCATGATAAGTGGGGGTCGTGTGCCGATTGATGGAGAGCTTCGGCAGTTGGACTACGACTACCCGCTTAATGAGCATGCTCGGGCCATGTGTGGAGTGGGGGTAAATTTTAAGGAATCTCTAGATGATGATGTGCCGACTAACAATGATCACCGACTGCCAGACTCAGATGTGGAGGACAACTCTGATGATGACGACTCTAATGATGATTCTGACGCAGGGGGTATGACCCCGGATATAGAGGAGGAGTCTGACTAATCAGGTTTTGCTTATTTATTTACACTGAGGGCAGTTTGTTCCATCTAAGTGTGGGGTGCAGGTATATGTCTGCTGTATTGTGTACTGCTTGCCTACATTTATTCTTAGTTGTTTGATTTAGTCATAGTTAGTTAGTTGTAATGAGTAATACTGAACTAGATTCCGCATGACATTATTCTAATAGACGACATGGCATTATAACAAGAGTTTGTGCTGAATCATCACTATTGAAACATTTAGGCTCTAAGTTGTGACTCACTGTGTGATAATTGTTTGTGGTTTAATTCATTCATCTGTTGGGTTAGGAATCTGTAATGCTCCCAATTAAGTTGACCATGTGCCTTTTCTGTGTGAAGTTATTGTATATTCTTTGTTGTGACTGATGCTAGAACTTGCCTGGTGTGTGTGTGAAGCGAAATAAAGATTGTGAGTTTAGGAGATGATTTAGGCATGTCTTTGGCAGCCCTGATTTTGTTTATCTTCTTTTTACCTACCTTTGTACATTGTCCTAGTGAACACCCTTTGAGCCTTTAGCTATTTTCTTTGGCAGCCTCATATGTAGCCTAATCCATTTTTTTTAAGACCATAATTTTGATCCAAAATCTCCTAAGCGCTTTAAAATGTAGAATCAAGTTGAGTAAAGAGTGTGGCAGAATAAGAGAAAAATGGTAAAAGTAATGCCACAGAGTGTGTTGGTACTTGAAAATTTGGTGAAAAAAAGTGGCTATCATAGGGATGCTTATAAAAAAAAGAGTTGTATATTCCCATCATTGTGTTTCTGATTGAATAACAAATTGGGTGAAAGGGGGTTGGTAGATGAAAGGAAGGTAGAGTGGTTGTTAAAAGCTAGTGTAAATGGCATAAGGTAGTGTATTAAAGCTCTTGGGGAACGTAGTCACCATTTCTGGCCAAAATAGTCCTACCTGTCCCTTAGCCGACATTATAACCCGTAAAGACCTATTTGATCCTAACCTTGGCATTCTGATATTAGTGGAGCATTACACTAAGGGCAAGCATATGGTAATCAATTATAATCTAAGAATTCTTTGTGAGAGTGAGAGCAAGCAAGTTCTTATACCCATATTTCTGAAAAATGCAAAACTATGAGTGATTATGGGTAACATTTTGTGTGAGCGCACATGGTTGATGATTGTTGGGTAGTTTTATATGATTTTCTTTGGCTTAACTTGTGTGCTCGAATTAACAAACTTGATGAGTCTATTTTGGAGGGTGAGTTGTTTCTAGTAATGATCAAGATATCTACTCTTTGTTAATAATTGTCGTGTATGTCTTGTTGAAAATTGTGTTGATCTTGAGAAATTCTAGTTACGTGTTCGCATGGATGTGATATTTTGTTCGAGGACAAACAAAGCTTTAAGTGTGGGGTGGTGATGTTGGGCGTATTTACACGTCCAAGCACCATAATTTACCCATGTTTTAGCTAAGTTTTGAGGATAGAATATATAATTCTTGCACTTTTAGTCCATTTTCAATAAAGTGAGCTGACCTATGTGATTAGCATGCTTTTCAGGTACTAATGAGGAAGATTTCAGCACTTTGGGGACCTGTGGAGAGCAAAGGAAAACTTCACATAAAAGGGAAGGCAGCTTTTGGACTGAATGTGATGCATGAGAACTTTTTTCCGGGAAAACTCAGTATTTTCAAATACTTAAGGATGCAGTAGCAACTTAGTAGAGAAGGATATTATTAAAAACCTTATTGCTGAATTTTCAGCGTTATCATTCATTATTATTCAATTATTCAGATTCTGTAATATTTTGGGAGAGCAGAACATGGCTTAGCTTGAATAACGGAGAGAGAAAACACGTTTTTCTCTTGGTGTCGCTAGTCATCTCCATCGCCGATATTGTACTAAGTTTCGGTATCATGATTATGTCTATTTGAATTTCCGTTGTATTCATGAGTAGCTAAGCTTATCTGTTAGGGTTATGGAAACCTTGTAGTATACTCTCTATTGCTATAAGTTTGTGAATTTATGATGTGTAATCCACTTATATCATTACTCTCTTCATTTTAATTGAATTCTCGTGGTTGAAAACATAGGGAATACGCCATTATAGCAATAACTTGTTCGATAGAAAAGTTACTATTTGGAAAAGAGAGTGTGACGAGAAAATAGGGTTTCCAACCTCTATTTTACACGTTAATGCGCTAACAGGATTAAATTCTTGGAGAATTCGTACCATTTGTTGTACACTTTAGGTTCGAGAGAGCTAAGGTGAATAAATCCTTGATGGTTGAAAAACACTTGGATTTAAAATTAGAATACGACTCTCCATAAGTGCATGCATGTATAAACTCCGCATTACTCATAGTTAATAGAAAAGTAGAAACTACAAGGTGGACATAACCCTAACTTGTTATTCTCTGTGATCAAATCTTACTACACATATCATTCCATTGCTACTTTGATAATATTATTGTGCATTTAAACCAAAACCCCCCTTTATCTTGGAACCTTCGATCAACAGTCTATTAATAATCGCAATACTTAGTGACCAGAGTATTCCCTGTGGGATTCGACACCCAACCCAGTTGGGTTCAATATTTGATAGCGACCGCTTACACTTTCTCACGAGAGTTGTAATTTGGGCGTATCAGGTATCTCAAGAGGGCATTCTAGTAAGCATCAAGGAGATTAGGAGTGGAACAAAGAGGTTAAGAGGAATGTGGCTTATGCTAAGTTAGTTAAGAGCAAGGATGAAGAGGAAAGACAGAGGAATAAGGAGGAGTATCAGGTAGCTAGACTAGAGGCTAAGCTAGTGGTTACGGCAGCTAAGACTACAGCTTTTGAGAGAGTATATGCAGCTTTAGAGAGAAAAGGTAAGGATAAGAAGTTATATAGGCTTGCTAAGTCCAAGGAGCGGAGGGATCATGATCTGGACCAAGTGAGGTACATCAAAAAAGAGGATGACACAGTGTTTGTTAAGGACACTCTTATAAGAAAGAGGTGGCAGTCCTATTTTCATAAACTCTTGAATGACGAGGGGGATAAAGATTTTATGTTGGGGGATTTGGAGAAGTCTGAGGAATGTCGCGATTATGGTCATTATAGGCATATTGAGGTTGGGTAGGTCAAGGGGGCTATTATTAGGATGCGTCGAGGTAGGGCGACAGGGCCAGACGAGATCCTAGTGGATTTTTGGAAGAGCACTGGCGGGGCAGGTTTGGAGTAGTTGACAAGTTTATTTAACATCATTTTTAGGGTGGCGAAGATGCCTGAAGTTTAGAGGTAGATTATGATTATTCCTTTATATAAGAACAAGAAAGACATCTAGAGTTGCAATAACTATAGAGGTATTAAGTTGTTAAGTCATACTATGAAGGTGTAGGAGAAGAATTGTGACTATCTCTGAGAATCAGCTCGGTTTCATGCCAGGTAGCTCGACTACTGAGGCCATTCACCTTGTGAGGAGATTAGTGGAGAAATTTTGAGAGAGGAAGGACTTGCATATGGTGTTTATTGATCTTGAGAAGGCATATGACAGAGTGCCCAGAGAGATTCTGTAGAGGTTTTTTAAGGCTAGAAGGGTGTCTGTGGAATACTTTAGGTCGATTTAGGACATGTATGATGAATCGAAGACTCATGTGAGGACGATAGGTGGATATTCGAAGCAATTTCAAATTTTGATAGATTTGCATCAGAGATTGACTCTTAGCCCTTTTTTATTTGCCTTGGTGATAGATGTGTTGATGCGACATATTCAGGGAGGGGTTCCTTGGTGTATGTTATTTACAAATGATGTAGTATTAATTGGCGAGACTTGGGGAGAATTTAAGGATAAGCTGGAGAATTGGAGACAGACCCTTGAGTCTAAAGGTTTTTGGTTGAGCAGGACCAAGACGGAGTACATGGAGTGTAAGTTTAGTAATGTTTCATAGGATACTGATGTGGTTGTGAAGATGGATTCTCAGGCCATTCAGAAGAGGAAGAGTTTCAAGTATCTGGGGTCTATGATTCAGGGCGATGGTGAAATTGATAAGTATGTCATACATCATATTGGGATAGGGTAGTTAAAATAGAGGCTTACTTTGGGAGTTTTATATGATAATAAGGTGACCCCAAATCTTAAAGGTAAATTCTACAGAGTGGCAGTTTGACCGGCTATATTTTATGGAGCGGAATGTTGGCCAGTTAAGAAATCCTACGTCTAAAATTTAAAGGTGGCGGAGATGAGGATGTTGCGGTGGATGTGTGGATAGAACAGGAAGGATAAGGTGAGAAATGATATTATTCAGGAAAAGGTAAGAGTGGCTCCAGTTGAGGACAAGATTCATGAAATGAGGTTGCATTGGTTCGGACAGGTGATGAGAAGAGGTGTTGATGTACCAGTGCAGAGATATGAGACACTTAGCTATGGATGATTTTAGGTGGGGGATAAGTAGGCCAAAGAAATATTAGAGTGAGGTGATTAGACATGATATGAAGTAGTTACATCTTATGTAGGACATGACCCTTGATAGGAAGGTGTGGAGGACGTGGATTAGGGTAGAGAGTTAGGGGGTGGGAGTGCGTTGGTAACAATAAGGGAGCGTTCTTTTGTGTCTATATTTTCTTAATCGTGGTGTTGTATGATGTCTATGATTTCGGTTAGATAGTTCTTATTATTATCTTGTGGTTGTAGTATTATCTTGTTTCTAGCGGTGTTAGTTTATTTTGCACTTATCTTTTGTGTTTGTTATACTGTTATCGGTTCTAAGCTGAGGGTTTATTGGAAACAGCCTCTCTACTTCACCTGAGGTAGTGGTATGGTCTGTGTAAAATCTACCCTTCCCAGACCCCACTATGTGGGAATACACTGGGTATGTTGTACCTCTTTTCCATGTTGCTAGAGGCTAAGAGAAACACATCGATTTGAACCATATTTCTAGTACAATTAATATTTTTATTTTTTTATATTTAAATGTTTTTCTTATTTTTAAAGTCGAATCTTTAGAAAATCTTTGATTACTTACTTAAACTGTACGTGCCTCAGACGCGTAACGTCTGATTATTTACTATTAAATGACTTTATCTATTGTGGAGATTTTTAATGAAGTGTAAAATTTTAAATCACTTTTTATAGATTCTTCACACTTTAATATAATAATGTAAACCTAAGCATATATTTTAGTGTAAGCAAATATATAATTTATATTATTACTTTTGCATTTGTTATGCAGTACCTCTTTCTCTTGCTATCAGAGGCTAAAACGACACTTCAATGTGAACCATATATGTGATACAATTATTTTTTGATTATTTAAAATCTTCCATTATTTTTAAAGTCAAATATTGCGTACTTAAAACTTTTAAAAATTTGGTACTTATTAAATTTTTCTTATTGTAATGTTTTTATATTTATTTTTAAGATTTTATAAATCTTCTTACAATCAAATTTAGTTGATTTCAAGTTCTTAAACTAATTAAAAAGGTATTAGTCGTCATTAATTTTGATATGAAAAGGTTTTACTATAAATATATTTAATTAATTTTGAACTCTTAAATATTAAAAAGATAGTGAAAAGACGATTTTGTCTAAAGTAGAGACTTTTAGTGAAGGGCAAAAAGTTCAAACAACATTTCCAAAGACCTTCACACTTTTAATATTATATATATATATATATATATATATATATATATATATATATACATACATACACACATATACATATACATACATACACACATATACATATACATACACACATATACATATACATACATACATACATACATACACTCACATATATATACATATATACATACATATATATATATATATGTGTGTATATGTATAAGTATTTATATGTATACACTAGTGATGCCTCATCGTCTCTTTTGGATTCTATTTGGCTTGTCTATGAGTTTATGGATGTGGTTTTTTATAGATTTTCCTGGTGTGCCTCCAGATAGTGATACTAATTTTTCTATTGATGTGGAGCTAATCACCAAGCCCATTTTTCATTCCTCCCTTAGGATGGCCCCGGTTGAACTAAAGGAACTAAAGGAGAAATTGCAGGATATATTGCATAAGAGGTTCATTAGATCTACAGTATCTCTTTAGAGTCCTATCTTGTTTGTGAAGAAGAAAAATGGTTTTATGAGCATGCGTATTTACTATTGATAACTAAACAAGGTGACGATTAAGAACTCTTTCTAATATTGATGATTTATTTGATCAGCTTTAGGGTGCTTCGATATTTTCCAAGATTAACTTGAGGTCCGAGTACCATCAATTGAAGGTTAGAGCTTTGATGTCCCAAAATAGGTTTTTGGACTCGCTATGGTCATTAGTTAACTAATGCCCCAACAATATTAAGAGGGTTGATGAATGGGGTATTTCAATCGTATCTCAACTCCTTTGTAATTGTATTTGTAGATGATATCTTAGTTTACTCCAAGAATGTGGCAAACTATGTGAGACACTTGAGGTCTGTATCCCAAATATTGTGAGATGATAAGTTATATGTTAAGTTCTCTAAGTGTGAGTTTTGGTTGGATTCTATATCTTTCATAGGTCATGTGGTGACCAAGGACAACATTATGGTTGATTTGGCCAAGATAGCAACAATTTGTGATTGGGTTAGACCCACTTCTCCTACTAATATTCAATATTTTGTTGGTTTAGCGGGACATTATTGATATTTTGTAGAGGGTTTCTTGTCTATTGCGTATCCTTTGATCAAGTTTACTCAAAAAAAGGTTACCTTTCAGTGGATAAAAGCTTTTGAGGTGGGCTATCAAAAGTCTAAAGAGTTGTTCACTTCACCACCTATCTTGACCCTGACTAAGGAGGGATTGGTTTTAGTGTGTCTTTTGATATTTCTTATGTTGATTTAGGTGCAGCGTTGATGTAGGATAGTATGTTGATTGCTTATGCCTCATATCAGTTAAAGAATTATGAGAAAAATTATGCTACCCATGATTTAGAGTTTGCTGCTTATGAGATTTTCTTGGATTATCATAGCCTTTAGTACTTCTTCAATCAGCGAGATCTTAATATGAGTGTTGGCTTGAGTTTCTTAAGGACTATTATCTCACTATTCTTTATCATCCGGGAAAGGCTAATATGATTGAGGATGACTTGAGTTGGAAGTCAACTAGTATTGAGAGTCTAGCTCATCTCTTGACTCACAAGTGACCTTTGGACTTAGAGGTTCATTTGTTAGCTAACAAGTTAGTTAGGCTTGACATTTTGACACCCAGGAGTGTATTAGCCTTTGTTGATGCTACATTTTCTTTAATGGAGCAGATTTGGCCTCATTCTTGAGTTGGAAGTCGACTAGTATGGAGAGTAGCTCATCTCTTGACTCACAAGTGACCTTTTGACTTAGAGGTTCATTTGTTAGCTAACAAGTTAGTTAGGCTTGACATTTTGACACCCAGGAGTGTATTAGCCTTTGTTGATGCTAGATTTTGTTTAATAGAGTAGATTTGAGCTCACTAGTTTGATCATAATAGCTTGAGGGTGATTCGAGATAAGATGTTGAGTGGCAAGGCTAAGGCAGATCTCTGATTCTAAGAGGGTGTTGAGCATTAGTGGTTGATCTTATGTGTCGTGGGTTGGTGGATGGATGAGATTGATTTTAGAGTAGGATCATTGTTCTAAATATTCCATTTTCCTTGGGATAGCCAAGATGTACCATGATCTTAAAAAGAATTACTGATAGAGTGGCATAAAGAAGGATGTAGCAAGTTTCGTGGCACTTTATCTATGTTGTTAGTAGGTAAAGGTCGAGTATTTCAGACTCTACTATTTGATTTAGAGACTACCCATTCTTGAGTAAAAGTAGGAGAGAATTACTATGGACTTCGTGAGTGGGTTTCTTCATACTTTTTATGGTTCTGAAAGTATTTGGGTCATCATAGACCAATTAACCAAATTGGCCCATTTCATCCCTATCAAGATCTCTTCCAGTGCTGAGAGGTTAGCTCATATCTATGTTCGAGAGATAGTTGTCTACATGGAATACCCATATCTATTATTTTAGATAAAGGCTTTGTGTTCACTTCTAACTTATAGAGGATATTTTAAGAGGATTCGATACTTAGGTTAATCTTGGCACAACTTTTCACCCTCAGACCAACGGACAGTTAGAGTGAACTATTCAGGTTTTGGAGGATATACTCCGCACATGTTATGTACTTTAGAGGCCAATGGGAGTAGTATTTAGCCTTATCATAGTTTGCTATAACAATATCTACCATTCGAGAATTGAGATGGCACCATTTGAGGCATTATATAATAGGCAGTGTCGATCTCTAATTAGTTGATTTGGGACTTTTGAGGTTAGACCACGTGGTACCAACTTGCTTCGTAATTCTTTGGATAGAGTTCAAGTGATTCAGGATAGGCTTCAGACAATTCAGAATAGGCAGAAGAGTTATGCAAACTACAGTCTTCGTTCTTTGAATTTTAGGATTGGTGATCAAGGTTTTCTCTAAGTGTTGCCCATAAAGAGTGTGATGAGGTTTGGAAATGTAATGACCCTTCAAGTCATTAGCCATGTTCTTGCTTATTTTCACCCATAGAGATCCTCCATAGCCATCCCAAGTCATTAGTAACTTGTTAGAATTAATAGTTCGGTTACCTAACGGTTCATTTGGTTTTTAGAACCACTTTTCCAATTTGAAGTCTTCATCGATTATAAATGGTCGCCGAGTGAAAACTTCAGTAAAATCATTTCAAATACAAATTTTGACTGCACTATCAGTTGTGTAATATTGATTTTAGGGTAGGTAGACCCTTGGTTTAGACCTTGCAGGCCCATTAAACTAGTATAAAAGGCTCTTTAGGCTAATTTTTGGGGCATTTATCATTTCTTTGAGAACTCTAGCAGCCATGAGAGATTGTTGACTAAAAAATAAGTCTTATGGGGTGATTAGGATCTTGAATAACTTGTGTAATCCATTTTTGCTACAAATCTAAGGTAATATTCCTTCAAATTTGGTATTGATTTCTTGATTTCTAAGCCCAAAAACCCTAAGTCTTTGAGGCTCAATTGTAGCCATAAATGTTATTGATTTACTCAAATTTCTTGAGGGTTTTAGCTCCCTAATAATATTTAAACTATAGGTTAGTCTCGAAAACTCATTTTTTGAAGGTGGGATCCACTAGGAGGTTTGGTGTCATTTTGGACCCATGGTATAATTGTGCTATAATGAATGTTGTTCTTGTATTGATGCTTAGATTATGTTGTTGATAGCTTGGCTCGTGGAAGTAGAAGCTTCAAGAAAAGGGGAGGCAAAGCTTATTGGTTCGTGAGCAATTAGACTCGAGGTAGGTTACGTTTACTTGTAGATAGATTGAGCTTGATTGTAGTATAATCATTGATATCTTGTGAGATTGGGCGGGGTCTTAGATGATAAATGGATGATTGGTGATTCTTGGGATTAGTTGATTCTTGTAGGCTATTAAACTTGTAAAATGTGATGCTTTACCTTTAACCTAGAACCTTGGGTAAGTTCTACTTGTAGTCTCATGAATAGTATGAGATACTCTAGTTGCTCTTATAGCTATGAATGATGTTTTTGGCTAACCTTAAAAGTATGTTGACCTAGATATGACTAGTTATGGAATAGCCTTAGTGTTGGGATGACTTAGAAAGAATATTTGAAGAGGATTTTCCCTTATAGCCCTAGTAATGATTGATAAGCCCTTATGGTGTAACTTAGATAACCTAGCCTAAATCTGGGTAGAAGTTAGTCTTGTAGAAGCGACTTTAGTATTATTGAGAGTTAGAAGTGGGACTTGACCCACCTTAAGCTTGAACTATGTAACTCCTTGGTAACCTAGATACTTGATGAGCGTCAAAATTACGTTATTGAGATTATAAGGGTTAAACCCAGTTGTCGATTTATGAATAAGGTCGATGGTTGGAAAATGTGTATACTTGATTGGTTGTCTTATTGCCATGTTGTGGATAGCCATGGAAAGATGGTAATTATGTATATCATCTAGATAATCATGCTTATGCTCCTACTCACATATCATGATGATGACTAGTAATAAAGTGTGATGATTTATGTATCTTACATCTCTATTACTCAATTAATGTGAACTTGTATATGTTTATTGATTTGGGCCATATATGTGTGTATGTTGTGTTTTATCCCTTTTCAGATTTTACTTAAATGAAAATGGTTTTGACCCTTTTTAAACTATTTCAAAAGGAAAAATTCAAGAACAATTTGTAATAATTTTTTTCAAAATATTTACAGAGTCGTCACTTGATTTTTATAGAAAAATATCAAGAAAACTTATAGAAATTTTAAAGATTCAAAAAAAGAAATAAATCATTGAAATTAGAGAAATTGAGTAAGGGTTCAACTAACGCTCTAAGAAGATTTTTCAAGGCAGTTAAGAGCGTCCATTTAAAAATGGTTCACCAAAAGATCATTTTTGATTAACTTAGAAAAAAGGTGACTAATTTTGCAAGAAGATTGCTTTTATAATTTTTCTTTTTGCTTACATGTTTAAAAATTGACATTTATTTATTCTAACGAGAAATAACCTACTTGAATTACAAAATTGATTAAAAAATATTCTGTTCTATCTAATATTTATTTTGAGGGAAAAAAAATGATTCGCTTAGTTCATGATTAATTCTTTTTGACAAAAGATTACATAATTCCTACTTGAGAAACACTATACTTGATTCATTATTATTTTTGTTAAAGAAATAAAAGTTATGAAATGTTTACATGAAAAAAGAAAAAAAAAAAAGAAACCTGTCTAAACTAGATAGCATATTTGGATTTAAAAAGGAGACAAGTTGATTTTTATGGAAAATGGTAATTATACAATTACTTATTATTATTATCGTCATAGAAGTGATCATGAGAATGTAATGTTAAAAGTATTTTATCAATTATTATAATTTACGAGAAAAAATGATTTTCTTGATTTGAAAGAAGTTACTTAAATCCAAATAGGTTATTAGTCATATGAACAAAACAAATGTCATTCTAAATAAAATATTTAACAATTTCATTTAGACTTAGTTTTAAGGAGGGAAATCGAAAGAAACTATTTTAATTCATTTAGAAGAGATACATTAGGTGAGAAAATCATGAATCGACTTTAATACGTGATAAAATAAAATGGTAACGACTTAGGGGATTTATCTAAATTAATTAATTAGGGTGTTCAAATAAATACAAATAAATAAGAATAGGAGATAAAGGAAGAGTTAGAATTGGGCCCTTTAGGCCCATTTATGGGCTGCCCAGATTTTGGGACTAAATACCATGAATTGTAGTCCATTATTTCAGTGTATATTAGCTGTATACAGGAGCTATTTTTCTCAGACTTTTTATGTATATACACTGTATATCAGTGTATATCAACGCGAAAACTGGCTTATTTCCACTCCATGTTTTATTGTGCTTGGTGTAATAGTTCGCAGCTGCCGCTTCCAATGTATATTATCTGTATACAGGTGTATACCAGGCTTGTTGCTTGTCCTTTGGTTCATTTTTTGGCACTTCGGCATGAAGTTTTGACTCGGAGAAGTGGGATTTTGTCGTATAAATGCCAAGGGGGAGAATGGAGTCCAAAGGACTCGATGAAATCGCGTGCTTCAAGGAAAATATACCAAATTAGTACAAGTTCAAAATAATTTATCCAAAGTGAAAGAACGAAGAAAAATAAGTATTTCAAACACCAAAGAAGATACCATGAGAATTTATCCAAAGTGAAAGAACTCAAAGCTTAATACAAAGTTCAAAATATTTATCCAAAGTTCAAATTAATTTATTCCAAAGTGAGAGAACTCAAGCTTATTCCATATAATTCAAACACCAAAGGATATATTATGAGAATTGAAACAAAACTAGGAGAATAGGTATTTCAAACACCAAAGAAGATACTATGATAATTGAAACAAAAGTAGGAGAATAGGTATTTCAAACACCAAAGAAGATACTATGAGAATTGAAACAAAACTAGGAGACCAATGTTAACAACTTAGCATTTACATTCCGTAGATCTTCAAACTTTTCACAGTTTCAACATTATAGTATGACAAACTGTAGACATGTTAGGTCTGGAGAACCATTTCAAAGGTTATTTGCTTTCTGGAGGTATCAAGAATGCTTGAAAAATCTCATTCAATTTTTAAACATACATATACAATAAAGAATAGAGCAGAAAATAAGAAAACTAGCCGCAAAATATTAGTCATGAAAATGCACAATCATCCTTAACCCCATATGTTGATATAGAAAGGAGTGCTACAATTTTTACATTTACTTCCAGAATTCCACTATTATAAAATACTCAATATAAGACGTCTAAAGTGAATATTTAGGAAATGGATTCATTAAACTATACCAACTCCATCTTATGCCAAAGTAAAATTATACTACATACTTTTCCAATTGAAGATAAAAAAACTAGTACTCCCTCGATTTATATTGGAACTTGATCGCTAAAGGATAGATTTTACAATGACAACGTGTTTTATAAAAAGCTAAAACAATTACATACAACGTACAAACAATGAACACAAGGCAAAGATTTGATCTTCGAGATTTAACCAATACACACCATTTCATTCATATTTGATTCTAGATTATCGACACGGCAAGAAAAATATAATAAAATCCTATATTTTTACAACGAATAGTCCCAGCAATTACGATTACAATGATGCCAATAACAAAAACAGAAAGAGAAAGGTGTTTACCTTTTTAGGGTCAGCAAATCGGGATCAATGAGTCGACGACGACCTCACCACCGGAGTTAAAATTTTGACTTGTCGAGCCTTTGTTTTTCGGACTTTTGATTACGTAAGGTTAAAGGCACACTCCTTCAAAACCTTCAATTTTCCCCAAAAATGTTCCACCAAAAGAATCCCCCCAAATGGAAGCATCCACTCCTATTTATATTGGAAAGATCTCTATTAAAATTCAAAATAGAGTTTGCTTTAGTAAAGGAGTGGTTGGAGATTTGACAAAAAATTGGAAAAACAAATGTAAATATACCCCACAAATTCGGATTGACTGTGATACTTTTGATTTGAATGAAATTTTAGAGCAATAAGCACACTTATCTTTGAACAAAAGTCAAATAACAAAGCTCAAGGTCTGCAAAATTCAGACATTGGGGAGAGAGAGGGGTTCGTTTGGTTGAAGCTGCTGTGCGTTATTGTTGTTGGTGTTGTACGTTGTTGCTGTCGGTGTATTGTTGTTGTCGTTGGCTTTTGGACGCCGTTAAGGAGATGATAAAATAAGGGTTATAGGTCGGGTCAGCTGGTTTTTGAATTTGGCCTGGTTGTTAGGCCGATTTTAATGTGTGTGTTTTTTGTTTTGATTCAGATTGGGGCTGTTGGAATTAAAAGGGAATTGTTATTGGGGATTAAGCTATTTAAGAGATAGTCTACGTGAAATTAATTTACTTAAAATCTGACCAAATTAATAGTTCCATTGACCAATTGCATAGCGACTGTGGCCAAATAGACTTTAATTATGGTTGGATTCAATCAAATTGACTGAGTTGAATCAAAATTTAAAATAAATATAATCCCGATTTTCTTGATTAAATAAAATCAAACAACTATTTTCCAATTAAATTAGTGTTTCAATTAAAATTTTAACCATTTGAATTAATTTTCAAGATAACACTTGATTAAAATTTGATTTTCAGAAGAATAATTATTTAAGCAACAAAATTGTACTATTTCGTACATATGAATACAAAAAATAAATAATTGCTACTTTAATATGACAAAATTGCTTAGATAAACACTCTGGAAAACTTTTATTCGAATAAATAAATATTGTAATTTTATTTAGAATCGAAGAATCTCGAGAATAAATTCAGTTTGGAGGGCAAAAATTAGGTGTAAACAACTGTCTCCTCCCTTTGGGCATGGTGGATGTAAGTAACCCTGGAAAAAGGGAGTTTGACGTTCCTGATTTTTTATTCGACCATAAATTCATTTCTGAAAGAGGTTGATTTTCGCACAAGTTTCATGGAGTTATGGTCGTTCCCGGTTAACGGGTTTCCTACATATCTCAGGTTACATGAGAATTCAGGCCACTTGTAGTTCATAAAGCTTGATTTTAAGCACAATTTTCAAAGAATTCACAAGCTAACCCGATTTTGAAATTTGTAAAGTCGGAAAGCTAAGGAATAAGCGGATTTGGGGGAGGTTGGAATGCAGTTGAGTTTTCTACAGAGAGCTCGGCCTACATATCTCTGAGACATAGGAAATCAGACTGTCTGTAGTTCTACTCGATTGGCAGAAAAGATAGTATTTTATGCTAAGACGACCTTTGGCTTAAGATGAGCGACAGACAACCGAATTGTAGAAAAGGGGCTTGTAACCTCTTAACCATGAATATGGAGGTCTTCATATCCATAGGTAAGACTTTACTTGGCTATAATTTCCAAACTCTTAGTGTGTTTTCACTCTAATTTGAAGAAAAAAGAAGGTTACCCTTGGTGTGAGTTTAGAAGTACTCCGAAAGTGAAATTAAAATAAAATGCCAAATTACTTGCATGTCTTCTGATAGGGATGTGGTTTGATGGTGGTGGAAGTCGTCTTTTAGCTCGCGTCCAAAGAGTTTGATATTTCTCTTCGGAATATGTCCCAATTCGCTGCTAAGAAAAAGTTTCAAGTTGTGTTGCGTCCTTTTTTTGGAGTCGCCCGCACCTGTGATTTTGGTTTGAGATTTCATACTTTTCAGATACTCTTAACAACATCTCAAATAAATCTGTTAGTGATAAACATAATTCACTAAAGGATCTATAGTTTTTACCATGTCTCCGCGTGAGTTGCTACTTAAAAAGATGTCATCCTTTTCATGTACCTATCAGGAAGGAGACAATTCTTGTGATAATCGATACAACAAACTTCTTGATTGTTGGATAAAATAGTTTTTTTAACAGTTGAAATTTTCTTCAAAGTGGGGTGGCCCTCATGGACACCGGCGACACTTTGTATAAAGCGGTCCCTGCAACTTCATAGTCTTATGCTCATGTGGTAACCCTTTTGCTTACCTATAATGCTTCTTGTGTTTGAATTCTGGAGTCTTGCACATCTTTCGTACCTATATGACTTATAGATTTCCCTTGGGTTGTCAATCTTTGGATAATCTTGCAAATTATTTGATATTGGATATGAGGCGACTTATAGATATCCCTTAAGTTGCCAAATTTTGAGTAATCCTGCACATTATCTGACCTTTGATAAGAGATGACTTACAGATATCCCTCAAATCGCTAGCTCTCAGATATTCCTACACATTATCCAACCTTGGATACAATATGACTTATAGATGTCTCTGAAATTGGTAGTCTTTGGGTAATCCAGCGCATAATCAATCTTGGATATGAGACGTCTTATAAAGAACCCTTGGACCTATCAATTTCTATGATCTTGCATATTTTACGATTAGGATTTAGTTGTGACTTATGGACAACCTTCAAACTGTCGATCTTTGGGTAACCTTGCACACTATCCGGTTAGGATGTTGCTGCGGCTTACTGATGACCCATGGGTTGTCATCTTATGGATAATCTTGCACACTATTGTATTTCAAATAATGTGACTTATAGATAACCCTGAGATTGCCAATTCTCAAAAAATCTAGTACATCATATATTTTCAGATAGCGACTTATAAACATCCTTCATACCATATGCTTCTTGAGATCCAATAGTGCATGCCGTAAAATCTTTAATGATTGATGCAGCTGAAGATGATGAATATCTATTCATGCCAGACTGCTTTACCTTTGTGTGATTTAATCAGATGTGAATGCTTCAGAATTTCCTTCAATGCCAGACTCTCTTGTCTTCGCATGATTATCGGATATACATATGAAAATGATTTAGAATATCCTTCAACAATAGTCTCTTTTGCCTTTGTGTGATTAACAGATATAGAAGACTTTGAATCAATCATAGGCATTAAATATAATATGGAGATGCACTTGGGTTGTTGTCTCTTCGAAACTAGTCGGAGAAGGCAATATGATTTTTAGGAAACGACCCCTACGACATAATCCTTTTGGAATGGCCCTCTCGGCATGGCCGTTATGGCATGGCCCTATCGACATGGACCTCATGGCATGGCCTTCATGGCTTGGCCCTCTCGGCATGGCCCTCTCGGCATGGCCTTCTAGGCATGGCCCTTATGGCATGGCCCTCTCGGCATGATATGATACGGTAGGAAGATGAGGAGGAATGCAAATAACCGTGCAGCAATGGTATAAAACATCACCTTTACCACTTCACTAATATGTTGGACCTTCTGCATATACCATTTTAAACATCTATCCTTGATTTGCTGGGATGCGAGTAAGTCATCATTTTTCTTTCCAAGTTTGATAATACTTGCAACCACAAAAACTTGTTAGTTTTGGGAAAATCAGTTGTTTTCAGCTTCTAACCATCCTGGCTCTTTCGTATCGGCGTTGGGATGTTTAGCTTCATTTTATTCCTTTAAACCAAAGAAATATGGTGAATAATTGGTGCTTTTGTTGGTTTTTGTTGGCTTCAGGATAACCTGCATCCACAGAAAAATTGTTAGTTTTTGGGAAAATTGATCTATGTTGACTTCTTTGGTCTTCAGCTTCTGTCATTGTCATCATTCGATTCTTATCTTCTTTAGGTGTTTTTCATCTTTTGATTCCTATTTCGACTCCTCGAGCTGGTGGGTCTAAGGAAAATTTATATTATAAATTAATTTAAAGTAAGTATTTCTACAAATAGATGAATTTTCAAAATCTTTTATAAGATTGAGAGGGGTCTCTGCCAATTAAGTCATGTCACATACGAGCTTTAATGATCATTCTTGGCTAAAGGCGTTGAGCCTTTGTAGCTGAGGGTCTATGAAGTTGACTCTTCTCTTTCGGCATTGAAATCTTTATTTTCGTCTTTGAACTCTTTAGTATAGTATGGTGGAAATTTTAAGGTCTATCTCAAAAAATTTTCCCCAGTTACTAATATTTCTTCCAAAATTTAATTCATCTTGCAAGAGGATGATCTACTTCTTTTGAATTTTTGAGATTCCTTCTCAAAAATTCTACCCCAGTTTCCATTTCCTGGGGTGATATGGCCGAGCCATTGTGGCACCAACGTATTCCGTTGAATAGGAATCAGGTCAAACATAGTTCCCACAACGTAAGAGGATAAACTAGTTAAAAGGGTGACTGAAGCCGACAAGGCCACCTTCGTATCCCGTCCTTGGGAATTCATGTCATCACGTAGTTTAAGAGAATTTAAATAAAATTTCTTAAGGGGTTGACCAAAGCCGACATAGGCCGCCTACGTATCCTCTTCTCAGGAATTTAGGTCAAACATAGTTCATACATCAAAGGAAAGGAGATTTTAAAGCCACTACAAAGCATAAAAATGATTACAGATAAGAAAGCAATTACAAGGAAATAATCACAAAGAAAACCCACGTCAGACATAGTATCTCTTTACTGGATCAGAATTGATTGGCTTGGTCCACCTTTGGCCATCTATTTCAGACAAAATCGAGACTCCTCCTGATAACACTTTGCAGACAACATATGACCCCTGCTAATTTGGAGGGAATATATGTTTGATCACAAATTATCCATCTTCAAACATGCAAGATCTTACTCATTTATTGAAAGAACAAATCATTCGTTGTTGATATAGTTGGCCATGACATACAGCACTCATCCTCTTTTCATCAATCATCATAAGTTGTTCATGATGGGCGCGGACCCATTCTTCATTACTCAATCCTGCCTCTTGGATGATTCTTAAAGATGGTATTTCAACTTCAATAGGTATCACTGCTTCCCCAGTCGAAGTTTTGACTGTCGTATGATATCCTAGCAAGGAATAAGGTAGCACATCATGCTACGATCGATGACTATCAACCATTTTTCTCAAGATCCTCTTGATGTTCTTGTTGGCAACTTCTACCACTCCATTCATTTGAGGGAAATATGTGGTTGAATTTCAATGAGTAATCTTGAATTGTTCACATATCTCTTTCATCAGATAACTATTCAAGTTTGTTTCATTGTCTGTGATGATTGACTCAGGTATCCCGAATCAGCAAATCAAGTTGTTCTTGATAAAATCTGCTACTACTTTCTGGGTTACCGCCTTGTATGATGCAGCTTCTACCCACTTGGTAAAGTAATCGATAGCAACTAAATGAATTTATTTCTATTAGAAGCCAATGACTCAATCAGGCCGATGACATCCATGCCCCAAGATACAAACGGCTAGGGTGAGCACATAACTTTAAGTTTGTGTGGGAGCACCCGAATCAGATCCCCATAAATCTGGCACTTATGACATTTTTGCACAAACGTGCTACAGTCACTTTCCATAGTCATCAAGAAATAGCCGGCTCTTAGGATCTTCTTGGCTAGAGTGAACTCATTCATGTGAGGTTCACACATTCTGGGATGAATTTCTTCAAGCAATTTTGAAGCTTCAATGGAGTCTACACGTAGTAGAAATCCCAAATCTGGGGTCCTCATGTAAAGGACTTCCCCATTCAAAAAGAAATTATTGTCCATCCGATGGATCATTTTTTTCTGATAGACGATTGAATCATTGGGGTATGCCCTACTTTCCAAATACCTCTTTATATCGAAGTACCATGGCATTTTGTCTAATTCTGCCTCAACTTGTGTGCAATATGTTGGTCGCTCTTTCAAATTTATTTCCAATGTATCAATGTAACTTCGATCCGAATGTTGAATCATGGAGGATATAGTAGCCAAAGCATCGACAAACTCATCTTGTATTCTTGGAACATGCTTGAATTCTAATTCATTGAATCTTCTGCAAAACGCATGTACCAATTCCACATATGCCATGATGTTAGGGTTCTTCAAGGATCATTCACCCTGAACCTGGTGAACTAATAGATCAGAATCTCCAATAACTATTAGCTCTTGAATATTCATATCAATAGCCAGCCTGAGATCGAGAATACAAGCCTCGTATTCAGCCATATTATTGGTGCAAGGGAAGCGCAACTTGACGGTAACCGAATAATGTTGGCCAGTTTCTGATATTAAGACTTCCCCAATTCCTGAACCCTTGGAATTAACCACCCCATCAAAGAATAATCTCTATCCCGGGTATATTTCGGCAATGTCTTCCCCTACGAAAAATACTTTTTCATCTAGGAAATAAGATTGGAGTGGCTCATACTCTTCATCAACTAGATTTTCTTCTAGATGATCCTCTAGGGATTGCCTTTTGATTGCCTTTTGAGTCACGTATACAATGTCGAACTCACTCAATAGCATTTTTCATTTGGCCAATATCCCCGTAGGCATGGCCTTTTGGAATATGTACTTCAAAGGATCCATTCTAGGGATGAGATACATTGTATAGGATGTCAGGTAATGTCTCAGCTTCTGGGCTACCCAGGTTAATGCACAACACGTTATTTCCAATAGCGTGTAACGAGCCTCACACGGGGTGAACTTCTTACTCAAGTAATAAATTTCTCTTTTCTTCCTTCCAGTTTCATCATGTTGCCCTAAGACGCATCCAAATGCATTGTCAGAGACTGATAGATAAAACAATAGAGGGCTTCCTTCTCTTAGAGGAACTAGTACTGGTGGACTAGACAGATAATCCTTAATCTTGTCAAAAGCTCCTTGGAATTCCTCAGTCCATTCACTTGCTACATATTTATTTGAAATCTTTAGTATTGGCTCACAAATAACCATTGACTGTGCTATGAACCTGCTACTATAATTCAATCTCTCCAAGAAACTCATGACTTCCTTCTTCGTCTTCGGGGGAGGCAGTTCTTGGATTGCCTTAAATTTTGATGGGTCGAGCTCAATGCCTCTTCTACTAACTATGAAACCAAACAAATTCCCTATTGGCACTCCAAAAGCATATTTAGCGAGGTTCAGCTTCAAATTGTACTTCCACAACCGATCAAAGAATTTTCCCACATGAGCCAAATGGTTCGAACTCATGCGAGATTTGATGATCACATCATCTACATACACTTTAATCTCCTTATGGATCATATCATGAAATATGGTTTTCATGTCTCTCATATACGTAGCCCCAACATTCTTGATACCAAATGGCATCACCCTATAGTGATAAATATCCCAAGGTGTGATGAAGGCAATTTTCTTTGCATCTTCTTTGTCCATCAATTATTGATGATGCCCGGCAAAGCAATCCACGAATGATTGTGTTTCATGCCTCACATAGTTGTCAATAAGAATATGGATGTTGGGTAATGGAAAGATATCTTTAGGACTTGCTTTGTTCAAGTCCCTATAATCGACATAAATCCTAACCTTTCTATCTTTCTTCGGTGCTGGAACAATATTAGCTAGCCATGTTGGATACTTCATGACTTCAACCACGTTAGCTTGGATCTGCTTAGTGACTTCTTCCTTAATTTTCAGACTTAGATTTGGCTTGAATTTCTACAACTTTTGCTTCACAGGATTGAACCCCAGATCAATCAGCAACTTGTGTGATACGATATTTGTACTCAATCTGGGCTTGTCATCATAGGACCAAGCAAATATATCAATGTATTCTTTAAGAAACCCGATGAGTTCTTTTTTCTGTGCCTTTTTAAGATAAACACTGATTCTAGTTTCTTTAACTTTTTCATCATCACCTAGGTTAACAACCTCATTCTCCTCTAGGTTGGGCTTTCTCGATCCTCAAAATCTTTTAGTTCTTCTGTTAATCGTTCTGGGCAATTATTTCTTCATCGGAGTTCTCCTATTCATCATTATTTGTTTCGATTTATTCATTTAGCTCTTGACATGACATGATAATAGCAAGTTTGAAATTATTATTACTGAAATCATAAACAACATAAATTATATTATAGCGATCAGACAATATAGTGGAATCAGTAAACATGTCTTTGCAATAAGAGAGGCTTTCATAGAAATTTAAAACATTATAAATACTGGCTATGATCCGCACCAGTGAGGGTCTAAGCTTTTTGGAAAACATAAAAAGCAAAAATGAGGTAAATATAATAAAAAGGGTGGGTATCGATCCTTATTCGGACTACCACCAATTTTGGAAAATTAAATTTCATCCTTTTATCTACCACATCAACCGGGGAGTCATGATTAGAGTGAAAGTACAATTCGACAGCTTCTCCCCTAGTTCATCTTCCTTGATCTCGGTCTTCTCAGGGAAATCCTCCATAATGGCATCACACTCTTCGAACAAGTTCCCTATTCCATCCTCGAGACCATCGCTTGTAGGCTTCATAGATACAGGAAATGACTAGTAGAGTGGAGGTAACCTCTTTGCCGATTCTGGGGATTCTCTCTTCATGTCTTTTTCATCTTCTCTAAAAGGCACATAGCCTATATTGTACTTGAACAAATTCTCTGGGATCGCGACAGGCTCAATGATCCCATCTAAATTCTTTCCTAAGCCATATCGGAGCTCAAAACCACTTCTCAACATAACAGTAGACAACATCTTGTAAATCAAAGGCACTGGCTTATAAAGAGTTGGGTCTTTCTCAGCTGCATTCACGATCTCCACTATATAAAAGTCACTCCCTTTTAGGACTTCTTCAATCACAGGAACACGACCATTAGGGTGCCTTAGATGGATCCCTTCACCATGGATGACCACTTTATTATTATTTTACATAAATTTCACCAATTAGTGCAATGTTGAGGAAACAGCCCCTGCTGCATAAATCCAAGGCCTTCCTAAGAGCAGATTATAACTTATGGAAATGTCCATCACTTGAAACTCAACTAAGAACTCTGCAGGCGCCATCTGGAGACGCAACTTAACTTCCTAAATAGTGTTTCTCTAACCCCTATCAAAAGCTCTTACATTTATCGTGTTCTGACGTATTTCCCTATATCATAGTTCAACTAAGTCAGAACAGACAATGGACAGATATTTAGGCCTGATCCATCATTAATTAAGACCCTGTTAAAGATCTTATCTTGGCATTTGACAGTGATATGCAATGCCTTGTTATATTTCACTACTTCAAAAGGTAACTCAACTCCACCAAAGCTAATACGATGAGATCGTACCACCTTACTAATCATGGCCACCAAAATTTTAGTACTGGTGGCTACGGGCACATAGGCTTCTTCAAGGACTTTCAGCAGAGCTTGTCTATGATATTAAGAACTCATAAGCAGTGCCCAAATAGAAATTTATACAGGTGTCTTCTCTAAATATTTCATAATACAGTACTCTTTCAGTTTCATTCTCCTCCAAAATTCTTTGGCCTCCCCTTCAGTGATTGGCCTCTTTTGAGCACTCTTCTTGTATGCATTATTGGTAAGCTCCTCTAGAGTGTTGCATCTCCTTGATCTAGTTATTCCTTATGCAATGACAGCTTTCACCAAAAATTCATCCTTTGCAGGAACCAAGGTGAAGGCTTGATAAGGTGCAATGAATGCAACAAACTTGGGCTTCTCGGCAATACTTAAGGAAGTCACTGCCTTTTCTTTATCTTTCACCTTATCCACTTCTTCCGATCTAGCCTGCATTATAAACTTACTCATTATCCACTCATCATCTGTCTCTATCATACTGATGGTTGCCCCTTCATGGTTTGGGAGTTGGTTGGTGGTAACATTCAGCAATGTTGTTTGAAGCAGATTACCTTTTGGTCAATCAAATCTTGAATCTTGTTCTTCAAATTAATACAGTCCTTAGTTATGTGTCCAACACCTCCTGAATGAT
The DNA here is from genome assembly GCA_030864225.1 of Capsicum baccatum var. pendulum. Taxonomy (NCBI): domain Eukaryota; kingdom Viridiplantae; phylum Streptophyta; class Magnoliopsida; order Solanales; family Solanaceae; genus Capsicum; species Capsicum baccatum. The sequence goes on from CM061558.1 coordinate 253,052,226, forward strand.
ATGCACAATGCTGGTCAGCATGGAAGAATTGAGAATTAGTGTTGGCGGGTTTTGGTGGGATAGGTTGGACGAGATTCACTTTCTTTAGCCTTTCAAATAGTTGAGTTCTGGTTTCAACCAAAGCAGTGAAAATTCTAGTGACTTTCTTTTCGTTATTTGGACGAGGAAGATTTTGGTAGCAGGGGGGGACTTGATGGTAATTTTGGTTAACTGAGGCTTTTTAGTAGGCTTGAAAATTTTAAAGTGGAGCTTGGTAAGTGGGTTGATCATTTGGCAATGGATCTGGGTAATTTGGTTGATTGGTAGAGAAATTTGCTTGTGGAACTTGGGGGGCTAGGTTGGGTATAGAACACAGGTTGGGATTTTATAGAGCTGAGAGGTATATAGAAGGTGATTGCCTTTGCCCAGGATTGGAACTGAAAGATTTCTTTGACTTTAGGTTTGGACTGAAGGATACAAAAGACATATCTTCTCTCTTTTTCTTTAGGAATCCTGAAGATCCAAGTTGTGCAGAGGTCTTGTTGATTTTTCCCGTACTGAGTCCTTCGTCAACTATTTCACCAATTTTAACCAAGTCAGCGAAGGTAGCATGAACTGATAATATCATCTTGTCATAAAACTCTCCCTCCTGAGCTCAGGTAAACACAATACTATTTCTTCTTCTATCATAGGAGGTCGTACTTTTGCTACCTCTTTTTGCCAATGATAGGCATATTCACGAAAGAATTCATTAGAATCTTTCTTGATGTAGTTCAAAGAATATCGATCAGGAACTATTTCTACATTGTAGGCAAATCTATCAACAAAACCTCAAGATAAATTGCTCCATTCAGGACACTTCTTTAGTTCCTGTGAAGTAAACCATTCTAACACCTCTCCACTTAAGCTTCGACTAAAGAGCCTTATCAGCAATGCCTCATTTCTACCGACGCCTACCATTTGGTAACATTATCCTCTCAAGTGGGTGATAGGGTTCTTAATACCATTGAATGTCTCAAACTTAGGGACTTTAAATCCTTCGGGCAGGTTCAAGTTAGGGTGAATACAAAGGTCATCATAACTGAACCCTACTGCATTGGGCGAACAATGTGTTTTCTTCCTTTGGCGATCTCTTTCTTTATCAGTAGTGACTCCCTAGCATGCTTGTTTTCAGAAACCTTACACTTCTTTTCCATATCTTCATAGTGGTCAATTTCTTAATTTTGGAGGGGAATGTATGGTAAGAGGTAGGCATTACAGTAGCATGGATGGTGGCGGGAGACATATTTTGGGTTATCGGAGGATTTTGAGTGGTGTGAGCAAAGTTTTGGTATATGAGGACTAAATTTTGGGGAACGTTGGCATTGGGAAAAAAATTAGGGCGGGTATTTTGGGAAGTGAAGGCATTTGTAGAGGTATTTTGGTAGTTTGGAGTAAAGTTTTGAGGGTGGTAAGAATTCAGATTATTTTCTCGATTGTTATTGCAAATAGGAGGGGTATGGGTTTGGTACGACGCATTAACTAGGTTAGTGGGAGGTCTAGGAATAAAAGTGGAGGGTATGTCATTTGGTTGGTTTCCACTGGTACGAAAGCTAAAAGGAGGGAATCGGAGTGGAAGTGCATGGGTATCCAAGACTGGCATATTAGCGACGATGGCCAGATTAGCCATATCTTTTGCTCGTTGTAGTTCTTTTTAAAGATCCTCTATTCTCTTAGTTATTTTAGCAATCATCTCTCCTTATGTCACTATTACATCATCCCTAATAGTAATTTCAGTTAAAGAATTATCATCACTAGTACCAGTCATTCTGTAATACCTGTGCTTATTTCTAGCTAGAAATCATCTCAAAGATGCTAGTACTTGATTTGAAATACAAATCTATTTTTGTACTCTTGGTATTTTTTAGATGTCTACTTTCTATCATGTGGTAAATTGATTTATCTTTCTAACGATACCAATTTTGTCCAAATCTGACACTAGACAAGAAAGTTATGGATGTTTTACTCAAAACTGACCGAAACGCCCATGTGCGACGTCCAAGTTGACGGACCTCCAAACAAGTGATGGACCGCCACTTTTACCATCACAGCCAAGGAAGTAGGGTTATGTTCTGGATAAGGATTGACGGACGAGTTGATGGGCCGTACGATTTTTGACGGACCGTCATCCAGGCTGTCAACTCTTATCTAGTGAACCCCATTTTTGGTCCACATATGACGGTCGAAATAGCCTCTGGTAAAAATGTAAGGTAAGGCTGCGTACGATACACACTTATGGTGGGGCCCTTCCTTGGACACCGCGCATAGCGGTAGCTTTAGTTCACCGGGCTGCCCTTTTTTTGTCTTGTCGTGATATGAGCATGTACATAATGATGATTGTTGTCTAAGTTTCAAGATGATATCTAAAGGTTATTTCATGAAGTATATGTGTTTGTTAGTTGAAACCCATGATCCTTATGTGGCTTAATATGGTGAAATTTATGAACACACTTAAGCTAAAAGAATGCATGCAAAGTATTTGATAATATTCCTAGATGATAGAATTCATGTCCCATGATTTAATAGTGCTTAAATGACAAGTCCATGCTCTATGTTTTACAATTTCCCATGAATTCCATGTGAGTGATATGCGTTGTTGTTATGATATGGTTTGACCATGTTATTGAAGATATGCAAGTATATACATGTTGTATGAATTTCCCTTCCATGTATAATATGTTGAGAACTATGCTTAGTGTGAAATTCCCTACTCATGATATGGTAAATTGTGGACTCTACTCTTACGATTAAGTCAGTCATGTGTGTCAGTTTCCTTCCATTGAGTCCTGGGGGTATTTGTACCCAAAAAATATAGTTGTGTACCTAGAGCCATGTTATATTATCACGCTAATCTCAGTCAAGCCGTGATCTATAGAACTCAGTCGGGCATGTGACTCAGGAAACCTCAAAAATCTCAAGATCTCAGTTAATTCTCAAATAGTAGCACTAATCCATCAGTCAAAAGAAATCAGTTACTCAGTCCATGTACCATCAATTGAATCACGTTCAGTCTCTTCAGATGGGAGTAGAAGTTAGCATCGAGTGAACCCAAGGATGGGAACTCACCTGTCAGTTTAGGGTGTGATTCTTAGTAATCATCCTTGTGTTCCAGAACTACGTAGCCACCGTAGGTTGAGATATCTTAACCTATCAGATTAGGGTTGATAAAGTGGATTAATCTGTCAGTTTAGGTTGCCCACCATTCTCATTTTGAGTACCTTCCAGCTAAGGGTCACTCACAACTGTCCTTACCAGTGGCGCGATATTGACACCCTTCCAGTCGGGGTAAAGATTGGACCCCAACTTAGCTATATGTGTTATTAGGGCATGTCGGTCAAACAACTATCTCCCACAATTTTAGTCCTAGTATCAGTAAAAGAACTCAGATAGTTCTTCAGATTTCAGTATATCAGGACTATCAGATACAGTCAATTCAGTTACAGAATGGAACACAGATAGTTCTATTAGATTCAGGACTGTTAGATACAGTCATCTATGTTATTAGAATTTTAGTATTTGTCATGCTAGACATTAGTAGATCATGTATTAGTGCCCATATCTAGATATCACATAATCACAATCTCAGTTACTACGTATGCATGTTTGCACTCTTACGTTCATATCAGTCAATCAGTTAGCATCGTTCATGTATGTAAACCCTTTTTAAATTTAGCCTACCTCACTCGTATACTCAATACTCTTATTTGTACTGAAGCATTTGCGCTATGGTGCTTTCATTAACGTTACACCATAGGTTCACAAATACGAGTTCCAGATGAATAGTAGCAATAGCATTCCATCCACAGAGTTGCAGTGAGTCCTCATCCATTCAAGGACGATATTATTTATTTCATTTATTATTTCAGTTTAGTTTTGCTAGATGGAGTTAGTTGGAGACATGTTCCTTCAACTCCTTATTCAAACAGTATTTAGAGGCTTTCAGATTTAGCTCAGATTTGATTCAGATTTCAGTTGTTTTGGGTATTCGTTATCCCATATGGATGCTATGATTTGTGATAACGCTCCATCTACAGCTCTCGTAGGAGTGTAAAGCGGTCGTTAGCAAATATAGAACCCAACTGGGTTGGGTATCGATCCCTCAGGGAATAGCTTGGTCAACAAGTAAGCGACTATTACTAGACTTTTAGTGTAAGTCTCATAAAAAGGGGGGATTGTAATGTGTAACCAAAACAATAAAGTAAAAGCTGAAAATAGCAAAGTAAAAAGAGGAAGAATGTTACGTAAGTTGTAAACAATGAGAATTGCGGCGTTGGGGTTATGTCCACCTTGTGAGTTATACGTCTCTATTGGCTATGAGTGTGTTGAATTCATACATGCATGTGCTTATAGAGAATTGTATTCGATGGTAAATCCAGGCGTCTTTCGACCTATTCGAGGATTATTTCACTTTAACTCTTTCGAGCTTAAAGCGTGTCTAACGGTACGAATTCTCCAAGAGGTTAATCCAGTTACGGCACTAACTGTTTAATAGGGGATGGGACTCTACTACCTTGACACTATCTCTTTTCCAGACAAATAACCTTTCTTTCGAACAAGTTAAATGTTATACTGGCGTATTCTTGTGTTTGCAACCACAAAGAATTTAGATTAAGATGAAGAGAATAATGATATAAGCAGCATACGTGTCACGAACTCACAAACTCACAGCAATAGATAGTATCTCATTCGGCTTCCATAACCCCAACTGAGAAGTTTAGTTACCCATGAGTGCGAAGGAGATCACGATTGACATTGTTGTTATACCACAATATTGATTAATTTCGTGTAGCTCAAGTGGTAGGCGTTTAGGCGTGAATTCCTAGGCAAAGTAACGATTCTCTTGTTGCGGAAATTAAGAATAGATGAATAGAAGAAGAAAAATAGAATTAATGGAAAGATTAGAAGAGTTGTAGAATTGTTTGTAGAATATAATGTTGAATAAGAGAGGAATGTATATAGATTCTTATAAATCTCTAGCATGATAGGGTATTTATAATACCCATATCCTAATCCTACTAGGCTAATGAAATACTTAACCCAATTGTACTAGGTTAATGTAACATTCTCCTAATCCAAATAAACTAATGAAATACTTAACCCAATTGTACTAGGTTAATGTATCATTATCCAAATCCAAATAAGTTACTGCTAGTCCCCAAAGTCTTCAGAAATGCTGTTTTAGCCCAGGACAGGTTTTCCATGTATCACTTTTGGTCCTTTAGGCGTCCAAGCTCCCTTTCCTTCCTTCGTGAGCTTTGTTTGGCGTCAATTAAGCCATAAAATGCTGAATTCTGCATCATTTATACCTGAAACTTTGCTAATCATGTTCGTTAGCTCACTTACAGGAAAAAGGACTAAAAGTGCATGAAATATATAATTTGTTCTCAAAACATGGCACAAATATGGGCAAAATATATTGATATAGGCGCGTAATATCGCCTATCATCAACACCCCACACTTGAAGCTTTGTTCATCCTCGAACAAAATATCATGTACATCTAAACATCAACTTAGGGTTTTACAGCAACAACACAAAATATTCGTCAAGACAAGCACAACAATTATCAACAAAGAGTAGTTTTCCGATTATTAGTAGAAACAGTTTAACCTCTAGTATAGACTCGTGATGATGGTCAACTCATATTCAAAAGTTAAGGCACAAAGAATCATACACAACTATCCAAAACTCATCAACCATGTGTGTCTCACAATATATTACCCATAATCACTCATAAGTATAGCATTTCTTTCAAACATGGGTATCAAAATATCCTTGCTCTCACTCTCACAAAGAATTCATATGCAGCAACTGATGACCATAGGCTTACCCTTAGTGTAATGTTCCACTAAATGTCAGAATGCTAAGCTTAGGATCAAATAGGTCTTTTGATGGATGTAATGTAGGCTAAGGGATGGGTAGGACTATTTTGGCCAGAAATAGTGACTAAGTTCCTAAGCACTTTAGTACATCACATTAAGTCATTAACAGTTTTTCTTTCAAACAACCTTTCTACGTTTTTTTTTTCTACCACCCTTATTCTCCTCTTTTGTTTTTCAATTTTTAAGCATAACTCACTTTTTAGTTTTCTTTTTCTTTTTCTTTTCATAACATACCTCTTATGATAGCACTTCTTTTTCATAGCAATTTCAAGCACCAATGCCTTCTAAAGCATCATACTCACCCAATTTCCTCTTATTTTGTCACATGACTTTACACTTTAAAGTACTTAGGAATTTGGATCAAATTATGGTCTTGAAAAAATGGGTTAGGCTTACATACGAGGTTGTCAAAGAAATAGGCTAAAGGCTCAAAAGAGTTTAACTAGGATGATGTCCATGGGTAGGTAAAACGAAGGTAAACATGTATAGGTTGCCAAAGAAATGCCTAAATCATCTCCTAAACTTACACTCCTTATTTTCGCTTTGCATACATACCAGGCAAGTTCTAGCATCAGCCACAAACATAGAATATACTATTAATCTCGCACACACAAGGCACATGGTCGACTTTATTGGAAGTAATATAGACTCTCGACCCAACAAGTGAAGGAATTGAACCACACAATATCACATAATGAGTCACAACTAGAGCCTAAACGTCTCAATAGTCACAATTGTAGCACATACCCTTGTTATAATCTCATGCTTCCTATTAGAATGATTTCATGCGACGCTAAGTTAAAAAAAATTTAACTACTAAAAAAATGAAGAACGAAAAAAACTAAAACAAACATAAATAAATGCAAATGCGGATAAAGAAGTATAGTATGCAAATACCACCACCCCACACTTAAACGGGACACTGTCCGCAGTGGAAAATAAATACGAAGAACCTGGTCAGTCGGACTCCTCCTCTATGTCAGGGGTCATACCCCCTTCGTCGGAATCATCATAGGAGTCGTCATCATCAGAATTCTCCTCTACGTCGGAGTCTGGCATTCGTCGCTCATCATCGGTCGGCACATCGTTATCAAGAGGTTCCTCAAAGTATATGCCTACTCCATACATCTCCCGTGCATGCATGTTCATTGGATAGTCATGGTCCAGCTGTTGGAGCTCTGCAGCAGTTGGAACACGTCCACCACTCATCATTGTAAATCATGTCATGCCATAAAGATGACGGAAGAAACTCTCATCATGAGCATGTCTCTCCGCAGTAGTAAGGTTGACGCCATGTGTTGTTTCAGCATCTTTGACCTTTGTGAGGTCAACCTTCTTCGGGTTATGTGGGAGTTTGTGATCAGCTGGTTCCTCTTCGAGATCCTCTTTTCGCAAGATTGCTGTCAACAGATTACCAAAAGTGAAGTGGGACCTTTTGTGGAGTCTGGCCTTCCGCATTGTAGAGCGAATGATTGCCCCAATGTTGATAGGGACATTCGTCATCAAAGCATAGACCAAACACACTTTATCTCTTGATATTTTGGTGTGCTGAGTCCCAGGAATAAGGCATGAGTTGACTATACCCAACCAGATTCTTGCTTCCCTATTCAATGGAGCATAGGGAAAGGTGTTGTGTCGTCCGGTGTCTTTTTGTCTGCTCCACCTTGCCATGGATCTACTTCCACAAAGTGTGTGTCGTATTGCTATATAAGGAGGTCTACTGTACAGCTCTTTGAATGGTGCTGGATCGACCGAAGGTAAGCCAAGAAAGGAGTTGATCCATTCTGCGTTGAGCTGTAAAACTTGGCCCCGAATCTTGACTTCGCTGCCCGTGGTTTTCGGCGACCAGTTGGCTTAAAATTCTCTTGTCAAATCAAGATTACATTCTCCCATGTCGCCGAAGATAAAATCCAGATTCAATGCCATGATTTTTGCCAACATACGCGGCTCCTTCTTCGCTAGGGTGTCCTTGTTGATCAAGTCGACATGAACATATTTTCTTTCCTTGTTGTTCCTATACCATTCTTTGGCTTCCTCCTCAAGAACCAATTTTATTCCAAACATTCGGCGGGGTAATTGCATTGAGGATGATTCTCCTTGGTCCTTGCGACCTCTCTTCTTGCCCTTGTGGGATGTGGTAACCTTATCTTGTCTCGCTTTAGGTGCCATTGTTCCTGAGATTTAAATGATATTTCATGTTAGCATCAACTCAATGGAAACAATCTATAAATAAGCCATCGGGGTACCACCCCACACTTAGGTTTGTTGATACAAATCAGTGAAGTGAAGGTGGTCGACTACTTAGACTTCATCGACATATGTTTTAGGAGCTATATTCCAACAAGAAAATCTGCGATGTATCACGTCTTGCAACCATTGTACTACTTTCATGTTAGGTATAACAATACTACTACATAGGGGTTACATCATGGTATAGTTTCTTTCAACAAGCACAACCTCCTATGTCGGTAGGCAACGATAAGTCTTATCCCGATGAACGGGATAGTCTAACATGTAAGTATCCAAGTAACAAGCTTAAGCAATGTTCATAACCATAGCAATTCCGCAAATAGTATAACAATGCTATTGAAACCACATTCAAGTCGAAAACAAGTCAAGATTATCCTAACGTATATGTTCACTCACATGGTTTTGTATCAACAATCCAAACACATTAACATCACCAATAATCTTTCAAGATGTAGCAATTCATAATAGACATAGCAACGTAGTACTTACGAGAAATAGATGAAGAATAAAAGAGTACTTACGTGATTGAAGCCTTTGGAGATGTTCTTGTGAATTGGAAGAGCAAAAAAGAAAAATTTTGAGATGATTTGGGTTGATGTGCGGCGCCTTTAGGTCAGGTTTCAATGTGGTTATGTTTCAAGACCAAGTCCCCTTTATATAGAAAAAGAATGGGTCGGGTTTTGACCCATTTAAAAACGGTTTTGGAGACAAAAAGGGTCCATATGCGGCGCATAGTGCTTTGCATAAGCATGGTATATGCGGCGCCTAATGAAAAGCATAAGCTAGCATAGGCGGCGCATAGTGTAATGCATTTAGGGGACATATGCGGCGCATAGTGTATAGCATATGAGATACTGAGACCAAATGCTATAGCATAGGCGGCGTCTATGCTATAGCATACTTAAGAATGGACGGCGCCTATGTCTTTGCACACTAGATTTTGAGACCTTGGGCTATAGGATAGGTTTTACATTGTTCGTGGCCTAGTTTTACCTTGGCCTAGCCTTCCTCGATTCCTATTTTGGCATGAGCAATGCTCAATCCATAGCCTTATGCATCACTATTCCTAACTTACCACCTTTACCATACAATACGTCCAAATCGTCGTTTGAAACCAATCTCTTCGTTGAATACCTCTTGCACCTATATTTGCTCAAAACCAATGAAAACGATTAGTACGATGGGTTGCCTCCCACCAAGATCCTTAGTTTTGGTCGTGGCACGACTCATATTTTTGGATTTTCATTTATCAAAAGCAAAACAAGTACTAGAATGAAAGAAAGACAAAACGATAAACGATAAACGATAAAACAATACAACGATGGGTTGCCTCCCATCTAGCGCCTTATTTATTGTTGTGGCTCGACATAGTTACCTCGAGTACTTAGACTTCGTCGAGATAAGTGATGGCCATATAATTCATCGAATCAAGAAGACCGATATAAGGTTTAACACATTGGCCATTCACTTTGAAGACAACACCATTATTGTCTTCCAATTCGACTACTCCAGACGAGTAGACTTGGATAACTTTGTATGGACCAGACCACTTAGACTTTAACTTACCTGGGAAGAGCTTCAATCTGGAGTTGAAGAGAAGTACCATATCATCCTTTTGGAAGTTTCGACGAACAATCCACTGATCATGATACTTTTTCATCCGCTCCTTGTATAGGTCTGACCTTTCATATGCATGGAGACGGAATTCATCTAATTCGTTCAGCTGCTCCAACCTCAGATTCATTGCATCATCCCAATTCAGATTCAATTACTTCAACGCCCACAATGCCTTATGTTCGAGCTCGATGGGTAAGTGACAAGCCTTCCTATAAACTAGTTGATAAGGAGTCATGCCAATGGGTGTTTTGAATGCGGTCTTATATGCCCATAGTGCATCATCTAGCTTCCGAGACCAATCCTTCCTATTCGCATTAACCGTTTTGGCAAGGATTTGCTTGATCTCGCAATTGGAAACCTCTACTTGTCCACTAGTTTGGGGGTGATAAGGCGTGGCTACCTTATGTTGCTTGACACCATACTTGGCCAACACGGATTTGAATAGCTTGTTGCAAAAGTGAGATCCTCCATCACTTATGATAGTACGTGGTACTCCAAAGCGAGAGAAGATATTCTTCTTTAAGAACGCTACAACACGCTTTCCTTCATTGTCGGCTAACACTACAGCTTCAACCCATTTCGAAACATAATATACAGCAACTAAGATGTACTTCATTCCAAACGAATTCACGAATGGACCCATGAAATCAATACCCCACACATCAAAATATAGTCGTACCTTCTAACATAGTCGTAGGCATCTCTAAATATCGAAGGCCAATAATAACCACTTTGTAACACCTTTCTTGTTGTTCGATTACCTGCATGATGTCCTCCAACTTGGGAAGTGTGGCATGCTTCCAAAATATTAGGAACCTCTACATGGGATATACATCGTCGAATAATACCATCTGCACATTGTCGAAACAAATATGGCTCATCCCAATAGTAGTGTTGTACGTCATGCATAAACTTCCTCCTTTGGTGGTAAGATAAATTGGCAGGTATCACATTACTCACCACGAAATTTGCAAAGTCGGCATACCATGGTAATTTTTCCATTGTTGTCGCTAATATCTCCTCGTCAGGGAATGCATCATCAATCTGAATTTCAGGTTGCGCAACATGCTCATTCTCGAGTCTAGATAGGTGATCAGCCACTTGGTTCTCGCAACCTCTTCTATCTTTGACTTCGAAATCAAACTCTTGTAGCAGCAATACCCATCGAATCAACCTTGGTTTTGCATCCTTCTTTGTCATTAGATACCTAAGAGCTGCATGGTCTGTATGAATAATAACCTTAGTACCCAATAGATATGTACGAAACTTCTCAAACGCATACACAACCGCTAGGAGCTCTTGTTCTATCACAGTGTAGTTCCTTTGGGCTTCATTTAGGACCTTACTTGCATAGTAGATAGGATGAAATAATTTCTCCTTTATCTGACCAAGAACAGCTCCAACAGCTACACCACTAGCATCACACATGAATTTGAACAGGAGAGACCAATCTGGTACTACCATGATAGGGGCTTTAATGAGTTTTCCTTTGAGGCATTCGAATGCCTTTAAGAAATTGTCATTGAAGTTAAACTTCGCATCTTTCTCCAAGAGTTTGCACAATGGACTAGCAATTTTGGAGAAGTCTTTGATGAACCTACGATAGAAACCTGCATGGCCGAGAAAACTACGAACTCCCTTCACCGAAATTGGAGGTGGTAGCTTCTCAATAACTTTAATTTTTGCTCGATCAACCTCAATCCCTCTTTCAGAGATTTTGTGCCCAAGAACGATTCCTTCTTTTACCATGAAGTGGCACTTCTCCCAGTTCAGCACAAGGTTGAATTCTACACATCTTTGCAATGCCATACTTAAGTTTGCCAAGCATGCTTCAAAAGACTTGCCAAAAACTGAAAAGTCATCCATAAATACCTCCAAAGTGTCTTCAACCATATCAGAAAAAATAGACATCATACAGCGTTGAAAGGTGGCTAGTGCGTTACATAACCCGAATGGCATACGTTTGAAAGCAAACGTACCATATGGGCATGTAAACGTCGTCTTCTCTTGGTCTTCGGGGGCAATACAAATCTGATTGTATCCTGAATAATCGTCCAAGAAACAAAACCATCCTTTCCCCGCTAATCGATCTAGCATTTGGTCCATGAATGGCATTGGGAAGTGATCTTTGAGTGTCCAAGAATTCAGCTTTTGTTAGTCCATGCATACTCTCCATCCAGTGACGGGTCTGAGTGGAATAAGCTCATTCTTAGCATTCGCGACCACCGTCATGCCTCCTTTCTTGGGAACAGATTATACCAGGCTTACCCATGTACTATTAGAGATTGGATATACACTCCTGCGTCTAACCACTTGATAATTTCTTTCTTCACTACTTCTTGCATAGGTGGGTTTAGACGTCTTTGATGCTCAATGGTAGGTGTGCAATTTTCTTGAAGCTGAATTTTATGTGTACAAATCCCTGGTGGAATACCAATAATATCCGAAATGGTCCATCCAATGGCTCGTATATACTTGCGTAGAATAGAAATAAGAGCAAGTGTGTTTCCGCTTCCTAAGAATGCGTACTTTAAATGACTTGGCAGCTCCTTTAATTCTAACGTGGGTGGCTCTTCAACAGATGGCTTAGCTGGTGGTGTGGGTCGATTCTTGAGATCAAGGTCCAGCTTTTTAGGAGCATAGCGATATGTCCCTAATCCCGATAGAGCACAAATAGCTTCTTCGCAATTTTCAGCATCCTCATTCTCTCTATTCATGAGCATAACCTTCAAAGGGTCATCAATAATTTGCTCTTCTTCAAGTAATTCTTTATCATCATCAAAGAAAACATCAGCCACCGAAAATACACTCAGATATTTGGGTTGCTTCATTGATTTGAAAACATCAAAGCGAACTACTTCGTCATTTATTTGGAATGAAAGCCCATTAGCTCTCAAATCAATTAGCACACTTCTTGTAGCAAGGAAAGGGCGCCCCAAGATTATGGGAACTTCTGAGTCTGCCTCACAATCCAAAACAACAAAGTCTTCCGGAAAGATGAATGAAGAAACCTTTACCAATACATCACATAGAATACCAACAGGTCGTTTTACCGACCTATCCGCCATGACAAGCCTCATGTTGGTTGGAGCAGGATCACCCAACCCCAACTTCTTGTAGATTGATAATGGCATCAAAGTGATGCTGGCTCCTAAATCACATAATGCTTTGGCAAAATTCAAAGATCCAACGGTGCAAGGAATAGTGAAAGCTCCGGGGTCGGCTTTCTTCTGAACTATCGTTCGGGTAGCGATTGCGCTACAATGATGCACATCTTCTTTCAGCTCATAGCTTGCTGCCCGCTTCTTTGTCAAAAGATCCTTCATAAATTTTGCATACCCAGGCATTTGTTCAAGTGCCTCCACCAATGGAACATTAATGGTCAGCTGCTTTAACATAGTCATGAATTTGCTGAACTTCGTGTCATCTGCCACCTTCTTCAATCTTTGGAAAAAAGGTGGTGGTGGGTATGGAATTGTTCTCTCCATGGCTTTCTTCTCCTCTTGCTTCTGTTTTTCCACTTTTTCAGGCTGCACGTCGCTGGGTGTGATGTCCTTGATGTCTTCCGCGGACTCCTCTCCTATTGCTTTGTCATCCAAGTCCGCGGCTTCGTCAACCACTTGCTTGCCTTTTGCTGAAGTTTCCAGCACCTTACCACTTCTGGTAGTGATGGCCATTCATGACCCATCATTCCTTGGGTTTTGCACAGTATCGCTAGGTAGAGTGCTGGCCTTTCTTTGATTGAGTGCTGCTGAAAGTTGGCTCAATTGCTGCTCTATTTGCTTGATTGAAGTGGAATGTGAATCAACTAATTGTTTCATGGAGGACAAATGATTAATTACCTCCGTTACTCCCGCGCTCGTTGCTTCCACTCCTTTCAATAATTTAGCCATCATGTTTTCCATACTTCCAGAGTTAGATGTGGTGGTGTCACGTCTACCAGGGGTAACGTACAAACCACTCTTTTTATTCTTATTCTTTCAACTACCTTGGTCTTTGTTTCCAGATTTATCATAATAGTTCCGACCTTGGTTTCCTTGGGCATTCCCGCGGAAACCCCCCTGATTGTTCAAGTAATTGGCCTCCTCTTCCGAATCAGATTCGTCTCTTCCTTTTGACGCAATAGCTTTCACTTTTTCGGTCTTCCCTAATAATAAATGCTTTCTAAGAAGATCCATTTGTGTTTTCAAATGCGCCATATCTTGATCATGTTTTCAAATGCCAAGCTCTACTTTGTTTCATCATACGATCTAGCATATTGCTTGCTTGACCAAAGGTGAGGTCCATAAAAGATCCTCAAGCTGCATTATCCACCACTAGTTTAGTTATTGAATTCAAGGCTCTATATAATATCTCCATTAGGTGAACATTAGTCATATGATGGTTTGGGCATCTCGCTAGCTTTGTCTTGAACCTCTCCCATGTTTCGTGAAGAGCTTCAGTAGGAAGCTGACGAAAGTTGCTGATTTCATCTCTCAATTGTGCTTTTTTGGATGGAGGAAAGAATCTTTCTAGGAAAGCGTCTCTCAATTGCCTCCAATTTGTAATTGAATCAGGAGTCAGCCCATTCAACCATAGTGTTGCCTCCCCAGACAGAGACAATGGAAATAGACGTAATCGAATTGCATTCTGACCAACACCAGGATTGTCAAACGACTTGCATGTAGAAATAAAGTTGATGAGATGCATATTCGGATCATTGCCTGCTAGTCCACCAAATAATCCCTTGAGTTGCAATAACTGAATCATGGTGCTTGTGATGTTGAACTTGGCTCCGGGCGCTAATGGTGGAGGAATAATGGCTCCTGTAGCTCCGGCTCCATCAAGATCATCATCATCGTCGTCAAAAGTTGGTTGCATAGGTTGGCGATCATACCTAAACCGAGCTTGACGACCTCTTCTGTTGGCAGGGGTTATGATTTCAGCATCACGTCTTGGGTTTAGTAACTCGTCATCACCTAAATCCTCATCGTCAGGATTTGTTGCTCGCCCAGGGTTATCAATGTTTTGTTGGTGTACTTGGGCGGCGGCAAGAGCAGCTAATCTCGCATGTTCCTGTTGAGTAGCCATCCTTTCGATTTCTGCTTGTGCTTTCATTCTGCCAATACGTTCTAGTTCAGGATTGATAGGTAATAACGGTTGACCAGAACTTCGAGTATGGGGCATGCACTGAATAAAAATCCTGCAGTAAACAAAAACAAAAACTAAAAGTAAAAGTACGAGAATCTATGACCAAAGGGTCTAGTAGTTATCACAAACTTAATTGACACTTGTATTCCCCGGCAACGGCGCCAATTTTTGATAACGCTCAATCTAAAGCTCTCGTAGGAGTGTAAAACGGTCGTTAGCAAATATAGAACCCAACTGGGTTGGGTATCGATCCCTCAGGGAATAGCTTGGTCAACAAGTAAGCGACTATTACTAGACTTTTAGTGCAAGTCTCGTAAAAAGGGGGGATTGTAATGTGTAACCAAAACAATAAAGTAAAAGCTGAAAATAGCAAAGTAAAAAGAGGAAGAATGTTACGTAAGTTGTAAACAATGAGAATTGCGGCGTTGGGGTTATGTCCACCTTGTGAGTTATACGTCTCTATTGCCTATGAGTGTGTTGAATTCAGACATTCATGTGCTTATAGAGAATTGTATTCGATGGTAAATCCAGGCGTCTTTCGACCTATTCGAGGACTATTTCACTTTAACTCTTTCGAGCTTAAAGCGTGTCTAATGGTATGAATTCTCCAAGAGGTTAATCCAGTTACGGCACTAACTGTTTAATAGGGGATGGGACCCTACTACCTTGACACTATCTCTTTTCCAGACAAATAACCTTTCTTTCGAACAAGTTAAATGTTATACTGGCGTATTCTTGCGTTTGCAACCACAAAGAATTTAGATTAAGATGAAGAGAATAATGATATAAGCAGCATACGTGTCACGAACTCACAAACTCACAGCAATAGATAGTATCTCATTCGGCTTCCATAACCCCAACTGAGAAGTTTAGTTACCCATGAGTGCGAAGGAGATCACGATTGACATTGTCGTTATACCACAATATTGATTAATTTCGTGTAGCTCAAGTGGTAGGCGTTTAGGCGTGAATGCCTAGGCAAAGTAACGATTCTCTTGTTGTGGAAATTAAGAATAGATGAATAGAAGAAGAAAAATAGAATTAATGAAAAGATTAGAAGAGTTGTAGAATTGTTTGTAGAATATAATGTTGAATAAGAGAGGAATGTATATAGATTCTTATAAATCTCTAGCATGATAGGGTATTTATAATACCCATATCCTAATCCTACTAGGCTAATGAAATACTTAACCCAATTGTACTAGGTTAATGTAAGATTCTCCTAATCCAAATAAACTAATGAAATACTTAACCCAATTGTACTAGGTTAATGTATCATTATCCAAATCCAACTAAGTTACTGCTAGTCCCCAAAGTCTTCAGAAATGCTGTTTTAGCCCGGGACAGGTTTTCCATGTATCACTTTTGGTCCTTTAGGCGTCCAAGCTCCCTTTCCTTCCTTCGTGAGCTTTCTTTGGCGTCAAGTAAGCCATAAAATGCTGAATTCTGCATCATTTATACCTGAAACTTTGCTAATCATGTTCGTTAGCTCACTTACAGGAAAAAGGACTAAAAGTGCATGAAATATATAATTTGTTCTCAAAACATGGCACAAATATGGGCAAAATATATTGATATAGGCGCGTAATATCGCCTATCATCAATTTGTCAGATATTTTATGCAGTTGAACCTTATGGCCTATTGTTCATGTTTTTCGCATTATTATGTCATATATTGAAGTATACAGGTACAGATATTAGTCATGGATTAGTTTGTAGTCCTTCGGGGTCATAAGCACTATGTAGCACTCTGGTTCAAAAAATCTTGGCGTTACAAACTTGGTATTAGAGCCTAAGGTTCAGTAGAGTCCTAGGAAGTTTGAAAGTCGCATCTAGTAGAGTCTTGTGTATGGGTGTATTGCGTGCGACATTTATGTGCAAGAGGCTATAAGATGTTTTAGGAATAGTTTCCCTTCTTTCGGTATTCATATCATGCTAGTGAGTATAATCTCAAGTTAAAATCTCAGTCTAGTTTATTCTTCTCTTATTTCAGAATATGCCTCCAAAGAGAAGAAACCAGCCAGCTTCTCAGCCCGAAGATCCTTTGGGTGAACATGTTTCTCATGCAGAGTTTAGGGCCGCATTCACCACACTTGCTCAGTCTGTGGCTGCCCAAAATGAATGGCCATCAGTTATTCTGGCCAATCCAGCGGCTAAATCAGCCACAGCTAGGATCAGGACTTCACCCGAATGAACCCTCCATCTTTCTTTTGGTCTAAGTCTGATGAAGACCCTCAAGAATTCATTGACCAAGTCCATAAGGTCATAGACATCATGGGACTTGCTTCTTGTCAGAGTGTCGAGTTATCCACATACCAGTTATAGGATGTTGCTCACACTTTGTACAAATAGTGGAAGTCTGAGAGGTTAGAGGATGTAGGTCCTATAGAGTGGGAGGAATTTTTCACGACTTTCTTTGACAGATTCTTTCCCTAAGAGCTGAGGGATGCAAAAGTTCTAGAGTTTATCAACCTCAGGAAGGTAAATATGATGGTTAAGGAGTATTCTCTCAGATTTACTCAGCTAGCCAGATATGCCCCTCATATGGTTGCAGACAACAGGGCTAAGATAAGCAAGTTCGTGTTAGGGGTGAATGATAGCGTGGTAAATGAGTGTAGGTCTGCGATGCTGAATAGTGATATGACTTTAGCCAAGCTCATGACTCATGCTCAAAAAATAGAGGAGCAGAATATTAGGACTAGGGAGAGGTAGAACAAGAGAGCAAGGTCGGGCAGTTTCAATTTTGCTCAACCAAAATCAGAAGGAGGAAACCGTTCGCAGTTTCGTCCTAAGCCATCAATTACAGCTCCTTCCTTCGCCAGTGCCCCTATGCTGAAATTCAGAGATAGCAACAGAGATCGAGCATCAGGCTCTAAGTCTCAGGGCAATGTCAGCAGTGCCCGAACTAATCCCCTATGTTAGACTTGTGGTAAAAACCACAAGGGTACCTGTAGAGATGGTAGCGATGTTTGTTTCGCTTGTGGCAAGACAGGTCACAGGACTAGAGATTGTCCGCAGTCAGGTCTACAAGGTCAGTAGAATCGCTCCACAGCCCAGTCCGATCATCCAAATTAGTAAGGTGCCACTTCCAGTGCTACTAAAGGGCAACGCCAAAATAGACTCTATGTTCTTCAGAACCGACAGGATCAGGAAAATTCTCCTGATGTCATTACTGGTATGTTACAGATTTTCCATGTTCATGTTCACGCTTTGCTAGAGCCAGGTGCATCCTTGTCTTTTGTTACTCCTTATATAGCGGGTGATTTTAGAATCAGTCCCAAAATTTTAGCAGATCTCTTTTTAGTCTCTACCAAAGTGGGTAAAACCATTATAGCTCGGTAGGTATACAGGCACTTCCCGGTTATGATATTTTAGAAAGCCACATCAGCAGATTTAGTCGAGTTAGAAATGACTAATTTTGATGTTATTATCGGCATGTATTGGCTTTATTCCTTCTATGACGCAGTCGACTACAAAACCAGGGTAGTTCAGTTTTAGTTCCTGAATGAGCCCGTCCTAGAGTGGAAAGGTAGTACTTCATCTTTCAGGGGTCAGCTTGTTTCCTACCTTCGGGCAAGGAAAATAATTTCTAAGGGGTGTTTGTATCATTTCGATCATATTAAAGATTACAGTTCTGAATCTCCTAGACTTGAATCAGTCCCAGTTGTAAATGAGTATTTCCGTGTTTCCCAAAGATCTTCCAGGCATTCCTCCCAAAAGATAAATAGACTTCAGCATTGATCTTCTTCCAGAAACTTAACCTATTTATATTCCACCATACAGAGTGGCACCAGTAGAACTCAAGGAACTGAAAGATTAGTTGAAGGATCTCTTAGATAAGGGATTCATCAGGCCCAGTGTATCCCCATAGGGTGCACCAGTCTTATTCGTGCGTACGAAAGATCGTTCTCTTAGGATGTGTATTGATTACCGTCAGCTCAACAAAGTTACGATCAAGAACAAGTATTCTCTTCCCAGAATAGATGACTTTTTTGACCAACTTTAGGGTGCCAGTTATTTCTCCAAAATAGACCTCAGATCAGGCTACCATCATCTCAGAGTTAGAGAATGTGACATCACAAAGATAGCTTTCTGTACTCGGTATGGTCACTTCGAGTTTCTAGTTATGTCCTTTGGTCTTACCAATGCCCCAGCCGCTTTCATAGACTTGATGAACCGTGTGTTCAAGTAGTACTTGGATATGTTCGTCATAGCCTTCATAGATGATATCCTGGTCTATTCCCGCACAGAGCGTGATCATTCAGACTATCTCAGGATTGTTCTTCAGACTCTCAGAGATCACCAGCTATTCGCCCAATTTAGTAAGTGCAAGTTTTGGCTAAGATCAGTAGCATTCCTTGGCCATATTATTTACGGTGATGGTATTAGAGTAGATCCTCAGAAGACAGAAGCGGTAAGAAACTAGCCTCGCCCCGTCTCTCCATCAAATATCAGGAGTTTCTTGGGATTGGCTGGATATTACAGACGGTTTATCAAGGGATTTTATTCTATTGCATTCCCTATGTCCAGATTGACTTAGAAGAAGTTCAAGTTTCAATGGTCAGATCCTTGTGAGAAGAGTTTTCAAGAGTTGAAGACTCAACTCACCTCAGCTCCAGTTCTAGTTCTTCCAGACAGTTCAGATAGGTTTGTGGTATATTATGATGCGTCCAGAGTGGGTTTAGGTTTTGTCCTCATATAGTATGGTAAGGTCATAGCCTACACCTCCAGACAGTTAAAGCCCCATGAGAAGAATTATCCTACCCATGATATTGAGTTAGCAGCCGTAGTATTTTCCATAAAGATTTGGAGCCATTATCTATACGAAGTTCATGTAGATGTCTTCACGGATCATAAGAGTCTCTAGTATGTCTTTTCTCAGAAAGATCTTAATCTTCGTCAAAGAAGGTGGTTAGATCTTTTGAAATATTATGACATGAGTGTTCTTTATCATTCGGGCAAGGACAACGTTGTGGCCGACACTTTTAGTAGACTCTCCATAGGTAGTGTTTCTTACATCGAGGACAATAAGAAGAAGATAGCTCAGGAAATCCATAGCTCTCCAGACTAGGTGTTCGCTTAGTCGATTCTTTGGAGGGTGGTGTATGTGTTCAGAGTAGTTTAGAGTCATCTCTAGTTTCCGAGATGAAAGAAAAACAAGACAGGGATCCTAGCCTTGTCAAGCTAAAAGATTCAGTTTATAATCAGAGAGTAGAGATTTTCTCTCAAGGAGGAGATGGGGTTCTTCATTGTCAGGTTCGTCTGTGCGTTCTAGGTGTAGATGAATTAAAGTAGTGGATTCTTGTAAAAGCACACGGTGCGTGATAATCTATTCATCCAAGGGCCACTAAGATGTACCATGACCTGCAGGAAATCGATTGGTGGAGTGGGATGAAGAGAGATACTGCAGAGTTTATGGATAAGTGTGCTACATGTCAGCAAGTTAAGATAGATCATTAGAATCCTAGTGGACCCATGCAGGAGTTTACCATTCCTACTTGGAAGTGGGAAGAAGTGAACATGGACTTCGTGATGGGTTTGCCTCAAACTCGTCATCAGCACAATTCAATTTGGGTTATTATAGACAGGATGACCAAGTCAGCTCATTTTCTTCCAGTTCATACCTCTTATTTAGCTGAGGATTATGCTAAACTCTATATCAGGGAGTTGGTCAGATTACACGATGTTCCATTATCTATTATTTCAGACAGAAGTACCCAGGTCACCTCTCAATTTTGGAAAGCATTCTAAAAGAGTCTTGGTACCTAAGTCCATCTCAGTAAAGCCTTTCATCCTCAGATAGATGGTCAAGAAGAAAAGACCATTCAGACTCTTAAAGATATGCTAAGGGCATGTGCAATTGATTTCAAGGGAAGTTGGGATGACCATTTTCCTTTGATTGAGTTTGCATACAATAATAACTATCATTCCAGTATTAAAATGGCTCTATTCAAAGATCTCTATGGCAAAAGGTGTAGATATCAAGTTGGTTGGTGTGAATTTAGTGAGGCCTCAGTCATAGGTCTTGACTTGGTTTTCGATGCCTTAGAGAAGTTCAGTTGATCAGAGAGAGACTCCAGTATGCTCAAAGCCTACAGAAGTATTGTGCTAAAGTTTGTAGAAAGGATCTCAAGTTTGAGGTCGATGACTATGTCTATCTTAAGATCGCTTCTATGAAGGGAGCAAAGAGGCTCGGCAAGAAAGGAAAACTCAGTCCCTGCTATATCGGCCCCTTCAAGATTCTTAGTCATTTAGGCAAGGTAGCTTATGAGCTTGAATTTCCTTTAGATTTAGCCTCAGTTCATCCGGTCTTCCATGTATCCTTGCTCAAGAAGTGCGTAGGTGACCTAGCAATTGTATTTCCTATTCAGAGCGTTGATGTTCAGAACAGTCTCTTTTATGATGAGATTCCAGTCGAAATCTTAGACTATCAGACCTTTCGATTAAGGAAAAAAGAGGTCCCTCTAGTTAAGGTTATTTGGCAAAATCAGTCTGTGGCGTACCAAGTATCCTTACCTCTTTTCCGCCGATTCAGATCAAGCTCAAGGTAATAGTTTGCCTTAAGCTTATTTAGTTTCATATTCATGTTCCCATTATAAATATGGTATCTACTAACATTTCATACTCTGTCATTCATTCATGTATCAGTTCAGTTATAAAATCATGCATTAGCTATGCATTCTCATCTTGAGAAACTCAGTTTATCAGAACACTCAGTCACATATTCATGTACCAGTTAGCCAAGCATCAGATGTGCATGAGTTAGTATATTTAGCATATCAGTCATGAAGTCATGTCTTAGTCACTCATGTTCAGTTCATGTTCATTTATTATTTTCCCTCTTAGTCAGTCTAATTCGAGGACGAATTATATCAAGGGGGAGATATTGTAATACCCGTGCTTATTCCTAACTAGAAATTATCTCAAGGATGCTAGCACTTGCTTTGAGATACAAATCTATTTTTTACCTATGGTATTTTTTAGATTTCTACTTTTTATCACGTGGGAAATTGAGTTAGCTTTCTAACGATACCAATTTTGTCCAAATCCGACACCAGACGAGGAAGTTATGGATGTTTTACTCAGGACTGACCGAAACGCCCAGGTGCGACGTCCAAGTTGACGAACCGCCAAACAAGTGACGGACCACCACTTTGACCGTCATAGCCAAGGAAGTCGGGCCACGTTCTGGATAAGGATTGACAGACGAGTTGATGGACCATCAGATTTTTTACGGACCGTCATCCAGGCTGTCAACTCTTATCCTGTGAACCCCATTTTTGGTCCACGTATGACGACCGAAATTATAAACCGTCAAGTTCCTAATGGACCGTCAGTCGAGTCATCACACGCCACGTTCAGTTTACTTCCAGGTCATTTTAATAGGGGTATTTTGGTCACTTACCACTCGCCTATATATACCCAGATGAGTCCGAATTCAGCCATTTTTGCCCATTATTATTTCATAAATAAAAACTAGGGTTTCTCTCTAAATTTAATCTCCAAGAACAAGACCTAATATTCTTCAAAAATCAAAGTATTTCAAATTCTTCAAGTTCAAAAACATCAAGAACCTTGAGTCAGGTATGCGTAGTGTTCATCTATGGATCTATTTCATTCAGAAAGCTTAAGAACCATGTTTTAAATATTATTTTGTGATTGTTTTTTTGTGATATGAGCATGTACATGTTGATGATTGTGGTTTAAGTTTCAAGATGATATCTAAAGGTGATTTCATGAAGTATATGTGTTTGTTAGTTGAAACCCATGATCCTTATATGGCTTCATATGGTGAAATTCATGAACAGACTTAAGCTAAAAGAATGTATGCAAAGTGTTTGATAATATGCCTAGATGATAGAATTCATGTCCCATGATTTAATTGTGCTTAAATGACAAGTTCATGCTCTATGCTTTACGATTTCCCATGAATTTCATGTGAGTGATATGCGTTGTTGTTGTGATATGGATTGACCATGATATTGAAGCTATGCAAGTATATACATGTTGTATGAATTTCCCTTCCATGTATAAGATATTGAGTACTATGCTTAGTGTAAAATCCCCTACTCATGATATGGTAAATTGTGGACTCTACTCTTACGATCAACTCAGTCATGTGTGTCAGTTTCCTTTCATTGAGTCCTGGGGCTACTTGTACCCAAAAAATATAGTTATGTATCTAGATCCATGTCATGTTATCATGATAATCTCAATCAAGACATGATCTATAGAACTCAATCGGGCATCTGACTCAGGAAACCTCAGAAATCTCATGATCTCAATTAATTCTCAAATAGAAGCACTAACCCGTTAGTCAAATGAAGTCAGTTACTCAGTTCATATACCGTCAGTTAAATCACGTCCAGTCTCTTCATATGGGAGTAGAAGTTAGCACCAAGTGAACCCAAGGATGGGAACTCACCTGTCAGTTTAGGGTGTGATTCTTAGTAATCATCCTTGTGTTCCAGAACTATGTAGCCAGCGTAGGTTGAGACATCTTAACCTGTTATATTAGGATTGATGAGGTGGCTTAATCCGTCAGTATAGGGTTCCCACAATTCTCATTTTGAGTACCTGCCAGCTAAGGGTCACTCATAGTTGTCCTTACTAGTGACGTGATATTGACACCCTTCCAGTCGGGGCAGAGATTGGACCCCAAATTAGATATATGCGTTATTGGGGCATATCGGTCAAACAACTACCTCCCATAGTTTCAGTCCCAGTCTCAATAAAAGAACTCAGATAGTTCTTCAGATTTCAGTATATCAGGACTGTCAGATACAGTCAATTCAGTTACAAAATGGAACACAGATAGTTCCATTAGATTTAGGACTGTCAGACACAATCATCTATGTTATCAAAATTTCAGTATTTGCCATGCTAGATATCAGTAGATCATGTATTAGTGTCCAGATCTAGATATCACGTAATCACGATCTCAATTATTACGTATACATATTTGCACTCTTACATTCGTATCAGTCAGTTAGTTAGCATCATTCATGCATGTAAAGCCTTTTTGCATTTAGCCTACCTCACTCGTATACTTAGTACTCCCTGTTGTACTGACGCATTTGTGCTAGGTGATTTCTTTCACGTTTCACCATAGGTTCACAGATACGAGCTCCAGATTAGCAGTAGCAGTAGCATTCCAGTCGCAGAGTTGTAGTGAGTCCTCATCCATTCGGGGATGATATTATTTATTTAATTTATTATTTCAGTTCAGTTTTGCTAGACGGAGTTAATTGGAGACATGTTCCTTCAACTCCTTATTCAGACAGTATTTAGAGGCTTTCATATTTAGCTCAGATTTGATTCAGATTTCAATTGTTTTGGTTATTCGTTATCCCATGTGGATGTTATGATTTGTTAGATATTCTATGCAATTTAACCTTATGGCCTATTGTTCATGTTTTCCACATTATTACGTCATATATTGCAGTATATAGGTACAGATATCAGTCATAGGTTAGCTTGTGGTCCTTAGGGGTCGTAAGCACCGTGTAGCACTTCGGTTTAGAAAATTGGAGCGTTACACATTCTTTCCTCTTCAGCCAAGCGATGGTCAAGGGAGGAATTTTTATTTGCCTTAGATCTAGTGAAATATTGATGTTCAGTCAGTTTTGTCAACATAGATCAATTTCTACTTACTTGATTACCAGGTAAAATAACTCCAAAGGTAAATATGTTAGATTCGGTTAGTGATAAATAATGCAAGATATCTGACATAAATTAAACACATAAAGTTTCTTTCATCGCTGGTAAATTGATCCACGGGTAGATATTGACTCAAAATAAATTAACGAGCAAGACTTTGTCCATTGATTGTTTGATAAATGGGTCTTAGCAAGCTTTTTGCCAAGTATTTTGATTTTAGACTCATATGACTTTCTTTGACAAAATGAGACATAGCGAGTTTAAAGGATGGAGGTCGGCCCGAAAGGCTGCCGACGTATCTCACAAAAGAGAAATTAGGCCATATATAGATCAAATAGGAAGGATAAAACTTCATTTCATTGAAATTTTATTAGAGTTTATTACATCAGGAAAACACAAAAGGAAAATAACAACAGAAAAAATAATACTAATGACTAGGTCTTAGATAGATGCGGGCATTCCTACTTCATTCTGTTTCTTCCATATCTTAATCTTCTATGAGTGGTACAGTGGAAATTCTAGCTTGATCCTTCCTGTATCTACCAAGCTCTCCAAATCTATCTTAAAAGTATGGCAAGTCTCCCAGCAGTGGCCTTCGATCCCTCCATGATAATGACAAACCTCTCTGAATTTCTTCTAAGCCTTAGACACCATATTAGAGTTCCTTTCCACTAGTTCTAAAATTTTGGTATGGATGATCTTTGAGTAGATTTCATGGTAGGTACTTTCAAACCTTGTGAAGTCATATTTGTAAATTTGTACGTCGTTGATGATGGGCATTCAAGGATTAACCCGATCGCAATAGAGAATGGTTTGTGGTCCCCATAAATTATTCATTTGCCCATGCGGATCATATTGCAAATCCTGGCCTTTAAAGTAGGACACTCGTCAGTGGTATGGACACATTAATTTAGTGATAATGACATCTTTTATGAGCATTTTCAGGAAAGCAGCTAAGTCCTTCTATTTGATTAGGGTGGAGGACTCTCATATCTCTTAGGATCTAATAGACTATTGAGCATTTCACGATATGAGGGCACCGACAATGTCCTTTAAAGTGAGATTTGAGGGTGATATTTTCACTTTCTGCCCTGATCCTAGTTGGCTAGACGACATCCCTTTCAATCTTGGCCCAGTGATCCTCTTTTAAGTTTAAAGGCGGATCTTGCTCAAACTTCTTCTTTTCCTGTGCGATCAACTACTTGACTTTAGCAATTTTTTTGTCTGCCTGGTCGGCCCTCCTAATTAGTCTCTTGACCTCTTCTTTTTGCATTTCTTCCACTTGGGCTAACTCCACTATCCGTCTTTTTAGTTGTGTGGTCCTCGAATACATGAAATTTTCCTAAAAGAATAGGAATACATTTTAAAAACAAAGTTAACGAAAATGGTTGAGGACTTTCTGAGAAACTTGGGGACTTGAATTGTTTTGGATGAACTTTCGATAGTAGGCATATATTTTGTTTCTTTTCCTAAAGGGTTTTCTAAGGATTTGAGGAGTAGATCAATTTACCTTTAATTTAACAACACACATAAGCACATAAAATAGTTACATCACATAAGATAGTTATATCATACACAACAGATAATACACCTGTCTTAGTTGGGTTACCCTTTTGAGCCAAGGGTTGTCCTAGCATCAAGTACTTAAGATTATGATAAATTGACTCAAGCCATTAATTTGAGACAAACTTCAATTTTGGAAATAAAAGTGCCAAGTTTCATTGAAATATTAATTGAGTACAACAATAAGAAATAAGATCAAAATACATGAAAAAGGATAATCCTAAAACTTAGCCTAGACCCTGTTTCTGATCATGTTGGTAGAGGACGTGAAGATGATGCCCCAATATTGTTGGGCCAGGCTCCTGCATTTTCCAAATACTGCATTATGTTGGATATTTGAGCCCACATTTCAGGTGTGACCACTGTGGTTCCAAGACGAAAATGCCTTATCCAAATAATCATCCCAACATCCTCAAAACCTTATTCCCCTTCCGGACTGGGTTTTATATCGCCACGATATTCTCGAACCCATACCTGGTATTCTGGAACATATTCTGTTGGTCTGCATCTCACATCTACTGTAAGAATATTACTCCATTCATTCAAAATTTGACTAGCCCTGGAAACTTTGAAGTCTGGTCTAAAAAGGACTTTTGAAACTCGCATATTTGTTGGAGAGGGATGATCTGTGTCTAACCAAACTGTCAGAGTACACGCATCGGGGTATATGGTTGTAGACCTCTTAACTCGATAAACTACATATAATAAAGCCCTCTGCACCGTATGTAAGCCGTGGAATATGATAGTAGTGGGTATCTCCACTGGATATGGTCACTGGTTCGATGTCAATCGGGGAAATAAACCTCATTATTTTATCATAAGTATCGATCTTATGTGAAGCGCTAAACATTACGTCAGTCATATTGTCATGCTTGTAGAAATGTTCTTTTCCCCACATCTACATAAAGAGATTGCAACCTTCAAAGAACCGCGTTTCACCTCTTTTACACTTTCCGAGTGCGCAAAATATTTCCGCCAAGATCATAGGAACCAAGGTGATTTCTATTCCATCAACTCCTTTAAAAACTGCTCGATCCACAGAACATATGCAAGTATTGATCCTTCCATATTCTTGTGAAAATACCAAAGTCCCTAGCAAGGAAACGGCAAATGCAATCAGACGTCTAACCCGCCAATAGGAAGAAGTGAAAGCTAACTCCTTCTTGAATAACTTATAACTATCTTGAGGACCGTACCTCTCGTACAAATAACCCAAATAAACCCAATTATTTTTGAAGCAATGAAGTTCATCAGTGTTCTTTAACCCCAAGTAGCAAGGAAATTTCTTCCCTGGCTGACTGTGCGGGATGATCTGACCTATCCCTTGATACCTCAAATTAGTGAAGTAATATATCTGCTTTAATGTGGGGGTGAATTCGTAGTCTTTAAATGCAAATACAAATCAATTTGGGTCCCAGAATGGAATCAATGCTCTAACCACATGCTTGTCGGGGGAGATCTTGGAGAGTGTAGGGATGATGTTGGGCGTATTTACACGTCCAAGAACCAAAACCTACCCATGTTTTAGCTAAGTTTTGAGGATAAAATACATAATTCATGCACTTTTAGTTTATTTTCAACTAAGTGACCAGACCTATATGATTAACATACTTTTCAGGTACCAATGAGGAATCTTTCAGCACTTTGGGAACCTGTGGACAGCAAAGGAAAACTTCACATAAGAGGGAAGGCAGCTTTTGGACTGAATATGATGCATGAGAACTTTTTCCCGGGCAAACTCAGTATTTTTAAATACTTAAGGATGCAGTAGCAACTTTGTTGAGAAGGATATTATTAAAAACCTTATTGCTGAATTTTCAGCATTGTCATTCATTATTCAATTTTCAGATTCTGTAATAGTTTTGGGGAACAGATAAAAATGGCTAAGCTTGAACAACGGAGAGAGAGAAACACATTTTCTCACTTATTGTCGTTAGTAATTTTCATCACCAAGATCGTTCATTGTTTTGGTATGATGAATATCTATATGTTGATTTCTGTTTTATTCATGAGTAGCTAAGCTTATTCGTTAGGGTTATGAAAACCTAGTAATATACTTTCTATTTCTATGAGTTTGTGAATTTATGATGTGTCATGTAACTTATATCATTACTCTCTTCATTTTGATTGAATTCTCATGGTTGCAAACATAGGGAATATGCCATTATATCATTAACTTGTTCGATAGAAAAGTTACATGTTTGGAAAAGAGAGTGTGACAAGAAAATAGGGTTTCCAACCTCTATTTACACGTTAATTCCCTAGCAGGATTAACATATTGGAGAATTCGTACCATTTGTTGTACACTTTAGGTTCAAGAGAGCTAAGGTGAATAAATCCTTGATGGTTTAAAAACACTTGGATTTAAAATTAGAATACAATTCTCTATAAGTGCATGCATGTATAAATTCCGCATTACTCATAGTTAATAGAGAAGTAGAAACTACAAAGTGGACATAACCCTAACTTGTCATTCTCTATGATTCAATATTATTACATATATTGTCTCATTCATTACATTAATAATATTACTGTGCACTTAAACCAAAATCCCCCTTACCTTGGAATTTTTGACCAACAGTCTAATAATAATCGCAATACTTAGTGACTATAGTATTCCCTGTGGGATTCGACACCCAACCTAGTTGGGTTCTATATTTGACAGCGACCACTTACACTTTCTCACGAGAGTTGTAATTTGAGCGTATCAAATTTTGGCACCGTTGCTGGGGAATACGGTTGTCAACTAAGTTTGTGATAGTTAATAGACCCTTTGGTCAAAGATTCCCAAATTTTACTTTTTGTTTGTTGTTTTTGTTTTGTTCAGGTTTGGTAGAGTGCATGCGAAATACACGAAGTTCTGGTCAGCCATTATTACCTCTAAATCCTGAACCACATCTTATTGGCAGAATGGATGCACAACGAGACATTGAAAGAAGGGTTGCTCAACTGGAGAAGGCTAGATTAGCTGCATTGGCAGCTGCACAAGTAAATCAACAAAATGCTGATAACCCAGGTCGGGAAACAAATCTTGATGATGAGGACCTGGGTGATGATGAATTATTAAACCCAAGGCGTGCAGATGATGTGGCTGCACCTATGAACAGAAATGTCAATAGAGATCGTCAAGCTAGAATGAGACCTGAACGCCGAGCTGTGCAGGTCCCTTTTGATGATGATGATGAAAATTTGGATGGGGCTGGTGCCACAGGGGCTATTATTCCTCCGCCCTTGGCACCCGGAGCAAAGTTCAATACCACTAGCACCATGATCCAGCTATTGCAACTCAAAGGGTTATTTGGTGGACTTGCAGGCGACGATCCGAATATACATCTGATTAATTTTATCTCAACATGCAAGTCATTTGACAATCCAGGGGTTGGACAGACTGTGATTCGGCTGTGCTTATTTCCATTGTCTCTATTTGGAGAGGCAACTCTATGGTTGAATGGGCTAACTCCTGACTCTATTACTAATTGCAGGCAACTGAAAGACGCTTTCCTAGAAAAATTCTTTCCGCCATCCAAGAGAGCACAATTAAGAGATGCGATAAGCAATTTTTGACAGCTTCCAACTGAAGCTCTCCGCGAAACATGGGAGAGGTTCAAGAAGAAGCTTATGCAGTGCCCAAATCATCAGATGGCCAATATCCACTTGATGGAAATATTATATAGGGCTTTGAACTCGGTGACTAAGCCAGTGGTTAATAATGCTGCGGGTGGGTCATTCATGGACCTTACTTTTATTGAGGCAAGTGATATGCTAGATCATATGACAAAGCAGAGTAGAGCTTGGCATACCAGAGATTCTGAGGTAGCAAGATCTACTGTATCTATTGGCATGACAGCAGAACAGAGGCGAAGAGAAGAGGAACATGACCAGGATATGGCTCACATGAAAACGCAGATGGACCTTCTTACCAAATATTTATCATCAGGGAAGACAGAAAAGGTTAAGGCTGTTGTATCACAGGGAAGAGATGACTCCGATTCTGAAGAGGAAGAAAATTACTTGAATAATCAGGGGGTTTCCGAGGAAATGCCCAAGGAAACCAAGGTCGGAACTATTATGATAAATCTGGATACAAGGATCGAGACCAAGGGAGTTGGAAGAATAAGACTGACAGGAGTGGTTTGTACATTCTTCTTGGAAATCGTGAAGCTGCTGTGTCTGGTTTTGGAAAGATGTCCATGGAGGACATGATGGCTAAGCTGTTGAAAGGAGTGGAGGTAACCAACACAAGAGTAACTGAGGTAAAAACTGATTTTTCCTCCATAAATCAATTGGTTGACTCGCATTCCACTGCAATAAAACAGCTGGAACAACAAATGAGTCAACTATCAGTGACATTCAATCAAAGAAAAGCTGGCACTTTACCTAGTGACACTGTGCAAAATCTAAGGAATGATGGATCATGTTTGGCTATTACTACCAGGAGTGGTAAGGTATTGGAAAACCCATCCAAAGGCAAGCCGGTGGTTGATAATATTGAAGAGAATGTTATTGAAGCAGATTGTGATGATTCTGTAGAAGCTGAAAATCAGAATGAGAACGTTCATGATACTACACCTAGATGTCAGCAGTCTGAAAAGATTGATAATGAGAAGCAAAATAAAAAGGAAGGGGTGGAGAAAACTCTTCCAAATCCACCACCACCTTTTCCTCAGAGACTGAAGAAGAAGGCTGATGACACCAGGTTTAGTAAATTCATGACTATGTTGAAGCAGCTGACTATTAATGTGCCTTTGGTGGAGGCACTGGAGTAGATACCAGGGTATGCCAAATTCATAAAGGACCTTTTGACAAAGAAAAGGGCAGCAAGCTATGAGCTAGCAGATAATTTTCATCATTGCAGTGCAATTGCCACGAGGTCTTTAGTACAGAAAAAGGTAGATCCGAGTGCTTTCACTATTCATTGCACGGTTAGATCTTTGGATTTTGCTAAGGCGTTGTGCGATTTGGGGGCTAGCATTAATTTGATGCCACTAGCCATTTATAGACAGTTGGGGTTGGGCAATCCTACGCCAACCAACATGCGGCTCGTAATGGCAGATAGGTCGGTAAAACGACTTGTTGGTATCTTATATGATGTACTAGTGAAGGTTTCTACCTTTATTTTTCCTGCAGACTTTTTTATTTTGGATTGTGAGGTGGATTTTGAAGTTCCCATAATTTTGGGTTATCCTTTTCTCACAACAGGAAGAGTGCTTATTGATTTATGAGCAAATGAGCTTTTATTTCAGATGAATGACGAAGTGGTATGTTTTGATGCATTCAAATCAATGAAGCAGCCCAAAGATATGAATGGTAGCTGATGTTTATTATGAGGATGAGAAGGAATTATCTTTAGAGAAGCAGCTTACTGTTGAGCCATTGGCTGCTGTGCTTTTGAATTTTGAGCGTGAGGATGTTGAAGAATACGAAGAAACTATCTGTGCTCTGACAGGAATGGGGTCATATTTATATGCCCCTAAGAAGCTGGACCTTGACCTTAAGAATCGACCTTCACCACCAGCGAAGCCATCCATTGAAGAGCCACCAGTGCTAGAATTGAAAGAGCTACCCAGTGATCTAAAATATGCGTTCTTGGGAAGTAGAAATACACTTCCGATTATTGTTGCTGCTGATTTAGGTGAACAACAAGTGGCAGCTCTCATCTTGGTTCTTAAGAGGTATAAGAGAGCCATTGGTTAGACTATTGCTAATATAATTGGTATCTCTCCTGGGATATGTATGCACAAGATTCAGCTCGAGGAAGATTGTGTGCCCACTATTGAGCATGAACGTCGTCTGAATCCACCTATGCAAGAGGTGGTGAAGAAAGAAATCATAAAGTGGTTAGATGCAGGGGTGGTGTATCGAATCTCAGACAGTAAATGGGTGAGTCCGGTACAATGTGTGCCCAAGAAAGGGGGCATGACAGTAATCACAAATAAAAAGAATGAGCTAATTCCACTCAGACCTATCACAGGGTGGAGAGTGTGCATGGATTATCGGAGTTTGAATTCATGGACGTTAAAGGATCACTTCCCAATGCCATTCATGGATCAAATGCTTGATCGATTGGCAGGGAAGGGATGGTTTTGTTTCTTAGATGGTTATTTCGGATATAATCAGATTTGCATTGCTCCTGAAGATCAGGAGAAGACCACTTTTACATGCCCATATGGTACTTTTGCATTCAAATGAATACCATTTGGGCTATGTAATGCACCTGCCACTTTTCAGCGATGTATGATGTCCATTTTCTCTGATATGGTTGAAGAAACCTTGGAGGTGTTTATGGATAACTTTTCGGTTGTAGGTGAGTCATTTAAGTCATGCTTGGCAAATCTGAGTATGGCTTTGCAGAGATGTGTTCAATTCAATCTGGTGCTAAATTGGGAAAAGTGTCATTTTATGGTTAAGGAATGCATTTTTCTTGGGCATAAAGTCTCTGAAAAGGGAATTGATGTTGATCGAGCCAAGATTGAAGTTATCAAGAGACTACCACCTCCAATTTCTGTAAAGGGGGTTCGTAGTTTTCTCGGTCATGCAGGTTTTTATCGGAGGTTTATTAAAGACTTCTCCAAGATTGCTAGCCCATTATGCACACTTTTGGAGAAGGAGGCAAAGTTTTACTTTGGTGAAGATTGCTTGAAGGCATTTGAATGCCTCAAAGGAAAGCTAATCGAAGCTCCTATTATTATAGAACCTGATTGGTCTCTACCTTTTGAAGTTATGTGTGATGCAAGCGAGGTGGCCTTGGGTGCTGTACTTGGTCAGAAAAGAGAAAGGCTATTTCATCCAATCTACTATGCAAGCAAGGCCTTGAATGGAGCACAGAAGAACTATACCGTCACTGAACAAGAGCTTTTAGCAGTTGTATATGCTTTCGAAAAGTTCCATTCTTACTTGTTGGGAACCAAAGTAATGGTTCATACAGATCATGCGGCTCTAAGATATCTAATAGCAAAGAAGGATGCTAAGCCAAGGCTAATTAGGTGGCTGTTACTGCTTCAAGAATTTGATTTTGAGGTGAAGGATAGAAAAGGTTGTGAAAACCAAGTAGATGATCATCTATCTAGACTTGAGAGTGAGCACATAGTGCAAACCGACCTTGATATTGATGATGCATTCCCCGACGAAGAGATTCTAGCAACTATGGTGGAAGACTTACCGTGGTATGCAAACTTTGCTAACTACGTGGTAAGTAAGGTGATTCCTGAGCATCTCTCCTTTCATCAAAAGAAAAAATTCATGCATGATATGAAACATTACTTCTGGGATGAGCCTTATCGTTTTCGACGATGTGCTGATGGTATTATTAGGCGATGCATCCCAGATGTGGAGGTGCCTAGCATACTGGAAGCAAGTCATGCTTCCCAACTTGGGGGTCACCATGCAGGTGATCGAACAGCCAGAAAAGTATTGCAAAGTGGTTATTATTGGCCTTCATTATTCAAGGATGCCTACGATTTTGTAAGAAGATGTGATCAATGTCAGAGGCAAGGCTCTATCTCAAAGCACCATGAGATGCCCACGTCTAAAATGCTTGAAGTAGAGTTATTCGATGTCTGGGGTATTGATTTCATGGGTCCATTTGTGAGTTCATTTAGGATGAAATATATCTTAGTTGTTGTGGACTATGTATCCAAGTGGGTCGAAGCAATCGCGCTAGCTGATAATGAAGGTAAGAGTGTTGTAGCGTTCTTAAAGAGAAATATCTTCTCTCGTTTTGGGGTACCTCGTACCATCATAAGAGATGGAGGATCACATTTTTGCAACAAGCTATTCAGAGCTGTATTGGTAAAATATGGGGTTAAGCAACATAAGGTAGCTACACCGTACCACCCATAAACTAGTGGGCAGGTAGAGGTTTCAAATCGGGAGATCAAGCTAATCCTTGCTAAGACTGTGAATGCCAGTAGGAAAGATTGGTCCAGAAAGCTGGAGGATGCCTTATGGGCATATAGGACAGCGTTTAAGACACCAATTGGCATGTCACCATACCAACTAGTTTATGGGAAGGCTTGTCACTTGCCAATTGAGCTAGAACATAAAGCACTGTGGGCATTGAAGCAGCTTAACCTGAACTTGGATGATGCTATTAATATGAGATTGGGACAGCTGAATGAGATAGATGAATTCCGTCTACATGCGTATGAAAGAGCAGATCTCTACAAGGAAAAGATGAAAAAGTACCATGATCGGAGGATTATCCAACGAAACTTTCAGAAGGGCGATTTGGTACTTATTTTCAACTCCAGACTGAAGCTATTTCCAGGTAAGTTGAAGTCTAAATGGTCTGGTCCATTCAGAATTAGCCAAGTTTACTCATCTGGAGTAGTGGAGTTAGAAAACAATGATGGTGGTGTCTTTAAGGTGAATGGCCAATGAGTGAAGCCATATATCGGTCCACCCGACTCGATAAAATGTATAGCCACCATATATCTCGATGAAGTCTGAGTAATCGAGATAACTATGTCAGGCCGCGACAATAAATCAAGTGCTACATGGGAGGCAACCCATCATTAGGAGTTTGTTTCACTAGGAGTTTGTTTTTGATAAATAAAAGTTCAAAAAGAAGAGTCGATCCACGACCAAAACTAAGGCGTTTGGTGGGATACAACCCATCCTTCTAATTATTTTTGTTGTTTTTGATTAAGTGTAGGTGCATGGAGTACAAAGGAGAAGATTAGACCCAAATTTTGATTTGAAAGTGAGCCATGCCAATGGTGGTAAGTCTAGGAATGATGGAGCAAAGGCTATAGGCTAGGCGTCGCCTATGCCAACGTAGGCAATAGGCTAGGTGTCGCCTATGCTAACATAGGCAATGGGCAAGGAACCACCTATGCCATTGCCTATGCTCACTGCCTCACATAGGCGATGGGCAAGGCACCACCTATGCCAATGTAGGCAATGGCAAGGCTCCGCCTATGCCAACATAGGCAATGGGAAAGGCGTCGCCTATGCCATTGCCTATGCTCACTGCCGCACATAGGCAATGGGCAAGGCACCGCCTATGCCAATGTAGGCAATGCTATAGGCGCCGCCTATGCTAACATAGGCAATGCTAAAGGCGCCGCCTACTTATGCATAGGCAAAGCTATAGGCGCCACCTACTTATGCTTTTTGCCTACTAACCCGGTTGTAGATAGATCAAACCGACCCATGGCTTATATACCCTCTACCTTTGAACACCACTCAATTGTTTGTTGAACCTAGGCGCCGCCCAAGATCCCTTATCCTCTCCAAGTTTTCCTCTTTTCTAATCTAATCTTTCAAGCTCATCTTCCCGATCCATCACCAAGTAAGTTGTTCTTCCATATTCAGTAAGTATTGCAGTGCTACGCTTATAATGGTTAATTCGATTTTGTAGTGCTGCTTGGTGATAAGAGTGTGGTTAGTTTGTTATGATTTTTTGAAGAATACATCTAATTGAGTGAAAGGATTCTTGTGGCTATTCTTGACTTTACTCCAACATGTATTGATTGGTATTCACTGTCATAAATTTTTATGGAGTTGAAATTTTGAAGTTAATGCATAATCTTGAGAGCTGTAAGCTTGAATGTTTGAATGACTCGTTCATCGATGTAATGATCATGATTGACCACTAGACTAAGATAGTGTCATTGTTTCTATGCGATAACATGATAAAATTTCTATGTGGTAGTCTTGTTCAAGGATTGCATTAATCCAATGAAATAAAGTTGGAAAAGATAGTCAAGATTACATGACCATTGTGTGCTGCTTCTCTATATCAAACAGAGAAATTGTTATGTAAAGTGAAGGGTTGAAAGTGTGACTGCGCTAATATTGTTGTTGGCACATACCACCTAAATGTATGTTGATGAAGTCTGAGTAATCAACATCACTCACTTAATTAGTTTGTGCAAACAAATTAAGTATGGGGTGGTGCCATCACTATTTTCTTTATCGATTATAGTGACTCTTCCGAGATGAAACTAACATGACTCTATTGTGATCTCAGGTAGAATGGCTCCAAAAGGACGACAGGGAAAAGAGAAAGCATCCATCTCATAAAAAGGTCAAGAAAAGACCAGGCTGAGTCCTCCTCTCTTCAAGTGCCTCGATGCACTTTTGGGATCAAGTGGGTTCTGGAGGAGGAAGGGAAGGAATGGTATAAGAACAATAAAGTGAAGAAATATGTTCATGTGGATTTGATGCAGAAGGAAAGTTTAGCAAAGAGAGACCCACGCATTTTGGCTAAAATCATGGCACTAAATCTTGACTTCATTTTTCGAGATATGGGGGAATGCAATCTTGATCTGACTCAAGAGTGTTATGCCAACTGGTCCCCAAGGACTACCGGAAGTGAAGTAAAGATTCGGGGCCAAATCTTGCAATTGAACGTTGATTTCTTCAACTCTTTTCTGGGTACTCCAAGTGTGGATCAATCACCACTCAAGGAGCTTTATCACAGACCTCCCTACAGGGCCATCAGACATACATTGTGTGGATCAAGTTCCATGACCCGGTGGACTCGTCACAAGGATAATGGACGTCACAATACTTACCTGTATGCTTCCTTGAATAGAAAAGCTCGCATATGGTTAAGGATAGTCAACTCCTGCTTGATTCCTGGGACACAATACACTAAGATCACGCATGATCGAGTCTGCGTAGTGTATGCTCTAATGACGAATGTTCCCATCAAAATTGGTGCAGTTATACGATCGTCAATGCGCAAAGCAAGGCTGCACAAAAGGTCCCATTTCAGTTTTGGCAATTTGTTGACTGCAATCTTAAGGAACGAGCACATAGAGAAGGAGCCAGCAGACCATAAGCTGCTACACAACCCGAAGAAGGTAGATCTCACAAAAATCAAAGAGCCAAAAACTGGTCAAGGCATAAACCTTACCACTGCTGAGAGACATGCTCGAGATGGAAGTTTTTTCCGCCATCTGTATGGAATGACTAGGTTTACCATGATGAGTGAGGTTCGTGTGCCGACTGATGTAGAGCTGCGGCAGTTGGACTATGACTACCCGCTTAACGAGCATGCTCGGGCCATGTGTGGAGTGGGGGTAAATTTTGAGGAACCTCTAGATGATGATCTGTCGACTAACGATGATCACCGACTGCCAGACTCAGATGTGGAGGACAACTCTGATGATGACGACTCTGATGATGATTCTGATGCAGGGCATTATAACAAGAGTTTGTGCTGAACCATTACTATTGAAACATTTAGGCTCTAAGTTGTGACTCACTGTGTGATAATTGTTTGTGGTTTAATTCATTCATCTGTTGGGTTAGGAATCTGTAATGCTCCCAATTAAGTTGACCATGTGCCTTGTGTGTGTGAGGTTATTGTATATTCTTTGTTGTGACTGATGCTAGAACTTGCCTGGTGTGTGTGTGAAGCGAAATAAAGATTGTGAGTTTAGGAGATGATTTAGGCATTTCTTTGGAAGCCCTGATTTAGTTTATCTTATTTTTACCTACCTTTGTACATTGTTCTAGTGAACACCCTTTGAGCCTTTAGCTATTTTCTTTGGCAGCCTCATATGTAGCCTAATCCATTTTTTTAAGACCATAATTTTGATCCAAAAGCTCCTAAGCGCTTTAAATTGTAGAATCAAGTTGAGTAAAGAGTGTGGCAAAATAAGAGAAAAATGGTAAAAGTAATGCCACAGAGTGTATTGGTACTTGAAAATTTGGTGAAAAAGAGTGGCTATCATAGGGATGCTTATAAAAAAAAAAAAAAAAAAAAAGGAGAGTTGTATATTCCCATCATTGTGTTTCTGATTGAATAACAAATTGGGTGAAAGGGTGTTGGTAGATGAAAGGGAGGTAGAGTGGTTGTTAAAAGTTAGTGTAAATGGCATAAGGTAGTGTATTAAAGCGCTTGGGGAACGTAGTCACCATTTCTAGCCAAAATAGTCCTACCTGTCCCTTAGCCTACATTACAACCCGTAAAGACCTATTTGATCCTAACCTTGGCATTCTGATATTAGTGGAGCATTACACTAAGGGCAAGCATATGGACATCAGTTGTAATCTAAGAATTCTTTGTGAGAGTGAGAGCAACCAAAGTCTTATACCCATGTGTCGAAAAATGCAAAACTATGAGTGATTATGGGTAACATTTTGTGTGAGCACACATGGTTGATGATTGTTGGGTAGTCTTATCTGAATCTGTAGCTTAACTTGTGTATACGAATTAACCGTCCTAAAGAGTCTATGTTGGAGGGTGAGTCATTTCAAGTAATGATCGAGAAATCTACTCTTTGTTAATAATTGTCGTGTATGTCTTGTTGAAAATTTTGTGTTGATCTTGTGAAATTCTAGTTATGTGTTCGCATGGATGTAATATTTTGTTCGAGGACAAACAAAGCTTTAAGTGTGGGGTGGTGATGTTGGGCGTATTTACACGTCCAAGCACCAAAACCTACCCATCTTTTAGCTAAGTTTTGAGGATAAAATACATAATTCCTGCACTTTTAGTTTATTTTCAACTAAGTGAGCTGACCTATGTGATTAGTATACTTTTCAGGTACCAATGAGGAATATTTCAGCACTTTGGGGACCTGTGGACAGCAAAGGAAAACTTCATATAAGAGGGAAGGCAGCTTTTGGACTGAATGTGATGCATGCGAACTTTTTCCCGGGCAAACTCAGTATTTTTAAATACTTAAGGATACAGTAGCAACTTAGTTGAGAAGGATATTATTAAAAACCTTATTGCTGAATTTTCAGCATTATCATTCATTATTCAATTTTCAGATTCTGTAATAGTTTTGGGGAACAGAGAAAAACGGCTAAGCTTGAACAACGGAGAGAGAGAAACACGTTTTCTCTCTTATTGTCGTTAGTAATTTTCATCACCAAGATCGTTCATTGTCTTGGTATGATGAATATCTTTATGTTGATTTCTGTTTTATTCATGAGTAGCTAAGCTTATTCTTTAGGGTTATGGAAACCTTGTAATATACTTTCTATTGCTATGAGTTTGTGAATTTATGATGTGTCATGTCACTTATATCATTACTCTCTTCATTTTGATTGAATTCTCATGGTTGCAAACATAGGGAATATGCCATTATAGCATTAACTTGTTCGATAGAAAAGTTACATGTTTGGAAAAGAGAGTGTGACAAGAAAATAGGGTTTCCAACCTCTATTTACACGTTAATGCCCTAGCAGGATTAACGTCTTGGAGAATTCGTACCATTTGTTGTACACTTTAGGTTTGAGAGAGCTAAGGTGAATAAATCCTTGATGGTTGAAAAACACTTGGATTTAAAATTAGAATACGATTCTCTATAAGTGCATGCATGTATAAATTCCGCATTACTCATAGTTAATAGAGAAGTAGAAACTACAAGGTGGACATAACCCTAACTTGTCATTCTCTGTGATTCAATATTATTACATATATTGTCTCATTCGTTACATTAATAATATTATTGTGCACTTAAACCAAAACCCCCCTTACCTTGGAATTTTCGACCAACAGTTTAATAATAATCGCAATACTTAGTGACTATAGTATTCCCTGTGGGATTCGACACCCAACCCAGTTGGGTTCTATATTTGACAGCGACTGCTTACACTTTCTCACGAGAGTTGTAATTTGGGCGTATCAAGGGAGGAACCCCAATTTCCTGGTGATCGTTGATTTTTTGGTCGAGTCAAAAAAATTTCACCATATTCTCAACTTGTGTGTTCGACCATTCTAATCTTGGACACTTGAGGAACTAAATCCATCCTACAAGTAAATACAATAAAATATGTAAACATTTCCAAACTCGCGGTATCACAATTAGGCTTGGATCTATTTATCATTATCACATGCGCATAATATGAGTGATCGTTGTCGGTTGTAAACTCATTTGACATAAAGGTATTTCCTAAATTCGTGGAATGACACCTTGGGTCAAACCACCTAAGGCTTATACATGCATGACCTATATTCGGGAAAACTTTATCTTAAGTTCTTCTAAGATTTTGCTTGCTAGACACAAGGTTTTTGAGTGGACAACTCGAATGAGAAGGCTACGCGGTCACACAAAAAAAGATCCATACACACCGCGCATATGCCAACTCTCCTAAAATTTGGAATTTAAAAAAAATTATGGGTGCGCACAACACACCTCATGTGTACGTGTGATTGTGTCAGTTTTCCCGAATGGAAGAAATATGAACGGAATGACAATTTATATGAAATTTAAACAAATAAACACGTAATAATTAGCCACAACAAATTAGAAAAATTACTTTTGGTTAGAACCTAGATACATCCCCAGCAGAGTTATCATTTCTGTTTTATCCCTTTCGGATTTTGTTTAAAAGAAAATGGTTTTGACCCTTTTTAAATTATTTCAAAAGTAAAATTTAAGAACATTTTGAAATAATTTTTTTCAAAGAATTTACAGACTCGTCACTTGATTTTTGTAGAAAAATAACAAGAAAACTTATAGAAATTTCAAAGATTCAAAAATAAAAATAAATCTTTGAAATTAGAGAAACTGAGTAAAGGTTCAATTGACGCCCTAAGAATGTTTTTTAAGACACTTAAGAGCATTCGTTTAAAAACGATTTACCAAAAGATCATTTTTGACTAACTTAGAAAAAGGGTGACTAATTTTGCAAGAAGATTGCTTTTATAATTTTTTTTTTTTTTTGCTTTACATGATTAAAAATTGACACTTATTTATCAAACGAGAAATAGCCTATTTGAATTACAAAAATGATTACGACATATTCTTTTCAATCTAATATTAATTTTGAGGGGAAAAATAATTATGAAATGATTCGCTTGGTTCATGATTAATTCTTTTGTAGAAAAAATTACAAAATTCCTACTTGAGAAACACTTTACTTGATTCATTATTATTTTTTAAAGAAATAAAAGTTATGAAATGTTTATATGAAAAAAAAAAATCTATCTAAACTAGATTGCATGTTTGGATTTTAAAGGGAGATAAGTTAATTTTCATGGAAAATGGTAATTATACAATTACTTATTATTATTATTATTATTGTCATAGAAATGGCCATTTTGTTGTAAATTACATTTTTTTGAAAGATATTAAGAGAATGTCATGTTAAAAATATTTTATCAATTATTAGAATTTACGAGAAAAAATAATTTTCTTGATTTGAAAGAAGTTATTTAAATCCAAATAGGCTACTAGTCATATGAACAAAACAAATGTCATTCCAAATAAAATATTTAACAATTTCTTTTAGGCTTAGTTTTAAGGAGGGAAATCGAAAGTAACCATTTAAATTCATTCAGATGAGATACATTAGGTGAGAAAATCATGAATTGACTTTAATACGTGATAAAATAAAATGGTAACGACTTAGAGGATTTATCTTAATTAATTAGTTAGAGTGTTCAAATAAATACAAATAAATAAGAATAGGAAATTAAGGAAGAGTTAGAATTGGGCCCTTTTGGCCCACTTATGGGCTGCCCAGATTTTGGGCCTAAATCCCATGAATTGCAGTCCATTATTTCAGTGTATATCAGCTGTATACAGAAGCTATTTTTCTCCACGTTTTTATGTATTATATACACAGTATGTCAGGGCATATCAGCGAGAAAAATTGCTTATTTCCCCTCCATTTTTTATTTTGCTTGGTGTAATAATGCGAAGCTGCCTATTCCAACATATATAAGCTGTATACAGGTGTATACCAGGCTTGTTTCTTGTCCTTTGGTTCATTTTTTGGGACTTCGGCATGAAGTTTTGACTCGGAGAAGTGGGATTTGGTCAATTAAATGCCAAGGGGGAGAATGGAGTCAATGGACTCGATGAAATCACGTGCATCAAGGAAAACACACCAAATTAGTACAAGTTCAAAATAATTTATCCAAAGTGAAAGAACGAAGAAAAATAGGTATTTCAAACACCAAAGAATATACCATGAAAATTTAGCCAAAGTGAAATAACTCAAAGCTTACTACAATGTTCAAAATATTTATCCGAAGTTCAAAATAATATATTCCAAAGTGAAAGAACTCAAGCTTATTCCATATAATTCAAACACCAAAGCATATATTATGAGAATGAAACAAAACTAGGAGAATAGGTATTTCAGACACCAAAGAAGATACTATGAGAATTGAAACAAAACAAAGAGAATAGGTATTTCAAACACCAAAGAAGATACTATGAGAATTGAAACAAAACTAGGAGACCAATGTGAACAACTTAGCATTTACATTCCGTAGATCTTCAAATTTTTCACAGTTTCAACATTATAGTATGACAAACTGTAGAAATGTT
Source organism: Capsicum baccatum var. pendulum (assembly GCA_030864225.1). NCBI lineage: Eukaryota > Viridiplantae > Streptophyta > Magnoliopsida > Solanales > Solanaceae > Capsicum > Capsicum baccatum. The sequence continues at coordinate 253,094,592 of CM061558.1, forward strand.
AGGTCTGGAGAACTATTTCAAAGGTTATTTGCTTTCTGGAGGTTTCAAGAATGCATGAATAATCTCATTTCAATTTGTAAACATACATATACAATAAAGAATAGAGCAGAAAATAAGAAAACTAGCAGCAAAATATTTGTCACAAAAATGCACAATCATCCTTAACCCAACATGTTGATATAGAAAGTATTGCTACAATTTTTACATTACTTCCATAATTGCACTATTGTAAAATACTCAACATAAGACGTCTAAAGTGAATATTTAGGAAATGGGTTTGTTAAACTATACCAACTTCATCTTATGCCAAAGTAAAATTATACTACATACTTTTTCAATTGAAGATAAAAACGTAGTACTCCCTCGATTTATATTAGAACTTGATCGCTAAAGGATAGATTTCACAATGACATCATATTTTATACAAAGCTAAAACAATTACATACAACGTACAAATAGTGAACACAAGTCAAAGATGTGATTTTCGAGATTTAATCAATACACACCATTTTATTCACATTGGAGTCTAGATTATCGACACAGCAAGAAAAATACAATAAAATCCTACATTTCTACAACGAACAGTCCTAACAATTACGATTACAATGATGCTAGTAACAAAAACAGAAAGAGAAAGGTGTTTACTTTTTTAGGGGCAGCAAATCGGGAACAACGAGTCGACAACGACTTCACCATCGAAGTTAAAATTCTGACTTGTTGAGCTTTTCTTTTTCGGACTTTTTGGTTACGTAAGGTTAAAGGCACGCACCTTCAAAACCTTCAATTTTTTCCCCAAAAAAGTTCCTCCAAAAGAATCCCCCCAAATGGAAGCATCCACTCCTATTTATATTGAAAAAATCTCTATTAAAATTCAAAATAAAGTTTGTTTTAGTCAAGGAGTGATTGAGGATTTGACAAAAAGTTGAAAAAATAGAGTGAAAACATATCCCACAAATTCGGATTGACTGTGATACTTCTGATTTGGATGAGATTTTAGAGCAAGAAGAACACCTATCTTTGAACAAAAGTTAAATAACAAAGCTCAAGGTCTGCAAAATTCAAACGTTGGAGAGAGAGAGAGGTTCGTTTGGTTGAAGCTGTTGTGCATTATTGTAGCTAGTGTTGTACGTTGTTGTTGTTGTTGTTGTTTGTTGTTTCCAATAGCTGTTGATGTCGGTGTATTGTTGTTGTCATTGGATTTTGGATACCGATAAGGAAAAGATAAAATAAGGGTTGTGGATCGGGTCAACTGATTTTTAAATTGGGCCTGGTTGTTGGGCCAATTTTAATGTGTATTTTTTTTATTTTGGTATTTATTTGGGTTGGAGCTGTTGGAATTAAAAGGGAATTTTTATGGAAAAATTACATATTATAGTTAAAATAATTTAATAATTACATGATATGGTTAATGTTTTAAAATATTACAATTCATAGTTAATAATTTTTAATAATTACATGATACGGTTAATGTATATATCAAAGGCAAGTATAACTTTCTCTCTCATAATTAATTTTTTATTTTATCTCTTAGTTGATTGGAGTGTTTAGCAGCAATAGGTCATTCTTTTAATGGACGTTTTTAGCGGCAGTATGTATTCCTTCTAATTCAACAAATCTCAAAGTTTATTTTAACATATATCAAAGAATATTTTTCTTTCTATTTCTTCTTCCAAATTTTATGATATTTTGTGTTTTTCCTACACATTTTCACTGTATTTTTTCATAGAAAATTTTCTTAATTCAACTAAATTGTTATCAATTGTATATTATGTGTCAATTATCATAGTGTGTATTAAATAACTATATATCTATATATATACAGTTGCAGAATGTATATTGAGTATGTATAAATACATTTTGCATATTGTATATACAAATATACAAATTAGTTTTTTTAATTCAATTGTTATTTTCTTAATACAATTAAATTGTTATCAGTTGTATATTATGTGTAAATTATATATGCGTATATGTATAAGTTGTATATTAATTATTTATATGATTTAATTGTATAACTCGTATGTGTATAAGTAAATTGTACAAGTCGTATATGTATAAGCCATATATATCAATTGTATATATCAATTATATAAGTCATATATGTATAAGTTTTTAATTGTATATGTACATCTAATTTCTTTTTTTTAATTATATATCTCAATGTTTGTATATTATCATAGTGTATATTAAATAACTATATATCCGTATATATACATTTGTAGAATGTATATTGTGTGTGCACATATATTTTGCATACTGTATATACAAATATACGATTCTTGAAATTATAAAAAAATAAAAGAATGAGAAAGAGGGGGGAGCGAGATAGAGAGATGAGAATGGAGGAAGGGAAGAATGATGGGAGAGAGAAGGAGGAGAGAGGCGAGAAAGAGGGAGAGAAAGGGAGGGATTTAAGACATATCTATGTTTTGTAATTATGCAAACTTTAACCATGCCTTGTAATTATAGACTAAAAAGTATCTATATTTGAATTTTTGCCATTAGGTCATTGGGGATTAAGCTATTTAAGAGATAGCCTAAGTGAAATTAATTGAGTTAAAATTTGACCAAAATTAATAGTTCCATTGACCAGTTGCATAGAGATTTCGGTCAAATAGACTTCAATTATGGTTGGATTCAATCAAATAGATTGAGTTGAATCAAAATTCCAAATAAATTCAATCCCGATTTTCTCGATTAAATAAAATCAAACAACTATTTTTCAATTAAATTATTTTTGAGACTAAATTATGTTTGAATTAAAATTTTAACCATTTGAATTAATTTTCAAGATAACCTTTGATTAAAATTTAATTTTAATAAGAATAATTATTTAACTAACAAAATTGTACTATTTTGTATATACGAATACAAAAAATATATAATTGCTACTTTAAGATGACAAAATTGCTTAGATAAATACTCTGAAATTTTTTTATTTGGATAAAATAAATATTATATTTTTATTTAGAATCGAAGAATCTCTAGAATAAATTCAATCTAGGAGGGCGAAAATTAGGTGTCAACATGTTGTTGTCTTGGAAAATATTGATACTATGATGATGCTCGGTGAATTCGGAGGAAATATTGATATTGTGATGATGTCAATTCGGAGGAAATATTGATACTATGATGATGCCCGATAAATCTGGAGAAAATATTGATACTATGATAATTCCTGGTGAATCTAGAGAAAATATTGATACTATGATGATGTTCGGTGAATCCGGAGGAAATATTGATACAATGATGATGCCCGGTAAATTCAGAGGAAGTATTGATACTATGATGATGCCCGGTGAATCCAGAGAAAATATTGATACTATGATGATGCTCGGCGAATCTGGAGAAAATATTGATACTATGATGATGTCCGGCGAATTCAGAGGAAATATTGATACTATGATGATGTCCGGTGAATCCGGAGGAAATATTGGTGCTATGATGATGCCCGGTGAATCTGAAGGAAATATTGATACTATGATGATGCTCGATAAATTCGGAAGAAATATTGATACTATGATTTTGCCCGGTGAATCCAGAGGAAATATTGATGTTATGATGATACTCGATAAATTTGAAAGAGGTAATGATGATACCCGGTTAATTCGAAAGAGGTAATGATGTTATGATGATACCCGGTGAATCTGGAAGAGGTAATGGTGTTATGATGCCGTGTGGGGAAACTTTATATAAGTGCATGTACATATATGTGAGGTTATGTCGTGTGTGGCTAACCGTTGATGTACTCGAGACATGATGTCTTTCGTGGTAATTGTTACTCAGTCTTTGTCACTAATTACTAAATAAGGGGTGTGACCGTTGTTGACTCTAATTAGTAACTAGTGATAAGTTAGGCTAAAGATTGGGTTAGTTCCACTTGATAGGATAATCATGTGTAAAATTAAGGGCTCGCTTAGTAACCTTCTTGACTTGAATAAATGGTTATGTTATGGAATTTCCCTAGTAAAGTGGCTTATGTGACAACTAGTTATTTCTAATAAATGGCTATGACTTGTGGGCCAGAAACCTAGTAACCTAGTTGTTGGATCTTACTTGGTTAAATTATGAAAACTAGTCCTTAAGATTATAATATGCCTAATGATATTGGTCTTAGGATTGTATGATGAATAGTTAAGTTGACTTCTAGCATGTGACGCCGTGGTGGCTTAAATGACAACTTATATAATGCGGTTGCTAACCAGATAATGGCCTTAAGATAGGTGAATAAATAATAGTGTTGGTAATGTGTAGCTTTTCCTTATTTAATGATTAGTTAACTATAAGACTCATAAATTAGTGCTTCATAAATTAGGTGATTAGCTAATATAGACTAGATTTGGAGTTCATTAATGAAACAGAGAATTAGTGACTATATAGCTATGTTATCATGATCTCAGTTTTATTGTATATAAATGCGGTTTTGATAATGACTATAGACCTCAGTAAGAGGCCATGGTGGGAATGTGGACCCGCAATTTTGGGTAAGTGATTGTGTAGTTGTGCCTTGATATATTGATGGTTTGATCTTTTGGTGTACTCTCCGGTGGTGTGGGACTCCGTGATGGGTTCTTATATTGTATTCTTTTGGTGTACTCTCCGGTGGTATGGGACACCGTGGTGAGTTCTTTGTTGTGTTCTTTTGCGTGTACTTTTTGATAGTATGGGGCGTCGTGGTAAGTTCTTGTATTTTATATTCTAATGATTATTGGTGTTGATTACAATAAATGCATGGTTGTTATTTTATATTTACACGACTTTACACTTTCAAAATGATTACTCATGTTGTATGAAGGTTATGATATATGCGGATATGGAATGTCGTACTATTTATATAGTTGATTAGTATTTATACAATGATATCAAAGAAGATAAAGGTTCGATCCTATACTTTGACTTTAAGTTATTGTCTTATTTTATATCATCCTTATATTATAATTTAGCTCAGTCGACCAATGATCTCTACTAAATACCCATATTTTGGTACTCATACTATACTTCTGTACCTTTTGGTACAGATCAAGTTTCTAGTTGCCATCGTTGAGTCGAGATTATGGCATGTTGACTAATCGGAGATAGGGTGAGCTCTTGGAGTTCGAGTTTCCCTCATTTCCTTCTATCTTTACTTGACCTTTGTATTCGAGATAATTGTATAAGACTATTTAAGTTGTCAGACTTTAAATTTTAATTTCGATTGTCGAATTTGGAGTTGCTCTTGTACTTATACTATCAGGTCATGGGATTGGTATTTGGATGTTAGTTATTTCGTTTGTGGAATGTAGTTGTTATATTGTGTTGCTGCATGGGCTCTATGTTAGACATTTTTACCAAGGTAACCCATTGCATTAGCTTCGAGTTACGGTTTTGGCTTACCTACCGGTGGGTTGTGGTAGGTGCCATCATGACTCAGAAATCGGGTTATGACAGGAAAGAGGGCAAGCTTAGCCCTAGGTATATTAGGCCATTTGAGATACTTTGGAGGTTGAGGAGATAGCTTATTAGTTGGACTTACCCTCAACTATTCAATCGTTCACCCAGTTTTTCATGTATCTATGCTATGATGCTATACTAAAGATGAGTCTCACGTACTTCGTTGGTACTCGATTCAATTAGATGAGAGGTTGAACTTTATAGAGGATCCAATTTTCCTATTATCTAGGAATATTAGACAATTCTTCTCTAGAGATATTCCTGTGTTTAAGGTTTAGTGGAGATACCATCTTGTTGAAAATGTTACTTGAGAAGGTTCCGACATGCGTAGTCGTTATCCCTAGCTCCTTACTGATTAAGGCACTTCTTTTGTCTTTTAGTTCAAGGATGAACTAGTGTCTTAATGGTGGATATTGTAATGACCTTTATGTGAAACCTTTTATTTTGGGGTGTTTTGACCTTTTTTACCATTTTTATAGTTGATAAATGTTAATTATGAAGTGTGAGGATTTTTGGCATGGTCCCTGATGCATTCAAAAATAATTTAAGAGAGTTTGACACTCTTAAAGACTTTAAAAGTCATTAGTTTAACTTCAGTCAATATATTGTGTTTCGAGTGTCGAATTACTATTTGAATAGCTTTATTAGATTCGAAATGTCAATTTTTGATTAGTAACGGAGTTGGTTTGGATTCTAAACCTTTATTTTTCATTTTGACCCTCCATTTGAAAACTAATAACATTTGATTAAAAAGGGTCTCATGGGTTAATTTATTGAAAATGATTCTTTTTCAAACATCCAATGTTTTTATTGAGTTTGAAATTTAAAATAGTGTAGTAGCATATATGATTTATTGCTGTGGGGGTTCTGAATGAATTTTGAGGGATCGATGGATAACTTTGCAACTTAGCAAAGTTGCTGATGCAGCTGATAATTGGTACAACCGCTTAAGCAGGAAAATACTGGTTAAGAGACCTAGCTTTGCTTAAGAGTTAGCCTCTTTAGTGATGACCGCTTTAGTAATCATTTAGTTGCTAGCGTGTCCATTGTTGGTAATAAAACTAGATTTTTTTTCAATCTATTCCATCCATCCATTTCTAAGGCTTAAAGCTTCAGGTTGGGACAATTTTGAGGGTTTTCTGCACCAATTGTGATTGGGTAAGCTCCAAACTCTTAATTTTGTCAGTTCCCAATAATTACTTCTTCAACAACACTCTCTACTCTCAATTTTTAAATAAATTTTTAAGGATTTTGTCGGTAAAGCTCAAAACTGTTTTTCTTTGATTTAAACCTCATTTTCACTTGGGCTTTCAACTGTAGACCCCTATAATCTTGGCGAACTTGTTTCAAAATTAAATTTTGATTTCATCTCTTTCATTTTCGAACTCATTTTTTAAATTTGTTTTGGACTCATCTTAAATATAATTTATATGGGTATCATTGACTTATTTTTAATGTATAGATTCTATATTTGCATATTTTTACTCATTTCGACCTTGTTTGAGATGAAAAAGCTCTGTGATGAAGGATTTTAGGTCTGAATTTTTTCACTTTGAGGTAGATTATTCCTTAACTTTCTTTAGATTCAGATGAGCAGTTAATAAATGGTAAAGCATGCTATGGATTGAACAAATTAGCCATGGGATTTGTTTTTTTTTTCAAGTTTATTTTTGATGTTTTATGCTCGTGTAGGAGATTTTTTTTCTTATTCTTACTAACTTGAGATATCATATATTATGTGTTATTGCGTGGTAGCTTTATTTGACATCTTTGGACTTATTTGTACATTAAATGCCTTATTCTTAATGTGATGCCCGTGAGGTGATTTTGAGTAGATATTACAGGCCTTCTTTTGAGCATTATTTGCCTCCATATTGATAGAAATACCCAAAATTGGGGATTGGCTTGATATTAATAGTGTCCTACATGATTATTGTTTCTGATGGTGTCAAGTGGGAACTAATATCACGAGTTATTGGCATATTAAATTGATTTTGAGTTCACTTATACATGTATCAAATGAATTATTCTCTTTAACCTGATTTGGTTGTGAGCATTACATCCCCATTTCATACATACACATTCATGAGCTATTGGTACCATTTAAAATATTGATTTGAAAGTAAAATGAGATATTTTTATGAAAATTCTTGATCCATGAACACTAGCCGAAAAGATAAATGAGAAGCTTTTATGAAAAATTCTTGATCCCTGAACACTAGTCGGAGAGAAAACTTGAGATTTGAGGTAGCATATGGGTTGTGAACTCCCTATGGGTCATATCTTAGGAGTGATGAGGCTCGACAAGTAAATATAGAAAGTCGTGTGATGACTTTCAATCAATGTATCATGATCCTGTCTTCATTGTATGCATCGCATTTGCATACCTGTGTTCTTTTGTGTACCCTAATGTATGTTTACCTTTTGTATGTATTTTGTGTGTATATATTTCCATTTTGTTTCATATGCATTAGAACTATTAGTAGAGATAATTTGAGCAACTGTCTGAAATTTTTTTGGTTTGTAGTTGGCAAAGATGCCCGAGGCATGGAGGTGGAGTACCGTGATCCCTCTTTATAAGAATAAGGGTGACATCCAGTGTTGCAATAACTATAGGGGGATTAAGTTATTGAGTCACTCTATGAAGATTTGGGAGAGAGTGGTCGAAGGAAGGCTGAGACGGATAGTGTCTATTTCGGAAAATCAGTTTGGATTTATGCCTGGGCGCTCGACGACGGAGGCAATTCACCTGGTACGGAGGCTGGTGGAACAGTACAGGGAAAGGAAGAAGGACCTGCACATGGTGTTTATCGACCTAGAGAAGGCTTACGACAAAGTTCCCAGGGAGGTGCTTTGGAGATGCTTGGAGGTGAGTTGAGTCCCGATGGCTTATATCAGAGCAGTTAAAGATATGTATGATGGAGCGAAAACTCAGGTAAGGACGGCGGGAGGAGACTCAGAGCATTTCACTGTCTTGACAGGATTGCATCAGGGATCTACTCTTAGTCCTTTTTTGTTTGCCTTGGTGATGGATGTATTGACGCGACATATTCAAGGAGAGGTGCCTTGGTGTATGCTTTTTGCAGACGATGTAGTTCTGATTGACGAGACCCGAAAGGGTGTGAATGACAAATTAGAGGTGTGGAGACAAACTCTTGAGTCTAAAGGGTTCAGGTTGAGCAGAAGCAAGACAGAGTATTTGGAATGCAAGTTTAATGACGTGAGGTTGGAGGACGAGGTGGTCGTGAAGCTGGATTCGCAGGAGGTATGTAAGAGGGATAGTTTCAAGTATCTCGGGTCCGTGATACAGGGTAACAGTGAGATTGACGAGGATGTCTCGCACCGTATCGGGGCGGGATGGTTGAAGTGGAAGCTCGCGTCGGGGGTGTTGTGTGATAAGAAGGTGCCGCCCAAGCTTAAAGGCAAATTCTACAGGATGGTAGTCCGCCCGGCCATGTTGTATGGAGCGGAGTGTTGGCCAGTTAAGAACTCCCACATCCAAAAAATGAAGGTGGCGGAAATGCGGATGTTGCGCTGGATGTGTGGGATGACTCGAGGGGATAGAGTTAGGAATGAGACTATCAGGGAGAAGGTTGGTGTGGCTCCAGTGGAGTGCAAGATGCGGGAAGTCCGATTGCGCTGGTTCGGACACGTGAAGAGGAGGGGCATGGATGCCCCAGTTCGTAGGTGTGAGAGACTAGCGTTGGATGGTTTTAGGCGGGGTAGGGGTAGGCCGAAGAAGTATTGGGGTGAGGTGATTAGGCGGGATATGGAGCAGTTGCAGCTCACCGAGGACATGACCCTAGATAGGAAGGTCTGGAGGACGCGAATTAGGGCAGAAGACTAGGGCCAGTTTGGGTCGCTAGTGTAGGGTTTTACTTGTTGGGGGTAGTATTCTTGTTATGATTCCGTGCTCCTTGTTTTAGTAAGAGGCTGGGTGCTTTCCCCTGTTTCTTTCTATTTATGGCTGCCGTATTTATGTTATTTATGTTATGTTATTTATGTTATGTAGTCTTGTAACTTTGTTCGGTGCTTTAATATGTATTTGCCTGGTATCTTGTGTCTTGAGCCGGGGGTCTATCGGAAACAGCCTTTCTACTTCTTTAGAGGTAGAGGTATGGACTGCGTACATCTTACCCCCCCCCAGACCCCACCAGGTGGGAATACACTGGGTTTGTTGTTGTTGTTGTTGTTGTTGTAGTTGATGTGCTCATAGGATCTTTTACTTATATTATTATCTAATTTTCTTAGTCGGTCTATGATACCTACTAAATATAAGTGGACCGTACTCATCTCTATGATGTTCTTTCAGTGCAGATTCTAGCTCGAGTACGAGATGTGGTAGCTGATCTTGTGCGATAATTGTCAGAATTTTGAGGTACTGTTGTGCTTCAGAGTTTGAGGCAGATTTCAAATCCCACTCCAGCTTAGTTGTATTTATTACCTTTCAGAGACATATTTATGTAATTCAGTATTTTGAGTTATACTAGATGCTCTTATACTTATGACACTTGTATCCACGGGATTTTATGAAATTTTGTTCAAACTTTCCCATTATTGTACATGTGTTGACCTAACTTCATTCTAGAAGTCTCATTTGTCTTGTCTTTATTTGCATTTTAAATTTTCTTTTTATTTTGGAAAATCGTCTTACGTATCAAGGCTGGGTCTCGATAAGTGCCATAATGATCTCAACTTTTTGGATCGTGACAAGTTTCTACGAATTCTTTAGAATCTTAGCTATCATAAAATTTCTCAAATCACTTAAACTTTAGGTAATACATTTTTAGATTTCCCTAGATCATAATTCACTTGAATTTCATCAAAAATTAGCCTAGCCTGAAATTTCTAGCTCTTAATTTAGGAAAAATCTTAACACAAATTTCGACACAATAAACTTACCCATGACGACAGAAAGGGTCAATCCATATGGTCTTTAACTACTTTACTCTCAGTTTGATGCATACATTTATGAAAATCAAATTTAAGTCATTGAGTTCTTTTGCTATTCAGATTCATTTTCAATATGTATTTCAGTTTTCTTAAATTACTTGACTATTGTCTTAATACACAACATATTTCCTGTACTAACACTTAATTTTCTTGCTCCACATAATTTTATAATGTAGCTTACAGATATGCAGGTACATAGTCAGGCAGCGCCAATCAGCTGTGAGTGAGCCCTCATCTTTTTCAAGAACCTGTCACTAGTTTAGTTAATGATTTATGTTTTCATTGTAATAGGAAAGATCAGCATGTAGTTGAGGCTTCATAGGCATAATCAAGTCAAGTCAGTTGTGATCAGTTTTAAACATTTATAATATTTCACTTAAGAAATGCTCATAATTTTTATTTCATTTTGTTTATAAGAGTTAGCCCATGATTTTAGTTTTCGTTTCATTTTTTCATATTATGCTTAGATATGTTATGTCAAGAGTTAGCTTTGATTCGCTTATGGTCTAAGCATCGTCTCTAGGGGGTAGACACGGATAGTAACATATGTTTTTCCTAATTACATATTTCATTATATTTATTCATTTATTGTTTTATAAAAGCAGGAGTCAATCTTAATTGATTAATTAAAGTTTAAATATTTTTTCTTAATGTAAAAAAGTCAAATGACTAGTTTTGAAAATGTCACTTACTTATCCTCATGTTAGACTACCTTCCTTTATTATATTATATGTACGGATATAGATAGAGGTGTACATAGGTCGGATTGATTTGGTTTTCTATTAAAAAAAATCAAACTAATTATGTCGGTTTATTAAAACTATAAACCAAATCAAATCAATATAAAATCATTTTTTTTTGTTTAGATTTTAGTCGGTTCTTTCGGTTTTTCTCGATTTTTTTTTTTGTAATCTTTATTTCTTACAATTATATTGTGATTGAAGTTTAGATCAAGTATGTTTTCATTCATGTGCTAAGGAAAAATCACAATTATGAAAAAATGAGGAGCGAAAAACTCTCTTGACACAAAAAAATAAGATGAAGAGTGAAAATTTTAGGTTTTAAGTTTATATTGGATTTTGGATAATTTTATTAGTAATTTATGGATAAACATTACAAATATGAATATATATATATATACATCTACTTTCTAAATATTGAAAATTAATAAAACTAATTGAAAAAGTATTTAAAAAGTAGATTATAATTAATATTTTATGTATAAAAAGTTAAATTATATACATGCATATATATGTATACACACACATATATATATATTCACACGCACATATATATACACACACATATATATATATATATATTCTTAAATATATATATATATATATATATATATATATATATTATGTCGGTTTGATTTGAGTTCGGTTTGACTTTTTTTTTGTTAATACCAAATCAAACCAAGAATGGTCGGTTTATTTTTTCAAACGCCAAACCAACCAAACCAAACCATAAGTCGAATTTTTTTCTCGATTTGGTTTGATTCTTCGATTTAGTTTGACTTGACGGTTTGACCTGTACACCCCTAAATATAGAAGATGAGTTACTAAAATACTATGGAGCCTCAGTATTTGATTATTAGGTAGACAAAATAGTAAAGCCGAATCTTAGATTTTTTTTTCTTGGGGGAATCTACACCAGGTAGCTAGTAGGAATTAAATAATACTTTATTCAGTTTATTTTACTTGATTCTTGTTAAATTTTTTCTCTATTTATTTTTTATCGCAGTTTAACTTTCAACACGTTGAAAATATATCAATGAACGATATGGTCACACTTTTATTGAGCTTAAAAGCTCCTTGTTCTTCTATTCTCGAATCGCTCCGAACACACTAAATAATTTTTTTTCATTAAATAATCCATACGCACCAACATTTGTATATTTTTCCTGCTAGATCCCCATAGGCAACAAATATTACTTTGCTTTTTATTATACGCGCATCACAAGAAAGTTAATGGACCACATTCAACAATACATTGTGAACAATCAAAACAAGCAAGGATACTTCAATAATGCAGAACTACAACATGGTATTCTACTATTGCATTTTGTGTGATGTTATCAGCCTGGTAGGTTTTTGCGGTGGCAATGCCTCGTGCTAGCCGAAAAATACCAGAACCACCAACGATCGGCATTTCTCGATACTCGTGAAGTATTTGGTTGTGCCCAAGAATACTAAGTGTGCTACCATTGTAGTTACCCGTTGTGAACACAAGATTGAGAGTCATAAGAAGACCTATATCTTCGAATGAGGCCGAGCCATAAATCCCTTGGGCTCGACCTATTATTTCGGAGTTGGGCTCGGGTTTAACCGTCAAGGGATTGTCCATCATCCTCAGTAAGCCAAACCCTGTTGGTGATTGAAACGTAATATTGGCCTGGGCTATTTGAATTGCTGATGGATTCTTTGCAGTCACAGTATCATGAAAGTAAAAGTGAAGTTTGGTCATTTTTTCACTAGGAAGCGCCTTGAACCATTCCTCCACTCCCTTCGGACTTAGATCAAGCCCATGAATTGAAGGCATAATTGCTATTGACAAAAATAAAAAAGCCATCAACATAGGTTTCTCCATTTTCGTCCTTCTTTTCTCTTGTTACTTTTTCATTCAAATTAACTAGGTGGCTCGCTTCAAATATATAGGCGTGGAAAGATGCTTCTAATGTTTATTCAATTATTTTTCATGCGCTAATCAAGTATTATCTATATCTATTAATATGATATTCTATAAACGAGATTATTTTTAAAGTAGGTTCCATATCCATTAAAATCCCTTTTAAATTACTAAATTTGACATGTTTTAGGATGAAGTTTGTGAACAGCTCAGCATTGACCAAATTATTGTATTTATCATGAAAACTAGAAATAAATTTATCTAAAATTTTTAAAATTGAAGTTGGAGTTATGTCCGACTATAATTCTTTCAGTGAGAAAATGGTCAAAAGTCCTCCAACCTTTACCCCAAATCTCAACTACACACTTATACTTTGCGGGGGTCCTATGACTCCCCGAACTATTTTAAAGTGGAATTATTACCCCCAAAATCTGACAACCAGTCATTTTGGATAAGATGTGATGCACGCGCCAACAGTAATTTGACACGTGTTTTTATTGTTCAAAACTAATTTTTATTTACTTTCTTTTCCATTTTATCACTTTTCATCATTTTTTCACCATTATTTTTTTCACCATTACTTTTCATCTCTTTTCCTTTTCAAACTTTATTATTCTTACTTCTATGCAAATAATTTTTCGACGACCTTGAAGTGGAAAATAATGAACAATACCGAATTTGAAATTTCCAACAATCTTGAAGTCGAAAATAATAAACAACATTGAATTTGAAAATTTTCGACAACCTTGAAGGGGGAAACAATGACCATATCAATTATTAAATTTCTGACGATCTTAAAGATCTTAAATCCGGAAACAACGAACAATACCAAATTTTAAAATTTTCAACGACCTTGAAGCCGAAAACAATGAACAATATGAAATTTAAAATTTTCGATGACCTTAAAGTCAGAAACAATAGAGAATTTTAAATTTTTTGACGACCTTGAAGTCGGAAATAATGGACAATACCCATTTTAAAATTTACGACGAACTTGAAGCCGGAAATAATGGACAATATCGATTTTGAAATTTTTGATGATCTTGAAGTCGGAAATAATAAACAACATCGAATTTAAAATTTTCGACAACCTTGAAGTGGGAAACAATGAACAACATAAATTTTTAAATTTTCGACGATCTTAAATTCGGAAACAACGAAAAATACCAATTTCAAAATTTTCGACGACCTTGAAGCCGGAAATAATGAACAATACCGAATTTAAAATTTTCAATAACCTTAAAGTCAGAAACAATAGAGAATTTTAAAATTTTCAACGATCTTCAAGTCGAAAACAATGGACAATAGCCATTTTAAAATTTACGACGACTTTAAAGTCGTAAATAATGGACAATATTGATTTTAAAATTTCCGACAATCTTGAAGTTGGAAACAATGAACAATACCCATTTTGAATTTTTCGACGAATTTGAAGTCGAAATCAATTAATTTTGCACTTGGAGATGAGAAAAATGATAAATTAATTTTGGATGCCATTGATGAGTTCTTGGATTGTCATTGTTTGTAAGAAAGAAGAAGAAGAAGAAGAAGAAGAAGAAGAAGAAGAAGATGAATAAAGAAAAAGAATAATTAAAAATGAAAAAAGAAAATGAATAAAGAAAATAAATAAATATTAAAAATAAATTTTTAATAAAAAAAATTCGTTTTCACTCTCTTGCCATGTTAGCGTTCAGGGGGGTAATAATTCTACTTTAAAATAGTTCAAGGGGGTCATAGGACCCCAGCAAAATATAGTATATAGTTGGAATTTCGACTAAAGGTTGGCGGGGGGGGGGGGGAGGGGGGGGTAATAAACCATTTTCTCTTCTTTCAGTTAATATTTATAATCTTTATATTTTTTTTAAAAAAATATTAAATATTATTTGAACATGAAATACAATCTAAGAGTGTTATTTTATGAAAATAAAAATTTTATTTATTTATTTTGATAAAATAAGTGAAATCAAATAAAGTAAAAACACCTCTTGAAGTGTTTTCAAAAATCCCAAATACAACTTTAAATTGTATTTGATATATTTAAGGTCATAGAAGAAATCTGAAATAAAGTAAAGAATATTGATGACCAAACGGATCCACAATTAAGTCATTATTTAATTGTCTCTATAATTTTGAAAAGAACTCAAATAAAGTAGCAATTGTTTTTTCCTAATTATTGATTTACTTACCATAAAACTCTCCCAATTTTTTATTTCAATAATATTTATTTATTTCTATAAGTCTAGTAAAAAGTCAAATAAGGTAACAATTATTTTTCCTTAATTAATTATTTTCTTATATCTATTCATTTATTTGATTTCCAAAATAAGAGTGTTAATTATATATATATATATATATATATATATATATATATATATATATATATATATATATATATATATAGCGAGAGAGAGAGAGATTTCTGTTTCAAGCACAAATTTGCTTAATTGTGTCAATTACAAAACTTCTAATTTCAAATTTTGAAACTGTCAATTCAAAACTAAACATATACAATTTATAATTTCTTTATATTTTATGACTTTGTTCTACAATTTCTATTTTTTTCATTATATAATTTCATCATTAATATCTTTAAGTGTTTTATTGATATGTATAATTATAACCTCTAAATTAATTCAATTTAAAACTTTATGCTACTCTCAAAATCACCACCCTCACCGTTACCCCCTCCCCTATTTTTTTTAACTTTCTAAAATTCTATTAAAATTTTCTTTATACCCACCCATCCCAAAACCGCCCCTTCGGCCCTCCCCCAAACAAAATAAATTTAAATTTTATTTCATTTTTTGAAAAACTTTGTTCTATACCCCACCTACCTCCTAAACCCCCACCATCCAGCCATACCTTCCCCCCTCCCCCCCCCCCCCATTTTCCAATTTTTTAAAGAAATTCAAAAAAAAAATTATTACCCTCCTCCCCACATCCTACCCTAACACCAAAAAAATTTAATTCTTTTAAACTCCCGAATTCTACCTGCATCCTCCACCTCGCCTAACCTCCATCCACCTAGTCCATTCCCTACCCCTATCCTATTCAACATTAATTAATTATAAGTAAGTATGATTTTTGCTATTTTTAAAAGAAGAGATGAAAGTGTTATTTCGTGTTTCTTGTATATCAGTTATTTTTAACCTCAACTATCAAGATATATATAAATATATATATATATATATATAGTTATTGAATCAGAAATGGATTTGAGTTGAATATCTTTATTGAGCAAAGGTTATCTATTTTACGTTAAAACACTAGTGAACCGAAGTAAAAAGATGCACTTTAAAATTGTTTATGCCCTCTCAATGATAAAAATAACTATAGCAAAAAATAGTCAATAACCTTCTCTATTTGGATTTAGCCTTATTCAAAATATAATAATTTATAATAAAATATATGAAATTATTTGGTATAAGATAACTAAATGAAAAATGTTAATTATATTATATTAGAAAAAAATATAATATATATAATAGATATAATGTGAAATTCTTTATTCATTAATGTATGTGCAAATACAATATATATACCCTTTACTTCCTTTTTTTTTAATTTTAATTTACTTCTAAACTTTTATTTCATTACCCATAATTTTTTCATTGTTTGAATTTATATATTATTTTTTATTTTAAATGATAAGTTTGTATTACAATAAAATATGAATAGAGATACTGATTTAAAATAAATATAGATAAGAAGAAGACTCTATCTGATCTATTAGAAATAGTAATGGTTTAAAATTCAAATTAGAAACTTTCATTTTTATCAATACAATTTTATCTCATATTTAAAAATTTTATTTTTTATTTCAATTCAAAAAATTTATTAATTTTTTCCTAAGAATTAAAAAGAGTTGAATAATACATGAAATTTTTATGAATATGAACTATAAATGAAAAAGTAAAATAAATTAAATCTATATATATTTACTTTGTAATTTGTGTATATCATGATTAATTATATTTTAAGAAATTATATTAAAAATATACCGTGTTAGATGGTGATTTATCTGTATATTTTCATTTTCTTTCTTAAAAAACGCCCAAAATTTCTTTAAAATTTTTTTATACATAAATGTAAATTTGTAAGTAAAATTTCTTTTAAAAATAAAATAAATTATTTAAATGCCTATAAATCTATTTCATAATCCTCCACAAAGAAAAAGTAAATATGTGAATCATATGCAAAAAATTAAAAATAGAAAAATTGTGAAATAAAGTAACATTAAAAAAAATTTGAGAGAATAATATCAAAAACATATTTTGAAAATCTTAAGCTTGTCAATAAGACTCCTACTTACGCAGCTATTTGTTCTCTTCTCTTTATCTTTTTTTATCTCTTCTGCGAATCAACATTCACAACAAAATCATCACTAAAAAATAAGGATCTGTCATAAACACTTCTTCATAAATTAGATAATAGAAATGACATCACTTTAAAAATTGATTTACCTATGAATCTTTTACTTATCGAAGTTGTCCTTTAAATCATTACATGACTCGTGTTTTCCTTCTCTGCTTTAATGATGTGCGCCAAGAACTGATTCCAGGTTGTATAAACATGAGCTGATCATTTATCCCAATACAATTTCTTAGTCCAAACAGCCCTTGTAAACTCACAATCAATAAACAAATGATCTCTGGATTCAACATATTGTTACATCCACACCCCGTCTGCTAAGTCTGTTTGTAGTAAGTAGTCTATCTTGGAGTTACAGCTACAGGATAAATAGAGCTTTAGGTCTTGCCTATTTTGAAACAATAAGCATTTCCAATGAACTTTTAGAATTGATCCTAATAGGTGCAAGTAAATACTTCTAATGAAAGATTTGCTGCCACAATTCATGTGATTTGTTTTCTTTAGTATGCTTCTGAACTCAAGAATCCTCCTTACCATCCACCATGCTTATGTGTATGTGGGGGGGGGGGAGGGGGTGGAACAACATAGAAATTCTGATCCTTCTAGATAACAGATATGATCCGCGTGGTATAACTCATTTAGATTCGGTGAAACTTTAGCCCATTCTTTATATAATTTAAGAAACAGTATAGGTAATATCTTGATAGTTGGACCGTGGTATGTCCACCAGTTCAAAAACCAATTAGGAATAGGTTCTGCAAATATCTTTGCACAAAATTTCATAAACCAAGTATATTTATGTCTGTCATTATTGTAATAAAGCACTTTATCAAAGGCTTGAATATAATCCCAATATGTAAAATTCATATGAGTTTTATTAAGACTAATCTATTTTTCGGTCATAGCAGACATTCCCATTCTTCAACGGATATAATCCGTTTAATAATAAGTTTTGAGAAGTTATAAACATATTCGTCTGCGTAATAACCAAAAAAGTGCTGAAATTCTACACTCTTGTGGAAGTGAGAATAGTTTCAAAATATGAACGGGTCTTGTATGACTCACCCAGATAATATAATCAGTTAATTAAATACCTCTAGAATACCTTCCATGGCTCATCTTTCCTCTGAATCTTAGAGTTTTCTACAAGAAATATCATTTCTTTGTTTACTACCTTTTCATAGGACTTGATATCATCATAGTCCTCATCTTTGAAAATTGAAGAAAATATATCACTTTGCTTTTGAGAGGCTAAATAGGTCTGCAAATGTTCATATAACGGACTGTCTTATGGAATATCTTCCAGATGAATAGAAGGAGATAACGAAGCTTCACCCCTGAGAGATGCTTTTGAGTTTATAAAACTCTTTTTTTCCTATTTGCATGACTGGGGAATAATATGAGGACCCATATGACGATCCTTATGAGTATGACTTTCTTAGGGATAATCTTCCCGATTAGCCTTTTCCTCTTCTTCTGGACCATGAAAGGTCCATACTGCA
The DNA here is from genome assembly GCA_030864225.1 of Capsicum baccatum var. pendulum. Lineage (NCBI taxonomy): Eukaryota > Viridiplantae > Streptophyta > Magnoliopsida > Solanales > Solanaceae > Capsicum > Capsicum baccatum. Next base: position 253,113,479 of record CM061558.1, read on the forward strand.
CATATAATAATTAATTTTATTCAAATAAATAGTATTCATGCAGATCAATTATTTCTTTGATTTTATCATAATGTAACACCTCGAGTTTGTACCCCAGATGCTACATGGTGCTAGTGACCCCGAAGGACCACTAGCTAACCCATGACTTGCACCTGCTACAATAACTGAATAACAATACTGTAAAATGCAGCATTTAGGCAGAAATAGCCATAAGGTTCAAAACTAAAAATCAATTACTGAATACTAAAATCAATACTGTAAACTGAACATCTGTCTGAAAAATACTCTAGTCTGAAAAGCCTCTACTGTCTGAACACGGAGTTGATGGGGCAGGTCGCCAACTAACTCCGACTACTGAAATAAACTGAATTCTGATAACTGAAGTAATAACTTTGTCCTTGAACTATGAGGACTTACCACTAGACCTGTTGCTGATAATCTGGGTTGCTAAGAGCAATCAGGAGCTCGTGCATCTGAACCTATGATATAAAACATCATAGCACAAAAGAAAAGTATGCATCAGTACTTTGAATATACTGGTATGCTAAGTAAGGTAGGATGACATGCATGGGTTCATATGCATGAACAATAACTGACCTAATAATATGAGCATAACTGAAAGAGAGTATATACATGAATACTTAAACTGTAACTAAGATCATGGTAAGACTGAATACTGAGTTCTGAATCACTAGTTTACTAAAATCTGAGTTTACTGATACTGTGCTACTGATAACTGAGTAACTGTATCTGACAGTCCTGATTCTATGGAACTGTGCTGAGTTCCGTACTGATCTAAGTGACTGTGTCTGACAATCTGGATTTTTGTAGAACTGAACTGAGTTCTATATTGAGACTGGAACTAAAACTGAGACTGTGGGAGGTAGTCATCTAACCGACATACCCCTCTCTGAATTGATTGGGGTCTAACCTATAACCCCAGCTAGAAGGATGTCAGTATTGTGCCACGGGTAAATACAAACTGAGTCACCCTCATCTGGCAGGTGCTCTGGATGAGAACAGTGGTACCCTCAACTGGCTGATTAAAACACCTCATCAACCCTAAACTTGTAGGTTGATGTCTCAACCTATGCTGGCTACGTAGTTCTGGAATGCAAGGACTGCTTCAAAGGATCACACCCTCTACTGGCAGGTGAGTCCCCATCCTTGGATTCACTCGATGCTGAATCCTACTCCTAACTGAATAGACACTGGACTAATTTCTAAGCTATTCTAGACTGGACTGAATTGTTATTAATCCTGTTAACTGACTGAACCAATTACTGACTGAGTTCTAAACTGATTACTGACTGAGTTTTGAACTGATTACTGACTGAGTTCTGAACTAATTTCTGAACTATTGATCGTGATATGACTGATATTATTTTGTAACTGACACTGGCTCTAGGTATACTACTAAATTATCGGGTATTAAATATTCCCAGGACTTGATAGCATAAAAAGTACACCACTACATAACTTTGGTAGAATAATGGTAATAGCTTGCTAATAATACATTCACTTAGACATTTTTGTCAAAAAACTTGGTATACATGAACTTGTGCATGATTGAAATCACATAATAACATGTTATGCTCGGACTAGTCAGTTCACATAAGCATTTTGACAAACACTTGGGAAGTATGGGTATTTCATATATCAATAAACATGTAGTATTATCATGGATTCTACATTCAACTTGCAATTCAAGAGTTCAACATGAAGTTTACACAATTCAATTTACAATTAACTAATTTGCATGAAACTTGTGATAAATCATGGAATTAGATCACCATCAACATCATAATCATGAATACATTCAAGTTGTAACATGAAATCAATTAACTTGTATCTTAAAAGAGTTTCTTGAACTCCAAGGGTGGAAGAGAACCCTTGGATGAACACTTCACATACCTTGGTATTCAATTTTGCGAAGAATGATGGAGTGTTCTTAAAGACTGAATCTTGAATTGGAAGTCCTAGGGTCTGCTTCTTCAGAAATTTTGAGAAAGATGAATGGATTTTGCCTCTAAAGGGGCTTAATCTCATATTTTGGGGGCTGACATAAGGTAGAAAAAGACCTAATTATCCCTGAGGATGCGACTTTTTAATGACTGAAAATGAGTCCAGTAATGCGCAGGCCGACGCGTCGCGTCGAGGAGGTCGATGCTATGGCCGCCGAATCGCGCTGCATCAAGTCTGCATCGACTCACTGGAATTTGACACTAGAAGCTGGGAATAACATTTATCAACGTGATAGGCGATGTGGCACATCGAGATTGCGTTGAGCCACTAGTTTGGACTCCCAAACTTGAATCAAACGAGGTCCAAAAAATTCAAAACTTTTTCGAAAATAACTACTAACATTCCTGATCATGAATCCACCTAAAAATCAATATTTAAAAGTCATAAGGGTCATGAAAAGGGATCTCCAACTTACGAAGGCTAAAATTACTCTAAGTATGAATACTTATCTTAAATTTTCTAAGTCTGGGACCCCTCATAAAGCTCTAAGAGACTGATTTAGACTTAGAATTCTGTGGGGTCTTACACATAATCATGGATATAAAATCCTGCTTCAACCATATCATGGATAATTATTTCAATTATAAGACTCTATAAATTTTTGTATAATGGAACCACCTTTAAAGTGGTGATCAAAGTTTTTTCATTGAGAAAGGTAGTATAAAATTTCATTTCTAACTGAGATATTTCCGGGATAAAAAATCAGGGAGAGAGTTATCAATTTTCTTTTTATACTAGATTTCAACATCAAAAAGGGCTAACTGAGCTTGCCATCTTGCGAATATCAATTTTGAGGAATCATGTTTAAAATCTTTATCAAACATGTATTTAACAAATTGAGCAGCAGTTTTTATCAAAAACTTTTGATTGTATAAATCATCCTAAAATTTTAAAACCCATTTAACAATCGTTAGCATTTCATGAGCCATAGTAGCATATTTTTTCTGGGCTTCAACCCATTTTCTTGAGTGAAATATTTTCAAGTATTCACATTTATCATGGGGATTAACTTGTTTTAAAATTCCACCATAACCGATATTAGACGCACCAGTCTCAATAATCGTTTGCCAGGTTGGGTTAGTCAAAGTCAAACAGGATAAATATTTAACACTCTGTTTAATACGTTTAACCAAATTCGTGTGACTATCCGTCCAGGGACCTTTAGAATTCTTTTTTATCCTATCATATAATGGGGCTAAATCGCGAGATAATTTTTAATAAAAGGGTGATATATAATTTAGACTTCCCAAAAATCTTTCCAACTGAGTCTTATCAGTAATAACATCAGAATTTTTTTATGCAAAATCAATAGATCTTTGTATGGGAGTAATCTTCCCCTAACAGATATTACGTCCTAAGAATCTAACATCAGTTTAAAACAATCTCATTTTTTTATTTAGATATCACCAAACCATTTTGTATGACAATTTTCTTAAAAATATCAAGATGTTTGATATGCAATTCAAATGTTTTAGAAAACACTAATATATCATCAATATAAACAAGATTAAATTCATATAGGGATTGAAAATACCATTCATAATTATTTTTTAAATTTAGAAGGGGTATTTTTTAAACCAAATGGCATGACATTCCATTCATATTGCACAAATGGGACATTAAAAGCAGTTCTGTAAGTATGCTCTTTAAATATTTGAATCTGTCAATATCTAGTTTTGAATCAAATTTTTAAAATATGTTGGCATCATATAATTTTGATAATAAATATTTTTTGTACGTAATAGGAAACCTAATCCATTTCAAATATTTGTTTAAAGGTTTGTAATTTATTACTAACCTGGGAACACCACGTCCTTTTTCTGCCACGTTATTAACATAAAAAGCAGTAAAAGACCAACGGGATTTTGAAGATTTTATTAAACTCTTTTGTACCAAATTATTAATTTTTTTGCTGAATTCAACTAATTCAACATTCATTTGATAAGGTCGTAATTTGGTTGGAATATCATCCTCAGAAAAATTATCTTCATACGAAAAGGTGACAATATGCTTTTTTCGATTTCAAAAAGCATTGGGGTGATCAACACAAATATCTATAGCCATTTCTTAGAAAAGCAGTTTAATCTTTTCCTATACCTTAGCAGATTTTATAGTATAAAAAATATTCATGCTAAGTAATTCAAGTTGTAATGAATCAACATGCCTTTGTTTCATATCGATTAAAGCATTGACATCTCTGGAACTGAGATTTGTAATAAAAGAATAAAATATCTTTTTATTCTTTTAAATAGAAGTAAATCCTTTTGCATCAAGGAGGGTAAAGGGATAAATAACATTAATAAAAGGAGTCCCAAGTACGATTGAAGGATATAACTAGTTTTTTACTAAAAAAAAGAAGTGAGGAATACAAACTTTGTTTTGGCAAATGTGAGCATTCGGTAATTTGTAATCTATATCAAAAGCATGCCCAGATGCAGATTTAACCACATAAGTAGTTTTTTAAAAATATTTCGTATGAATTAACCCTTCTTGAATACAGCTAACATCCGCTCCACTATCAATCATAGCAATATCAGTTATAGGAAACTGATTATTAATTAAAATAGTACATTTAATATATCATTTGTGAGCAGTAATCTTGTGATCATAAATCATCTGATTTTGTGTAAGAGATTTAATCTCTTTTTTTAAGTTTTCAACTTCAATTTTTAAATCATCAAAAGAAGTATCCCTAAAAGGGGCAGAGCTTTTAGAAATTCGTTTATTAACTTCTGACAAAGAATAAGGCGCACAATAATCAAAATTTTCTTTAAGACTAAAAGAATTGCTATCAGCAGTATTTGAAGTAGTTGATTTTGAATTCGTAGATAGATTTTTATAATTTTATCACAGAGTTTCTTATCGGAAATTTCTTTTAAAAGTTCTAGAACATTATAAGAATTAATAGTTTTCATATTTAAGTCTTCAAATTGAGACTGTAATTTATAAAATTTATCATAAAATATTCAGGTATCACCTTTGCAATCAGAACACATAGCATCAAGATTTTTATCACTATCAGATAAATCAAGTAAATCAACTTCAGCCTTAGATTCTGACTCAGAACTATAATCTGATTCAGATCCAGAAGTGTATAAACAAACCATAAACTTTATCATGTAATTCATCATCAAATCCTAAAGACTTCAAATTTTGAATCTTACAATTTGAAGTAATATGACCAAACTTACCACAGTTGTAGCACTTAATATCAGCAAGGTCTCGCTTGGACCTATTTTTCACAATTCTATTTGACTTACGATGAGTTTTCTTAGCTTCACGCTCTTCTTTGGATCTATATATAGATCTCTTTTTCCTATAAGGTATGTCATAGTTAGAATATCTATGATATCTATGTTGCTTTTTCTTAGAAGAAAAGGAAGGTTTAGGAACCCCAAACTGAGTGCAAAAATCTACTAATTGAGATCTTTAAGCTGTCTAGACAATTTCAGCTCACTACACAAGTTTAATCCTTCTTGTGTACAAACACCTATTAATTTGCCATAGGTATAATTTTTTCATGGAAATTCACTGAAAGGTCCTCTAAGGGTCTTTCTCACTCTTTCAGCAAATAAAGAAGGAAGGTTATCTATAAACTTAGTCTTCCAATAGGCAAGCCTATTTTCGGGTAATTCTATAACCCTAGATCAGAAAGGTATCTTTGTACCATCTAAATTCACCTAGAGTCCTACATCAAAGACTATTTAAGAGAGTACGGACAGTGTCATGCTGGTTGGTACATCTACCATTGAAATGTTCCAAGATTGTAAGAACAAGGGTATAAACAATATCTTGTCTATTTTTTACTAGGGCCATACCTAGGTTATTAGATCCTTCGTTTGTAGCTATAGCATTAACAATAGCAGCTTTTTGCTCAAGAGTTAAAAAATTATCCCACCAGCCATGAAGTTGGCCTGTAAAACCTGCCATTATCATTCTACAAATATTCCTATCAGTATTCTTATTAAAAACTTTTGCAAATAGTTACATACATCATCATATGATGCATAAGAGTAGTTAATTGCTTATTAGTCAGACCATCAAGATTTCATGCATAAATATCGACACCACTATAAGACGTATTAGTTTGATTCCAATCTCGTTTCTCTATTAAAACCTCTTGAGGAGTAGGTTACGAATAGTAGTATGTTTCCATACGCGGTAAATCAACATATTTGGAATTTTTACCCAGTTGTATTTTAACCATACCTCTGAGTTTATTAAGCTTTGACTTAGCCTGAGTTTTAAAATCAGAAATAGTTTCTATTTGATCAGCAAAATCATTTGACAAATCAATAGGTTTAGCACTTAAACCGGAAAGCTTTTTATCAATAAGTCCTTCTAAATATTTTAAAGATGATTTAAATTGAAACCCCTGAATTTTAGGAGGTCGTTGAATACTAGAATAAATAGTTTGAACCCATGTCTTGCTTCCCGAAGAGGAGGCAACATCAGTAGTTTCCTGGCTAGTACTCATTTTTTTAATCAAATCAATTAACTCATCGATTTTTTTTATCAAGAGAACTAATATGTTCCCCCAAAACTTTAAAATACAAACTCAAATAATTCTTTTGAGAAATCAAATTGTTAATTTCTGCAATGCTTACTTTTGCAACTTCATTATCAATAAATTTTTAAAATGCTGAAAAAGTAATACCTGTATTATTTGGTAAAACAAAGGGTGCTTGAGGAGGGTAAATAGCTTTACCAATATTACCACTTCCATATTTGTAAGTTCTTTCTAAAATCTTTATGTATAAAGGTAAATAAGTGGTTATAAATCAAGGAACAAAATACATAATTTGATTATGAAATGCACACATTTCATAAAATTCTTGAGAAATATTATTTAACTCTTCTGGACTATAAGTCTCAAAAAACTAAGTTCTAAACTGATTCCATTTATCACTAAAAAAGTCTTTTTGAATATAACTTCTTGCCAGGGATCCTGGACTAAAATTGATTTGGTGAGGAATCATTAAGTATCGTTGGGATCGAAGTTTATTTTAAAAGCTGTTGGGATATGTCTATCAGAGATATTATCATTATCTTGAACAATATTTGTTTGAGGATTGATTTTTATCTTTTCAACAAATTTAGAAGAAGCAGTATCACAATTTCTAGCAAGGCCATGTAATGGCTTAGTATCAATAGTATATAAAGAAAATGCACAATTTTGAGCTGGACCATATAATGGTTATATAGGAGAAATGTAATACCCCAAACTTTTCTTAAGCTTAATTTTGCCTCGAGAAGGTTAAGGAATGACTTCCTAAGTGAGTATCATTTAAACTATATAGAATTTCCCTAATTTTGACTTTTTATCATGAGGGAAATTTAAGTCCAAGTCGTAAAACAACGTCATTTTAGTGCTTGACGCGTTACAGAGAGGGTCTATTTGACAATTGCCAATTTCTAGTGGAACTCCGCGATAGCGGTGCATCGCTTTGCAGTTATAGGTCCCAAACAGTGGGACAACGCGATAGCACCGCATCGCGGTGACCCCTAGAATCCCATTTGTGAAATTCCAGTGAGCCACCACGACAGTGGCATGTCACGGTGGCCCATAAAATCGGGTTTTCCAGTTCAATTTTCCAGCTTCGTAAAGAAATTAAAAAGGACTTTTTCCAAGCCACTTAAATTGTCCAAACACCTAATCCAAGGTCATTCCAAGAATCATATATGACTTTTCTCTAAAATTATCTCAAATTAAAAACCCTAAGAATCCAAATCCAATTCTGATAATCTCCTAAGTTCACCATTAATTCTTCAAATTGATTCAAGAATTGGATCACTCAAACCAAGAGCATCAAGAGTATCCATTCAAGTGTACGAGTAGAGTTCCAAGGGATAAAGTTCATCCAAAGCTCCTAATTCAAGGTATGTGGGGTTTGAACAAGAACTCTTCTTTCGTTCTTGTGCCCAAAGATTCAATTTTTATATATGAATTTCATGTTTTTGCAAGTGGGTTTGTAACCAAATTATATTATATTGGAGAATATGAATTGATAAGTTGTTCAAGCTTCGAATTGCACGATTATTTTGCTTATTTATGATTTGAATTGATAATTCATGTTATAAATTGCACATTCCTATATTGATGTGATATTTTCAAGGGTTTCCAAGATTGGTGTCATGAATTAAACTTTATTGTGAAATTGTGATCCTTTAAGAATATACATGCCTTAAGTCCAAGAATGAATTATTGATACTTTCTAAAGTTTTTCAAGAAGTGTATTGATATTTCCATGCTATTAAAGTTGTAAATCCTATTGGTGATAGTCTACTAAAGTTTCAAGAAAAGAGTTGATTTTAATCCTAAGCTAAGAAAGAAAATCCACACTATTTGATTTAAGCTAAAGGGAAGCATAGTTGGCTTACATTGCATATTTTTGAGTTTCTTAAGGAGAATTTTTCTTAAAAGTTCTGAGCTTAAGTAAGGGAGTAGTATTTAATATTAAGTTGGGCTTGATTCCAAGGTCTTATACCCCAGAACTATGAGCCATCATAGGATTTGATTTACTCCAAGTGGGTTAAGCTAGTGATCACTAAAAGTAAAAGGTTCTACTCTGATGGCAAGGATAGAATAGATCTCCCCAATGTGTGCAAGATGTTGGACTCCATGTTTCTTACATGGTTTATGTCGGTTAGAAGAAACTCCCAAGTATCCTAGATTCTCAAGTCTCAAAATTATTAAGGTTTTAAGTCCTTGAGTTTCAAAGACATTCCTTGTTTTCAAAAGACTAAAGTGCATGTTGTAAAAGTTATTGTTTTAAGAGTTCAACTAGTTTACAAGCTTGATATCAAAGAAAGAATATAGATTTAGAATAAAGTATAATGGCACACGTGAATTATACTACATGTTTCATTATTCATGATTTGTGAGAGTTTTATTCAAGCTATGTGAGTCATCTACAAAACCATATATGTTTTCCATAAAGATTTATTGTATTGATATTTAGTTGCATACACCTCCATATACTCAGTACATTCCTAAGTACTGATCCACATATACGTCCGTGTGCTACATTGTCTCGTAATGTAGGTTCAGGTGCTTAGTCCCAGCAGCACCACTGATCCCGAGTACCTTTATCTACACCTCCACTATGGTGAGTCCTCATCGTTTGAGGACCTATCTTCAGGAACTTCAGTATTTTTAATAGTTGTTCTACTACTTTCAATTCAGTTTGAGTCAATTAGGGATCTGTCCTAATGGCTTTCTAGTATGTTGAGTAGTAGAGGCTTGGTCAAACTAGATGGTCAGTATATTTAGATTTGAAGTATTTTATTACTTTTACAGTACACATTCAAATTTTAGTTACACATGATATGACATGAGTCCTTATTTTTCTCTCATTATCTTTAAGTAAGCTTTATACTAAGTAGCAGGCTCAAAGGGTTAGCTTGGGGCTACTTGTAGCCTTAAGCACCATGTGACGCTCTGGGATAGGATTTTGGGGTGTTACAATCTTGGTATATAATCCTAAGATTTAAGGAGTCCTAGGGAGTTTGACAAACTGCGTTAAGTAGATTCTTGATTATCGGTGTGTAGTGCACCACATCTATGAGCAAGAGGCTACAAGACATTTTAGGAAAAAGTTATTTCTTTCTTTCAGATTCTATCGTGCCTACAGTTGTCTCTCCTACCTATTGATTCATGCTCTGTTAATTCAGAAAATATCTCCCAAGATTGAATGCTTCCAGAAATAATAACAAGAAACCCCAGCCTGTTGATCCATTGAATAAGACTGTGTCTCAAGCTGAGTTTAGGGTGGCCTTTCAGGCGTTAGCCCAAGGAGTTATCACAAATGTTTAGGAAAATAACCAGGCTGCAGCTCTGCCTCAGCAAGGAGGTGATTTAGCTGCTGTTAGCATTCTTGATTTCATGAGGATGAAGCCTCCATAGTTCTATGAGTTGAAGGTAGGTGAGGACCCACAGTTGTATCTCGAGGAGGTAAGGAAGATCACCCAAGTGATGTATATCTCAGAGGAATAAAGTGTTGAGCTAGTGTCTTATAGGTTGAAGGACATTGCTTATGACTGGGTTGTTGCATGGAAAAAGAATAGAGGGGAAGATGATGCCCCCGTTACTTGGTAGGTGTTTCAAGATGCATTCTTGGATAAGTTCATCCCACTAGAGATGAGGGAAGCAAATATAGAGGAATTCATGAACTTAAGGCTGGGCTCCATAACTGTTAAGGAGTACTGCTTGAAGTTCAACCAGTTAGCCAAATATGCTCCTGATTTGATTTCTGACACCCGAACTAGTATGAGTAACTTTTTGACTGAAGTATGTGGACTACTGTTGAAAGAGTGTAGGACTCCTATACACTACAGGGAAATTGATCTTCTTAGGTTGAGGATTCATGCCCAGGAAATAGAGGCATACAAGATAAGGGAAAGAGATAGAGTGAAGGTAAATAAGAGGGCTAGATCCAAGAAACATGAGTATGGTAAGTCTAGGTCCTATGGAGGGAACTGTCCATAGCTTTAGAGCCGTTCTTCCATGCCAGTACCTTCATCAGCTAGTGCTCCCGCTCCCAGAAATAGATAGTAGCAAGGAAACAGGCCTTCTATGTCCAAGTCCCAGAGCAGTGTAAGTAACAGGCCTAATTATCCTTCCTGTGCTAAGTGTGGTAGAACCCATCCCGATGAGTGTTTGGATGACCAAAGGGGTTGTTTTTATTGTGGCAAGTTGGGCCACAAACTTAGAGAGTGTCTGCATGCCAGTCAGGGGAACAGAGACGTGCGACCTTTGACTCAGGATAATAGTGCCCCAGCTCCTTTAGCCTATCCAGCTCCTCCTTAGGGCACTTCTTCCAGTACTACTGGCGCTCAGCGCCAGAACAGGTTCTATGCCTTACCATCATATCAGGAGTAGAAGGATTCTCCCGATGTTGTTACTGGTATGCTCTATGTCTTTCACTTTGATGTTTATGTGTTGTTGGACTCCGGGTCAAGTTTTTCTTATATGACCCCACTTGTAGCTGTGAGTTTTGAAATAAGTCCCGAAAAGATTCCTGAGCCTAGGGGAGTCAGTTATTGCTAAACAAGTGTATAAAAAGTGTCTCGTTACTGTTCTTCATAGATTCATACTTGATAATTTGATAGAGTTAGACATGGTGGATTTTGACCTTATTCTAGGTATGGATTGGCTTCATTCCTACTATGTGTCTATAGACTATTGTACCCGTATAGTTAAGTTTCAGTTTCCGGATGAGCCAGTCTTCGAGTGGTCCAGGAGTTCAGTATCTCCCAAGAGTCATTTTATATCCTATCTCAAATCCAGAAAGCTAATATCCAAAGGTTACATTTATCATCTATTTCGAGTTAAGGACACGAGGTTCGAGGCTTCAACCATTCAGTCAGCCAACATTGTTAATGAGTTCCCTGATGTTTTTCCAGAATATTTCCCAAGGGTACCTCCCGATAGAAAGATAGAATCCAGGATTGACCTTCATCTTTATACTCAGCCTATTTTTATTCCTCCCTACCGTATGGCACCTACAGAGCTTAAGGAGTTGAAAGAGCAACTCAAAGATATTTTAGACAAAGTTTTTATAAGGCCCGATGTGTCACCTTGGGGTGCACCTATTTTATTCGTGCGAAAGAAAGATGGTTCCTTGCGTATGTACATTGACTATTGTTAGCTTAATAAGGTCACAGTCAAGAATAAGTATCCTCTTTTGAGAATTTATGACCTATTTGATCAGTTACAAGGTGTGAGTTATTTCTCGATAATAGACCTTAGATCCGGCTATCATAAACTTAAAGTAAGGGAGTGTGATATCCCAAAGAAAGCCTTCCAAACCCGTTGTGGTCACTTTGAGTTTCTAGTCATGTATTTCGGGCTACCCAATGCTCCAGTAGCTTTCATGGATCTCATGAATCAAGTGTTCAAGTAGTCTCTTGATATGTTTGTCATAGTGTTCATAGATGATATCTTTGGTTACTCCCGTACTGAGAATGACCAAGCGAATCATCTTAGAATTGTTTTGCAGGATCTTAGAGATCATCAGTTCTTTATAAAATTCAGCAAGTGTGAATTTTGGATAAGATCAATAGCCTTTCTGGGTCACATCATTTTAGCTGAAGGCATTAGAGTTGATCCCTAAAAGACAAAAGCTGTAAGAAATTGGCCCATAGCTATCTCTCCATCAGACATTAAAAGTTTATTGGGTCTACCTGGCTACTACCACCATTTTGTTAAAGGTTGCTCTTCTATTGCATCCTCCATGACCTGGTTGACCCAAAAAAAAGTTAAGTTCCTTGGTTAAATTTCTATGAGAAACGTTTTCAAGAGTCGAAGACTCAACTCACCTCAACCCCGATGTTTACTTTACCTGATGGTACGGATGGTTTTGTGGTGTATTGTGACGCCTCTAAAATTATTTTGGGTTATGTGTTGATGCAGAGAGGTAAGGTTATAGCTAATGCCTCTAGACAGTTGAAGCCACATAAAAAGAACTATCCAACCCATGTTTTAGAATTAGATGCTATGGTTTTTGCTTTGAAAATCTGGAGACACTATCTATATGGTGTTCATGTTGATGTGTTATAGAACACAAAAGCTTGTAGTGTGTGTTTTCTCAGAGGGATTTGAATCTTTGCCAGAGGATATAGTTAGAGTTGCTAAAAGATTATGATATGAGCATATCGTACCATCTGGGCAAGGCCAATATAGTGGGAGACAACCTTAACAAGTTATCTATTGGCAGTGTGACTCATGTAGAGAAGGGTAAGAAAGAGTTAGATAGAGATATGCATTGTTTGGCTATATTGGGTGTTAGGTTGCTTAATTATGCAGAGGGGAGTATTTTGGAATGGAGTAGTTCCGAATCCTCTTTAGTTTCAGAAGTAAAGGAGAATCAAGACTTAGATGCTAGTTTGGTCAGACTGAAGGAGTCAGTTAAGGACAAAAAGGTAGAGGTTTTCTCCTATGGGGGAGATGGGGTGTTGAGAATGCAGGGTAGATTATGTATTCCTTATGTTGGTGATCTGAGGTAGAGAATTATGACTGAAATGCATGACGCACGATATTCTATTCATCCTGGTGCTACCAAGATGTACCACGACTTACGGGAAATCTATTGGTGGAGTGGTATGAAGAAAAATATAGCTGAGTTCATAGCTAAGTGTGTAACTTGCCAACAGGTGAAGGTAGAGCACCAGAGACCTGGTGGTGTGATGCAAGAATTTGGTATACCCACTTGGAAGTGGGAAGAAGTGAATATGGATTTTGTGACTGATTACCTCTTTTGCGTCATCACCATAATTCTATTTGTGTTATTGTATACATCTGACGATTATGGTAGATTGTATATTCAGGATTTGGTTAAGTTGCATGGAGTTACCTTGTCTATCATCTCAGATAGGGGTACTCAATTTATTTCTTAGTTTTGGATGGAATTTTAGAGGGGTCTTGGTACCAAAGTTCATTTGAGTTCTGCTTTACATCCGCAGACAGATGGTCAGGCTGAGAGGACCATCCAAACTTTGGAGGATATGTTGAGAGCATAATGTCTTAACTTTAAAGGTAGTTGGGATGAGCATTTACCATTGATTGGGTTTACGTATAACAATATTTACCATGGTATCATCAAGATGGAACCATTTGAGGCTTTGTATGGTAGAAGAGGTAGATCACCCATAGGTTGGTTTGAAGTGGGTGAGGCTACTTTGATTAGACCTGATATAGTGTTTGAGGCTATGGAGAAGGTAAAGTTGATTAGAGAAAGTTTAAAGACAGCTTAGAGTCGTCAGAAGTCATATGCAGATGTGAAAAGAAGAGACCTTGAGTATAAAGTAAATGACTTGGTGTATCTGAAAATCTCACCTTTGAAAGGGGTGAAGAGGTTTGGCAAGAAGGGGAAGCTTAGTCACCGGTATGTTGGCCCCTATAGAATCTTAAGTCGGGTGGGGAGAGTAGCCTATGAGTTTGAGTTGCCCGTAGAGTTGTCAGCTGTGCATCCTATCTTTCATGTCTCCATGCTTAAGAATCCCATTGGTGATTCCGTTGTTGTGAATCCTTTAGAGAGCCCAGATATCCCAACTAGCCTTTTGTTTGAAGAGATTCCAGTTGAGATTCTAGACCACCAGATCGGTAGACTGAGGAACAAAGAGGTTCCCTTGGTCAAAGTGTTGTGGGGAAACCAGTTAGTTGAGGGAGCTACTTGGGAAGGCGAGTCACATATGAGATCCAAGTACCCGTACCTATTCTCTGCAAGTTGAGATCAAGACAAAGGTACCTTTCCCTCTTAATTCAGTCCCTTTCAAATCAAAGATTCAGTTATATAGCTATTCTCCATATATGTTCATGAATTCTCCGAAGTATTCAAGAGCTTAGAAAGATATAGATTCAGTTTAGCCATTTGTTTCAGCTGTGTATCCTCAGCTTTCTCTATATTTTTAGCTTAACTAGCGATATTCGAGGAAGAATGTTCCCAAGGGGGAGATATTGTAATACACTGAACTTTTCTTAAGCTTAATTTTGCCTCGAGAAGGTTAAGGAATGATTTCCTAAGTGAGTATCATTTAAACTATATAGAATTTCCCTAATTTCAAATTTTTCTCATGTGAGAAATTTAATTAGCTTTCCAACGATATAAGATCCACACAAATCCGATAACTGGGAAAAAGGTTATGGCTAATTTTAGTCCTAGTCGTAAAACAACATCATTATAGTGCTTGGCGCATCGAGGAGAGGGTCTATTTGTTAATTGTCAAGTTCAATCTATTTGTTAATTGTCAAGTTCGAGTGGAACTCCATGATAGCAGCGCGTCGCTTTGAAGTTCTAGGTTCCAACCAGTGGGACAACTCGATAGCACTGCGTCGCTGTGACCCTCAAAATCCCGTTTGTCAAATTCCAGTGAGCCCCTGTGATAGTGGCGCGTTGCGGTGGCCCATAAAATCAGGTTTTCCAGTTCAATTTTTCTAGCTTCGTAAAGAAGTTAAAAAGGGAACTTTGGACTCTTTCCAAGCCACTTAAATTGTCCAAACACCTAATCCAAGGTCATTCCAAGAATCATATATGACTTTTCTCTAAAATTTTCTCAAATTAAAAACCCTAAGAATCCAAACCCAATTCCGATAATCATCTAAGTTCACCATTAATTCTTCAAATTGATTAAAGAATTGGATCACTCAAACCAAGAGCATCAAGAATATCCATTCAAGTGTACGAGTAGAGTTCCAAGGGATAAATTTCATCCAAAGCTCCTAATTTAAGGTATGTGGGGTTTGAACAAGAACACTTCTTTCATTCTTGTGCCCAAAGATTCAATTTTTATAAATGAATTTCATATTTTTGCAAGTGGGTCTGTACCTAAATTATATTATATTGGAGAATATGATTTGATAAGTTGTTAAAGATTTGAATTGCATTATTATTTAGCTTATTTATGATTTGAATTGATAATTCATGCTATAAATTGAACATTCCTATATTGATGTGATATTTTCAAGGGTTTCCAAGATTGGGGGTCATGAATTAATCTTTATTGTGAAATTGTGATCCTTTAAGAATATGTATGCCTTAAGTCCAAGAATGAATTGTTGATACTTTCTAAAGTATTACAAGAAGTGTATTGATATTTCCATGCTATTAAAGTTTTAATGCCTATTGGTGATAGTCCACCAAAGTTTCAATAAAAGAGTTGATTTTAATCCTAATCTAAGAAAGAAAATCTACACTATTTGATTTAAGCTAAAGAGAAGCATAGTTATCTTCCATTGCATATTTCTGAGTTGCTTAAGGTGAATTTTTCTTAAAAGTTCTAAGCTTAAGTAAGGGAGTAGTATTTAACTTCGAGTTGGGCTTGATTCCAAGGTCTCATGCCCCAGAACTACGAGCCACTGTAGGATTTGATTTACCCCAAGTGGGTTAAGCTAGTGATCACTAAAAGTAAAAGGTTCTACTTGATGGAAAGGATAGAACAGCTCTCCCCGAAGTGGGCAAGTCGTTGGACTCCATGTAGTTGACATGGTTTATGTCGGTTAGAAGAAACTCCCATGTTTTCTAGAGTCTCAAGTCTTAAAATTATTAAGGTTTTAAGTCCTGGAGTTTCAAAGAAATTCCTTGTTTTCAACAGACTAAAGTGCATGTTCTAAATGTTGTTGTTTTAAGAGTTCAACTATTTTACAAGATTGAGATCAAAGAAAGAATATAGATTTAGAATAAAGTGTAATGGCTCACGTGAATTATACTACATGTTTCATTATTCATGATTTATGAGAGTTTTATTGAAGCTATCTGAGTTATCTACAAAACCATGTATGCCTTCCATAAAGATTTATTGTATTGATATTTAGTTGCATACACCCCCATATACTCAGTAAATTCCCAAGTGCTGATCCATATATACGTCTGTGTGCTACACTGTCTCATAATGTAGGTTTAGGTGCTCAGTCCCAGTAGCGCCAGTGATTCTGAGTACCTTTATCTATACCTTCACTATGTTGAGTCCTCATGGTTCGAGGACCTATCTTTAGGCACTTCAATATTTTTAGTAGTTGTTCTACTGCATTCAGTTCAGTTCGAGTCAGCTATGGATCTATCCTAATGGCTCTCTAGTTTGTTGAGTAGTAGAGGCTTTATCAAACTTGATGGTCAATATATTTAGATTTGAAGTATTTTATTACTTTTACAGTACTTATTCGAATTTCAGTTAGACAAGATATGACATGATTCCTTATTTTTCTTTCGTTATCTTTAAGTAAGCTTTGTACTAATTACCAGGCTCAACGGGTTAGCTTGGGGATACTTGTAGCCTTAAGAACCGTGTGACGCTCCGGGATAGGATTTCAGGGCCTTACAAACTTGGTATCAGAGCCTAAGGTTTAAGGAGTCCTAGGGAGTCTGACAAGCCGCGTCAAGTAAAGTCATGATCATCGGTGTGTAGCACAACACATCTATGAGCAAGAGGCTACAAGACATTTAAAGAAACAATTATTCTTTTTTTCAGATTCCATTGTGCCTACAATTGTCTCTCCCAGCTATTAATTCGTGCTCTGTTATATCAAAAAATGCCTCCCCGAAGAGCGATTTCCCATAAACACAATAATTAGCAACCCCAGCCTGTTAATCCCTTGAATAAGATTGTGTTTTATACAAAGTTTCGGGCGGCCGTTCAGGCGTTAGCCTAATCATTTACTACGAATGTTTAGGCGAATAACCAGGCCACAATTTTGCCTTAGCAAAGAGGTGATTTAGTCGCTGTTAGGATCTGTGATTTCATGAGGATGAACCCTCCAGAGTTCTGTAAGTTAATCGCAGGTGAGGACCCACAGTTGTATCTCGAGGAGGTAAGGAAGATCACCCAAGTGATGTATATCTTAGAGGAATAAAGTGTTGAGCTAGTGTCTTATAGGTTGAAGGACATTGCTTATGACTGGGTTATTGCATGGAAGAAGAATAGAGGGGAAGATGATGCCCCCGTTACTTGGCAGGTGTTTCAAGATGCATTTATGGACAAGTTCTTCCCATTTGAGATGAGGGAAGAAAAAATAGAGGAATTCATGAACTTAAGGCAGGGCTCCATGACTGTTAAGGAGTACTGCTTGAAGTTCAACCAATTAGCCAAATATGCTCGTGATTTGATTTATGACACCTAAACTAGTATGAGTTAGTTCGTGACTGGAGTATCTGGACTGGTGTTAAAAAGTGTGTAGGACTGCTATGCTCAACAGGGACATGGATCTTGCTAGGTTGATGATCTATGCCCAGCAAATAGAGAAAGACAAGATAAGACAAAGAGATAGAGTGAGGGGAAACAAGAGGGCTAGATTTGAGCAACATGAGTATGGTCAGTCTAGGTCCCAATGAGGGAACCGTCCATAGTTTCAGTGCCATTCATCCATGCTAGCACCTTCGTCAGCTAGTGCTCCTGCACCTAAAAATAAGCAGGATCAAGAGAACTGGCCTTCTATGTCCAAGTCCCAGAACAGTGTAAGTAACAGGCCTAATTATCCTTACTGTGCTAAGTGTGGTAGGACCCATCCCAATGAGTGTTTGGCCAAACAGAGGGGTTGTTTTGGTTGTGACAAGTTGGGCCATAGACTTAGAGAGTGTCCGCATGCTAGTTAAGGGAAAAGAGATGCGTGACCTTAGAGTCAGGATAATAGTGCCCCAACTCCTTTAGCCCGTACAACTTCTCCTCAGGGTGCTTCTTCTAGTACTGCTGGTGGTCAGCGCCAGAACAGGTTCTATGTCTTATCATCCCATCAGGAGCAAGAGGATTCTCCCGACGTTATTACTTGTATGCTCCGTGTCTTTTACTTTGACGTTGTTTCTCTTATGTGACCCTACTTGTAGCTGTGAGTTTTGAAATAAGTCCCAAAAAGATTCCTGAGCCTTTCCTAGTTTCTACTCCAGTAGGGGAGTCAGTTGTTGCTAAACAAGTGTATAAAAAGTGTCCCATTACTGTTCTTCATGGAGTCATACTTGCTGATTTGATAGAGTTGGACATGGTAGATTTTGACCTTATTTTAGGTATAGATTGGCTTCATTCTTGCTACGCGTCTATAGACTATCGTACCCGTGTGGTTAATTTTCAATTTCCAGATGAGCCAGTCTTCGAGCGGTCCAGGAGTTCAGTATCTCCCAAGAGTCTTTTTATATCCTATCTCAAAGCCAGAAAGCTAATATCCAAAGGTTTCATTTATTATCTAGTTTGAGTTAAGGACACTAGGTCCGAGGCTCTAACCATTTAGTCATCCAACATTGTTAATGAGTTCCCTGATGTTTTTCCGGAAGATCTCCCAAGGGTACCTCCCGATAGAAAGATAGGTTCGGGATTGACCTTCTTCCCGATGCTCAGCCTATTTCTATTCCTCCTTACTCTATGGAACCTGCAGAGCTTAAGGATTTGGAAGAGAAACTCAAAGATCTTTTAGACAAAGGTTTTATAAGTCCCAGTGTGTCACCTTAGGGCACAACTGTTCTATTCATGAGAAAGAAAGATGGTTCTTTGCGTATGTGTATTGACTATCGTCATCTTAATAAGGTTACATTTAAGAACAAGTATCCACTTCCAAGAATTGACGACCTTTTTGATCAGTTACGAGGTGTAAGTTATTTCTCAAAGATAGACATTAGATCTTGCTATTATCAACTTAAAGTAAGGGAGTGTGATATCCCAAAGACAGCCTTCCGAACTCGTTATGGTCACTTTGAGTTAATAGTCATGTCTTTCGGGCTATCCAATGCTCCAGCGGCTTTCATAGACCTCATGAATCGAGTGTTCAAGCAGTATCTTGATATATTTGTCATAGTGTTCATAGATGATATCTTTGTTTACTCTCGTACTAAGAATGACCATGCAAATCATCTTAGAATTATTTTCCAAACTCTTAGAGATCATCAGTTGTTTGCCAAATTCAGCAAGTGAGAATTTTTGCTAAGGTCAGTAGCCTTTTTGGGTCATATCATTTCAGCTGAAGGTATTAGAGTTGATCCCCAAAATACAGAAGTTGAAAGAAATTGGCCTAGACTTATCTCTCCATCACGCATTAGGAGTTTCTTGGGTCTAGCTAGCTACTACCACCGTTTTGTTGAAGGTTTCTCTTCTATTGTATCCCCCATGACCCGGTTGATCCAAAAGAAAGTTAAGTTTCTTTGGTCAGATTCCTGTGAGAAGAGTTCTCAAGAGTTGAAGACTCGACTCAACTCAGCCCCTATGTTGACTTTGCCTGATGGTACAGATAGTTTTGTGGTGTATTATGATGCCTCTAGATTTGGTTTGGGTTGTATGTTGATGTAGAAAGGTATTGTTATAGCCTATGCCTCTAGATAGTAGAAGCCATATGAAAAGAATTACCCAACCCATGATCTTGGATTAGCTGTTGTGGTTTTTGCTTTGAAAATCTGGAGACACTATCTGTATAGTGTTCATGCTGATGTGTTTATGGACCACAAAAGCTTGCAGTATGTGTTTTCTTAGAGGGAGTTGAATCTTTTCTTGAGGAGATGGTTAGAGTTGATAAAATATTATGATATGAGCGTGTTGTACCATCCAGGCAAGGCCAATGTAGTGGAGGACGCCCTTAGTAGGTTATCTATGGGCAGTGTGACTCATGTAGAGAAGGGTAAGAAAGAGTTAGCTCAATATGTGCATTGTTTGGCAAGATTAGGTATTAGGTTGCTTGATTCTATTGAGGGGAGTATTTTGGTGCGGAGTAGTTCGGAATCCTCTTTAGTTTCAAAAGTGAAGGAGAAACAAGACTTAGATGTTAGTTTGGTCAGACTGAAGGAGTCAGTTAAGGATAAAAAGGTAGAGGTTTTCTCCCAAGGGGGAGATGGGGTGTTGAGAATGTAGGGTAGATTGTGTGTTTCTTATATTGATGATCTGAGGCAGAGAATTATGACGGAAGTTCATGGTGCGCGTTATTCTATTCATCCTGGTGCTACCAAGATATACCGCAACTTGCGGGAAATCTATTGGTATAGTGGTTTGATGAAGAACATAGCTGAGTTCGTAGCTAAGTGTGCAACTTGCCAACAGGTCAAGGTAAAGCCCCAGAGACCTAGTGGTGTGATGCAAGAATTTGGTATACCCACTTGGAAGTGGGAAGAAGTGAATATGATTTTCGTGAATGGTTTACCTCTTTTGCGTCATCACCATGATTCTATTTGGGTTATTGTAGACAGGCTGACTAAGTCAGCGTATTTCTTGCCCATGCATACATCCTATACAACTGATGATTATGCTAGTTTTATATTCGGGAATTGGTTAGGTTGCGTGGAGTTGCCTTTTCTATCATCTTAGATAGGGGTACTCAGTTTACTTCTCAGTTTTGGAGGGAATTCTAGAAGGGTCTTTGTACCTAAGTTCATTTGAGTTCTGCTTTACGTCCGTAGACAGATGGTCAGGCTAAGACGACCATCGAAACTTTGGAGGATATGTTGAGAGAATTTTCTCTTAACTTCAAAGGTAGTTGGGATGAGCATTTACCATTGACTGAGTTTGCGTATAACAATAGTTACCATGCTAGCATCAAGATGGCACCATTTGCGGCTTTGTATGGTAGAAGATGTAGATCACCCATAGGTTGGTTTGAAGTTTGTGAGGCTAATTTGATTGAACCTAATGCAATATTTAAGGCTATGGAGAAGGTGAATTTGATTAGAGAAAGGTTAAAGACAACCCAGAGTTGTCAGAAGTCATATGAAGATGTGAGAAGAAGAGACCTCGAGTTTGAAGTTAATGACTTGGTGTATCTGAAAATCTCACCTATGAAAGGGGTGAAAAGGTTTGACAAGAAGGGGAAACTTAGTCCCCGGTATGTTGGCCCTTATAGAATCCTAAGTCGTGTGGGGAGAGTAGCCTATGAGCTTGAGTTGCCCGTAGAGTTGTCAGCTGTGCATCCCATCTTTCATGTCTCCATGCTTAAGAAGCACATTGGTGATTCCGTTGTTGTGAATCCTTTAGAGAGCCCAGATATCCCGACTAGCCTTTCATTTGAAGAGATTCCAGTTGAGATTCTAGACCACCAAATCCGTAGACTAAGGAACAAAAAGGTTCCTTGGTCAAAGTGTTGTGGCGAAACTAGTTAGTTGAGGGCGCTAGTTGGGAAGCCTAGTCAGATATGAGATCCAAGTACCCACACCTATTCTCCGTAAGTTTATATCAAGCCGAAGGTACCGTTCCCTCTTAATTCAATCACTTTTCAAGGAATCAGTTATATAGCTATTCTCAATATAAGTTCATGTATTCTCCGAAGTATTCAAGAGTTTAGAAAGATATAGATTCAGTTTAGCCATTTGTTTTAGCTATGTATCCTTAGTTTTCTCTATATTCTTATCTTAACTAGCGAGATTCGAGGATGAATGTTCCCAAGAAAGAGATATTGTAATACCCTAAACTTTTCTTAAGATTAATTTTGCCTCGAGAAGGTTAAGGAATGACTTCCTAAGTGAGTATCATTTAAATTATATAGAATTTCCCTAATTTTGACATTTTATCATGTGGGAAATTTAATTAGCTTTCCAACGATATAAGATCCGCCCAAATCAGATAACTGGGCAAGAGATTATGGCTAATTTAAGTCCTAGTAGTAAAACAACATCAGTTTAGTGCTTGGCGCATCGGGAGAGGGTCTATTTGACAATCGTCAATTTTTAGTGAAACTCCATGATAGCGATGCGTCACTTTGAAGTTCCAGGTTCCAACCAGTGGGACAACTCAATAGCACTGCGTTGCTGTGACCCTCAAAATCTCATTTGTCAAATTCCAGTGAGCCCACACGATAGTGGCGCGTTGCGGTGGCCCATAAAATCGGGTTTTCCAGTTCAACTTTTCCAACTTCGTACAGAAGTTAGAAAGGTTACTTTGGACTTTTCCCAATCCCCTTAAATCGTCCAAATACCTAATCCAAGGTCATTCCAAGCATCATATACGACTTTTCTAAAAAATTCTCTCAAATTAAAAACCCTAAGCATGCAAACCCAATTCCAAGAATCTCCTAACTTCATCATTAATTCTTCAAATTGATTCAAGAATTGGATCCCTCAAACCAGGAGCATCAAGAATATCCATTCAAGTGTATGAATAGAGTCCCAAGGGCTAGAGTTCATCCAAAGCTCCTAATTCAAGGCATGTGGGGTTTGAACAAGAACACTTCTTTCGTTCTTGTGCCCAAAGATTTGATTTTTATAAATGAATTTCATATTCTTGCAAGTGGGTCTGTACCCAAATTATATTGTTTTGGATAATATGAATTGATAAGTTGTTAAAGATTTGAATTGCATTATTATTTAGCTTATTTATGATTTGAATTGATAATTCATGCTATAAATTGCACATTCCTATATTGATGTGATATTTTCAAGGGTTTCCAAGATTGGTGTCATGAATTAAGCTTTATTGTGAAATTGTGATCCTTTAAGAATATACATGCCTTAAGTCTAAGAATGAATTGTTGATACTTTTTAAAGTGTTTCAAGAAGTTTATTGATATTTCCATGCTATTAAAGTTTTAAAGCCTATTGGTGATAGTTTACCAAAGTTTCAAGAAAAGAGTTGATTTTAATCCTAAGCTAAGAAAGAAAATCCACACTATTTGATTTAAGCTAAAGGGAAGCATAGTTGGCTTCCATTGCATATTTCTGAGTTGCTTAAGGTGAATTTTTCTTAAAAGTTCTAAGCTTAAGTAAGGGAGTAGTATTTAACTTCGAGTTGGGCTTGATTCCAAGGTCTCATGCCCCAGAACTACGAGCCACCGTAGGATTTGATTTACCCCAAGTGGGTTAAGCTAGTGATCACTAAAAGTAAAAGGTTCTACTCCAATGGCAAGGATAGAACAACTCTCTCCAACGTGGGCAAGTCGTTGGAATCCTTGTAGCTCACATGGTTTATGTCGGTTAGAAGAAACTCCCAAGTTTCCTAGAGTCTCAAGTCTTAAAATTATTAAGGTTTTAAGTCCTTGAGTTTCAAAGAAGTTCCTTGTTTCAAAAGACTAAAGTGCATGTTCTAAAAGTTGGTTTTAAGAGTTCAACTAGTTTACAAGCTTGAGCCAAAGAAAGAATACAAATTTATAATAAAGTGAAATGGCTCACGTGAATTATACTACATGTTTCATTATTCATGATTTATGAGAGTTTTATTCAAGCTATGTGAGTCATCTACAAAACCATGTATGTTTTCCATACAGATTTATTGTATTGATATTTAGTTGTATACACCCCCATATACTCAGTACATTCCCAAGTGCTGATCTACATATACGTCTGTGTGCTACATTGTCTCATAATGTAGGTTCAGGTTCTCAGTCCCAGCAGCGCCACTGATCCCATGTACCTTTATCTACACCTCCACTGTAGTGAGTCCTCATGGTTCGAGGACCTATCTTCAGGAACTTCAGTATTTTTAGTAGTTGTTCTACTGCTTTCAGTTCAGTTCGAGTCAGTTGG
The DNA here is from genome assembly GCA_030864225.1 of Capsicum baccatum var. pendulum. NCBI lineage: Eukaryota > Viridiplantae > Streptophyta > Magnoliopsida > Solanales > Solanaceae > Capsicum > Capsicum baccatum. The sequence goes on from CM061558.1 coordinate 253,137,412, forward strand.
GGATCTGCCCCAATGACTCTCTAGTTTGTTGAGTAGTAAAGGCTTTGTCAGACTAGATGGATAGTATATTTAGATTCGCAGTATTTTGTTACTTTTACAGTACTCATTCAGATTTCAGTTAGACATGATATGATACGATTCCTTATTTTACTCTCATTATCTTTAAGTAAGCTTTATACTAAGTAGCAGGATCAAAGGGTTAGCTTATGACTACTTGTAGCCTTAAGCACCGTGTGATGCTCCGAGATAGGATTTTGGGGCGTTACAAGAAATATGATGTAAAATAGGTAATAATCTAGACTGAGAAAAAGAATGTCTATTATAATAGTAGACTGATCATCAAATTCAATACAAACCCTACCATCCAAGTTTTGAGTAATATGCGAATAAGTTGCTATTCGTCAAATTATTAGTAACCTAACTCAGAGATATGACCGAATTTAGGGTCCAAGTAGTTGGAAAATCAATTTTATTCCACCTGATAGGTCTTCTGGTGGTGACTTTAAATTTTGCAAAATTAGTTTCTACCAAAATAGTCTGATCCGATGTATTATATAATTTACATCTAGGATTTAATGTGGAAAATAATTTATTATAAATTATGTATGATAAATATATAAGTTCAGAACTGGATGCATAATTATAACCATGCATTTTAACATTTAAGGTTAAAGCATCAAGTATTAACACCAGTTAGTGATAACTACAAATTTGGTTGAGTATTAAAATAAACCGGACCATAGGCTATAGTAAATTTAAGCGAACCCATTAGATATTATCAAAAATTTAAATTTCTAGCATCTATAAGAGCTACCAAAAACATCTTTGGAAACCCTTTAATGGTTAAAGGTTTAAAAGCAATTTGTACCATAAGCAAATATTTATTATCAGTAGAATTTTCTATTAACTAAATTGATTCAGATATCCTGCAGTCGACACATGTTTTTCATTTAAGATATTTACCTACACATAACTAATTTAACAAAAATAAAATAAAATAAGAATTTTGCTAAAAAAGAACTATTTACATGCAGATAAAATTAATTTATAAAAATAAAAATAAAAGTTTGCTAAAAAGGAGGGAAAGTCCTACCGAAACTGTTAGCAGCGAAAAAAACCTACCGGATCTTACTTGTATAATAGATATGTTTTTCTTTTGTTCTTATCCATTTTCCTTGTCGCTTGTTTTCACAAATAAACCGCCACCGATGAGGACAGATATATCCTGTTGCCGCCGCTGCTAGTGATGTCTTTTGCTTTCAATGTTTTAGCAACCTCTGCTTTGGAAGTTTCATTTTTCGTTCCTTTTTCTGTGTTAAAATTAAAGACAAAATTGTCCTTGCCATCACCATTACTCTGGTGCATCAAATCTCGAATACTTCACCGCTTAAATGCTGATCCAGTTGAATTACTCTTCTTACATGTGCTCGGTGAATTCATCTTGTTTATCTCCAGCTTTCATACATATTAACTTCCCAGAGGTACACTTTCCAACTCACCAGATTGCGGTTAAAAACAAAAAAAATATAGAGTGCATTTTTGAGCCCTCTGAATTTTCACTTACCAAAGAGAAATCAAAATCTTCTTCAGTTCCATCGGCACCATCAATTTAATTGGTAATTTTGATGGAAATTTTACCAGCGATTTATGCTATGCTATTTGTAGAATAGCTGCTAAAACTAGGAGAGAAAAATTCTTATTCTTGTTGCTTTCTTTGAATAACTATAATTGAATAACTGTAAATTCTTCTTGATGCCTGAATATGATCACCTGCAAGCAAATAATAATTCATAGTTGAACATATTATAAAATAAATAAAATTATTGTAATAAAAATAAATGAAGTATGTATACTTTTTCATCTTGTAAAATCATTTCTAACCATAATAACTTATCGGGATTTTCATGTTCTGAAACATGCCACTATCGAAGTCAATTTTAGAAGATAGTTTTTATGATATTGGCAACTGTGTATTTTTTGAGGATGAATTTGAAACTATTGGTGTATGTATTTATAATACTGCTTTAGTTTTGGAATTGCATAGTTGAGTTAAAGATAAATCGTAAGAATAATATAATTTTAAATTTAAATTCTAATTAAATTATGATAAGCACTAAGAGTTGAAAATATTAAAACACACAAATCATGGAGGAAATTATAATCAAATTAAATTCAAAATTATTATGGCTGAAATGTGTTTTTAGTTGTGATAAAATTATTATTATTATTATTATTATTATTATTATTATTATTATTATTTGCATTGGAATTTTTAAATTTAATTTGACAATTGATAACAACTAAATTATCACATTAACTTTCCTATTTAATTCTGCATAGATAACTCTTCGAGTTTGGGTCCTAATTTCAAGTTAATGATAATCTTTTTTTTTAAAACACGTAATACTTTCAAATTCAAATATTTTGAATATTTTAATTAATTTTCATTACAATATTTTCATGCCCCGAGTCTGCACCGCGGACGTCACACGGTGCTACCGACCCTGAAGGACCATAAGTGATACGAGTACGATCACGTAGATGGACTTATGAGGGCGTACATTAGACCTGAGGCTTGGTGTGTGCAATGAAGTACCTAAATGGACACCAAAACAATCCACTACATACACTAAAAGGGCCAAATCAGTCCACTACATACACTAGAGGGGTGCCCCTTCACTAAGGGGCCTTTGGGTTATTTTACCTATTATTTGTAATACACTATAAATAGAATAATGTAGGGTTTCATTAGGGATTTTGATTAATATTATGAGTTTATAACACATGAAACATTTCCTCTCTAAGGAGAGAAGATCACCAACCCGAAATTATAACTAGAGAAATTAACTTGAGTGTGGAATCACTCGTGTTGGATTCAAGCTTGGAAATGTTGGATGCTTGAGAGATCGAGGTCACTCTTGTGCCAATGTAAGAGTTAGGTATTTGATGTGTGTGATGTTAAAGGTCCAATAGTGGAATAGACTTTTGGGTTGTTAATATTATACCTTCAATTTGTCTAACTATCTATCCTTTTGTTTCTTTATAATTGTGTATTAGTGTTGATGTTATAACTGTGTCTTTGTGTTGTTAATGTGGAATTCGAAATTAGTTTATTGTTCATCTTGTTCTTGTTGTGTTGCTATTGTTTTGGTGTTATTACGCCCTTGTGCCTTGCATTCTTCTTTTTCGTAGTGAATCCGAGAGGGGTCACCAAACGAGGTCCTCGGTTTTTTGTCTAGTGGACTGATTTTGGTTTTTATTTACGTGCTTCCGTTGTCTTTCTTGTATCATTTGGCATCAGAGCATGGCTAGATCTTTTTCCTACAAGATCAATCTTGGGCTTGCTTATTAGAATTTTTTTTTTAAAAAAGTTGAAATCTGAAAATTCCAAAAAGAAGCAAATCTGTTCATTTTTGTGTCTTGGCCGAAATTGTGTTCTTGTTGTGTCTTGGCTGAGATTTTTCTTGTTTTGAGTATAGTTGTAGGAGTCATTTTATTTGTTTTGTTTTTTCTAGTATTAGCTTCTTCATCTCTAATACTAAAGAAGTCTAAATCTAGATTTGAGCTTTAATTGTTGATGTTGATGTTGTGAACCTAAACTTTGGCCGTGTAATTGTTGTTGCGGACTCAAAGATTGGACGTGTGGTGTGTTGTTGGTTCAAGTTTTGAATTTGTATGGTGGTTATTGTGTTGTATTTTTAAGCTTGGAAAGGTATTGTTAATGTTTGGGGTCCAACTTGAACCTTAGAACTTCAAGATTCAAAAAAGTGTTCTCTTGTTGTTCTTCACATCTTCATCTATTGTTGAAGAAAAACTGGATGTTTGATCTTGAAAGTTGAACAAAGAGAGTGTGTATTTTGTTAGTCTTGAAACACATATTTCCAAAATTTAAGACCTTTCAAGACTTTTAAAACCAATTCCAACCACTCAAGGACTTTAACAACCACTTTTCCAACAACCTTCCATGATTTAAGGACCATGTCCTGAGGAGAAAAGTCAAGTCTTGCTTTTTGAATTTGAAAGAGAATTTCAAGACTTTTTTCTCTCCTTAACCAATTCCCACCAATTCCAAATTGCAATTGGACCAAGACTTGAATTAGAAAATAAAATTTGATAACAACCGCAACCAATACGTGGCTGCCACATCATGTTTCTACTGTTCACCGACAATTTTTAAGCTCAAATTTCAGATTTCTTAGTTTCATTTTATTATTTCCTAGTTCCGTTTGTTGGTTCGAACACTAATTAACAAACTAGTAATCTCCTACTAGATTGTAAGTTAGTTGTAGAGTCCATTTGTTTGTGTCTACATTTATTGTGTGCTTTTATCTTTTGTGAATTCGTTGTATCTTGTGGGTTCAAGTCCGTAAACAAATTTTCTTTGAGTCAACTCAAATGAAAATCTATTCTGGGCAAGAGTAGACTCAACCCTCAATCACTCGCAAAGTACAAGCCAACTTTCAATACTTGTGAAACCAAGTGTGAGGTAAAAATCGAGAGTGAGAGTGTGGTGAGGCATTTTTGAGCTAATAAGTTTGTTGTTTTGTTGTTCGTTGTTGTATTTTCTTTTAGGTACCATGGCATACAATCGATTCCTCTATTTAAGTGGTTCTCGCTTCTCCTTGTTCCTGTTCCTAACTCCTCCCCGGGTAGTTCCCAATGTTTGGCACTTTCCATTCCACCAATCTCGATGCCATGTTTGACCGCATCACTGATAATATTGAAGACATGAAAGGGCACGTTGAAAGGCTACGCCAATTGGTATCCACACTTATCCCAACAAATTCAAAACCTAAGGTCCAAACACCTTGCGGTGAGAGCTTCCTGAAGGAAGTTGCTTCCCAAACTTGTGAAGGGCTTTCACACCGAGGTAATGATGAACATACACATGAACGTCAAGGCAAAATAACTAAATCTTATAGTTTGGTACATGTGAATGATGAACATGTGACAAATAAGCTGTTGAGTGTGAGTAGTAGCTTTCCTACATATGAGTATATATTGATTCCTTACCACTTGTGGATAATGTACATGTTGTGCGAGTGGATACACTAGTTGATCCTATAGATGACCGAATCGACTCTTCTAGTAAGATCGATTTGTGTCCACCTAGTGTTGAAGCTATTGTGTGGAATGAAAGTACATCGTTATGTGAAAATTGTGTTGGTCAACTTTTGTGTAAAACTTGCCCACCACTTGAGAATATGTGTGATGTGATTAATGAATCTAAAGTGAGTGAAGAATTTGAAGATTTTGGTCAAGGACAAAGGAGTGAACCCGTGGGCCTATGTTGTTGTAAAGATTCTAATGTTTGCTTGGCTCATAGGGTTAATCATGTGCTTGACATATCTTTGAAAAATAATTTTTCTTGTACTCCTTTGCATGACACCCCACCCGTTCTTGACAAATATGGTGACTTGAATTGTGATCTCTTTGATGTTAATGGTGGTTTGTGTCTACTAGAGGACCGTAGGGCAAATGTGTCATTGTCTCTTTGGGGTGTTCCTCATATCCGTGCATCCATGTTTGAAATACTTGTATTTAAGTTATGTGAACTGATAACGCTCAAACTACAGCTCTCATAAGAGTGTAAACGGTCGTTGTCAAATATAGAACCCAACTGGGTTGGGTGTCGAATCCCACAGGGAATACTCGGTCACTAAGTAAGCAACGATTATTAGACTTTTGATGAAAGTTCTGCGAATAAAGGGGGGATTTTGTGCGTGCAAATGATGTAAACAAAATAGTAGAGTAAAACCGGAAAATAGAAGAGTAAAACGGAGTACTTGGTAGGTTTTAATCAATGAGAATTGAGAGTTAGGGTTATGTCCACCTTATAAGTTATACGTCTCTATTGACTATGAGTTATGTAGAATTTAGACATGCATGCGCTTATTAGAGAATCGTATTCTATGGTAAATCCAGGCGTCTTTCGACCATCAAGGACTATTTCACTTTAACTCTTTCGAGCTTAAAGCGTATCTAATGGTACAAATTCTCCAAGAGGTTAATCCAGTTACGACACTAACTTTTAAACAGGGGTTGGTGCCCTATTTCCTTGACATTCTCTCTTTTCCAGACATGTAACTTTTCTTTCGAACAAGTTAATGCTATACTGGCGTACTCTATATGTTTGCAACCACAAGAATTTAAATTAAGATGAAGAGAAGAATGATATAAGCGGCATACGTGTCAAGAATTCACAAACTCATAGTAATAGATAGTATCTCATAAGGCTTCCATAACCCTAACAGAGAAGTTTAGCTACTCATGAGTGCAACGAAAAACACGATAGACATTATCATCATACCAAAATAATCACAAACTCACGAAAAGTCTGTCTTGGCGTCACTTGTGATGTGATTTCTGTTGCTAGTAGCATTTCTCTTGTTGTGAAAATTAAAAGTCGAATAGATGAAAGAAAATTGTCAGAAATAAGAATTAATTGAAAGAGAATGAATGCTGAAAAGTTCAGCAAAATAGGGTTTTTATAACACCCATATCCTATTCCTACTAAGCTACTGCATACTTATCCTAATCCTACTAGGTTACTGAATCCTTATCCTAATCCTACTAAGTTACTGCTGATCCCTAAGTCTTTGGAAATGCTGTTTTTGCCCGGGACAAGTTTTCCATGCGTCACTTTCAGTCCATAGGCATCCAAACGCTGCTTTCCTTCTTTCGTGAAGCTTCTTTTGGCATCAAGTTATCCATAAAATGCTGAAATCTTCATCATTTATACCTGAAAACTTGCTAATCACGTTGGTTAGCTCACTTACAGGAAAAAGGACTAAAAGTGCATGAATTATATATTTTGTCCTCAAAACTTAGCTAAAATATGGGTAAATTAAGGCGCTTTAGGCGTGTAAATACGCCTAACATCAACACCCCACACTTAAAGCTTTGTTCGTCCTCGTACAAAATATCATGTCCATATAAACATCTACTTGGGATTTCACAGTAGCAGGACAAAATATTCATCAAGACAGGCTCAACAATTACTAACAAAGAGTAGTTTTATTGATCACTACTAGAAACAATTCAACCTCCAATTTAGACTCTTGATGATGGTTAATTCGTATTCAAAAGTTAAGGCACAGAGAATCATACACAACCACCCAGAACTCATCAACCATGTGTGTCTCACAATATATCACCCATAATCACTCGCAAGTATTTCATTTTTCGAAACATGGGTATAAGATTATCCTTGCTCTCACTCTCACAAAGAATTCATATGTTGCAACTGATGACCAATAGGCTTGCCCTTAGTGTAATGCTCCACTAAATATCAGAATGCTAAGCTTAGGATCAAACAGGTCTTTTACAGGTTGTGATGTAGGCTAAGGGACGAGTAGGACTATTTTGGCCTGAAATAGTGACTATGTTCCTAAGCGCTTTAATACATCACATTATCCCATTAACACTTTCTTTTAAATAACTTCTCTACTTTCCTTTTATCTACCACCCCTTCTTACCTCTTTTGTTATTCAATTTTGAACTGAATTAACTTTTTATTTTTCTTTTCATTTTTCTCTCTTCTCTTTTTTTTATAACACACCTCTATGATAGCCACTCTTTTTCATAACAAATTCAAGTACCAATACACTCTAAGGCATCACTCTCACCCAATTTCCTCTTATTTTGTCATATGACTTTACAATTTAAAGCACTTAGGAATTTGGATCAAATTATGGTCTTGAAAAAAAATAGATTAGGCTTACATATGAGGCTGTCAAAGAAAATAGGCTAAAAGGCTCAAAAGGGGTTGACTAGGATAATGTCCATGGGTAGGTAAAACGAAGGTAAACAATCACAGGTTGCCAAAGAAATGCCTAAATCATCTCCTAAACTCACACTCTTTATTTTGCTTCACACACATATCAGGCAAGTTCTAGCATTAGCCACAAACACAGAATATACTATTGCCTTACACACACAAGGCACATGGTCGACTTTATTGGGAGTGGTATAGACTCTTGACCCAACAGATGAAGGAATTGAACCATACAATTATCACACAGTGAGTCATAATTAGAGCCTAAACGTCTCAATAGTAATGATTGTATCACAGACTCTTATTATCATACCATGCTGCCTATTAGAACAATTTCATGCAAAGTAAAAATTTTTTTTACTACTAACAAATAAAACAAACAAAAATAAATAAGTAAATGCAGATAAAGAAGTATAGCATCTAAATACCAGCACCCCACACTTAGACGGGACACACTGTCCTCAGTGGAAAATAAATAAGAAGAACCTGGATTAGTCGGACTCCTCCTCTATGTCTGGGGTCATACCCCCTTCATTGGAATCATCATAGGAGTCGTCGTCATCCGAATTCTCCTCCACGTCGGAGTCTGGCATTCGGCGATCATCATCGGTTGGCACATCGTCATCGAGAGGTTTCTCAAAGTACACACCTACTCCACACATAGCCCTTGCATGCTCGTTCACTGGGTAGTCCTAATCCAACTGTTGGAGCTCTGCAGAAGTTGGAACACGACCCCCGCTCATCATGGTAAACCGAGTCATGCCATAAAGATGGCGAAAGAAACTTTTATCCCGAGCATGACGTTCTGCCGTGGTAAGGTTAACGCCATGCAAGGTTTCAACATCTTTAACCTTTGTGAGTTCAACCTTCTTCGGGTTGTGTGGAAGCTTATGATCAGCAGGTTCCTCTTCGATGTTCTCCTTCCTCAATATTGCAGTCAACAAATTGCCAAAACTGAAGTGGGACCTCTTGTGCAGCCTAGCCTTACGCATTGTAGATTGAATAATTGCCCCAATGTTGATAGGTACATTCGTCATCAATGCGTACACCAAGCATACTCTATCTCGTGTTATCTTTGTGTACTGTGTCATTGGAATCAGGCAAGAGTTAACTATTTGTAACCATATCCTAGCTTCCCTATTTAAGGAAGCATATGGGAAGGTGTTGTGCTGACCGGTGTCCTTGTGTCTACTCCATCGTGCCATAGATCTTGTTCCGCACAATGTGTGTCTAATGGCCCTGTACGGAGGTCTGTTATACAGCTCCTTGAGTGGTAATGGATCAACAGATGGCAAACCTAGAAAGGAGTTGAAGAACTCCGCATTTAGTTGCAGAACTTGGCCCCGAATCTTTACTTCACTCCTTGTAGTTTTTGGTGACCAGTTGGCATAGAATTCTCATGTTAAATCGAGATTGCACTCTCCCATATCTCGGAAGATGAAATCAAGATGTAATGCCATTATCTTGGACAACATACGGGGTTCTTTCTTTGCTAGGTTCTCCTTGTGTATCAACTCCACATGAACATATTTTTTCTCTTTATTGTTCCTATACCACTCCTTTCCTTCCTCCTCTAGGACCCATTTTATTCCGAACATGCAGCGAGGTATTTGCAGCGAGGAGGATTCTCCTTGCTCTTTTCGTCCCCTTTTCTGGCCTTTTTGTGAAGTAATTGCTTTTTCTTTTCCTTGTCTTGCTTTTGGTGCCATTGTACCTGAGATTAAAATAATAGTCATGTTAGCTTCATCTCGGTGGATACAATCAACAAACAAGGAGTAGTAGCACCACCCCACACTTAATTTGTTGGCACAAACTAGTGAAGTGAACGATGTTGATTACTTAGACTTCATCGATATACGTTTAGGTGTTATGTTCCAACAATATAATCAGTGCATTCATACTTTTCTTATCATCTTAACTATCCTTTTTGATTCTATTTCATGAAATCATGGCAATACTTTCATGTTTGGATTGATGTATCTTTTGAGCAAGACTACTACATAGAGATTGAATCAAGTTATAGCATTTAGAAATAATCACAACATCGTATGTTTGTAGTCAACCATGATTCTCATATCGATGAACAAGTCATTCCAACATGTAAGCTTACTAGTTACAAGATTATGCAATTTCCTTGGCCATGTCAATTCCGCAAAAGTATGATAGTGTATAAAAATTAAATACAATTTGGAAATAATTCAAGAGTATCCTTACGTATTCTTTCACTCACTTAGTTGTATCACAACAAAGCAACCACATTCAAATCATCAACACTACTTCAAGATTTAACAACTTATTATAGGTGTAGTAGTGTAGTACTTACGGAATGTAAAAGAAGAACAAAGAAGTACTTACTTGGTTGATGGCCTCGGAAGATGTTCTTGCAAAGTTAAAAGAGCAAAAGGAAAATTTTTGAGAGAATTTGGAGAGGTAGGCGGCGCTTAGGTATGGTTTGCAATGCATTTTTGTTCTAAGACTAAGGTTCTATTAATAGGACAAGCTTGGGTCGAGTTTTGACCCATTTGGAATCGGTTTAGGAGACCAAAAGTGACCATACGCGGCGCCTAATGCTTTGCCTATGCTTGGCATAGGCGGCGCCTTTTGCAAAGCCTTGTTGAGCATAGGCGGCGCCTATGCTATGGCATTGTTGGGCATAGGTGGCACCTATGCCATGGCATACTAGATTCAGAGACAAAAGGCTTTTGCATAGGCGGCGCCTATGCTATGGCATAGTTGAGCATAGGCGGCGCTTATGCCATGGCATTGTAGAATCCGAGAGCTTAGGCCATAGCATAGGCCTTGCCTTGTTCGTGGCCTAGATTTACATAGGCCTTGCCTTGTTCGTTGCCTATATTTTCATAGGCAATGCTAACCCATAGCCTTTTTCTTCTTCATTCCTAACTTACCACCTTCAACATGAACCGCTTCCAAATCAAAATTTGAAACCAATCTCCTCCTTTACACCTCTTGTACCTACACTTACTCAAAAACAACAAAAATGATTAGAACAATGGGTTGCGTCCCATCAAGCGCCTTAGTTTTGGTCGTGGCTCGATAAAATCCTAGGAAAACAAAAACAACAAAAGCAATTAAAACTGATGGGTTGCCTCCCATTAAGCGCTTGATTTATTGTCGCGGCACGACATAGTTACCTCGAGTACTTAGACTTCGTCGAGATAAATGGTGGCCATGCATTTTGTCGAGTCAAGAGGACCGATGTATGGTTTCACTCGTTGGCCATTCACCTTAAAGACAACCCCATTATTGTCTTCTAACTCAACTACTCCTGACGAGTAGGCTTGGCTAATTTTGTACGGGCCAGACCATTTGGACCTTAACTTACCTGGGAATAGCTTCAGTTTGGAATTGAAAAGAAGTACCATATCACCTTTTTGAAAGTTTCGTTGAACAATCCGCCGATCATGATACTTTTTCACCCGCTCCTTGTAGAGGTCTGATCTTTCATAAGCATGTAGACAGAATTCATCCATCTCATTTAGCTGCTCCAATCTCCGATTCATAGCATCATCCCACTTCAAATTCAGTTGTTTCAACGCCCACAATGCTTTATGCTCAAGCTCAATAGGCAAGTGACAGGCCTTCTCATAAACTAGTTGGTACGGGGACATGCCAATTGGCGTTTTAAATGCAGTCCTATAAGCCCATAGTGCATCGTCCAGCTTCCGAGACCAATCTTTTCGATTAGCATTTACAATCTTAGCAACGATTTGCTTGATCTCTCGATTGGAAACCTCGACCTGTCCACTAGTTTGAGGATGATAAGGCATGGCTACCTTGTGTTGCTTGACCCCATATTTCACCAACACGGATTTGAACAACTTGTTGGAAAAGTGTGATCCTCCATCGCTTATGATGGTACGTGGTACCCCAAAATGAGAGAAGATATTTCTCTTCAAGAATGCGAAAACACGCTTTCGTTCATTATCGGCTAGCGCTACTGCTTCAACCCATTTGGATACATAGTCGACAGCAACTAGGATGTATTTTATCCCAAACGAGTTTACAAATGGGCCCATGAAATCAATACCCCACACCTCAAATAGCTCTACTTCAAGAATTTTTGACATGGGCATCTCATGGTGCTTTGAAATCGTGCCTTGTCTCTGACATTGGTCACATCTTTTCACAAATTCGTAGGCATCTCTAAATATCGAAGACCAATAATAGCCGCTTTGCAATACCTTCCTTGCTGTCCGACCACCTGCATGGTGTCCCCCAACTTGGGAAGCATGACTTGCTTCCAAGATACTTAGCACCTCCACATGAGATATGCATCGTCTGATCACACCATCCGCGCATCGTCTAAACAAATATGGCTCATCCCAGTAGTAGTGTCTCACATCGTGCATGAACTTCCTCTTTTGATGAAATGATAGATTTGCAGGCATCACATTACTTACCACGAAGTTCGCAAAGTCTGCATACCATGGTAACTCTTCCATCATCGTGGCTAAGATCTCTTCATCAGGGAATGCATCATCAATCTCAAGATCAGGCTGCGCTATATGCTTGTTCTCGAGTCTAGATATATGATCAGCCACTTGGTTTTCGCAACCTCTTCTATCTTTTACCTCAAAATCAAATTCTTGCAGCAACAATTCCCATAGAATTAGCCTTGGTTTCGCATCTTTCTTTGCCATCAAATATCTCAGAGCTGCATGGTCTGTATGAACTACCACTTTGGTTCCCAATAGATAAGCACGGAACTTTTCAAAAGCATACACTACCGCTAAAAGCTTTTGTTCCGTGACAGTATAGTTCTTCTGGGCTCCGTTCAAGACCATGCTCGCATAGTAGATTGGATGGAATAACTTTTCTCTTCTCTGGCTAAGTACAGGACCCAAAGCTACCCCGCTAGCATCACACATGACTTCAAACAGTAGAGACCAATCGGGCGCTACAATGATAGGAGCTTCAATTAGCTTCCCTTTAAGGCATTCAAATGCCTTCAAGCACTCTTCACTGAAGTCGAACTTTGCATCCTTCTCCAAGAGCTTGTATAATGGACTAGCAATCTTGGAAAAGTCTTTAATGAACCTTCGATAAAAACCTGCATGCCCGAGGAAACTACGAACTCCTTTGACCGAAATTGGGGGTGGTAGTTTCTTGATGACTTCGATTTTAGCTCGATCCACCTCAATTCCTCATTCAGAGATTTTATGCCCAAGAACAATACCTTCTTTCACCATGAAGTGGCATTTCTCCCAGTTTAGCACTAGGTTGAATTCAATGCATCTCTGCAACGCCACACTTAGATTTGCTAAACATGATTCAAACGACTCACCCACAACTAAAAAATTATCCATGAATACCTCCAGAGTGTCTTCCACCATATCAGAAAAAATGGACATCATACAACGTTGAAAAGTGGCGGGTGCATTACATAGCCCAAATGGCATACGTTTGAAGGCAAACGTACCATATGGCCATGTAAACGTTGTCTTCTCTTGATCCTCGAGAGCAATACAAATCTGATTATAGCCGGAATAACCGTCTAAAAAACAAAACCATCCTTTCCCTGCTAAATGATCGAGCATTTGGTCTATAAATGGCATTGGAAAGTGATCTTTAAGTGTCCACGAATTCAGCTTTCGGTAGTCCATGCATACTCTCCACCCTGTGACAGGTCTGAGTGGAATTAACTCATTCTTTTCATTCGCAACTACCGTCATGCCACCTTTCTTGGGTACACATTGTACTGGGCTTACCCATTTACTGTCAGAGATTGGATAAACAACCCCTGCATCTAACCACTTAATAATTTCTTTCTTCACCACCTCTTGCATAGGTGGATTTAGACGCCTTTAATGCTCAATAGTGGGTATGCAATTTTCTTTAAGCTGAATCTTGTGTGTACAAATCCCAGGCGGAATACCAATGATATCAGCGATAGTCCAACCGATGGCTCTCATGTACTTCCGTAGAACTACGATGAGAGATGCAACTTGTTGCTCACCCAAATCTGCTTCCACAAAAACCGGGAGTGTGTTTCCGTTTCCCAAGAATGCATACTTTAAATGACTAGGCAGCTCCTTTAATTCTAACGTGGGTGGCTCTTCAATAGATGGTTTAGCTGGTGGTGTAGGTCGGTTTTTGAGATCAAGGTCCAGCTTCTTGGGAGCATGAGGATATGACCCTAATCCTGTTAGAGCACAAATAGTTTCTTCAGAATTTTCAGCATCCTTACGCTCAACATTCATAAGCACAATCGCCAATGGGTCATCAAAAAGCTGCTCCTCTATAGGTAATTCTTTCTCATCATCAAAATAAACATCAGCTACCGAGAACACGTTCAGATCTTTGGGTTGCTTCATTGATTTACACACATCAAAGTGGACTACTTCGTCATTCATTCGGAATAGAAGCTCATTGGCTCTTAAATCAATAAGCATACTTCCTGTTGCAAGGAAAAGGCGCCCCAAGATTATAGGAACTTCTGAGTCCACCTCACAATCTAAGATAACGAAGTCTGCCGGAAAGATGAATGAGGACACCTTCACCAATACATCACATAAAATACCAACAGGTCATTTTACCGATCTATCAGCCATCACAAGCCTCATATTGGTTGGAGTAAGATCCCCCAACCCCAACTTGTTATAAATAGATAGTCGCATTAAGCTGATGCTGGCTCCTAAATCGCATAATGCCTTGGCAAAATTCAAAGGTCCAACAGTGCAAGGAATAGTGAAGGCACCGGGATCGGCCTTCTTCTGAACTAGTGATCTGGTAGCGATTGCGCTGCAATGATGAACAGTATCTGTCAAATCACCACTCGCTGCTCGCTTTTTTGTTAAAAGATCCTTCATAAATTTTGCGTAGCCAGGCATCTGTTCTAGTGCTTCTACCAACGAAACATTAATGGTCTGCTGTTTCAACATTGACATAAATTTATTAAACTTGGTATCATCAGCTCTCTTTTTTAATCTTTGAGAAAAAGGTGGTAGTGGAAAGGGAATAGTTTTTTCCAATACTTTCTTTTCCTCTTGCTTCAGATTGGCGATCTTTTTGAGCTGTGGACGTTGAGGGGTCACGTCATTGACGCCTTCTTCAGCTTTTTCGGCGTCTTCTGCATTATTTATGATATCATCGGACACTTGCTTGCTTTGGGCTGAATTTTCCAGCACCTTACCACTCCTGGTAGTAATGGCCATGCATGTTCCATCATTCCTTGGGTTTTACACTGTGTCGCTAGGTAAGGTGCCAGCTCCTCGTTGATTTAATGTGGCTGAAATTTGACTCAATTGCTGCTCCAGCTGTTTTATTGAAGTGGAATGCGAGTCAACCAATTTCTTCATTGAGGCCAAATCATTTATTACCTCATTTACTCCCGTGTTGATTGCCTCCACTCCTTTTAACAGCTTCACCATTATATCTTCCATTGACATCTTACCAGCGCCAGATGCAGCGGTGTCACGACTTTCAGGAAGAACATACAAACCACTCCTATCAGTCTTATTCTTCCAACTACCTTGATCACGGTCCTTGTTTCCAGACTTATCATAATAGTTCCGACCTTGGTTTCCTTGGGCAGTGCCTCGGAAACCCCCCTGATTGTTCAAGTAGTTGGCTTCTTATTCAGAATCGGATTCCTCTCTTCCTTTTGATGCAACTGCTTTGACGTTTTTGATCTTCCCTGATAATAGATGCTTTGTAATAAGATCCATCTGTGTTTTCATGTGTGCCATATCTTGGTCGCGTTCCTCCTCTTTTCGCATTTGTTCTGCAGTCATGCCAATAGATATAGTGGGGCTTGTCACCTCAGAATCTCTGGTATGCCAAGCCCTACTTTGCTTTGTCATCCGGTCTAGCATATCGCTTACTTGCACAAAGGTGAGGTCCATAAATGATCCTCTAGCCGCATTATCCACCACTGGTTTAGTTACTAAATTCAAGGATCTGTATAGTATCTCCATTAAGTGGACATTGGTCATGTGATGGTTTGGGTACCTCATAAGCTTCTTCTTGAATCTCTCACATGTTTCGTGGAGGGCTTCAGTTGGAAGCTGTCGAAAGTTGCTAATTTTATCTCTCAATTGTGCTCTTTTGGATGGCAGAAAGAATCTTTCTAGGAAAGCGTCTTTCAATTGCCTCCAATTTGTAATAGAATTAGAAGTCAGCCCGTTCAACCATATAGTTGCCTCCCCAGATAGAGACAATGGGAATAAGTGCAGCCGAATTGCATTCTGTCCAACGCCTGGATTGTCGAATGACTTGCATATAGAGATAAAGTTGACCAGATGTATATTCGGATCATCACCTGCAAGTCCACCGAATAATCCCTTGAGTTGCAGTAACTGAATCATGGTGCTAGTGATGTTGAACTTGGCTCTGGGTGCCAATGGCGGACGAATAATAGCTCCTATGGTGCAAGCTCCATCCAGATCGTCATCATCATCATCAAAGTGAATCTGCATAGCTCGGCGTTCAGGCCGAAATCTTGCTTGACGATCTCTTCTGTTTGCCGGTGTCGCCACCTCAACATCACGCCTAGGGTTTAGTAGCTCATCATCACCTTAGTCCTCATCATCAGGATCTGCTGCTCGCCCTGGGTTATCAATATTCTGTTGATGCACTTGAGCAGCAGCCAACGCAGCTAGTCTAGCCTGCTCCTGTTGAGCAGCCCTTCTCTCAATGTCACGTTGTACATCCATCCTTCCAATAAGTTGCGGTTCAGGGTTTATGGGTAATAATGGTTGTCCCGAACTTCGAGTATATTTGGCATGCACTGAACAAAAACCTGCAGAAAACAAAGACAACAACTAAAAGTAAAGTACGAGAATCTTTGACCAAAGGGTCTAGTAACTATCACAAACTTAGTTGACAACCGTATTCCCCGGCAACGGCGCCAAAATTTGATAATGCTCAAACTACAGCTCTCATAAGAGTGTAAACGGTCGTTTTCAAATATAGAACCCAACAGGGTTGGGTGTCGAATCCCACAGGGAATACTCAGTCACTAAGTAAGCAACGACTATTAGACTTTTGATGAAATTTCTGCGAATAAAGGGGGGATTTTATGCGTGCAAATAATGTAAACAAAATAGTAGAGTAAAAACAGAAAATAGAAGAGTAAAATGGAGTACTTGGTAGGTTTTAATCAATGATAATTGAGAGTTAGGGTTATGTCCACCTTATGAGTTATACGTCTCTATTGACTATGAGTTATGCAGAATTCAGACATGCATGCGCTTATAGAGAATCGTATTCTATGGTAAATCCAGGCGTCTTTCGACCATCAAGGACTATTTCACTTTAACTCTTTCGAGCTTAAAGCGTATCTAATGGTACAAATTCTCCAAGAGGTTAATCCAGTTACGGCACTAACTTTTAAACAGGGGTTGGTGCCCTATTTCGTTGATATTCTCTCTTTTCCAGACATGTAACTTTTTTTTCGAACAAGTTAATTCTATACTGGCGTATTCTATATGATTGCAACCACAAGAATTTAAATTAAGATGAAGAGAAGAATGATATAAGCGGCATACGTGTCAAGAATTCACAAACTCATAGCAATAGATAGTATCTCATAAGGCTTCCATAACCCTAACAGAGAAGTTTAGCTACTCATGAGTGCAACGAAAAACACGATAGACATTATCATCATACCAAAATAATCACAAACTCACAAAAAGTCTGTCTTGGCGTCACTTGTGACGTGATTTCTGTTTCTAGTAGCGTTTCTCTTGTTGTGAAAATTAAAAGTCGAATAGATGAAAGAAAATTCTCAGAAATAAGAATTAATTGAAAGAGAATGAATGCTGAAAAGTTCAGCAAAATAGGGTTTTTATAACACCCATATCCTATTCCTACTAATCTACTGCATACTTATCCTAATCCTACTAGGTTACTGAATCCTTATCCTAATCCTACTAAGTTACTGCTGATCCCTAAGTCTTTGGAAATGCTGTTTTTGCCCGGGACAAGTTTTCCATGCGTCACTTTCAGTCCATAGGCGTCCAAACGTTGCTTTCCTTATTTCGTGAAGCTTCCTTTGGCATCAAGTTATCCATAAAATGCTGAAATCTTCATCATTTATACCTGAAAACTTGCTAATCACATTGGTTAGCTCACTTACAGGAGAAAGGACTAAAAGTGCATGAATTATATATTTTGTCCTCAAAACTTAGCTAAAATATGGGTAAATTAAGGAGCTTTAGGCGTGTAAATGCGCCTAACATCATGAAACACAACTTGAGAATGTCAAGTTGTATTCTTTTTTGTGGAAGGGTCCAAGGATGTTAAAGAATTCTTGTCACCTTCATGGGGTTGGACAAGTTGAAGTGTCTTGTGGGACTTCTGGGGGCGTGCTTCACATCATTTATAGAGGAAAGCCGAGTTCTTGGGCAAACTTCTTTCCTTGGATTGGATTGTTGCATGGCAGTTTCCTTATTCTCCCTATTGGTATGAATCCCTTGATGGAATTTCTTTCCTCGGTAAGTGGTTGGAAGGAGAGAGGTCCTACGTGCTTGCAATGTACCTTTCTCTCATTGTGTGTTCCTACTTGTGAATACATCTTAGATGAGAATTGTGTCTTTGGTGCCTTTCTTCACTACTTACACGCATATGATGATATTCATGATATTGTTGGATATACATCGTATGAGAGGCGTAGTTTCAGTTTTTGTCCATTAAATCTTAATGTTCATCCGAGCCCTTTCGTTTGTGATGTTGCACAAAAGCTTTTCATAATTAACACAAAGGATCCTTGGTTGTACTTTAAGTGTGTACCACCATGGCATGATAGTTCTAATTGTTTAGTTTGCTAACCCTAACCCTAATTCCATGAGGATGTGTACTTGCTTATTTCTTCTTTAATTTTGCAAAGTACAGATTTGAGCTCGAATCCTTTTCAAGGAGGGGGGATGATACGAGTACGATCACGTAGATGGACTTATTAGGGCATACGTTAGACTCGAGGCTTGGTGTGTGCAATTAAGTGCAAAGGAGAACCTAAATGGACACCAAAACAATCCACTATATACACTAAAAAGGCCAAATCAGTCCACTACATACACTAGAGGGGTCCCCCTTCATTAAGGGGCCTTTTGGTCATTTTAACTATTATTTGTAATACACTGTAAATAGAATAATGTAAGGTTTCACTAGGGATTTTGATGAATATTATGAGTTTATAACACTTGAAAGTTTTTCTCTCTAAGGAGAGAAGACCACCAACCCAAAATTGTAACTAGGGAAATCAACTTGAGTGTGGAATCGCTCGTATTGGATTCAAGCTTGGAAACGTTGGATTCTTGGGAGATCGGGGTCACTCTTGTGCCAATGTAAGATTTAGGTATTTGATGTGTGTGATGTTAAAGGTCCAAGAGTGGAATAGGCTTTTGGGTTGTTCATATTATACCTTCAATTTGTCTAACTATCTATCCTTTTGTTTCTTTGTAATCGTGTAGTAGTGTTGATGTTGTAACCGTGTGTTTGTGTTATTAATGTGGAATCTGAAATTAGTCTATTGTTCATCTTGTTCTTGTTGTGTTGCTACTATTTTGGTGTTATTATGCCCTTGTGCCTTGTATTCTTCTTGTTGGTAGCAAATACGAGAGGGGTCACCAAAAGAGGTCCTTGATTTCTTGGCTAGTGGACTGATTTTGGTGTTTGTTTTCATTCTTTCGTTGTCTTTCTTGTATCAAAAAACTAACCCATGTCTGGTACCTGCTGTGAACACTGAATAATAATACTGAAATAATGCGAAAAATAGGTTGAATTTCCATAAGGTTCATAATCTGAATACTAATAAATATAATATCTGACAATAATATTTGAAAACTGAATATTGACTAAACTAGTCTAGTCTAAAAAAACATCTAATTGAACTATCTAAATGTGGAGTTGATGGGACAAGCCCCTAGCTAACTCTGACTACTGAAATTCTGAAGCTACTGAAAATACTAAAATGAAGTACATCCTTGATAGATGAGGACTCACTATTGAATTCTGCTGCTGCTATCTGAATCTGTCTAAGCGCGGTCCGGAACCTGAGCATCCGAACCTATGATATGAGACATCATAGCACAAAGAGAAAGTATGCATCAGTACGTAGAATATACTGGTATACTAGATGAGGTAAGGCTGAATGCAAGGTTTCATATGCATGAGCAGTAACTGACTGAATAATATAGGGTAACTGAATATGAGAGTATATGGATAACTGAACCTGCTATAAATATGTGTATGCAATACTATGCATGTATGTGTATACTGTATTTAAAATTTTACTAAAGCTGAGTACTGAGTTCTGATAACTGAGTAACTAATATATGAAATTACTAATAACTGAATTACTGATAACTGATTGAGTGTGTCTGGCAGTCCTGATTCAGTAGAACTGAACTGAGTTTTGTACTGAGACTAAAACTGAAACCGTGGGAGGTAATCTTCTAACCGACATGCCCCTCTCTGAATTGATTGGGGTCCAACCGTTACCCACAGTTGGAAGGGTTTCAGTACTATATCATGGGTAAGGACAATCTGAAGAGTCACCCCCATTTAGTAGGTGCCCTGAATGAGAATGATGGTACCCTCAACTGGTAGGTAAGACACCTCATCAACCCTCAACTCATAGGTTGATGTCTCAACCTATGCTATTTACGTAGTTCTGGAATGCAAGGAATGCTTCTAAGGATCACACCCTCTACTGGCAGGTGAACCCCCATCGTTGGGTTCACTCGGTGCTGAGTCCTACTCCCAACTGAGGACACTGATTTTTATACTAAGCTGAACATGACTAAGTTTGCAGAGTTTAACTGAGTTCTGAACTGACAGAGTACTACTGATCGTGATATTACTGGAAGTAAAGCATGGCATAATCTTAAAAGGATAATAATACTTGCTTTGATAACAATGCATTCATTTAGACATTTTGTCAAACACTTGATATATAGGAGCTTGTAAATGAATGGAATCACATAATAACATGTCATGATTTCACTAGTCAATTCAGATAAGCATTTTATCAAACACTTGGAGAGCATGGTTATTTCACATAAACTAGTCAACACATAAACATCATGAATACAATAATTAATTGTAAATTCAAGGGTTTAGCATGCAATTCATATATTTACCCATACAAACTATTTTAATTTCATGAGACTTGTAATTAAATCAAGAATTGAAACCTAATTAATATCATGAACATGAATACAATCAATTGGAAGCATAGAAATCATAAACCTGTAGACTCATATGTTAAAATAGGGTTCTTGGACTCCATGGGTGAAAGGAACCAATTAATGAACACCTAACATTCTTCAGATGATTAATTCTTGAATGTTGTTAGAGGGATTCTTGAGGATAGTTCTTGTTTCTTGAAGCTAGGATTTTGCCCTTTTGAGAGAGAATAGTTTTAATATTGAAAGAAATTGAGTGAATAATGAAATAATGAGCAATTAGTGCTCTTCTAGGGCTTAATTTCGTGTTTAGGACTGACTAGGGATGTAGAAGAAGACATAAATACCCTTGGAATGATTTAAGAATTCAAAACATCAAAACTGAAAATCTCAATTTTTAGCTTCACTGTGATGTGGTGGCATCGCGGTGAGCCACTGGAAAGGGGACAACTGGGAACTGCACTGATGGCGCGATGCAGCGCCATCGTGGAACTTCAACGAAAAATGCCAACTGGGAACTGGCACTGCTCCACGATATGGGCTTATTGCTTTGGCTCATTGGAAACTGACAATCGCCATTTGGCTAGTCTCCGTGACGCGGTGCTGCACCAGGTGGCACACTATTTTACAAAATAGGCTATAACTTCTCATCCGGTTATTAGATTTGGGAGAATTTTATATCACTGGAAAGCTAACTGAATTTCCTACGGAATGAAAGCTCTTAAACTTAAAATTTTTGAGTATTTTGAATAATTTATATACAAACACTCATGAATTGAGATCTAAACTGAGCTAGGGAAATGCGGGGTATTAAAATATCTCACCCTTGATAACATTCATCCTTGAATAAGACTGATTAAGCTGAGGACTGCTGATAAAATGAGTTTATATATACTGAACATGCATATCTGGTGCATGAGTACATGGCTAAACTGATTCATGAATTTATGACTGTCTTGAAGATGATATGCATTGTAACTTAAGTTTGTACAGAATCGGATCATAGAACAGAGTAAATCTAAGGAATACTGTTACCTCAAGATAAATCTGAGTTTGTGGAGAAGAGGTGAGGATAATTGGTATGCATATCTACTTCTGCTTCCTATGTATCTCCTTCAACACACTAATTCCTCCAAAGAACCTTGACCAAGGGAACTTCTTTGTTCCTGAAAACGCTCAAACTACAGCTCTCGTAAGAGTGTAAGCGGTCGCTGTCAAATATAAAACCCAAATGGGTTGGGTGTCGAATCCCACAGGGAATACTCGGTCACTAAGTGTTACAACTATTATTAGACTGTTGGTCGAAAATTCTACAAAAAGTGGGGATTTAATTGTGGAGTGAATTAAGAGTATCAAAGTAACGAATGAAACGATTTGTGTAGTAGGATTTAATAACAGAGAAAAATAAGTTAGGGTTATGTCCACCTTATGAGTTCTACGTATCTATTAACTATGAGTTATGCAGAATTCAGACATGCATGCACTTATAAAGATTTGTATTCTAATGGTAAACCTTGGTGTCTCTCGACCATCTAGGGTTATTTCACTTTAACTCTCTCGAGCTTAAAGTGTATAACTAACAGTACAAATTCTCCAAGAGGTTAATCTAGTTACGGCACTAACGTGTAAACAGGGGTTGGTAGCCCTATTTCCTTGTCACACTCTCTTTTCCAGGCATGTAACTTTTCTCTCGAACAAGTTAATGCTATACTGGCGTATTCTATATGTTTGCAACCACAAGAATTCAATTAAGATGAAGAGAGTAATGATATAAGTAGCATACGTATCAAGAATTCACAAACTCATAGTAATAGATAGTATATCACAAGGCTTCCATAACCCTAACAGAGAAGTTTAGCTACTCATGATCACAACGGAGATCACAATAAACATCATCATCGTACCAAGGTTCGAATAATCTCACGTTGGGATGGAATTGGCGTTCAAACAAGAGAATAACATTTTTGCTCTCTAGCCGTGTGGATTCTGTGTAGCGTGTTTCTCTTTTGTTAACTTACAGAATCTGTAAACTGAATAATACTAAAGTGTCTGAAGAATAGAAAAATCGAATGTATGATAATCCTTGCTGAAAAATTCAGCAAATAGGGTTTTTATAATATCCTTGTCATATTCCTACTAGGTTACTGATGCACCCTTAAGTATGTAAAAATACTGTATTTGCCCTGGACAGATTCTCCATGCATCATATTTAGTCCTCAAGCTTCCAAAAGTTGCCTTCCATCTTATGCGAAGTTTCCCTTTGCTACCAAAAGGTACAACAAACTGCTGAAATCTTCGTCATTAGTACCTAAAAACATGCTAATCACGTTGGTTAGCTCACTTACAGGAAAATGGACTAAAAGTGCAGGATTTATATATTTTATCCTCAAAACTTAGCCTAAAATATGGACAAATTATGGTGTTTAGGTGTGTAAATACGCCCAACATCAACACCCCACACTTAAAGCTTTGTTCGTCCTCGAACAAAATATCACGTCCATGCAAACGTATAACTAGAATATCACAGCAGTCACACAAAATATTCATCAAGACAGGCACGAGAATCATTAACAAAGAGTAGGTTCCTTGATTGCTACTAGAAACAATTTAACCTCCAATATAGACTCGTGATGATGGTCAATTCGTATTCAAAAATTAAGGCACAAAGAATCATACAAGACTACCCAAAACTCATCAACCATGTGTGTCTCACGCAAGATATCACCCATAATCACTCACAAGTATTGGATTTTTTGAAACATGGGTACAAGATTCTCCTTTCTCTCACTCTCACAAAGAATTCATATGTTACAACTGATGACCATAGGCTTGCCCTTAGTGTAATGCTCTACTAATATCAGAATGCTAAGCTTAGGATCAAATAGGTCTTTTACAGATTGTAATGTAGGCTAAGGGACGGGTAGGACTATTTTGGCCAGAAATAGTGACTATGTTCCCTAAGCGCTTTAATCCACTACATTGTGTCATTAACACTCTCTTTTAAACAATCCTGCTACCTTTCTTTAATGTAACACCCGTTTTCACCTTATTTTGTTATTTAAACATAAACACAATTATCTTTTTAGTTTTCTATTTCTTTTTTTTTTTTTCATATCAAACATCTCTATGATAGCCATTCTTATTCACAACAATTTCAAGTACCAATACATTCTAAGGAATCACTCTCACCCAATTTCCTCTTATTTTGTCACATGACTTTACAATTTAAAACGCTTAGGAATTTGGATTAAATTATGGTCTTGAAAAAATGGATTAGGCTTACATATAAGGCTGTCAAAGAAAATAGCTAAAGGCTCAAAGGGGGTTAACTAGGATAATGTACATAGGTAGGTAAAAAGAAGGTAAACAATTACAGGCTGCCAAAGAAATGCCTAAATCATCTCCTAAACTTACACTCTTTATTTCGCTTTACACACACACCAGGCAAGTTCTAGCATCAGTCATAACACAGAATATACTATTAACTCACACACACAAGGCACATAGTCAACTTTATTGGGAGCAGTATAGACCCTTGACCCAACAAATGAAGGAATTAAACCACACACTTATCACATAGTGAGTCTCACTTAGAGCCTAAACGTCTCAATAGTAATAATTTTAGCACAAACTCTTGTCATAATACTATGTCGCCTATCAGAACAATTTCATGCACTTCATGCAAAATCTAAATTTTTTTGAAAATTTAACTACTAATCTACTAACTACAACAAACATAAATAAATATAGGCCAAGAAGTACAACAAACAGCATACAAATACCAACACCCCACACTGAGACGGGACACACTGCCCTCAGTGGAAAATAAATAAGGAAAACCTGGATCAGTCGAACTCCTCCTCTATGTCTGGGGTCATACCCCCTGCATCGGAATCATCATCGGAGTCGTCGTCATCAGAGTTCTCCTCCACCTCTGAGTATGGTATGCGGCGATCATCATCAGTTGGCACGTCATCATCAAGAGGTTCCTCGAAATATACACCTACTCCACATATAACCCTCGCATGCTCATTCATCGGGTAGTCATAATCCAACTGTTGGAGCTCTGCAGCAGTTGGAACACGACCTCCGCTCATCATGGTAAACCTCGTCATGCCATATAAATGGAGAAAGAAGCTTTCATCGCGAGCATGTCTTTCTGCAGTGGTCAGGTTGACGCCATGCATAGATTCAGCATCTTTAACCTTTGTCAGATCAACTTTCTTCGGGTTGTGTGGAAGCTTATGATCTGCAGGTTCCTCTTAGATGTCCTCCTTCCTCAATATCACAGTCAACAGATTTACAAAGCTGAAGTGGGACATCTTGTGCAGCCTAGCCTTACGCATTGAAGATTGAATAATTGCCCCAATGTTGATGGGGATGTTCGTCATCAATGCGTACACCAAGCATACTCTATCACGTGTGATCTTTGTGTACTGCATCCCTGGAATCAGGCAAGAGTTGACTATCCGCAACCATATCCGTGCTTCTCTGTTCAATGAAGCATACGAGAAGGTATTGTGCCGACCGGTGTCCTTGTGTCGACTCCAACATGCCATTGATGTTGTTCCACATAGTGTGTGTCTGATTGCCCTGTACGGAGGTCTTTGTTGAAGCTCCTTGAGAGGTGATGGATCGACAGATGGAAGACCCAGAAAAGTGTTGAAAAACTCCGCATTTAGTTGCAAGACTTGGCCCCTAATCTTCACCTCACTTTCGGTAGTCTTTGGGGACCAATTTGCATAGAATTCTCGTGTTAGATCAATATTGCATTCTCCCATATCCCGAAAAATGAAATCAAGATGTAACGCCATTATCTTGGCCAAAATGCGAGGTTCTTTCTTCACTAGGCTTTCCTTTTGTATCAGCTCCACATGAACATACTTTTTCACTTTGTTGTTCCTGTACTACTCCTTTCCTTCCTCCTCTAGGACCCATTTTATCCCGAACATGCGGCGAGGTATTTGCAGCAAGGAGGATTCAGCTTGCTCTTTTTGTCCCCTTTTCTGACCTTTCTGTGAGGTGGTTGCTTTTTCTTTTCCATGTCGTGCTTTTGGTGCCATTTTTCCTAAGGTTAAAATAAAATCATGTTAGCTTATCTCGGAGGATTTGATCGACACACAACAATAGTGGCACCACCCCACACTTAATTTGTTGGTACAAACTAATTAAGAGAACGATATCGATTACTCAGACTTCATCGACATACGTATAGGTGATATGTTCCAACAATACATTTTAGCACAGTCGTACTTTCATGTTGTCTTTAACTATCCTTTTTAACTCTATTTCGTGTAATCTTGACTATGCTTTCATGTTTGGCTTAATGAATCTTTTGAACAAAACTACTACATGGATATCGTATTAAGTTATGGCAAAGAAATAATCACAACATCCCATGTTTGTAGTTAACTATGATTTTCATCTCGATGAACAAGGCATTCAAACATTCAAGCTTTCGAGTTACAAGGTTATGCAAGTAACTTGACCATGTCGATTCCGCAAAAGTATGACAGTGTATCAAAATCAAATACAAGTTGGAAACAAGTCATGAACACCCATACGTACACTTTCACTCAACTAGATGTAGCAAAACAAACCAACCATATTCAAATCACCAACATCACTTTAAGATCTAAAATACCATTATAAGCATAGTACCGTAACACTTCTGAGATATAAAAGAAGTACTTACTTGGTGATGTACTTGGAAGATGGTCTTTCAAGGTTGAATGAGAAAAAAGAAAAATTTTGAAAGATTTGGAGAGTAAAGGCGGCGCCTAGGTCTAGCAAACAATGTGATTTTGTCTTAAGGTTGGATTTTTATTTATAGGACAAGGCGTGGGTTGGGTTTGACCCATCTAAATTTGGTTTAGGAGACCAAAAAGTAAGCATAGGCGGCACCTATTGCTTTTCCTAGTTGAGCATAGGCGACGCCTATGCTATGGCATTGTTGGGCATAGGCGGCGCCTATGCTATGGCATTGTTGGGCATAGGCGGCGCCTATGCTATGGCATTGTAGAATTCGAGAGCTTAGGCCATATCATAGGCCTTGCCTTGTTCGTTGCCTAGATTTACATAGGCCTTGCCTTTACCATTGCCTAGTTTTGCTTAGGCAATGCCTAAACCATGGCCTTTTCTTCTTAGTTCCTAACTTACCACCTTCAACATGAACCACTTCCAAATCAAAATTTAAGACCAATCTCCTCCTTTATACATCTTGCACCTACACTTACTCAAAAACAACAAAAACGATTAGAACGATGGGTTGCCTCCCACCAAGAGTCGACTACAAAAAAAAACTCCTAGTAAAACAAAACAATTAAAGATGATGGGTTGCCTCCCATCTAGCGCTTGATTTATCGTCGCGGCACGACATAGTTATCTCGATTACTTAGACTTCATCGAGATAAATGGTGGCCATGTATTTCATCGAGTCAAGAGGACCGATATATGGCTTCACTCGTTGGCCATTTACCTTAAAGACACCACCATCAATGCCTTCTAACTCTACTACTACAGACAAGTAGACTTGGCTAATTTTGAACGGACCAGACCACTTAGATTTTAACTTACCTAGAAATAGCTTTAGTCTGGAGTTAAAAAGAAGTACCATACCACCCTTCTGAAAGTTTCGTTGGATAATCCGCCGATCATGGTACTTTTTCATCCGTTCTTTGTAGAGGTCCGCCCTTTCATACGCATGCAAACGAAATTCATCCATCTCATTCAGCTGCTCCAATCTCAGATTAATTGCATCATCCCAAGTCAGGTTAAGCCTCTTCAACGCCCACAAGGCTTTATGCTCGAGCTCAATCGGCAAGTGACAAGCCTTCCCATAAACTAATTGGTACGGGGACATGCCAATTGGTGTCTTGAACGCAGTTCTATAAGCCCATAATGCATCTTCCAGCTTCCGAGACCAATCCTTCCTACTAGCATTTACAGTCTTAGCAAGGATCAGCTTGATCTCACGATTAGAAACCTCTACCTGCCCACTAGTTTGTGGGTGGTAAGGTGTAGCCACCTTGTGTTTCTTGACCCCATATTTCACCAACACGGCTCTAAACAGCTTGTTGCAAAAGTGTGATCCTCCATCGCTTATGATAGTACGTGGTACCCCAAAACAATAGAAGATATTTCTCTTTAAAAATGCTACAACACGCTTGCCTTCATTATCAGCCAGCGCTACTACTTCGACCCATTTGGATACATAGTCCACAGCAACTAGGATATATTTCATCACAAACGAACTTACGAATGGGCCCATGAAATCAATACCCCATACATCAAACAGCTCTACTTTAAGAATTTTTGACATGGGCATCTCATGGTGCTTCGAAATTGCACCTTGTCTCTGACATTGGTCACATCTTCTCACAAAGTCGTAGGCGTCCTTAAATATCGAAGGCCAATAATAGCCACTTTGCAATACCTTCCTGGCTGTCCGATTACCTGCGTGATGACCCCCAACTTGGGAAGCATAACTTGCTTCCAATATGCTAGGCACCTCCATATCTGTTATGCATCACCTAATAATACCATCCGCACATCGTCGAAACAGATATGGTTCATCCCAGAAGTAGTGTTCACATCATGCATGAACTTTCTCTTTTGATGAAAAGAGAGATTTTCAGGTATCACATTACTTACCATATAATTTGCAAAGTCTGCATACCATGGTAACTCTTCCACCATCGTGGCTAGGATCTCTTCATCGGGGAATGCATCATCAATCTCAACATCGGGCTGCGCTATGTGCTCATTCTCAAGTCTAGATAGATGATCAGCTACTTGGTTTTCGCAACCTTTTCTGTCTTTTACCTCGAAATCAAATTCTTGCAGAAACAACACCCACCGAATTAGCCTTGGCTTAGCGTCCTTCTTTGCCATTAAATATCTCAGCGCAGCATGATCAGTATGAACCACCACTTTGGTACCCAACAAGTAAGCACAGAACTTTTCAAAAGCATAAACAACTGCTAGAAGTTCTTGTTCCGTGACGGTATAGTTCTTCTGGGCTCCATTCAAAGCCTTTCTCGCATAGTAGATTGGATGAAATAACCTTTCTCTTCTCTGACCAAGTACAGCACCCAACGCTACCCCGCTTGCATCACACATAACTTCAAACGGTAGAGACCAATCAGGCGATACAATGATAAGAGCTTCAACTAGCTTCCCTTTGAGGCATTCAAATGCCTTCAAGCAATCTTCATCAAAGTTGAACTTTGCATCTTTCTCCAAAAGTTTGCATAGAGGACTAGCAATCTTGGAGAAGTCTTTAATAAACCTTCGATAAAAACCTACATGACCGAGAAAACTATGAACTCCCTTTACAGAAATTGGAGGTGGTAGTTTTTCGATAACTTCAATTTTAGATCGATCCACCTCAATTCCTCTTTCGAAAATTTTATGCCCAAGAACAATACCTTCTTTAACCATAAAGTGGCACTTCTCCCAGTTTAGCACCACGCTGAATTCAACATATCTCTGCAACGCCATACTTAGATTCACCAAGAAGGCTTCAAATGACTCACCCACAACTGAAAAATCGTCCATGAATACCTCCATGGTGTCTTCAACCATATCAGAAAAAATGGACATCATACAATGCTGAAAAGTGGCTGGTGCGTTACATAGCCCAAATGGCATACGTTTGAAGGAAAACGTACCATATGGTCATGTAAACGTTATCTTCTCTTAATCCTCGGGAGCAATACAAATCTGATTATAGCCGGAATAACCATCTAAGAAACAAAACCATCCTTTCCCTGCCAATCGATCAAGCATTTGGTACATGAATGGCATTGGAAAGTGATCTTTAAGTGTCCATGAATTCATCTTTCGGTAGTCTATGCATACTCTCCATCCTGTGACAGGTCTGAGTGGGATTAGCTCATTCTTTTCGTTTGCGACTACCGTCATGCCCCCTTTTTTGGGCACACACTGTACCATGCTCACCCATTAACTGTCGGAGATCAGATATACTACCCCTGCATCTAACCACTTAATAATTTTTTTCTTCACCACCTCTTGCATAGGTGGATTCAAATGTCTTTGATGCTCAATAGTGGGTATGCAATTTTCTTCAAGCTGAATCTTGTGCATACATATCCCAGGCGGGATACCAATAATATCAGCAATAGTCCATCCAATGGCTCTCTTGTATTTTCTCAGAACAGAAATAAGAGCTGCAACCTGCTGCTCGCCTAAATCAGCTGCAACAATAACTGGGAGTGTATCACCACTTCCCAAAAATGTATATTTTAGATGACTGGGCAGCTCCTTCAATTCTAGCATTGGTGGCTCCTCAATGGATGGTTTTGCTGGTGGTGTAGGCCGATTTTTGAGATCAAGGTCCAGCTTCTTAGGAGCATGAGAATGCGACCCTATTCCTGTCAGAGCACAAATAGTTTCTTCATAATCTTCAACATTCTCACTCTCAACATTCATAAGCACGACCGCCAATGGGTCAACAATAAGTTGTTTCTCTATAGATAATTCTTTCTCATCATCATAATAAACATCAGCTATAGAGAACACATTCATATCTTAGGGCTGCTTCATTGATTTGCATACATCAAAACGGACCACTTCGTCATTCATCCGGAATAAAAGCTCATTAGCTCTTAAATCAATAAGCACACTTCCTATTGCAAGGAAAGGACGCCCCAAGATTATGGGAACTAACAGAGTCCACCTCACAATCCAGAATAACAAAATCTACAGGAAAAATGAATGACAAAACCTTCACCAATACATCATATAAGATACCGACAGGTCGTTTTACCGACCTATCAGCCATCACGAGCCGCATATTGGTTGGTGTAGGCTCGCCCAACCCCAACTTCCTGTAAATAGATAGTGGCATCAAATTGATGCTAGCTCCCAAATCGCACAATGCCTTAGCAAAATCCAAAGATCCAACCGTGCATGGAATAGTGAAAGCACCAGGATCTGCCTTCTTCTGAACTAGCGATCTTGTAGCGATTGCACTGCAATGATGAACATTATCCACTAACTCATAACTTGCTGCCCGCTTCTTTGTCAAAATGTCTTTCATGAATTTGGCGTATCCGGGCATCTGCTCTAGCGCCTCCACCAAAGGAACATTTATAGTCAGCTGCTTCAACATAGTCATAAATTTATTGAACCTGGTATCATTAGCTTTCTTCTTCAGTCTCTGAGGAAAAGGTGGTGGTGGAAGAGGAATAGTTTTCTCCACCACTTCCTTTTTATCTCACTTTCGACTATTGATGTTTTCAGGCTGTAGACGTCTAGGTGTAATTTCATGACCACTCTCTTCAGCTTCTACGGCATCTTCAATTTCTGCATCAATAACATTATCCGCTATATCATCAACCACCTTCTTGCCTTTGGATGGATTTTCCAACACTTTACCACTTCGGGTAGTAATAGCCATACATGATCCATCATTCCTCGGGTTTTGCACTGTGTCGCTAGGTAGCGTTCCAGCTTTCCATTGGTTGAATGCTGTTGAAAGTTGACTCAATTGTTGTTCCAGCTGTTTTATTGTAGTGGAATGCAAGTTAACCAATTGATTTATTGATGACAAATCATTCTTCACTTCGGTTACACCAATGTTGGTTGCCTCTACTCCTTTCAACAGCTTAGCCATCATGTCCTCCATGGACATCTTTCTAGAGCTAGATGCAGCGGCCTCTCGGCTTCCAGGTGGAACATACAAACCACTCCTGTCAGTCTTATTCTTCCAACTACCTTGATCACGGTCCTTGTTTCGAGATTTATCATAATAGTTCCGACCTTGGTTTCCTTGGGCATTGCCTCAGAAATCCCCCTGATTATTCAAGTAGTTGGCTTCTTCCTCAGAATTAGATTCGTCTCGTCCCTGTGATACAACGGCCTTAACTTTTTCGGTCTTTCCTGATAATAGATGCTTGGTAAGAAGATCCATCTGAGTTTTCATGTGAGCCATATCTTGGTCATGCTCCTCTTGTCTACGCCTCTGCTTTGCAGTCATGCCAATGGATGTAGTAGAGATTGCTACCTCAGAATCCCTGGTATGCCAAGCTCTACTTTGCTTCGTCATACGATATAGCATATCACTTGCCTAAATAAAGGTAAGGTCTATGAATGACCCTCCTGCTGTATTATCAACTACTAGCTTCATCACCGAATTCAAAGATCTGTATAATATCTCCATCAAGTGGACATTGGTCATATGATGGTTTGGGCACCGCATAAGCTTCTTCTTAAACCTCTCCCATGTTTCGTGGAGAGCTTCAGTTGGAAGCTGTCAAAAATTGTTGATCTCATCTCTCAACTGTGCTCTCTTGGATGGCAGAAAGAGCCTTTCTAGGAAAGCATCTTTCAATTGCCTCCAATTAGTGATAGAATCAGGAGTTAGCCTATTCAACCATAGAGTTGCCTCCCCAGACAGAGACAATGGAATAAGCGCAGCCGAATAGCATTCTGTCCAATGCCTGGATTGTCGAATGACTTGCATGTAGAGATGAAATTGATCAGATGTATATTTGGATCATCACATGCAAGTCCACCAAACAATCCCTTGAGCTGCAATAGCTGAATCATGGTGCTGGTGATATTGAACTTGGCTCCAGGTGCCAAGGGTGGAGTAATAATAGCCCCTGTGGCACCAGCCCTATCCAAATCATCATCATCATCCGCAAAAGGAATCTACACAGCTCGGCGTTCAGGCCTGAATCTAGCTTGACGATCTGTTCTGTTCCCAGGTGTCGCCACCTCATCTGTACGCCTAGGATTTAGCAGCTCCTCATCCCCCAGGTCCTCATCATCAGGATTTATTGCACGGCCTGGATTAGCAATATTCTATTGATGCACTTGAGCAGTTGCCAACGCAGCTAATCTAGCTTGCTCCTGTTGAGCAGCCCTTCTTTCAATGTCACGTTGTGCATCCATTCTGCCAATACGATGTGGTTCAGGATTGATAGGTAATAACGGTTGACCTGAACTTCGGGTGTTTGGCATGCACTGAACAAAACCGGAATAAAACAAAAACAATAACTAAAAGTAAAATACGAGAATCTTTGACCAAAGGGTCTAGTAACTATCACAAACTTAGTTGACAACCGTATTCCCTGGCAACGGTGCCAAAATTTGATAACGCTCAAACTACAGCTCTCGTAAGAGTGTAAGCGGTCGCTGTCAAATATAGAACCCAAATGGGTTGGGTGTCGAATCCCATAGGGAATACTCGGTCACTAAGTGTTGCAACTATTATTAGACTGTTGGTCGAAAATTCTACAAAAAGCGTGGATTTAATTGTGGAGTGAATTAAGAGTATCAAAGTAACGAATGAAACGATTTGTGTAGTAGGATTTAATAACAGAGAAAAATAAGTTAGGGTTATGTCCACCTTATGAGTTCTACGTATCTATTAACTATGAGTTATGTAGAATTCAGACATACATGCACTTATAGAGATTTGTATTCTAATGGTAAACCTTAGTGTCTCTCGACCACCTAGGGTTATTTCACTTTAACTCTCTCGAGCTTAAAGTGTATAACTAATGGTACAAATTCTCCAAGAGGTTAATCCAGTTACGGCACTAACCTGTAAACAGGGGTTGGTGGCCCTATTTCCTTGTCACACTCTCTTTTCCAGACATGTAACTTTTCTCTCGAACAAGTTAATGCTATACTGGCGTATTCTATATGTTTGCAACCACAAGAATTCAATTAAGATGAAGAGAGTAATGATATAAGTAGCATACATATCAAGAATTCACAAACTCATAGTAATAGATAGTATATCACAAGGCTTCCATAACCCTAACAGAGAAGTTTAGCTACTCATGATCACAACGGAGATCACAATAAACATCATCATCGTACCAAGGTTCGAATAATCTCACGTTGGGATGGAATTGGCATTCAAACAAGAGAATAACGTTTTTGCTCTCTAGCCGTGTGGTTTCTGTGTAGCGTGTTTCTCTGTTGGTAACTTAGAGAATCTGTAAACTGAATAATACTAAAGTGTCTAAAGAATAGAGAAATCGAATGTATGATAATCCTTGCTGAAAAATTCAGCAAATAGGGTTTTTATAATATCCTTGTCATATTCCTACTAGGTTACTGCTGCACCCTTAAGTATGTAAAAATACTGTATTTGCCCTGGACAGATTCTCCATGCATCATATTTAGTCCTCAAGCTTCCGAAAGCTGCCTTCCATCTTATGCGAAGTTTCTCTTTGCTACCGAAAGATCCAACAAACTGCTGAAATTTTCGTCATTAGTACCTAAAAACATGCTAATCACGTTGGTTAGCTCACTTACAGGAAAATGGACTAAAAGTGCAGGATTTATATATTTTATCCTCAAAACTTAGCCTAAAATATGGGCAAATTATGGTGTTTAGGCGTGTAAATACGCCCAACATAGGTTCCTCAGTCTGCGAATCTGACAATCGAGGATTTGGACTGGAACCTCTTCAAAAGAAATATCATTCTTAATATCTATTCCCTCTAAGGGAACTATGAATGCTGGGTCACCAATGCATTTCTTTAGCAAGAAGACATAGAATGTTGGGTGCACTGAAGCTAGATCTGAAGGCAACTCAAGCTCATAAGCTACCTTTTCAAAATGGCTGAGAATTCTTTAAGGACTAACAAATCGGGGACTGGGTTTCCCCTTCTTACAGAACCACTTCACTCCTTTCATGGGAGATATTTTCAAGAACACAAAATCACCGATCTCAAACTCGAGATCTTTTCTCCTCACATCTATATATGATTTCTGTTGGCTCTAGGCTGACCTAAGCTTTTCTCTAATCAGTTGAACTTTCTCTAAGGCATCAAACACTAAATTAGGCCCTATAACTGTGGCCACACTGACCTCGAACCTATCGATTGGAGATCTATATCTCCTACAATAGAGAACCTCAAACAGAGCCATCTGAATACTGGAATGATAGCTATTACTATATACAAATTCAATCAAAGGAAAGTGGTCATCCTAAATACCTTTAAAATCAACAATGCATGATTTTAATATATCTTCTTGCGTCTGAATGGTCCTTTCTGCTTGACCATCTATCTTAGGGTGAAAAGCTGTACTGAGGTGAACTTGGGTACTAAGACCCTTCTAGAATGCTTTCCAAAAATGAGTGGTAAACTGGGTACCTCTATCTGAAATAATGGTTGGGACACCGTGAAACTTAGCGAAGTCTCTGATATAGAGTTTTGTGTAGTCCTCACTGAATAGAAAGTATGGACTGGCAAGAAATGAGCTGATTTGGTTATCCTGTCTACGATAACCTAAATTGAATCATGCTAATGACGGGTACGAGGCAAACTCATCACGAAGTCTATGTTTACTTCTTCCCATTTCCATATGGGAATACTAAACTCTTGCATAGACCCACTACGCTTCTGGTGCTCAATATTAACCTATTGACATATAGAGCACTTAGCTATAAACCCTGCAATATCTCTTTTTGTCCCACTCCACTAATATATCTCCCACAAATCGTGGTATATCTTAGTGGCCTATGGATGAATAGAGTAATGCGCACCATGTACTTCTGCAAGAATTCAGTACCTCAGGTCATCTACATCTAGAACGCATAGCTAACCCTGGAAACACAACACACCATCTCCCTCTTGGGAGAAAACCTTTACTTTCTGATCTCTAGCTGACTCTTTCAACTTGACTAGACCGGGATCTCTGTCTTGCTTTTCCTTTACTTCAAAAACCAGAGATAACTCCAAACTATTCTTCACCCACACACTGCCCTTTGCTGAATAGACTAAATGGATACCTAGTCAGGCAAGCGGATGAACTTCCTGACCTAACTTCTTCTTACCACTCTCAACACTACCCATAGACAACCTACTGAGAGCATCAACTACTACATTGGACTTGCCAGGATGGTACAGAACACTCATGTCATAATCTTTGAATAACTCTAACCATCTTCTCTGGCGCAAATTAAAATGTTTCTAAGAGAACACATACTGTAAGCTTTTATGGTCTGTGAACACATAAACATGCACCCTATACAAATAATGCCTCCAAATATTTAAGCCAAACACTACAGCTTCTAACTCAAGATTATGGGTAGGGTAATTCTTCTCATAGGGCTTAAGTTGTCTAGAGGCATAGGCAATGACCTTACTTCTTTGCATTAAGACACAACCCAGACCTAATTTGGATGCATCATAATACACAACAAACCTATCTAAACCATCTTTATTATGCACGAATAGAACTGGTGTGCCCCACGGAGAAATGATGGGTCTGATCAATCCCTCATCTAAAAGGTCCTTTAACTATTCTTTTAACTCTCTGAGTTCAACTGGTGCCACTCTATATGGCAGAATGGCTATGGACTGAGTACTTAGAAGAAGGTCTACTCCGAAGTTAATTTCCCTTATGGGAGAAACTCTAAGAAGATCCTCAGGAAACACATCTAAGAATTCATTTACTACTAGAACTACCTCAAGATTAGGAGCCTCTGAACTAGAGTCTTTGACTCATACAAGATGATAGACACATCCCTTGGATATCATTTTCCTAACTCTAAGGTATAAAATTAACCGACCCTTAAGCGTTCTAGTACTACCCCTCCTTTTAAGGACTGGTTCATTTGGAAACTAAAAATAAATAATTTTGTTTCGACAATAAACTAAGGCATAGCATGAATGGAGGCAATCCATGCTGAGAATGACATCAAAATCCATCATCTCTAAATCTACTAACTTTGTTAATGTGACTTTCTGAGATAATAACCCGATAGTTCCTGTATACCCACCAGGCTATGATATACTAACCTATTGGGGTAGAGGCTGAGAAGGGTTCTATTAAGATCTCTAGTTTAACCTTAAAGTTGACTATTATGTAAGGATTTACAAAAGATAGAGAAGCTCCTGTATCTAATAAGGAATAAACATGTAAATGGAAGAAATGTAACATACCAGTGACCACATCAGGAGAACTTTCCTGATCTTGTCTGGACTGAAGTGCATAAAGCCTTTTTGGGTGTTGCCCACTGGTAGCACTGGAAATGGCACCCTACTGATTCAGGCTACTGGACTGAGTTGAAGGATGATTGTACTAACCCTAGAAATCCAACTAAGGATAATCTTTGACACTGTGGATTAGCTTGTAATACCCAAAACATATATCACTGCCATCCCTACAGACACCCTGATGGTTTTTTCCATATTTTTTACAAAGAGGATTTGTTCGAGCACTATTGACACTACCCTGATATTTAGATCCTGGCGCCCTATCTTTGTTACCATTTCTGAACTTAGGTACTGGAGCACTGGCTGAGGATGGAGCTGGAACTGAAGATTTTGGATGAAATAGGGAACGGTTACCGCCCTCTGACTTAGGCTGAGTGAAATTAAAGCTACTTATTCTAGCTCTTTTATTCTCCTTCTCTATCTCTCTCTTTATTCTTAGCCTCTTATATCTGCTGAGCATGGACCATGAGCCTTGATATGTCCATCTTATTAATTAACATCATAGTTCTGCACTCCTTAACCACACTCTCTGACACCCCAAACACGAACTTGCTCATTCTGGACCTATTATTGATTACTACATGGGAAGCATACCTAGCTAACTGAGTAAACTTGAGGGAATAATCTTTCACACTTATGCTAACTTTCCTGAGATTGATGAACTCTAACACCTTGGCTTCTCCAAGCTCTAAGGGAAAGAATCTTTCTAGAAAAGCAGTAGCAAACTCTTCCCACTCTATAGGCTCTGCATCTGTGCCCGTGTCTACCTTACACTGCTTAAACCACATATGAGCTACATCCTCTAGCTGATAGGTAGCTAACTCAGCACTCTCACTAGAAGTCACTCCCAAAATATCTGTGACTTTTTGCACCCGATCGAGGAACTCCTGTTGATCCTTTTCCGACTGGGATCCTGAAAATAGGGGAGGATTTATTCAGGTAACGTCCA
Organism: Capsicum baccatum var. pendulum; assembly: GCA_030864225.1. Lineage (NCBI taxonomy): Eukaryota > Viridiplantae > Streptophyta > Magnoliopsida > Solanales > Solanaceae > Capsicum > Capsicum baccatum. The sequence goes on from CM061558.1 coordinate 253,175,278, forward strand.
GAATCCTTGTTGTAATAGTATTGGCCACTGGGTTGGCCTAAACACCAACTGGCCATTTATTCTAGGCTGCTACATTATTGTCTAGAGTGGTGAACACAGTTCTGAATTCTGCATAGGAGACATGCTCGTCCAGGGGATCTACCTGAATGGGCTGAGGTGCTGACTGGTTTCCTGTTCTTCTTTTGTTGTTGTTTTTTAGAGGGATGTTCTGTAAATGAAAAAAACAAATGAATTATACTGAGAGTTTAACTTGAGCTAATGCTCATTGGCATGACATGAATACTGAAAGAAGGGAAACTTTTCCTAAAAATACCTCATAACCTCTTGTCCATAAGTGTGGCGCGCTATACACCCATGCACAAGACTCTACTTGATGTGGCTTTCAGAATACCTAGGACTTCGTTGAACCTTAGGCTCTGATACCAAGTTTATAACTCCCCGATTCTGCACCTCGGATATCACACGGTGCTTACGACCCCAAAGGACCATAAGCTAACCCATAACTAATACCTGCTGTGACCACTAAATAATAATACTGAAATAATGCAGAAAATAGGCAGAATTTACATAAGGTTCATAATTTGAATATTGATAATAATAACATCTGACAATAATAACTAAAAGTTGAATACTGTCTAAACTAGTCTAGCCTAAAAAGCCTCTAACTGAATTATCTGAATATAGAGTTGATGGGATAAGCCCCCAACTAACTCCGACTACTAAAATACTAAAGCTACTGAAAATACTAAAATAAAGTATATCCTTGATAGATGAGGACTTACTACTGAATTCTGCTGCTGCTATCTAAATTTGTCTATGCACGGTCGAGAACCTGAACGTCCAAACCTATGATATGAGACATCATAGTTCAAAGAGAAAGTATACGTTAGTGCGTGGAATATACTGGTATGCTAGATGAGGTAAGGATAAATGCAGGGGGTTCATATGTATGAAAAGTAACTGACTGAATAATATAGAGTAACTGAATATGAGAGTACATGGATAACTAAAACTGCTGTAAATACTGAGTATGCAATACTATGCATGTACGTGTATACTGTATCTGAGTTTTTACTGAAGTTGAGTACTGCATTTTGATAACTGAGTAACTGATATATAAAATTACTGATAACTAATAACTGATTGACTGTGTCTGACAGTCCTGATTCAGTAGAACTGAACTGAGTTCTGTACTGAGACTAAAACTGAAACTGTGGGAGCAAATCATCTAATCGACATGACCCTCACTGAACTAATTAGGGTCTAACCTATATACCCAATTAGAAGGGTATCAATACTATGCCACAGGTAAGGACAAACTGAAGAGTCACCCTCATCTACCAGGTGCCCTAAATGAGAATGATGGTACCCTCAACTGGCAAGTAAGATACCTAATCAACCCTCAGCTGGTAGTTTGATGTCTCAACCTACGCTAGCTATGTAGTTCTGGAATGCAAGGACTACTTCTAAGGATCACACCCTCTACTGTCAGGTGAGCCCCCATCCTTGGGTTCACTCGGTGCTGAATCCTACTCCCAACTGAAGACACTGATTTTTATGATGAGCTGAACTGGACTGAGTTCACTGAGTTTAACTGAGTTCTGTACAGACTAAGTACTACTGATCGTGATATTAGTGAGACTATTCTATAACTACTGTATCTCTGGATAAACAACTAGATTTTTGGGTATTGAATACCCTTAGGACTCGATAGCATTGGAAGTAAAGCATGGCATAATCTTTAAAGAATAATAATACTTGCTTAATAACAATGCATACATTTAGACATTTTGTCAAACACTAGATATGCAGGAGCTCTTACATGAATGGGATCACATAATAACATGTCATGCTTTCACTAGTCAATTCACATAAGTATTTTATCAAACACTTGGGGAGATGGTTATTTCACATAATACTAGTCAACACATGAACATCATGAATAAAATAATGAATTGTAAATTCAAGGGTTTAGCATGCAATTCATATAATTCCCCATACAAACTATTTTAATTTCATGAGACTTGCAATTAAATCATGAATTGAAACCTAATTAATATCCTAAACGTAAATACAATCAATTGTAAAGCATGGAAATCATAAATCTAAAAACTCGTATGTTAAAATAGGATTCTTGGACTCCGTGGGTGAAAGGAACCCAGGAATGAACACTGAACATACCTGAGAAGATTAATTATTGAAGGTTCTTGGAGGGATTCTTGAGAATTGTTCTTGTTTCTTGAAGCTAAGGTTTTGCCCTTTTGAGAGAGAATGATTTTAATCCTGAAGGAAATTGAGTGAATAATGAAACAATGAGCAATTAGTGCTTTTCTAGGGCTTAATTTCGTGTTTAGAACTGATTAGGGTTGTGAAAAAGGGCTCAAATACCCCTAAAATGATTTAAAAACTTGAAACGTAAAAACTGAAAATCCTGATTTTTGGCTACACCGCAATGTGGTGGCATTGCGGTGAGTCACTGGAAATGGGACAACTAGGAACTGGACTGATGGCACGACGCGGCGCTATCGCGGACCTTCACTCGAAAATGCCAATTGGGAACTGGCACTCTCCGTAACACGGGCTTATCATGTTGGCTCACTGGAAACTGACAATCTCCATTTGGCTGGTCTCCGCGATGCGATGCTGCACCAGGTGACACACTATTTTACAAAATATGCTATAACTTCTCAGCCGATTATCGGATTTTGGTGAATTTTATATCGTTGGAAAGTTGACTGAATTTCCTATGCAATGGCAGGTCTTAAACTTAAAAATTCTGAGTATTTTGAAAAAATTATATAGAAATATTCATGTACTGAGAGCTAAACTGAGCTAGGAAAATACAGGGTATTACAAATATTATTAGTCTTGTCTTAAATGTATACACTTGGCAAGATTTTATGCTGCCACTTGGCTAATTGTGGTGCTTCATCCTCCGCTTTATAATATATATATATATATATATATATATATATATATAAAATCTATATTTATAATATATTAAAAGTGTGAAGACCCTTAGAAAAATGATTTAAACTTTTTTCCTTTATTAAATGTCTTTACTTTAGACAAAATCATCTTTTCACCTCTTTTCTTAACTTATTATATTATTAAATTATTACTTTAATATCTAGTATTTTAAATTTAATTAGAGTTCTTTTTTATTAAGGTAAGAAATCACATTATTTAACACTTTTAAATCAATTAAAATCTACCTTACATAATAATAAATAATTTCTATAATTTTATTAAAATAATATTTATAGAACAATAAAGAAGAAACTTAAAATGTCAAAATTTGAGGAATCCGTAGGTAGAGTTGGGGGGGGGGGGCATTTACCTAAAATAATTAAATGTGCTAAATTTTTCGAACCACATTTTATGTAAAAAGCTATTCGTGGAAAGGAATAAATTTAATGACCAAAATACGAATAAAGTTGTAAATGGAATGAAAAAAAAATCAAGAAGAAAATATGAGAAAGTATAGTAATTATCCTGATATTTAGGACTTTCAAATTAATTAAAATAAGGTAGGTAAGAAATTATATAATTTAACACTTTTAAATTACTTAGAATTTTACTTTATATAAAAAAAGAATGTCTATAAATTGTTGTGCTTCTACGTTTTCTTATTATTTTGATATGTCTATAAATTGTTATGCTTCTATGTATTCTTATTATTTTGATTTGATATGCCTATAAATTGTTGTGCTTCTGTGTTTTCTTGTTATTTTAATATTTTGATTGATGATTGATTAAAGTTTTCTTCTTGCATCCCTTATGATCATCCTTTTTTTCTTCTTCATTCCTTTTAGTTAAAGAAATTTAAATATTATATATGTTTTATACATAATTGACAAGAGATTTTTGCTTTTAATAATTTCTCATATTTCTCTTTCAGTTGAAAAATTATACGAAAAAAGCATGTTTTCGCCAAATAAAGTAGCTGAAAAAATTAAAGGTTTATCGCTTTCCCTTTTCAACTACTTTTTATGGGAGTTGTATTTCTCCTTTCAACTACTGCAAGTTTTACTCCTTTCACATGTATTCGATAGTTTATAAGTATATTTTCTATATATTCCGATAATATGTACTGCTAAGTTTTGTAAGGCAACATCCTATAGCTGCGGTGTCTTCTCTTACTATTTTCGTACTGTTGTGTTATTCTAGCTACTGGGAAAAATAGTATACTTTGTATGTGCCTTCTCCTATTGTTTTCGTACGGTTGTTGTGTTCATTTGTTTGTCGGTTTAGGGTCTTTGTGTTGTTTTAAGTAGTGGCAGGAGGGGTTGATTGTGGATTAGGGTCATGCCTAAGTAGGTGGGCAAGGGATGTTTTGGGAGGGGGTAAGGAGGGAAGGGCAGGGATGGGTGTAGGGTATAGGTCAAGTATTAGGGCTGGGGTGGTGAGGGGTGTTAGAGATTGGTGAGAGGCAAGAGAAGATAGGTTGAGGGTAGGATCTTGAAACATTAGGACCCTTCAGGGCAAGTCCGTAGAGTTGGTTAAGATTCTTAAGAAGAGAAGGATTAATATTTCTTGTGTTTAGGAGACTAGGTGGGTAGGTTCTAAGGCTAGGGATATGGATGGGTACAAACTTTGGTACTTAAAGAGTGAGAGGCGTCGGAATGGTATGGGTATCTTAGTGGATGAGGAGCTTAGAGGACAGGTGGTGGAGGTTAAGAGGGTCAGTGATAGGAAGATGAAGATTAAGTTGGTTATTGAGGGTTTTATGCTGCATGTGTGTAGTGTTTATGCACTGCAGGTGGGCTTGGAAGAGGAGGTGAAAGAAAATTTTTGGGAGGATTTAGATGAGGTGGTGAGAAGTATGCCTAGCTCGGAGAAAATTATCATAGCAGGGGACTTCAATAGACACATTGGGGTCTTATCGAGAGGCTATGATGATGTGCATAGAGGTTTTGGTTTTGGTGATAGAAATGGTAAGGGAGCTTCTCTATTGGATTTTTCAAGGGCCTTTGGGCTGGTGGTGGTAAATTCGAGCTTTCCGAAGAAGGAGGATCACCTGATCACCTTTCAAAGCGCGATAGCCAAGACTCAGATTGACTTTCTGGTGCTTAGAAATGGGGATAGGATGCTATGTAAGGACTGTAAAGTTATTCTGTTTGAGCATCTTTTGACCCAACACAGGCTTCTAGTGATGGACTTGTCTATCAAGAAGAGCAAAAAGAGAAAGAAGAGAAGGGCTGGGGAGGGTCGACCTACGATTAAGTGTGGTTACTTGATACCAGTTAGTGCTCTAGAGATAGGGGAAAATGTAGCAGGAATGGGGTTGTAGGAGTGCAGGGGGAACATGGATGTTATGTGGATAGGGCTGCTCGTTGCATTATAGAGACTGCTAGGGAAGTGTTGGGTGTTTCAAGGGGCCAGGTAGGCTGTCATAAGGGGGATTGGTGGTGGAATAAAGAAGTGAAGAAGAAATTGGAGATTAAGAAGGGGGTGTTTGTTAAGTTGACTGAGATTAAAAATGATGAGGAAAAATGGATAAATAAAAAGGTTTACAAAGTAGCAAGGAAGGAGGTTAAGTTAGCAGTTACAACTACAAAGTCAGCCACATTTGAGAGCTTGTATGCGGGGTTAGAGGAGAAAGGTAGGGAAAAGAGGTTGTATAGGCTTACTAAGGCTAAGGAGCGGAAGGGTCGTGACCTTGATCAAGTGAGGTGAATTAAGGGGGAGGATGGTAGTATTTTGGTGGAGGATGTACACATTAGGAAGAGGTGGAAAGAGTATTTTCATAGACTTTTGAACAAGGAGGGGGGCAGAGGCATTGATCTTGGGGAGATGGAGCACTCGGAAGAGAGCCCTTTTTTCAGTTTCTGTAGGCATTTTAGGGTTGAGAAGGTCAGAGAGGCTATTTGTAGGATGCATAGGGGTAGGGTGATAGGGCCTGATGAGATTTTGGTGGCTTTTTAGAAGTTGGTGGGTGGGGCAGGTTTAAGGTGGATGACTGATTTGTTTAACGGCATTTTCAAGAATGCGAGAATGACTGAGGCTTGGAGGTGGAGTACGTTGATTCCGTTAGATAAAAACAAGGGTGACATTCAGAGTTGCAACAACTATAGGGGTATTAAGCTATTGAGTCACACAATGAAGATTTGGGAAAGAGTAGTGGAGCAGAGATTAAGGAGGGTCGTGTTTATTTCGGAGAATCAGTTTGGATTTATGCCTGGTCGCTCAACGACAGAGGCAATCCACCTGGTAAAGTAGTATAGAGAAAGAAATAGGGATTTACACATGGTGTTCATCAGCCTGGAAAAGGCTATGATAAAGTCTTGAGGGAGGTCCTTTGGAGATGCTTGGAGGTGAGAGGGGTTTCGGTGGTGTACATCAGAGCTATTAAGGACATGTACAATAGAGGGAATACCCGAGTGAGGACAGCGGGAAGAGACTCATAGCATTTACTAGTCGAGACAGGGTTGCATCAGGGACCGACACTTAGTCCGTTCCTTTTTACATTGGTGATGAAAATATTGACACGAAGTATTCAAGGTGAGGTGCCTTGTCGTATGTAATTTGCAGATGATGTAGTGCTGATTGATGAGACATGATGTGTGAGTTGATGCTAACACAGAGGCTTTTAACTAAGAATAATTGCAAAGTCTTAAGCAACTTTTGTCGTTTTTGAGTGTTTTATCTTTGATTTTGCAGTAGAAGCTAAGATGCTAGAGAACCAAAAAAGATGGAAGCAAAAGAGTTGAAATCTGAAGCAAAAAGAAGAAAAGTGTGGCTGACGACATTCCTGATAAGTTGTCAGCCCTGTGAGAAGTTATTAGCTTCATCATTAGCCTTAGACAGAGAATGGACCTCAGCTAAAAGTTGTGACGACATTTCGTGATAAGCCATCAAGGAGTTGATAGGTCATCAAAATTGTCATCAGTCTAAGGAAGAACATGGGAGCTGAGGTAGATAAGTGACGACATTCATGATAAGACATCAAAGATCTGATGGTCCATCACAGTTCGTCGTCAGCCTAAGGCAGCAATGTCAAAATCAAAGAGGAGCTGATGACATTTGTGATAAGTCGTCAGCCTCCTGATAAGGCGTCACGAATGGCGTCACCTGTCCGAGAAATTGCTACACTCTATGCTTTTGTTTACATAATTAGGGTTAACTATTTAAAGCATTGTTTAGGGTTTTCTAAGGAGTTTGGAACATTTTTTGGGAGACACGTATTTTTTTACTTTTCTCTCAAGTTTATTGGGTTGAAAAACAATTAACTTTTAAGAGATTTCCATTAATACTTTGGGGATTCTTATTGTGATCTAATCTGAGAATCATTAGTTATTATTCATCTTGTGGTAAGTTTATCTTTCAAATTATGAATTCATCTAGTTGTACCGATCATTACATCACGAGTGGTTAAACCCCTCTAACCCGAATTATGGGATCTATGGGTTAAGTTTTGGTAAGATGCTAAGTGTTTAAGATTCAAAAGATAGTAGGACTCCTAGATAATTTCAAGATTTTTATCATTGTCTATTGGTTGCAAACAATAGATAGCACCTTCTTTGATTTGTTTAAGATAAGAAATCAAATACAATAGGAAGTGAATTATTGACAGGGACTTGGAAGTTCTAAAAATTTCCATTTAATAATTGATGTTGTAACAAGGTTGATTAACCTGAGGTAAAGTCTGGTCAGAGAATATAAATTCCCTAGGTCCGAGAGCATTAGGTAAATAAATGCTCAAGTTGGTCGAGAGACATTAAGGCATAACTTTGATAAAGATAATCCGTTGTCCTATTTACTGTGAGAATCTTGAATCACTATTAGCATCTATCGAGTACCAAAACCCATAGTGAACATAATTCTGGTTTTCCATATATTCTTGATTACAAACACTGAAGCTAAAGTAACCAACAATTATTTGTTAAACTCAAAGACCCCCATTTAAGAAAATATCCAACTATCAGTTGATTAACTCGCAAACGACTTAGGTTTACACCATATTTCCTATGGGATTTGACCCCAACCTAGCTGGGTTATATATTGACAACGATCTCTTACATTTTCATTAGAAAGGTGTAGTTTGAGCGTTATCAAAAATGGCGCCGTTTTCGGTAAATACGGTTGTAAATTAAAGTTTGTGTGTGCTAATTGATTGTTAGTCATGTTTCCTAGTTTTACGTTTATTTGTTGTTTTTGTTTATTGCAGGATATTTGTAGTGTATGCCAAGGACCAGAAGTTCCGGAGAACCATTAGTACCACTTAATCTAGAACCGCAACGAATTGGAAGAATGGCAGACACGCAAGAGGCTGACAGACTAGCAGCCTTAGCTATAGCTCAGGTGAATGTTCAGATTTTAGGAAACATGTACGACATCCAAATCCTAAGGATAAAGATTTGGGAGATGAGGATTTGCTAAATACTGGTAACCCATAGCGTGCAGAGCAAGTAGCTACACCAGTACAACGTAATGCTAATAGGAACCGTCCATTTCGAGGAAGGCAAGATTACCAGCCGATCTAGTATGACCTCAATAATGATGATGATGGAATGGATGGAGCAGGTGAAACGGGTGAAATTATTCCTACACCGTTAGCACCTAGGGTAAAATTCAACATTACGAGTACTATGATTCAACTCCTTAATCTGAAGGGGTTGTTTGGTGGCCTTCATAGGGATGAACCAAACTTGCATTTGGTGAACTTTGTCACCATCTGTTAATATTTTGATAACTCAGGAGTAGGTCAGAATGCTATCCGATTGAGATTGTTTCCATTGTCTCTGTATGGGGAGGCAACATTGTGGCTTAATAAGCTGACACCCAATTCTATAACCAACTGGCGGCAGTTGAAAGGAGCTTTCCTAAAAAGGTTCTTTTCGCCTTCCAGAAGGGTACAGTTGAGGGATAAGATCACAACTTTAGGCAGCTCCCGACTAAAGCCTTGCATGAAACTTGGGAGAGATTCAAGAAGAAGCTGACACAGTGTCTGAACCACAATATGACGGACATACACTTGATGGAGACTTTATACAGGGCTCTTAACTCTGTCACAAAACCAATTGTAGATAATGTTTTTGGTGGTTCATTTTTTGATCTTACATTCCCAGAGACTTCAGAGTTGCTAGAGAGAATGACCAAACAGAGTCGGGCATGGCATACCAGAGACTCTGTGGTAGCCAGCCTCACTGTTTTTGTGGTCATGACTGTGGAACAACGCAAAAGAGATGAGGAGCATGAACAAGACATGTCTTACGTAAAACACAGATGGATCTACTAACCAAGCATTTTCTATCAGGCAAGACTGATAAGGTGAAAGCTGTGGGATCTTAAGATTGAGTTGATGCGGATGTAGAAGAAAAGGCAACCTATGTAAATAATCAGGGGGGTTTCTGAGGCAATGGCCAAGGGAATCAAGGTCGTAATTATTATGATAAGACTGGTTATAAAGATAGGGAGTAGGGAAATTGGAGGAACAATAATGATAGGAACGGGCTCTATGTCCGTCCTTGAAATCGTTAGGCTGCTACAACAAGTTTTAAAAAGATGTCCATGGAGGACATAATGGCTAAGTATCTGAAGAGAGTGGAGGCTACCAACTCTGGTGTGACTACCATGAAAACCGATCTTTCATCTATTAGTCAGTTGGTAAACTTATACTCTACCACAATCAAATAGTTGGAGCAGCAGATGAGCCAACTCACCGCAATATTTAATAACCTAATCCTCTCGTACTTAGGGAATTTATATTTACTGACCAGATTTTACCTCAGGTTAATCAACCTTGTTACAACGGCAATTATTAAATGAAAGTTTTTAGTGCTTCCAGATCCCTGTCAATAATTCACTTCCTACTGCATTTAATTTCTTATCTTAACCAAATCAAAACGGGTGCTATCTATTGTTTGCAACCAATAGACAATGATTAAAATCTTGGAATTATCAAGGAGTCCTATTACCTTTTGAATCTTAAACACTTAGCATCTTACCAAAACTTAACCCATATATCCCATAATTAAGGTTAGAGGGGTTTAGCTACTCATGATGTAAAGATCGGAACAACTAGATGAATGCATAATTTGAAAGATAAACATACCACAAGATGAATAATAACTAGTGATTCTCATATTAGATCACAATAGGAATCCCCAAAGTATTGATGGAAATCTCTTCAAAGTTAATTGTTTTTCAAGACAATGCTTCGGGACTCCTTAGAAAATCCTAAACAATGCTTTAACTAGTTCACCCTAATTATGGAAAAATAATCATAAAGTGCAACAATTTCTCGGGACAGGTGACACCATTCGTGTCACCTTATCAGGAGGTTGATGACTTATCACAAATGTCGTCAGCTCCTCTTTGATTTTGATATTTGCTGCCTTAGGCTGACGACAAACTGTGATTGCCTATCAGATCTTTGAAGACTTATCATGAATGTCATCACTTATCTACCTCAGCTCCCATGTTATGCCTTAGTCTGGCGATAATTTTGATGACCTATCAACTCCTTGACGGCTTATCATGAAATGTCGTCATAACTTTCAGCTGAGGTCCATTCTTTTTCTAAGGATGACGATGAAGCTGATAACTTATCACAGGGATGACGACTTATCAGGAATGTCGTCAGCCACACTTTTCTTCTTTTTGCTTCAGATTTCAATTCTTTTTCTTCCATCATTGTTGGTTCTCTAGCATCTTAGCTTCTACGGCAAAATCAAAGATAAAACACTCAAAAAAGATAAAAGTTGCTTAATACTTTACAATTATTCTTGATTAAAAGCCTCAAATGTATTAGCATCAGCTCACACATCTACACCCTCAACTCAAAAAAATTGCTTGTCCTCAAGTAACTCAAACACAACTAAGAGAATACAAAGTACATTTGTCAGTCAATAATCTATATCATCTCAGACATCTTCACCATCTCCAAGGTTAGTCAATTCAAGAACAACTATGTATATTATTGAAGAACACCAATCAACATATAGGAATCAAGATATGGCACCAACTCAGCAACACAACCATTCATGCATCAAGTTACATTATCCAAACAAGTTAGTAACTAAAGATGTAACTAGTGTGCCCTCACTACAAAGAAAACCCCCTTTTCTCATATCAGACATTACATATATAACCATGGGGACAATCATAAGACACTCACTCTCAGAATAAAGTTCCAATCAATGTATACCAAATATCATAGGCTTGCCCTTATTTTCATTACCCAGATCGTCAGACAGGTCAGCTAGGATCACTATAGGTATTCTCTTTGGCTTGTAATGTAGGCTAGGGGATGGTATGATACTCGATGATATTTAAAGTGACCAAGACTCCTTGACACCACACTAGATTTTTGGGGTTTCACTCATTAGCCTTTTTCTATTCTTTCTTTTCTTGATCACACTTATTCAGGATGGGTGCGGTCTTTTCTACAATCATTTTTTTTCACAACTTTTCTTTTTCTTAATCTTTTTTACCGCACCCAAATTTTTATTCTTTTCTTTACTCTACCTTTCTTCCTTCTTATTTAACATCATGCACCCCTATGATAGCCACCCTCAACTTAGGCCATTTGCCAAAGTCAAATAGCACAGTGTCTAAGGAGGACCAGGGCCAAAACAGGTTTATTATGATATAAACTGGAAGGTGACAGGTGTCATAAAAAAATAGGCTAATCAAAGCTAAAAGTAGGGATCAAGGTATATTCTACATACAGGGAAGGTCATTTAGGCTAACAGTGGGCTAATATCAAAACGACCTATGATCCTTTCCTACCCCCTATCATTCAACCTAGGTAAGACTAACCGGGTAAGTTCTGGATTCAATATACAATGGGAACTGAGTAAGATCTCACACATATGGCACACAAGTACATCACAAACTACTACTCGTTTAGTTCATGCAGTTGTTTAGCACTGATTATTTTGTCACTAGAACCAATGCCATACAGAATGCACAGTGGTTACACTTTGATGTAATTCACACAAGTAACTACTCAGTCCATTGGAGAGGTGCTCAAAAATTACAAAAACAAGTTAAATGCCTCAAGTACTAGTATTTTTCCTAGTCGACTACAAAATGTTACAACAACAATTTACCCTACACCCTCAACTTAAAATCAAAGAAAATTTGAACTAAGGGTTTGGGTATACCTGGGGTAGATCAATCTCGGGGGTCATGGGTTCCTGAACCTGCTGTCGCATCGTTAGCTTCCCTATCTCCATCAGGAGCCTCGCTCTATTCTGGTGTAGCTGGCCTGGCAGTTTTCGAAGGCCTACTAGTAGAGGTACCTGCGGCTCTCGCTCGGATGGCTTCCTCCTATCTCTCATTATCAACTATAGACTCGATCCTCATCTTCTTCATTTCCTTCTTTTAAGTCTTCTTTCTTTCCCTCTTCCCTACTTTTCTCTCTTTATCCTATCAGGCCTCCCTCTCTTACCCTTGCCTTTATTCTTAACTTTTTTCTTCTTTTTCTTCACTGGTTCCTCTGTGAGATCAAGAAATGGGATTTTTCCCTTAGATTCCTCAACAGCCAAATCTACAGACACCATAAATTAGTGCTGCTATAGCTTTCCAACCACTACTTTCACCTTGTCTAGGTCTAATCTGAATAGTGCAATCTCTGGAATTAATCTCTCTTTCGACCACGCATTGAAGAGATTCTCCAATTCATCAATCCTACCTAGCAGAACCTTGTAGGGATCAAGTACAGCCATAACCCTCTTTTCTACCGCAGCCGCAAATTTTCTAGCAAAGAGTTGCAGCTGTGCTTCACACCACTTGGATTGCTTTGACAAACACTCTCCTAAAATTCATAGGGTTGAATGAAAATTCTGTTGTAGGCAATACAGCTCGAGGATTTATTTCAATTTTTGGCACTGATTATTCTATCATTGTTGTGGATGTTAGAAGTACATCTTTAGAATCTGGAACCTCTACATTAGGTGCTGAGCTGGTACCTATAACCGGTGGATCTATTAAAATCTCTGTGCCTCTATCAAGCATCATCCTCGGCTAATTTTTATCAATTCGGATTGGATTGAGGGTTCTCTTGGCAAGCAGTTCATCTTCTAACGCTACAACCTTAGGCACGTTGGCTGCCCTATACAACCGCATAATTAAACAAGGGAAGGGATATGTTGTATCGGACCTTGAGACCCAAATTTTTATTTCTTCGGCGATAATATCTCCAAAGTTCAATTTGAGGTTAGCCATAAAACTTGCGACCAGTATTGCTTTATTATCCCCAAGGATATTATCGCCATCTGTGGACATCAACCAGGTAGGTACAATACCCTACCAAAATCTTGCCTCTGAACTCAAGGAGGCCTTAAAGATCCTTTCACTCGGGTTGATCAGCCATTCTAGTTCTCCATCAACTATGAGTGTGGCTAACTAAGACTGTTGATTTTTTTTATGCTTCAACCAGGCATAGAAAGTAGGTGAAATAGTCGGAGGAGTGAAGTTTGGGCCATGAAGGAACCTTTTGATTGTTGCTTCAGAAACATCCACCACTACACCCTGTACCAGAACTTTATCCAGCAAAGGTTGGTCTATTGATTTCTCTCTTTCTTTACACATGTTTTCCAAGTGAGCTTGGTAGTTCGCATAGAACTCCCTAACCAGTGTAGGGAAAAATGAATTTCCTTCTCTTGTAGTCCATCCCAAGTTGTAGTCATGAAATTTCCGCTCAACTTCTGGATATCTGCTCAACCCTTTGGTAATGATCCTCTTTTCCTCAAAGATTGGCCTTTTGAAAGCTCTTCTGTTAGTTCTACAAAGTCCATCAAAGAATATTTTCTGAGATTTGGGAATCTGCCACCTAGTGCCGTCTCGGACTTCAGGATTCTTGCATTTAACCATCGTTCCCCAAATCGAAGATTCTTCATCATCTTGTGGCTCAGCAGAAGGGGACTCAGTTGATGGTCCCTCAGATTTAGGTTGCCCAGCCATATGATCTTCGAAATCAGGATGATCTGAATCATTCTCTCCAGACTCCGCATGTTTAAACCCTTGTTTCTCAGAGTTCGTCTGCTCAGAAGCTGTATGTTCGGATGTTGTTGGCTCGATATCACTTTCCTCACTCTCCTTTACCTCAACTAGTGGGGGGGGGGGTAGAGGATTTTTTGGGCTTATTTTCTTTCTTTGCTTTCTGAGCAGTGGCTCTTCTTCCTCATAATTAGATTCCTCATTGAAGATTTTTCAGGGTACACTCCTTTTTTTCTCTTTCTTTGTGGGTTTGGGGTTCTTTTCTTTGGGAGCCATTACAAAACCTGTAGCAAGAGAAAAACCATTAATCGACCCTCAAGAGTATAAACACAAAGACATATATCATTAAAGTTCCATACCTCTTAAAAGGGTTTATTTATGCTTCAGATCCCAGATATGACAACATTTCTGATAAGCCATCACAAATGTGATAGCTTATCATAAATGTCGTCAGCTCTAAACAGAACCCACAAAATTCTTATCAACTTCTGACGACATTTCTGATAAGCCATCACAAATGTGATAGCTTATCATGAATATCATCAGCTCTAAACAGAACTCCAACTTGATTTTAACTTAAATTTTTATCCCATTTTTTATTAAAACTCCATCAATTCTCATTTTTAGGCTGAGCTTTCAAGTTTCAAGCTTGCATAGCAAACCCCTAGTTCCCAATTTTTACACATTGGTGTCTACACTTGAATCAATTTTCTTGGGAAATTTAGTTCACATCAAGTTATTACTTACCGACTGAAGAGAAAAGTTAGGTTTTGAGCATACCTGATAGGTGCCTTCACTTGGTTATATGATTAAGAGGAAGTAGAGGAAAGAAGATTCTTGATTTTGATTTCAAATCCACACACACAAGGAAGTTCTCTTTTGTTTACTTGTAAACACTTTAGGAAGGGAAGAAAATAAACTAAATATGGAAAGAAAATAAAAATTAAAGTAAATAGAGAAAAGACGCGGGAAGGTGGAAAGATAATATTGTGGGTCGGGTTAGATTTTTTCACCTGGGCCCAGGCTTTTATAATAGCTAATTTTGAGATGTTTCTGACGACATTTTCTAATGTCTTATCACAAGTGTGATAGCCCATCACAAATGTCGTTAGCCTTAACAGAACCTACCTCAGAGCTGATGTCTCTGATGACGAATCTGACGGCTTATCACAATTGTGACAGCCCATCAAATATATTGTCAGGAACACTTGGTTGGATATATCGATTCCACCTTTTGTGAACTTAGACCCTAACTATAAAAATAAATAATTTACTGAAACATAAAAATTTTGGGTTGCCTCCCAGTAGTGCCTGATTTAATATCGCTACACGACTTGTTTATCTTGACTACTCAGACTTCGCCAAAAAAACCTGTTGATACCTCTTTACCATTTTTATAGAATACATCCACAATTGAGAGAACACTCTTCTTCTTTTTTTGTGTCATGGATGAGTGTATTTTGAATCTTTCTTTTTGGCGTTGAGTTAGAACTTCAGCTCATTTAGCTCTATGTCCACTATCACTCTCCCAGTTGCAAGGAATGGTCTACCCAGGATGATGGTTACTTTGAAGTCTACCTCACAGTCTAGGACTACAAAATCAGCAGGCAATATAAAGTCGGCCACCTTTACCAATACATCATGTAATATGCCTACTGGCTGCTTCACAGACCTATCTGCCATCACCAATTGCATGTTCCTCAGGGTAGGATCCCCCAAACCCAATTTCTTATACACAGAGAGTGGAATTAGGTTTATAATGGCTCCCAAATCGCATAGTGTTTTTGTAAAGTTCAGGGACCTAACAGTGCATAGGATGGTAAATGCACCCGGATCTGCCTTTTTCTGCACTAAAAACCTTGTGGAGATAGCATTACAATGATGGAGATTGTACTCCGGCTCATGGATAACCTTCCGCTTCTTCATGACAAGGTATTTCATAAACTTTGTGTACCCTGGCATTTGCTCAAGTGCCTCAACCAATGGTACATTCACCGTCAATTGTTTGAGCATTACTATGAACTTGCTAAATTTTGCATCATCAGTTTTTTCTTTAATCATTGAGGAAAGGGAGGTGGTGGTCTTGGGAGAGTTCTCAATACTACCTCCTTCTCCTTTTCATTCTCTATTTCTAGAGGACCATTCGAACTATCCAGCTTCTCAGACTCTACTGGACATTCTTTTTTGGGTTCATCCTCTACCTCAGTCACATCTTCAACCAAAATTTTGCCCACAGAAGGGCCAGGTAACATCTTACAACTCCTAGTGGTAATCTCCATACATGATCTATCATTCCATGAATTCTAGACTATATCTGTTGGTAATGTTCCACTCTTTCTCTGGTTAAATATTGTGATGATTTGGCTCATCTGCTGTTCCAACAGTTTGATTGCGGTGGATTGTGAGTTTACCAACTGACTAATAGATGACAGATCAGTCTTCATGGTAGTCACACCAGAGTTGGTAGCCTCTACTCCCTTTAGCAACTTAGCCATTATGTCCTCCATGGATATCTTTACAGAACTTGTAGCAGCCTCACAATTTCTAGGAGGGACATAAATCCCACTCCTATTATTCTTGTTTGTCCAATTTCCCTGATCCATATCTTTATAACCAGGCTTATCATAATAATTACGACCTTGATTCCCTTGGACATAGCCTCAAAAAACCCCTGATTATTAACTGATAACGCTCAATCTACAGCTCTCGCAGGAGTGTAAAGCGGTCGTTAGCAAATATAGAACCCAACCTGGGTTGGGTGTCGATCCCACAGGGAATAGCTTGGCCAACAAGTAAGTAAAATTACTAGACTTTTAGTGCAAGTCTCGTAAAAAGGGGGGATTGTAATGTGTAACCAAAACAATAAAGTAAAAGCTGAAAATAGCAAAGTAAAAAGAGGAAGAATGTTATGTAAGTTGTAAACAATGAGAATTGAAGCGTTGGGGTTATGTCCACCTTCTGAGGTATACGTCTCTATTGGCTATGAGTGTGTAGAGTCTTGACATGCAATTGCTTATAGATAATTGTAGTCGATGGTAAATCCAAGCGTCTCTCGACCTGAACAAGGACTATTTCACTTTAACTCTCACGAGCTTAAAGCGTGTCTAACGGTATGAATTTTCCAAGAGGTTAGTCCAGTTACGGCACTAGCTTTTTAATAGGAAAGGGTGTCCTACTACCTTGACATTATCTCTTTTCTAGACAAATAACCTTTCTCTCAAACAAGTTAAATGTTAGACTGGCGTTATTCTATGCGTCTGCAGCCACAAGAATTTGCATTAAGATGAAGAGAATAATGATATAAGCAATATACGTGTCTCGAACTCACAAACTCACAGCAATAGATACTATGTCATTCGGCTTCCATAACCCCAACAGAGAAGTTTAGTTACCCATGAGTGCGAAGGAGATCACGATTTGCATTGTTATTGTTGAGTAATGGCGTGTGGATTAGGTGATAGGCGTGTGGCGTGATTCCTTAGAAAGTAACGATTCTCTTGTTGTGGAATTTAAGAATAGAATTAATGGAAAGATTAGAAGAGTTGTAATTGAGAAGTAGAATGTGTCTCTCCACTAAGGGAGGACTTCCCTCTCCACTAAGGGAGGACTTAATTAAAAATCTCTAGCATGATAGGGTATTTATAATACTCCTATCCTACTCCTACTATGCTAATGAAATAAATAACCAAATCCTACTAAACTAAGGAAATACTTAACCCATTTGAACTAGGTTAATGTAACATTCTCCTAATCCAAATAAACTAATGAAATACATAACCCAATTGTACTAGGTTAATGTATCATTGTCAAAATCCATCTTTGTGTCTGTAAGTCCCCAAAGTCTTCAGAAATGTTGTTTTAGCCCGGGACAGATTTTCCATGCAGCAGTTTTGGTCCTTAGGCGTGTAGACTTTCTTCCCTTCCTTTGTGAGCTTTCTTTTGCGTCAAGTAAGCCATAAAATGCTGAATTTTGCATCATTTATACCTGAAACTTTACTAATCATGTTCGTTAGCTCATTTATAGGAAAAAGGACTAAAAGTGCATGAAATATATAATTTGTTCTCAAAACTAGGCTAAAATATGGGCAAAATATATTGATATAGGCGTGTAAATTCGCCTATCATCAACACCCCACACTTGCAGCTTTGTTCGTCCTCGAACAAAATATCATGTCCTTCTAAGCATCAACTTAGGGTTTTTACAGCAACAACACAAAACATTCTTCAAGACAAGCACAAAAATTATCAACAAAGAGTAGCTTCCCGATTATAAGTAGAAACAGTTTAACCTCTAGCGTAGACAAGTGATGGTGATCAACTCGCATGCAAACGTTAAGGTACATAGAATCATATACAACTATCCAAAGCTCATCAACCATGTTTGTCTCAGAATATAGTACCCATAATTACTCACAAATATAGCATATTTTTCAAACATGGGTATCAAAATGTCTTTGCTCTCACTCTCACAAAGAATTCATATGTAGCAACTGATGACCATAGGCTTGCCCTTAATGTAGTACTCTACTAAATGTCAGAATGCTAAGCTTAGGATCAAGTAGGTCTTTTGATGGTTGTAATGTAGGCTAAGGGACGGGTAGGATCAGCTATTTTGGCCAGAAATAGTGACTAAGTTCCTAAGCACTTTAATACATCACATTGTATCATTGACACTTTTTTCTTTCAACCTTTCTTTATTTTATTCTTCCACCCTTGTTCTCATCTTTTGTTTTTCAATTTTAAGCACAACTCACTTTTCAGCTTTCTTTTCCTTTTTCTTTTCACAACATACCTCTTATGATAGCACTTTCTTTTTCATAACACATTCAAGCACCATTACAATTTAAAGCATCATACTCACCCAATTTCCTCTTATGTTGTCACATGACTTTTTTAATTTAAAGCACTTAGGAATTTGGATCAAATTACGGTCTTGAAAAAAATGGATTAGGCTTGCATGCAAGGTTGTCAAAGAAATAGGCTAAAGGCTCAAAAGGGTTTAACTAGGATGATGTCCATGGGTAGGTAAAACTGAAGGTAAACATGTATAGGTTGCCGAAGAAATGCCTAAATCATCTCCTAAACTTACACTACTTATTTTCGCTTTGCATACATACCAGGCAAGTTCTAGCATCAGTGACATACATAGAAGATACTATTAATCTCACACACACAAGGCACATGGTCGACTTGATTGGAAGTAATATAGACTCTCGACCCAACAAGTGAAGGAATTGAATCACACAATATCACATAATGAGTCACAACTAGAGCCTAAACGTCTCAATAGTCACAATTGTAGCACATACTCTTGTTATAATCTCATGCTGCCTATCAAAATAATTTCATGCGAAGCTAAAAAAAATTTTAACTACTAAAAAAACAAAACGAAACAAAAATGAAACAAAAGCAAACAAACATAGATGCGAATAGAGAAGTATAGCATGCAATACCACCACCCCACACTTAGTCGGGACACTGTCCTCAGTGGAAAATAAATACGAGGAACCTGGTCAGTCGGACTCCTCCTCTATGTCTGGGGTCCTACCCCTTTCATCGGAATCATAATCAGAGTCGTCATCCTCAGAAGTTCCTCATAAGTATCTCACTTAATTCCAAGCGTGAGTTGAGGTGTTTGCAGCGAGGAGGGTTCTCCTTGCTCCTTGCGGCTTCTTTTCTTGCTCTTTTGGGAAGTGGTAGCCTTCTCCTTGCCCTGTCTTTCTCTAGGTGCCATTGTACCTGAGACTTGAAATAGTGTTAATGGTAGCACAATCTCAATGGATACAATCTATACATAAGCAGTAGGGGTACCACCCCACACTTAGTTTTGTTAACACAAATCAGTGAAGCGAAAGTGGTTGATTACTCAGATTTCGTCGACATACGTTTTAGGATTGTATTCCGACAAGAAAATCAGCAATGCATCACTTACTTGCAGCCATTGGACTACTTTCATGGTAGATATAGCAACACTACTACATAGGGGTTACCACATGAAATAGTTATTCTTACAACAATCACAACCTCTTATGTCGGTAGGCACTATAAGTCTTATCCCGATGGCTGGGATAGTCTAACATGTAAGTATCCAAACAACAATCTTAAGCACTATTCATAGCCGTGGTAATTCCGCAAATAGTATAACAATGCTATTAAAACCAATTTCAAGTCGGAAACAAGTCAAGATTTTCCTACGTACATGTTCACTCACATGATTTTGTATCAACAATCCAAACACATGAACATCACCAACAATCTTATACGATTTAGCAATTCATAATAGACATAGCAACGTAGTACTTACGAGAAATAAATGAAGAATAAGAGAGTACTTACTTGCTTGAAGTTTGTGGAGATGGTTTTGTGAATTGGAAGAGCAAAAGAAGAAAATTTTGAGAGGATTTGGATGTATATGCGGCGCCCTTAGGTCAATTTTTAGTGTGGTTGTGTTGTAAAACTAAGTCCCCTTTATATAGGAAGAGAATGGGTCGGGTTTTGACCCATTTACAATCGGTTTTGGAGACAAAAATACCACATATGCGGCGCATAATGCTCGGCATATCAATGACATATGCGGCGCATTGTCTATAGCATAATGGGACATATGCGCCGCATAGTCTATGACATTTGTAGACATATGCGCCGCATAGTCTATGGCATATGAGATACTGAGACCAAATGCCATAGCATAGGCGGCGCATAGTCAAAAGCATACCTAGGAATAGGCGGCGCATAGTGTATAGCACACTAGATTCCGAGACCTTAGGCTATAGGATAGGTTTTGCATCGTTCGTGGCCTAGTTTTTCCAAGGCCTAGCCTTTCTCGATGCCTATTTTGGCGTGAGAAATGCTCAATCCATAGCCTTATGCATCACCATTCCTAACTTACCGACTTTACCATACAATGCGTCCAAATCATCAATTGAAATCAATCTCCTCGTTGAATACCTGTTGCACCTATTTTTGCTCAAAACCAAATGAAAACGATTAGTACGATGGGTTGCCTCCCACCAAGCGCCTTAGTTTTGGTCGTGGAACGACTCTTATTTTTGGATTTTTCATTTAGCAAAAACAAAACAAGTATAAAAATGATAAAACGATAAAACGATGAAATGATAAAACAATAAAACGATGGGTTGCCTCCCATCTAGCGCCTTATTTATTGTCGTGGCTTGACATAGTTATATCGAGTACTTAGACTTCATCGAGATAAGTGATGGATCGTTTTCTGAAAGGATTTAGACGACAATAAGTCTTACCTGTGGGCATGCGATCTTCTTCGAGATGGCTCATACGTTTCTCCGGAGAGTCACCAATTATATCATCAGTAGTCCAACCCATAGCTCTCTTGTACCTCATTAGAGCAGAGTTGAGAGCCTCCACGTGCTGTTCACTTAAATCATCCACCACACTTATCGGAAGTATACTTCCACTTTCCAAGAACACATACCTTAGATAATCGGGAAGCTCTTGCGATTCTAGCATTGGTGGCTCGTCAATGGGAGTCTTTGCTGTTGGTTGATTCTTGAGATCACAATCTGGTTGCTTAGGAGTATAAGGCTCTATTTCTGTTAGAGCACTCATAAGTTCTTCATAACCTTCATTATCTTCATGCTCAACTTTCAGTGGCGCAACAGTCAATGGCTCAACAATAGGCTGTTTCTCTATAGATAATGCTTTCATATCCTCTTGATGAACATCAGCTATAGATAACTCATTCAAATCGCTGGGCTGCTTCATTGTTTTGCATATATCAAACCCTACCACTTCGTCATTAATTCGAAACAAAAGCTCATTATCTTTCATGTCAATAAGCACACTTCCAGTTGCAAGGAAAGGACGTCCCAAGATTATGGGAACTTTAGAATCCTCCTTACAATCTAGAATAACGAAGTCGGTAGGAAATATGAATGAAGAAACCTTCACCAACACATCATTCAAGATACCCACAGGTCGTTTTATCGACCTATCAGCCATCACGAGCCTCATATTGGTTGGTGTAGGGTCTCCCAACCCCAACTTTCTGTAGATAGATAGTGGCATCAAATTGATGCTAGCGCCCAAATCGCACAATGCCTTAGCAAAATCCAATGATCCAATTGTGCAAGGAATAGTGAAAGCTCCAGGATCTGCCTTCTTTTGAACTAGCGATCTTGTAGCGATTGCACTACAATGATGAACATTATCCGCCAAGTCATAACTTGCTGCCCGCTTCATTGTCAAGAGATCCTTCATAAATTTCGCATACCCAGGCATTTGTTCAAGTGCCTCCACCAATGGAACATTAATGGTGAGCTGCTTTAACATATTCATGAATTTGCTGAACTTTGTGTCATCCGCCACCTTCTTCAATCTTTGGGGAAAAGGTGGTGGTGGGTATGGAAGTGTTCTCTCCACGGTTTTTTTTCTCCTCTTGCTTCTGTTTTTCCACTTTTTCAGGCTGCACGTCACTAGGTGAAACGTCCCTGACGTTGGGAGTAGTTGTTGCGGCTTCTTCTCCTTTTGTAACGTCACTAGGTGTAATGTCCATGTCCGCAACTTCGTCAACCACTTGCTTGCCTTTTGCTGAAGTTTCCAGCACCTTGCCACTTCTGGTAGTGATGGCCATGCATGACCCATCATTCTTTGGGTTTTGCACAGTACCGCTTGGTAAGGTGCCAGCCTTTCTTTGATTGAATGTTGCTGAAAGTTGGCTCAATTGCTGCTCTATTTGCCTGATAGAAGTGGAATGAGAATCAACTAGTTGCTTCATGGAGGACAAATCATCAATCACCTCCTTAACACCTGCGCTCGTTGCTTCCACTCCTTTCAATAACTTAGCCATCATGTCTTCCATACTCCCAGAATTAGATGTGGTGGTATCACGTCTACCAGGGGGAACGTACAAACCACTCTTTTCATTATTTTTCTTCCAACTACCTTGGTCTTTGCTTCCTGATTTATCATAATAGTTTCGACCTTGGTTTCCTTGGGCATTCCCACGGAAACCCCCCTGATTGTTCAAGTAGTTGGCCTCCTCTTCAGAATCAGATTCGTCTCTTCCTTTTAGCGCTACAGCTTTCACTTTTTCAGTCTTCCCTGATAATAAGTGCTTTGTCAGAAGATCCAATTGTGTTTTCATGTGCTCCATATCTTGCTCAAGTTCTTCTTCTCTTCTTCTTTGGTCTGCAGACATGCCAATAGATAAAGTGGGGCTTGCTACCTAAGAATCCCTGGTATGCCAAGCTCTACTTTGCTTTGTCATGCGATCTAGCATATTTCTTGCTTGACCAAAGGTGAGGTCCATGAAAGAACCTCCAGCTGCGTTGTCCACCACTGGTTTAGTTATTGAATTCAAGGCTCTATACAAGATCTCCATGAGGTGAACATTAGTCATGTGATGGTTTGGGCATCTCGCTAGCTTTGTCTTGAACCTCTCCAATGTTTCATGAAGAGCTTCAGAGGGAAGCTGACGAAAGTTGCAGATTTCATCTCTCAATTGTGCTCTTTTGGATGGTGGAAAGAATCTTTTTAGGAAAGCGTCTCTCAATTGCCTCCAATTTGTAATTGAATCAGGAGTCAGCCCATTCAACCATAGTGTTGCCTCCCCAGACAGAGACAATGGAAATAGGCGTAATCGAATAGCATTCTGACCAACATCAGGATTGTCAAAGGACTTGCATGTCGAAATAAAGTTGATGAGATGCATATTCGGATCATCGCCTGCTAGTCCACCAAATAATCCCTTGAGTTGCAATAACTGAATCATGGTGCTTGTGATGTTGAACTTGGCTCTGGGCGCTAATGGTGGTGGAATTATTGCTCCAGTGGCTCCGGCACCATCAAGATCATCATCATCATCGTCGAAAGCTGGCTGCATGGGTTGACGGTCATACCTATACCGCGCTTGTCGACCTCTTCTGTTGGCAGGTGTTGTAGTTTCAGCAACATGCCTTGGGTTTATCAACTCGTCGTCACCTAAATCCTCATCGTCAGGATTTGTGGCTCGCCCAGGATTATCAATGTTTTGTTGTTGGACTTGAGAAGCGGCAAGAGCAGCTAATCTTGCTTGCTCGTGTTGAGCAGCCATCCTGTCGATTTCAGCTTGTGCTTCCATTCTTCTAATTCGTTGTGGTTCAGGATTGATTGGAAATAACGGTTGACCAGAACTTCTAGTATGGGGCATGCACTAAAGTAAAAACCTGCAAGAAACAAAAACAAAAACTGAAAGTAAAAGTACGAGAATCTTTGCCCAAAGGGTCTAGTAATTATCACGAACTTGATTGACACTCGTATTCCCCGGCAACGGCGCCAATTTTTGATAACGCTCAATCTATATCTCTCGCAAGAGTGTAAAGCGGTCGTTAGCAAATATAGAACCCAACCTGGATTGGGTGTCGATCCCACAGGGAATAGCTTGGCCAACAAGTAAGTAAAATTACTAGACTTTTAGTGCAAGTCTCGTAAAAAGGGGGGATTGTAATGTGTAACCAAAACAATAAAGTAAAAGCTGAAAATAGCAAAGTAAAAAGAAAAAGAATGTTATGTAAGTTGTAAACAATAAGAATTGAAGCGTTGGGGTTATGTCCACCTTCTGAGGTATACGTCTCTATTGGCTATGAGTGTGTAGAGTCTTGACATGCAATTGCTTATAGAGAATTGTAGTCGATGGTAAATCCAAGCGTCTCTCAACCTGAACAAGGACTATTTCACTTTAACTCTCGCGAGCTTAAAGCGTGTCTAACGGTACGAATTTTCCAAGAGGTTAGTCCAGTTACGGCACTAGCTTTTTAATAGGAAAGGGTGTCCTACTACCTTGACATTATGTCTTTTCCAGACAAATAACCTTTCTCTCAAACAAGTTAAATGTTAGACTGGCGTTATTCTATGCGTCTGCAGCCACAAGAATTTGCATTAAGATGAAGAGAATAATGATATAAGCAATATACGTGTCTCGAACTCACAAACTCACAGCAATAGATAGTATCTCATTCGGCTTCCATAACCCCAACAGAGAAGTTTAGTTACCCATGAGTACGAAGGAGATCACGATTTGCATTGTTATTGTTGAGTAATGGCGTGTGGATTAGGTGATAGGCGTGTGGCGTGATTCCTTAGCAAGTAACGATTCTCTTGTTGTGGAATTTAAGAATAGAATTAATGGAAAGATTAGAAGAGTTGTAATTGAGAAGTAGAATGTGTCTCTCCACTAAGGGAGGACTTGCCTCTCCACTAAGGGAGGACTTCCCTCTCCACTAAGGGAGGACTTAATTAAAAATCTCTAGCATGATAGGGTATTTATAATACTCCTATCCTACTCCTACTATGCTAATGAAATAAATAACCAAATCCTACTAAACTAAGGAAATACTTAACCCATTTGAACTAGGTTAATGTAACATTCTCCTAATCCAAATAAACTAATGAAATACATAACCCAATTGTACTAGGTTAATGTATCATTTTCAAAATCCAGCTTTGTGTCTGTAAGTCCCCAAAGTCTTCAGAAATGTTGTTTTAGCCCGGGACAGATTTTCCATGCAGCAGTTTTGGTCCTTAGGCGTGTAGACTTTCTTCCCTTCCTTTGTGAGCTTTCTTTTGCGTCAAGTAAGCCATAAAATGCTGAATTTTGCATCATTTATACCTGAAACTTTACTAATCATGTTCGTTAGCTCATTTATAGGAAAAAGGACTAAAAGTGCATGAAATATATAATTTGTTCTCAAAACTAGGCTAAAATATGTGCAAAATATATTGATATAGGCGTGTAAATTCGCCTATCATCATTAACAGAGTTTGCCTTTTCTTCTATATCTGCATCAACTGTATCTTGAGATCCCACTGTTTTCACCTTCTTAGTCTTGCCTGATTGCAAGTGCTTGGTTAACAAATCCATCTACGTTTTTAGGTAAGCCATGTCTTGGTCATGCTCTTCATCTCTTCTACATTGTTTCACAGTCATGACCACAGAAATAGTGGAGTTGGCTACCACATAGTCTCTAGTATGCCGTGCCCGACTTTGTTTGATCATTCTCTCTAGTATCTCTAAAGCCTCTGGTAATGTAAGATCAACAAATGAACTACCAAGAACATTATCTACAATTGGTTTTATGACAGAGTTAAGAGCCTTGTAAAAAGTCTCCACCAAGTATATGTCTGTCATATTGTGGTTCGGACATTGTGTCAGCTTCTTCTTGAATCTCTCCCAGGTTTCATGCAAGGCTTTAGTCGGGATCTTCCTAAAGTTACTGATCTCATCCCTCAACTGTACCCTCTTGGGAAGATGGAAAGAACCTTTCTAGGAAAGCTACTTTCAACTGTCTCCAGTTGGTTATAGAATTGGGTGTTAGCTCATTAAGCCACAATGTTGCCTCCCTAGACAGAGACAACGGAAACAACCTCTATCGAATAGTATTCTGATCCACTCCTGGGTTATCAAAATATTTACAGATGGTGAAAAAGTTCACCAAATGCAAGTTTGGGTCATCCCCAGGAAGGCTACCAAACAACCCATTCAGATTGAGAAGTTGAATCATTGTACTCGTAAAGTTGAATTTTTCTCAAGGTACCAATGGTAGAGGAATAATTGCACCTGTTGCACCTGCTCAATCCATTCTATCATCATCATCATTGAGGTTATACTGGACCGGCTGGTAATCTTGCCTTCCTCGGAATGGACGATTCCTGTTAGCATTACGTTGTACTGGTGCAGCTACTTGCTCTACACGCCTTAGGTTACCAGGATTTAGCAACTAATCGTCTCCGAAATCTTCATCCTCAGGATTTAGATGTCGTGCTTGTTGCCCAACATTCTGCAAATTTACCTGAGCTCTAGCTAAGGTGCTAGTCTGTCAGCCTCTTGCTGGTTGTCTATTCTTCCAATTCATTGCAGTTCCAGATTAAGTGGTACTAATGTTTCTCCAAAACTTCTGGTTCTTGGCGTACACTACAAAGATCCTACAATAAACAAAAACAACAAATAAACATTAAAACTATGAAGCTTTACTAACAGTCAATTAGCGCACACAAATTTTAATTTGAAACCATATTCCCCGGCAATGGCGCCATTTTTGATAACGCTCAAACTACACCTCTCTAATGAGAATGTAAGCGATCGTTGTCAATATATAATCCAACTAGGTTGGGGTTGAATCCCACAGGAAATATGTTGTAAAGTTAAGTCATTTGCGAGTTAATCAACTGATAGTTGGATGTTTCCTAAAATGGGGGGTTTTGAGTTTAACAATTAATTATTGGTCACTTTAGCTTCAGTGTTTGTAATCAAGAGTTTATGGAAAACCACAATTATGTCCACTATGGGTTTTGGTACTTGACAGATTTTAATAGTGATTTAAGATTCTCACAGTAAATAGGACAACAAATATTCTTTATCGAAGTTACGCCTGAATGTCTCTCAACCTACTTAAGAATTTAATTACCTAATCCTCTCAGACTTAGGGAATTTCTATTCACTAACCAGACATTACCTCAGGTTAATCAACCTTGTTACAACTTCAATTATTAAATGGAAGTTTTTAGTGCTTCCAAGTCCCTGTCAATAATTCACTTTCTGCTATATTTGATTTCTTATCTCAAGCAAATCAAAGCAGGTGCTATCTATTGTTTGTAACCAATAGACAATGATAAAATATTAAAATTATCAAGGAGTCCTATTACCTTTTGAATCTTAAACACTTATCATCTTACCAAAACTTAACCCATAGATCCCACAATTCGGGTTAGAGGGGTTTAGCCACTCATGATGTAATGATCGGAACAACTAGATGAATTCATAATTTGAAAGATAAACTTACCACAAGATGAATAATAACTAGTGATTCTCAGATTAGATCACAATAGGAATCCCCAAAGTATTGATGGTAATCTCATCAAAGTTAATTATTTTTCATGCCAAGAAAATAGAGAGAAAAGTAACAAAATACGTGTCTCCCAAAAAGTGTTCCGAACTTCTTAAAAAAACCCTAAACAATGCTTTAAATAGTTCACCCTAATTATGGAAACAAAATCATAGAGTGCAACAATTTCTCAGACAGGTTACGCCATTCGTGATGGCTTATTAGGAGGCTGATGACTTATCACAAATGTCATCAGCTCCTCTTTGATTTTAACATTGCTGCTTAGGCTGATGATGAACTATGATGGACTATAAGATCTTTGACGACTTATCACGAATGTCGTCACTTATCTACCTCAGCTCCCATAATCTGCCTTAGACTAACGATAATTTTGACGACCTATCAACTCCTTAATGGCTTATCACAAAATCTCATCACAACTTTCAGCTGAGTTCCATTCTCCGTCTAAGGCTAACGATGAAGCTGATAACTTATCACAGGGCTGACGACTTATCAAGAATGTCGTCCGCTACACTTTTATTCTTTTTGCTTCAGATTTCAACTCTTTTTCTTCCATCCTTGTTGGTTCTCTAGCATCTTAGATTCTACAGTAAAATCAAAGATAAAACACTCAAAAATGACAAAAGTTTCTTAAGACTTTGCAATTATTCTTAGTTAAAAGTCTCAAATATGTTAGCATCAGCTCATACATCAAAATGCGTGGAGGTGTGAATGACAAATCGGAGGTTTGGAGGCAAACCCTTGAGTTTAAAGAGTTTAGGTTGAGTAGGTCCAAGACGGAGTATTTGGAATGCAAGTTTAGTGACTCGAGGAAGAAGGAAGAAGTGGTGGTGAGGTTAGACTCCTAGGATGTTTGTAAGAGGGATAGTTTTAAGTATCTTAGGTCTATGATCTAGGGGAATGGTGAGAAGTTTTAAGTATCTTAGGACAATGATCAAGGGGAATGGTGAGATTGATGAAGATGTTTCTAAACATATTGGAGAAGTTTGGATAAAGTGGAGGCTATCCTCAGGAGTGTTGTGCGATAAGAAGGTGCCCCTTAAGCATAAAGGCCAATTCTATAAAGTGGCAGTTCATCCGGCCATGTTGTATAGAGCGGAGTGTTGGCTAGTTAAGCATGTTCACATTCAAAAATTGAAGGTGGCGGAAATAAAAATATTGCGTAGGATATGTGGGCTTACTATTAGGGACAGAGTTAGGAATAAGATTATCCGGGAGATGGTGTGTCACGCCTCAAATCCTATTGGGGCAGACTGGCACCCGTAACCGAGGAGGCCCGGGAGAACCAACTCATAACCTTATACTTCCCATGCATACCTCTATGACAACCCAAAATTCGGACAACATCATGTCGCATATAAAAGGATATAATCACCTGTATAAGATCGAGCACACATATATATGTATATACAATACATGGCCGTCGGAGCCATCACGTCAATTAACAAAACACCACCTTGACTGTATATTAGGTCTACAAAGTCTCTAGATAATACACAGAGTTTAACTAAGGTCGGGACATACCCCGCTATATAACTAACTTCTATACAATACCAAAAGTGACTGGATATGACATGGAAAGCCCCGAAGCAAACTGGAGCTCACCAAAAGCAGCTGGATATACTGGCTCCTACTTGTGCGGTGTATGAGCTGAGGTACCTGTGCCTGCAGCATAAAATGCAGGTCCTCCGTAGGGGACGTCAGTACGAAATATATACCGAGTATGTAAAGCTGTAGATAATCACATATGATATAGGAGCTCACTAGAAATCAGAAACATGTGAATAAATCGTAATAGGAGTGGACCACACTTACTAGAACTTGTGACAACCTGTACATTGTATTTATTCAATCACTTTACCTTCGTTCTTATCAGCTTTGTAATCATTACTGTACTGTACTGTGACCATTAGGCTGCCTCCAGTACATATCAACTGGGATCGACCCATGATAGGCTTATGCCCCTAGGATACCACCCATAAACACATAAATAGGGATCGACCCATGATAGGCTTATGCCCCTGGGATACCACCCGATAAGAGAGAACTTCCATCACTTAGTTCAATTAATCTTTGAGATTTTTATTTCGGTCGCCACCGTATTTTTGATACTTTAAAACAATAATACATCAATAAGAGACATATAAATAGACCATCAATGCAATAACAATGAAGTAAGAACTCATTGGCACATCAATGAAGTGTTTTGGAGTCATCAATGCCATAACAATGAAGTAGGAACTTATTGGTATATCACTGAAACATTTTGGAGTCATTAATAACACATGGATCTTGTTTGAGTAACCGGATACCTTCTGACATTTATTAGTGCAATAAACATGTAAGATTTGGAAAACAAGTAAGTATTGGAATGTCTTGACATCTTGTAGGGTGGAAATAAGTTCATTGGTAACGTAGGACATCATACAAAACCATTATGGATCACATGTTACTGAATAACTTTGGAAACTTTCTTAATAGAACAATTGTTCACTTTCATGCCAAAGATATGGTATAGAGTATGCGTTATATACCTGACTGTCAACCTTCAATACTAGTCCCAAATGGACTTCCCGTCTTTTTGGATTACCTTTCTACAATGAACATATATAGCAATCTAGTATTAGCAACAAAACGTCACAATTCAATTATTTGAATTCACCAAACTAGTGGTTGAGTAGTAAGCCTTAATTACACCATAAAGAGTGTCACTTTAACCCTCTTATAATCCAATTACATTCACATGCCATGCATATTCATACAACATCCTCCAATATCAAGTTTGGATTCATTTATCCTTCCAACCAATCCATTAAACCAAATTGAGCCATAGACATAAATAGTCATCAATTCAATAGTATATCACCATATCCACCCTCCATAACTCAATTACCATATCCACCTTCCATAACCCAATTACCATATCCACCTTCCACAATTCAATACAACCAAACCATGCAAAATAGTCCATAACCTTATTTCCATCACCTTTCAATAACAACCAATACATATAATCCTCTATCACACATATACATATGGAAAAGAACAAGGCAAACAATATTCATACCTTAGAATTCACCTCTTAATTATGCAATCCTGTTTGCACAAATAATAGGTGACGTTCGAAGCTATCGAGATGATAAACGCAGTTATCGGATTACTTTGGAATTTCTACGGTTGAATCAAAAGTAATTTAAAGGTCAAATTTGGCTAGGGTTTGTTATTTCTCAATGATTGATGATGAAAATGAGTTTTTGAACTCATATACATGTATATATACACATATTCCCATCCATAATATCATAGGGAATGACCAAAGTTTCTTTAAAATTTAAATAATGTCAAATCGGTCCTTTGGTGGACTATTTTGATAAGCTAAAGTAGATCGACCATAACTCTTTGCTCCGATATCAGATTTGGGTGAAACTAGCATCGTTGAAAATATAATTCAAAGGGATTTCATTTCATATAAACTAGGCCATCCAGTTCGTCCTGTACAAGGAGTTATGATCGTTTGAAGTTGACCCTAAAAATCTGTTTTGAGAGGCTGAAGTAAAACGAGTATAACTCCTTACTTAGATGTTGGATTTGGATGAAACTAATTGCATTGGAAAGAAGACTCAAAGATATTTCTTTTCATAGGTCGCAGCTCTCCCAGTTCATTATATTAAGGGAGTTATGATCGTTCAATGTTGACCCAAAAAATTTGCTGGCCTCAGTAGTTTGTGTGCAGGAAATTTTCCTGCACATTTACTATTCCCAAATATCCCGGCCACCGTTTAATAATTTCGAACGTTCTCGATTATATCCGAAACCTATCCATTTTTAGAAATCTTTATATCGTTGGAAAGCTTATTCAATAACCTTCGCACATAGAACCATCGACGGGCAAATTCTGGTATAAATAAAATAAATAAAAATTAATTCCATATAAATAAGACCAATACATGTACTTGAATACGCCAATACATGTATTTGAATACGGGGTGTTACATCCTTCCCCCCTTTAGGACATTCTTCCTCGAATATTAGCATAGTTATTCAACCAAAACAAGTTCAAGTCCATCATTAACATTCACATCATCACATAAATACTGTACATATATAAAAAAAACCTTACTTGTTAATGTTCTAACTCCGTTTCTTGAACTTCCTCTTCATCTTTGAACAAATGAGGGTACTTAGATTTCATTGCTTCCTCAGCTTCCCATGTAATCTCTTCCCTTTGACGATTTCCCCAACGTACTTTCACCGATGCTATCTCTTTAATTCTCATCTTCTTAACTTGGCGATCTAGAATAGCAATAGGCACTTCCTCATAGGTAAGATCTTCCGTAATTTGCACATCCTCAGTAGAAGTGATATTTGATGGATCTCCGATGCACTTTCGAAGCATTGACACATGAAATACCGGATGTACTAATGAGAGCTCTTGGGGTAGCTCTAATTCATATGCAACTTGTCCAAACCTTCGAGTGATCTTATACAGGCCTATATAACGTGGACTCAACTTCCCTTTCTTGCCAAATCTCATTACGCCTTTTATTGGTGATACCTTCAAAAATACCCAATCACCTAAAGAAAACTCTAGCCCTCTCCTTCTACTATCCACATATGACTTGTGTCGACTTTGAGCTGTTTTCAGTCGTTGCTGAATTACTTTAACCTTCTCTATGGCTTGATAAACAAGATCCGATCCGAACAAAAAAGTTTCACCCACTTCGAACCATCCTATTGGTGATCTACACTTCCTTCCATATAAAGCTTCATATGGTGCCATTTTGATACTTGAATGATAGCTATTATTGTAGGCAAACTCAATAAGAGGTAAATGATCATCCCAGTTTCCCTTCAAATCTATTACACAAGCTCGTAGCATATCTTCAAGTGTTTGGATGGTACGTTCTGCTTGTCCATCTGTTTGAGGGTGAAAAGTTGTACTCAACTTCATTTGTGTTCCCAAACACCTCTGAAAAGACTTCCAAAAGTTTGGGGTAAATTGGGTTCCCCAATCTGATATAATAGAGATTGGCACTCCATGTAATCGGACTATCTCTTTAATGTACAGCTCGCATACTCTTCAACTGTGTAATTGGTCCTAAATGGTAGGAAATGTGCGGATTTGGTAATCCTATCAACAATCACCCATATAGAATCAAACTTCCGGGATGTACGAGGCAAACCAATCATGAAATCCATGTTGATCATGTCCCACTTCCAGCTTGGAAGATCAATGCATTGCATATAACCTCCGGGTTTTTGGTGCTCAACTTTAACTCTTTGACAATTTGGACATTCAACTACAAATTCTGCAATGCTCTTCTTCATGTCATTCCACCAATACATATCTTTCAAATCTTGATACATTTTGGTTAATCCTGGATGAATGGAATACCTTGAAAAATGTGCCTCTGTCATAATCTTCTTTCTTAGCCTGTCTACATCCGGCACACACAATCGGTTTTGGCACTGAAGTACTCCTTCTCGCGTAAGCTCAAATGCCTTGGTCGCACCACTCTGAACGTTCTTCTTAAGCTGTAATAAAATAGGATCTGCATATTGCTTCTCTTTCACTTCAGCTACTAATGAAGATTCCGCAGCATTATGTACGATAAGCTCTTCATTCGGAGTTTCAAGAAGGCGAACTCCAAAACTAGCTAACTGGTGAAGATCTTTAACCATCCCTTGCCTTTCTATAGGCGCCATCATAGCCTTACGACTTAACGCATCAGCTACCACATTTGGTTTCCCTAGATGGTACAAGATATCAATATCATAGTCCTTTAATAGTTCAAGCCATCTCCGCTGCCTTAAATTTAGATCCTTCTGATTAAAAATTTATTGCAAGCTCTTATGGTCAGTATATATATCAACATGAACCCCATATAAGTAGTGGCGCCATATCTTTAAAGCAAAAATAACTACTGCCAGCTCAAGATCGTGTGTAGGATAATTTTTCTCATATGGCCGCAACTGTCTAGAAGCATATGATATTACCTTACCATGCTGTATCAATCCACATCCTAAACCAATTTTGGAAGCATCACAATACACTGTATACCCTTCGGTTCCTTCTGGAAGTACCAACACGGGTGTAGAAATCAACTTGTTCTTTAAATCTTGAAAACTCTTCTCACAGGCATCATTCCATTGGAATATGGATGCTTTATGGGTTAGCTTAGTTAAGGGTGCTGAAATGGAATCAAAGCCTTTAACAAACCTTCTATAATAACCAGCCAACCCGAGAAAACTACAAATCTTCGTAGGTGTTGTGGGCCTTGGCCAGTTCCTCACAGCTTCTATCTTTTGAGCATCAACCTTTATCCCTTCACTAGATACAATATGACCCAAAAATGCCACCGACTTTAACCAAAACTCACATTTAGAGAACTTTACATAAAGCTTACAATCACGAAGAGTCTGCAATGCCTGTCGTAAGTGATTGGCATGGTCTTCTTCTGATCTAGAATAAACAAGAATATCATCTATAAAACTATCACAAATACATCCAGGAATTGCTTAAACACCCTATTCATCAAATCCATAAAAGCTGCGGGTGCATTTGTTAGCCCAAATGACATAACTAGAAACTCATAATGACCATACCGTGTTCAGAAAACTGTCTTGGGTATATCCTTCTCTTTGACCCTCACTTGGTGGTAACCTGATCTCAAATCAATCTTAGAAAAGCAATCGGCGCCCTGTAACTGATCAAATAAATCGTCAATTCTTGGGAGAGGATATTTATTCTTAATAGTCACCTTATTCAATTGCTTATAATCAATACACATCCTCAGCGAGCCATCCTTTTTGCGCATAAATAACACTGGTGCTCCCCAGGGGGACATACTAGGCCTTATGAATCCCTTCTCTAGCAAATCTTTCAATTTCTCTTTCAATTCTCGTAATTCTGCTAGGGCCATTCTATACGGAGGAATGGAGATTGGTTGGGTGCCTGGTACTACATCAATACCAAACTCTACTTCTCGTTCAGGAGGCAAACCTGGAAGATCTTCAGGAAATACATCAGAAAATTCATTTACCACCGGAACATCGTGAAGAGTTGGTGGCTCCGCTTCTATATCCCTTACTCTAACTAAATGATATATGTATTCCTTGGAAATCATTCTTCTTGCCTTAAAATAAGAAATAAATCTACCTCTTGGAGCGCTAATTTCACCTTTTCATTCAAGGATTGATTCATTTGGAAAATGAAAATATACCTTTTTCGTGCAACAATCAATTGTGGCATAACAAGATGCCAACCGGTCCATACCCATTATAATATCCAAATCTACCATTTCTAACTCCACAAGATCAACCATCGTGTCACAACCACAAACAGTTACTATGCAATTTCGATAAACCCTTCTAGCTATAATAGATTCCCCAACCGGTGTGGACACTTCAAATGGATTAACTAACAGTTTGGGTATTCTTTCGAACTTTCCAGCAACCAATGGAGTAACATAAGATATTGTAGAACCGGGATCAATTAAGGCATATAAATTTAATGAAAAGATAGACAACGTACTCATAACCACATCTGGGGAAGCCTCTAAATTCTGTCGATCCGCAAGAGCATACGTACGATTTTGAGCCCTGCTAGAACTCGTGGCTCCTCTATCACCTCTAACACGACCCATTGGTTGTGCACCCCTTCCTGAATAAGGCATCGATGATGATGATGCAACAAATGACCCCGTAGGTCATGCCATACCCCCTATGTACCTTCATGGGCATTCCCTCATCATATGCCCTGACATACCGCACCAAAAGCAAACATTGGTCCCCAACCGACATGCGCCCAAATGATACCTTCCACATTTATTGCATGGCTCTCGAGGAGGTCTCGATTGGCTCATATTCCCTTTCCCTTGGTACCCCACTGTCCGCGAACTCTGACTCTCACTTCTGTGCCCAAATTGATTTCCTCTGGACCCTTGGAACTGTGGTGAGGCACTAGCTGCGGAATAAGAAGATAATGGCCTAGGTGGTCTAGCAGAAAACTATGGTCTAAACCCTCCTTCGGATGCCATAAACTGCCCTGTAGATCTGGCCCTCTTGGAATATCCTCTTTCTAATTCCTGTGTTCTTCTCCTCTGCCTCTGATCTTCCATTTTCTGTGCAAAATCTTGGATCCTCTCTATGTCCATATCTTTGTTCAAAGCGGCAATAATACAATCTCTAAACAGATATGGATCTAGCCTATCCACATATTGATGAACTCTATCATCCATAGTAGCTACAACATTAGGAGCATGTCTCGAAAAGGAATAAAATCAGAGACTGTACTCCCTCACGCTCATATTCCCCTGACGAAGATTTAAAAATTGATCTGCATGGGCCTGAAGAATCTCGAATGGAAGATAATGATCAAGAAATGCCTCTTTGAACTCTTTCCAAGTAGATGGGGGTGCATCAATACCCCTAGATCATTTCCAGTCTTCATCCCAATATATAGCCTCCCCTTTAAATCTATATGCCGCTAACTCCACTGTCTCTCTACCCGTTACATGCATAACATCTAAGGCCCTTTGAATTTGATCAATAAAGTCCTGTGGGTCCTCGTTAAGATCTGATCCAGTAAAAGTGGGAAGATCCATCTTAAGAAAATCCTGTGTTCGAAGGCTAGCCGCCCTATCTGTACCACTAGGACCCGTGGTAGGAATGGATTGCCGTTGAGCTTGCCCAGCAACTATACGAGTCAAAAGTTGCACTGCATTTCTAATATCTTGATCAACAGCATTAATAGGTGGCTCTGCAGATATAGTTCTCCTCCCCTTTATTTCTTCCGGACTGGAGGAAGTTTCTGATGCATGCTCAGCTGGAGCCTCACTTTGATTAGCTGGTATAGTGCGTGACTTACTAGTCCCCACTCTGGCAGCCATATCTACTTGCTTACCGGTATTCTTGCTTCTGGTAACCGGCATCATTACTATAATAAGAGAAACAAACAGATTCAGTGGTCAACTATGACTTCATATACAATATAGGCTCTATCGCACGATCTAAGACATGAAGAAAAGAAACAATTCCTAAATGTCCATAGCCTCCTATTTATAGATGCAGTGCACGACACACTGATAAACAAGACTCTACATAGACACAGCTTTGTAGACTCACTAGGACTAACCTCTCTGATACCACTTTTGTCACGCCTCAAATCCTTTTGGGGCGGACTGGCACCCGTAATCGAGGAGGCCCGGGAGAACCAACTCATAACCTTATACTTCCCATGCATACCTCTATGACAACCCAAAATTCGGACAGCATCATGTCGCATATAAAAGTACATAATCACCTGTATAAGCTCGAGCACACATATATATGTATGTACAATACTTGGCCGTTGGAGCCATCACGTCTATTAACAAAACACCACCTTGACTGTACATTAGGTCTACAAAGCCTCTAGATAATACACAGAGTTTAACTAAGGTTGGGACACACCCCGCCATATAACTAACTTCTATACAATACCAAAAGTAACTGGATATGACACGGAAAGCCCCGAAACAAACTGGAGCTCACCAAAAGCAGTTGGATATCCTGGCTCCTACTTGTGCGGTGTATGAGTTGAGGTACCTGTGCCTGCAGCATGAAATGCAGGTCCCCCATGGGGGACGTCAGTACGAAATATGTACCGAGTATGTAAAGCTATAGATAATCACATATGATATAGGAGCTCAATAGAAATCAGAAACAAGTGAATAAATCGTAATAGGAGTGGACCACACTTACTAGAACTTGTGACAACCTGTACATTGTATTTATTCAATCACTTTACCTTCGTTCTTATCATCTTTGTAATCATTACTGTACTGTACTGTGACCATTAGGCTGCCTCCAGAACATATCAACTGGGATCGACCCATGATAGTTTTATGCCCCTGGGATACCACCCATAAACACATAAATAGGGATCGACCCATGATAGGCTTATGCCCCTAGGATACCACCCGATAAGAGGGAACTTCCATCACTTAGTTCAATTAATCTTTGAGATTGTTATTTCGGTCGCCACCACATTTTTGATACTTTGAAACAATGATACATCAATAAGAGACATATAAATAGACCATCAATGCAATAACAATGAAGTAAGAACTCATTGGCACATCAATAAAGTATTTTGGAGTCATCAATGCCATAACAATGAAGTAGGAACTTATTGGTATATCAGTGAAACATTTTGGAGTCATTAATAGCACATGGATCTTGTTTGAGTAACCGGATACCTTCTGACATTCATTAGTACAATAAACATGTAAGATTTGGAAAACAAGTAAGTATTGGAATGTCTTGACATCTTGTAGGGTGGAAATAAGTTCATTGGTAACGTAGGACATCATACAAAACCATTATGGATCACATTTTACTGAATAACTTTGGAAACTTTCTTAATAGAAAAATTGTTCACTTTCATGCCAAAGATATGGTATCGAGTACGCTTTACATACCTGACTGTCAACCTTCAATACTAGTCCCAATAAACTTCGCGTCTTTTCGGATTACTTATCTACAATGAACATATATAGCAATCTAGTATTAGCAACCAAACGTTGATAACGCTCAAACTACAGCTCTCGTAAGAGTGTAAGCGGACGCTGTCAAATATAGAACCCAACTGGGTTGGGTGTCGAATCCCATAGGGAATACTTGGTCACTAAGTAAGCAACGATTATTAGACTTTTGATGAAAGTTCTGCGAATAAAGGGGGGGATTTTGTGTGTGCAAATAACGTGAACAAAATAGTAGAGTAAAAACGGAAAATAGAAGGGTAAAACGGAGTACTTGGTAGGTTTTAATCAATGAGAATCGAGAGTTAGGGTTATGTCCACCTTATGAGTTGTACGTATCTATTGACTATGAGTTATGCGGAATTCAAACATGCATGCGCTTATAGAGAATCGTATTCTATGGTAAATCCAGGCGTCTTTCGACCATCAAGGACTATTTCACTTTAACTCTTTCGAGCTTAAAGCGTATCTAATGGTACAAATTCTCCAAGAGGTTAATCCAGTTACGGCACTAACTTTTTAATAGGGGTTGGTGCCCTATTACCTTGACATTATCTCTTTTCCAGACATGTAACCTTTCTTTCGAACAAGTTAATGTTATACTGGCGTATTCTATATGTTTGCAACCACAAGAATTTAAATTAAGATGAAGAGAGTAATGATATAAGCAGCATACGTGTCAAGAATTCACAAACTCATAGCAATAGATAGTATCTCATAAGGCTTCCATAACCCTAACACAGAAGTTTAGCTACTCATGATTGCAACGGAGATCACAATAAACATCATCATGATCTCACGTTGGTCACAAGGGCCGTGCTTTCTCTGTCAGAAAGTGTAACGTGAATTAGGATCAAACGTTGAATAAAAAAGACTTGAATTAATTAATGAGTGAATAAGAATTTATTAGAATGCGAAGGAATAAGAAGAGAATGCTGAAAAGTTTCAGCAAAATAGGGTTTATATAACATCCATATCCTAGTCCTATTGAAATATGGTTTTTATCCTTGTCCTAGTCCTACTGGGTTACTGCATACTTGTCCTAATCCTACTAAGTTACTGCTGATCCCCAAGTCTTTGTAAATGTTGTTTTTGCCCGGGACAAGTTATCCATGCGTCACTTTCAGTCCATAGGCGTCCAAACGCTACTTTCCTTCTTTCGTGAAGCTTCCTTTGGCATCAAGTTATCCATAAAATGCTGAAATCTTCATCATTTATACCTGAAAACTTGCTAATCACGTTGGTTAGCTCACTTACAGGAAAAAGGACTAAAAGTGCAGGAATTATATATTTTGTCCTCAAAACTTAGCTAAAATATGGGTGAATTAAGGTGCTTTAGGCGTGTAAATACGCCTAACATCAACACCCCACACTTAAAGCTTTATTCGTCCTCGAACAAAATATCATGTCCATATAAACATCGACTTGGGATTTCACAGTAACTGGACAAAATATTCATCAAGACAGGCACGGCAATCATTAACAAAGAGTAGTTTTCTGATCACTACTAGAAACAATTTAACCTCTAACATAGACTCGTGATGATGGTTAATTCGTATCCACAAGTTAAGGCACAAAGAATCATACACGAATACCCAAAACTCATCAACCATGTGTGTCTCACAATATATCACCCATAATCACTCACAAGTATTTTATTTTTTGAAACATGGGTATAAGATTTTCCTTGCTCTCACTCTCACAAAGAATTCATATGTTGCAACTGATGACCATAGGCTTTCCCTTAGTGTAATGCTCCACTAAATATCAGAATGCTAAGCTTAGGATCAAATAGGTCTTTTACAGGTTGTAATATTGGCTAAGGGACGGGTAGGACTATTTTGGCCAGAAATAGTGACTATGTTCCTAAGCGCTTTAATACATCACATTATGCCATTAACACTTTCTTTCAAACAACCTTTCTACTTTCTCTACCACCCCTTCTCACCTCTTTTGTTATTCAATTTTGAACAGAATTAACTTTTTATTTTCCTTTTCATTTTTCTCTCTCTTTTTTTTTTAATAACACGCCTCTATGATAACCATTCTTTTTCATAACGAATTCACTTTAAGGCACTACTCTCACCCAATTTCCTCTTATTTTGTCACATGACTTTACAATTTAAAGCACTTAGGAATTTGGAACAAATTATGGTCTTGAAAAAAATGGATTAGGCTTACATGTAAGGCTGTCAAAGAAAATAGGCTAAAGGCTCAAAGGGGGTTATCTAGGATGATGTCCATGGGTAGATAAAACAAAGGTCAACAATAAAAGGTTGTCAAAGAAATGACTAAATCATCTCCTAAACTCACACTCTTTATTTCGCTTTACATACATACCAGGCAAGTTCTAGCATCAGCCACAAACATAGAGTATACTATCATCTCACACACACAAGGCACATGGTTGACTTTATTGGCAGCAGTATAGACTTTTAACCCAACGTATGAAGGAATTAAACCACACAATTATCACACAGTGAGTCACACTTAGAGCCTAAACGTCTCAATAGTAATGATTTTATCACAGACTCTTGTCATAATACCATGCTGCCTATCAGAACAATTTATGTAATGTTTGTAACAAAAAAAAAATTCCTAAAAAAAATTAAAACAAATTAACATAAATAAGCAAAACACACATAAATAAGCAAATGCAGATAAAGAAGTATAGCATACAAATACCAGCATAAACCCCACACTTAGACGGGACACACTGCCCTCACTGAAAAATAAATAAGAAGAACCTGGTTAGTCGGACTCCTCCTCTATGTCTGGGGTCATACCCCCTGCGTTGGAATCTTTATCAGAGTCGTCATCCTCAGAAGTTCCTCATAAGTACCCCACTTGATTCCAAGAGTGCGTCGAGGTATTTGCAGCACGGAGGATTCAGCTTGCTCTTTTCTTCCTCTTTTCTTACCTTTCTGTGTGGTGGGCGCTTTTTCTTTTCCTTGTCGTCCTTTTTGTGCCATTCTACCTAAGATCTCAATAAAGTCATGTTAGCTTCATCTCAGAAGATTCAATCGACAAACAGACAATAGTGGCACCACCCCACACTTAATTTGTTGACACAAACTAATTAAGTGAATGATGTCGATTACTCAGACTTCATCGACATACATTTAGGTGATATGTTCCAACAATATGTTCAGCACAGTCATACTTTCATGTATTCTTAACGTTATGCAATCTTGACAATGCTTTCGTGTTTGGACTAATGCATCTTTTACTACATAGATATCGTATCAATTTATGGCATAGAAATAACATCGCATGTTTGTAATCACCCATGATTTTCATCTCAATGAACAAGTCATTTCAACATGTAAGCTTTCGAGTTACAAGATTATGCAATTATCTTGACCATGTCGATTTCGCAAAAGTATGACAGTGTATCAAAATCAAATACAAGTTGGAAATAAGTCAAGAGCATCCATACATATTCTTTCACTCACTTAGTTGTATCAACCGCATTCAAATCACCAACACTACTTCACGATTTAACAACTTCTTATAGGCGTAGTATTGTAATACTTACGTAATATAAAAGAAGAGCAAAGAAGTACTTACTTGGTTGATAGCCTCGGAAGATGTTCTTGCAAAGATAAAAGAGCAAAAATAAAAGTTTTGAGAGTTTTGGGAGGCAAAGGCGGCGCCTATGCTATGGCATTGTAGATTCAGAGAGCAAAGGCAATGGCATAGGCGGCGCCTTTAGCTTTGCCTTGTTGAGCAGAAGGTCATAGCATAGGCCATGCCTAATGCTTTGCCTAATTAAGCAGAAGGCTTTTGCATAGGCGGCACCTATGCTATGGCATTGTTGAGCATAGGCGGCGCCTATGCTATGGCACTCTGGAATCCGAGAGCTTATTCCATAGCATAGGCCTTGCTTTGTTCGTGGCCTAGATTTACATAGGCCTTGCCTTGTTCTTTGCCTATATTTTCATAGGCAATGCCTAACCCATAGCCTTTTGCTTCTTCATTCCTAACTTAACAACTTCGACATGCAATACTTCCAAATCAAAATTTGAAACCAATCTCCTCCTTTACACCTCTTGCACCTACATTTACTCAAAAACAACAAAAACGATTAGAACAATGGGTTGCCTCCCATCAAGCGCCTTAGTTTTGGTCGTGGCTCGACAAAATCCTAGGAAAACAAAAACAACAAAAACAATTAAAAACAATGGGTTGCCTCCCACCAAGCGCTTGATTTATTGTCGCGGCACGACATAGCTATCTCGATTACTCAGACTTCATCGAGATAGATGATGCATCATTTTTTGAATGGATTCAGACGATGCTGATACTTACTTGTAGGCATGCAATCTTCTTCGAGATGACTCTTGTGCATACATATCCCAGGAGGGATACCAATTATATCATCAATAGACCAACCCATAGCTCTCTTGTACCTCTTTAGAGCAGAGATGAGAGCCTCTACGTGTTGTTCACCTAAATCAGCTGCAACACTTACTAGAAGTGTATTTTCACTTCCCAAGAACGCGTACCTTGGGTGACTGGAGAGATCTTCCGATTCTAGCACTGGTGGCTCTTCAACGGAAATCTTCACTGTTGGTGAAGGTCGATACTTAAGATCAAGGTCCAGATTCTTAGAAGCATGAGAATAGGACCCTGTTCCTGTTAAAGCACAAATAGTTTCTTTATGATCCTCAACATCTTCACTCTCGAAAATCAAAAGCACAGCAGACAATGGCTCAACAGTCAGCTGCTTCTCTACAGATAATTCTTTCTCATCCTCACAATACGCATCATCTACAGAGAACACAATCAAATCGCTGGGCTACTTCATTGCTTTGCATACATCAAAATGGACCACTTCGTCATTCAACTGAAATAAAAGCTCATTAGCTCTCATGTCAATAAGCACACTTCCTATTGCAAGGAATGGACGTCCCAAGATTATGGGAACTTCAGAATCCACCTCGCAATCTAAAATCACAAAGTCTACAGGAAAGATAAAGGTAGACACCTTCACCAACACATCATTCAAGATACCCACAGGTCATTTTACCGACCTATCTGCCATCACGAGCCGCATATTGGTTGGTGTGAGGTCGCCCAACCCCAACTTTCTATAGACAGATAGTGACATCAAATTGATGCTAGCTCCCAAATCGCACAATGCCTTAGAAAAATTCATAGATCCAACCGTGCAAGGAATAGTGAAAGCACCAGGGTCGGTCTTCTTCTGTACTAAGGACCTTATGGCAATTGCACTGCAATGATGAATATCATCTGCCGGCTCATAGCTTGCTGCCCGCTTCTTTGTCAGAAGATCCTTCATAAATTTTGCGTATCCAGACATCTGTTCTAGCTCCTCTACAAACGAAACATTAATGGTCAGCTATTTTAACATTGACATGAATTTATTGAACTTGGTATCATCAGCTCTCTTCTTTAGTATTTGAGGAAAAGGTGGTGGTGGAAGAGGAATAGTTTTCTCTACGACTTTCTTTTCCTCTTGCTTCGGATTGGTGATCTTTTCGGACTGTGAACGTGGCGGGGTGACGTCACTAACTTCCTCTGTAGCTTCATTTGCGCTTTCAGGTTCTGCATTGATCACTTGCGTTCCTTTGGATGAAGTTTCCAGCACCTTACCACTCCTGGTAGTAATGGCCATGCATGTTCCATCATTCCTTGGGTTTTGCACTGTGTAGTTGGGTAGCGTTCCAGCCTTTCTTTGGTTGAATGCCACAGATAATTGACTCAATTGTTGCTCTAGCTGTTTTATTGAAGTGGAATGCGAGTCAACTAATTGCTTTATTGAGGACAAATCATTGATTACCTCTATTACTCCCGTGCTGGTTGCCTCTACTCCTTTCAACAGCTTAGCCATCATATCTTCCATGGACATATTTTCGGAACCAGATGCAATGGCATCACGTCTTCCAGGAGGAATATACACGCCACTCCTGTCAGTTTTGTTCTTCCAACTACCTTGATCACGGTCCTTGTTTCCAGAATTATCATAATAGTTTCGACCTTGGT
This sequence comes from Capsicum baccatum var. pendulum, assembly GCA_030864225.1. NCBI lineage: Eukaryota > Viridiplantae > Streptophyta > Magnoliopsida > Solanales > Solanaceae > Capsicum > Capsicum baccatum. Next base: position 253,219,616 of record CM061558.1, read on the forward strand.
TTCCTTGGGCATTGCCACGGAAACCCCCTTGATTGTTCAAGTAGTTGGCTTCTTCCTCAGAATTGGATTCGTCTTTTCCTTTTGACGCAACCATTTTTTTGATCTTCCCTGATAATACATGCTTTGTAAGAAGATCCATCTGTGTTTTTATGTGAGTCATATCCTGGTCATGCTCCTCTTCTCTTCGCCTCTGTTCTGCGGTCATGCCAATAAATATAGTAGAGCTTGCTACCTCCGAATCCCTGGTATGCCATGCTCTACTCTGCTTTGTCATACGATCTAGCATACCACTTGTTTCATTAAAAGTAAGGTCCATGAATGACCCACCTGTAGCATTATCAACCACTGGCTTAGTTACAGAATTCAAAGCTCTATATAATATCTCCATCAAGTGGACATTGGTCATATGATAATTTGGGCACCGTATAAGCTTCTTCTTGAACCTCTTCCATGTTTCGTGGAGACCTTCTGTTGGAAGCTGTCTAAAATTGTTGATCTCATCTCTCAACTGTGCTTTCTTAGACGGCGGAAAGAATCTTTCTAGGAAAGCGTCTTTCAATTGCCTCCAATTTATAATAGAATCAGGAGTCAGTCCATTCAACCACAGAGTTGCCTCCCCAGATAGAGACAATAGAAATAAATGCAGTCGAATAGCATTCTTTCCAACGCCTGGATTGTCGAATGACTTGCATGTAGAGATAAAGTTGATCAGATGCATATTCGGATCATCGCCTGCTAGTCCACCAAATAATCCCTTGAGTTGCAAAAGCTGAATCATGGTGCTAGTGATATTGAACTTGGCTACGGGTGCCAATGGCGGAGGAATAATATCTCCTATGGCACCAGCTCCATCAAGATCATCATCATCATCATCAAACAGTATTTGCACGGCTTGGCATTCAGGCCGAAATCTTGCTTGACGATCTCTTCTGTTTGCCGGTGTCACAACTTCAGCATCACTCCTCGGGTTTAGTAACTCATCATCACCCAAGTCCTCATCATTAGGATCTGCTGCTCGCCCAGGGTTATCGATATTGTGTTGATGCACTTGAGCAGTGGCCAACGCAGCTAATCTAGCCTGCTCCTGTTGAGCAGCCCTTATCTCAATGTCACGTTGCGCCTCCATCCTGCCAATACGTTGTGGTTCAAGGTTTATGGGTAATAATGGTTGACCAGAACTTCGAGTATTGGGCATGCACTGAACAAAACCTGCAAAAAACAAAAATAACAACTAAAAGTAAAGTACGAGAATCTTTGACCAAAGGGTCTAGTAATTATCACAAACTTAGTTGACAACCGTATTCCCCGGCAACGGTGCCAAAATTTAATAACGCTCAAACTACAGCTCTCGTAAGAGTGTAAGCGGATGCTGTCAAATATAGAACCCAACTGGGTTGGGTGTCGAATCCCACAAGGAATACTTGGTCACTAAGTAAGCAACGATTATTAGACTTTAGATGAAAGTTCTGCGAATAAAGGGGGGATTTTGTGTGTGCAAATAACGTGAAAAAAATAGTAGAGTAAAAACAGAAAATAGAAGGGTAAAACGGAGTACTTGGTAGGTTTTAATCAATGAGAATCGAGAGTTAGGGTTATGTCCACCTTATGAGTTGTACGTATCTATTGACTATGAGTTATGCGGAATTCAAACATGCATGCGCTTATAGAGAATCGTATTCTATGGTAAATCCAGGCGTCTTTCGACCATCAAGGACTATTTCACTTTAACTCTTTCGAGCTTAAAGCGTATCTAATGGTACAAATTCTCCAAGAGGTTAATCCAGTTACGGCACTAACTTTTTAATAGGGGTTGGTGCCCTATTACCTTGACATTATCTCTTTTCCAGACATGTAACCTTTCTTTCGAACAAGTTAATGTTATACTGGCGTATTCTATATGTTTGCAACCACAAGAATTTAAATTAAGATGAAGAGAGTAATGATATAAGCAGCATACGTGTCAAGAATTCACAAACTCATAGCAATAGATAGTATCTCATAAGGCTTCCATAACCCTAACACAGAAGTTTAGCTACTCATGATTGCAACGGAGATCACAATAAACATCATCATGATCTCACGTTGGTCACAAGGGCCGTGCTTTCTCTGTCAGAAAGTGTAACGTGAATTAGGATCAAACGTTGAATAAAAAAGACTTGAATTAATTAATGAGTGAATAAGAATTTATTAGAATGCGAAGGAATAAGAAGAGAATGCTGAAAAGTTTCAGCAAAATAGGGTTTATATAACATCCATATCCTAGTTCTATTGAAATATGGTTTTTATCCTTGTCCTAGTCCTACTGGGTTACTGCATACTTGTCCTAATCCTACTAAGTTACTGTTGATCCCCAAGTCTTTGTAAATGCTTTTTTTGCCCGGGACAAGTTATCCATGCGTCACTTTCAGTCCATAGGCGTCCAAACGCTGCTTTCCTTCTTTTGTGAAGCTTCCTTTGGCATCAAGTTATCCATAAAATGCTGAAATCTTCATCATTTATACCTGAAAACTTGCTAATCACGTTGGTTAGCTTACTTACAGGAAAAAGGACTAAAAGTGCAGGAATTATATATTTTTTCCTCAAAACTTAGCTAAAATATGGGTGAATTAAGGTGCTTTAGGCGTGTAAATACGCCTAACATCAAACGTCACAATTCAATTATTTGAATTCACCAAACTAGTTGTTGAGTAGTAAGACTTAATTACACCATAAAGGGTGTCACTTTAACCCTCTTCTAATACAATTACATTCATATGCCATGCATATTCATACAACATTCTCCAATATCAAGTTTGGATTCATTTATCCTTCCAACCAATCCATTAAACCAAATTGAGCCATAGACATAAATAGTCATCAATTCAATAGTATATCACCATATCCACCCTCCATAACTCAATTACCATATCCACCTTCCATAACCCAATTACCATATCCACCTTCCACAATTCAATACAACCAAACCATGAAAAATAGTCCATAACCCTATTTCCATCACCTTTCAATAACAACCAATACATATAATCCTCTATCACACATATACATATGGAAAAGAACAAGGAAAACAATATTCATACCTTAGAATTCACCTCTTAATTATGCAATCCTGTTTGCTCAAATAATAGGTGTCGTTCGAAGCTCTCGAGATGACAAACGCAGTTATCGGATTACTTTGGAATTTCTACGGTTGAATCAAAAGTAATTTAAAGGTCAAATTTGGCTAGGGTTTGTTCTTTCTCAATGATTGATGATGAAAATGAGTTTTTGAACTCATATACATGTATATATACACATATTCCCATCCATAATATCATAGGGAATGATCAAAGTGCCTTTAAAATTTAAATAATGTCAAATCGGTCCTTCGGTGGACTATTTTGATAAGCTAAAGTAGATCAACCATAACTCTTTGCTCCGATATCAGATTTGGGTGAAACTGGTATCGTTGGAAATATAATTCAAAGTGCTTTCATTTCATATAAAGTAGGCCATCCAGTTCGTCCTGTACAAGGAGTTATGATCATTTGAAGTTGATCCTAAAAATTTGTTTTGAGAGGCTGAAGTAAAACGAGTATAACTCCTTACTTAGACGTTGGATTTGGATGAAACCAATTGCATTGGAAAGAAGACTCAAAGATATTTCTTTTCATAGTTCGCAGCTCTCCCAGTTCATTATATTAAGGGAGTTATGATCATTCAAATATGACCCAAAAAATTGGCTGGCCTCAGTAGTTTATGTGCAGGAAATTTTCCTGCACATTTACTATTCCCAAATATCACGGCCACCGTTTTATAGTTTCAAACGTGCTCGATTATATCCGAAACCTATCCGTTTTTGGAAATCTTTATATTGTTGGAAAGCTTATTCAATAACCTTCACATGGAACCATCGACGGGCAAATTCTGGTATAAATAAAATAAATAAAAATTAATTCCATATAAATAAGACCAATACATGTACTTGAATACGCCAATACATGTACTTGAATACGGGGTGTTACATGGTGTGAGTGGCATCGATTGAGAAAAAAATGCAGAAAGAAAGGATGAGATGGTTTGGGCATGTGATTAATAGGGGCACAGATGCCCGGGTCTGTAGGTGTGAAAGGCTAGTGTTGGATGGTTTCAAGAAGAATAGAGCTAGGCAGAAGAAATACTGGAGGGAGGTGATTAGACATGACATGGAACAACTTCAGCTTACTGAGGACATGACCCTAGATAGGAAGGTGTGGAGGTCGAGGATAAGGGTAGAAGGCTAGTGTTAGTGTGTGGGTTGTAGCAAGCAGTCAGGAGAGTTCTTGTGTAGCCGGGTTAGTAATCATAGGACAGTGTACATAGGTGTCTTTGGTATGTGAGTGTATGTTACTACTAGTTGGGTGTCCTATTTCTTATTTCTTAGTTCCTATTTTTCTTATTCCGTGTTGATCTTATTTTCCGTATTTCATATGTCTCTGATTTTTATTTTATTATTTCAGTTATGTCATCCATCCCCTTGTTTACTATCCATTATCTTGAGTCGAGGGTCTATCAAAAATAATCTATCTACCTCTTCGGAGGTAGCGGTATGGACTGCGTACATCTTACCCTCCCCAGACCCCACGCTGTGGGAATACACTGGGTTTGTTGTTGTTGTTGAACATCATATAGCACTATTATTATGGTGATTTCAATTGATTTTGTTATTATTTTTCTCCTTTTTGACATGTTTTTTATGCACTGTTTGTTTGTTGTATGATATAGTTCATGTTGAAATATTTTGTTGATTGACTTTAGTGTTTTTTTGTTAAAATTCTTTCCTTAGCATATTACTTTTTCTTATAATAGTAAAAATATTAATTTGTTGCCCTATAACATTTCTAACGACGTACGAATTGCTTCATATGTCATATCGAGAATTTTTTTTTTAGCATTTTTTAGCGTTTCTGAGCCTCTCTACTTCTTCGGAGGTAGCAGTATGGATTGCGTACATTTTACCCTCCTCAGACCCCACTTTGTGGGAATACACTGGGTTTGTTGTTGTCGTTGTATTTTTTGGCGTTTCCTTGTAGTTTTTCTTAATTTAGTTTAAAATTCTATTTAATGTTTTTATATGATTTTGTATGAATATATTATTTTACTATTTAAGTATTTTTTGTATTTAATAAAATCATCAATTTATTTTATTCAAGACATATTTTCTTTAATAATATTATATAACTGAACTCATTAAAGCAAGGTATACGCGTGGAGCGCGTACTCTAAACTAGTATATATATATATATATATATATATATATATATTTATATATATGTATGTATGTATGTATGTATGTATGTATATATGTATGTATGTATGTATAATAAATACTAAACCATATTAGGAAACTTTTAAACTACAAAACTTTACACTTGAAATAATAAACACTAAAATTATATTAGGAAACTTATAAGCTCGAAAACGTTAAACTTGGAAATAAAAAAGAAGAGAAATTAATGTCAAAAATTACCTAACAATGAATAAGTGAACAACTACACGTCAAAAATTACCTAACAATGTGTATGCCCCCTTTCTTGGGCCCTTTCATGTAGGCCTTTTGGCAAATCTTTCTCTTTGGGTATGGACTTGGATCGTAAAATACGTGTAGCACTTTGCCTATTTCTTGGCACAATTTGTGGACTCATTCTTGTACATTTTTTCGTCGATAAAGATCGTCTCGATTTTCCATTTTAAATAAGTCAATCTTTAATGAAAATATGCCACCATAAGTGATATCACCTAAACTTATTACTTGGAAGAGTTTAACTAGTATCCATCGTCAGTGGAAACTATTTTTTACACAAGCAAATACTTTAAAGCCTATTATTGGTAAGTTCAAATTATTTAAACTTTTTAATCTTATAGTTATAAATAAGGAAAATTCTACATTGCTTTAAAGCCTATTATTGGTAAGTTCCAATTATTTAATTCCAATTATTTAAACTTTTTAGTCTTAAAATTATAAATAAGGAAAATTGTTGTAGAAGGCAACTTGAACTCTATATTTACTCTATCATTTTTTGTTAGGGAAAATGCTCTGTTTCCACCCTGAACTACACACGAAATTGTAGAGACGCATCCAAACTTTAGGAGATTCCTATTACCCTCTGGACTAATTAAAATCATATTTTTTGCAATTTTAGTGCGTACGTGGCACATACGTGGACCTTCAGTGTGTCGATTCACTGATGTGCCAAGTAGGCACAAAGGTTGTAAAAAATATGGTTTTGATTAGTCTAGGGGGGTAATACAACCCTCCTAAAGTTCGGGTGTGTCTTAGCAATTTCGTGTATAGTTCAGGGTGGAAACTGACATTTTCTTTTTTCTTATAGCACTATGACTTTGTTATTAAAATTACAAAGGATCAATTGTGTCTTTTTCATTAATCGTCAATTTCTACTTTATTGTTATTCAACACCATATAATTTAGATCAATTAATAGCATCAACCTTAATCACCAAAATAAATATAAACAATATATCACTATTCTATAATATATTGAGTAAATGCTCTGTTTCTACCCTAAACTATACACAAAATTGTTGAGATATATTAGAGCTTTAGGAAGGTCCTATTACCCCTATGGACTAATAAAAATCGTATTTTTGGCAACCTTGGTGCCTACGTGGCACATTAGTGAATCAACACACTGAGGGTCCACGTAGGCACACATATGTGCCACATAGGCACTAAGGTTGCCAAAATACGATTTTAATTAGTCCAGAGGGTAATAGGACCCTCCTAAAGTTCGGGTGTGTCTCAGCAATTTTGTTTACAGTTTAGGATGGAAACAGAGCATTTTATCTAATATATTAGTATCAATGTCTCAATTTTTATGAGACTTTTCACTTTTTAAAATTCAAAATTTTTAATATTGACCGTACAATTGGGATTATAAAAATTGTAGTAAAAAGTAAACTAGTTTAATTTTGAAAGTAAAATATATCACTTTTTAATAGACTAGTAAAATAACTTAGAGTAAATGCACTATTTCCATCCTGAACTATAAACGAAATTGCTGAGACACACCCGAACTTAACGGGGATCCTATTACCCCCCAGACAAATTAAAATCGTGTTTTAAGTAACCGTAGTGCCTACGTGTCACATACGTGTGCCTACATGGACCTTTAGTGTGTTGATTCACGCAATGTGCCACGTATGTGCCACATAGGCACTAAGGTTGCCAAAAATATGATTTTAATTAGTTCAGGGGATTATAGGACCCTCTTTAAGTTGGAGTGTGTCTCAACAATTTCGTTTATAGTTCAAGGTGAAACAGTGCATTTTCTCAATAAATTATAATAAAAATTTAACTCGTTTGACTCTCAAAATTCAAATATCAATAAATAAATTGGGACTAAAAAATTTTATAAGCATGATTTTAATTCATTGTAAAATTTTCGGTGGGAGAAATTTTTGCTACAAAAATGAGTCCAACAATTATTTTTCGGATCAATAAAAAGTTTAAGAAGAAAACGTGTATAAGAGGGATTAATAACTTCTAAAATTAAGGAAAAGAGAGAGAAAAAGCCAAGTAATTAAGTAAATGATTTTATGAAAATAATGTGTTGATTATCTAGTACCTATTAAAATTACTGCTTGTGTAAAATAAAGTTTTCACTGACGGTGGAAATAAGTTAAACTCTAATTGGAATCCTATTTTGTTTAGAACGATTTAAAGGGTCTTTCTTTTAGCATTTTCCAGATAAGGGTCTAATAGAGATATCGTTTCTTAGTACATTGCCTTTTATTACCAACTTTAGGCGTTTAATTTGGAAAATCAATAGACAAATTATCATGTTATGTCTATTTTACCTTGTTATTACCTATAATCATTAACCGATATATTTTCCAAAATATTAAATTTATTATATTCAAAGGGTGATATTGTCATGACCCAAATCGAGGCCTGGCCGTGATGGACATCCCAAGCCAACCAAGGCCTGTGATGACCCCTAGCCTTATATCAAGTGCATAAAAGTAATGATGATCAGCAGAAGCAACCAAGATAATAAAATAAATATATAACTCAAAAGAAAAGTTCAGAGTCAAAATTAAATCTACAACGATACCCCAACATTTATCCACAAAGCCTCTAATTCGAAGAATACCAACTAAGTCGAGACATGTCCCCTACTATAACAAAAGAAATCCAATAATACCGGAATAATAAATGAAAACTAAAGAGAGGTCAGGCCTTCCAAAAGATGGAGGACTCACCACTTTACAACTGACCGGCCGGGATGCCAAACCACCTAACGCTGCATAAGTTCTCAAGAATGCCCTCGAAACCTACATCATGAAATAATGCCGCATCCGGGGAAGATCAGTACGGCGAGTACTGACATGTAACTCAAGAAAAGGAATAAAACATGTATGCATTTACCAAAAACAGTCATAAACCACATGCACATCAAGTATGTATGTACGTGTGCGTGTGTGTGTGTGTATATATATATATATATATATATATATATATATATATATATATATATATATATATATATATATATATATATATATATATATATATATATATATATATATATATATATGACAAGTTACATGAACATTTAAAACTTAATCCTGAACTATATAACTTTCACCGTCATCTACTGACCCATGGGTAGTATGGGTCATCTAGTAACCCACGGGCTATATAGATCCGGTACTCCTCAACTGGCGGGCCCCAGTCCATGTTGGCCGCAGGTACTGAGATTAGGCAAAGGTCACAATGGACTAAATCCACCATACATATTAATCTCATGTTAAGGATACAATCAGGTTATACAGTTAGGGTGCGACATCCCTATGCCGGTAAACATAGGTTTCAGGCATTGGTGTAACACCGTACTTTCGGGCTAAAGTTTGAACCGTCATTTCTACACGTATAGACCCGAACCCAATGATTCTTTGTTAATATATGTGTGATGATCAATCCTATAGTGTGTGAATACTTTTGAATATGAATTGAGGTCACAAAAAAAATTCCAAAACCCAAAGACGAGTTGAAAACTCTTCTATTGATTAAGTTTTATGAATGTCTAAACTTCAATCAACTTCTATCGACCATAACTTTTTGTATATATCAAATTTTGGGGCCTACTATGTTGACATCAAATTTTAGCTCTCCATGCTTAAATTAGCGCATTCAGGCTTCCTGATTGTTAAAGTGCACAAAATGCAATTTTTCACACATTTTTCTAATTTTTAACAATTTATTGATAATCGTCACTATTTTATGATTTTTTTTTTATCAATTTTTGTCATATTTTAATTTTTACATAATTTATTGATAATTATCTTTAATTTTGTAAATTTTAAAATTTTTATCAGTTTATTATTATTTTAATATTTTTGGACAGTCATTTACATACGTACATAGCATAACACTGTAATTTTTTATTGCATATTATAACTTTAATTATTTATAGAATAATATATATTTTTTATGATAATTATGTTTTTCATTTGTTTTTTATATTTTTCTGTAATTACACATCGACATTCATTATTTTTGTACGTTATTTAATACGACCTGCAAAAGTTAGCCAATTCAATTATTATAATACACAAAGCAATAAATCAGTCAAATCAAGTCTCCTCACATTTTAACTTTTAAACTTTATTTTACTTACTATCCCTAATTTAAGGGATTTGTTGAAAAATAGTATATTTGATGAATGACCTTTTTCTTTATATTTTTCATTTTAAATACACACAAATATTCACATCCTTAATTCGTAAATTTTAAGGTTTTTATCAGTTTATTATTATTTTAATATTTTTCATAGTCATCTACATACATACATAACATAACAGTACAATTCTTTTTATATATTATACTTTTAATGGTTTATAGAGTAATAAATATTTTAAAATATTTTATTTATTGTTTGCATTTTTCTTGATAATTATACATCGATATTTATATTTTTGCATATTATTTAATACAGTTTACAAATGATAAATTAATTCAATTATTTTAATACACAGAGTAATAAATCAATCAAATTAAAATCATGTCAACTTTTTAAAGATAACAATTGTTTCTTTGTTTAGTAATAACATACTATTGATTAATTGTAACATACTATTTATTGGTCAAAGAAGGTAATTTTTTATTTATGAATAAAATATGAGTTTTTTTTATAAATAAGGGAGTCCTTTTTCATACACACATTCACGCTCAAACGCACAGGGTGTATTTGGTATGAAGGAAAACATAAAATGTTTTCAAGTTTTCTTATGTTTGGTTGGCTTATATGTTTTGGAAAATATTTTCCAAACGAACTTATTTTCCTTAAATCTAAGGAAAATGTCTTCACTTCAAAAAGTGAGGAAAACAATTTCCAAAACTCCCTTTCAACCTCACTTTAAAGTAGAAATGTTCAGACAATTCTCAAAATCATCTACCCCGCCCCCAATACCCTATCAACCCGACAACACCCCTACCCCCACCCCACCTTAAACTACCCCACCCTCTACCCTTACCCCTACCCCTAAACCCCTACCCCTACCCCTAAAATTCAATTGTTTTAAAAAGTATTTCAAAAAAATTTCTTAGTCCATAACCTACCCCCACCCCACCCCATCGCCTACCCCTATCCCTACCCCTACGCCTACCCCACCACCTACCCCCACCCCCACCCCTAAAATTCAATTGCTTTAAAAAGTATTTCAAAATTTTTTCTTAGTCCATCCCCTATCTCCACCCTACTCCTAACCCTACCAGCCCCTCTTCCAAAAATAATATCTATATTTTATTAAAGAACTCAAACTTTTCTCTTACCCCACACCCTTACCCTCCCTCCCTCCCTTACCATCTCCCTCTCCCATCCCTCCTCCCTCTCAACCACCTCAAAAAAAATTATTTTAAATAAAAATTAATTTTTTCTTCCCCCTCACTCTCCTACCCTGACCCCAGCTCCTACTAACCCCCTCCCACCCCCCGCCCCACTAATTTTTTTATTTTTTTTAACAAAAAAAATTCAAAACTTTTTCTTACCCCACCCCTACTACCTATTTTGACACCCCCACTCACTGGTCTACTAATCCCTTTACCCAAAAAAGCTTTAATTTTTTTTTAATTTATTTTTTCAAAAAGGATTCTAAAATGTATTTTTACACTTTAGCTAAAGACGAAAATGTTGTAACGCCCCAATTTTCTGAAATCAAAATGCCACACGTTGCTCATGATCCCGAAGGACAACAAGCTAACCTTTTTCTGATATTTGTACCTGAGCACCGCATAATATACTAAAATAAATGCGAAAAACTGGTGGAAACTTGCCGTAAGGCTCAAATATCTAAAAATACTCAATACTAGTAACTGAATACTAATACATCTATCCGAAAAGCCACTAAACTTATCTGAATTGTGGAGTTGATGGAACATGTCCCCAACTAACTCTGTCTACTAAAAATAAACTGAGTCTAATGCCATAATAAAATAAGAATCATCCTCGAATGAAGAGGACTCACAATTACGTCTACTGCTAATGACTGAGTTTGGACTGCTAAGGGTGCTCTGGATCTCGTGCTTTGGAACCTATGCAAAATAAAAGTATGTTTCTGTACTTTGAATGTACTGGTATGCTAGATGAGGTAAGGCTAAATGCAACGGCTTATGCATGAACATAGCTTAACTGAATAACATGAGAGTACTGAATGAGGACATATGCATAAATGCACAAACCAAAACTGGAATGCAGTAACCCTAAATACGAACTCTAAATACTGGTTTCTGAATACTAACTTACTGATGACTGAGTCTACTAGTACTGATATCTGAGTTTACTAATACTGAGAGACAGAATAACTGAGTCTATTAAGATTGATGTCTAATCTTATTGATACTGATATTGATTTATTATATCTGAGATTAAGCTTATATAATGGGTGACCTCTGAGTTTACTGGAAATGATGCCTGATACTTGATAAACGGAGTCTGAGGTCAAGACTATTTAACGAGTGACCTCTCAGTCTACTGATAATGAATATGATGGTATGAATATGAGATTAAGCTTATATAATGGGTTACCTCTGAGTCTATTGATAATAAATATAATTCTCAGAATCTGAGATCAAGCCTATAGAATGGGTGACTCCTCAGCTGAATTCTATTACTGAGACTGAATCTGAAACTGAGACTGTGGGAGGTAGTCATCTAACCGACATGCCCTTTATTGCTTCTTTGGTGTCCAACCTGTAACCCCAGTTGGAAGGGTGTCAATACCATGCTACGAGTAAAGACCTCTGTTATGGTCAAGCCTTTCTAATGGGTGACCATTAATAGGAAGTCAAGCCTAAGGCAATATGATAGTCAAGTCTTAATCTAATGGATGACTCCTAATCCTGCGCTAGCTACGCAGTTCTAGAGTTTAGGGACTATTAATAATGACTCTGCCTCTCTAACGGGGAAGTCGTCATCCCTGCACTCACTCGGTGCTAGTTTCTACTCCCAACTGAAAGATACTAAACTGATTCTTGGACTGTACTTGACTGAGCTAAATCTATAACTGATTATCTTACGTGACTAATCTAACTGAGTTTACTTGATTTCGTTATCTGACAGAATACTTTTGAATCTCATTATCTAACTGGATGATACTAAGTTCTGAATTGGTTACTTGAATTCTATTGAGATCTGAAACTAAATTCTTGAATACTACTAAGATCTGAGCTGAGTACTGAACTGAAGTTGGAATCCTAATGATACTTAGATTTAAGAGATTTCTTAAGTTCTGTAACTATCTGAGAGTATTTAATTCTGTAACTGACTGAGTTTTAAGGATCATGGCATGACTAAGATTATCGTCAAAACTGACACTGGCTATAGACCGTAGCTAATTTATCAAGTATGAGTACCCCCAGGACTCGATAACATAAAAGTAAAACATAATCATTCTTGAAAAATCATGACCATGGACTTTCATTCACAACACAATCAATAAGATATCTTGTCAATCACTTGAATGGCATACACATAGAAATGTATAAGGAATGCTTACTAATATCTCATAATTGTTCAATAAGTAATACACATGGATAAGAATGCATGCAACTTATCATAATACATTCACTAAGGCATTTCAACAAACGCTTGGCATGCACTAGTTATCACAAAATTGGGGATTTCATGCTTAACATACTAAATAGGCACTATTATCTTTACTTAAGCATTCTATCAAACATATGGGGAGCATGCTTTAGTTATACCACAAATTCTATACTTAGTTATCATGAATACATCAATATTATGCAACTTGAAGAGGGTTTATCATGAACATCATATAATTCATCGCATACTAGAATCAATTCTTGAAATTGGTAGTCTAAATCATGAATTAAAACCCAACAATAAAAAATCATGAACTCTAATACACATAAATATTTAAATCTCATAAATATGTAAACCTCAAAATTTTGAAAAGGATTCTTGAGCTTCTTGGGTGGAAGGAACCCAAGAATCAATATCTAACATACCTTACTACTTGATCCTCACCTTGATAATTGGGGTCTTGATTTTGAAACCCTAGCTCTTGTTCTTGAGAAAAATTGAGAAAAAACAACAATATTTGGGTCTAATGTGACAGAATCTCGTGTTAAGAAGTATATATAGAGGTAGAAAAATAATCGTTTTGCTCTTTGAAATAAAATCCAGAACTGGAATGCCGATAAAAGCTTCACTGCGATGCGGTGGAATCGCGGTGAGCTACTGGAATTTGACAATTCTGAAATTGACCCTTGGAGCAACGCTCCATATTCGCGGAGGCTCACTAGATTTTGACAATTACCATCTTGGCCGACTCCGCGATGCGCCAAAGTATGAAGTGGTACACCGTCTCACTAAAATGGCTCTAACTCTTCGCCCGAGTGTCGAATTTGGGCGAATTTGGTATCGATGGAAATCTTATTTGATTTTTCACTTGATAAAAAGTCAAAATCTTAAAAATTTCTCATGGAATAAAATATATTCATCTTTGAATCAAGATCTTTGATGTTCTAGAGATGAATCTGAACTAGGAGAAGGGTGGGGTATTACAAATGTATCTTTTGAAAAATATTTTTTCATTCACCATCCAAATACTAGAAAATATTTTCCATCCACTAACCAAACATAAGAAAACAAGTAAGAAATCAACTTGTTTTCCATGGAAAATATTTTCCTTCATACCAAACACACCCACACTGATGTTTTATCTCTTTACTTCATCTCCACCACATAATTTACTCTCTCTCTCACCCCTCTCTCTTCACTTCCATCTCCAGAAGCCACACCCTACCACGACCGACAGTGATGACGCCCAATAACCCACAAATAACATCTAATGCGTACCACTACACCATTTTCCACCACTTTCTCTTTCGTTCTCCCCCAGCGCCGACGCCTCCACCGGCAAAGACCCAACCCAAGATGCCGACGAAATCCGCCGCTGACTACTCCGTCGAGCAACCCAGCGCTGCCTCCTCCGTCCTCTTTCCCTTTCCCCTTTTTCCAATCATACCTCGCCCGAGTTTATCACCGACGGGCGAAGTTTCATCCACCACACTGCCCATTTTATTTTCCATTAAAGTTAGTACAATCTCATAAAAAAAGGACAAATCTGCCTAGGCCTTGGTTTTTTTGTTGATTTTTTCATTTTGGGCATCACTCCGGCAGAGGCTGCGAGAGCGGCGCTACTCGTCTCTCTCCCTTTTGTGGTCACTTCTTTTGATTTGTTCCTTACTTTGATCGGGTTGTTGATTTTACACTGTTATTGTGTTTAGATTAGATTAAAAATGTTAAAATTCGGTGAAATTCGTTGTTCCTATGTTTTCGTGGTGAAACTCATTGATGGATGCTCTTTATTATTTTCATTCATTGTTGCTCTTGGTGTTGCTGGTTTGATTATTGTATTTTCTCAAGTGATTTAGTTGTTTCTGTGCAGTTGGTTGTATAGTTGGCCTTTTGTTCAGTACTATTATATTTGCTCACTATGTTGGTGTTATTTTTTGGACTAATTGTGTCCTTTTATTGTTTTTACACATTTATTACATTGACAATGAACAACCAATACGATACTTGGCCAATGAAATTATCTCTCCATCTGGATATTTGAGTTAACCCCAATACAAAAGATGGATCTTTACTTTTCAAGAAATTTATTTTATATAAAAAATAGACACATGGCTGATGAAGAAATTTTCATTAATTTTTTAGGCCTCCATAAATAAAAATATGGATATTACGTATACAAATACGTAACAAAAATAAATATTTTTCGGCGATGATGAAACTTTTATAACAACACAAAATATTTTACAATTCGTATTTTGGCAAGACGATTTAGGACGGTCAATCGATTGAGCAACTACTTCGTAGCCATAGAATATTTAACATTTAATCTGAGCCCAACTTTTAACAAAAAATCATATTTTTACATACCTTTTAAATTTATTTTGTTAATAATTTATTTTTTAATAACATTTTATTACAAGTCTTTACACAGGTTATTGAGAATACTCATTGGGAGTGACATTCAAGGAAGACTTTAAATTTTATGTTGTATTTTATATTCTTATACTTTTACAAATATTATTATAGTGAAAACTTTATTTTTGGGGTGTTGGGCAAGATTTTCTTTATTTATACAAATTTTGCCACACGTTAGGCAAATTTAGGTAGTTAATGTTTACATTAAAATTGATTTAGATATTTAATCAATAAATAATTCACTCTAAAAATATTACGGAATATTTTTCTCTAAACAGATCTTTCATTATTCAATCTTTTCATTTTTATACACATTCTCATGTATTTTTGTTTATCTTTATATACACATGCATATTTTTTATGATAAAATAATCACTTTACACATTTATATATATATATATATATATATATCATTTTAATACACATTTTATATTATGTATTTATAAACATTAATTTTTTCTTCATTTTTTATAAACCTAAGTCTGGCCGGAAACTACATTTGTAAATTCTGAAGGGTGCCTAATCCCTTCCCTTCGGAATAATTTGAACCCTTACCTTGAATCTAATCTGGTTTCGTATATCAAAACACAAGTCTTTCATGTTAATAAATATAAAGGTTTTCCTGATTTTCCTTAAAAATTAGGTGGCGACTCTGTACAAAATCAATTCTTTTAGAGTCCATAATGTTATGCTCGTTTTGACCTTAGGTAAAAATATGGTATGACAGCTTGGCGACTCCGCTGGGGAATCAAGGTTCTAACCACTACAGATTTAGGTAAATATATACGTTTTTATACATTATTATTTATTTCATACTAATTGTTTTGATTTATCATATTTTTATGGCTTAAACTATTTATTTGTTATTATAAATTTTGTATTTGTTGATGCTTTTTATAAATTGTCATTCCATTCATATTTCCTCCATTTTAGAAAACTAACACTCACACACATTGTACACATGAATTGTACATTATACTTTCCTAAAGGTTTTTCAAATCACCTTAGTTTAGAGAGCTGGCATAAACGTGAGGTGAGCGGGAGTTTTACTGTCGTAGGACCACTTGTCTTCTCATATAGGAAATTCCAGTCCGTGTCTACCCACTCTTAGTCAGCATAATATAGAGCTAAAATAACACATTTTAGGTACATGCATATTAGTCAATTTTTGTCCAAATGTCCAAAGGTTTCATGACCCGAGTGATATATTATTATAGTCTTTGTACATATTTGAAGGATTATTGTGTCTATATATATTTATTTGCTCTAAATTGATTATACTTTATTGAGATAACCTTTGTTTTGTATAGCGAATCAGTTAAAAGATGCACCTTAGAAACATTGTTGATAATTGTATATAGGCTTGAACTATGTTTTGACCTGGTTCTTGTCCTGACAAGATAATTAGGCAACCCTGTATTAGGGTTCGGTCTCTTCACTATTTTAGAATAATTTCTTCGGTATTCAAAACAGGGGCAAATTTTCTAAAAATAGTTCAAAAGTGCTTTCGAAAATTCTTCAAGAGCGCAAATCAATAGCTCCTCAAATCCAAATTCCAATTGCATTAGTGCCTAACCAGCCTACCTTAAGTTCCTCACTCAATTTTGATCGCAAATGCCTGATTTATTTTTTCGAACATCGTAAACCATTAAATTAATGGCATATTGATACTCACTTTCAAATGCAAGGGTTAAATATTTTTTCAGTCATAATAATCCCGCCAACTGCGTTGAAATAATGTCATAATTTCTTTGGTGTTTGATTTATTTAATTTTGTCAGCATATTGAAGTTGTGTCAAAGCTCTCCCTATGCATGACATACATTCTTACGATCATTTGATCAGAACAATTTTGATGTTAACAATAATTTACTTTTATGATCGTCTTTCATATTATTTTCGAGAATGGCCATAATTTTTTTTTACAATCATACATTACACATACGAATTTACAGATTTTCCAGAAATATGCAGACCTGATTCTTGTATTCACAAGATACGTAGGCAACCCTTGTTTGGGTTCGATCCCATTCTTTTTTAAAATAAAATAAAATTTTGACTTGTTTAGTACCAATACAGTTAGGAGTGCGCATGAGAAAGAACAAATTGGTATGATGAAAAGGACCGACTTTATGATAAACGATAAGTTCTTTTGATACCTTTTATCACACCTGAGTAACACTTGACAAATTCTCTTGCATATATCTAAGAGAAAAACGAAACCAACCTCATCATTTCATGTGCATTATGTGGTGAGCTTTATTCATTGCATTGCATTGTTGATCAGAACTTGACTTACATGTCTGTTAAGATGAAATTCTGAGTTATACTTGATTTAGGAAAGAATCGTAGGCCTTCTTTGACCCGATTGTTCCTTTCACAACCCACAAAATGATATTAATCCCTAGCATTACCATTTTGGAGCCTAAAACCTTTTCTTTGGAAAACCACATCTGCGCCTATACCTTTTTGAGTGCTTACGTGCACTATCCTTTCATGGCCCTACCTCCTTGAGTGTACTAAGTACGTGTAATTTATGGACAAAGATTCAAGATCAAATACACAAAATGCGAAGGATATATTGTCCCACATGAACAAAATAAAAAAACAACTTCAAAAGGAGCAACACCCCCACCAAAAAGGAAAAGAAAAAAAAAGAACAAATAAATATATAGTTTCTCCAAAAAAGGGAAAAACTCCAACACATGATTCAAAAAAAATGGCGAAGCAAATACAAAACAAGGGGCAACGCAATACAACTAAAAAAATCACACGTCAGAGCACAACAAACAACGAAAGCACAAATGTAGTGTAATGCTCATTGAGGAATTAGTCACTTTAATTCCAAATATCATCCTACCCAACCCTAACCCTACATTACAAGCCAATAACAAGTCCTACAGGATCCTATTCCAAGTGTTCTCACATTAGTGGATATTTACATGAATGTCAATCCTATGGTATCACAACTGCATGCATTGAATTTCTTTCTAAGTGTGAGTGTATTTCTCTAGATGTTCTTAAATTCAAAACAAATTACTCAAATATGTATGAAATAGGACTTTATTTCAGGAAAGGGAACTTGAAACATAGGGATAGGTGTAGTTCAAAATCTTTGTTGAAGCAAGACGAACGAATTTTGTCAATACTTAGGTATGTCTGAGGTACCACTTGAAACTATAGGAGTTACCTTGAAGTCGATCTCAGTCTGTTAGGAAAGAAATGGAAAATTCTTATACACACAACTAATTATTGGTATCAACTGAAGTCAACACACGATCATGTCTTTTGCATCTTTCAGCACTTTTTATCAAGAAAATACAAAAATTTCTTTCTTTTTGCAGGACACCCACCTTTAAATACAGGCATTTTTTTTACCTTTCATTCAAGACACTCATTTTAGCATACAAACAATTCGTTACTTTTCATTCAAGGTGCCACTTTCACATACATACATTTTTACTTTTCATTCAAGACACCCAGTTTTTAAATACGGGGTATTTGACTTTTTTAAGCACATACTTTTAAATACCAACATTTTATTTTTCAGTGAGGCACTCATTTTTGAGTATTTTATATTTTTTATAGTCCCACCAGTCGAGAGACTATTACATTTTTTCTCCCAAGTCGAGAAATTTTTACACATCAAGTAGTTGAGAGGGCTATTAGATTTCAGTCACCTCACTAGTTGATGGCCTCAGTCTTCATAAACAATCGAAGACGACAATCAACATAGTCTTCATAGACAATCGAAGATAACATTCATTATATAGTCTCTGTAGACAATCAGAGATGCCATTTGATCATCAAGTATCCGTACACAATCGGAGATATCATACATAGTCTTTGTATACAATCGAAGACAACATTCATGACATAGTCTTCGTAGATAATCAAAGACAACATTCATCACATAGTCTCTGTAGACAATCAGAGGCGCCATACATCAGTCTCCATAGACAATTGGAGATATCACGCATAGTCTTCATAGACAATTGAAGACGTCATTCATGATATACTCTCTGTAGACAATCGGAGGCATCATTTATCATTTAGTCTCCATAGATAATTGGTGATATCATACATCAGTTTTCATACACAATTGAAGACGACAATCATCATTAGTCTTCATAGATAATCGAAGACGACAATCAATATCATTATCCATAGACAATTGGAGATATCATACATCAGTCTTCATTGACAATTAAAGACGACAACCATTATTAGTCTTTGTAGACAATCAAAGGTAACATTTAATATCAGTCTTCATAGATAATTGGAGATGTCATACATCAGTATCCATAGATAATTAAAGATATCATACATCCATCTTCATAGACAATTAGAGATGTCATCAAGTCTTCGTATACAATCAAAGACATCATCATTCAACATCAGTCTTCATAGAAAATCGAAGACGATATTCAACATCTGTCTCCATAGACAATTAGAGATATCATATGCAGTCTTCGTAGATAATTGGAGGCATCATTCAGACAATTGGAGACATTATTTTATAATCACAGCCTTCATAGATAATTGAAGATACCATTCATCAATATCAGTCTCCATAGACAATTGGAGATGGCAACACCAGTCTTCATAGATAATCGAAGATGTCATTATTCAATACCAGTCTCCATAGACAATCAGCGATGACAATCAACATCCATCTCCATAGAAAATTAGAGATGTGATAACGCTCAAACTACAGCTCTTGTAAGAGTGTAAAGCGGTCGTTGTCAAATATATAACCCAACAGGGTTGGGTATCGATCCCACAGGGAATAGCCGGTCAATAAGTAAGCAAAGATTATTAGACTTTTGGTGTAAGTCTTGTAAAAAGGGGGGATTGTGACGTGTAACCAAAATAATAGAGTAAAAACGGAAATTAGCAAAGTAAGAAGAAAGAATTTTTGGTACGATGTTAACCAATGAGAATTGAGAGTTGGGGTTATGTCCACCTTATGAGTTATACATCTCTATTGGCTATGAGTTATGTGGAATTCAGACATGCTTGTGCTTATAAAGAATTGTATTCTATGGTAAATCCAAGCGTCTTTCGACCTAACAAGGACTATTTCACTTTAACTCTTTCGAGCTTAAAGCGTATCTAATGGTACAAATTCTCCAAGAGGTTAATCCAGTTACGACACTAACTTTTTAACAGGGGTTGGTGCCCTATTACCTTGACATTATCTCTTTTCCAGACATATAACTTTTCTTTCGAACAATTTAATGTTATACTGGCGTATTCTATGCGTTTGCAACCACAAGAATTTGTATTAAGATGAAGAGAATAATGATATAAGCAGCATACGTGTCGCGAATTCACAAACTCATAGTAATAGATAGTATCTCATACAGCTTCCATAACCCCAACAAAGAAGTTTAGCTACTCATGAGTGCGATGGAACTCACAATAGACATTATTATTATACCACAATACAGATATCACGTGTAGTATGGTGTGGTATGGCTTTAGGCGTGAACTCCCTTTCAAAGTAGCATTTCTCTTGTTGTGGAATTTAAGAATTAAATAGATGAATAGAAGAATAAAAAGTAGAATTAATGGAAGAATTAGAAGTAGACGTGAATTATTTAAAAAATCTCTAGCAAAATAGGGTATTTATAACACCCATATTCTATTCCTACTAAGATAATCCATTACTTAACCCAATCCTACTAGGTTACTGCATCATTATCCTAATCCTAATATGTTACTGCTAGTCCCCAAAGTCTTTAGAATTGTTGTTTTTGCCTGGGACAGATTTTCCATGCGTCACTTTTGGTCCTTGGCGTTTAAGCTTTCCCTTCCTTCTTTCGTGAAGCTTCCTTTGGTGTCAAGTTATCCATAAAATTCTGAAATCTGCTTCATTTATACCTGAAAACTTGCTAATCACGTTTGTTAGCTCAATTACAGGAAAAAGGACTAAAAGTGCATGAATTATATACTTTGTCCTCAAAACTTAGCTAAAATATAGGTAAAATATAGTACCTTAGGCGTGTAAATTCGCCTATCATCAACACCCCACACTTAAAGCTTTGTTCGTCCTCGAACAAAATATCATGTCCTTCTAAACATTTACTTAGGGTTTCACAGTAACAACACAAAATAGTCATCAAGACAGGCATAGCAATCATTAACAAAGAGTAGTTTTCTGATCATTACTAGAAAAAATTTTAACCTCTAATATAGACTCGTGATGATGGTTAGTTCATATTCAAAGGTTAAGGTACAAAGAATCATACACAACTACCCATAACTCATCAACGATGTGTGTCTCACAATATATTACCCATAATCACTCACAAGTATAGTATATTTATTGAAACATGGGTATACGAGTATCCTTGCTCTTGCTCTCACAAAGAATTCATATGCTGCAACTAATGACCATAGGCTTGCCCTTAGTGTAATGCTCCACTAAATATCAGAATGCTAAGCTTAGGATCAAATAGGTCTTTTGCTGGTTGTAATGTAGGCTAAGGGACGGGTAGGACTATTTTGGCCAGAAATAGTGACTATGTTCCTAAGCGCTTTAATACATCACATTATGCCATTAACACTTTCTTTCAAACAACCTTTCTACTTTCTTTTAATCTACCACCCCTTCGCACCTCGTTTGTTATTCAATTTTGAACAGAATTTATCTTTTTGTTTTTCTATTTCTTTTTCTTTTCTTCTCTCTTTTTTTTTATAACACACCTCTATGATAAACACTCTTTTTCGTAACAATTTCAAGTACCAATACACTATAAGGCATCACTCTTACCCAATTTCCTCTTATTTTGTCACATGACTTTACAATTTAAAGCACTTAGGAATTTGGATCAAATTATGGTCTTGAAAAAAATGGATTAGGCTTACATATGAGGTTGTCAAAGAAAATAGGCTAAAGTCTCAAAGGGGGTTATCTAGGATGATGTCCATGGGTAGGTAAAATGAAGGTAAACAATTATAGGTTGCCAAAGAAATGCCTAAATCATCTCCTAAACTCACACTCTTTATTTTGCTTTACATACATATCAGGCAAGTTCTAGCATCAGCCACAAACATAGAATATACTATCATCTCACACACATAAGGCACATGGTCGACTTTATTGGCAGCAGTATAGACTCTTGGCCCAACGTATGAAGGAATTAAACCACACAATTATCACACAGTGAGTCACACTTAGAGCCTAAACGTCTCAATAGTAATGATTTTATCACAGACTCTTGTCATAATACCATGCTGCCTATCAGAATAGTTTTATGCAAAGTTTGTAACAACAAAAAAAAAATTCCTAAAAAAATTAAAACAAACAAACATAAATAAGCAAAACACACATAAATAAGCAAATGCAGATAAAGAAGTATAGCATACAAATACCAGCACCCCACACTTAGATGGGACACAGTGCCCTCAGTGGAAAATAAATAAGAAGAACCTGGTTAGTCGGACTCCTCCTCTATGTCTGGGGTCATACCCCCTGCGTCGGAATCATCATCAGAGTCGTCATCCTCAGAAGTTCCTCATAAGTACCCCACTTGATTCTAAGAGTGCGTCGAGGTATTTGCAGCAAGGAGGATTCCGCTTGCTCTTTTCTTCCTCTTTTCTTACCTTTTTGTGAGGTGGACGCCTTTTTCTTTTCCTTGTCGTCCTTTTTGAAGCCATTCTACCTGAGATCTTAATAGAGTCATGTTAGCTTCATCTCGGAAGGTATAATTGACTAATTAAGTGAGTGATGTCGATTACTCAGACTTTATCGACATACATATAGGTGATATGTTCCAACAATATGTTCAGCACAGTCATACTTGCATGTTATCTTTAACTATTCTTTTCAACTCTATATCATGTAATCTTGACCATCCTTTATGGTTTGGATTAATGTATTTTTGGAACAAGATGACCATATAGAGATTGAATCAAGTTTATGGTATAGAAAATAATCACAACATCTTATGCTTGTATTCAATCATGATCTTTATCTCGATGAATGAGTCATTCAAACATTCAAGCATTCAATTTTGAAGATTATGCAATTAACTTCACCATGTCGACTCAACAAAAGTATGACAGTGTATCAAAATCAAATACAAGTTGGAACCAAGTCAAGAGCACCCACATGTATTCTTTCACTCAATTAGATGTATCATAACAAACCAAGCACATTCAAATCACTACTACTATTTCAAGATTTAACAATTCATTATAGGCATAGTAGTGTAGTACTTACAGAATATAAAAGAAGAACAAAGAAGTACTTACTTGGTTGATGGCCTCGGAAGGTGTTCTTGCAAAGTAAAAGAGCAAAAGGAAAATTTTTGAGAGGATTTAGAAAGGTAGGAGGCGCTTATGCTAGGTTTGCAATATATTTTTGGTCTAATACTAAGTCTCTTATTTATAGGTCAAGCTTGGGTCAGGTTTTGACCCATTTAAAATCGGATTTGGAGACCAAAAGTGACCATAGGCGGAGCCTTTTGCTTTGCCTATGCTTGGCATAGGCGGCGCCTTTTGTAAAGCCTAGTTGAGCATAGGCGGCGCCTATGCCATGTCATTGTTAGGCATAGGCGGCACCTATGCCATGACATATGAGATTCAGAGACAAAAGGCTTTGGCATAGGCGGCGCCTATGCTATGGCATTCTTAGGCATAGGCGCCGCCTATGCTATGGCACTCTTAGGCATAGGCGGCGCCTATGCTATGGCACTCTAGAATCCGAGAGCTTATGCCATAGCATAGGCCTTGCCTTGTTCGTGGCCTAGTTTTACATAGGCCTTGCCTTGTTCGTTGCCTATATTTTCATAAGTGATGCCTAACCCATAGCCTTTTGCTTCTTCATTCCTAACTTACCACCTTCAACATGCAATACTTCCAAATCAAAATTTGAAACCAATCTCCTTCTTTACACCTCTTGCACCTACATTTACTCAAAAATAAGAAAAATGATTAGAACAATGGGTTGCCTCCCATCAAGCGCCTTAGTTTTGGTCGTGGCTCAACAAAATCCTAGGAAAACAAAAACAACAAAAACAATTTAAAATGATGGGTTGTCTCCCATCAAGCGCTTGATTTATTGTCGCGGCACGACATAGCTATCTCGATTACTTAAACTTCATCGAGATAGATGGTGGATCATTTTCTGAATGGATTCAGACGACAATGAGGCTTACTTGTAAGCATGCAATCTTCTTCGAGATGACCCTTGTGCATACATATCCCAGGTGGGATACCAATTATATCATCAATAGTCCAACCCATAGCTCTCTTGTTTCTCTTCAAAGCAGAGATGAGAGCCTCTACGTGCTGTTCACTTAAATCATCCGCCACACTCACAGAAAGTGTATCTCCACTTCCCAAGAATGCATACCTTAGATAATTGGGGAGCTCTTTCGATTCTAGCACTGGGGGCTCTTCAATGGATTTCTTCACTGTTGGTGAGGGTCGATTCTTAAGATCAGGGTCCAGCTTCTTAGGGGCATGAGAATAGGACTTTATTCCTGTTAGAGCACAAACGGTTTCCTCATATTCTTCAACATCCTCATGCTCACAAGTCGAAAGTACCTCAGATAGTGACTCAATAGTAAGCTGCTTCTCTACAGATAATTCTTTGTCATCCTTATAATTAACGTCAGCTACAGAGAACACATCCATATCTTCGGGCTGCTTCATTGCTTTGCATACATCAAAATGGACCACTTCGTCATTCAACCAAAATAAAAGCTCATTAGCTCTCATGTCAATAAGCACACTTCCAGTTGCGAGGAAAGGACGTCCCAAGATTATGGGAACTTCAGAATCCACCTCGCAATCTAGAATAACAAAGTCTGCAGGAAAGATGAAGGTGGAAACCTTCACCAACACATCATTTAAGATACCAACAGGTCGTTTTATCGACCTATCTGCCATCACGAGCCGCATATTGGTTGGTGTAGGGTCGCCCAACCCCAAATTTCTGTAGACGAATAGTGGCATCAAATTGATGCTTGCTCCCAAATCGCACAATGCCTTAGGAAAATTCATAGATCCAACCGTGCAAGGAATAGTGAAAGCACCAGGGTCTGCCTTCTTCTGTACTAAGGACCTTGTGGCAATTGCACTGCAATGATGAACCTCATCTGCCAATTCATAACTTACTGCCCGTTTCTTTATCAAAAGGTCTTTCATGAATTTAGCGTTTCCGGGCATTTGCTCTAGCGCTTCCACCAAAGGAACATTAATGGTCAGCTGCTTCAACATCATCATGAATTTGCTGAACTTAGTGTCATCATCCTTCTTCTTCAGCCTCTGTGGAAAAGGTGGTGGTGAAAGGGGAATTGTTTTCTCCACCACTTTTTTTTTATCTTGCTTTTGATTATCACCCTTTTCAGGAGTGTCGTCAGCCTTTTTCTTCAGTCTTTGAGGAAAAAGTGGTGGTGGAAGGGGAATAGTTTTCTCCACCACTTTCTTTTTATCTTGCTTCCAACTATCAATCTTTTCAGGCTGCAAATGTCTAGGGGTAACATCATGAACACACTCTTCAGTTTCTTCGGCCTCTTCACATTCTACATCAATAACATTATCCGCTATATCATCAACCACCTGCTTGCCTTTAGACGGATTGTCTAATACCTTACCGCTCCTGGTAGTAATAGCCATGCATGTTCCATCATTCCTTGGATTTTGCACAGTGTTGTTGGGTAGCGTTCCAGCCTTTCTTTGGTTGAATGCCGCAGATAATTGACTCAATTGTTGCTCTAGCTGTTTTATTGAAGTGGAATGCGAGTCAACTAATTTCTTCATTGAGGATAAATCATTGATTACCTCCGTTACTCCCGTGCTGGTTGCCTCTACTCTTTTCAACAGCTTAGCCATCATATCTTCCATAGACATATTTCTAGAACCAGATGCAGCGGCGTCACGTCTTCCAGGAGGAACATACAAACCACTCCTGTCAGTCTTATCCTTCCAACTACCTTGATCACGGTCCTCGCTTCCAGATCTATCATAATAGTTCCGACCTTGGTTTCCTTGGGCATTGCCTCGGAAACCCCCCTGATTGTTCAAGTAGTTGGCTTCTTCCTCGGAATTGGATTCTTCTCTTCCTTTCAACGCAACAGTTTTGACTTTTTCGGTCTTCCCTGATAATAGATGCTTTGTAAGAAGATCCATTTGTGTTTTCATGTGCGCCATGTCTTGATCACGTTCTTCTTCTCTTCTCCTTTGTTCTGCAGTCATGCCAATAGACAAAGTGGGGCTTGCTACCTCAGAATCCCTGGTGTGCCAGGCTCTACTTTGCTTTGTCATTCGGTCTAACATATCGCTTGCCTGAACAAAGGTGAGGTCCATGAATGATCCTCCAGCCGTATTATCCATCACTGGTTTAGTTACTGAATTCAAGGATCTGTATAGTATCTCCATCAAGTGGACATTGGTCAAGTGATGATTTGGGCACCTCATAAGCTTCTTCTTGAACCTCTCCCATGTTTTGTGGAGAGCTTCAGTTGGAAGCTGACGAAAGTTGCTGATTTCATCTCTCAATTGTGCTCTTTTTGATGGCAGAAAGAATCTTTCTAGGAAAGCGTCTTTAAATTGCCTCCAATTTGTAATAGAATCAGGAGTTAGCCCATTCAACCATAGAGTTGCATCCCCAGATAGAGACAATGGAAATAAGCGCAGCCGAATTGCATTCTGTCCAACGCCTGGATTGTCGAATGACTTGCATGTGGAGATAAAGTTGATCAGATGCATATTCGGATCATCACCTGCAAGTCCACCAAATAATCCTTTGAGTTGCAATAACTGAATCATGGTGCTTGTGATGTTGAACTTGGCTCCGGGTGCCAATGGCGGAAGAATAATAGCTCCTATGGCACCAGCTCCATCCAAATCGTCATCATCGTCATCAAAAGGAATCTGTACAGCTCGACGATCAGGCCTCAATCGCGCTTGATGATCTCTCCTCTGCATGGGTGCCATCATCTCAGCAGTATGCCATGGGTTTAGTAGCTCCTCATCGCCCAGGTCCTCATTATCAGGATTTGTTGCACGACCTGGGTTATCAATATTCTGTTGGTGCACTTGAGCAGCGGCTAACGCACCTAGTCTAGCCTGCTCCTGTTGAGCAGCCCTTCTTTCAATGTCATGTTGCGCATCCATTCTTTCAATAGAACCTGAATAAAACAAAAACAACAACTAAAAGTAAAGTACGAGAATCTTTGACCAAAGGGTCTAGTAATTATCACAAACGTAGTAGACAACCGTATTCCCCGGCAACGGCGCCAATTTTTGATAACGCTCAAACTACAGCTCTCGTAAGAGTGTAAAGCGGTCGTTGTCAAATATATAACCCAACTGGGTTGGGTATCGATCCCACAGGTAATAGCCGGTCAATAAGTAAGCAAAGATTATTAGACTTTTGGTGAAAGTTTCGTAAAAGGGGGGGATTGTAACGTGTAACCAAAATAATAGAGTAAAAACGGAAATTAGCAAAGTAAGAAGAAAGAATGTTTGGTACGATGTTAACCAATGAGAATTGAGAGTTGGGGTTATGTCCACCTTATGAGTTATACGTCTCTATTGGCTATGAGTTATGCGGAATTCAGACATGCTTGTGCTTATAGAGAATTGTATTCTATGGTAAATCCAAGCGTCTTTTGACTTAACAAGGACTATTTCACTTTAACTCTTTCGAGCTTAAAGCGTATCTAATGGTACAAATTCTCCAAGAGGTTAATCCAGTTACGGCACTAACTTTTTAACAGGGGTTGGTGCCCTATTACCTTGACATTATCTCTTTTCCAGACATATAACTTTTCTTTCGAACAAGTTAATGTTATACTGGCGTATTCTATGCATTTGCAACCACAAGAATTTGTATTAAGATGAAGAGAATAATGATATAATCAGCATACGTGTTGCGAATTCACAAACTCATAGCAATAGATAGTATCTCATACAGCTTCCATAATCCCAACAGAGAAGTTTAGCTACTCATGAGTACGATGGAACTCACAATAGACATTATTATTATATCACAATAAAGATATCACGTGTAGTATGGTGTGGTATGGCTTTAGGCGTGAACTCCCTTTCAAAGTAGTGTTTCTCTTGTTGTGGAATTTAAGAATTGAATAGATGAATAGAAGAATAAAAAGTAGAATTAATGGAAGAATTAGAAGTAGTCGTGAATTATTTAAAAATCTCTAGCAAAATAGGGTATTTATAACACCCATATCCTATTCCTACTAAGCTAATGCATTACTTAACCGAATCCTACTAGGTTACTGCATCATTATCCTAATCCTAATAAGTTACTGCTAGTCCCCAAAGTCTTTAGAATTGATGTTCTTGCCTGGGACAGATTTTCCATGCGTCACTTTTGGTCCTTGGCGTCCAAGCTTTCCCTTCCTTCTTTCGTGAAGCTTCCTTTGGCGTCAAGTTATCCATAAAATGCTGAAATCTGCATCATTTATACCTGAAAACTTGCTAATCACGTTTGTTAGCTCAATTACAGGAAAAGGGACTAAAAGTGCATGAATTATATATTTTGTCCTCAAAACTTAGCTAAAATATGGGTAAAATATAGTACTTTAGGCGTGTAAATTCGCCTATCATCAAGATGTCATCAAGTATTCGTATACAATCGAAGACATCATCATTTAACATCAGTCTTCGTAGACAATCAGAGACAACAATCAACATCCGTCTCCAAAGACAATTGGAGTTGTCAATCAAGTCTCCGTAGACAATTTGAGACATCTTTTATTTATCACATAGTCTTCGTACACAATCAAAGACAACTTTCATTCATCTTCAAGTCCTTGTAGACAATCAGAGACGTCACACATCTTACAATTCACAATAACAAGACATTTGTTTTTTTCTTCAGAAGATAGTGTTAGCCATGAATCATACGCTGGGGCAAAATTTGAGAACCGTCTCAAAATTTACCCTATTTTATTTTTCGAACTACATTAACCTGATTCTCGTGACACTCGAGATATGTAGGAAGCTCTATGCAGAGTTCGGTTATCACAACCTCATAATTATTCTTTTTCCCCAGCAAATACATAATCTTGCATCCCAAGCATCTTACAGCTCGATACTAGGGCAATTTTGAAAGGAACATCGGGAATAGATGAATACTTATGTTCCCAAATAGTCCAGATTTCATTAATTACTTTACACAGTCTTTTACCCTTAATCATAGGGCAATTTTCCTAATTTTGAAATTACACCTGACCTGATCCTCATGCAACTCAAGGTGTATAAGCAACTCTAAATTGGAGTTCGCTTGAATTTTTATCAAAATATTTTTTTGTCAAGCAAAATTGGCTACACATCAATATTTTCGTATGAAGACTTCTACATTATCTTCAAATGAAAAGGGGCAAACTATTGACACCCAATTTTGGCTCTCCATGCTTAAATTAGCGCATTCAGGCTTCCTAATCGTTAAAGTACACAAAATTCAATTTTCACATATTTTTCTAATTTTTAACAATTTATTGATAATCTTCATTATTTTATGATTTTTATGATTTTTTATCAATTTTTTTCATAATTTAATTTTTACATAATTTATTGATAATTATCTTTGATTTTGTAAATTTTAAAATTTTTACTAGTTTATTAGTATTTTAATATTTATGCACAGTCATTTACATGCGTACAGAGCACAACATTGTAATTTTTTATTGCACAGTATAATTTTAATTATTTATAGAATAATATATTTTTTTATGATAATTATGCTTTTTATTTGTTGTTTATATTTTTCTGTAATTATACATCGGCATTTATTATTTTTGTACGTTATTTAATACAACCTGCAAAAGTGAGCCGATTCAATTATTTTAATACACGAAATAATAAATCAGTCAAATCAAGTCTCCTCACTTGTTAACCTTTTGACTTTATTTCACTTACTATCCCTAATTTAAGGAATTTGTTGGAAAATAGTATATTTGATGAATGACCTTTTTCATTATATTTTTACTTTTAAATACACACAAACATTCACACCCTTAATTTCGTAAATTTTAAGATTTTTATCAGTTTATTATTATTTGAATATTTTGCACAGTCATCTACATATGTACATAGCATAACAGTACAATTCTTTTTATACGTTATAATTTTAATTATTTATAGCATAATATATATATTTTAAAATATTATATTTATTATTTACATTTTTTTTAATAATTATACATCGATATTTATATTTTTGCATATTTTTTAATATAGTTTACGAATGATAAAATCGATTTGATTATTTTAATACACAGATCAATAAATCAATAAATTAAAATCATGTCAACTTTTTGAAGATGATATTTTTTTCTTTGTTTAATAGTAACATACTATTGATTAATAGTAACATACTATTTATTGGTCAAAGAAGGTAATTTTTATTTTTGAATAAAATATGAGTTCTTTTTTTTTATATATAACTAAGGGAGGTCTTTTTTCATCCACACATACACATTTTCATGCTCAAACACTCAGTGATGTTTTATATTTTTACTTCATCTCCCTCATAGAATTTACTCTCTCTCTCACCCCTTTCTTCACTGCCTTCTCCGACAGTCGCACCCTACCACGGTCAGCGGTGATGACGCCCAACAACCCACAAATAACCTCCAACGCGAGCCACTACACCATTCTAGGCCACTTTCTCTTTCGCTCTCCCCAGTGCCGATGCCTCCACCGGCAAAGATCCAACTCAAGCCACCAGCGAAATTCGCCGCTTACCACTCCGGTGAGCAACCCTGTGTTGCCTCCTCTATCCTCTTTCCCTTTTTCCTATTTGCGATCACACCTCACCGGAGTTTATCACCGGCAAGCGAAGTTTCGGCCATCACACTTCCCATTATATTATCCATTAAAGTTAGTACAATCTCATCGGGAAAAAATGGATAGATCTATCATTTTGGGCATAGCAACGGCAGAGGTCATGGAAATGGCGCTACTCGTCTCTCTCCCTTTTTTGGTCACTTCTTTTGATCTGTTGGTTACTTTGATCGGGCTATTGATTTTACACTATTATTGTGTTTAGATTAGATTAAAAATGTTAAAATTTGTTTAAATTTGTTGTTCTTATGTATTCCGTGGTGAAACTCGTTGATGAATGCTCTTTATTTTCTTCATTCATTGTTGCTCTTAGCGTTGTTGGTTTGATTATTGGATTTTCTTAAGAAATTTTGTTGTGTCTGTCCAGTTGGTTGTATAGTTGGACATTTGTTCAAGACTATTATATTTGCTCACAGTGTTGGTGTTATTTTTTGGACTGATTGTGTCCTTTTATTGTTTTTACACATTTATTATATTGATAATGAACGAACACTAAGACACTAGACCAATAAATTTATCTCTCCATTTGGATATTTGACGCCATCCCAATACAAAAGAAGGATCTTTACTTTTCAAGTTATTTATTTTATATCAAAAATAGATACATGACCGATGAAGAAATTTCCATCGATTTCGAGGCCTCCGTAAATAAAAAGACAGATATTACGTATCAAATACGTAACAAAAATGAATATTTTTGGACGATGACAAAACTTTTATAACAACAAAAAAGATTTTATAATTCGTATTTTGGCAAGACGATTTAGGATGGCCAATCAATTGAGCAACCACTTCATAGCTATAGTGTATTTAAAATTTAATCTGAGTCTATCTTTTAACAAAAAATCATATTTTTACATACCTTTTTAATTTATTTTGCTAATTATTTATTTATTACTAACATTTTATTAGAAGTCTTTACACAGGTTATTGAAAATACTCGTCGGGAGTGACATTCAAGGAAGACTTTAAATTTTATGTTGTATTTTATATTTTTATACTTGTACAAATATTATTATAGTGAAAACTTTATTTTTGGGGTGTTGGGCGGGATTTTTTTCATTTAAACAAACTTCGCCACACGTTAGGCAAATTTAGGCCGTTAATGTTTACATTAAAATTGATTTAGATATTTAATCAATAAATAATTCACTCTAAAAATATTACGGAATCTTTTTCTGTAAACAAATCTTTCATTATTCAATCTTTTAGTTTTTTGTACACATTCTCATGTATTATTGTGTATCTTTTATACACATGCATATATTTTACGATAATATAATCCATTTAAACATACATACATATATATATATATATATATATTTATATATATTGTCTATATCATTTTAATACACATTTTATATTACGTATTTATAAACATTAATTTTTTCTACATTTTTTATAAACCTAAGTCTGGTCGGGAACCACATTTGTTGATTCTGAAGGGTGCCTAATCGCTTTCCTTCGGAATAATTTGAACCCTTACCTAGAATCTAATCTGGTTTCGTAGATAAAAACACAAGTCTTTCATGTTAATAAATAAAAATGTTTTCCTGATTTTTCTTTAAAATTATGTGGCGACTTTGTACAATATCAAGTTTTTTAGAGTCCATAATGTTGTGCTCGTTTTGATCTTAGGTAAAAATCGGGTATGACATACTATATATCAAATGAAAGGTCATGAGTCCTCTTTCCAACGTCACCGGTTTTGCCAAAATATGATAACGAGGTTGACGACCTATCAACTAGGTGACTGTCCATCAACTCTAGTCATCCGTCTAGGGCAGAAAGTGGTAAAATCCATCCCAAATGTGACAACCTAGTTGACGGCCTATCACTTGAATGATGGCCCATCAACCTTGGTCGTCAACTGATGAAGTTTCACAACTTTTTTTATTTTTAGGGGTATTTTGGTCTTTTCCTCACTCCAAAAAAACTTTCCCACAAATTTAATTACACTCTAAACATTATTAATCAACCATTATCAGTTATACAACATCAAAATTATCTCTTCACTCTCAAATACTAGATCAAACTAGGGTTTTCGCCAAGAACAAGAAATCAAGAAGAATCAATCCTTAAGTTCAAGATTTCCAAGGAACAAATCAAGATTCGAATGCCACTCTTTAAACTAAGTAATCTAAGGTACTTGGGACTATCCTAAACCTCATGGGCATGAATTTTACTATTTTTAAATTAGTTTTAAAGTATGTATATATATATATATATATATATATATGTTGATGATTATGCGTTAAGGATTTCATATTGCTATGAAGAAAATTGTGGAGATTGTGATGTAGTGCTTTAAACTTGAATTACTTTTATGTGATCTTGTGATGTTAACATTGATAAACTAATGAGAGCTTGGGACATTATATTTTTTCTTTTACAACATATCCATGGATTTTGCAAGTTGTGAATTGATCTTATAAACTAAGAAAAGCTTGAGACTGTTGATGAACTACTATGTACAAATTGTTTTATTTTTTTGAGATAATGAGAAGGTGTTCAACTTGTGTAGTAAACATTCATGTTGTTTTTTCCTTAAAAATGGTTTTAAGTTGAAAGAAAAAATGACCACAGTAGCGAAAAACATTTCAGAGAAAATTGTTGATTTTGAATATTTTGAATGGTGAACTTTCGTTTGATAATTGAATTATTTTGGGTGTTCAATAAATATCTTTGGAAGTAAAATAAGGTCAGTAGAGATGTGTGACATGAATTGCAAGTCTGGGTATGACGATACCCTATTTTTAACGTGCCCAAAGATTTTATAAAAGAAATAACTTTAAGATGAAGAAGATGCGTTTTAAAGAATCTAAAACTGGGCTTAAGAGAGTTAGATGGTTACCTGAAGGAGGAATGACTCATTGCCCAAAATTGTGATTTGTCGACACGGGTTTATGATACCCAAAAGAGAAAATCATATGCCGGTGATAGCCCAATGTCATAGTAGAGAAATAGATACTCCAACCCTTGCGGCAAACTTGGTTTGGGGGATTGGCCACGGAGGCAAGGAAGGCTTCCATATAGACGTGGAATAGCAGAGTGTAGGAGGTACCATCTGGCTCAAAAGTAAGATAAAGAGTAGAGTCGTGAATTGCAGAATTTGTTTTTAAAAGTTTCAGATTATGCCCATGTGTTTTTAACTGTTTCAAGATGATATATGATTTATAAAATGCTCTCACCTATATTTTATAATAAAGAATATTTTGTTTTTGGATTGTTCTGCTTACCAGTACATATGTATTGACCCCCTATATTTCAGGATCTGAGTCACAGTCCCGGGGTCCCTTTAGCAGTAGGCTTGTGTGTTTTAGAAGTTACAGTTGGGGATCCTTCTCTATTCTATAAGCCCAAGTTATAATACTTTGTTATCTCAATCTGTGTTTATGGTCTGACTGGGGGCCTTGTCATAGTTTTAGACAAGATGTTGGTTTTGATGTATTAGAGATTTTATAGACTGATGTTAGATGTTGTTAGAGGTTTATGGATTCCATTCCAAATTGTTCAATTGAATTGTGATATTGACCTTGATTCTGTATTGTTTTATATTTCTATATTTTCCTTCATATTATATAAATATGTGTAGATTTCCAGATAGACAAGGGCACTCGGACCTTCACAGTTTAGGATGCCCTTCATGGCTAGGGCCTCAGTTTGGATAGTGAAAATTTTGGTATCAGAGCACGATATGGTCCCAGGGTGTCTGCAAAGTTGTGTCTAGTAGAGTCTTGCTTATGGGTGTGTTGTGCACCACACTTATAATCAGGAGGCTACCGGGAAATTAGGAGTTTTTCTTATTCGTTCATACTCTAGTTTGTGCTATAACGTCATCCATAAGAAAGTTATCCAAATCCTTCCTTGTTCTAATTTCATGGGCTATGCCTCATTGTCGAGGAATTACAAGTCTAAGAGTCTAGCTTTCCTTGCAAGGTGTTTCTCTCTTATTGAGTTATCCATAAAGTTATGAGATAGCACAAGGACTTGAGAGGAGTCCATTAGTGATTCAAGGTGTATTTATTCGGGTGTATACCTTTATCTTGATGAAATCATGCTTTTCAGCCTGAGGTACGAAATGTATTCAATTCTTTTTCAAAATTCTTGTTGGAGATGTCATGCATGAGGGTAGTGATGTGTAGCAGAATGTTAGAACTGTATTTCCACTCGAGTAGTAGTATACGTTGAAGTGTCATGACCTATTGGTAGTGAGATAGGCCAAGAAGTTGGTGATATGGAGTCATAAGGTTAGAAGTTAGAGTGAGATAGTTTTAGTTGTATAACCATTGATTTAGGGATGGTTTGCCATTTTATAGTGATAGACTAATGTGGTAGCAATATTTGTAGATTGTAAGGTAATTTGTGAAGAAAGTGACAGGATATGATTATTATATATTCAAAATCGAGAAGGATCTCATGATGAATGGTTATGGTGGTTGTAGAAATCATTTATAGGTTGTGAATGAAAAGGGGTAGATTAGTCAATAAGTTATTGGTAGAAATTTATTGTTGTACATGGAATCTTGAAGGAAGTAGTGATGTATGCATGGGTAAGTAAATATGATGTGAGGAAGCGGAATATGTAGATACGATCATAATGGAGTATAATATAAGATTAAGATCGACTATCTTGATCACGTGTCTGTAGCCCCTTAATTTTCTTTTCTCTAGTAGTTGTAAATTTGTACTGCATGGGAGGATGTATGTAGTATATTTTGAGATATAGAAGTAATATCGTGGAGGGGTCCTGATTGAAGGTAGTAGATAAATGAAATAAAGTATTTTGGGTTGACTTCCTAATTTGATGGGCTAGTACAGTATGTGGCATGCTTCATTAGTGATACATGATTGACGCTAGACTATAGGCTGGAACTTCAGATGTGAAGTGTGGTGGTAAGAGTAGCAGCTTAAGATTAATGATGCATATTTTGTTGGAATTAATTAGCTGGGTTGATGTGATGTGTGAAATATCCTAGGTTGATAATTTATGAAATATTTAAGTGGTAATTGTAAGGTGTATGTATACATGAGGACTAGTGTTAAAACGATGAATTATGGTTGAATCATTAAGTGGATAAGAGCGTTAGTATATAGGAATAAGTTGAACCCCAGTTAGCAGGTTGTTAGATAAAGTTTTATGTGTATAAGTGTTTTGTGTACCTAGACTTTGTTCTTGAATCTTGTAGTATGTAGAAATCTGAGAAGTTATTGTATGGTGTTCTTTAGAGTTGAATTGAGGAGATATATGTAGGCAATGTGCGCCTTTGGTATAGTTCTACAGATTTTGTTAAGTTGTAGGTTATGTGATTAGAGGTGTAATGATAGTATTCTAATGAATTGAAGATGGAGTGTTAAGTGTTTAGAAGTGTGGGTGTCTATGCCTATAAAAATGATAGTCGTAAGTTGATGACTTTGGGAGTTAGAAGAAATTATGATTAGTGTCCCAAAAAGGGGATATCCTAGAAAGAATTTAGTGTCGTTGTGTTAGAGATTAATAAAAGGAGTCTGTGTTCATGTATATACCGATACCCCCTTTTATGATGAGGGGTGTAGATGCGTGCACTCATGAGAGTGGGAGTTTTAGAGTGATGGCTATAGAGGCTAGCAAAAGTTAAGAGTTGTATTTACAGAAAGCAAGGCCTTTAGAGTATAGTTCATTAGGGAGAGTATAGAGTTTAAGTTTGTCGTTATGCCTCTTTTGCGTTGACAGTTGTGGCTATAGATTTTGATGTGAGGTTATGTCTACAAGTCTAGGAGTGTGACTTTGGTCTATGGGGGAGATAATGGATTAAAGTATCTCTCGAATTTTCTTGTGGTGTCAAGTTTCAAGTAAGAATCATGATAAATCATTTCCTGTTCAAGAAAGATCCTCCTTCTTTGATTCGAAAGGACATCTACCAATGTCTTAGGTATTTCTGTCTTGCCTATGCCTAAATCTTGAGCTCTCTATGTAACTCATGTCATTTTTCGACCTCCAAACAAGAAGCAATAATGGCCCTCAATGATCCAATGATCAATGTATTCAAGATTTATGTTATGTTGCTCATGATCCATAAAAGTCCATATCTCAGATAATGCTTGATTCCAAGCAACTGCACTTTTCATACGTTACCAATTCATCTTATGCCTGGATCAGTCAAAGTGATAAAAGTTATGATAAACCATGGAAAATTCTAGTTCTTTAAATGAGGATCAATCGCTTCAAGTGGCGGTCCTTGTCTTAGTTTTTAACTACATAAATTTTGGCTTTATGCCATATACCTCATTATATGTGCAACCATGTTTCTCGTTGTGGTCTGTTTAAGAAATTCTTGTAGTGTTGTGTTTATGCCAAATGACTCTTTACTTATGATTCGGACACTTGATATATGATGCACTTCGTGTCTATTCTATTGTATATTTACCTCATATCACTCCTTAAGTAGTATAATAAGTATAAGTTATAGTCTGACGAGTGTTACTTCCATTCATGATGTTTATGCTTGAGTCACTCAATGACTCTCCTTGATTTAAAACTCGAGTGTGTTTGATGGTGGTGAAAAGGTGAAGTAATTTTCTTAATAAGGTATAGAGTATAGGGTCCCGTAGCTAAAGCTAGCACCTCTTTCCTCCAAATTAGGCTTCAACATAAAAGTACTATACAGTGAGACTCAAACTCGTGTGGTTAGATGTGTCTTGGGAGAACTGTAAGTTGGAAATGATGAGGCATGGAATTTATTGTTTAGGGCGTAGACAAGTAGTATCCCTAAGTTTAAGTCTTTTCGTTGTATCTTGTAAGGTGGAGAATGTTTCTATTCTTATGTCCCGCGAGAATCTCATCTCATGTCTTGTACCAATATTAATCAGGCCGAGGATTCTTAGCCTCTATTTGGATGGTGGTTTCCCATGGTATGGTATGGTATGGTTACCATGGAAACCATGTTTGTTTTGATTGTTTGTCAAAAGGCATGGTATAGTATGGTATTTTTTCGTGGTTTGAAAACCATGAAATCCCCCGATTTACTAAACCACCAATTTGGAGGTTTTTTTCTTTCCAACTATGCCCTTATATAATTTTTTTAATACTATTTTACCCTTACTCTATATTACTTATTTTTACCTTTTCTGCTCTCAATTTCTCTCTGCTCTTTGATGCGTTACTCTTCACTGAGTTCTTTTTGTTCCTACGCCTTCTCTTTTTACACTCGTCCTCTAGGAATGTTTTTTAAACTTAGCTGATTATTTTCTTCTTTTCCTCTTTCAACAGAACATTAGCTGAATTCTTGATGCCTCAATATATTATGTTACATATTTTGCATTCCCCTTTTGGGTTCTTCTATAACTGAGTTAAGTGTTTTATTTTTTGATAAAATTTATCATATTTACCTATCTATCAAAGGCGTTGTTGAGTTTGAATTGGTGTTTGGACCCATTCTTATTCTCACTAGACCCCTGCTGCTGGGTCATTACTATACAATACCACATAGTTTAATAAAAAGGAGCAGTTTGATGCACTAAACTTTCTCTACGTGCATGTTCTGAGGAAGGTACCATTAGGCGTTAAATTTTGTGATAGTTT
This sequence comes from Capsicum baccatum var. pendulum, assembly GCA_030864225.1. NCBI lineage: Eukaryota > Viridiplantae > Streptophyta > Magnoliopsida > Solanales > Solanaceae > Capsicum > Capsicum baccatum. The sequence continues at coordinate 253,258,503 of CM061558.1, forward strand.
GAAAGTGATATAACTAATATCAATGTATACAAATTAAGTCCTACATAAAATATATGTTCAATTTCTTGATAAGGCTGCAGGGACTTATTGAACAACCATAACTAGACTCCTTTAATTATTCGTCTTATACACAATCCAAGAATGAGGTAGAAAAGATTATTGAAATGGAAGGTTGAATTGATATTGATACCTTAGAACTGGATGAGAGATAACCAGTCACATTCTTAACCTCTTTGAGACCTGAGGTCAGCCAAAAAGTAAGAGCAACACCATTCACACCTGCCGTGGAGAATTTCTACATGACTGATGCAATACCAGGTCCTCAAAGATTATAGGTCAGTGTAGTGCCTTGCTAAGGAAATGAGCATCGGGTCTCTTTACCCATAATAAGTTCTTTCCATTCACCTTTTCCTGCCAGTGCTGTCAGTTTTAAAGTTGATAGATTTCTTTTCGTATTGAGATCAAAAGAGAGAGCAGAGGAGACTGTAAACTAGTGTGCCACAGTGAATGCCCTCATAAATGGCACCAACAACTTGGATCTCTAGTTTGTACCTTTTTCTATAATGTAATCAGCAAGTTTTGTTGTGATTGTTGAGTTTTCCACAATCCACACCAAGGCAGGAGAAAGTTAAAATGCATTCTCAGCACAAAAGTACGAAACTGGAAACACTCTTTCCTAACACAATAAGCCATTATATCAATTTAGTATACTGGAGTACTATATCATCCTGTTAGGACTTGTTATTTCATAATTTTGACTAGTTATAAAGCTCAGTTTCCTTTTGAATTGAGGATTTATCGGAAAAAACCTCTCTACCTCAAAAAGGTAGGGGTAAGGTTTACATACATACCACCCTTCTTAGATATAAAGGTCCCTCCTTAGATATAAAGTGTGTAAAAGTGAAGAGGAAAAAGGGAATAACATTTGGATAAAGCTTGCAACTTCTTCCTTATTATGATTCTAATTCTTTTCTACTATATTTGGGAACTGTACAAGCCTATCTGCTTTGATACACGAAGAATAATTTGAGAAATTTGTATTATCATCAATGAATCTTCAAGTAGCTAACATCTCTATTTATACAATACAACTGCCAACTAAAATTGCAACTAACAGCCCACTAACAGACATAACAAAATAGCTACTTCTAACTAACAAATAAATAGTGATAACTCACTAATTATGTTTACTGTGAACATTATTACCTAAATTTCAAACTCTACTACTACTAACTACTATTGTTTCTTCTTTCTCGATTAATCTTGCTTCTCTCAGTATTGTAACATGCATTGCTTAGACACTTGTATTAGTGTACATGAATCGCTAAACTGGAAGCATCGTGCGGCAACCTTCTTGCGGCTACTGGTGTTGAGACAAAGTTGTTGCCCGGTTTCTCCTGTAAAAGGAACTAAATGATAAAACAAATTCAGGATATCATAGGATTGGCTCTCATAGGGAAAAAACGTATATTTCTGATATCCAGTGTTGTTAACATCTAAGTTAAAGACTATTGGTCACTCTTCTTTAGTTGTTAACAGCTTCATTACCACTCTGTTCACAACCCTTTAATACCACAATCTGAGTCTCGATCATGATATCTCTCTATAGTGCAGTAGCATACCGTGTTTCTTTCTTAGAGCCCTGTACTACAATCAAATTTCCTTATCTTCCATGATGCGTTACTGAATACTACTGTGCACCCCTCACTATTAATCTGACAAATGCATATTATATTTTTCTTGAGGCTAGCAACATGTATAATAATTTACAATTTCTGCATCATCCCTTATGCCTTCTTTATATGCACTTCACTGTTCCCGACAATATCAAAAGGTAATTTTTATTCAAATATATTTTTGTATGCACGTAGTTTAATTGATTGATGCATTTTTCTTAATTTTATTATAGATGGTTGATCAGAATAATCAAGATAGTAGTAATATATTGAGACAAGTGAGCTCATTAGCTTCATACGTTGTTGTTCAAGTAGTTATTTGGTTTTGGACTTATGTTTATGAAACTGAAAATAATCGACGTATGATCACACATGATATACAGCTTGAAAGAGAGAAAGTTAGAGATGAATTATTCAGTCATCTATTTTCGACTGAACTTTGCCGTAGTATATTACGAATGACCCCTTTAACTTTTACTAGTCTGTGTGAGATTTTATTTAGAGATGGAGGCCTTAGAACAACACTGCAAGTTACATTTGAAGAACAAGTTGCAAAAAAACTTTACTTGTTATCACATAACATGACAAATCATGAATTATCTTTCATCTTTCGATGATCTGAAGAGTCAGTTAGTCATCATTTGTATGTTATTTTGCGAGCTATCTAGGGGTTATATGAAAAATTTATCAAACAACCCGATGGCTCTCATGTTCCTTTTGAAATAGCCAGCAATCAAAGATCCTACCCATATTTTAAGGTAAATATAATTTAACATTATATAAGTTTAATCTAATATAGTGAATATTTATATTATTAATTGATATTAAAATAACAAGATTGTATTGGTGCAATTGATGGAACTCATAGACGTGTTAAAGTTTCACAACATGAAGCACCAAAATATCGTGGGAGGAAAGATTATCCAACTCAAAATGTACTAGCTGCAAGTACATTTGATTTAAAATTCACATATGTTTTAGCTGGGTAGGAAGGTACAGCGTCTGATTCAAGAATCATAAAAGAAGCACTAAATAGCCAAGATCCTCTAAACATTCCAGATGGTAAAATATTATACTATATATATGTGTGTGTGTGTGTGTATATATAGAGATTTAGGTATATATGATAAGTACATAATTGAGTCTTTATTTTTTATGTTTAGGAAAATTCTACCTTGTTGATGCTGGACTCATGTTGAGAAGCGGGCTTATTAAAAATTATCGGGGGGAGCGATATCACTTGAAAGAGTATTCAAGAAATTCACCCCAAATTCTCGTGAATTATTTAATTTACGACATGCTTCTTTGCATAATGCAATCGAACGAGCATTTGGAGTTCTTAAAAAGAGATTTCCTATAATTTCTAGCTCAACTGAATCATCATACGGAATTGAAACCCAAAAGTTGATTATATTCGCATGTTGTATCTTGCATAACTATTTAAAAGGTGTAGATCCAAATGATGAGTTACTCGCTCAAGTTGATGAAGAACTTATGAATGATAACACTGTGCATGAAGATTCTCCAAATTCTAAGGAGAGTAATGAAGAATTTAGAAGGGGGAAATTGCTTCGAGATGGCATAGCAGCTGCCATGTGGGCTAATTATCAAGATTAATTTTCTAGAAAAAAACTTAAGTGATTATTTGTGTCACATTTTTTTATTTGATGTTATTTATAAGTAATTTTGTGATGCTATTGTTTTTACTTAAAACATTAAGTATAGTTGATTTACTTTATATTATATTTTTTATCAATATTTATGTTTGACAATTTTTTTTTTAAATTTCGTGAATATTTATTTTAATTCTGTAGTGGTTGATATGGCAAAAAAAATCAAATAAATTCACCTCAATTGATCTAAATGTACAAGAGGATTCTGTATGTGTCCGGACAAATACATGGATGACAAATTAGTTGATGCCTATTGTCATGAGGATGCCCTTAGACATAGGGTTGGAGGAACTTTTACTTCGCACGCAATGGATAACATTGTGAAGGAGCTACAATCCAAATTTCCAGATAAGGTTATTAACAAGGAAAAAAATTCATAATTAGATGAAAGAAATCAAAAGGCAATTCACTAAGTATTATGACACATTTCATCAGTCGGGAATGAGAGGATTTGCATGGGATCCTATTACGCATAAGTGGGATGCTGAACCTGAAGTATGGAATCAACTAATTCAGGTAAATTTACTTCCCATCATGAATTAAGTATGTTATATTTATAGCCATAACTGAATTTTTACTATTGTGGTATGGTTAGTTTGAAGTGGTGAAATTCTTCAATAAACATGGATTAGTTACTTTTTTCAACATTATTTTCTTCAATAATATTTTGCACTTATAATATATATGTTAAGCCTCAAGATGCTGAACTGAAAAACAAATCATTTCGAAATTATGAAAAGCTAGTGATGCTATATGGAAAGGACAGAGCTACTGGAAAATATGCTAAGACTGGTTCAGATATGTTAAAAAGGAACACTCATAAAAATTCAAGAAAACTAAGTGTTGATTCATTGACTATTGATGAGATAGATGACATGGGTTTTATAAATACTGACTCATTGGAAGATATGGAAGGACATGAACAGGGCGACCAAAGTTAAGCAACTAAAGACGTGCCTACACCTAATGTCTATTCAGAAGCACCAACACCTTCCAGAAATAAAAAATATAAACATGATCATCTTGAAGGCATGACTGGCATGTTAAGAGGTGGGATGGATAACTTGGCTGGTACTATTAACCAATTTCACCCCTTCCACCTATTTTTGAGACCGAGATATGGAATATGTTGGATGTGCTAGATTTGGAACCTGGTCTGAATACAAAGGCTTACATATTTCTTTGTCAAAATGCAAGTGCATGTCGCATACTAATAGGATGTCCAATGGAACATCGGAAAGATCTTTTATATTCTCCAAGTGCTGCTAACCTTTATGCATACTTGCCAATAGTAAAGGAAAGATTTTTGATTCAGCAAACATTATATCTTCCCTCTCAAAAGTTGACAGTATATGTCATAATTGAATTTTAGTACATTGCGTTCATACTGTTTTTTATTCTTGGTTTATGGAACTAGCCTGGTTCTCCACTGTATTCAGGTAAAATATGTAGGAATATATCTCACTACTTGCTCAGAAATAGTAGAAAAGGTTGAAATCCACTATAACAATCTTTGAAAGCTTTCCCGCCTTGATTTCAGCCTACACAAGATCAATTTTTTATCAGCAGTGGTAGATCAATCACAAGGTTTCATGTTGGTCCCATTTTATAAATCCTAAATAAAGGAGCAGGTATGTGAAAAATCAATATGTATACATTCTTTCGAGAAAAATTCCTTTGAGGAGCTGCTAAATACATTGTTATAGTTTTGCCCGTACCGCTCTGTTGAAACCCCTCCTTCCTGATGTATTTTGAAACAAAAATAGGATTGCACTCGAAACATCAGGTGTTCAAGTTTTTGAAATAAACTCGGGATCGACTTTAACGTGATCAAATTCCCTTGCAAGAAAACTGCAACCTTGGTCCTGTCATTAGTTGTGGACAGAATGAGAAGGTCTTGAAGTTCATCTTCACAGCCAAAAGTGAAGGTGCAACCATACTTTATGGAGGGGACCAACCTCAGAACTTAAAAAAAGTATACTACATTCAATCAATGATCATAACTGATGTTTGATACGTCCATGAAAATCTGGAAAGAGGAGATATTTGGACCTGTTCTTCTTTTGGTGCTAATAGGTTAGCTGGAGCAGCTCTAGTTTCTCCTGTTGTCAATTACTGGTGGCCTGGCTTTCCTGTTAATTTATCTACAAAAGGATACAATCTACATTTCCTACGGGACCAATGGGCACTTCAAGTTGTACATTATGCATCTCTAACCTACTGGTGGAATACTCAGAAGTGGTTCCCATACAATAGTGTTATAGCTGGAAAATTCAATAGGTCTCCCCAGGATATGGAAGTTGCTTCCAGATTTTCTAATCATGCAAGTGAAATACAAAAATATAACGTAATTGGTTTCCTATTTAAATATGTACAATTTACTGCTAGATTAATGTATTTACATTTTATACGGGTTTCTCATCAATTAGGCAGAAATTCTACATTGATTGTTATAATTTAAAATTTATAATAATAAGGGTTATTTTAGTAAAATTACCCATTATGATACTATACCATACCATCAAACCAAATGAAAAAACTGTTATTAAACAGCAGTGAACAATACAGTCTATCCAAATATTGTATTATACTATACTATACAGTACAATATCATACCATATTGTATCGTACATTATGAAACCATGTAAAACCACCATCCAAACAGAGTGTTAGGAAAATTCATGTCTTACAATGTTTTGATCATGTGCCATAAAACACATGCCAAGATCATGTCAACGTCAAGTTTCATTATCTCGTGTTTCGTGCTTACACGTTTCCCTAAGGGTTATCATGAAGCTCGTTGGCTACCTTTGCATATTTTGTTGAGGAAAAGTTTTCAGTACGATGCTAAGTTCTTTATTCTACACTTTTAGAGCTTTAAAAAATCCCTACCCATCATTCAAGGACGAATGATCCCAAGGTGGAGATAATGTAATACCCCGCACGTTCAGGCTAAAGTTTGAACCGTCCTTTCTATGCATATAAACCTGAGCCCAGTTATTCTTTGTTAATATATGTGTGGTGATCAATCCTATCATGTGTAAATACCTTTGAATATGAATTGAGGTCACAAAAAAAATCTTCAAACCCAAAGACGAGTTGAAAACTCTTCTATCGATTAAGTTTTATGAACGTCTAAACTTGGGTCAACTTCCATCGATGATAAATTTTTCATATATCAAATTATTGGGTCTACTATATATCAAATGAAAGGTATTTTAGTCCTCGTTCCAACGCCACTAGTTTTGCCTTAATCTGATATCGGATTAGAAAGTTGTGCTCATTTTACTTCGAAGTATCTGTCTGCCAAAATATGACGACGAAGCTGACGACCTATCAACTAGGTGATGGCCCATTAGACCAAGTCGTCAGCCTAGGTAAAATACATCCCAAAAGTGATGACCTATGAGGCGGCCTATCACCTGAGTGACGGCCCATCAACCTTGGTCATCAACTGATGAAGTTCTACAACTTTTTTGATTTTTTAGGGATATTTTGGTCTTTTCCTCTCTCTAAAAACCTTTCCCACGAATTTAATTACACTCTAAATATTATTAATCAATCATTATCAGTTATAAAATATCAAAATTCTCTCTTCACTCTCAAATACAAGATCAAACTAGGGTTTCCTCCAAGAACAAGAAATCAAGAAAAATCAATCCTTAAGTCCAAGATATCCAAGGAACAAATCAAGATTCGAGTTCTACTCTTTAAACTAAGTAATCTAAGATACGTGGAACTATCCTAAACCTCATGGGAATAAATTTTACTATTTTTAAATTAGTTTTAAAGTATGTATATCTATATCTATAATATATTAAAAGTGTGAAGACCCTTAGAAAAGTGATTTGAACTTTTTGACCTTTATTAAAAGACTCTTCTTTAGACAACACTGTCTTTTCACTATATTTTTTAATTTATTATTCAATTATTTTTTATTATATAAACTAGACTTCCTAGATATATAGGACTCCTAAAATATATGGTCGGATAATTAATTAATATTTTTCTTTTTATTAGACTTCTAAAATATATGGGACTCCTAAAATATATGGTAGGAGAATTAATTATTATTTTCCTTTATACAGTTAAATTAGAAAAATACTTCTAAAATAGTACTTTATTAGGGAAATACTTCTATAAATATTGAGATGTATGTTAAACTAGAAACAAACCGGTTTGTCTATTGGGAGAATATGATTGATGCTCATCTAACTTGATTCGATTGCATGTCTAGATTGGTGGATGCTTGATTCGATTGGCTTTGAAGATTTTCTTGTGTAAAGCTTATGTTTAATTGTATTATTTTGATAAACATAATTGTATTATTTTGATATCTTTATTATCTTATTGTTTTAGTTTAATTTACAGATGCTAGATGAATGTGGATCGACTTTGAGAATTTTTTTTAGGTGAAGGTTAGGTTTAATTGTATTATCATAATATCTCTATTAGTTTTTTAATTTGTGGTAGTTTACAGTTCATAGATGAATTTCGATCGGCTTTGACAAATTTTTGTGTGTAAAATTTAATTTTAACTGTATTATTTTGATATCACTTTTATCATATTATTTTTCATAGTTTACAAGTGATAGATAAATGTTGGTTGGCTTTGAGGAATTTTTTTATGTAAAGGTTAGGTTTAGTTGTATTATGTTAATATCTCTATTATCCTATTATTTTTTTATTATTTACAGGTCAACTTCAAACGCACATATCTTTGTTTCTCCTAAGAATTTTTGAGCTCTTGGCCCACCAATAGATATGTAATTGAATTATCTTGCCAACGATACCAATTTTTCAAAAATTCGATATCAAAGTAAAAAGTTATGACCGTTTTACCAGAGAGTTGTCCGACTGTCGAGGTGCGACGGAAAAGCTGACGGACGATCAAGCCATTGATGGACCGTCACTCTGGCCGTCACAACACAGGAAGTAGACCCATTTTCTTGCTATAAAATGATGGTTTGAGTGACGGTCAGTCACCAGAGTGACGGTCCGTCACCCAGACCGTGCACCACATCTGATCAAGCTATTTAAAGATGTTTTAATGATATTTTTTTGTCTTTTTCCACCCTTCTTAACTACTAATTCCATCAAATTAAAAAACATAACTCCTCATTCATCCTTAATAGCAAAATTAGGGTTTCTTTAAAGATCATTCCCCAAGAAAAAGATTCAAACCCTACTTCAAGAAAACTCAAGAATCAAAGTGTCACCATTCAAGAACCTTCAAGAAAAGTTACTCTCTTTCAAGATTCAAGCTTTTGAGGTATGTTAGAGGTTCATCCATGGATTCTTTTCATCTGTGGAGTCCAATAACCTAATTCCAAAACCAAAGCTATGATTTTTACATGATTATTATAATTTTTAACCATGAATTCTCATGAATTTCAATTCTACCCCATGTTTACACATAATTGTTGTTGTTGTTAAACCCCATATATTTGAATGGTGTTATTCATTGATTTAATCCTTAATTGATAATTTTATTATTGAAATCATGTTATTACTACAAGTCTTAAAATTAATCCTATGCTTAGCTTAAACCATGCATTGCAACTGTTTGATGAAATGCTTACAAGAATGGATTTTGAATAAATGCTTGCATATCATGTCCTTAAATTTTAGTATGATCTTGCTATTATTGCTATCGAGTCCTGTGGTTTGAATACCCAAAATTTAGCTTCTTACCAAGTTTTTAGAATCTACAGAATGGTTTCAAAATAGATATGACCATTATCAGTTCAACCATTTGTTACATTCAGTTAAACTCAGTTCAATCTAACAATCAGTGTTATTCTATTGGGAGAAACACTTAGCATAGAGTGAGCATAGGGATGGTGTCTCCCCCGTCATTTAAGCATGAGGAACTAGTAGCAGTCCCTATGTTCCAGACCTACGGTGCCACCGTAGATTTTGAGGGGTCCCCCATCAGTTAGGCATGACACCCTCGTCCTTCGGGACTTCAAATTAGTGAATCCACACAGCCAGTGTTAGTACCCATGGCACAGTACTGACACCCTTCAAACTAGGGTTACAAGTTATACCTTGATAGTATATTAGGGCATGTCGGTTATAGCTAGCTCCCGCATTCTCAGTCCAGTATTCAGCTCAGTAATTCAGTTTTAATTTTTCTTGACCATTGCATACAAATATCAGTTACTCATTTATCAGTTCTCAATATTTTAGTTTTCAGACTATATTCGAAACATGTTTTATGCTTGGTCATGCATTCTCATTCTTTACTGATTTCATGCATTTTACTTAGTACTTTATGCTATACATTCAGTCAGTTACTACGCATGCATATGAAATTATGCATATTAGCCTAACCTTATTTAGTATACTAGTACATTCAAAGTATTGATCGCATACTCATTTCTTGTTCTATAATGTCTCATATCATAGGTTCAGACACTCGGGTTCCTAACTGTACTTAGACAGATCAGCCTATCAATAGCAGTCAACAGTGGTGAGTCCTTATCCTTCAAGGATGAGTTATCTTAAATTCAATATGTCAGTAGTTCAGTTATCTAGTCAGTCAGATTTAGTTGGGGGCTTTTCCCATCAACTCTACAGTTAGTCAGTTTAGAGGCTTTCAGAATAGTACAGATAGTTGGTTAGTTTTCCAGTTGTTATTGTCAGTTGTTTATCAGTTACCAGTTTATTCTCAGAAATTTGAAACTGTGATTCAGTATTAATATTAGTTTCTAGAACCTTATGGATTTTTAGTTATTCTTCCGCATATGTTATTATCTTATTCAGTACTCACAGCAGGTACCAGCTCATGGGTTAGTTTGTGGTCACTTATGACCATAAGTATCGTGTGCCATCCAGGGTGTACTCTCGGGGGGTTACAAACTTGGTATAAGAGCCTAAGGTTTTAAAGTATCCTAAGGATTCTGAAAGCCGCGTAGAGTAGAGTCTTGTGCATAGGTGTAAAGCGTGCCACATTTATGGACAAGAAGCTACAAGATAATTTAGGAAAAGTTTCCCTTCTTTCAGTGTTTATGTCGTACAAAAGAGTATGAGATCAACTTAAAATCTTCATCTAATTGATCTTACTTTTATTTATATAACATGACTCCTAGAAAGACTAACGAAATAAGAAACAGAAATAAACCAGCACTCCGCCCATTCAGGAAGATCCCCTGAATAAGCATGTTTCACATACCTAGTTTAGAGCTGCATTTACTACTCTAGCTAACTATGTAGCAGCTTAAAATATTTGGCCAGCTACTATCCTGGCCAACCCAGTGGCCAATACTACTACAGTTAGGAATTGAGACTTCACCCGATGAATCCTCTATCCTTTTTGGGATCCAAGTATGAGGAGGATCCATAGGAATTCCTTGACCAGGTGTAGAAGGTAATTGACATTATAGGTGTAACTTCTAGTGAGAGTGCTGAATTGGCTGCTTACCAGCTGCAGGATGTATCCCACACCTATTTTAAGTAGTGGAGAGGGTATAGAGGTGCGGATGTAGGGCCTATAAAGTGGGAGGAGTTTTCTATAACCTTCTTAGATATATTCTTCCCTTTGAAACTGAGAGAAGCTAAGGTATTAGAGTTTATTAATTTGAAACAGGGCAACATGAGTGTGAAAGAGTATTCCCTTAAGTTTACTCAGCTAGCCAGGTATGCTCCACATGTGGTGGCTGATAACAGGTCTAGGATGAACAAGTTTGTGTCTGGTGTATCTAATAGTATGGTCAAGGAGTGTAGGACCTCAATGTTGATCAAAGAGATGGAGTTGTCTAGGTTGATCGTGCATGCTCAATAGATTGAAGAAAATAAGGCCAAAGAGAGAGAGAGGGAGAACTTGAGGGCTAGGATAGATAGCTTTAATTTTGCTTAATTGAGGTCAAAAGGTGGTAATCGTCCTCAGTTCTGCCAGAAATCTTCAGTTGTAGCTCCATCCTTTGCTAGTGTACCTATGTCAAAGTTCATAAATGATAATCAAGATAGGGTACCATACTCTAAGTCCCAGGGTAGTGTAAGCAACGCCAACACTAATCCTCTCTACCAAAAGTGTGGAAAAAATCATCAAGGTGTGTGCAGGGTTGGCAGCGATGTGTGTTTTGGATGCGGGAAGCCAGGCCATAGGTTGAATAAATATCCAATAGGTATGTGGAAAGGTAGGAATGATTGTCAACAGGATTAGGCTAACTCTTCAGCAGCATCCGCTGGTCGCCCAACTCATCAGGGTGCCACTTTAAGTGCCAGCAGTGGGCAGCGCCCAAACAAACTTTATGCACTTTAGTCCCAACAAGAATAGAAATTTTCTCTTGATATGGTCATTAGTACGTTACAGGTCTTTCATTTACATGTATATGCTTTATTATATCCTGGAGCATGTCTTTCTTTTGCAACCCCTTATATAGCTATCAACTTTGGAGTCAGTCCCAAAATCTTAGTAGAGCCTTTCTCAGTGTCTACTCTAGTTGATAAGTCTATCATATCCCAGTGGGTATATAGGAACTACCCGGTTACAGTGTCTCAGAAAGTTATTTCAGTAGACCTTATAGAGTTAGAGATGATGGATTTTGATATCATTCTTGGCATGGATTGGCTCCATTCATGCTATGCTTCGATTAATTATAGAAACAAAGTTGTCTATTTTCCATTTCCAAATGAACTAGTCCTTGAATAGAGGGATAGTACTACAACGCTTAGGGGTCAGATTGTTTCGTACCTTAGAGCGATAAAAATGATATCCAAGGGGTGTATTTATCATCTTGTTCGAGTCAAAGTCTCTAATTCAAATACTCTTAATCTTGAGTTAGTTTCAGTAGTAAGGGAATTTCCAGATGTGTTCCCAGAAGATCTTCTTGGAGTTCCTCCCGAAAGGGAAATTAACTTTAGAATAGACCTTTTCTAAATACCTAGCCTATCTCTATTCTGCCATACAGAATAGCTCCAGCGAAACTCAAGGAGTTGAAGGATTTCCTAGACAAGGGATTCATTAGGACCATTATTTCCATGTGGGGTGCACCTATTCTATTCGTGCATAAGAAAGACAATTCTCTTAGGATGTGTATTGACTACCGTCAGTTGAACAAAGTAATAATCAAAAACAAATATCCACTCCCCAAAATTGATGACTTATTCGACCAACTTTAGGGTGCCAGTTATTTCTCCAAGATAGACCTCAGATCTGGCTATCATAAAGTTAGAGTCAAGGAATATGATATTCTGAAAATAGATTTCAGAACTCGATATGGTCACTTCGAGTTTCTAGTCATGTCCGTTGGTCTCACAAATTCCCCAGCAGCATTTATGGACTTGATGAACCGAGTGTTAAAATAGTACTTGGATATGTTCGTTATAGTCTTCATTGATAATATTCTTGTATACTCCCGCAATGAAAATGATCATGCAAACCACCTCAAAATTGCATTGCAGACTCTTAGAACTCATTAGTTATTTACCAAGTTTGTGAGTTTTAGCTAAGGTCAGTTGCTTTCCTTATCCATATTATGTCCGGTGATGGCATTAAAGTTGACCCTCAAAATACCAAAATAGTAAGAAACTGGCCCAGACTCATCTCCTCATCAGATATCAGGAGTTTCTTGGGTTTGGTAGGATATTACCGATGTTTTGTTGAAGGGTTTTCATCTATTGCATCCCTCATGTCTAGATTGACTCAAAAGAAGGTTAAGTTTCAATGGTCAGATTCTTATGAGAAGAATTTTCAGGAGTTGAAGACTCGACTCACCACAACCTCAGTTTTGACTTTGCTTGATGGTTCAGAGGATTTTTTCGTGTATTGTGATACTTCTAGAGTTGGCTTAGGTAGTGTTTTGATACAGAAAGGTAAGATCATAGCCTATGTATCCAGACAACTTAAGCCCCATGAAAAGAATTACCCCACCCATGATCTTGAGTTAGCAGCTGTTGTGTTGAACTAAAGATTTGGAGGCATTATCTGTATGGGGTTCATGTTGGTATGTTCACAGATCACATAATCTTGCAGTATGTGTTTTTATAGAAGGATTTGAATTTGCATCAGAGCAGATAGTTAGAATTATTAAAAGACTATGATATGAGTATTTTGTACCACCCGGGCAAGGACATTGTAGTAGCAGATGCCCTAAGTAGATTGTTTATGGGTAGTGTTGCTCATTTTGAGGATGACAAGAAGAAGTTAGTTAGGGAAGTTCATCAGCTTGCCAGATTAGGTATTCATTTGGTTGATTCAGCTGAGGGTAGTGTATGGGTTTAAAATAATTCAGAATCTTCTTTGGTTGTCGAAGTAAAGGAAAAAACAAGATAGGGATCCAAGCCTGGTTAAGTTGAAGGAGTCAGTCCGAGATCAAAAAGTAGAGGTTTTCTCCTAAGGGGGAGATGGTGTGTTGCATTTCCAGGGTAGACTGTGTGTGCCATGTGTGGATGATTTGAGATAGTGAATTCTTGCAGAAGCTCATAGTGCACGTTTCTCTATTCATACAGGGGGAACGAAGATGTACTGTGATCTATGGGAAATCTATTAGTGGAGTGGTATGAAGAGGGTTATTGCAAAGTGCTCCACTTGTCAACAGGTTAATATTGAACATCAAAAGCCTAATGGGTCTATGCAGGAGTTCAGTATTCCCACTTGGAAGTGGGAGGAAGTGAACATTGATTTTGTTACAAGTTTCCCTCGTACCCGTTGTCAGCATGATTCAATTTGGGTCATTGTTGACAGAATGACCAAATCATCTCATTTCTTACCAGTCCATACTTTTTATTTAGCCGAGGAATATGCTAAGCTCTATATTAGAGAGTTGGTTAGGTTGCACGGAGTCCTATTTTCCATTATCTAAGGGAGAGGTACTCAATTTACCTCTTACATTTAGAAAGCTTTTCAGAAGGGTCTTGGTAACTAAGTTCACCTCAGTACAGCCTTTCACCCTCATAAATATAGTCAGGCAGAGAGGACCATTCAGACCCTTGAGGATATGTTGAGAGCATGTATAGTTGATTTTAAGGGTAGTTAGGTTGATCACTTGCCTTTGATTGAGTTCGCATATATTAATAGCTATCACTTCAGTATTTAGATGGATCCGTTTAAGGATCTATATGGGAGGATATATATACATCCAATTGGTTGTTTTGAGGTGGGTGAGACAGCTTTGGAAAGGCCTGACTTAGTGTTTGATGCTTTAGAGAAAGTTCAGTTGATCAGGGAAAGGCTTAGGGTAGCCCAAAGCCGATAGAAATTGTATGCAGATGTGAGGAGAAAGGATCTTGAGTTTAAAGTTGGTGATTTTGTATATCTAAAGATCTCTCTCATGAAGGGGGTAAAGAGGTTTGGTAACAAGGGGAAACTTAGTCCCCGATATGTTAGCCCTTATAGAATTTTGAGCCATTTCGTAAAGGTGGTTTATGAGCTTCAGTTGCCTGCAGACTTAGCATCAGTTGTTCCATATCTCTTAGGAGAAGAAGTGTATTGGTGACCCAGCTGAAGTTGTCCCTTTAGAAAGTGTAGATGTTTAGAATAGTATTTCTTACGAAGAAGTTCCAGTCGAGATCCTTGATCGCCAGATTCGTAGACTAAGAAACAAAGAAGATCCCTTGGTCAAAGATCTTTGGTGGAATTAGTCCATTGAGGGAGCCACTTGGGAAGTAGAAGTAGCTATGCGGAACAGGTACCCTCATCTTTTCTCCCTGAACTAAGACTCAGCTTAAGGTAATAATTTTTCCTAGAATTTCTCTTTTCCATGCTCAGTTCCAACTGTATATCACTCTCAAGTCATTCATGCATTCACGAAACTAGTTAAGTCATGTGTCATGATTCACACTCAGGCATGTAATCATGTTTTCAGTAAGTACATTCAGCATGTAACCTCAATTCCTCAGTGTTCTCAGCTTAACCAACCTCATTCGAGGATGAGTGTTTCCAAGGAGGGGATATTGTAATACCCCGAGAATCCCAACCAATAGTAGAACCATACTTCAAACTCATGAGAAATAAATTATAGTGATTTGGTAGTCTTATGATCGAGTTTGATGTGTATTAAGGCCTAAAATACATCCTAGCTATTAGACGAATCAAAATATCCCTTACCAATTAAGTTCTAGTGAAGGATGTTGCTATAGTAAACTTCAAACAAACATATCTTTTGTTCTACTAAAAATTTTTGAGCACATGACCCACCAACAAATATATAATTGAATTATCTTTCCAACTATACCAATTCGCAAAAATTCGATAAAGGAGTAAAATGTTATGGCCATTTTACCAGTGAGTTGTCCGACTACTAAGGTGCGATGGGAAAGCTGACGGACCGTCAAGATAGTGATAGACCGTCACTCTGGCCGTCGCAACTCAGGAAGTAAGCCCATTTTCTAGCCATAAAATGATGGTTTTATTGATGGTTATTCACCAAAGTGACGGTCAGTCACCCAGACCATCAACCACATCCGTTCAAGCAATTTAAAGATGTTTTAATGAGATTTTTGGGTCTTTTTCCACCCTTATTAACTTCTAATTCCATCAAATTAAAGAACATAACTCCTCATTCATCCTTAAAATAAAAATTAGGGTTTATTTGAAGATCATTACCAAAGAACAAGATCCAAACCCTTTTTCAAGAAAACTCAAGAATCAAAGTGTCACCATTCAAGAACCTTTAAGAAAAGTTACTCTCTTTAAAAATTCAAGCTTTTGAGGTATGTTAGATGTTCATCCATGGGTTCTTTTCACCCATGGAGTCCAAGTACCCAATTTCAAATTCAGAGCTATGATTTTTACATGATTATTATGATTTTTAACCATGAATTCCCATGAATTTCAATTCTATACCATGTTTACACATAATTGTTGTTGTTGTTAAACCCCACATGTTTGAATATTGTTGTTCGTTGATTTAAGACTTAATTGGTAATTTTATTATTGAAATCATGCTATTACTACAAGCCTTTAAACTAATCCTATGCTTAGCTTAAACCATGCATTGCAAGTGTTTGATGAAATGCCTACAAGAATGAGTTTTGAATAAATGCTTCCATATCATGTCCTCAAAGTTTTAGTATGATCTTGATATTATTGCTATCGAGTCTTGGGGGTTTGAATATCATGTCCTGTGTTTATAACTTGGCCTTCTTTCAGAGGTAGTAAAATTATTACATCGTGTGCTACACATATTATCAAACATTATAGTTACTTAACAATAAAATTAATAAACAAATACAATTATACAAAAATAGACATCAAATATAGTATTAATAGTAAGATATTTATATGAAATTTAAACCTCATCAGTCAACAAGTGTGGGGCTGTGACATCAAATAGAACTAATTCTTTGTTTAAAGATATGCAACAACAATGTCGACCATATCAAAAAAAAATCCGGTTGGTTCACTTATTCGTCACTTTGTTTTCTACATAATTTATATGTGTTAATATTATCATGTTATGTTTGTATAAGAAGAATTATATGAATCAATATTTTTAAAAATGATTTATGTTACCTGTTGGTGTGAACCTTTAACAGCCCAGCGACATCCATTCTGAATAAATATTGATCAACTGTGTTGGAACCTCATCCGAGATGTTGAACCATTTAAATGGATAATTCTGATGTTAGGAAGCACTTGATGGATAATCAATTGTGATAGTATGTTGTTCAACATTAGCTTTTATTGTTACATCTACCTAAAAAGCCAAAATTATCAATGCTTATCACAAAGATACAAAAAAAATTAAATAGAAAAAGATAACTCGTGTGTTGTAATATATGGTCCATCTGTTGCTACAGATGGCTCATCTGTTGGAAGAAATAAAACCAGCAACAACACCGGTTTGATAATTTCCAATAGATGACCTATTTGTTGTATAGTTGCATCATCTATTTGGAATAAATTAAAATAGACGTGTCATATATTGCAATAAATATGTAGTCTATTTATTGGAATAGATTATAAAATATTCACCCTTTTCAGCTTATGCAACTCTCCTGTGGCCCTTGTACATTGCTCAACAGTGCAAGACAAAGAATTTGCAATTTTTCTTTTATGGATACTTGATAGTACCTTGAAAATTTCTTTATTTCTCTTCTTAGCCTTAACCTCTAATGGTGTGAATAGATCTGAAATCCTCTTCGATGGAATCGCAACCCTCTTAGATATCAATTCCTTTACAACAACAGTTAATGCATTATTAACATTAACCACACCATCATATTTTTCCTTGCACTCTTGACATTTGCATGCACAACATACGCTAGGAGGGTCAAGATCTACAAATGATTGACTACCCTTTCCGTGTGAGAAATCAATAGTATAACAATTTTAAAATGGGGTATATCGACCATCAAAATCAATAAAACGAGTATGATCATAATCATACTGGTTTGTTGTTTCAAAAATTACAAAAGGAGAATCAACAATAGTACCATCACCACTACCGTCAACAACTCCATCACCAATAGCACCATGAACAATAACATCACCAAGAATAATCCCACCCTCCGAAAGTGCTTTTCTTTTGATGGTTGTTGCTCCAACCAATTTCTTTTTTATTCTATCAATTACCTTAGGGTCCTATAAAGTATGCACAAATGTAAAGTAAGAAAAAATAGCATCTTCAACTCTTGATTAATTGGAACAAGCCATGAATGCACAATCTAAAATAAATCAGTACATATATTAGATTGATAATTAAATCATTTAAATATATTATTATTTAAAATAAAAATTTAACTAAAATTAGACTTATTGCATCCTCCGAGGGCAAAAAATATAAAGAAATTTTACTTTTTTATCATTTTTTACCGACAACCATCTCAGAATTCTTGAACATGAAACTTCTTCTTTTTTAATGCACTTGTTGTTTGAGATAAGGAATGGCTTCAAATGCCCAAGCCTATAAAATTATGTTAGTAAATTAAAATCATTATTCAATAATAAATAAATGAAACTTAAAAAATAAATATTTACCATGAAATCCCATGAAAAGCCATATAAGTTGACTGTCTTTGACGTTAACAAAGTCAACAAATATTTGACTGTCACTTTAAAGCTTTCATAACCCCAAGGATAGTTGTTAAATGCCTCAAAATCCTCAGAGAGTTTTATTAAATCAAGTGGTATGTTGTTGTTAACATCTCTCGCACAAAGAATATTATGTACAAATCAAACAAAGCATAATAATTGCTTGTTCTTCTTTGAAAGTCTTTTACCTTTCAACTCTTCTATCAAATTTTTATTTTTGAAACTTGGACCAACAAGAGACAACAATTCATCACCATCACTTTACTTGCCTTTGCCATTTGGTATGTGGGGTGCTATATTTTGTATTAGAATAGGTATAGGTTGAGAAGGAGGATAATATTTTAGTCCAACAACTATGACAAACTCTATCCAACCAAAACAAACTGGCATGCCATAGTAATTTATCTACAGCTCATCCATCTTATATTTATTTTCATACATAAACCTACGCTTGAGAAGACCATACATCATGGTCATTTGAAAACGAGCATTATTGTCCTCCGGCAAATTAAGATACTATCCAAAGTAGATGTCCCTGAAATAAGTATTTAGTTTTCATTCTCAAAGTATTTTTCTAAAGGTATCAAAGATTTTCCCATATCTAACTTTAACGCACAATCACTAGTTAAATCTGTGGCACCATCGCACTGTATTCTTACAGAAAAACTATCAATACTGAAGGTTTTGACAAACTCTTCAATGGAAGGGCTATTATCATTTGGATCATGTTGACTTTTAAAATAAATTCAATATTTTTTTTTAAGTTTTCTTCTTCCTCATGTTCATTTTGTTTTGCTTCTGATTGAGATATTGTTTGCAAAGCAAGTTCATAAAGTGAGGATGTACCCTAGCTACTTCATTTATTCCTTTACTTGAACTTGATTCACTTTCTTTTATTTTGGGATCCATGTTATCTAAAAATAAGAGGAAAATAAAAAGATTATAATTGATTAATGCATCAATAAAAAGGGATAATAGTAAATCTAACAAGTACAACACAATATAATAATAGTTCCAACAGACCGCTCATCTGTTGCAACAGATGTTTGATTTGTTGGAAATAGTAAAAATAGTTTCAGTGCTGTTTTGATTTCTTCCAACTGATCACTCTGTCGGAAGAAATCAAACTGTCAATATTGTTTAGATTTCTTCTAACAGATGGGTCATTTGTTGCAATAGATTACTGATGTTGGGCGTATTTATACCGCTAAGAACCATTATTTACCCATATTTTAGCTAAGTTTTGAGGATAAAATATATAATTCCTACACTTTTAGTCCATTTTCCTTTAAGTGAGCTGACCTACGTGATTAGCATGTTTTTCAGGTATTAATGATGAAGATTTCACCACTTTATGGACTTATGAGCAGCAAAGGAAAACTTCACATAAGAGGGAAGGCAGCTTTTGGACAAAATGTGATGCATGGAAACTTTTTCCCGGGCAAACTCAGCATTTTTAAATACTTAAGGATGCAGCAGCAACTTAGTAGAAAAGGATGTTATAAAAACCCTATAGCTGAATTTTTCAGCATAATTAATCATTATCATTATTCATTATTCAGTTTTCAGATTCTGGAAGTTTGAGAACAGAGAAACATGTCTTACACTTGGGAACGGCTAGAGAGAGAAAAATACCAACCTCTAGTTGACGCTAAAAACCATCTCCATCGCAAGCTTGTTCTAGGTTGTGGTATGATGACTATGTCTACTTCGATTTCCGTTGTACTCATGAGTAGCTAAACTTCTTTGTTAGGGTTATGAAAACCTCATAAGATACCATCTATTAACTATGAGTTTGTGAATTATTGATGTGTATGCTATTTATATCATTACTCTCTTCGTTTTAATTGAATTCTTATGGTTGCAAACATAGGGAATACGCCATTATAGCATTAACTTGTTCGAGAGAAAAGTTACATGTTTGGAAAAGAGAGTGTGATAAGGAAATAGGGCTTCCAACCTCTATTTACACGTTAATGCCTTAACCGGATTAACTTCTTGGAGAGTTCGTACCATTAGTATACACTTTAGGCTCGAGAGAGCTAAAGTGAAATAAATCCTTGATGGTTGGGAAACACTTGGATTTAGAATTAGAATACGATTCTCTATAAGTGCATGCATGTCTAAATTCCGCATTACTCATAGTTAATAGAGAAGTAGAACTTACAAGGTGGACATAACCCTAACTTATTATTCTCTGTGATTAAATCTTACGTCATATATCGTCTCATTCGTTACTTTGATATTATTAATTCACGCATAATCAAATCCCCCCTTTTCTGTGGAATTTTCGACCAACAGTCTACTAATAATGACAACACTTAGTGACCAAGTATTCCCTGTGGGATTCGACACCCAACCCAGTTGGGTTCTATATTTGACAGTGACCGCTTACACTTTCTTACGAGAGTTGTAGTTTGGGCATTATCAATTACCCATCTCTTCTAAGAAATAAAAGTCATGGACTGGCATCTGTTAGAATAACTGTTAGGATTTCATCCAACAGGTGAACCATCTATTGCAACATATGACTCATATTTTTTAATAATTGATTTGTTTTTGTACTAGATGGTTTATCTGTTGCAACAAATGCTTCATATATTAAAAAACAAAATCATTAGCAAGATTTATTCAATAGAAAAAAAAAACAATATCACCATTTATCGATACACCATTTCTCCCAAGACCAATCACAAAAACATTGTACAAACACAAACCAAGAACATTAATATTTACCAACAACACCAACATTGTACAAACATAAACAACAAAAATATTTAAAAAAAAAAAAACAACAAACATCAATAAATCAACAATTGTTTGTTAGATTGGATCACACTAGATTACTCCAAAAAAAAATTAACTCTCACTATTTTTACAACAATGTTTGCCAACAAGAACTACAGTAACAACAAAAAAAATATATTTCACTCCAAAAAGTGAAGAGAAGAAATACCACAAATTAGGATTTTCTTGAGTCCCCAATTCAAATTTAAGCAACAAATACTGAAATTGTTAGCTCATACTATAAGAGAAGTTAAATTAAGTTCCTCTTTTTATTTATGACTAAAAATCATAATTTTGTACCTGCGAAAGTTGAAAAGGAATGATGAAGAACTAGAAGTTGTTGTCGTCGGAGAATGTTGTCACGTCGACTGTCGATTGAAAGTTAAAAAGAAACGTGCAAGAACTTAAAACTATTTGTTGCCAAAGGTTAGAAGTCACCAGAGATTTAAGGGAGAAATTTCCAGAATTGTTGGTTGGAAGAAGTTTGAGAGAGAAACTATCTCGAGAGAGAAATGAGCGACAGTTGATTTGGAGAGAGGGGGAGTTTTGTGGTTTCATTGATTTGTATTTCTAAAAAGATTAGAAAGTTTTGAAAATACTCATTAAGTTCACAATTAACTTAGTCAAATTTCTTAATTATGCTTGACTCTTTAAGTTGATCAATGTCGCCAATACCATAATAAAGACTTAAAAGACACATGTCCTTCAAGTTTCTCTAGTAACTAGGTTTATAACAGGGTCAGGGCAGGGAAGTTGAAACGTGTTATAATAATAAAATATTAGTTATTAATAATTAAGTATAAATAAAACTTAAATTGTGTTATTACTATTTAAATAAGTAGTTTCTTAGAATAATAGAAATAATAACTGGTAATACCAATATCGTTATCAAATGGTTTCCCCTACAACTGGTACTTTTAAACATAATGTTGATGGATGTCATTCTCATTCTTCTGCTTATTATGGTATTGGTGGAGTTATTCGCAACTCCAAAGGTGATTGGATAACAGATTTTTAACCACAAAAGTACTACCTACTGCCATGCCATGGTAGAATGGGAAGCTCTTTATCAAGGTTTGATAATGGTTAATGATTACAATCTCTATCCTTTGGAGATTGAAACTGACCCTACTGATAGTTTTTACAATAGCCTATACATCCTCATACTGACATTGTGAATGCATTGATACGAGCATGGTTAGCTTGAATCATATTAGGAGGGCTTTCATATATGGATGATATCTTGGAGCCCAAAGAAAGACATGAAGAGATAAATACACAAGGTCATAAATAATCAAGATGTCATTTGTGAAATCAAAAAGGTTCATTGTGGGTTATTTGTAAAATAGTCATTTTTGAGCTATTTTTGTAATACGCTATTTTTGTTAAAACAATGACTATAAATAGTTGCCTTAGCCATTTTCACTACAGAGATTTTTGATGAATGAATTATCTTGAATATATTTGATATTTAGTTACTCTAAGTTAGGGTAGTAATTGGGTTAAATTTCAATTATTAGCTTAGATTGAGTGATTAGGGTGGATTCTCAAATTACATCTGTTATCTTCTTCTCTTAGTTGATCATCGAGTTATCATATGGTTGATTCAATTTGTTTTTTTTCAATGTTTTCGAGTACACAGAATCTGTAATTTGACAAAATAACTTCAACACTAGTTCAAGTATAAAACATGAACACTATGAAGTACAACAACACCCTCAACACATGATCATAGTGATCTTTCTAAGAAGTGTGTTTTTCCCAAAAAATAAGATAAAACAAAAATGGTCAAGTCCTCCGAATTCACGGAGTGTCCTTAAGGAAAAAATTTCCCTCAAGAACCCGAGGTTGAGGAATTTTCCTCCCAGGATAAAATGGCCAAACAAACCAACTATAGCGGTACCGCAAATAATTCGAATCTCTTTGAGCTCACTCAACGATTAGATGATCACATAAAGTATTTTTAAAGACAAGAAGGGTTTGTATATTCAAAAAATTTCGTATCTAAACCTGTGAATAAAAACAGGTTTATATAGCCATCAGGTGCCCCTTCCTAAAGGTGGCAATGGTTCACTGAAAAAGTGTATCCCTTTTGAAAAATCATGTATGTTCATTCCAAAGAGTGTTTCTTCTCCGAACAGTCACACTTGAACGTTTCCTTCTCCCACCAATGTGGGAGAATTAGTAGACTTTCCAATTTTGAGTACACTTTCAATTTTTTAGTGTTATCTTAATTCTTTCCCTCCACTTGGTTCCCTCCATTTTTCATTCAGACTTTTCATATTGAACCGAAAAATCCCCCACATTATTGGGGAATGAATACTTTTTCGTATAAATTTATGGACAAGTATATGATCATCAAGCAAAGATTGATTGCATCTTGATAAGTGGATTTCCCTTTGAATTTTCCATAGTGAATATGCATCGGATGCACTCGATTAATCGGTAGATTTCATATCTTTAAACCGTCAAGCTTTAATGTACACCTAGACAACACATGTCTCACAACCATCTTTTTACCATTTATGGTTCTCACGGTTTTGTTTGTTTCATCCTTGAACACATTCAGGTTTCATGAGAGGTTAGAAAACAAGCATTTACTAACATTCTTTCTTCGACTTCTCCCTCACATAGGTGATTTCTAAGTGTTCAATCAAGAATATTAAACTATTTGGTCAAATATACTAAATTTAGATAATCATTGAAAGACTTCACACCATAAGTCTTATCCTCGTTTACTAAACATTGTCTACATCATGAAAATGAGTTGGGTAACTTGATAATGTTGAACCTATCAAACACAATTTTGTTTGATATCCTTGAACCTATCTCTTGGGATCTCCAGTCTTCTAGGTAGAGTTACCGCCATGCTGACTTGTCCTATGCCTTAAACCCATTCCCTTGGATGTCCTTTCAACTCCTTCTCTAGATAGGCCTTTTATAAGTGTATCCGACATATTATCCTTTGACTTTACATTATCGACAATGATAATTCCCCTTAAGAGAAGTTCTCTAATGGTATTATGTCTCCATCTTATGTGACGAGATTTACCGTTGTACATCATGCTCCCTACCCTGTCTATTTCCACTTGACTATCACAGTGTATACATACTGGTGTCACTATTTTGGGCCAATAAGGAATATCTTTCAAGAAATTCTGGAGCCATTCTACTTCTTCACTGGCTTTGTCTAATACAATAAATTTAGATTCCATTGTAGAGAGAGCAATACATGTCTATTTGGATGATTTTCAAGAAACCATTCCTCCACCGATAGTAAATACATCTCCACTCATGGATTTTACTTCGTTTGATCCGGTGATCCAATTTGCATCACTATATCCTTTAAGTACCCCGAGATATTTATTATAATGCAAAGCAAAGTCTTCAGTGTATTTAAGATACCCCAAAACGCTTTTCATTGCCATTCAATGAGTTTTACTAGGATTACTTATGTAGCGACTGAATTTACTAATAGCACTTTCTATATCTGGTCGTGTACAGTTCATGATATACATTAAACATCCTATCATTCTTGCGTACTCCAATTGTGAGTCACTTTTTCCTTCATTCTTTTGAAGTGTGAAGCTCATATCCAATGGAGTCTTGGCAATTCCAATTCCAAATACTTGAGTTTATCAGGTAACTTTTAATGTAATTAGACTTTGACAATGCCAACCCTTGTAGAGTTCTATGGATTTTTATTCCTAAGATCACATCCGCAACTCCAAGGTCTTTCATATCAAACTTGATCTCGAGCATTCATTTCGTAGAATTTATGTCGGAAATGTCTCTACTGATGATCAACATATCATCCACATACAAACAAACAATGACTTGATAATTTGCAGTGTCTTTAACGTAAACAAATTTATCACATTCATTAATCTTGAACCCGTTTGACAACATGGTTTGGTCAAACTTTGCATGCCATTGTTTAGGTGTTTGTTTTAGTCCATAAAGTGACTTAAAAAGTTTACACACCTTATTTTCTTTTTCTGGAACCACAAAACCCTCAGGTTGTTCCACGTAGATTTCTTCCTCCAATTCTCCATTTAGGAATGTTGTTTTCACATCCATTTGATAGATTTTAATACCATATACTGCCGCCAAGGTAATTAACATTTGAATTGATGTTATCCTTGTTACAGGCGAGAATGTATCAAAGTAATCAAGGCCTTCCTTTTTTGAAAGCCTTCTACTACAAGTTTTGCCTTGTATTTGTCAAAAGTATCATCCGATTTCATTTTTCTTTGGAAGATCCATTTAGAACCTAAAGGTTTATTTCTTGAAGGAAGATCAACCAACTCCCATGTATGGTTGCTTAAGATTGAAACAATCTCACTATTGACTGCCTCTTTCCAAAAGGATAAGTCCAAAGACGCCATCGGTTCTTTAAATATTTGAGGCTCATTTTCTAAGAGAAATATTACAAAATCCAATCCAAATGATGTTGACGTGTGATGATAGGCGAATTTACACGCCTATAGTGCTATATTTTACCCATATTTTAGCAATGTTTTGAGAACAAATTATATATTTCATGCACTTTTAGTCCTTTTTCCTGTAAGTGAGCTAACGAACATGATTAACAAAGATTCAGGTATAAATGATGCAGAATTCAGCATTTTATGGATAACTTGACGCCAAAGAAAGCTTCACGAAAGGAGAAAAGTGAGTCTTGGACGCCAAGGACCAAAAGTGGCGCATGGAAAATCTGTCCCGGGCTAAAACAGCAATTTTGAAGACTTTGGGGACTAGCAGTAATTTATTAAGATTAGGATAATGATACATTAACCTAGTACAATTGGGTTAAGTATTTCATTAGCTTAGTAGGATTTGGTTAAGTATTTCATTAGCTTAGTAGGAATAGGATATGGGTATTATAAATACCCTATTTTGCTAGAGATTTTTATTCATTCTACTTAACAACAACTCTCATCTTACCTTACAATTCATTCTTCTACTATTCCTCAACAATTCTCATTCTAGTTTTAATTCATCTTTCTACTTCTTCTTCTATTCATCTATTCTTAATTTCCGCAACAATAGAAACGTTACTTGCAAGAAATCACGCCTAACGCCTACCACACTACTACTACACGAAATTGTTATTGTGGTATAATAACAATGTCAATTGTGATTTCCTTCGCACTCATGGGTAACTAAACCTCTCTGTTGGGGTTATGGAAGCCGAATGAGATACTATCTATTACTATGAGTTTGTGAGTTTGTGACACGTATGCTGCTTATATCATTATTCTCTTCGTCTTAACCTAAATTCTTTGTGGTTGCAAACGCAAGAATACGCCAGTATAACATTTAACTTGTTCGAAAGAAAGGTTATCTGTCTGGAAAAGAGATAATGTCAAGGTAGTAGGGTCCCATCCCCTATTAAAAAGTTAGTGCCATAACTGGATTAACCTCTTGGAGAATTCGTACCGTTAGACACGCTTTAAGCTCGAAAGAGTTAAAGTGAAATAATCCTCGAATAGGTCGAAAGACGCCTGGATTTACCATCAAATACAATTATCTATAAGCACATGCATGTCGGAATTCAACACACTCATAGCCAATAGAGACGTACAACTCATAAGGTGGACATAACCCCAACTTCTCAATTCTCATTGTTTACAACTTAATAACTATTCTTTCTTTTTACTTTGCTATTTTCAGTTTTTATTTTATATTTTGTTTACATTACTTGCACTGCAAGATTCCCCCCTTTTATGAGACTTGCACCAAAAATCTAGTACTTTTTGCTTACTTGTTAACCAAGCTATTCCCTGAGGGATCGATACCCAACCCAGTTGGGTTCTATATTTGCTAACGACCGCTTTACACTCCTACGAGAGCTGTAGATTGAGCGTTATCAAAAATTGGCGTCGTTGCCGGGGAATACGAGTGTCAATTAAGTTTGTGATAATTACTAGACCCTTTGGTCAAAGATTCTCGTACTTTTACTTTTAGTTTTTGTTTTTGTTTACTGCAGGTTTTTATTCAGTGCATGCCCCATACTCAAAGTTCTGCTCATCCATTATTACCTATCAATCCTGAACCACAACGAATTGGCAGAATGGAGGCACAAACGGAAATCGAAAAAATGGCTACTCAACAGGAGCAGGCAAGATTAGCTGCTCTTGCCGCCGCCCAAGTACACCAACAAAACATTGATAACCCTGGGCGAACAATAAATCCTGTCGATGAGGATTTAGGTGATGACGAGTTACTAAACCCAAGGCATGATGCTGAAATCGCAACACCTGCCAACATAAGAGGTCGTCAAGCTCGGCTTAGGTATGATCGCCAACACATGCAACCAGCTTTTGACGACGATGATGATGATCTTGATGGAGCCGGAGCCACTGGAGCCATAATTCCTCCACCATTAGCGCCCGAAGCCAAGTTAAACATCACAAGCACCATGATTCAGTTATTGCAACTCAAGGGATTATTTGGTGGACAAGCAGGCGATGATCCGAATATGCATCTCATCAACTTTATTTCTACATGCAAGTCGTTCGACAATCCTGGTGTTGGTCAGAACGCAATTCAATTACGTCTATTTCCATTGTCTCTGTCTGGAGAGGCAACTCTATGGTTGAATGGGCTGACTCCTGATTCGATTACAAATTGGAGGCAATTGAGAGATGCTTTCCTAGAAAGATTCTTTCCGCCATCCAAAAGAGCACAATTGAGAGATGAAATCAGCAACTTTCGTCAGCTTCCAACTGAAGCCCTTCATGAAATATAGGAGAGGTTCAACACAAAGCTAGCGAGATGCCCAAACCATCACATGACTAATGTTCACCTAATGGAGATATTATACAGAGCCTTGAATTCAATAACTAAACCAGTGGTGGATAATGCGGCTGGAGGATCTTTTATGGACCTCACTTTTGGTCAAGCAAGCAATATGCTAGATTGTATGACAAAGCAAAGTAGAGCTTGGCATACCAGGGATTCTGAGGTAGCAAGCCCCACTTTATCTATTGGCATGACTGCAGACCAAAGAAGAAGAGAAGAAGAACGTGATCAAGATATGGCGCACATGAAAACACAAATGGATCTTCTTACAAAGCATTTATTATCAGGAAAGACTGAAAAAGTGAAAGCTATTGCGTCAAAAGGAAGAGACGAATCTGATTCGGAAGAAGAGGCCAACTACTTGAACAATCAGGGGGTTTCCGAGGTAATACCCAAGGAAACCAAGGTCGGAACTATTATGATAAATCTGGAAACAAGGACCAAGGTAGTTGGAAGAACAAGAATGAAAAGAGTGGTTTGTAGGTTCCCCCTGGAAGACGTGACGCCACCGCATCTAGTTCTGGAAGTATGGAAGACATGATGGCTAAAATCTTGAAAGGAGTGGAAGCAACAAGCGCGGGAGTAACGGAGGTAGTTAATGATTTGTCCTCTATGAAACAAATACTTGATTCTCATTCCACTTCAATCAAGCAAATAGAGCAGCAATTGAGCCAACTTTCAGCAGCACTCAATCAAAGAAAGGCTGGCACTTTAAAGTTGGAGCAAAAATATGTCAGGCCTCAATACTTTTTGCTGCACATTTTACTGTTCACTACTATTCACAGTTCGATCGAAATGTTCATAACTCGTCGCTCGGGTGTCTGTTTTGGATGATCTACATATCGTTGGAAAGATTATTTGATACTCTACGGAATGGTGGGTCATAATCTAAGACATTCCGCACGAAAAAATTTATAATTCATTCTAGAAGATAGAACCCAACACGTTTACGCACAAAATTTCAACGAAAAAATTCCCGGGGTATTACATCAATATTCTTTTATTCATAACAATGCTTCCAACTACGGTGAAATAATGCCATAACTTCTTCAATGTCTGACCTTCTCTATCTAGTCAATATATTGAAGTAATTTCAAAACTCTCCTCATGCTCGACATCCATCCTCTTGATTGTCTAATCGAACCAATTTTGTTGATACATGAAATTCCTTCCTGATCGTCTTTCACATTATTTTTTCAAAGATGACCACCACTTTTGTACATTCATACATGTTACATAGAAATTTTCAAATTTGCGTGAACTACGCAGACCTGATTCTTGCTTTCACAAGATACGTAGGCAACCCTCATTCGGATTCGGTCCCATTCTTTTTTAACAAATAAATAAAAAATTAGAATTTTGACTTGGTTGGTACCAACACAGTTAGGAGTGTGCATGAGAAAGAACAAATTGGTATGATGGAAAGGATCGAATTCATGGTAAACCATAGATTCCTTTGGTACCTCTTAGTCAAACCTGAGTAACACTCAAAAATTCTCTTGCATATATCTAAGACAAGAACAAAGCCAACCCCATCGTTTCAAGTGCATTGTGTGGTGAGCTTTAGACTAGTTCATTGCATTGCATTGTTGATCCAGAACTTGGCCTAAATATATATTGAGGCGAAATTCTAAGTTACACTTAGTTTGGGAAAGGATTGTAGGCCTTTCTTGACTAGATTGTGCCTACCATAGCCTACCAAATGACATCGATCCCTAGTATTTCCCCCTTTGAGCCTAAAACCTCTTCTTTGGAATAACCACATTTGAGCCTATACCTTTTTAGTTCTTACATGCACTATCCCTCTTTGGCCCTCCTCCTTGAGCGCACTAAGTACGTGCAAGTTGTGAATGAAGATTAAAGATCAAAGTTGCCAAAGGCAAAGGACATATATCCCCAGAAGAACAAAAATAATAGATGATTTCAAAGAAAGAAGGAGTAAGACCCCCACAAAGAAAAAAAATATAACTCTGATAAAGGTGAGGAATCGTCATCCCCCAAAAAGGAAAAAAAAGGAAGAAAAATATACCGAAAAGGGGAAAAACTCCAACACAAGATTCAAAAGAAGTCAAAATACATACAAAAAAAGGGGTAAAGAAGCACAATAAAGAAGATCGAGAGTCAAAAGCACGGATACAGTGCAATGCTCATTGAGGAATTAGTCACTTTTATCCCAGATGTCATCCTACCCGACCCCAATCCTACATTACAAGCCAATAACAAGTCCTACAAGATCCTACTCTAAGCTTTCTCACATTAGTGGATACTTACATGAAGGCTAAGTCTATGGTATCACAATTACATTCATTGAATTTCTTTCTGAGTATGAGTGTATATTTCTAGACGTCTCCAAATTCAAAAGAAAATAATATTTAAATAAGTGTAAGAATAAGACATTCTTTCTAGAGAGCGCACTTGAAACATGAGAACAGGCACAGTCCAAAATCTTTGTTTGAAGTAAGACGAACGAATCTTGTCGATACTTAGGTATGCCTGAGGTACCACTTGAAGCTATAGGAGTTACCCTGAAGTCAATATCGGTTAGCTAGAAGAGATAGAGAAATTCTGATACACACTACTAATTGTTGATACCAACTACAGTCAAGGCACGGTTATGCTTTTTTCAACTTTCAACATTTCTTACAAATAAAACACAAAATAATTTTCTATATTTTTCAACTTTCAGCATTTCTTATAAAAGAAAATACAAAACAATTTTCTTTCGATGTTCAACACTTTTTAAAAGAAAAACACAAAACAATTTTCTACATTTTCAACTTTCAGCATTTCTTACAAAGAAAATACAAAACAATCTTCTACATTTTCACCTTTTCACATTTCTCAAAAAGAAAACACAAAGAAATCTCCCGTATTTTTCATCTTTCAACACATTTTTTACAACAAAAATGCAAAAATATAATTTTCTTTCCTTTCAAACACATGCCTTCACATACATGCATTACACTTCACATACAAAACACCCACCTCCAAATATAGATAATTGACATTTCTTTTCAGAGCTACCACCTTCAAACACATATATTTTGCTTTTCTATCAGGTGTTCTCAGAACTTTTACATTTTCAATAGCCCTACCAGTCGAGAGGCTATTACTTTTCAAAATCTCGCCAATCGAGAAGTTTTTACATTTCCATAGCCCTGCTAGTCGAGTGGCTATCACCTTTCAACATCCCCGCCAGTCGAGAGGCTTTTTACATTCTCATAGCCCCACCAGTCGAGAGTCTATTACCTTCTAGATGTTCCACCAATCGAGAGTCCATTACCTCATCAGTTGATGACCTTAGTCTTCATAGACAATTGAGGACGGCCATCACATAGTCTCTGTAGACAATTGGAGACAACAATCAACATCAGTCTTCATAGACAATTGGAGATGTCATCAAGTCTTCGTAGACAATCGAAGACACCATTCATCGCATTAGCCTCTATAGAAAATTGAAGGGTCATATATCTGTCTTCGTAAACAATCAAAGGCGTCACATCAGTCTTCGTAGACAATCAGATATGACAATCCACACCATTCATCACATTAGCCTCCATAGACAATTAGAGGGTTATGTATCTGTCTTCATAAACAATCAAAGGCGTCACATGAGTCTCCGTAGACAATCAGAGACGATAATTCACATTAGCCTCCATAGACAATTGAAGGGTCATGCATCTGTCTTCGTAAACAATCAAAGGCATCACATCAGTGTCCGTAGATAATCAGAGATAATAATCCACACCAGCCTTCATAGACAATTGGAGGGTCATCCATCTATCTTCATAAACAATCGAAGGCGTCACATCAGTCTATGTAGACAATCAGAGACAACAATCAACATCAGTCTCTATAGAAAATTAGAGGTATCATGTATCAAGTCTTCGTAGATAATCGAAGACATCATCATTCAACATCCATCTACATAGACAATTGGAGATGTCATCAAGCCTTCGTAGACAATCGAAGACACCATTCATCACATTAGTCTCCGTATACAATCGGAGACAACAATCAACATCAGCCTCTATAGACAATTAGAGTCATCATGCATTAAGTCTTCGTAGACAATCGAAGACATCATCATTCAACATCTATCTTTGTAGATAATCGAAGACATCTTCATTCATCATTCAATCTCCGTAGACAATCGAAGACAACAATTAACCTCATTCTCCATAGACAATTGGAGATGTCATGTATCAAGTCTTTTAGACAATCAAAGATGTCATTCATTCATCATATAAGTCCTTGTAAACAATCGGAGGAGTCATTCATCCTCAAGTCTCCGTAGACAATTGGAGACATCATGCATCTTTTAAAAAAACAAGAGATATTTTTGCAAATCGCGCATAGTATACACTGGGAAAAATTTTGAGAACCGTCTCAAAATTTCCCTATTTTCTCATTTCGAACTACATTGACCTGATTCTCGTGACACTCGAGATATGTAGGAAGCTCTATGCAGAGTTCGGTCATCACAACCTCACAATTATTCTTTCTCCCTAGCAAGTACACAATCTTGCATTCCCAATATATCACAGCTCGATACTGGGGCAATTTTGAAAGGAACATCGAGAATAGATGAACATTTTTTTCTCAAATAGTCCATATTTCATTAATTACTTCACACAGTCTCTCACTCTTAATAACATGGAGATTCGCCCAATCTTTTGAACTACACCCGACCTGATCCTCATATAACTCTAGGTATGTAGGCAACTCTAAATTGGAGTTCAATCGAATTTTTATCAAAATTATTTTGTCGAGCAAAATTGGCTACACGTCAACGTTTTCGTTTGAAGACTTATACATCGCTTTCAAACGAAAAGGGGCAACTGTTGACACCCAATTTTTGCTTTCCATGCTTAAAATTAACGTCTTCAGGCTGCCTGACCGTTAAAGAGCACAAAATATAATTTTCACATATTTTTTACAATTGTTAATAAATTATTGATATTCATCCTTACTTTAGGATTTTTTTCAATTTTTTTTATATTTGTACTTTTAATAATTTATTGATAATTCTATGTATATTAGGATTTTTTTTAATCAATTTATTATTTTTTAACATTTCTTACAAACATCTGCACACGTACACGACATGACATCACATTTTGTAATATTTTTCATATTAAATTACATTTTTTAATATTTTCAAAATTCTTTACATTTTTTCATAATTACAAATCAATACATGCATTTTGTACATTTTTTACGATCCACAAATGCTAAGTCGGATCAATTATTTTTACACAATATAATAACTCGATATCTTGTCACATCCGACAATAACTACACAATAATGTCTTGTCACGTTCGACAATGACCACTCAGTGTTGTCTCGTCACATCTGATAACGACCACTCAATGATACTACCCTTTGGATAATTACTTTGTCCGTTGGCCAAAGGATGAAAATTCTTTGGTCAATAACTTAAAGATCTAAGGGTGTTCTATTATAAAAAGAAAGGACACCCCTTTATCCATTGGATAAAGGGGTGCTCAAGTTTTTGTATAAATAAGTAGTGGCACGACACATTTTTTGGACACACACATTTTTGTTCATTTTTCCCTCTCTTTCAAAATACACATATATTTATTTTTTACAACTCATAAACATTTTTCCTTTGCAAAACCACACACATATTCATAAATATACAAGCATATTATATTTATTTCATTTTTCTCTTCAAAACACACACAAAATATATATATATATATATATATATATATATAAACACAAACACACGCTAAAAAGACCACAATCAGATCCTCTCTCTCTCTCATCTCACGCTTTATCCTCTCTTAAATCCTCACTGCCGCTCCGCCACCGAATCTCTGGTGAACACCATCCACCACAACAACCGGCCTTCCTTCTCCTTTTACCTCTCTCTTCTTCTTTCCCATTCACATTCTTCACTGACTCACCGAAGTTGATGGCCGGCGAGTTCTAGCCATCAAAATACTTTCGACCAACACCTCACTTCTCCTTCTTGATCCCACGCGCCACCACGCTCTCAACGCGCCATCACCGTCACTGCCTTATCATACGCGGCCAGATCTAGGCAAGATTTTGGTTTCTCCGGTGTTGCTCCGGTGAACACCGTCAAAGCGACGCCACTAACAGCTTTTAATGTCTCGGATTTTGGTTATTAATCTTTGTTTTCTCAAAAAACATATCTATACATTTCATGTGCTCTACGATGCCCGACTAATTTTGGTTTCCTTTCAATATTTTAGTGTCTTTGAATTTTTCTTTGTTGAACCATTGCTTGTTGTGACTGGTTTGCTCATTTTGGGGGATCACTTTTGGTCTCAGATATTGTTTTTGTGTTTGGCACGTTTGGGATGGTTTAGGTCTAATCTTATCTCTTTTATTCATTTTTTTTTATATGTTTGACTTACTGATAATGAACAGATACTACACATATTTTGGCTAATGAGAAATTACTTTAATTTGAGGCCTCCGTAAAACAAAAACGGATTATCATCACAGTACTTTTAATTATTTTTACTAACTTTGCATTAGTTGTTCTCTTTTACAAAAAGACAATTGGGTGGGTACACCATCATTATTTATAATATTTTTTGCTTTTTGACTAACTTTGGGACTAATTTTTCAACAGATTTTGTCCATTAAATATTTTATATTTTTATTACATTGATAACGAACAAATACAATACAATGACCAATGACATTATCTCTCCATCGGATACCTGAGGCCACCCCGTAACAAAAGACGGATTTTTATTTCTCAAAGTTTACTTATTTACATAAAAAATAAATGTTTGGTCAATGAAAATATCTTTCCGTCGGATTTTCGATGCCTCCCCAAATAAAAGACGGACATTACGTATACAAATACGTAACAAAAATAAATAAATATGGGCAATGACGAAACTTTTATAACACTACAACAACACAAAAGATTTTACGATTCGTATCTTGGCAAGGCGATTTAGGACGGCCGATTAGTCGAGCAACCACTTCGTAGACATGGCGAGTCCAAAACTTAATCCGAGCCCACTTAATAACAAAATTATATTTTTATACATACATCTATATGTACATGTGTGTACATAATTTCACTTACTTTAATAATTATTTGTTCATTTTATTACTTTATCAAGCACTTATACATAATTCTCGAGCTTTATGTTTGTAGTTTATTTCTCATTTGTAATTGTACATAAAGATAAAAGATAGTGAAACCTTTACTTTTTGGGTGCCGGGCGAAGATATTCTTTATTTACATAATTTGGTTGCTTTTAGGCAAAACTTAGGCCGTTAATATTTTCATAAAAGAATCAAGTTAATCAAGTAATTCACGTATTATGTAGTCTTTTCTCCTCAAATAAATTTTACTTGTTTGTAATTTTAATCAAATAAAAATGTTACTTGTAAATACCTTTTCTTTTCATGACACATTAAATACATTTCTTTTCGTACGTCATAAAATATTTTTCTTTTCACATGTAATTTATACATTTTATACATATCTTTACATGTTTTTATAATAATAGATTAATTTATATAGTTAATATACACATACTTTTACATGGTTTTAAACATTTATATTTTTCAAAGAATTATTTTATACTTAATACACATACACTTTTACATTGTTTTAAATATTTATACCTCCTCCCTCATTGATAAGTTTAGTCTAGCCGGGTACCAAATTTGTGGATCTTGAAGGGTGCCTAACCCCTTTCCTTCGGGATAATTTGAACCCTTACCTAGAGTCTCAATAGGTTTTCGCAGACTAAAACATTAATCATACGTATTGACAAATAAATAGGTTTCCTTATTTTCCTTTAAAAATTAGGTGGCGACTCTTTACAAAATTTCAATTCTTTCGAGTCCAATAAGTCATGTTTTGTTTGACCTTGGCAAAAATAGGGCATGAAAATTACCACCTCGCTTTACCACAACTTAATTCACCGCTCTCCATTACACTTTTAACCATATTGGCGTATGAACCATTGCGACGAAGGACAATGGACACTGTCTCCTTAGACGCAGTTTTTCAAACCCAACATTTAGAAGTCTCCTCCCATTCACCGGAAAATCTACCACCAACAACCACTTACTCTATAATAGACATGATATAACTCGATAATAGTATTTAATAGACTTGAATAGTGGTTTATGCGCCTAGACTTAATAGACTGAAGTCGTCTTCATCTTAGTTGTTGGCCGTACAGTGCACGATCGACCCTTTTTCGACGACCACCGGAATAATCCGACAAGTTTCAGCTTACAAACAACCTAAGGAGTGTCAGAATGTTGCTATTGAGCCAAGAATCAATTTCGAAATGTGGAATTGATTTTCAAGCTTTTTGTATAAAAATAGAAGAAAAATTGGAGCTAAAAATAAGCAAAAATGACTTAAAACAATGGAGATAATGTCACTTTCCGATGGATGCCGGAAAATTCGATGAAAAATGGCCGAAAAATCGAGGAAATAGCACCAAAATTGGGTGGTTGGTAGTGAATTGGTTGAGAAGCTTTGGAATTTTTTTTTTAAAATTAATTATCCAATATTTATATTTTTGGACATGGAATAAAGTATAGTTTTTAAAAAATTGGGGCTGAAATGGGAAAGGAGCTAAAGTGTATATTTTGTAAGTTGTGTGCTAGGGTTGCATTTATATTTTTTGGTCCCATTAAAGTGTCTATTCTTTCAATTAAGAAAACTAGGTGTCTAAATGTCAAAAAAGATTTGGGAAGTAGTCTTTTAGCCAACTCCCCCAAGTAACTTGCATATTTTCATGTTTTAAGCTCGAAAGTGCTATGAAACCATAGCACATCATTAGTCCAAAGTGTTCTATTTGGTATACATGCCTACTGGGCTCAACTATTTCTACTCCCTTCAAAAGTGATACAAACGCTAGAATATAACTGTCGTAGCTATGTGTGGTCTGGCACAAATGTGATTGCCAAGAGAGCTTTGGTGGAATGGGATAACGTTTGTTGTCCTAAATCAGCAGGGGGCGTAATCTTCCTAACTTACATCTATGGAATCAGGCTGCTATAGCCAAGCTCTGCTGGGATCTTGCAAGCAAACAGGACAGATTTTGGATCAAATGAATTCATGCATTCTACATCAAGAACCGAGCTATGTCTAGTGTAGCGACACCAGAATAAGCATGTTGGATGGTGAGAAAGAGCACTTATGGGAGCTTGGATTGTAGTGGAACAAGTAAACATCGTACATCGTCCTAGCCAAAGCCTGGTTAATTAGGAGCATTTATTTACAACTATTAGGAGATCTTCCAAGGGTCAATTGGAAGGGGTTGATTTTTCAAAAATATGCTCGACCAAAAGCTATTTTTACTCTTTGGTTATTCTTACATGGGAAGATGCTTACTGTGGATAGACTCATTAGGTGGGGGGAATGGATATAGAGTCTATATGTGTGATGTGCAAGGCGTATACTGAAGATAGGGATAATTTATTTTCTACTTGTGCTTACAGTAATTAACTCTAGAACAGGCTGGTGATTAATAAAATCATGTTAAGTATCTCTAAATTATATTTTGTAGTATAATTATTAGTGAAAATTATATTTTAGCACTCTTTATAAATGCCTCTAAAATCTATGATCATATTGGATCCTATGACAATTAACTAATGTCGATAAAAGTTTTAACACTCTTTGTTAAAATACAAATTTATTACAGCCAAAAGCCGTTATGTTATAGTACGTGCTAGTTGGTAAAAGATAATTCACCTTGTTTTTCGGTTTTGGTGGGTTTATAAACATTGTATTTTTTAGTTTTTATTATGTAGTATGAAAATGTATCAACAGATAAAAGATGTGGCGCTTCCGGTTCTAGCGCGCTTGAAACAATTATGTAGATATTACTATATCTCTGAAGTTAATAATTTTACCTGTGATTTTTCATCTTAGAATAACTCTCTTTTCTAATTAGAGTTCTCTCTCTTCTAATTATTGGAATATATAGGCAAAATATTATTGACAAATATCTTTTGGGGCAAAATTATTTTCCCTCTCCAACTTTGTCTTAAAAATCAAATTTCCCCCTTAACTTTGAACAATAATCATACTCCCTTTTATTCTAATTGACTTTTTAAAATTTCTATTTTACCCTTTATCATCAATTTTTTTATTCTTTTTTTTAACTTATTTAAAATCATCATATTTTCATTTAAAAAAAAAATCATATAACAAATATTTTTTTTTCATAAAAACATAAACATTATCTTTTAGAAAAAAAAAAGTAAAAAATATATAAGCTAATGATGATCTTTATTAAGTAAATTAGCATAATAAGAAAATTAGTTTTATTAATAATAATCAAAACTATAATATTTATTTTAACAAGTGAAAATAATAAGTACTACTAATTTTATAAACATATTTCAATGCAGAAAATACAAACTATAAATGAAATAGATAAGCCTCTAGTACCACCCCGAACTATGATCAAAATTGTTACAAATTTAGCATATTTTTATCATTTTTTGTGCTAATGTGGCACCTTTATTACATAAAATGGAGCTCATATCAAATGTGTCACGCCATCTAAAACGATTGACAAAAGGTATCACGTTAGCTAAAAAGATTGACAAAAATACGCTAAAATTTAGTTTAAGGGTAATATGACCCCCGTAAAGTTGACGTGTGTCGTAGCAAATTTGGTCATAGTTCGAGGATACTAGATGTTTTTCTCGAATTAAAATAAGGTCAAATTTTAAAGATTATATTTATTTATATAAATTATAAAATATGTAATATTCTATTAATGGCGATCACAACTTATTTACTGATATAGACAATAGATAATATTGTTTCTTATCACTTGATCCTCATGCTAAAAATAAATGTTTTAGTTTATCTGCTCAATTTGTGAAATCAAGAGAATTGTATTATGTTATTTTTTACCCTTTAGTGTTAGATAACTATATAAAATAACAGTATAGACAAATTTAAAGTTTCAAATTATCATTAATAAGGTTACAACAACAACAACAAACCCAGTATATTCCCACCTAGTGGGGTCTGGGGAGGGTAGAATGTATACAGTTCATACCACTACCTCTAAAGAAGTAGAGAGGTTGTTTCTTAAGGATTATGTTATATCAACAAAAAGTTAAGTAATACGAAACGAATTTAGTAAGAGAGTGATAAAATACGAAAATATACGCACATGCATGTACATACATATGTATATATACACACTTAGGGGTGGGTTATTTGGAAACAAGTTATTCTCAGATTAGTTATTATAAAATAAGTTGTACTAACATGTATGTGTGATAACTTATCTTATCACTGTGGTATAAATGGTGCGACAAATAATTTTGAGACTACCTAATACATCTAATTAAATGCAGTATAAATAATCATGAACTTTATCTCTGAATTATTATAATTATACCTCACACCAAACGACTCTTTAATACATATAAGACTAAAATAACAATCTTAAAAAATAACATTAAATTTTGTGATAAATTTATAAAACATATTAATTTGAGTATAAAGTTAATAAACTTAAATAAAATGCTACAAATATCCTTGTTAAAAAAATATTCATTACATATAATATAAAAAGATATTACGTAAATAGAATTAAGATTATAAGGACAAAATGGACATTGCATGGGATAAGGGGGAGTATAATTATTGTTCAATATTGAGGAGGGAGTTTGATTTTTTAATCAAAGTCGAGGGTGAAAATAATTTTTACCCATATCTTTTTTAAAAAATGGGTATCATCATATTACTAATACTGAAAAACTTATAAGAATGTAGCTATTACATCACACGACTTAAAAATTAATTCAATAAGATTGGATATATGCAAATAAAGGGACTCACTAATTCCTTTATTTTGAATGTCTATGACTATATAATTAGCCTTTGAAGATCAATGACTTGTGGTATAACTAACTTGTGATATGTCGTTAATCATGTAAAGATCGATATTAATACAACAACTGCAATGCCGTAGTCCAAACAAGTTAAAGGCTATGAAAGTATCAGAAAATATTTATGATTAAAGTGAAGGAAAATAAAATTTTGATCAACTTTTACATACTTTAAGAATAAAGAGGAAAATAAATCTTCTTGATTCTTCATGGTTTTAATTCCTTAATGTATGAATTTCTTTAGTGATTTTTTTTGCTCTACATGCAATTTAATTTATAGATCAACAAATTTTGACGTTCATTATTTATACACAAGTAAAACAAACAATACCCAATTTTTCGATAGATCCTCGACACAAAACTAACAATATATATCCAATTGCAAATAAAACTTGATGTTTGAAATTATTCCTCTTAAGATCCTCTTGCATTTGAATAACGTAGGATACAATAGAGACCATACTCTAAAATAGAAATTCACAACTAAAATTAAAACGTAAAGAAATAAAAAAGGGGCAGCCCTATGGGCTAAAACTCTGGCTAGCTATGTAGGGATAAAATTAAGGAGTTTGAGTTCTGTGCATTGTCAGTGTACAAAATATTCTACAATCAAGTTTACCTGATAGTGTAGAATATTTATATACTGACAATGCACAAAACTTAAATTCAAAATTAAGACTTATAACAGTAACATTTATTGATCAAAAGGGTCCACTGGGATCCAATTGCTTACATAGCTCCATATATGTAAGATAAACAAGTCTATCTTTAGCACCTGTTCTATGATTCTTTGTGTGCCTGCAAAAATATTTCAATTCATTTATCTTGCAACATCCAATTGTTTGCCCTAATAACAAAAATAGCCAATTAATTGACCTTTTCTCTGAGATAACTGGCTTAACACAATTGATTTGATTGCAATATTTGCAATTAGGCAAATTAGGGTTCATCCAAATAATTGGTGCCCTATCATGCATCACACTCCTAGTTCTCAAGATTAACGCCGCGATCTCTTTGAACTTCTCTTGCAAATCAAACTTAATTTGATATTGTTGCTCGCATTTCTTGCACTGAACTTCACCCGATATAACAGTAATTTTATTCGATATGAGATAATCGAGAGTGTGCACTATGGCACGTCTTGAGGTCACCCAAGGATATGGTGGAGTGATTACTTCGCTCTTTCCTTGTTTAATAGATTGTGTAGATGTCCTACGGTTTCGTGCATGAGTCAAACCAACTCTCGTACGAACTCCTTCATTGTTGACGTTACTAAAAAAAGGAGGAGGTGGTGGTGATAGTGATAGTGGTGGTGCACCTAACTTCAGAGGCAAAGAGTCCATTGAAAGTGAAAGAGTAAGAAGTGCATCTTCATAGTCATTCATTTTCTTGATTATTGAAGAAGGAAATTAGTAAAGAAAATTATGAGGATTAATTCTTGGGTGAAGATGATATTTATATTATTTTCTTTCAACTCGTAATAACAACTTGTAGTAAAAATAGGATCTTTAATTTTATCCAATTACTACAAAAGTCAAAAACCCTAACAGTTGGTTGGGGGGAAAAAAATTTAACCATGGTAATTTTGGATCATGTTTTTTTTTTTTTTTTTTTTTTTTTTTTTTTAAATTCCATCATATGTGCAACTATCTTCCCAAATCCCACAAAATCTGCATTTACTTGCATTTCGTATTCTTTGTTGCTTGAAACAATTTTGTCTTCTTCATATTACTGTATTTCTAGAGAGTCAATAATTTCGTATGAGTTTTTTTCCATCTTTTAATAACTAACTTTTTTAAGGAAAAAAATTAGTGTTCTTGTTTTTTCAAACTATTGGAATATGGAGTTAATTCCTCATATTGTCATTGAACTATTGATAATATCTCACAAAAGTCATTTTTGTATTTTTTATAACAAAAATGTCATTGAACTATTACTTTGTCTCTCATATTGTCATTCTAACATATTAAACTACTAAACTCACTTAATTATCTTAAATGATATTTTAAATTCAATTTCATTGACACATTCATTAAAATATACAACTCAATACATAACAAAAAATGATTTTAGTATAAAGGCAATAAAATCTATCCAATTTTATTATAACAACAATAAAATTCACCAAAATAAAATAGATTTTATATAAAGACAAAGTATATATGGTGAAAATAATTTTAAAAATTAAAAAGAATATATGATATT
The DNA here is from genome assembly GCA_030864225.1 of Capsicum baccatum var. pendulum. NCBI lineage: Eukaryota > Viridiplantae > Streptophyta > Magnoliopsida > Solanales > Solanaceae > Capsicum > Capsicum baccatum. The sequence continues at coordinate 253,300,539 of CM061558.1, forward strand.
TTATAGGACCCTTTTTTTAAATTTTTTTGAGTTACTCTCTCCGTTTCATATTATTTATCCACTTTTCTCTATGCGTCCCATAAAATATTATAAATAAGAAGGATAACTTACTAATTTACCTTGTAATTTTTTTAATACATTCTATTAGCGTCTTCATAAATACTAATATTAAACATATAAGATTTTTTTCGGAAATTTTATTATATTTATACTTTCAAATGAATTAATATAAGGATAATAATAATTTAATTTTAGTACTATAAATTGATAAGTAACTTAAAATATATGGAACAAAAAGATTAGTTAATACTCTCCTTATTCTTAAGTAAATGAAAAAAGCAAAATAATTTTTATATCTGTTTTAAAATTTTACTAAATGTATACATATTAATAAAAAATTTAGAATTCATAAACTTTAAATTCCGATTTCATAAGTGAAACATGTAAAGAGAAAAGTCTACAAATAATATGAAATGGAGAGAGTATCCTTTTCTTTTAAATGGTCCTATAAAATTTCAAGTATTTTTTTTTTTTTTTGAAATTTCAACATCTCAATATATCTAATTTTTGTTTATTTAAAAGGTATATTTCATTTTGTTGGATTTTATTGCTTTTTATATTTGACCCATTTTTTGTTATGTACTTGGGGTGTTATAATATAATTTAATGAATTATCATTAAATTTAAACTTAATTAAGTGAGTTTAGTTGCTTAAAATGTTAGAATGACAATCTGAGAGATAAAATAATAGTTACTTTTGTGGGATATTGTCAATAGTTCAATGACAATATAAGGAATTAACTCTGGAATATGTTGGTAAAGTATTATTGACAAATTTCCTTTTATGAAATGGATATTGTCTTATAATTAATACTCAAAAAACATATAGAAAAGTAGTGATTAAATCAGAACATAATTTTCGAAAAGGAAAAAGGACATCATATGACCCATTTTAAAACTAATAGCCTTAGTTTTGGGCCTTTTACCATTTTGTGGCCTGTCGGTAAAAATAATTTCATTAAATAGTCATTGGGTCATTTGAAATATATTGGGTCAAAATAACTCCATTTAATATAGTAATTGGGCCATTTGGCCCCTTTTAAGAAGGTTGTTTCAGTTTTTTTTTTTTCCTATAAATTGTAACTAAAAAATAGTCTGTTTTTTTATTATTTAAAAATAATAATTAAGTAATTATTTATAAAAATAGTATAATTATTATATAGAAATGTATTTATATATGATATACGTATAGAAATTGGATAGTTTATAAAATATATGTATATGTATAATATATATAAAAAATTGTATAGAATGCGTATAGAAATTTATATTTGATGTATAAAATACATATCTGAATAATAATTGCAGTTAAAAGTATATAGAATATGCATAAAAATTGTATAATCGTTGTATAAAATGTGTATAGAAACTATATATGTAAGGTGTATTGAAATTGTATCATTATTGTATAAAATATATATATCTAGAAAATGTGTATTAAAACTGTATAGTGACTGTATAAAACATGTATCTAAATAAGTATCAATATGATATATAATATAGAATGTGTATAAAAACTGTATAATAGTTGTATAATATACATATATACGATGTGTATAAAAACTGTATCATTGTTGTATAACTATTATATAGAATATATATATGTATAAAATATGCGTAAAAATTGTATCATCATTTATTAAAACATGCATATGAGTCATTAAAATATGTTATTTTTAAAAAATTGTATTTCAAAAAAATACAAATTTTATTTGATTACGACATTATAAATTAGTATTAGATTATTTTAAAAGAGAACTACAAAATTTTATTTGATTGTTTATTGATAGAATTAAGAAAAAAATAGAAACATCACTTTTTTAGAAAAAAAATGAGCACAACCAAAAAAATGGGGAAAAGGAAGAAAACACAACTACCAAAAAAAAAAATAACCAACAACGAAAAAACAACAAAAAATAAATATAATTTTTACACGTTATATTATAATAATAATAATAATAATAATAATAATAATAATAATAATAAAAGAAACAAAAGGAGCAACAACAAAATTAAAACAAAAAAAGGCAAAATCAGCAAAATTTAAAAAAAAAAAAAAAAAGGGAAAAGTCAAAGAAAGCTGCCCAACTGCCGAAATGGCTAAAAAAATAAATTTTAAAACATGGATCATTTTCGTGTCTTTTTTTTTTTTTTGGTCAAGAAGTTATTTTTGTCCTTCTCCCTTTCGAAAATTCAATAAGATTAGATATATGCAAAGAAATGGATTCTCTATTTCCTCTATTTTGAATATACTAGTTTAGGTGTAATTAAATGTAATATCTTTTGAGTATATAAAGATGGAGAATATTTTTAAAAGTCGATCGACATTTATCAATCATCTATGAATTGCAACAAAACAATATAATGATAGAGGCATTATACAATAACATTTAATTTTCTCAAAGACGTCTGACACTCATCTACCACCTGTAAACAATAACAAAATAATACGATAATAGAAATATCAAAATAATACAACTAAACCTAACATTTACATAAAAAAATTCCTCAAAGCCGACCAACATTTATCTATCACCTGTAAACTGCAACAAAATAATACGATAAAAGTGATATCAAAACAATACAATTAAACTTAAATTTTACACACAAAATTTTTTCAAAGCCGATCGAGATTCATCTACAAACTGTAAACTGCCACAAAATAACAAACTAATAGAGATATCACGATAATACAATTAAACCTAACTTTTACCTCAAAAAAAAATCTCAAAGCGGATCCACATTCATGTACCATCTGTAAATTAAAATAAAACAATAAGATAATAAAGATATCAAAACAATACAATTAAATCTGACCTTTACACAAGAAATTCTTCAAAGTCAACCGACATTCATCTACGACCTGTAAACTATAAAAAAAAATAGTGATCACAAAGCTTCGATTTTGATCCAACTAATTCTTGTCTGAGCGAAAATTGACCCTAAAAAATGATTTTGAATGAAAACAAAGAATATATATATATATATATATATATATATATAAACACATGTTGAATTCTATTAAGCTGACAAATACAATGAAGAAATTGAGGGTTAGAAAATCAAGCATCCACCAATCTAGACAAGCAATCGAATCAAGTTAGATGAGTATCAATCATATTCTCTCAATAGGCAAACCGATTTATTCTCTAGTTTAACGTGCATATCAATATTTACAGAAGTATTTCCTTAATAGAGTCCTATTTTAGAAGTAATTTTCTAATTGAATAGTAGAAAGTAAAATATTAATTAATTCTCCAACCATATAGTTTAGGAGTCTCATATATTTTAGGAAATCTAGTTAATATAATAAAAAATAATTAAATAATAAATTAAAAAAATAATGAAAAGATAGTTTTGTCTAAAGAAAAATCTTTTAATGAAGGGCAAAAAGTTCAAATCACTTTTGTAAAGGTCTTCACACTTTTAATATATTATAGATTATAGATATGATTATATAATTTGCCTCCGAAGAATAATGACACGCGGTATATAAAATTTACTATTCCCTACGTCCCATTTTATGTGTCATCATTTCCTTTTTAATCGTACCAAAAAGAATGTCATGTTTCCTTATTTGATAAATATTTAAAAACACAATTACACTTTTACCTTGATTGGGCCCATTTAATTAAAAAAAAAAAAAAAGATAGTAGCACATTTTTTTATAAAGGACAATTTGGTAAATATTATCAAGTCTTTTCTTATTTCTTAAACTCCGTATCCGATCAAATAGCGACATATAAAATAAGACGGAAGAAGTATTAAACATTGTTAGAAGGAGACATAGGTCATTATTACGACATTACCTGCGCGATTTAAATAGGGTTTTAATTAATTATATGCAAAGATCAATATTAATTCAATAACAACATATAACTATCATGCCTCGGTCCAAACAAGTTGAAGGCCATCAAAGTGTCAGTCTGTCAGAAAATATTAATGAATAACAACATCGCAGTAAAATTAGGATCTTTAAACCCTATATTTTGGGCAGATACTTTTTCTTTTTTCCACAATTCCACCATATCCTCAACTATCTCCATGGAATATGTCCATTTATTTGCAACAACTCTTCCTATCCAGTTGCTGCTTGAAACAATGTTGTCTTCCCCACTATAGAGTCAACAATTTTATATGCGTTTTTTTTTATTTTGTAATAACTAACTTCTCTTTTTTTTCCTCGCTCTAATTATTGGATTATATCTGCAAAATATTATTGACAAATTTATATTTGTAAAATGGATATTATCATATTACTAATACTCAAAACACATAAAAATGTAGCTATTACATAACAATGACGAAAATTCCCTCTTTTATAGAGGTGACCTTGAGTTCATAACAGCTCTTCATAAACTCTTTTATGAGTTTCTCTAAGGCCTTTGGTTTACAAGCAAACCTCTCCAAGAGTTCAGTTTATTTTGGGGGTGTATTACAGTAATTAACTCTAGAACAGGCTGGTGTTTAATAAAATCATGTTAGTTATCGAAAAAGAAAAATGACTTCGAAAATTCAATAACATTGAATATGTGAAAAGAAAGGGACTCACTAATTCCCTTATTTTGAATATATATGACTATATAATTCGTCTACCAAGATTAATGGCGCACGGTATAATAGAATGTAATATTAAGCAGTATTGTTAGAAGGGGACATTGGTCATAATTACCTCCACAATCTAGATCGGTATTAGTACAATAATTACTACGCCTCAGAACAAGTTGAAGGTCGTGAAAGTGTTAGAAAATATTTATGAATAAAATGAAGGAAAATAAAATTTTGAGCAACTTGTAACCGACTTTTACTATTATAAAGGTGAGATATTTATGTGTCAGAAAATATTTACATCAACTTGAAGGCCATGAGAGTGTATAACCAATATAATCTCATCCTTAACTAAAGTAATTACATAGGATTTCAAATTTACTTTCTCTCTCAACTTTAGAAAAATACATATACATGATTTTGTACCTTATACGTTACTGCAATATATGAGATAAACTATTTTGCCTATAATTATAGAAATAAAATCAGATATCATTATTTTCTCACATAATTAACGCCAGTAATTAATATACTGATTTAGTGGAGGTTTGAAAATAGTAACTGTAATTCAAATTCAAAAATATCCTGAAACGTCACCATAATTCTTTTCTTTGCAATTGCTATTTTTGTTCTTGGATTGTGCAATTTGGAATTCAAATTCAAAAAACTCCTGAAACAACTATTTTCTTCCGACTGTCAAAATCAATATGAACATCGCTATATTGTTCAGGCCTTCGGGTTCTTGGCATTCTGAAATTCTTTATGAACAATACAAAAGTGATAATATTATTGTTTCAGAAAGTATAACATTTTTGAAATTGATCTCAACGATTGCTACGGAATTAAATATAGATGAAGGTCAAAAAAATTGAATTAAAGTACATCGTTGAAGGTAATTCGTCTACTATTATTATAAGGAACGATAATGTAGTGAAAGTAGTGTACATTGAGTTGAAGAAAAGTTTCCTAGGATTTGTAAGTTATCCTTTATGTGTTTCAACGTTTGACAAGTCAAATAAAGAGATAGAGTTCGATTGTGAAATTGATGTTGTTCTTTGTATTGAAGCAACTGAATCTGATGCTTATGCGTTCTACAGTAGTTGAAATACAAAATCAGTATTCGTTATATGTTTCAGAATTTGAAGTGAAAATCTTCATTACTAATTACAAGAATACCGAAATAAAGATTGATCAGCTTTACAAAGATAAAGCTACTTTCGTTGTTGTAATGACGAATGGCTTCAACACCAAAGCTAAACAATCTGACAAACAAAGGTATGAACCAAATTTAGATTTAAAATTTTTGAATGGCTAAAGTTTAGTTGTAAGTTAACAAAACGTGAATATAACTTGTCGTATTCGAATTAGATTCAGTAATTTTTATTTATTTTTTACTGATATATATCATATTATATCATACGTTGAATACATATGTATAGAAAGATTTGTCTATTTTAGTTGACACAAAAATTTCTATAGAGTTGTGTCTCTGTCGTTACTTTAAGTACTTATGAATTTTAATAACTTATACATCAATAAATGTGAAAAACTTACTCTAATTTAAGCATATGATATGTATTAGACTGTTCATTAATAATTATCTTAAATAAAGTGGATGACTAGTGTATTGTAACTTATCATACATACAAACGTATGTATGAGGAAACTGGTGAATTGATAATTTAGCATGTAAGTCGAACATGAATTTTATGTCTATGTAGTCATACATTTTTTTCTCTGTTTATATGTGATGCAGCTATGCCTTTCACTGTCGTAATAAATATTGCAAATGGATCCTCAAGGAATCTTGTATGAATGAATTGGATATTTTTGTGATTCGGCGATTTGATTCTTAACATACTTTCCGTTTTAGTGATAGCGTACTGAAAAACTTTATTGCTACAATAGCTTTTGTGAGTGAATTTATTACACCAAAATTGGTTTATCACAAGAGAATACACACACCGACAGACATAATTGAAGAGATGAAGGTCGTTTATGGAGTTGATATTAAATACATGAAAGCATGGCGCGCAAAAGAGAGGGAAATTACGATGTTTAGAGGTGGTCTAGCTGATGAATATCGAAAAATATCATGATATTCTTATAAGCTAAATAAAGTATATCCTGGCTCCCATATTAGGACGCATAAGGCAGCGAATAATGAGTTTAAATACTTGTGTATTGTCTTAAATTTCATGATAAGGGGTTTTCAGTTTTATCGGTCTGTTGTAGTTTTTTATGGTGCCCATTTAAGTGGACCATATAAAGTATCCTTTTAATCGGCAAGCACACTTGATGTTTGTGCAGGTATTATTTTTTCTTTTTTTATCCCCATTAACATATGTATATGTCTATGCATTGGAACTGCTTATGCATGTAGCTGTTATGTATATAGATTTATATAAGTGCTTAATTTAAAAATATATGTTATATGTTCAAATAATTTATTGGGTTATTATTGTATTTTTTTACTTAGGTTGTATTCTATCATTAGCTTACGAGGTTGTAGATTCTGGACTTGATTTTTTCACAAATTTAGAAAATCATTTAGGGAATATGACAACATGTGTGTTGTATCAGATTAAAATGAGAGTATCATAAAGAGTTTGAGCATTGTGTATCCTAATATTTCGCGTCTAGCATGTATTTGAAATTTATGAAAAAATGTTTGCACTCATTTTAGGAAAAGCAAAGACAAATTTAGTGACCTGTATTATTCTATGGCTAAAACTTATTGAAAAGAAGATTTTGATTACATTATGTCAAAGGTTGCTAAGATTGATCATAGGGTTAAGGAAGACCTGGAAGAAGCTGGATATCAAAAATGATCTCGAAATCACTCACCTGTTAATAGAGATGGGATGGTGACCTATAATATAGCCGAATGTATTAATGGTTGCTTGGTAGAGGCGAGAGAACTTTCTATTTTAGGATTTCTTGAAGAAGGTACTATTTTATTTACGGCATGAAATTGTAAGAATAGTGAAATTGCATCTTATACCAAGTCAACATTAGGGAGAAATTTTGAAGTCATTCTGACTCTTAATGGAGCAAAGACTTTACGAATGATGGTATGTCTTTGAATATTTATGTGAATAAAATATTTTTTATTCATTTGTAATTTTTAATTTACCGTATGTATTGAAGCATGTGTTTCTAACAGGTTAAGGCAGCCACATGTTATTTTTACTATTTATATGAATTCGGAAGGAGGTACATTATTGATGTTGAATGTGGCACGTGCAACTGTAATCTGTATCAAATTAATGAAATTTTTTATCCACACGCAATTGATGTATTGAAGAGTAAAAAAGTAGAAGATTATGTTCCCTACTGCTCGAAATTCTACAGGTCTAACACCATTATTAAGACATATGAACTTCCAATAAATTCAATGTCAGACATGAAGGACTGGAATGTTTTTCAATTTGTTAAATATGAGGAAATAGTACTACTAAAATACAGAAGACCTCCAGGGAGGTAAAAAAAGGCAGACATTTGAAATCAAGTGAATCACTTTCTTTAAGCTCAAACTGTTGCGATAAATACGGCCGTGCAGGTCACAACCGACACACCTGTGATTTTTTTAAAAGAAAACGTGAACAAGATAATTTGACTATCCATGTGATGACCCAAAAAAAAAATCGTTTGAATAACCAATTTGCTTTATACATGAAAACAAGCTGAAAAAAATATTTGAACTATATTTAATATTGTTATTTCAAGTTCAGTTCTTAATAATAGTTTGAGATTGGTATTTCGTATTTTCATTGATTCAAAATTTGAGATTTACAGTTTTATGTTACATACATAAAACTATGCTACATTCTTATGTATAAGTTAATTCATACATAGTTGTTTTCATATATTATACTGTTGTTTCAAACATATCAGTATAATATATATTGTATGAGGGTTCATTATACATATAAATCATTGTATAATGACATAAGTAATATATAATATTATTATATCATATAGTCAGTAAAAATGTAAAAATTTGATAAAAGGTAGCTATGTTATAATCAAATATGTAATATATTGTCATATCACATTTTCTGGTTAGTAAAATATTTAATTTATCTGAAGTATTGAATCTGAAAACTATTTAGTTAAGTATTAAAATTAAATTATCTAACAAACTTATGTATAAGTTGTTTCATACATAATTGTTTTCATATATTATACTATTTTTCAAACATGACAGTATAATACATATTGTATGAGGGTTCATTATACATGTAAATCACTGTATAATGAATAAGGAATATATAATATTATTATATCATATAGTCAGCAAATGTTAAAATTTGATAAAAGATAGCTATATTATAATCACATATGTAATGTAATGTCATATCTCATTTTATGGTTAATAAAATATTTAATTTATTCGAAGTATGAAATCTATAATTTTTTTGTTAAGTATTAAAATAAATTATCTTACAGACTTATGTATAAGCTGTTTTCATATGTTATACTATTTTTTCAAACATAGCAGTGTAATTCTTTATGTATGAGGGTTCATTATACAAATCACTGTAAAATGACATAAGTAATGTATAGTGTTATAATAAAAGGCATTATACATAAGTTATTGAAATTCATATATAGCATTCTAATATTTGAGAAATACCAAAATAATAGATTTTACGTCATTATCAAACACTGAATTAAATCAAAACATGATCCTAGGAAACGACACTGCTGAATATACATAACATATGTATGTATAAGCAATTTCAACGGAACAATAAAAACTAAAATCTTAACCAACATCAAAAACTCACAATTGTTGTAATTGCTTAACGTCTATTACTAACAGTGATACTCTGAAGTAACTATTGCAGTTTCGTAAATTATTTGGACATAATTCCTTGAATGCGAAGAATCGGTATTAACACTTGAGTATCCTTCAATTGTCTTTATCACTCCATAATTTCAGAGTAAAGATGCATAGCGTACACGTTGGGTTTGTGCGTCAAATTCAATTGAAAGTATTGTCAGTCCTTTACTTAAGATTTCTACATATGTAGCAACAAAAACGCCACGGTTCTTCAAAATGAAAAGTATTATTATCTAACAAGCCGTTAAAATATTATTACATGTTTATACATATAAAAAGTAAAAAAACAGATGCACTTACAAACTAGCACATGCTTGTTGGGGTATATTTTGCTCATAGTGAACATCAAATAGATGTTTGATTAAGAAGTTAAGTGCACTGACCAAACTTGTATTTTTACGCATCCAATGTAGCCCAGTCAGTAAGTTCTGTTCTTTCAAAAATTCGATTATCTGACAAATAAGTAGGCAGCATCACTGCCAACTTGTGTATTTCATTTGATGGGTTCCTATTCCTTATACCTAATAATGAGTTGTAGACACGTATAACTCTCTCATTCAATACAAGTACAATCAATATGTAATACCCGTGCTTTTTCTTACCTTGAAAATCACCTCAGGGATGATAGAACTTGCTTTGATATAATAAGTCATTCTTATACATGTGGTATTTTTATAATTTTCACTTCCTATCACATGGGAATTGAATAAGCTTTCCATTGATATATAATTCGCCCAAATCCAACACCCGAGCGAAGAGTTAGAGCCTTTTTAGTGAGATAGTGTCTTACTTGAGCCTTCAACGCATCGCGGAGATAGCTCAAATGTCAATTGTCAAATTCCAGAGTTGCTACACGATACTGGCGTATCACACCAAACTTTTAGGTCGTAGAAAAGGTGGCAACGTGATAGCTCCACGTCACACCACCCTGCAGTTTCCCAATTGTTAATTTCCAGTGACACAACGCGATAGCTCTGCATCGCACCAAGGGCCCAACTCGAGAAATTTTACTAAAAATTTAGTGACGTGTCCAGGGTTAAAAGGGTCAACTTCCTACCCCTATATAATCCCTTTAACACGTGATTCAGCCATTTTTCATCCAAAACATATTAGTTTCTCTCAAGTTTATCTCAAGAACAAGCTAGGGTTTCTATTGGGGATTCAAATTCAGGAAGGTTTCACCATCAATCTTCATGAAATCACGAACTAAGGTATGCATAGTGTTCATTCATGGGCTCCTTTCGTCCATGAAGTCCAAGAATCCCTTTTTAACTACAAGTTATAGATTTTCTTTATGTTTTCATGCTTTGTATGTTCTCTTTCATGTTGATAAATGAGGAATTGATTTCTATTACATGATTTGATGATAAATTCCATGTGGGTTGATTAGTATAGATAAAGATTTATGAAATCTCATGACTAAAATCTTGTATGATGAAATTGGAAGTGAACCATGATGTTTACATGTACTATGCCTGCCATATGTTTGATAAAATACCTAGATGAAGGAAATTTGCCTAACTAGCATGATATCATGAAAATCCTCATAAATGTACAAGCTTATGCATATTAGACATTCGATGAAATACTTCAATAAACATATTGTGGTGATTATCATGTATTCAAGAATATCAAGTCACGTCAGTTTCCTTCTATCGAGTCTTGGGGGTACTTGTACCCGAAATATTAGTTATATGCCTAGAGCTATGTCATGTTTTCACGATACTCTCAGTCAAGTTATGAATTCTTAGACTTCAGATAGTCTTATGACTCAGACAAAATCTCCATGATCTCATGACTCAGTCAGTTGTTAGATATTAGTAGTATTCCATCAGCCATGAAAATTCAGTAACTCAGTCCATGCTCAGTTCAGTTCAGTAAATCATGTTCAGTGTCCATTCAAATGGGAGTAGGAATTAGCACCGAGTAAACCCAAGGATGGAGATTCACCTGTTGTACAAGGGTGTGATTCATAGAAGCAATCCTTGCGTTCTAGAATTATGTAGCCAGCATAGGTTGAGATATCGTAGCCTGCTATATAGGGTAGATGAGGTGGCTTAAGCTATTATGTGAGGGTTCCCACCATTCTCGCTATAGTTACCTGTTATATGAGGGTTACTCATATGTTGTCCTTACCAGTGGCGCGGTATTGACACACTTTCAATCAGGGCATAGATTGAATGCCAGCTCAGCTATCATAGCACCTATGGGGCATGTCGGTTAGATACTACTTCCCACAGTTTTATGTTATAGAATCAGGACTGTCAGATACAGTCAATCATTCTCAGTAATAGAACTCAGATAGTTCTTCATATTTTAGGACTGTCAGATATAGTCGACTCAGATATAGTACAAAACTTAGATAATTCTATCAGATTTAGGACTGTTAACTACAGTCACCCACGTTATTAGTTATACTCAGATATAGTCACCCATGTTATCAGCATTATTCAGATATATTCCTTCATGTTATTAGTCATATCATTTACTAGCATACCACATTATCAGTATACAGACTCAGAAATCACGAAATCGCGTTGTTAGTTACAGTTAAGTATTTATGCATTTATTCTCACGTTCATGTTAGACAGTTAGTTAGCATTAGCATGCATGTGAACCCTTGTATATAGCCTACCTTACATGTATACTCGTTACATATGTACATATATATTCTCGCTATGGTGCTTTCTTTTTATGTTATACCATAGGTTTAGAGACATAAGTTCTAGATCAGCAGTATATTCCATTTTCAGTAGTCAGAGTAGAAGTGAGTCCTCATTCTTCAAGGATATAATGATTTTTATTATCTCATTGATTATCTTATTAGTTGGAGTTAGTTAGGGACATGTCCCATCAACTCCTTATTCAGATTCTTCAGATAGTAGATGATTTTAGACTAGATGCAGACTAGATACAGACTAGATACAGACTAAATGCTGGTTAGATACAGACTATTATGTTTTAGACTTTAGTTTTTTTTGGGTATTCTATTACCCCACACAGATGTTATATTATTCAGTTATGTTCATGATGGAACCTTATGGCCTTTCAGTGCATGTTTCCACATTATTATGTTATCTTATGCAGTATACAGGTACAAATATCAGTCATGGGTTAGCTTGTGTCCTTTGGGGTCATGAGCACTATGTAGCATTCTGGTTCATCAAATCAGGTCGTTACAAACTTGGTATCAAATTCTAAGATTCAATAGAGTCCTAGGAAATCTAAAAGCCGCATCTAGTAGATTCTTGTACATGGGTGTATTGCACACCACATTTATGTGTAAGAGGCTATGAGATGTTTTAAGAACAGTTTCCATTTTTTTAGTATTCATGTCATGTCTATGAGCATAATCACAAGTCAATCTCTCAGTCTAATCAGCTTCTTCTCTTCATTTCAGAACATGCCTCCTAAGAGAAGAAATCAGTCAGCCCCTAAGCCCGAAGATCCTTTGGACAATTATGTTTCTCATGCTAAGTTTAGGACCGTATTTACCACTCTTGCTCAATCAGTCACTTCTCATAATGAACGGCTAATAGTTGTTCCGTCCAACCCAGTTGTCAACTCAGCTGCAACAAAGATTCGGGACTTCACCCGAATGAATCCTCCAACCTTCCTCGGGTAAAAGGTAGATAAAGACCCTCAGGAATTCTTAGATTAAGTTCAGAATATGATAGATGCCATGGGGGTGACTACTGTTGAAAGTGCTGAGTTAGCTGCATACTAGTTGCAGGATGTGGCTCATGCTTGGTTCAAACAGTTGAAGTCTGAAAGATCAGATGATGCAGGTCCTATAGAGTGGTAGAAGTTTGTCACTGCTTTCTTAGACAGATTCTTTCCCCAAGATCTTAGAGAAGCCAAGGTGCTAGAGTTCATCAACCTCAGGTAGGGCAATATGACAGTGAAAGAGTATTTTTTTTAAGTTTACTCAATTAGCCAGGTATGCCCCTTATGTGGTTGCAAACAGTAGATCCAAATGAGTAAGTTCTCTTCAGGGGTGAACAACAGCGTGGTTAATGAGTGCAGATATGCCATGCTGAACAATAACATAATCTTAGCTAGACTTATGACCCATGCAGCAGATAAAAGAGAAAAAATTTAAGTAGAGGGAAAAACAGAGTAAGAGAGCGAAGACATGTAGTTTCAACTTCACTCAGCCTAAATTAGAAGGAGGAAATTGTTCTCAGTTTTGTCCTAAGTCATCAGTTCCAGCTCCCTCTATAGCCAGTGCTCCAGTTCTTAAGTTCAGAGACGGTAACAAAGATAGAGCGCCAGGCTCTAAGACCCAGGGCAGTGTTATCAGTGCCCGCACCTATCTTCTTTGCCAGACTTACGGTAGGCACCATCAAGGTATTTTTAGAGCGGGTAGTGGCATTTGTTTCAATTATGGAAAGCCAGGACATAGAGTTAGATACTGTCCTCAGCCAGGTCCTCAAGGTCAACAGAATCGCTCTTCAACTTAGTCCGGTCGCCTAAATCAGTAGGGTGCCACGTCGAGTGCTACTAGCAGGCAACAGCCAAATCGTGTCTATGCTCTTCAGACTCGACACGGTCAGGAAAGTTCTCCTAATGTAGTTACTGGTACGTTACCAATATTTTACTTTGCTAGATCCAGGAGCTTCCTTGTCTTTTGTTACTCCTTATATAGCAGTTGATTTTGGAATCAGTCCTGAAATTCTAGTAGTTTCCTTCTCAGTCTCTACCACAGTGGGTAAAACCATCATAGCTCTGTGGGTATACAGGAACTGCCCGATTATGATTTTTTAGAAAGTCACATCAACAGACTTAGTCAAAATAGAGATGACTAATTTTGATGTCATTCTTGGCATGGATTGGCTTCATTTCTGCTATGCCATAATTGACTGCAGAAATAGAATAGTTCAGTTCCTGAATGAACCCATCCTAGAGTGGAAGGGTAGTGTATCCGCTTTCAGTGGTCAACTTGTTTCCTACCTTCGGGCAAGAAAATTGATATATAAGGGATGTGTTTATCATCTAGTTCATGTTAGAGATTCCAGTTCTAATTCTCCCAGTCTCGAATCAGTCCCAGTAGTGAAGGAATATTCAAATGTCTTTCTCGAAGATCTTCCAGGAATTCCTCCCAAAAGGAAAATAGACTTCAATATTGATCTTCTTTCAGACACTAAGCCTATCTCTATTCTGCCATACAGAATGGCACTAGCAGAACTCAAAGAATAGAAAGAACAGTTGAAGGATCTCTAGATAAGGGATTCATCAGACCCAGTATTTCCCCATGGGGAGCACCAGTCTTATTTATGCACAAGAAAGATGGTTCACTCAGAATATGTATAGATTACCGTCAACTCAATAAAGTCACGATCACGAACAAGTATCCTCTTTCCAGAATCAATGACTTATTTGACCAACTTAAGGGTGCCAGTTATTTCTCTAACATAGACCTCAGATCTAGCTATCATCAGATCAGAGTTAGAGAATGTGACATCCCAAAGACAGATTTTCGTACACGGTATGGTCACTTTGAATTTCTAGTCATTTTATTTGGTCTTACCAACGCCCCAGCCACTTTCATGGACTTGATAAACCATGTGTTCAAGCAGTACTTGGAAATGTTCTTCATAGTCTTCATAGATGATATTCTGGTATATTCCCGCACTGAGCATGATCATGTAGACCATCTCAGGACAGTACTTCCGACTCTAAAAAATTATCAGTTATTCTCCAAATTTAGTAAGTGCAAATTTTGGATAAGATCAGTAACATTCCTTGGCCATATTATTTCTGGTGATGGCATTATAGTAGATTCTCAAAAGACCAAAGTCGTAAGAAACTGGCCTCGCCCTGTCTCTTCATCAGATATCAAGAGTTTTTTGGATTTGGCTGGCTATTATAGATGGTTTATTAAGGGATTTTCTTATATTGCATATCTTAAGTATAGGTTGACTTAGAAGAAAGTCAAGTTTCAGTGGTCAGATCCATACGAGAAGAGTTTTCAAGAATTAAGGACTCGACTCACCTCTACTTCAGCTCTAGCTTTTCCAGATGGTTCAGATGGTTTTGTAGTTTATTGTGATGCATCTAGAGTGGGTTTAGGTTGAGTCCTCATGCAGCATAGTAAGGTCATATCCTACGCCTCCAGACAGCTTATGCCCCATGATAAGAATTATCCTACTCATGATCTTGAATTAGCAGCCGTAGTATTTTCCTTGAAGATTTGGAGGCATTATTTATATGGTATTCATGTAGACATCTTTACAGATCATAAGAGCCTTTAGTATGTATTTTCTCAAAAAGATCTCAATCTTCGTCAGAGAAGGTGGTTTGAGCTCTTGAAAGATTATGACATGAGTGTCCTCTATCATTCGGGCAAGGCCAATGTAGTGGTCGACGGTCTCAGTAGACTGTCCATGGGTAGTATTTCTCATGTTGATGATAGTAAAGCCCAAGAAGTCCACCAGCTTGATAGACTAGGCGTTTTCTTAGTCGACTCTTCAGAGGGTGGTATATGTGTTCAGAGTAGTTCAGAATCATCTTTAGTTTCTGAGGTGAAAGAAAAGCAAAATAAAGATCCTAGCCTTGTCAATCTAAAAGAGTCAGTTCAGAATTAGAAAATAGAGGTTTTATCCCAAGGGGAAGATGGTGTTCTTCATTGTCAGGGTCGTCTCTGTGTTCCAGACATAGATGACTTAATGCAGCGAATTCTTGCAGAAGCGCATAGTCCGCGTTACTCTATCATCCAGGGGCCACTAAGATGTACCACAATTTGTGGGAAATCTATTGGTGGAGTGGGATGAAAATAGATATTGCAGAATTTGTGGCTAAGTGCTCTACATGTCAGCAAGTTAAGATAGAGTATCAGAAGCCTAGTGGTCCTATGCAGGAGTTCAGTATTCCTACTTCGAAGTGGGAAGTTGGGAACATGGAATTCGTGATAGGTTTTCCTCAAACTTGTCGTCAGCATGATTCAGTCTGGGTCATTGTAGATAGAATGACCAAATCAGCTCTTTTCCTTCTAGTTCATATTTCTTATTCAGCCGAGGATTACGCCAAGCTCTACATAAAGGAGTTGGTCAGATTGCATGGTGTTCCATTGACTATTATCTCAGACAGAGGTACCCAGTTCACCTCTCATTTTTGGAAAGCATTCCAAAAAGGTCTTGGTACCCAAGTTCATCTCAGTACAGCCTTTCATCCTCAGACAGATGGTCAACCAGAAAAGACTATTCAGACTTTGAAAGATATGCTAAGAGCGTGTGTAATTGATTTCAAGGGTAGTTGGGATGACCACTTGCCTTTGATTGAATTTGCATACAACAATAGCTATCATTCCAGTTTTCAGATGGCTCCATTCAAAGCTCTCTATGGTAGGAGATGTAGATCTCCAATCGGTTGGTTTGAAGTTAATGAGGCCTCAGTCATAGGTCTTGACTTAGTATTCGACGCCTTAGAGAAGGTTCAATTAATTAGAGAAAGACTCCAAACTGCTCAGAGCCGACAGAAGTCTTATGCAGATATTCGTAGAAAGGATCTTGAGTTTGACATTGGTGATCATGTCTACCTCAAAATCTCTCCTATGAAGGGAGTGGAGAGATTCGGCAAGAAGGGAAAGCTCAGTCCCCAATATGTCGGTCCATTCAAGATTCTCAGTCATTTCGACAAGGTAGCTTATGAGCTCGAATTGCCTTTAGATCTAGCCTCAATTCATCTAGTCTTTCATGTCTCTTTGCTCGAGGAGTGCATAGGTGACCCATCAGTCGTAGTCTCTATTCCGAGCATCGATGTTTAGAATAGCCTCTCTTATAAAGAGATTCCAGTTGAAATCTTAGACTATCAAACTCATAGATTGAGGAACAAAGAATTCCCTCTATTTAAAGTTCTTTGGCAAAATCAATCCGTTGAGGGAGCTACTTGGGAAGTAGAAACAGATATGCATTCCAAGTACCCTCACCTTTTACCCGCCGACTCAGATCAAGCTCAAGGTAATAGTTCTCCGTATGCTTACTCAGTTTCATGATTAGTATACATAACTAACTTAGTATTCACTAACTTGGTATCAAGTACCACCGCATATTTAGTTATGCATTCATATATCAGTTACGCATGCATCAGATATGTATGTTTAGTATGCTATGTTCAGCTTATCAGTCACGTCCATTATGAGAGCATATTCCAGTAATTCATGTTCAGCTCATTGTTTTCCCTCTCAGTCAGTCACATTTGAGGACGAATGTTCTCAAAGGGGAGATATTGTAATACTAGTGCTTTTAGTAGCTTGAAAATCATCTCAAGGATGTTAGAACTTGATTTGAAAGAAGAATCCAGCGCATCGCGGAAATAGCTCAAATGTCAATTGTCAAATTCCAGAGTTGCTACACGATACTGGCGCATCACACCAAACTTTTAGGTCGTAGAAAAGGTGGCAACGTGATAGCTCCATGTCACACCACCCTGCAGTTTCCCAATTGTCAATTTCCAGTGACACAACGCGATAGCTCTGCATCGCACCAAGGGCCCAACTCGAGAAATTTTACTAAAAATTTAGTGACGTGTCCAGGGTTAAAAGGGTCAACTTCCTACTCCTATATAATCCCTTTAACACGTGATTCAGCCATTTTTCATCCAAAACATATTAGTTTCTCTCAAGTTTATCTCAAGAACAAGCTAGGGTTTCTATTGGGGATTCAAATTCAGGAAGGTTTCACCATCAATCTTCATGAAATCACGAACTAAGGTATGCATAGTGTTCATTCATGGGCTCCTTTCGTCCATGAAGTCCAAGAATCCCTTTTTAACTACAAGTTATAGATTTTCTTTATGTTTTCATGCTTTGTATGTTCTCTTTCATGTTGATAAATGAGGAATTGATTTCTATTACATGATTTGATGATAAATTCCATGTGGGTTGATTAGTATAGATAAAGATTTATGAAATCTCATGACTAAAATCTTGTATGATGAAATTGGAAGTGAACCATGATGTTTACATGTACTATGCCTGCCATATGTTTGATAAAATACCTAGATGAAGGAAATTTGCCTAACTAGCATGATATCATGAAAATCCTCATAAATGTACAAGCTTATGCATATTAGACATTCGATGAAATACTTCAATAAACATATTGTGGTGATTATCATGTATTCAAGAATATCAAGTCACGTCAGTTTCCTTCTATCGAGTCTTGGGGGTACTTGTACCCGAAATATTAGTTATATGCCTAGAGTCATGTCATGTTTTCACGATACTCTCAGTCAAGTTATGAATTCTTAGACTTCAGATAGTCTTATGACTCAGGCAAAATCTCCATGATCTCATGACTCAGTCAGTTGTTAGATATTAGTAGTATTCCATCAGCCATGAAAATTCAGTAACTCAGTCCATGCTCAGTTCAGTTCAGTAAATCATGTTCAGTGTCCATTCAAATGGGAGTAGGAATTAGCACCGAGTAAACCCAAGGATGGAGATTCACCTGTTGCACATGTTACATACATAAAACTATGCTACATTCTTATGTATAAGTTAATTCATACATAGTTGTTTTCATATATTATACTGTTGTTTCAAACATATCAGTATAATATATATTGTATGAGGGTTCATTATACATATAAATCATTGTATAATGACATAAGTAATATATAATATTATTATATCATATAGTCAGTAAAAATGTAAAAATTTGATAAAAGGTAGCTATGTTATAATCAAATATGTAATATATTGTCATATCACATTTTCTGGTTAGTAAAATATTTAATTTATCTGAAGTATTGAATCTGAAAACTATTTAGTTAAGTATTAAAATTAAATTATCTAACAAACTTATGTATAAGTTGTTTCATACATAATTGTTTTCATATATTATACTATTTTTCAAACATGACAGTATAATACATATTGTATGAGGGTTCATTATACATGTAAATCACTGTATAATGAATAAGGAATATATAATATTATTATATCATATAGTCAGCAAATGTTAAAATTTGATAAAAGATAGCTATATTATAATCACATATGTAATGTAATGTCATATCTCATTTTATGGTTAATAAAATATTTAATTTATTCGAAGTATGAAATCTATAATTTTTTTGTTAAGTATTAAAATAAATTATCTTACAGACTTATGTATAAGCTGTTTTCATATGTTATACTATTTTTTCAAACATAGCAGTGTAATTCTTTATGTATGAGGGTTCATTATACAAATCACTGTAAAATGACATAAGTAATGTATAGTGTTATAATAAAAGGCATTATACATAAGTTATTGAAATTCATATATAGCATTCTAATATTTGAGAAATACCAAAATAATAGATTTTACGTCATTATCAAACACTGAATTAAATCAAAACATGATCCTAGGAAACGACACTGCTGAATATACATAACATATGTATGTATAAGCAATTTCAACGGAACAATAAAAACTAAAATCTTAACCAACATCAAAAACTCACAATTGTTGTAATTGCTTAACGTCTATTACTAACAGTGATACTCTGAAGTAACTATTGCAGTTTCGTAAATTATTTGGACATAATTCCTTGAATGCGAAGAATCGGTATTAACACTTGAGTATCCTTCAATTGTCTTTATCACTCCATAATTTCAGAGTAAAGATGCATAGCGTACACGTTGGGTTTGTGCGTCAAATTCAATTGAAAGTATTGTCAGTCCTTTACTTAAGATTTCTACATATGTAGCAACAAAAACGCCACGGTTCTTCAAAATGAAAAGTATTATTATCTAACAAGCCGTTAAAATATTATTACATGTTTATACATATAAAAAGTAAAAAAACAGATGCACTTACAAACTAGCACATGCTTGTTGGGGTATATTTTGCTCATAGTGAACATCAAATAGATGTTTGATTAAGAAGTTAAGTGCACTGACCAAACTTGTATTTTTACGCATCCAATGTAGCCCAGTCAGTAAGTTCTGTTCTTTCAAAAATTCGATTATCTGACAAATAAGTAGGCAGCATCACTGCCAACTTGTGTATTTCATTTGATGGGTTCCTATTCCTTATACCTAATAATGAGTTGTAGACACGTATAACTCTCTCATTCAATACAAGTACAATCAATATGTAATACCCGTGCTTTTTCTTACCTTGAAAATCACCTCAGGGATGATAGAACTTGCTTTGATATAATAAGTCATTCTTATACATGTGGTATTTTTATAATTTTCACTTCCTATCACATGGGAATTGAATAAGCTTTCCATTGATATATAATTCGCCCAAATCCAACACCCGAGCGAAGAGTTAGAGCCTTTTTAGTGAGATAGTGTCTTACTTGAGCCTTCAACGCATCGCGGAGATAGCTCAAATGTCAATTGTCAAATTCCAGAGTTGCTACACGATACTGGCGTATCACACCAAACTTTTAGGTCGTAGAAAAGGTGGCAACGTGATAGCTCCACGTCACACCACCCTGCAGTTTCCCAATTGTTAATTTCCAGTGACACAACGCGATAGCTCTGCATCGCACCAAGGGCCCAACTCGAGAAATTTTACTAAAAATTTAGTGACGTGTCCAGGGTTAAAAGGGTCAACTTCCTACCCCTATATAATCCCTTTAACACGTGATTCAGCCATTTTTCATCCAAAACATATTAGTTTCTCTCAAGTTTATCTCAAGAACAAGCTAGGGTTTCTATTGGGGATTCAAATTCAGGAAGGTTTCACCATCAATCTTCATGAAATCACGAACTAAGGTATGCATAGTGTTCATTCATGGGCTCCTTTCGTCCATGAAGTCCAAGAATCCCTTTTTAACTACAAGTTATAGATTTTCTTTATGTTTTCATGCTTTGTATGTTCTCTTTCATGTTGATAAATGAGGAATTGATTTCTATTACATGATTTGATGATAAATTCCATGTGGGTTGATTAGTATAGATAAAGATTTATGAAATCTCATGACTAAAATCTTGTATGATGAAATTGGAAGTGAACCATGATGTTTACATGTACTATGCCTGCCATATGTTTGATAAAATACCTAGATGAAGGAAATTTGCCTAACTAGCATGATATCATGAAAATCCTCATAAATGTACAAGCTTATGCATATTAGACATTCGATGAAATACTTCAATAAACATATTGTGGTGATTATCATGTATTCAAGAATATCAAGTCACGTCAGTTTCCTTCTATCGAGTCTTGGGGGTACTTGTACCCGAAATATTAGTTATATGCCTAGAGTCATGTCATGTTTTCACGATACTCTCAGTCAAGTTATGAATTCTTAGACTTCAGATAGTCTTATGACTCAGGCAAAATCTCCATGATCTCATGACTCAGTCAGTTGTTAGATATTAGTAGTATTCCATCAGCCATGAAAATTCAGTAACTCAGTCCATGCTCAGTTCAGTTCAGTAAATCATGTTCAGTGTCCATTCAAATGGGAGTAGGAATTAGCACCGAGTAAACCCAAGGATGGAGATTCACCTGTTGTACAAGGGTGTGATTCCTAGAAGCAATCCTTGCGTTCTAGAATTATGTAGCCAGCATAGGTTGAGATATCGTAGCCTGCTATATAGGGTAGATGAGGTGGCTTAAGCTATTATGTGAGGGTTCCCACCATTCTTGCTATAGTTACCTGTTATATGAGGGTTACTCATATGTTGTCCTTACCAGTGGTGCGGTATTGACACACTTTCAATCAGGGCATAGATTGAATGCCAGCTCAGCTATCATAGCACCTATGGGGCATGTCGGTTAGATACTACTTCCCACAGTTTTATGTTATAGAATCAGGACTGTCAGATACAGTCAATCATTCTCAGTAATAGAACTCAGATAGTTCTTCATATTTTAGGACTGTCAGATATAGTCGACTCAGATATAGTACAAAACTTAGATAATTCTATCAGATTTAGGACTGTTAACTACAGTCACCCACGTTATTAGTTATACTCAGATATAGTCACCCATGTTATCAGCATTATTCAGATATAGTCCTTCATGTTATTAGTCATATCATTTACTAGCATACCACATTATCAGTATACAGACTCAGAAATCACGAAATCGCGTTGTTAGTTACAGTTAAGTATTTATGCATTTATTCTCACGTTCATGTTAGACAGTTAGTTAGCATTAGCATGCATGTGAACCCTTGTATATAGCCTACCTTACATGTATACTCGTTACATATGTACATATATATTCTCGTTATGGTGTTTTCTTTTTATGTTATACCATAGGTTTAGAGACATAAGTTCTAGATCAGCAGTATATTCCATTTTCAGTAGTCAGAGTAGAAGTGAGTCCTCATTCTTCAAGGATATAATGATTTTTATTATCTCATTGATTATCTTATTAGTTGGAGTTAGTTAGGGACATGTCCCATCAACTCCTTATTCAGATTCTTCAGATAGTAGATGATTTTAGACTAGATGCAGACTAGATACAGACTAGATACAGACTAGATACAGACTAAATGCTGGTTAGATACAGACTATTATGTTTTAGACTTTAGTTTTTTTTGGGTATTCTATTACCCCACACAGATGTTATATTATTCAGTTATGTTCATGATGGAACCTTATGGCCTTTCAGTGCATGTTTCCACATTATTATGTTATCTTATGCAGTATACAGGTACAAATATCAGTCATGGGTTAGCTTGTGTCCCTTGGGGTCATGAGCACTATGTAGCATTCTGGTTCATCAAATCAGGTCGTTACAAACTTGGTATCAAATTCTAAGATTCAATAGAGTCCTAGGAAGTCTAAAAGCCGCATCTAGTAGATTCTTGTACATGGGTGTATTGCACACCACATTTATGTGTAAGAGGCTATGAGATGTTTTAAGAACAGTTTCCATTTTTTTAGTATTCATGTCATGTCTATGAGCATAATCACAAGTCAATCTCTCAGTCTAATCAGCTTCTTCTCTTCATTTCAGAACATGCCTCCTAAGAGAAGAAATCAGTCAGCCCCTAAGCCCGAAGATCCTTTGGACAATTATGTTTCTCATGCTAAGTTTAGGACCGTATTTACCACTCTTGCTCAATCAGTCACTTCTCATAATGAACGGCTAATAGTTGTTCCGTCCAACCCAGTTGTCAACTCAGCTGCAACAAAGATTCGGGACTTCACCCGAATGAATCCTCCAACCTTCCTCGGGTAAAAGGTAGATAAAGACCCTCAGGAATTCTTAGATTAAGTTCAGAATATGATAGATGCCATGGGGGTGACTACTGTTGAAAGTGCTGAGTTAGCTGCATACTAGTTGCAGGATGTGGCTCATGCTTGGTTCAAACAGTTGAAGTCTGAAAGATCAGATGATGCAGGTCCTATAGAGTGTCAATTTCCAGTGACACAACGCGATAGCACCGCGTCGCGCCAAGGGCCCAACTCGGGAAATTCTACTAAAAATTTAATAACGTGTCCAGGGTTAAAAGGGTCAACTTCCTACCCCTATATAATCTCTTTAACATGTGATTCAGCCACTTTTCACCCAAAATATATTAGTTTCTCTCAAGTTTATCTCAAGAACAAGCTAGGGTTTCTATTGGGGATTGAAAGTTAGGAAGGTTTCACCATCAATCTTCATGAAATCACGAACTAAGGTATGCATAGTGTTCATTCATGGGCTTTTTTCGTCCATGAAGTCCAAGAATCCCTTTTTAACTACAAGTTATGGATTTTCTTTATGTTTTCATGCTTTGTATGTTCTCTTTCATGTTGATAAATGAGGAATTGATTTCTATTACATGATTTGATGATAAATTCCATGTGGGTTGATTAGTATAGATAAAGATTTATGAAATCTCATGACTAAAACCTTGTATGATGAAATTGGAAGTCAACCATTACTATGCATGCCATATGTTTGATAAAATGCGTAGATGAAGGAAATTTGCCTAACTAGCATGATATCATGAAAATCCTCATAAATGTACAAGCTTATGCCTATTAGACGTTCGATGAAATGCTTTAATAATTGTATTGTGGTGATTATCATGTATTCAAGAATATCAAGTTATGTCAGTTTCCTTCTATCGAGTCTTGGGGGTATTTGTACCCGAAATATTAGTTGTATGCCTAGAGCCATGTCATGTTTTCACGATACTCTCAGTCAAGATATGAACTCTTAGACTTTAGATAGTCTTATGACTCGGGAAAAATCTCCATGATCTCTTGACTCAGTCAGTTGTCAGATATCAGTAATATTCTGTCATCCAGAAAAATTTAGTAACTTAGTCCATGCTCAGTTCAGTTCAGTAAATCATATTCAGTGTCCATTCAGATGGGAATAGGAATTAGCAACGAGTGAATCCAAGGATGGGGATTCACCTTTTATACGAGGGTGTGATTCCTAGAAGCAATCCTTGAGTTCCAGAACTATGTAACCAACATGTGTTGACACATCATATCCTGTTATATCAGTTACTAGCATATCATGATATCAGTATACAAACTAAAAATTCATGAAATCATGTTGTTAGTTACAGTTACGTATTTCTACATGTATTCTCACATTTATGTTCGACAGTCAGTTAGCATTAGCATGCATATGAACCCTTGAATATAGCCTACCTCACATGTATTCTTGGTACATATGTACTGATGCATTTGCGCTATGGTGCTTTCTTTTTATGTTACACCATAGGTTTAGAGACACGAGTTCTAGATCAGTAGTAGATTCCAGTTTCAGTAGTCAGAGTAGAAGTGAGTCCTCATCCTTCGAGGATATAAGATTTTTATTACCTCATTGATTAGCTTATTTGTTGGAGTTAGTTGGGCACATATCCCATCAACTCCTTATTCAGATTCTTTAGACAGTAGAGGCTTTCAAACTAGATGTAGACTAGATGCAGACTGGATGCAGACTAGATACAGACTTTCATGTTTTAGACTTCAATTTTATTTTGGGTATTCTATTACCCCACACAGATGATACGGTATTCAGTTATGTTCATGATCAAACCTTATGGCCTTTCAGTGCATGTTGCCGCATTATTATGTTATCTTATGTAGTGTATAAGTGCAGATATAAGTCATGGGTTAGCTTGTGGTCCTTCAGCGTCATGAGCACCATGTAGCATTCTGGTTCAGCAAATCGGGTCGTTACACAACACCCCATAAAACTCTTCACCACAGTTAAGTGGAACATAGACCTCATCAATCATATGTCATGGTAATCTCGCGGGAATACATAATTCATTAGTTGTTCTAGCTACAACACATGATTCTATGTAGTCTTCTTGCTTAGAGGTCTGAATGTATGAAACATTCGAATAATATCTACAATATGTCTTCTCGATATATATATTGACAAAACAAGTTGTTGTATATCTATAATTTTTACCTAGTTGCAGCTTAGATTTCTTTCTCAAATGGTAGAAGATCGCATCCAAATGCTACATATGCAAATGGGAAAAAAGATAAAAATATGATGAATCGTTAAGAAAATAGAAAATCTTATGAACAAGACAGATGTACTATTATATGTTTGAATATGAAAGAAAAATCCTAAACCATTGGGATAATAAAATAGACATTCTAAGAAAACTTGAATTGTACATTTGGCTAAAAATATTACTGTGTTTACAATTTACAGTGAATGAAAGACTAATGTATGATAATGAATTATACTTTAATACGTAACAGCTCATGTGCATGACAGACCAAAAAATCACATTAATTAACAGGTTAATAAATAATGTACTATAATACATTTGAATATGGAAAAAATCCTAAACCAGTGGGATGAAAAAACATACTTTCTAAGCAAACCAGGATTGAACATTTGGCTAAAAAGATTACTGTGCTTATAATTTACAACGAATCAAAGACTAATGTATGATAATGAATTATGCTTTAATACATAACAGCCCATGTTCATGACAAACCAAATAACCACATTTAATTAACAGTTTAATGTATAATGTACTGCATTTGACTATGAAAAGAAATCCTAAACTAGTGTGATAAAAAAAAGACATTCTAAACAAATCAGGATTGTACATTTGTCTAAAAGATTACTGTGTTTACAATTTACAGTGAAATGGAAGACTAATGTATGAGAATGAATTATATTTTACTTTGAATATAAGATGACAATGTATTCATTTATATATTTAACTAAAAACCTTTCACACTATTGTATTAGAGAGTATGATACATTTCCCATTATGTATGATATTTTGTCATCGTTTATGAAATTTACACAGCAAAATATTGGATTCATATTCCAACCACAATATGTCTAAGATACTTATTTTATTGTACACTGTTACTAAAAAATTGGATGCCTAACAAAGATAGTTTAATTTAGCTCGTTAGTTTAGCATGTGTTAGATTGCGACATCAAGTAGAACCAATTCTTTAACTGCGGATGTACAACGATGAAATTCAACTCTGGATAATCTACGTCGGAATAATTCTTCAGGTAGTGATTTTCGTTCTGTTTCCTGTACCATTAAAAATGTATAAGTGTTACATATGATTATTTTGACGTACTAATTTTTGTAAAAAAAAAGTTTTAAATTTCTTACTTGCCAGCATGATATTTCAATAAACCTTCCGCAATTCCTTTCGAGTAACCCAACATTAATTCACTTGGAAACTCTTAAAAAATGGTACACCCCTCGAAGGCATACTTCTGCTTCTTTTCATAATCAGAACTTCCATCTCTCTTTGAACTTAAACCAAATTTTTTTAGGTACAGTGACCTGAAAATTCTAGATTTTTTTCGATCCCTTTTTACTGGTGCTTTTGTTGAATCACGATTTCAAACTTGAGCATCTAAAAAATCAGGTGGAAACAAACTGGCGGAAAGTATTCATTGGCTCTCGGTCATTGTATTTGAAGTACCAACATACAAAGGTTTTGTAGTTGATGGTGTTGTCAATCCAAATATAACTGCATTAACAACGTTTTGAACTAAATCTGTTATTGTGCCAATGAAATCATCCTACATATATGGTTATTATTGTGTTATGTAGTGATAAATGAATTGCTTAGAAACATCAATAAAAAAATGTAACAATCAGTTTTCTATGTTTAATATACAAATGTATTGTAATACCCCGTACTTCTAACTAGCTTGAAATCATCCTACGAATGTTAGAAACTTACTTTGAAATATGAATCCATTTTTTTTACACGTGAAATTTTTAAGATTTTCACTTTTTATCATGTTGTAAATTGAATTATCTTTCCAACGATATCAATTTCGTCCAAATCTGGTATAGGAGTAAAAAGTTATGGACGTTTTACTCAGAGTTGTCAGAATCACCCAGGTGCGACGGCCAGGTTGACGGACCATCGATCTAGCAATAGACCATCGCCTAGACCATCATAGCTAAGGCAGTGAGTCAACCTTCTGGATAAGGTGTGACGGACAGGTTGACGGACCATCGAACTTGCGATGGACCATCGCCCAAGCCGTCGCTATAAGGCAGTGAGTTTTTTTTTGTCCGCGTATGACGGTCAAAATGATGGACCATCGACCCAGCGATGGACCATCGCAAGTCGCGTTCCGCCAATTTTAAGTAATTTTAAAGGGTATTTGGGTCTTTTCTACCCGTTTTAACCCCTAATTATATAAGACCAAGGCTCATAAGTTCATTATTCATTCACAACATCAAATTAGGGTTTCCTCCCAAAGATCAATACCCAAGAACAAGAAACCCTAGGTTTTTAATTTTAAGTCAAGGATTCAAGTTTTCCTCCATCAATCTTTAAGAAATCATCCACCCAGGTATGTCATGTGTTGATTCATGGGTCCCTTTCACCCATGAAGCTCAAGAATCTCTTTTCAAAATCTAAGATTTCTGTAATTATGAATGTTCATGATTTAAATTGAATTGAAATTCATATTCATGATGTTGTGGGGTTTTGATTCATGTTTAAAATTACATATTCCAATGATTAACTCTAGGATGTGGTGATTTGCATAATAATTATGATAAACCCTTAAATTTACACGTTGATTAATGTATCCATGATTATTAGATGTGTTGATGATTGTATAACCAAGGCATGCTCCCCATGTGTTTGATTAAAAGCCTATTTGAAGGAGAAGTGTCATACTAGTATGATAATATGAAATCCCCATTTATGTACAAGTTTATGCATGTCAAGTGTTTGATGAAATGTCTTAGTCAATGAGTTATGAATATATGTGTGGCCATTATGGTGCTTTAGAACTTCTACTTCATGAAATCTCCAACTTATTGTATTATGGATTATGATGTTGGTCATGTATTCAAGAAATTCATACTTTGTTAGTTTCCTTCTATCGAGTCCTGGGGTACTTGTACCCGAAAATTTAGCCGTGTGCTTAGAATCAGTGTCGTTTTTTCAATATACTCTCAGTCAAGCCATGTTCACAGAAATTCAGTCATTATGTGACTCAGGAAAACTCAGTAATCTCAGAAACCTCAGAAATTCAGCAATCTTAGTAGTACTCCGTTAGTCAACGAAACTCAATTAACATAGTACAGTCAGTTCATTTAATCATGTTCAGTGTCTATTTAGATAGGAGTACAAATTAGCACCGAGTGAACCCAAGGATGGGAATCCACCTGTTATATGAGGGTATTCTTAAAAGCAATCTTTGCATTCTAAAACTACGTAGCCAACGTAGGTTGAGACATTATAGCCTGTTATATGAGGGTAGATCAGGTGTATTAACCTATTATATGAGGGTTTCCACCGTTCTCACTAGATTTACCTATTATACGAGGGTTACTCACAGATTGTCCTTACAGTGGCGCGGCATTGACACCCTTCCAATTGGGGTTACAGATTGGACCCCAACTCAGCCATAATAGTATATTAGGGGCATGTCGGTTAGATGACTACTTCCCACAGTTTTAGTTAAAGAATCAAGACTATCAGATACAGTCATTCAGTATCAGTAATAAAACTCAGATATTTCTACAGAATTCAGGACTGTCAAATACAGTTAACTCAGTATCTACACTGTCAGATACAATCGCTCAGTATCTGTTATTTTAGTTATACAGTTATCAGTATCTCATGTTATCAGTACTCAGGTTCAGTAATCATGTTGTCATGAACTTAGTTATAGTTATTATGTAGTCATGCATGTATTCTCACATTCATGTTATGCAGTCAGTTAGTATAGTTCATGCATGTGAACCCTTTTGCATTCAGCCTACCTCACATGCATACCGGTATATTCCAATATACTGATGAATTTGCACTATAGTATTTTATACCATAGGTTCAGAAGCACGAGCTCCAAAGCATCAGTAGCATTTTAGTCTCAGCAGTTAGAGTTAGCAGTGAGTCCTCATCTTTCAAGGACATTACCATTACTTTATTATCTCATTAATTAATTTATTAGTTGGGGACATATCCCATCAACTCCTTATTCAGATAGTTTAGTAAGTTAGAGGATTTTCAGACTACAGTATGTTTAGACAGTTTATTTCAGTTGTTTGGGTATTTCATACCCTATCCATATGTTATGTTTTATCAGTTATGTTACAGTTTTGAACCTTATAGCCTTACAACCTTTATTTCCATATTTATATAGTATATTATGCAGTGTTCAGGTATAGATATCTGTCATGGGTTAGCTTGCGGTCCTTCGAGGTTATGAGCACCGTGTAGCATTCCGGGTACCACCTTTGGGGCGTTTCGTGTATAATCTATTTTAATACATTATGTTTCATCCCTATACACAACATATGTAATGATAAGTAGTTAGAAATCATGACACATTACCTAGACTACATAACAAAAACAGATATATGTATAAAATGTTGCTATATATAAAATTCATATGTATAAGGTGTTCCATACCTAGAATCCTATACACAACATATGCAATGATAAGTAGTTAGAAATCATGAGATATTACCTGGACTACATAACAGAAATAGAAATATGTATAAGATGTTGCTATACATAAAATACATATGTATAAGGTGTTTATTACATATCAATAAAATAGTTTGATTAGCTACTTCAAATGACTAATACTGTAATACCCTATAATTATCTTCGTTCAATTCAGCCCATAGTACATGTTCAAGAGGTTCAGAATCTAAAAATTTAGCTAAGTGCTGGAGACTTAGTTTCATTTTTGGCCTCTTAACTTTGTTGATTTTTAAAGTGACCTTCCCGATCCCGATACATAAGTTTTTGAGTTGATTCATGTTCAGGGGTGTAAGTAGCATGTCTCGAGTACAGAGATGGATCCAGGATTTTAAACTTATGGGTTCCTAATAAAATAAATTAATATGCAAAAATAATTTGAAAAAAATGAGTAATCAAATATTTTTAATATATAGTATAAAAGCAACAACCCGTTAAACAAGACATATTTAAAACATTATCATTGTAATTGTACTCGACAAATTGTCATATTTTGAAAATACTCAATGATCGCTTCATTAGGTACAGTTTCAAATACCTCATTCTCTATATAACAAACTAAACAATCATTCAAAAATCATCACCAATTCTACTACACAAGTCATTCTTAATATATTTCATCGAAGATAAAGCTCTTACCACCATTGCAGTTGCCACAGGTAATATCAAACTCAAATTCACAAGAAAATAAACAAGTCTCCAAGTCTTGTGCAAAATTTGTTTTCACCAATATCTCTGAAAGATCCCCAAGTCTTTTTAAGTTAGAGAAATCATTATTCCCTTGTCGCACATAGTCAATATAATTGTCCAACTCAAAAACTAAGATTCTCATCCTGATAATAGGTAGCAACTTTCATAATCCTATTTTTATCATAATTTATAAAAGAGTTATCTGGACTCAAATTATCCATACCAAGAAGTAGATCAATATTAACTTCATCAAAACGACGGTTAAGCTCGGCAAGTTGTAAATCAATTATAGCATTAAAAATTTCAATACGCAAATGATGAGGATATGTGATACTTAAAATCTTACGCTTTGACTTTCCAAGAGCATAATTTTTATTCATTTCAGGAATCACAATATCATGTTTGGCACAAAATAAAGAAACATCTTTTACCAAAGAATCCTATTTAGAATCTCTCATAGATTGCAACTGTCTCTTTGTGAAACCAACAAGGTTCATAGCAGTAATGATATATTGATATTTTCTTTGCAAATCCATATTCAAATCATGTGTATTTTCCAACACTGTTAACATCAAATGCAATGTATACACAAACTCATAAGATCTTATGTCATCTACTAAACTCTTTGCCAATGATTTCTCTTGATAATTTGAACCCTCCTTAGAAAGAAATCCTAGTACATAAATAATTGAGGAGAATAATTTAATAAAGTTATGCACTGTTTTAAAATGAGAACTCCAACGAGTATCTCCCTGCGCTTAAAAGATCCTCCAACAACATTCAAAACATTAGCAAAAATATCAAAAAATTGATCTACATCATGTGCTTCTTTGCAATAGCTACAAGAGTCAATTGTAATTGATGAGCAAAACAATGTACACTATATGCCGAAGGAGTATCTTTTATATTTAAAGTTTTAAGACCGTTGAATTCTCCATGCATATTACTAGCTCCATTATAACCTTGTCCCCGAATATGAGAAGAACTCAAATTATTCTCTAAAAGCAAAGAACATATACCATCTTTCAATGACTGTGCAGATGTATCTTTAACATGAACAACACTAAGAAATCGCTCACTAAGCTTACCCTCTTTGTTGACATATCGCAGAACAAGGGCCATTTGTTCTTTATGAGAGACATTTTTAGACTCATCAACTAATATTCCAAAGTAATCTCCGTTTAAGTCTTCAACAATTGCTTTCAATATTTCTTTAGCACAAGAATTCACAATGTCTTTTTAAATAGTTGGAAAAATTATGATATCATTTTGTGGAGCATTTTCTAACACAACTTTTTTCACATCTACCTTCCTATCCGCGTACCACTTTAAGAGATCTAAAAAGTTCTCTCTTTTTGTAGAAGTTTCACTCTTATCATGACCTCAAAAAGGCAATCCTTCTTTCAAAAGATATCTTGCAACATCAATGGAAGAATTCAAATGAACTCGATATTCATTTTTAGTTTTCTAAGATTGCTTATCAAAAGAATCTAATATAGATTATGCTAGATTATTTAAATCAAGTGTCATCTTGAAACACCGATTGTGAACACTATTTGCATCACCCGCTGCTTATTAAGTTGTTATTTCCCTTTATTCCAATTTCTGAAGCCATCTATTGTAAAAGAATCACCGACTCTTTTTCCATATCCACCAATCTCATTTTTAAACAAGTAACAACATAAGCAAAAAGCTCCATCTTTTTCCATACTATATTCTAACCATCCCAAATATGAAGTATCAAACCAATCAGGATTAAAATGATGCAATTTTCAACCAAAATATGTTATTGAAAAAATAAAATGCTCACCAGGTATGCAGGGCCTTTTTTGCATGTAATATCTCCGTGCTCTATCACGCTGATTAGGAGGATATTCCAAAATTTATTTTCTTTTAGCAGGATCGAATTCAAGAAAACCCAATTCATATTTTGTCTTTATTTGATGGTTGAGAAGGATTGACATTGTTGAAAATTTTAGTCTGTGAAGGAGAACTTACCGAAGGAGAATCTGGAGTGATTTGAGGCTTCAAAAATTTTGTAATTATCTTGAACTAACTTCACAATTTCAACCTATTTAAAATAAAAAATAATAATTTAACAACTAACAAATAATAAGCTACAACAAAATATTAATAATTATCAAATTAAACGCATTAGAAAATAAAAATAAATACAAATATACTAGAAAATAAGAGAAAAAATAAAAATAAAATAAGAGATTGTGCGAGAAGAATACTTATGTAAAATTTAAAATTAGAAGATGACTCAAAATAAGTTTCTAGCCTTAAGGAAGAAAACAATTTTGTGTTGGGATTATAATTATGATTTAATATTTATAACATTTAAAAAAGGTTTAACAAAAAAAGGAAAGAAAACTGAGTAGCTTATTAGAAATAAAAAAGGAAAAGGATTTACCTTAAAAAAGAAAAAACTCAATTTTTATTTTATTTTATTAAAATTTAAAAATAAACAAATATTAATCTAAAATAAAAACATAAAAACATCTGTATTAAAAAGGAAAAAAGCTTTGAATGTAGGGGGTTTGGGTTGTAGGTGACAAAAAAGTTTTAAAATGGGGTGTAGGTGACACAAGTCTTAATTATTGAGTGGAGGTAATAATTACTTTATTATGGATTAAGAAAGTTTGGTAAGTTTGAGAATAGCCCACAAGTTTTTAAATTTACACTTTGATCCAAATAATTACCTAATATAATAGGAAACGGAGGGAAAAATGGCGCCTTTCTCTCTCTTCTAATCCATTGTTGATTTCTCTCTCTTAGCAATTTTTGTTGTTCATTGTTGCTGCTCCTTTATTCATCATCTTCTGCTTCATTATCATCTTCATCTTAGTCTTGTTGACCATTGTCGTTGTTGTTGTTGTTGTTGTTACCGCTACTATTTTTAGGTCAAATTTTATTTCGTACATCACTTTCCACTTTGGCATTACTTCATAGGAGACTTTGGTAAGTCAAATTATGATTTTTAGTAGAATTTTTCATCTGGGTAACTGTTATTGTGCTGTTTTTTCAACAATGGATAGAACACAATCATGAATCCAACATAAGATCCATCTGTTTATACAGATAAATCATTTGTTTAAATAGATAAATCATCTGTTACGACAAATGAGACATCTATTTCAATGGAAGATTTATATGTTGGATTCATATTTATGGTTTTATAAGTCGTAACATAAATCGAACAGACGGGTCATCTGATACAATAGATGATTTATCTGTTTAAACAGATTAGTTATCTGGTGCAACATGATAAATATTTGTTGCAACTTATTATTAACCTATTGCAACAGAACCTGAACTTGATTCCAACAGGCGTGTTATCTATTGCAACAGATTATTAACCTGTTGCAGTAGAATCCGAACTCAATTCCAATAGACAGTAAATATCTGTTGCAACATGTAAGTTATCTGTCACAACAAGTTAATTATATGTTGGAACATGTAACTCATTTATTAGAATCATCTTTAAAGGTGCGTCAGTACTGTAACATCAATCCTAATAGATATATAGTCTATTGCAACATATGTTTCACCTGTTACAACAGATAAATCGTCTATTGAAATCAGCTTCAGGAGCGTAAAATGAATCTCAATAGGTAAGTAATCTATTGTGAATGATTACATATCTGTTGGAATTCATTTACTGCACTATGAAATCACTAATAACTTTTTTTAATAAATGACTTTATTTAGGTACCACTAATGGAGGGATCAATAATAATAGGGGTGGATTGTCATGGTCAATGGATTGAGAAAAGCAATCGATATATATGGTATTGGAACGAGGTTGAAATACTAGAGACGATAGCTATGAAAGTCCAAAGTGATGTTTCTTATGATGATTTTTTGCACTTAATCATTAGTTATTGTAGAATGAATTGTCAATAGGAAGAACTCATCATCAGCTACATGCACAGCTCTTTTGAAAATCAGAGGGTACTGTCTTTCAAGATAACCGATTAGGTTTGGTTGTGTGTTTATCTTAGTGATTCATCCAGGCCAGTGTTAAAGGTGTACGTGGTTGAAAAGATGAGAGAGAATGAGACTAGAACATAGAATAAGAATAACAACAAGAATCTTTGATGATAGGTTGGATGATCTAGACATAAATAGTCCAGAAGATGATCAAACACCTACGCCCGTTGATGCGACCATCACAATGTACAATTTTTCTCAATCGACACAGTCTGGAAATATTTAAGATGAAGGGATCAGCTTTTTTATTGAAATGTCATTCAAGGACAAGAATGAACTATCTACATCTTTCCTGTCGCTTTTTGTGTAGGGAACAAGGAATGTGATGCCTCTTATGGATTTTTTTTGAACAACTGCGAAGCTACGTCAAAGATATCGAAGAGTTGTATTTTGTATTGGATAGGTATCCAAGTATTCCAAAGATGGGTTCACGTTTCTTCACGTCAGCTTAGTTTGGTTGTTGTATCAGACATCTTAGAGAGAACATTCAGACTAACTATCACAACAAAGGGTCATGACCCTTTTTTATAAAGCAGCTAAAGCATATAGTAGAGAGGACTTTTTAGACTATTTCAATCAAATAACGGATGTGATCCCAAGGTAGCAAAATTTCTCGTACGTGTCAGTTTTGAGAGATGTACCCGGGTATTCTGTTCAGCAAATCGGTACATTCTTATCAATTGTAATGTCTTGTTTGAGTTACAAGTTTAGTATGATGTCGTACTAAGTGATTCTTTTGTATAGGTACAATATTATAACATCAAACATAGCTGAATCGGTGAATTCATTGTTTGGCGATGAAAGAGAATTTCTCATCAAGGCTATGTTTGAAAAATAAGCTAGAAGTATGGCAAATATTTTAACAAAAGGCGTGTGTAGTTTAAGTGCCCATAAAAAAGAACCCGATTTGTTCTAGAAATCAAAAAAATAATATCAACGAATGTCAGTTTGGGGAATAGGTTATTACCTCATAAAATAGCAGATTACAAATTCAATATCACCGATCATGGTGATGTTGCCACAGTCGATCTTCAAACAAGATCTTGTACATGCAGGGTTTTTGACTTAGACAAAATACCCTGTCCATATGCTATGGCAGCGCTTCGAGATCAATACGATCATAAATATGGAACTGAAGTTTACGAGCACTCCTCTTAATATTATTCGTTGGAAAAATATGAAATGGCATATAGTGGGCATATTACTCCAATGCCTCCCGAAGAATCTTAGGTTGTTCCTGCAGAGCTTATGGAGAGATTAATACCTCCTCATATATTGACCCAAGCACTATCAAACCGGGAAGGAAGCCATATAAGAGGAGGCGTGGAGTCAAAGAATCATTTTATTCCAGAAGAAACAAGTGTTCCGTAGTAAGTGTGCTGGCCACAAAAGAACTACATGCCCGGATCGTAATCCACCATGATCATTGTAATTGCAGAAACTTGTATAGTTGTTTGTTGTCTACTTTTATATATTTAACTCATTGTTGTGAATGTAATTTTATCATTCATTATATATAAAATATCTTTTTAATAACTTATGTATCAATAAAAAGAGGCAAAACATGAACTAAACAATACAGTAGACCACAAGTATTTTCAACAAATTATCCATCTATGGCAACAGATGGACATTAGCTAAAAGAACATAACATAGTTCCATAAAACTGGAATGTTTTCCCCCAACAGATGATAAATCTATCACAACAGATAGATAATCTATTGATAGAAACCCAACTGATGACCAATCTATTCCAACACATGGTCCATATGTTAAAACTCAAAAGGCAAAATTGTTATTACTATTGCATTCAAAATTGCTCCTCACCTCCAACCATTGACATGTTAACATGTAAAATATTTAGAAGAAGAAATAGACAGAATAAAAATTAAATAAGAACTAAATAGCCAAAGTCGACTAAAAATAAATTTTTCATTAAACAAAACATAAAATACATTAGGTATAGAGCCGATATAGAAAAATTAAAATACATATGCTAAAAGAAAAAACACATTCTAATTATTATTATTATCATCATCATCATTAATGACAGCCGGTCAATCAACTCGCTGCAACAGGGCCCTCATCAGCCTTTGTATCTCTCTAAGCATCGTTGCTCTCACGGTGACCAACTCCCTTTGCAGGGCATTAACCTGCCTCTGAAGTTCCCGCACTGTGTCACACAAAATAGCAATGTCCCAAACAGGATCATCCATATCTAGAACACGCATGAATTGACAAATATAAAGAAAAGAGTCCAAATGTAATACAACGTATACTACAAACTAGAAGATTTACAACGAAAAAAAACTTACCTCAACATAAAAGAATATTATCTTTGAAGAGAAGTTGTTGAAGATGTCACATGAAAAGAAAAAATGTGAGAAATAAATAAAGTTTAGCAAAATGAAGATTAAGAAGAGACCTATTTATAGAGGATTAAATCTGGATGTATAAGGACAAAAGGCACATCTATTAAGCTCCATTGTATTAATTACATTCAAACGGTGGAATTTTATTTTTTGTAAAAATTCGCAACTTTTTTCTTTACATTAATACTTTTCACCTTTTCAAAATGATTTTGAGACTTGATAACAGTCGTTATTATTATGCTATTGCAACAGATCGATCATCTGCCATAATAAATTTACCATCTGTTGCAACATATAGATTATTTTTTATGACAGATGGACCATATGCTGGGGATATTTTGATTTTTTCTAATAGCTGATTCATCAGTTACAACAGATGGAGAATTCGATTCATCATCTGTTTTGAATTTGTTAGATAAAAATTTACCACTACCTTTTTTTAATAATCATCGCATGTGTGCAGATGAATAAACGATGTCTTGTCTATCACAATAGATTTATAATTTGTTGCAATATTTGGATTATCTGTTGTGATAGATGGACCATATGCTGGAACAGATGTTTTGATTTGTTCCAACTGTTGATTCATCAGTTGCAAAAGATGGAGCTTTTGATTCATCATCTATTTTGAATGTGTTAAGATAAAAAAGTCACGACTCTTCACACCTCTTTTTAATAGTCATCACATGCATGCAGATGAATTAACAACACTGTAGTGTCTTTGATGGGGTAGGAAGAATAAGTTGTGTGCAATGGATCCACTTTCATGCGTGAGAGTTATGTATTATTGATCAGTCTACCGCGACAGACACACATAAAGTGCAATGATTTTTTGAATGCAGTATTTTAAAGATTAGACATTGATCCTTTAAATAAGATCCTGCATTGTATAGTTTAGTTTGATAGGTGCGGACTGATAATGCCAAAGGGTTCTAAGATGGTGGTGTTGATACCCTATTATAATTTAATGATGGTCTATGCTCATGTTATTGTGTCAAGTTTGGGGAAGGGTTCAACTTTTTGGCAGCAATGTAAATATCCAATAATGATTGGTTCGGTTTTAATGGTGCAATGGACTTCTTGAAAGGCCTTCGAAGCCTCGTACTGCAGCAAACAATGATGAAACCAATAGAAATTCCCTTATTCCAAATTTATATGGATGGATTGCTGGAGGAGACTTTTATACAATAGAAGGTTCTTAGGAGAATACTTGTGCAGAAAGAAGAGATGGAAAAGGCCATATATCATCTCAGACCTTGTTTAAGAGGAAACACAGGGTAGGAAGCAAGGAAATTATAGCGAATCTGGCCAATGATATTGACATGACAAATGGAGAAACTGGATGAGCTTCAAATGTGAAAGTGTATCTAAATATAAAAATCCGTCAGTCGTTGGAAAAAAAATGGTCAACAGGATGGAGCTGGACACTTTGCTAAAGAATGCAACTAGCAAGCGTGGCCGCAATGAAGACTCTCATAAAGTGCCACACCATAACTCTAAGGAAGAAGCTTCACGAGCACAGGAAATTGATATGGCTGTCGGTCATAATTAAAACCTGAAAAACAACTCCTGAATTAAAAATAAAAGAATCTAAGGTGTCAATTTTTGAAGTCTAACTTGCATTCCATGCCTTCTGTTTGTGGCTATGATCAGGTTTACGGAAGTAGAAACAAAAAGGTTTGAAGTTGGGCAGAAATCCCATGCCTTCTAATTTCCACTGCCTTTCCATAGGAGGCATGGGATGTATATTTAACTTAAGAAATTGCCACCTTGGCTTGATCCCGTATTTTTAATTCAAGAGTAGTTGGTTCAGGTTTTAATTCTGACGAACAATCTTACCACCTTCCGTGCTCACGAAGCTGCTTCCTTAGAGTTCTGGTCCTACACTTTGTGAGAGTCTTCATTGAGGCCACGCTCGCTAGTTACAGTCTATAGCAAAGTGACCAGCTCCAGTCCTCTTGACCATTCTTTTTTTACTTCAACGACCGATGGATTTTTATTTTTGGATACACTTTCACATTTGCAGCTCATCCAGTTTTTTCATTTTTCATGTCAATTTCATCAGCCAATTTTGCTACACTTTCTTTCCTACCCTGTGTTTCATTTTAAATAAGGTCTGAGATGATATATGGCCTTCTCAACCTCCCCCTTCCTGCACAGGTATTCTCCCAAGCACCTACTGATGTATAATAGTCTTCTCCAGCAACCCATCCATAAAAATTTGGACTAGGAGAATTTCTATTAGTTTCATCGGTGTTTGCTGCAGTGCAAGGCTTTGGAGGCCTTTCAAGAAGTCCATTGAGCCATTAAAACCAGTCCAATCACTATTGGATATTTACACTGCCACTAAAAACTTGAACCCTTCCCCAAACTTGACACAAAAATAAGAGCATGAACCATCATTAAATTATAACAGGGTATCGACACCACCTACTTAATCCCTCTGCCTTACCAATTCGAACCTAACAGTCTTAACTATAAAATGCCATATCTTGTTTAAAGAATTAACGCCTAATAGTTAAATAACAAACATTAACAAAATCATTGTACTGGATGTATGTTTTCATGATAGGTTGATCAGTAATACATACCTCCCATATATGAAGTGGTTCCATCTACAAACAGCTTATTCCTCCAAACCCATCTTTACTCTAGCCTTTAATGTTGGTCGGGTAAAAATGGATCCAGTTTCACTTCCTTTTATCTACAACCGAAATAAATATATTTGACGTCAAACAAGAGTAGAAGAAAAATAACATTACAAAAAGGTAACACAAAATTGAGCGAATTAACAGATGACCAAACTAATGCAACAGATTACCCATATGCTCAATCGATGAGGTATCTGTTGCAATAGATAGATGACATGTTGCAACAGATGAGTCATCGATTGGAATAAATCAAACCAGCTTTGCTACTAGTTTGATTTCTTTAAACAGTTGCTCTGTCTATACAAAAAGGTAACACAAAATGGAGTGAATCAACATATGACCAATCTTATGCAATAGATTACCCATCTGTTCAACTTAAGAGGTATTTTGCAATAGATATAAAAAAAATTGTTCATTCATTCAAGACTTAAAAGTCACCTTTTCTTTAATTTTCTCAATAAATAGGAAACTGGTCAATGGGTAAATCATTAATAGCAGCAGATGTAAATATCTAATTTAAATAACATACAAAGAAGAAGACGGAATGGAAAGAGCAATAGTGAATCATACCTGCAACGTGAAAAAAGCAAGATAATCAGAAGATCCAGTTCAGTCGAGAAAAGATATTGATCATTGAGATCCGAAAGGATCCTCATCCGAAAGAAGAGAGAAAAAAGAGGCAAAAAGGAAAGAAAGAGATAAAGAAGAAAGAGTGATAGATAAGTTGAGTTGAGTGTTGAGTCTTACTTATATCTGAGGAAGAGAGTATTCTTATAGATATGGGTTTTAAATATTCACTAATAAGTTTTGACTTTTGAGGGGCATGAGGAGACGGTGATATTGAAAAGACCAGATAATACTACTCACTCAAGAGATTTTTGAGTTATCCAAGTAATATTTTTACCACCTTAGTACTTTAACTTTTTTTTTATCTCGGACAGGAAATACCTTAATTGATTTTAAAAAATGGGTCTTAAAACATCTAAGTGCAATAGATAACAATTTCTATTTGAAAATTTCAAAAGCTCGATCATCTATCGCAACAGATGCGTAATATGTTGCAACAAATGACTTAATCTGTTTGATTAAATCCAACAGAAAAGACATCTGTTGCAACAGGTTGAACATTTGTTTTTATACAAATTCAATAGATTTCACATGTTAGACTAATAACTTAAGAGGTCATTTGGTAGAGTGTATTGTAAAATATAATGCATGCATTAGTTAATGTGTATTGCTAGTACCTTGTTTGGTATGACTTTTTGCCTATGTATAACTATACACTATTTCCTATGTATTAGTAATACAAAGACTTTAAACACATGCATTTACTTATTAAATAACCTTAATACCCCTCAATTTCCCTCTCAAAATATTTCACTATTCTGTTTCCCATCATTTTAATTTGCACTAGTGAATCTTTTCAAAACATTTCACAATTTTTTTCTACTATTTGAATTTACAACAATGAATGGTTAATTTAAATAACTATAACATATTTTTGCTTTTCTTCGAGAGTTTTTAAAAAGATTTTAACAAAAAATTTGAGACTATTTCTTAATTTTACGTCTTGTATTTTATTTTTTCTACGACTACGTTAATTCATCGGTGTAACATTTTTACGGAAAGATGAAGGTCTTGCAATTAATCCTAAACCTCTATATAATTGTCCAACAATATTAATTACGCTTGAAATAACAAAAGAACTTTATTGGAAAAAAGTGTACAAAATCAAAGAAGGGTATTTTTGTAAACAAAAATTTCTTTTATAGAAATTATGTAAGATGTATTATTTATTATACATCAAACCAAACAATGTATAAGAAACAATACATGCATAACTAATACAAGCATAAATAATACAAGTATTACTAATACACTATATTTTGCATTGTTCTTATACACTCTACCAAACGACCCTTAATTGATTAATCTAGGACAAGGGGTGAGTTCTGATAGGATCAACTACAACTTTAATTGAGTCTTTTGGCAATTGAATGATGAGACATTATTGCGTTTTTCCCGGCCAGAGTCGTCGATCGATCACTCTGAGCTGAACCATTTCTTACTACCTCATATGTTAGACCAATACCTTAATTGATTAATCTAGGACCAGGGGTGAGTTCCCATAGGGTAAACTACAACTTTAATTGAATCTTTTGGCAATTGAATGATGAGACGATATTGCATTCCTCCCGGCCAGAGTCATCGATCGATTACTCTGAGTTGAACTAATTCTTACTACCTTATATCATTGACCAATACATTAATTGATTAATCTAGGACCCGGGTTAGTTCTCATAGGGTCAACTACAACTTCAATTAAGTCATTTGGTAATTGAATGATGAGATGGTATTGTGTTCCTCCTGGCCAGAGTCATCGATCGATTACTCTGAGCTGAACCTATTCTTACTACCTTATATGTTAGACCAATACCTTAATTGATTAATCTAGGACCAGAGGTGAGTTCTCATAGGGTCAACTACAACTTTAATTTAGTCTTTTGGCAATTAAATAATGAGACGGTATTGTGTTTCTCCCGGTCAGAGTCATCGATCGGTCACTCTGAACTGAACCAATTCTTACTACATCATATGTTAGACCAATACCTTAATTGATTAATCTAGGATCAAGGGTGAGTTCTCATAGGGTCAACTACAACTTCAATTGAGTATTTTGGCAATTGAATGATAAAACGGTATTGCGTTTCTCCCAGCCAGAGTCGTCGATTGATCATTCTGATCTGAATTGATTCTTACTACCTCTTATGTTAGACCAATACCTTAATTGATTAACAGATGGCATCCCCTATTTGATAATTTACAATAGATAGGTAATCTATTGACATGTGACATGTGACATATGACATGTGACATGTGACATGTGACAATCCATTGCGACATGTGATGATCCATTTGATAATTTACAACAGATGGATAATCTATCGTAATAGAAAGGTAATCTGTTGCAATAGATGGGTAATCCGTCGTAACATATTACTTAATTTATTTGATATTTTGCAACAGATGAGTATCTGATGCAACGGGTTGAACATTTATTTTTATACAATTTCAATAGAGTTCATATACCTAAATTGATTAATCTAATCTAAGACTAGGGGTGGATGGGTGGGTGAGTTCATAGGGTCAACTACAATTTCAATTATGTCTTTTGGTAATTGCATGATGAGAGGTTTAAAATTACGCATATCTTTTATAATTTTAAAAAATAATTAAGATCAATTCGACCAAATTAATATTTTTAAAACTTGTCATTCTTTTCCAAAATACAAATCAACCCATACAAATCATCCATTTGCGAGAAAAATATTTCATCATTTCAAATCTCATGTTGTCGCTTTTTTCTCTTTCTCACTGAATTATAAAATACAGACAACAACTATAACTACTCAAAAAATTGCTCTACCCTTCACAACAGATCGATTTTCTTCTCATTTTCGACCACA
The DNA here is from genome assembly GCA_030864225.1 of Capsicum baccatum var. pendulum. Classification (NCBI taxonomy): domain Eukaryota; kingdom Viridiplantae; phylum Streptophyta; class Magnoliopsida; order Solanales; family Solanaceae; genus Capsicum; species Capsicum baccatum. The sequence goes on from CM061558.1 coordinate 253,344,044, forward strand.
TAGGTATTATTTTTGACTTCATTCTTGCTTGTATCAGTCATTTTCTCTGTATTTATAGGTAAAAAAGTTTGAGAAGAGTTTTATATTTGTTATTTTTTCTAAAAAAAATAAGGGTTTTTAAGTTAATGATGAAAAAGAAAACTTCTAGTTGTATTATCTTTGAGAATGGGTTTACAATTTTGATTTTTGATGGTAAAATCATAGGAAGAACTCGAGAAAACCCTAGTTTCTATCGTAGTGTTCCATTGAATATCGTAGTAATGTTGTATGGTATTTGTGGTATTTGTGGTGGTGGTCGTCATCGTCGTCGTCGTTGTGGTGGCACTGGTGGTGGTTGTTGGTGGCATTGGTTGGTGGTGTTTATGGTGGAATTGGTTGGTGGTGTTTGTGATGGTTGTCGATGGTGTCGGTATTCATGATATTTGTGGCATTGGTTGGTGGTGTTTGTGGTGGAGGTTGTTGTTGGTGTGTCATTATTGGTAGTTCTTTTAATGTATTTTTTAAAATTTATGCATACATCTATTGTAATGTAATTTTTATTTTTCTATTTTTTGTACGTAAAACATGTCTCCCAAAATAAAAGAAAGTGAAAGTAGATCAACATCTAACCACCCCCCAAAAAAAAGCTACAGTACAGAGGGATTAGAAGGATCTTCCTGAATAATCTCAATCAGGAAAACAAAGTAAAACTGAGAAAAGATATGAAAACAATGTTGAGGGAGGTGGACTAGGGTCTGTAGATGGTGATAAAGAAAATAAAATTAAGAAAGAGGAGGAATTAAGGAGTAAGAAAGAGAAAGAGAATTATCACCAACATGATGATAATGGATCACCAATGGGGCGTGAATTAATATCGACATCCCAGCATGATCCTGTCAAAACTTTTAGTATTGAAAAGTTTCAAGTTACAATGCTGATAAATGACAAAAAAGTAGAAGAAGAACTAACTGGTGAATTTGTACTTAAATGTCAGATGAGGAGTAAATTTACTAATTTTAGGAAAATTATGAAGGACGAAAACATAGACGGACTATTTAAGAAGAGCTATTTTGGACGATTTCTTGAGATAGCTGAGGACGCCCCTGACCGTTTCCCAATAAGGATGGTATATGGTCTTCTCAAGTGTAGGATCAAGTACATGAGGGTTGACAAAAATTCAGAGGAGGGTCCAAAAAGATGGATGAAATCTGGATCAACTACTGTGGCATGTCGGTTTGTTTTGGCTTGCAAGAGTTTGCCATAGTGACAGAATTTAGATGCCATCATCCAAAAGAACCACCTATCGCCAAGGGAACACCCCACAAAAGATCCAAGGCAAAAAAATGCAAGGAAAAAATAGATGGGTTGTTTGACATTTCTCGACGTGGATACAAAGCATCGGATTTGTTGACAGATCTCATGGATAAAACCATACCAAAGCAGTACAGGGAGTAATTGTGATTAGTTTGGTTTGCCCATTCGGTTATATTGGAAAGAGACACCAACAAAGTCATAGAAGATAATTTGTTGGTACGTGCTGAGGATTTTGATAAATTCAACAATTATCCCTGGGATATGACAACTTCTACTTGACTGTCCAATATTTACTGACAAAGCTATCCTCAAGGACGACCATATTATACGGCTTTTCTTGGGCTTTCATCGTAAAATTAATCACTATTTTAACTCATCCATTAAGTTATATGAGAAAATTGAAGGAAAGGTATCTTTTGAGCCTTGAATGAATGATTGGTGATATTTTTTTAGTTATTATTGAATATAGTTAGTTATTATTATGAATTTTTTTTGCTTGCTTCCTGTTTACATTTTTTAGGCTTGGGCATTTGAAGCCATTCCTCTCCTTTGAAAGCAAGTAATGGATTACCCAGATAAGGTTTCTCATCCAAGGATGTTTAGGTGGTTGGTTGCAAAGAGCAAAACCAAAGTTAAGGAGGCTGATCTCTTTAACCCTCTGGATGATGCAATATGTCTTCTTCAAGTAAAATAATTTTACTCAATGAAAGATATTGAACAGATGTTATATCCAGTGCAATAGATATTATATCTGATGCACCAGATGGAACATCTATTGCGACAGATTACCCGTCCTGTGCCAACCGGTGCAATAGATGGATAATCTGTTATGATAGACAATGATATCTTGCATCAAATTACCCATCTGTTGCTTTGGTTCTCCGAACCCGACTCCTAACAGATTAACCATCTACTGCAAATTATTCAATAGATGTGTAATCTGATGTAACATATTGTTAATCTGCATACAGATCATCTGTTTTATAATATATAACCCAACAGATTACTCGTCTTGTGAAACTGGTGCAACAGATTGGTAATCTTTATGACAAATGATTGATATTTTGCATCAGATTATCCATGTGTTGCTCGAGTTCTTTAAAACCGACAAATAGATTTTAACTAACTAACTGTAAACTATGCAACAGATAGGTAATCTGATGCAGCATATTGTTAATCTATTGTAAAATTTAATTGTTAAAATGTTAACCTAACTGTGAAAATTATTATATTATATGATTTAAATATATATGTCTTTTTTTCTTGGTTGTGCATCCACGGATCATGCCTACTGAGGGAAAGTCATTGATGACTTCTTACATTACTCTAGGTCATGTTGATATTATAGAAAACCCAACGGCAAATTTAATAAGGAAGGAATTGGCTGGAGCAACAGCCATAAGAAGAGCAATTACGCAAGGTCAGCCTAATGTTGAGGCTCTTCATGACCAACCTACTAAGGCAGATCCGGGTGCTTCTTCTGGTGGAGTTGTTAGTGTTGGTGGTAGGCATGCTGATACTGCTACCACTCATGATGATGAGCATGTTGATGCTCAAGAAAAAATAAATATGTTTGAAAACACCCATTTTCACCCTTGCACAGGTCCCTGTCACTCCTCTTCACCCTCGTGTTCACGTTGTAAATGTGAATAGTGCAAGGACAGTCAGGATAAACTCTTTGGAAAAGTACAGGCTATCTCAAAATCTATCAAGAAATTCAAATCCAAGAGGGGTGTCATACCATCCAAGAAGTTGGGGGAGCGATACTCCCCTACATTGTTGGTTAAGAGGAAGAAAAGAGCAATAACTGACGTACTCTTCTGTCAAAAATAAAAAATAATTATAATTTCTTCCTCTCAAAAAGTTGTTGAAGTTCAAGGGCCATTCAAGAAGAAGGTGGACATATACGCGGAACTTGGCGCCAAAGAGAAGTGGGATCTACGACAGACCAAGAATGCCAAGCCAGGCGCACCAAATTACCCCAGACCTTCCTTTTCCCCCAAGACTTCCAGACTATGACAGATATGCATATGCGGTACGAGGACAAGGCAAGTTTACTTTTCCTAACCTATCCTTCTAATCGAATCTACCCCATGAATAAGAAGCTACACAATAGATGCTAAATCTGCTGTAATAGTTGGGTATTCTGGTGCAACTGGTAGTGGTTCTGGTGCAACTTTCTATCTATCTGTTGCATAAGTTGTGTGGGATTATTGATTCAGAGAACCCTATGCAACAGATGGGCCATCTTTACAATTACTAACCTATTTAAATATTGTCTTCTTATATCACAGCATGTTGACAAAATTATCTACCTCATGAAAGAAAGGCAATTAATATACCCGGAAGCTTATGACGTTGTCGATAGGATAATGGACATTGACTTCTACAAGAAGCTCAATGATAAGTACGATCAACTCAATAATGCCACATTATATCATGGCATGAGATTTTATTTCTTAGCTTCTACGTTGGACTGGGATAAAGAAAAAATGATAAAATATGTTAGAAGGGAAAGGCCAAATCCATATGGCAAGAGCTGGATCGAGGCAAAGAGGATTCTTGCAGTCATTAGAGTGAATGTCATAATTATCGGGCTATTGAGATACTACTCGAGGAGGGAAAGATCAATATTTATGACTGCAACAAACCTCTCATCGACGATGTCGATCTTCTCCTCCTCGTGGAGCCACTGATGGAGCTGTTGCCCATCTTGTTGAGGGAGATTAAACTGATGAATCATTTTCCAAAGGAAGTGTTGATGAAGAATTCATGGGATTTTGAAGGTTGATACAACGACATGATCTATCTATAAAATGATGCAGGTTACGCGAGCAGCTCCGACGCTCTTACACACATCGAATGTTTGCTGACCGGCATAAAAATGGCCGAGCCAATGACCTTTTTGTGTGACAATATTGCGGCAAACATGCAAGAGGTCTGGGCTTATAGGGTACTATCTGGACGATTGAAGCCTGTGTATATAGAAGAGCCTGTGAAATAACAATTTTTTATTTCAAGTCACACTTCACTTTACTTTAAATTACATGTAAATGTAGTGGATATAATTTTTTTTCTGATAGAATAAAAGTTGAGTTTTTTATAATGCAATAGATTGTCAATCTGTTGTGAAATATATTCTCTCTATTTTGGCAAATAGTTTATCTGTTGCAATAGGTTGGTCATCTGTTGCATTATGCCGATGTTCTTTCTATCTAATCTAAGTCTAATTTGTTGCAACAGCAGGAAGACCTGTTTGATAATTTCCAACAGATGACCTAAATTTTTCAACATATGCCTAAATCTGTTTGATATTTTACAGCAATTACACGCTTGAATATTCATGTACTCGACAATACCAAACCAGTAGCAAATACACCACCATAAAAATTTCAGCAATTAGTCTTGAAAATTCATGTGCCTAACACCACCAAACCAGTAGCAATAACGGCAACAATGTAGTATCTTCTTGCTCGATTTTGTTTCTCTTTACAAGCCTTGAATTTCTTCAACAAACTCCAGATTACACGACTTACTTATGAAGGGTGTTGTTCTTCATACCAAGCAAAGCAATCGCATCTACCCAGTTTCTATGAAAACAAGAACACAATTACAAAATAATTACAAGTCAATAATTAATCAACTAATTAAATAAAAAAATATTACCTTTAAAATCTTACAAGTAAAAAACCTACGACCTGGATTTTGTTGAGTCCAAGAAGTCTTCAATAGAGCTTCATGACCGCACTTACAATATCAAAAGTTATTATCACAAAAAACAGTGGAAGATGCGCTCGACATTGTCAAGCTCAGTTGGAAAAAAATTTTAAAAAAATGAAGAAAAGAAAGACCAAATGCAAATAATTTGAAGAATTTGGATAGACAAAAAAAATAACGATGAAAAAGAAAATTTGGGAATTTAGGGTTAAATTTTGGGAAGAAGATGAATATATAAGACATTGGGGGAAATGACCGTTGGGGGCAAAATCAGACGCCAATTCAGCAAAAAGTGTCAACCTGGTACATTTGTGCCTATTTTATTTTACGTGTTTAAAATGAACACTGTCTACTTGATGCCTATTTTATTTTATGTGTTTGAACTAAACACTGTCGATGGGTTCCGCCTTTTTTATTTTAATTCACTCTTACTGTTTTACATGTAGTGGCAATTTTTTATCTCCAATGAAAGTTGAATTTTTATAATGTAATAGATTCTCCTTCCATTGTAACAGATATTCTACCTGTTTTGACATATAGTTTATCTGTTGCAATAGATTGGTCATCTGTTTCATTATGTTGGTGTTTCTATCTAAATCTATCTGTTGTAGCAGTGGGAAGACCTATTTGATAAATTCCAATAGATTACCTACCTGTTGTAACATATTTCAAATTTGTTTGATATTTTACAAAAGATGTTCCATTTGTTGCAACAGATACATTATCAGTTACAATATTTGAATCTAGTATTCCATTTCAATTAGTAAGTTTAAATCTAAGGAAAAAAATACAATTAATAGATAAAATAAAATAAATCAAAGCCTTAAGAAATTAGCTAAAATAAAATCAATGAATAAATGAAACGTAAAAAAATTGTTATGGGTATAGATCTCAACAAATACATCAACAATTTAAGCATTGATGCAAAGGATTCCTAAAGAGGGGTGAGGTTATTACTTTGATAGACTTAAGCTATAAAGATCTACTCAATATGGACAAGTTGTTCTTCATCCTGTGCTATGGAATTCGGCTTTGCTCATCGTGGATCTTTATTGTCGCTTACATACAATTTCTGCGCTTTCTGTTCTCTGTATTTTCATAAAAAGAGTAGAGTAGCATATTGTCAATGTTGTTCAGCGGTAGCTTCTACATCTACTTGGAAATCTAGAATTGGTCAATGCTAATTATGGAGATACAACAAAACGGAAAAGGATAACTCATCTGTTCTAGCAAATCAAACAGATCTTCCTCCTGTTTTAAATTGTCCCAAACAAATTATATTTTTATTGAAATAATGAATCAACTGTTGGGTCAAATTTCTACACGCAAAAGACCTGTATGATAATTTCCAATGGATGAACCATCTGTTGCAATATATGACTCATCTATTGCAGCAGATAGGTCATTTGTTGGTACAAATAAAAGCAATACGAAGAGCTATCTGGTTTGCTAAAATAGATGAGACATATGTCGCAATAGGTGCTTTATCTGGTGCAATAGGTTAGTCAACTGTTGAAACAGATGTATATATCTGTTTGATAATTTTCAGCAGATATGTCATCCGTTGAAACAGAAATATGTTTGTTTGTTAGTTAGTTGGAAGACATATATATTCACCTTGTTCGGTTCATGTTGTTCTCCTTAGGATATTGTACATTGCTCAGTGCAAAACACGGATAGAGGATTTGCAATTTTGCTCTTTTGGATGCTTGATAATGCCTTGGAAATCACTTTCCTTCTCCTCTTAGCCTCAATCCCTAATGGAGTAGACGGAAATAAAAGCCTCTTTGTTGGAATGACACCCCTCTTAGATGTCAATTCCTTTACAGAAGCAGTTAATGCATTAATAATATTAATCACTACATCATGTTTCACCCTACAGTCTTGACATTTGCATGCAGAACATTTGCTGAGAGAGGCAAAATTTGCATAAACAGTATGATCATACTCATAATGGTTTGTTTTAAATACTCTAAGAGTAGTTTCATTAGCACCAACAGCAGTACCATTACCACCACCAACAGCTCCATTACCACTAAGACCATCAACAACAACAAGCCCACCCTTCAAAACTGTTTTTCTTGTAATGGTTGTTGCTCCAAACAATTCTATTTTTATTTTGTCGATAACCTTAGGATCCAAAAAAGTTTGCACAGACCATAAAGTAAGAAAAAAAAGAATCTTCAACTCTCGATTCATCAAAACTAGCGACGGATGCATAATCTAACATAAATCATTACATATATTAGAATGATGATTAGATCATTCAAAAAAATCATTAATTAAAATAGAAACTTAATTATAAATATACTTACTGCATCCTTCGGGGGGTTGAAGAGATCCTAAAAATTTATATTTTTATCAGTTTTGGCCGACAACCATCTCAAGATTCTTGGACAGGAAACTTCTTCCTGGTAGTGCACTTGTTGTCTCAAATGAGGAATGGCTTCAAACGCCCAAGCCTATAAAATAACATCAATAAATCAAAATCATTATTGAGTAAAAAAAAGAATGATATCTTAATAAAAGAAAGAAATGAAACATTTACCATGAAAGCCTATGGAAATCCATCTAAGTTAAGTGTCTTTGGCGTTAACGGAGTCAACAAATATTGGACAGTCATATTGAAGCTTTCATAACCCCAAGGATAGCTGTTAAACACCTCAAGATCGTCGGAGAGTTTTATTAAACCAAAGAATAGTATGTACAAATCAAACCAAGCACAATGATTGTTTGTACTTCTTTGAAAGTTCTTTACCTTTCAACGCTTCTATTAAATTTTTGTTTTTGAAGCTTGGACCAACAATGGACACCAGGTCATCATGATCACACGAACTGCCTTTGCCTTTTTTGGGTTTGCGGGGAGCTTTTCTTTTGGTTAGAATAGGTATAACTTGAGAAGGAGGATAATATTTTAGTCCAGTAACTATGGCAAACTCCTTTCAACCAAAAAAAATAGGCATGCCACAGTAATTTATCCACATCTCATCCATCTTATCTTTGTTTTCATACATAAACCTATGCTTGAGAAGTTCATATACCATTTTCATTTGGAAATGAGCATTGTTGTCCTCTGGCAAATCAAGATATTTCACAAAGCAGATGTCCCTGAAATAAGCATCCAATTTTTGTTCTCGAAGTATTTTTCTGAAGGCGTCAAAAGATTTTCCCATGGCTGACTTAACCACGAAATCACCTATAAAATCTGTGGCACCATTGCACTGCATTCTCACAGGATAACGATCAATGCTGAAGGTTTTGACCAACTCTTCGGCGGATGGGCTATTAGCATTTGGATCATCTCTTTTGAAACATTTCTCATCCCCACGTTCATCATGCACCTGGTTGAGATAAAGCTTGTAAAGCAAGCTCATAGAGTGTTTGATGTAGCCTAGATGCTTTACTTGTTCCTTTACTTAGACTTGATTCGGCTTCTGTAGTTTGGGAGCCATATTATCTAAAATTAATAAGAACATAAAAAATATATTATAGTTAATTAATGCATCGTTAAAAAGGGTAACAGTAAATCTAACAAGAAAAATAATAAAATAACAGTTCCAATAGATCACTTATCTATTGCACCAGGTAGTATATCTGTTGCAGCATATAACAAACTTATTGCATCGGATGAGCAATCTGTTACAACTATACAAAATATATCACTCATCTTTTAAGACTGATGAATGGTCTATGCAATAGATCACACATTATTGTAACATGAGTGATCTATTGGAATAGTTAAACAACCTGTTGTAATAGATGAGTAATCTGTTACAATAATACAAAACATATCACTTATCTTTTGAGAAAAATAAATGATATATTCAGTAGATCACACATCTGTTGTAACATATGAGTGATCTGTTAAAACAGTTTAATAACCTGTAGGAACGGCTAAGTAATTTTTGCGATAATACAAAACATATCACTCATCTACTGAAAAAGATGAATGGTCTGTGCAATATCACACATCTGTAGTAATATATGAGTGATCTATCAGAAAAGTTAACTAATCTACAGCAACGGCAGAGTAATCGGTTGCGACAATACAAATCATATCACTCATCCGTTGAGAAAAATAAATAATCTATGTGACAGGTCACACATCTGTTGCAACACATGAGTAATCTGTTGGAATAGTTATCAACGATCAATATTATTTAGAATTCTTTCAACATTGGGTTGCCTATCGCGGCAGATGAATGATCAGTTGGAAAAATCATGTCTTGGACATGTCCTGTTGGAAGAGTTGATAGGATATTATCCAACAATAGGTTCATTTGTTTCATCAGATCATTAATCCAATGATTTTTCCGTTGCATCAGATGGTTAATCAATTGAATCAGATTTTTTATCTGATGCTTAATCTGTTGCAACATGTGGTTAATCTATTGCATCAGATATTTAAAGGGTTGCATCATATGATAAATCTATTACATCAGATGATTAATCTAATGCATCAGAATTATAATCTGATGGTTTCTCTGGTGCATCAGATGGTTGATATGTGTAACACCTCGAAAACGGGTCTCGAAGCATCACACGGTGCTTAAGGCTACAAGTAGCCCCAAGCTAACCCTTTGAACCATTTTCATACCATTCAACACTCATCGACAGGATTACTATAATCAAACATCAAGATATTATCCATAATATCATAATTCAAGACGAAAGAGATGCGGAAAGTAACAAAATACGACCTCTCCACACGACTGATCAATCTAACCATCTAGTCTGACAAGCCTCTACTAAACTGTATAACACTGAGCCATTGGGACAGACCCCAACTAACCCTAACATCAGGGAATAAAATTATAACTCAAAATAAAAGAGTGAAATCTGAAAAAACTAGTCCTCGAACCATGAGGACTGACCACTGCAGAAAATGTAGACCAATGTTCGCGGAGAATCACGTCAAGCCTGGGAATGAGCACCTGGACCTACATTATAGGGAAAATGTATCCCACGTACGAATACATGGGTCAGTACCATGGAATATGGACCGAGTAGATGGGGGTGTATGCAAGTTTTCATAAAAGTCCTATATCACAAATATTCATAGAAAAATATGCATGCTGTAATAAGAGACTCACATAGCTCGAAATAAAATCATCATAATCACCATAGAGTAAAACACATCGGGTGAAAACATGTGTCATCATAGTAAATCCCAATCACTTTCATGATTATTTTCAAGTCATCAAAACGAGTAGCTTTCATAACAATTCTCTTTAAGATATAGAAATATCCATCAAAATTCTTCAAAAATGATAACTTTCTCAACTCACACTTTCAAACTATTATATTTTTCATCTCAATAAGAAGAATACACACACACACTGGGAGTCTCTTATAACCGACATAAACCATGTGAGCTACATGGATTCCAATGTCCAACCCACGTTGGGGAGAGCTGCCCTATCCTTGCCATCGAAATAGGACCTTAATTTTTTGTTCACTAGTGATCACTATATCAATCAGCCTTAGGCTCATATCCTATGGGGGCACGTAGTTCAAGGGGATTACCAATCACAGCTATACCTCTCACTCGGTGCTAAAGACTACTCCCGAACTTAGATCAGATCATTTCAAAAGAAAATTCACAACAACGCAATTCAACAATTCATATCGGGAGCCATCATGCTACCCCTTTTTCATAATAAATCAACATGTGGATTTCTTTTCTCATTCGAGTTCAAAAATAACTCTTTCAAGACCAAAAGATCAAATCATTCAAATGTCAAGGTGTGTATAACACATTACTTCACCAAAGATCATAATCTCAAAGAGGGTTTAAATCCCATATATCAACACTTGAGAAAACATTTCAAGATTCATACTTTGTCTAGCAAATAAGTATAACTCATACGAAAATCTGCAAATTCAACTTGAAACATGATATAAACATCAAAACTCAAGGAATTTATCTTTAAGACATCACAAAAATATCATAGTTTCTTGAACAAGAATATAGGATAATAGTTTCCATCTTAAATCATGTATCTTCATAAAATAATGCAAATTTTTTGGCACAAGAACGAAAGGATGTTCTTGTTGAAAATCCCACATACCTTTTTAACAGATTCATTGAAAGATTACACCCTCAATGTTGATTGTCCAACCCTAGTTCTTTTTCTCCTTTAGTGCTCTTGGATGATGAACTTAGATTAATAATAGGGTTATGATGTGTTTAGATTCTATTAAATTTGTAAGGTTAAGTTTAGGGGTGTGTAAGGAGTGCCAAAAGACTTAATTGCCCTCAAAATAACTCAAAACGGAGTGTTTTTACTACCTGAAACACCAAGTGTGCGCCGCATTGCTTATCGCATACATTTACGTATGCGCCGCATTGCTTATCGCATACATTTAAGTATGTGCCGCATTTCTTATCGCACACATTTAGGTATGTGCCTCATTGCTTATCACACACCTATTCCAGTAGCCATGTGCGATTGGTTAGGCGACGCACTCTACTTTGCAAAGCCATAACTCCTTGCTCGGATGTCGGATTTTGATGAAATTGGTATCGTTGGAAAGCTAATTCGATTATATATAATTTGGTGGGTATAAATATGAATAAATACCACATATTTATCAAGTTATTCTCATTCAAAGATGACCCTTGCAAATTCAAACACTAAAACTTGATGGATTTCGAAACTCTTAGCTTGTACTGCCTTAAGTGACTCATATAACCACACTTAACACATCATAAGCTCTATTATAACTAGGGTAATCTTGGTAATTCATGTGCCTAAATATGGCTTACATAATTGAGAGTTTCACATATACGAACAACGATTCACTTTCTAGCTTAGGAAATTGAGGGGAATTATAATATGTTGCATCATCTGACAAATATGTTGCATCAGATGGTTAATATGTTGCACCAAATAAATAATCTGTTGGATAAAACAAAAAATAGTAGCATGATTTTGTTCAACAGAAAAACAGCAATATCACTATTTTTACCAAGAACAAGAACAGAACAAATCAACTCAAATCGTTATTTTGTTTTTATAATCACAAACAACAAAAATCAAACTTCAAAAAAATTCAAAAAAAAACAAAAAATCATAATTCACTTCAAAAAGAGAAGAGAAGAAATACTAGATATTAGGATTTTGTTCAGACCACATTTAAAATTAAAGCAACAAATATTAAAATTGTTAACCAATACTATAAGAGAAGTTGGCCCAAGTTTCTCATTTTTTTCAAATCTAAAAAGGCCATAAATTTTTACCTGTGAAAGAATAAAAGGAACGATGATTAATTTAAAGCTTTTGTGGTCGGAGAGAAAGGTTGTCACGTCGATTGAAGGTTGAAGAATTTAAAGTTGTTGTGGTCAGATAGCAAGGTTGTCACGTCGATTGAAGGTTAAAGTCATAAAGAAACTCGAAGCCCAACTATTTGTCGTCGGATGTTGAAGTCATCGAGGATTAAAAGGAGAAATTTGCAGAACTGTTGGCTGGGAGAGAGTTGAGAAAAGTTGTCGAGAGAGAGGAGAGAGACTGGTTTATTTGGATTAAAGAGGAATGTAGGTTGGGTTGATTTATATTTTTGAAAAGATTAAAAAGTTTTGAGAATATTAATCAAGTCCACAATTAAGTTAATCAAGTTTTCTAATGATGTTTGACCCTATAAGTTGGTCAATGTCACCATCCTTCATTTAAGACTTAAAAGACACCTTTTCTTCAATTTTCTCTTGAATGTACCTTTTTAAAAAAATAGGTTGGCCTTCAAAAAATAGGGGCTAAAAAAAGTATAAATGGAAAACTTTACCTATTTAAAAGTATAGGCTGAAAAGCCTTCTAAAAATAGGGGCTGAAAAAAGGATAAAAAAAAACATCCACGGGGATTCGAACCCACGTTGAAGCACCTGAAATACATAGCTATGGGTTCCCTTTTACCTCTAAGTTATCCATCAGTTTAGTTATGGGTTCCCAACTTTAAATATTTAAATATTTTAATAATATTTCTCAGTTAATTATATGTCTTACGGTAGTGGTTATGGGTTCTTGAGAACCCACACCCGCTACTGTAGATCCTCCACTGCTCGGGTAAGTTTTGAATTTTTCGAACGAGGTTTGGATCACGTTTGGATTTTCAAAATAGTAACTTACCGCGATTGGACAGCATAGCGGTGATTCTAGCTATAGAGGAGTCACTGCATCGCGGTGAAGATCAAATCAACAATTGTCAGATTCTAAAAAATCACCGCGATTGCACCGCGTCGCAGAGGAAATTGCGATGACAGTCTTGGCGCGTCATGGTGAAGGTCTAATCTGGGTTCTAGTTACGAATTTTAATTTCCCAAGGGTATTCTTATCATTTTTCCTCACCCAAATCCACCCAAAATACAAAATTAAAATCCTAAAGGGCAGTCCAATCGTGGTAAGTTACTATTTTGAAAATCCAAATGTGATCCGAACCTCGTTCAAAAAAATCAAAACTTACCCGAGCAGGGGGCGGATCTACAGTAGCGGGTGTGGGTTCTCAAGAACCCACAACCGCTACCATAAGACATATAATTAACTGAGAAATATTATTAAAATATATAAATATTTAAAGGTGGGAACCCATAACTAAACTGATGATAACTTAGAGGTAAAAGGGAACCCATAGCTATGTATTTCAGGTGCTTCAACGTGGGTTCGAATCCCCGTGGACATTTTTTTTTATCTTTTTTTCAGCCTATACTTTTATTTTCTCTTAATTGAAAGCTATTCTCTGTCAAGAACAGACCCTAGCCCTTCAAGATTCAAGCTCAAGTTTCAAGAAAACCACCAAGAATCTTCAAGAATTCTTCAATTAAGGTATGTTAGATGTTCATCCATGGGTCCTTTTCACCCATGGAGTCCAAGAATCATTTTTCAAGTTAAAAGATTTGATCTTTACAAGTATTTATGAATTATATCCATGAACTTCCATGAATTTTGACTTTATGCCATGTTTACATGTGTTTTCATTGGAATTAGTTCTTGACATGTTTAAAGGATGAAAATTTCATGTTAAATCCTTAACCCATGATTTTAGTATTTAAGTTGTGTTACTATCATATGTTTTAAACTAGGGAAAAGGGTCAAATTTTCCCCTCTATTTTTAAAAATTGGCTACATTTAATCTTTGTCACACTTTTGGACTACATATGCCCCCGTTGTTACAAAATTTTTCATCCATACCCTTTAATTTAATACAAAAACACAATCATCCTAAATAACTCATATCCAAATATAATCCTCGACCGACCTAAATTAACGACTCCTAACCAAAATTTCTCCACAATTGGACAAGACTTAGAGAGAGGTACAAAATTTGAGAGAAAAAAGAGCTTTTTGATAGGGATTAGTCAAAGTTTCTATGAAGATTTCGATGAGCTAGCCGAAGGTGGCGATGGTAATGGTGGTGGAGTTGGTTTAGGTGGGTGGTGGTAGTATAGGTCATATGATAAAATTGACGTTGCTTTTACTCCATTAGAGAAAAGTCCGAAATTGACCACACCTAGGTTGGTCTTCTCTCGATGCCAAATATGGATTTTAATACAAATGGATCCCAGTTCTTCTTTACATTTAAGCAAACTCTCCAAGACGGACAACTGGTTGAGTACAACAATAAAATAAGCCACGAGAAAATGATGTTTTGAGCTTTAGGTGGTGGTGATAGTGATGCGTCTCCATGGTGATGATGATGGGTTTCTGATAGTGTTCACTATCAGAAGAATCTCAAAACTCCATTAAAGCACTTTATTTTCTCTCAATCTTAAAGTCTATAGTTCTCTCAAACTGTCCAATTATGTAGAAATTTTGTTTTGGGGGACGATGTAAATTCGGGCCGATTTAATTAAGATACAAGTTATTTAAGTTGAATTTGTTTTCCCATTAAATTGAAGGGTATGGATGAAAACTTTTTTAACAGCGGGGGCATATTTAACCCAAAGTTATGATAAAGGGTAAATCTAACCATTTTTTAAAAGTAGAGGGGTAAATTTGACCCTTTCCCCTTTAAACTATTTCCATGCTTTAACTCATGACCCTCAAGTGTTTGGTGAAATGCCAAAGTAATGATTTTAGGATGATGCTTTCTCATTATGGTTTCAAATGCTCTCATGTGTTCTTATTGATTTTGCTATTGAGTCCTGGGGGTTATGAATATCCAAAAACTTAGTTGTTTGCTTATTTTCAGTATTTTCAGAATGATTTCAGATATATTAGAGTATTATCAGTCCAGTCAGTATATCATGTTAGTAAGTTCAACCAGTCCAGTAATTAGAGCCAAATCAATTAGGAGTAGAATTTAGCACCGAGCAAACCTACGATTGGGGGGTCACCTGCTAGTTGAGGGTATGACCTTTAGTAGCAGTCCCTACGTTCCAGAACTACGTAGCTAGCATAGATTAGAGATGTTAACCTGCCAGTTGAGGGTTGACATATATCTCACTAGAGTACCTGACAGTAGAGGGTGACTTTTTAGTCCTTCGAGACTTTATTTCAGTGGATCCACACAGCCAGAGTTAGTATCCGTGGCACGATACTGACACCCTTCCAACTGGGGTTATAGGTTGGACTCCAATTAACTCTTATTGGGGAAAGTCGGTTAGATGATAGCTCCTACACTCTCAGTCAGTGTACAATTCAGAGTTCAGTTTTAGGCTTGCTTGACCATGGCATATAGTTTTTAGTTATACAGTATCAGTATTTTAATTTACAAACTATCTCAGTATCATGTCATATGCTTGGTCATGCATTCTCAGATTTTGACAACTTCCTCGCATACTATACATCAGCTATCCCATGTTACTTATTCAGTTAGCCATTATTCATGTATATAAGCCATGCACGTCAGCCTAACCTCATTTATCATACCAGTACATTCAAAGTACTGACCGCATACTCGTTTCTTACACTATGATGTCTCATATCACAGGTTTGGACACACAAGTTCCTGATCTCACTTAGACATTCCAGTATAACCGCAGTAGCAGCAGTGGTGAGTCCTTATGTTTTGAATCATTTAAGCTTATTTCATTTTTTTAGTTTAGTTATTTAGTCCATCAGAGTTAGTGTAATACCCCATACTTTTTTAGTCCCATTTAGCTCCTAGTGTATCAGCGGTCAACTTTAAAAATGTATAACTCTTGATGCGTGTAGAATTTTCCAGCTCTATACCCACTAATGTGTATATAATTGAATCAGCTTCTCAACGATACCAATTTTGTCTTAATACTCAGTTAAGAAATTATAGTGATTTTAGTGAAAAATAGTAGAGCACCGCAATAGCACCACATAGAGGTTAGGTGCAGAGTTGCAATTGTCCAATTTCCAGTGAAGCACCTCGATTAGTCGGCATCGCGGTGAAGTCCAAATACCCACTCGCCTTTTTTCAGTAGCTCACTATGATTGGCCAGTTCGTGTCAGGAATCGCGGTAGAGAAAAGCACCGTATCATGGTGGAGTGCAAAATAGAACTCGTTCTTTTCCAGTGAGGCAACGCGATTACACTGCATCACATCATGATGTAAAGTCGCACTCGTCCCTTTTCCAGTAAACCACCGCAATAAGCAACGCGTCGCGCTGAGGCCCAAAATCAGGATTTTCAATTTTGAACAAATTTTTATAAAGGGCAACCTAGTCATTTTTCAAGCCCCCAAATAGTGTAAAACACATGATAAAGCCTATTCTAAGCATAATACGCTCACTTTTCACAAAATTTCTCTCCAAGAAAACCTAGAGTTTCAAATTTCAATCCTCAAGAACTCTAAATTTCACCATTCTTTTTCCAAGATAACCCAAAATTCAAGATTCCCAATTCAAGAACTTCAAGAAACAATCTTTAAGAGAACAAATAGGAACTCAAAGTTCAATCTCCTTCAACTATTCATCAATTAAGGTATGTGGGGGTTTTAACAAGGATAATTCTTTCATCTTTTTGTCCAAAATTAGTTTTTGAAGTTAATTTCAAATGAATTTACATGAGTTTCAAATTAGGGTTCATACCCAAATATTGTTATTTGAAGATTATGATCATACAAGTGATTTAGATGTTGAATTACAAGTCTACTTTCGTATTTTTATGCACATGACCTTATTTTCCAGATTTAGCATTGAATTATCAAGATTTTCATTATTTATCCTGAACATTATGATAAATTGACATGAAATTGATGCATAGGTTATTAGCCCTAGTTTGAATGTTGATTTTTCAAGAAGATTATGCTTTTAAGCATCCCATGATTAGATATATTCAGATTTTGTACAAAGATTTGATCTTTTGATCTCAGATTAGATATGGAATCCATTTAATAGTTTTATTACAGTTTACAGTAAACAGATTCACAAGGAGTTTTCAATATAAACCCTTATACTAGTCTTAAAAGTGGATTTCCTATAGAATGAGCATATAGATTAAAGGGAGTAATATTTAGCACCGAGTTGGGTATGTTCACATGGCCTAGAACTACGAGTCAATGTAGGTACAGATTATTAGATTATTCCTATTTCTATATGGATGACAATTATAGATGTGATCACTTATATTAGGTTATACTCCTTGGCAAGAGTATCATATCTCCCCAATGTGAGGTTTTTCCATAAGGGAACTAGACATCGGATACTATGATAGCTCACATTATGTATGTTGGTTAAAAGAACCTCCCAATAGAAAAGAATAAAGAATAATAGAAAAGCTTTTAGAAACTAAGTATAAAGGCTCAAAACTTTATTTAGATATTGTTTTACATAAGACATTGGCTACTAGATTTCAGCTTTCAGTTTACAGATATAAAATGAGTCTTTTCTACACTTAGACCACATGATTTTAGGATAGAATACTAGTACATCTTTTAGAACTAAGTGTTATAACCCATAACATTTATACAATATGTTTTATCACTCATGATTCATGATTTTATCTTTCAGTTATTCCAGCCAATGTGAGTCATTTATATTTAGAATGTATTATTTTACGAGTTTATAAGAACATTGAGATATTCTTTAACTTATGCATTCACCCTCATATACTCAATACATTTCAGAAGTATTGATCCACATATACATCTATGTGCTACATTGTGTCATAATGTAGGTTTAGGTGCTCAATTTCAGCAGCATGAGTGATTTCGAGCATCTCCATCTACATCCCGACAGTTGGTGAGTCCTCATAGCTCGGGGTCCTAGTTATGCAATTTTTCATCTTATTAGAGTAGTTGATTCAGTACTTTCAGTCAGCTGGGGACTTGTCCCAGTGGCTCTCTAGTTATTAGTAGTAGAGGCTTGTCAGACTGCTAGATATAATTTGGACTTTTAATATTAATTGTCCAGATTTTTGAGATTAATACTTTCAGATATTATGTTCAGATAATTTTAGCTTAGATCAGATAGACTTTCATATTGATTTTATGTTCATATTTCTCTATTATGAGTTTTAGATGTAGTATAAGGCTTACAGGGTTAGCTTGAGGCTACTCATAGCCTTGAGCATCGTGTGATGTCTCAAGACCCATTTTCGAGGCGTTACAAACTTGGTATCAGAGCCTAGGATTATAAGAGTCCTAGGGAGTCTAACAAGCTGCATTACGTAGAGTTCTGTTCATGGGTGTGAAGAACGCCACATTTATGAGCAAGAGACTACAGGACATTTTTAGAAAATCATATCTTTTTTTCATGATCTATCATGCTTACAGTGTCTCTATCTTCTTTTAACTCATGCTCTTATGTGATAGTTGAATATGACTCCTCGTTGAGATAATACACATAGAAATGATAACCAGCCACCCAGCCCACTGACCCTATGAATGTGAATGTATCCCATGTTAAATTTTGGATTCCTTTCAGGCATTAGCCCAAGCTATGACTACCAATGTTTAAGGCAACCATCAGGCGACAGTCCCACTTTAGCGTAATAGGGATTTAGCAGCAACCAAAATTTATGACTTCATGAAAATGAATCCGCCTGAGTTCTTTGGGTCAAAAGTAGGTAAGGACCCATAACTTTACTTAGATGAGATAAGAAAGATCACCCAAATTATGCATCTTACTGAGGAAGAAATTTTAGAGTTAGCGTCCTATAGATTGAAGGATCTGGCGTATGATTGGATAGTTATATAGAAGAATGGTAGAGGTGAGAATGCAGCTCCTATGAGTTGGTAGGTGTTACAGGATGCATTCCTAGGTAGGTTCTTTGTACGTAAAATAAGAAAATATAAGGTAGAGGTATTTATGAACCCGAAGCAGGGTTTGATGATAGTGAATGAGTACTGTCTTAAGTTCAACCAGTTGTCTAAGTATTCCCCTGGTACGGTAGCTGACCCTAAGTCGACTATGAGTAAGTTTGTTACTGAGTATCTAGATTGGTAGTCAAAGAGTGTAGGACTGTCATGCTAATAAGGGATATAGATCTTGCTAGGCTTATGATTCATGCACAGTAGATTAAGTAGAAAAGTTGAAGGAGAGAGAGATGGGAAATAAGAAGGCTAGAGCCGAGCAGTTTGATTATGGCCAGATAAAGTTTGGAGGGAGAAATCATTCACAGTTTTAGAGTTGCTAGTCTATGCCAGGTCCATCTTCAGCCAGTGCTCCTGCCTCCAGAGCTAGGCAGGAGTAGTGAGGTAAGAATTTATATCCATTTATCAGAATACCGTGAGTGGAAAACCTAGTTATCCTCCATGTGCTAAGTATGGTAAGAATCATCTTGCTGAGTGTTTGTTGGGACAGAAAAGTTGTTATGGTTGTGGTTTGGTGAGTGTTTGTTGGGACAGAAAGGTTGTAATGGTTGTGGTAAGTTGGGACATGGAATCAAAGAGTGTCCATATGCTAGGTAGGGAAACAAGGATGCTGGTCCCCAGACTCAGGATACTAGTGCACCAGCCCCTCAAGGGTTTCTAGTCCCTTCTTAGGGTGCATCATCCAGTACCAGTGGCGGTCAATACCAGAATTGATTTTATGCTTTACCATTCTGTTAGGAGAAGAAGAGTTCACCAGATGTTGTTATTGGTATGCTTCATATCTTTTATCTTGATGCTTATGTATTGTTAGATCCAGGATCGAGTTTCTCGTATATGACCCCACTAGTTGCAGTAAATTTTGAAATAGGTCCTGAAACGATCCCTAAGTCCTTCTTAGTTTCTACCCCAGTGCATGAGTCAGTTATTATCGAACGAGTCTATAGAAAGTGTCCTATCACTTTCCTTCATAGGATCATGTTAGTAGACTTAATAGAGTTAGATATGGTTGACTTTGACCTTATTCTTGGCATGGATTGGCTCCATTCCTATTATACATCTATAGATTGTCGCACCCAAGTGGTAAAGTTTTAGATTCCATATGAGCCAATCTTTGAGTGGGAAAGTAATTTAGTGTCTCCTAAGAGTCATTTCATATCCTATCTTAAATCCATAAAGTTGATATCAAAAGGGTGTATATATCATCTAGTTCAAGTCAAAGACACTAAGTCTGAGGCTCCCACAGTCCAATCAGTCCGTGTAGTCAATGAGTTTCCCAAAGTTTTTCTCAAAGATTTTCCAGGGGTACCTCTCGATAGGGAAATAGAATTCGGTATTGACCTTCTACTAGATACTCAGCCCATATCCATCCCTCCATATCGTATGGATCCAGCTGAGCTTAAGGAGTTAAAAGAGCAGCTTAAAGATATCTTAGATAAAGGTTTTATAAGGTTCAGTGTCTCTCCATAGGGCGCTCTCATCCTATTCGTACGAAAGAAAGATGGTTCTTTGCAAATGTACATTGACTATCATTAGCTGAATAAAGTCGCAGTCAAAAACAAATATCCTCTTCCTAGGATTGATGACTTATTCGACCAACTCCAAGGTGCAATTTATTTCTCCAAGTAGACCATAGATCTGACTATCATCAGCTTAGAGTAAGGGAATGTGATATTTCAAAGATAACTTTCAAAATCCATTATGGTCATTTTGAGTTACTAGTCATATCTTTTGGGTTGACAAACTCCCTAGTAGACTTCATGGACTTGATGAACCGAGTGTTCAAACAATATTTGGACATGTTTGTCATAGTCTTTATAGATGATATTCTTGTCTATTCTCGTAGTGAGGATGATCATGCAGACCATTTTAGAATTGTGTTGCAAACTCTTAGAGATCACCAGTTGTTTGCCAAATTTAGCAAATGTGAATTTTGGATAAGATCAGTAGCTTTCCTCGGTCATATTATTTCCAGTGATGGCATTAGAGTTGATTCTTAAAAGACAGAAGTAGTAAAAAACTGACCTAGACCTGTCTCCCCATCAGATATTAGAAGTTTATTGGGTTTAGCTGGCTATTACAGATATTTTGTTGAAGGTTTTTATTCTATTATATCCCCTATGTCTAGATTAACTCAAAAAAAGTTAAGTTTCAGTGGTCAGATTCTTGTGAGAAGAGTTTTCAGGAGTTGAAGACTCGACTCACTTCAGCCCTAGTTTTAGCGCTACCTAATGGTACAAATAGATTTGTTGTCTATTGTAATGCTTCTAGGATTGGTATGGGTTATGTTTTGATGAGGAGAGGTAAGGTTACAGCCTATGCATTAAGACAGTTTAAGCCTCACTTATAGAACTACCCTATCCGTGATCTTGAGTTAGTTGTTGTTGTATTTGCATTAAAAATTTAGAGGCACTATATTTATGGGGTGTATGTTGATGTATTCATGAATAACCAAAGCTTCCAATATGTGTTCACTCAGAGAGAGTTAAATCTTCATCAGAGAAGGTGGTTAGAATTGTTGAAGGATTAGGATATGAGTATGTTGTATCACCGGGTAAGACCAATGTAGTGGCAAACGCCCTAAGTAGATTGTCTATGGAAAGTGTTGCTCATGTGGAGAATGATAAGAGAGAATTAGTTTGAAAATTTCACCGGTTAGTTAGATTGGGTGTGAGGTTGGTTGACTCGGCTAAAGGGAATGTTTGGGTTCAGAGTAGTTCAGAATCTTCTTTAGTTTCTGAAGTAAAAGAGAAGTAGAATAAAGATTTCAATTTGGTCAAACTAAAGGGTTCAATTAAAGACCAAAAGGTAGAGGTTTTATCCCAAGGGGAAGATGGTGTGTTGAGATACCAAAGTAGATTGTGTGTGCCATATGTTGACAATTTGAGGCAGCGGATTATGGAAGAATCATATGGTGCGTATTACTCCATTCATCCAGACTTGTCACCAGTTCACCCAATTTCCATGTGTCCTTATTGAAGAAGTGCATGGTCAATTTAGCTGTTGTAGTCCCTCTATAAAGCATAGACATTCAAAATAGTCTTTCATACGAAGAACTTCTGATAGAGATTCTTAATCACCAGATCCGTAGACTAAGGAACAAAGATGTTTCCTTGGTTAAAGTTCTATGGCGAAATCAGTCCGTTGAGGGTCCTACTTGGGAAGTAAAAGCAGACATGCGTACCAAGTATCCTCACCTCTTATCCAAACACTCAGATTCAGTCTAAGGTAACTATCTTCCTTAATTCAGTTCTTTTCCAGTCTCAGATTCAGCCATTTGATTGTCTTCATGTCAAGTAATGCATTTGTAGATTAGTACAGACGCTCAGTATATTGTAGATTCAGTCATGCAGCTTTGTTTTAGTTATGTATGCCAGTATATAGTCTCAATTCCTCAGTTTATCTAGTCTCATTCGAGGATGAATGTTCCCAAATGGGAGATATTGTAATACCCTGTACTTTTCATAGTCCCGTTTAGCTCCTAGTGTGTCATGGGTCAACTTTAAAATATATAACTCTTGATACATGCAGAATTTTCCAGATCTAGACCTATCAGTGTGTAGATAATAAAATAAGCTTTCCAACAATACCAATTTTGTCTTAATCCGATACTCGGTTGAGAAGTTTTGGCGATTTTAGTGAAAACAGTAGAGCAACGCGATAGCACCGCATTGTGATGGGGTGAAAAATCCCAATTGTCCTATTTCCAATGAAGCATCGCGATTATCCCACATCGCGGTGAAGTCCAAATTCCCACTCATCCTTTTTCAGTAGCTCACATCGATTGTCCAGTATCGCACCAGGAATCGCGGTGGAGCATAGCACTGTGTCGCGGTGGAGTGCAAAATGGTACTCGTCCTTTTCCAGTGACACAACACGATTACACCGCGTTGCACCATGATGCAAAATTACACTTGTCCCTTTTCCAGTAAGCCACTGCAATAAGCAGCGCTTTGCACTGAGGCCCAAAATCGGGATTTCCAGTTCCGAACTAATTTTTATAAAAGGCAACCTTGTCATTTCCCAAGCCCCCAAATCGTTCAAAACACAAGATCAAGCCTATTCTAATCATTATACGCTCACTTTTCACAAAATTTCTCTCTAAGAAACACTAGAGTTTCAAATTTCAATCCTCACAAACTCCAAATTTCACCATTCTTTTTCCAAGATAACCCAAAATTCAAGATTCCCAATTCAAGAACTTCAAGAAACAATCTTCAAGAGCACAAATAGGAACTCAAAATTTAAGCTTCTTCAATTATTCATCAATTAAGGTATGTGAGGTTTCCAACAAGGATAATTCTTTCATCCTTGTATCCATAATTAGTTTTTGAAGTTAATTCATATGAATTTACATGAGTTTTAAATTAAGGTTCATACCCAAATATTGTTATTTAAAGACTATGATCCTATAAGTGATTTAGATGTTCAATTGCATGTCTACTTTTGTATTTTTATGCATATGACATTATTTTCCAGATTTAGCATTGAATTACCAAGATTTCATTATTTAGCATGAACTTTATGATGAATTGACACGAAATTGGTGCATGGGTTATTAGCCCTAGTTTGAATGTTGATATTTCAAGAAGATTATGCTTTTAAGCATCCCATGATTAGATATATTTAGATTTTGTACAAAGATTTGATCTTTTGATCTCATCTTAGATATGAAATCAACTTTACAGTTTACAGTAAATAGATTCACAAGAGGTTTTTATTATAAACCCTTATACTAGTTTTAAAAGTGGATTTCCTATAGAATGAGCATACAGATTAAAGAAAGTAGTATTTAGCATCGAGTTGGGTATGTTCACATGCCCCAGATCTACGAGCTAATATAGGTACAGAATATCAGATTATTCTCATTTCTATATGGATGACAGTTACAGATGTGATCACTTAGATTAGGTTATACTCCTTGGAAAGAGTATGACACCTCTCCCTAATGTGAGGTTTTCCCATAAGGGAACTAGACGTTGCACACTATGATAGCTCATATAGTGTATGTCAGTTAGAAGAACCTCCCTACAGAAAAGAGTAAAGAATAATAGAAAAGCTTTTAGAAAATAAGTGTAAAGGCTCACAGCTTTATTCAGATATTTCTTTACATAATCCATTAGCTACTAGATCTTAGCTTTCAATTTACAGATATAAAAGTTAGTCTTTTCTACACTTAGACCACATGATTTAAAGATAGAATACCAGTACAGCTTTTAGAACTAAATGTTATGACCCACAAGATTATACAAGATGTTTTATCACTCATTTTTATCACTCATGCTTCATGATTTTTAGCTTTTAGTTATTCCAGCCAATGTGAGTCATTTATATTTAGCATGCACTATTTTACAAGTTTATACAAATATTGAGATATTGTTTTACTTATGCATTCACCCCTATATACTCAGTACATTCCAGAAGTATTGATCTACATATACGTCTATATACTATATTGTCTCATAATGTAGGTTAAGGTGCTCAATTTAAGCAGCGTGAGTGATTTCGAGCATCTCCATCTACATCCTGACAGTTAGTGAGTCCTCATAGTTCGGGGACCTAGTTATGTAGTTTTTTAGCTTATTAGAGTAGTTGATTTAGTACTTTTAGTCAGTTCGAGTCAGTTGGGAACTTGTCCCAGTGGCTCTCTAGTTATTAGTAATAGAGGTTTCTCAGACTGCTAGA
Source organism: Capsicum baccatum var. pendulum (assembly GCA_030864225.1). Lineage (NCBI taxonomy): Eukaryota > Viridiplantae > Streptophyta > Magnoliopsida > Solanales > Solanaceae > Capsicum > Capsicum baccatum. The sequence continues at coordinate 253,368,953 of CM061558.1, forward strand.
TATAATATAGATTTTCAGTATTGATTGTCCAGACTTTTGAGACAAACACTTTCAGATATTACGTTTAGATAATTTCAGCTTAGATCAGATAGACTTCCACATTGATTTTATGTTCATATCTCTCTATTATGAGTTTCAGATGTAGTAGAGGGCTTACAGGGTTAGTTTGAGGCTACTCGTAGCCTTGAGAATATGTGACATCTCGAGACCCATTTTTGGGGTGTTACAGTTAGTTAGGGACTTATCCCATCAACTCCACATTCAGTCAATTTTAGAGGCTTTTCAGACTAATACAGACAGATAATCAGTTTTCAGTCGTTATTATCAGTTGTTTTTACCAGTATTGATAGTATGTTTCAGACATTGTAAAACTATGAAGCAGTATTGATTTTCAGTTGTTAAACCTTATGATGTTTTTCAGTTAAATTCTGCATATGTTTTTGTTATTTTATTCAGTGCTCACAGCAGGTACCAGCTCATGGGTTAGCCATTGGTCCTTCGAATCTATAAGCACCGTGTGGCGTCCAGGATGTACTCTCAGAGAGTTACAAATACCTAACATTTATATGAATAAGTAGGTGTCATACATAAAATAAATATTAGATCTTTCATACATATCAGATCTCTCATACAAATGTAGAATAATATCTTTAAAATACCTTCTGTTTGCTTTGAACATCACTTGTTATTGTATATTCATTATTAACACACATCCTTGAAATTTTGTGTCTACAGGTTAATTTAAACAGGATCATCATTTGGGGTATCACTCAGTGAACCCTTGCCCTTATCATCATTCTGTTTGAGAATTAAAAATAAAAATAATAAAAATATTTACCAGTGATAGAAAGATATAGTTATACTAACGAACACATCTATAGAAAAAAAATCTAAAACTCCTCTATAAATGGACTGTCCTCTTTTTTCAATTCTTATTCACCACCTTCTTTCTTATCATCCACTTTCTCATCCTATATAAGATCGCATTACGGTTATATCATTATTTTTCTAAACTATTAAAAAACTTATTGTATAATAATTTTATATCAATAATTTTTTATTTTATTCTTGCTTCAAAGCTTTCACAACCTCGGCAGGTATATTTTACAGGTCAGCAATCTTTTAATCAACCTTAGTACGTATACAAAAACAAATATTAGTAACAAGACTATTTTTATGAAACAAAAATAGCAATAAGAATGTTAACATACATAAAACTTGAGGTACGACTTTATCTCATCCATATCTGCATTCAACTTAGAAGTCCCATGAGGCATATTAGAAGATGAAGGAAAGGTCTTAACTTGTTCACGCTCCAGAGACGCAACTGTTTGTCCTTGTTGATCATGTTCAAATTGAAATGATGCCTTATCTGTTGAAACATCTTGTTTTTTGCAAAAAAAAACCCGATACATCACCTAATGAAAGAGCACGTATAGAAATCTCATCATCTTTCACACCTGAATTGTCTTCCTAAAACATCACAGTCTTTATTTTTTTGAAGCTTATTTAGCTGATAAATATGAAGATAATTCTGCCTTAATCAAAATTTCTCGCAGTGGTATAGTGCTAAAATCATCAAAATCTTCAGCTGTAGAAATAATACGCGGTTGATTTTCATTATCTACCCTTTTCAACTTGCGATCAACAGATGTGGTAGCAGAGATGTTGGAAGTTCTTCACATATCTCAAAATCAGACAATCCAACATTTGAATTTCATCATGTGTTGGTTGTACATTCTTGTAAGAAAACGATTAAAGTGGCTTATAGTATTAGAATAACAAGAAAATGAATTGTGAAAAAAAGGTAATACATCAACCTTACTAAACATTCCAGCCATAAATTGACTCATATTAGGCCCACACACTCTACAGACCAGTTGAATATCTTTGGAAAAATATTTCTCTGATGAACCGTAATTTTTTATGAACTTCATATAAGCACTCAAACATCCATACATTGAGTATGTCGGGCATTACACCCAAAGAATATAACTATTTTGCAATGAAGAAATTTTGTGCTATAAGTTCATCAACTTCTCAAAAGTAATCTTTTTCCATGGAAAATATCTTTAACAACCATCCTCAACCATCTGAAAGTGGGCTAAACTAATCGAGAATCACGATGTTGAGAAAAAAAGAATGTATGAACAAATTATAGTATGAAAATGTTTAGCGCATCTTGAGATTTATCAAAGTTTCCTATCTTGACACGTTGAATCAATGTTTGCTTAGATATTCCAACTTTAGCATTGGGGAAATACTTCGACATCAAAGTTGATTTGAACGATGAAGTATACATATATTCATCAATATTACCGGTATATTTAAGATCGGTAATTATGGCAAACTCAAGCATAGAGAATTTCAGGATATTACCCAGTACAAAAATATGAATCTCGTCATGTTTGTTCTACTGGATTTCTAGCATCAGAAGGCATTTGGATATTTGCCCTATCCAATTGCACTGAGGCATGTCAAGGAATACACCAAATATTGTATTTCTAAATACCTCATTAACTTCTTTCCCAAAATAATTCTTTATATCTTCTCCAGATTTCTGGTTACACAAGCTATCAATATGCAATGGGTGAGCCAGAACTTTTTCAATACGATATTTGATATCCTGAGACAATAACATATATTTTCAAAGTTATCATAACTATCACAACAAAATCAAGTTACAAAATCCAAAAAAAAGAAACACAAAAAAGGGGTAAACATAGCACCAGAATGCCAAAACAGAAAAAAAGACAACCTGATACAATAGTTTCACATGTATGTGTACACTTTATACAAGTCATAATATAATCTTGTCATAATATAATTCCGATACAACAGTTTCACATGTACGTGTACATCTTATACAAGTCATAATATAATTTTGTCACATGTATAATGTAATCTAATACATAGAATAGTGTTGCTTATATATATTATAATATAATCCTGCCAAATGTATAATGTAACCTTATACATTATATGAACTTCCTTAATATATAATATAACCTTATACCTTAAAAAGATATGTCAAAAAAATTAATGTGAAATATCACATTTTTAATGTATAATATAAACTAACAAATGAATAATGTAAGCATAAATATATGGGATTAAACAGTAGTCTTCTAATGTATTATTATTCTACTGTATAAGGTTACGATTGTAAACTATAAAGTACCCAAACTAATGTATAGTATACCTCATCTAATGTATGAGTTTACACTATTAATGTAAGTGTTACTATAATTCTACTGTATAATGTTTTCATTACGATGTATGCTTTAACAATATGTTTATCAACGTATAAGAACCCATTTACTGAAGTAAATAAAGTAAAATAAAAACAATCCCTTTGGTAGACGTGGTCGTCCTGAATCATCAACCTTTTTCTTACTTGAGGATTTTGCAGTTGTCTTGTTAGAACTTGAACGGGCAACTTCCCTCAATTTCTTCATTGTTACTGGGTCGTTTCGGTGCTTCGATCAGTTCTCTATGAAATTGGGTTCTTCATAATCAAAAGTACCTGGAACAAAATCAACCACGGGAATAGTTTTTTCTTGACTATCTAACTGATTAAGTCCTAAACTAAAGTTCGGACCAGACTCCATTACAAAGTTTATACTTTACGGATTAACCACTTGCAAATAAATAGCAAACAAATGAAAGATCTGAATTTGAATATATGAAAAAATTCAACTCTCACAATGGTATGACGTTACAAAAGCGGATAATTTGATAACTACCTACATGCAACAAAGAAAAATTTAAAACTAATTTTGATTTGGTAAAGTTGAAAAAAAAACTCAAAATTAAATGAAGAAGGTGATAAAGTTAATCACTTTGTTCAGTTAATGCTTGATAACTGAAAAATATAAAACTCCCCAAATCACGTAAGCTTGATTCTAGGCGTAAATTAAGGAGTGCAGATATGAAAGAAAAAATGGTCCACAAATATGAAGCAAAAGACTGTGTTTCGAAATGTATGATGCGGATGAGAGAGAAAGACTAAAAGGAAAGGATTTTATGTAATTAATATGGGATTTTCGTGATTACTTTTCAAAATAGGAATTTTATGTAATAATTAATAGTTAACTTGTGTATGTAATAATTAATAGTTAACTTGTGTATGTAATAATTAATAGTTAACTTGTGTATATATGTACTAGTTTAATTAACAACTTGTAGGATTGACTCCGTTTTGATTGAGCAAATTATATTGGAATATTTTTCTTGAATGTTTATATGTCTAAGGCATAGCACTACTCTTTCCCACCCCACTCCTATCCCATTTATATTTCTACTATACCAAAAAAAATATATTTAGCGGCAGTTAGTTAACAACAATAACTTAAGTGTCGCTAAATTATATTTTTAAATGCAATTGTTAGTGACAGTTACATTTTAGCAATCTTTGTAAATGTCTTTAAAGTCTATAACGATATTGGATCCCATGACAATTAACTAATATTTGTAAAAGTTTTATCACTCTCTATAAAAGTGCATACTTATTGCCACCAAAAGTCGGTATGTTATAGCACGTGTGCTAGTTGGTGAAAGAGAATTCACCTTGTTTTTGTTTTTGGTAGATTTATAAGCATTATATTTTTTTATTATGTAGGATAAAAATGTATCAACAGATAAAATAGATGGTGATAAAATTAATAGTGTTCATGCTTGCAATCACTAGTAAACTGTGGTGTATTTTTGTCGAAGCCAATTTGTTTAACAGTGATTTGAGCGTGCTAATTGTGTATATATGATGTAGGAGTCGGATTAAATTTTAGAATTTTTCCTTTATTCTTTCCCTTTATTTTATTGGACCGGTTTTTATAGATTACGCACTCTCCTCAACCCGCACAAATAATAAAAAAATATTTGTTGTTCATGTCATTTCTTTGAACACATTGCTTTATCGTTCTTTTAAGAGCGTAACACTAGATAAAATAACGTGCTCTCATCAACCTCGATTTAAAAAAATAACAGAGGAATATTTATCGTTACATGTCATTTCTTTGAATATCCATTATGTGTAGTTTTTTCAGCCTTGAAGTCCAACGAGAAATTTGAATTGTGTGTTTTGCGTCGCTTAATTGACACTTTATTGGAGACATCAAGGTACTAAATGTTGGGAAAAAGGCAAGGAAAAAATCAAAATGTCCGACAGGGTAGCAGAGGAAGAATATCCAAATCTAAAATTTACCGTTCAATTTGAACTAAGAGGAGACAAGGAAACCCAAGCAAAATAAAGTAATATAGCAGCAAATAAATCACCACACAAATACTATAAGACAAGAATAAAATCAAGAACAAGAGACACCAAATTTGCGTGGAAAACCCTTCGGTGTGAAGAGTAAAAATCCACGGGATCAAAACCTCCACTATAATCACCAAGAGTTACAATATTATTCTCCAAAATGGCCACCAAACAAGTGCCAAACAACAAGCAACAAAACATAAACTACAACACCAAACACTAGAGAAATAAATGAGCGAAAGCACCAAAACGCAGCTACTGTTCGGGAATGAATAACAGGAGTTATAGGCCATCAAATATACCTCCGTCAGTTCCTAATCAAAGATTTAGATGAGAGGAATAAGCAGTCCAAAAATTAGCTCAATCGGACAAGAAATGAAGCGGAAATTGCAATTTGAAGTTGACAGTTGTGGCTGAAAAATTTGGGCAAAAATCTGCACTCTTTCTCTCTTCTGTGATGGTGAATAAGACCTAAAAAGATCTATATATATGCCCCATAGTAATGAGCCTATGGAAAAAGTGAGTTGGTCCAAATTGGGCTTTATTTATCCACATTAGAAGAGAAAAAAATCCAATAACCCAACAATTCTCCCCCTCCCGACTATGTGGAGGAGACCGCCATCCAGTAATTATGCAACAATCTTCGAACTTCCCTCTTGGAAAAGCTTTAGTCATCATGTCGGAACCATTATCATCCGTATTAATCTTCTCAAGTTCAAGCAACTTAGAATCCAACACATCCCAAATCCAATGGTATCTCACATCATTGTGTTTAGATCGACCATAAAATGTAGAATTCTTGCCAAGATGTCTAGCACTTTGACTATCGCAATAAAGCACATACCTATCTTGAGCAACACCAAGCTCCCTCGAAATTCTCTTCATCCATAGCAATTCTTTACAAGCTTCAATGGCAGCAATAAGCTCAGTTTTTGTAGTAGATAGAGCAACACATTTTGCAACCTAGATTGCAAAGACACAGCTCCCCCAGCAAAAATAACCAAATACCCTAAAGTAGACTTACGAGTATCAACATCATCAGCCATGTCTGAATTAGTATAACCACAAAGAATAGGCTTCCCTGTACCAAAACACAAACTCAGACAAGAAGTGCCACAAAGATATCTCATAATCCACTTTACAAAATTCCAATGTTCTCTTTTCGGATTAGAAAGAAATCGGCTAACAACACCAACAACATGAGCAATATCCGGTCTTGTACAAATTATTCCATACATCAAACTACCAACAGCTAAAGCATAAGGAACTTTATTCATATTTTCCTTCTCATCATCACTAGAACAACACTGCTTTATGCTCAATTTGAGGTGCATAGCTAAAGGTGTACTGATACGCCCAAACTACACCTCTCTTACGAGAGAGTAAGCGGTCGTTGTCAAATAAATAACCCAACTAGGTTGGGGTCCAATCCCACAGGGAATATGGTGCTAATTAAGTTGTATGCAAATTAGTTGACTTTTAATCGTTCGTTTCCGTAAAATAAATAGGGGGAATTTGATTCAGTTCACAAATTAATGATTTTAGTTTAACAAGATGAAATAAGTGTAGTAGTATTCAAATTCAGAGAAAGAGCAAGCTAGGGTTATATCTACCTTGTAGTTTTCAATACTTTCTAACTCTGGGCTTTACGAATTCATACATGCATCATGCTTACAGAGAAACGTATTGTATTTAATAACATAATCCTAGTGTTTCTCAACCATCAAGGACTAATTCACTTTAGTTCTCTCGAATCAAAAGCGTTTACCAAAAACAATACGAAATCTCCAAGTAGTTATTCCTTCTAAGGCATTAACATATGAAATAGGGGTTGGTAATCCTATTTTCTTATCACTACTCTCTTTTCCGAACAACAACCTTTCTTTCGAACAAGTTGCGTTTTAAGGCATATCCTCTATGTTTGCAACCATGAGAATTCAAGATAAGTGAAGAGAGTATGATATAAACAAGTCAATGCATAATGAATTCAAAACCCAAAGTAATAGATTGTATGCTACAAGGCTTCCATAACCCTAACTAATAAACTTATCTACTCATGAATAAAATGAAAATCATCATAAATATATTCATCATACCAAAAACTAGAAGACGATCTTGGTGTGCGAATGGTGAAAGTAAGAGAGAAGAAACATTTTCTCTCTCGCCACCCTAAGCCGCTATTCTCCTCTCTCTACAACAACAACAACAACAACAACAAACCCAGTGTATTCCCACCTAGTGGGGTCTGGGGGGGGGTAAGATGTACGCAGTCCATACCTCTACCTCTGAAGAAGTAGAAAGGCTGTTTCCGATAGACCCCCGGCTCAAGACAGTCGCCACACAAATATAAAGCTAAATATAAATATAAATATAAATATAAATATAAATATAAATATAAATATAAATCTAAATATAAAGTAACGCATGGTAGTAGGAAACATCGGGAAGCACTCAGATACATAATAAAACATGGAACACCGAAATCGTAACAAGAAGAAGAATAGGAATAGGAATAAAAATAAGAGTAGGAAGAATAACAGGAATAATCCCCCACTCCCTACCCTTGCGCCCCCAAACTGGCCCTAGTCTTCTGCCCTAATCCTCGCCCTCCAGACCTTCCTATCTAGGGTCATGTCCTCGGTGAGCTGTAACTGCTCCATGTCCCGTCTAATCACCTCTCCCCAGCACTTCTTCGGCCTACCCCTACCCCGCCTAAAACCATCCAACATAAGCCTCTCACACCTACGGACCGGGGCATCCATGTCCCTCCTCTTCACGTGTCCAAACCAACTCAATCGGACTTCCCGCATCTTGCACTCCACTGGAGCCACCCCAACCTTCTCCCTGATAGTCTCATTCCTAACTCTGTCCCCTCTAGTCATCCCACACATCCAGCGCAACATTCGCATTTCCGCCACCTTCATTTTTTGGATGTGGGAGTTCTTAACTGGCCAACACTCCGCTCCATACAACATGGCCGGACGGACTACCATCCTGTAGAATTTTCCTTTAAGCTTGGGCGGCACCTTCTTATCACACAACACCCCCGACGCGAGCTTCCACTTCAACCATCCCGCCCCAATACGGTGCGAGACATCCTCGTCAATCTCACCGTTACCCTGAATCACGGACCCGAGATACTTGAAACTATCCCTCTTACATACCTCCTGCGATTCCAGCTTCACTACCACCTCATCCTCCAACCTCACGTCATTAAACTTGCATTCCAAATACTCTGTCTTGCTTCTGCTCAACCTGAACCCTTTAGACTCAAGAGTTTGTCTCCACACCTCTAATTTGTCATTTACACCCTTTCGGGTCTCGTCAATCAGAACTACATCGTCTGCAAAAAGCATACACCAAGGCACTTCCCCTTGGATACTCCGCGTCAACACATCCATCACCAAAGCAAACAAAAAAGGACTAAGAGTAGATCCCTGATGCAATCCTGTCAAGACAGTAAAATGCTCTGAGTCTCCTCCCGCCGTCCTCACCTGCGTTTTCGCTCCATCATACATATCTTTAACTGCTCTGATATAGGCCATCGGGACTCGACTCACCTCCAAGCATCTCCAAAGCACCTCCCTGGGAACTTTGTCGTAAGCCTTCTCTAGATCGATAAACACCATGTGCAGGTCCTTCTTCCTTTCCCTATACTGTTCCACCAGCCTCCGTACCAGGTGAATTGCCTCCGTCGTCGAGCGCCCAGGCATAAATCCGAACTGATTTTCCGAAATAGACACTATCCGTCTCAGCCTCCCCTCGACGACTCTCTCCCAAATCTTCATAGAGTGACTCAATAACTTAATCCCCCTATAGTTATTGCAACTCTGGATGTCTCCCTTATTCTTATAGAGAGGGATTATGGTACTCCACCTCCATGCCTCGGGCATACAAAATAATTTTTCCCCCTTAAAAATTCAGCATTAAGCCTTTTAATAATCTCTTCTCTCATAATTGCCTTCTAGATCCCTGAACTAATTATAAATGATAAACTAGTCTTGGACATTGTTTCTAGGCGCTACATTTGATCTAGATTGTAGTTTCTAGGCGCCACATTTGGTCCAGGTTGCTACTCTCTCTTGTGTCATATGTCATCCGCATTCCAGAGTCCCTAATGTCTTCATCTACCTCATTAATACCTGAAATCATGCTAATCACATATGTTAGCTCAATTACATAGAAGTAGAGTAAAAACATAAAAAACTAGGCACTTTGTTCTCTAAACATAGCTAAAATATGGATAAATTATGGTGCTTAGGCATATAAATACACCCAAGATCATGTACTAACAACCTTAGCCTTATCTATGTCGAACCTTTGAAGTACTTTTTGAATGTACTTCTCTTGTGATAACTACAACTTCTTAGCCTTTCTATCACAGACAATCTGCATGTCAAGAATCTGCCTTGCTGGTCCTAAGTCTTTCATAGAAAAAGACTTACTCAACTCTTGCTTCAACTTCTAAATCCTGCAAGTATTATGAAAAACAACAAGCATGTCATCACCGTAAAGCAACACAATAATAAGTCACCATCAGAGAATTTTTGCACTAAAACACAATGGTCTGAAGTAGTCTTCTTGAAGTCTTGCTCACTCATAAAGGAACCAAACTTTCTGTACCACTATCTAGAAGCTTGTTTCAAACCATACAAGCTCTTCTTTAATTTACAAATATAATTTTCTTTTCCCTTTACTTCAAACCCTTTGGTCTACTCCATATAAATTTCTTCATCTAAATCACCATGGAAAAAAGCAGTTTTAACATTCATTTTCTCAACCTCTAAATCTAGACTTGTAGCTAAGCCTAGCACCACACAAATGGATGGCATCTTCACAACAGGAGAGGATATCTCATCAAAATCAATTCTTTTTTTCTAGTTAAATCCCTTCACAACCAATATAGCCTTGTACCATGGAATTAGGTTACCATCTTCATGCTTCACCCCAAAAACCCACCTATTTTTCAAAGCTTTTTTGTCTTTAGGTAGCTTAACCAAATCAAAGGTATGATTATCATACAAAGATTTAATTTCGTCTTCCATAGCATCAAATTACTTTTTTTTCTTCACTTTCCATGGCCTCATCAAGACTCTTAGGTTCTCCCCCGTCAACCAAGAGTACATACTCACTAGGAGAATAACGAGATGAAGGTATTCTCTCTCCAGTAGATCGTCTAATAGAACTCTCTGGAGCATCAATAGCTAGTTGTTGATTAATCATATCAACTTGCTAGTCATTCTAAATATGATCATCATCTTTATTATCAACTTGATTTTCATCATCATGAAGATTTTTTTCAGGATCAATAGTCAAAGAAACTAGATCAACATCAACTAGACTCTCACTACTCTGAGAATTAACTTTCTCAGCTTTGTCAAAATCTTCAATAGTTTGGACTTCAAAGAACACAATATCATGGCTTCTAACAAGTATCTTCTCAAATGGATCATAGAAACGATAGCCAAATTCATCTTGACCATAACCAATAAAGATACACTGTCTAGTTTTAACATCCAACTTTGACCGTTCATCCTTAGGAACATGCACAAAGGCTTTACACCCAAAGACTCTAAGATGATCATAAGAAATATTCTTACCAGACTAAACTCTGTCAGGGACATCACTATTCAAAGCAACGGTAGGAGATAAATTGATAGCATAAGCAGCAGTATTAAGTGCTTCTGGCCAAAAGGAATTTGGAAGCTTAGCATCTAAAAGCATACATCTAAACCTCTCCCTCTTTGCTAATCCATTCAACTGAAGAGTTTTTGGAGGAGTTTTCTGATGTCGAATACCCTACTCTCTGCAATATCTATCAAAAGAATCAATATACTCACCACCATTATCTGAGCGGATGTATTTCAATTTCTTCCCTGTTTGTCTCTCAACCAAGGCTTGAAATTCTTGAACACATCAAGTACTTAATCCTTGGACTTCAAAGAAAATACACAGATTTTACGAGAATGATCATCAATAAAAGTCAAAAATTAAAGTGTACCACCATGATACCTTACTTTAAAAGGACCATACAAATCAGAATGTAGCAAATCCAGCAAATCAAGCTTTCTTGAAGACGGATGACTCTGAAAAGAAACTTTTTTCTGTTTACCGGCTAAGCAATGAACACACTTATTCAACTTTGCTTGTTTCACTCCAGAAAGTAAATTTTTCTTAGCAAAACTATCAATTCGCTTCTCACTCATATGACTCAGCCTTCTATGCTATAACTCTGATGAAGTGACATTCTCCATCAAGTTTATCAAGCCTCTAGAATTAGAGCCCTGAAATACATACAAGTTAGATAACGTGTCACCTTGAGCCACAATCATAAACCTCTAGTAAGCTTCTACTAGACAGCACCAAGGGTGTTAATATAACCCGTATCATCAAGGTTCCCTACCAAAATCAAATTCAGACGAACATCTGGAGTATGCTTGGCATTGTTGAGAACTAGTTAGGAACCATTGTTACTTTCCAAACAAACAGTTCCAATGCCAAGTACTTTAAATTCATCATTATTTCCCATTTTCAACATTCCAAAATTACCTGGAGTATAAGAAGAAAATAATTCCTTCTTTAGCGTAACATGATAAGTAGAACTAGAATCCACAAATCAGCTAGACTCATCACGAACAAGATTAATGGTAGTCTCACCACAAGAAACAAGAAGGTCATCATTAGCAACAACTGCAACACGATTTTCATTATTGCCTTCGTTCTTTTATCGTCTCATATCTCTCTTATGCTTGTAGCAATATTTCATAATATGCCCCTTTTTGTTGCAATAGTCATATGTAACATTCTTGAATTTGGACCTCGACTTGTTCTACTTTTATCTCTATCATTCAGACCTCTGGACTAGTTTCTCCCCCTCTCTTCAGTAATCAAAACATCAAAGTGTGAAGATGGAAAAGATGAGGCCTGAGATCTTCTTTTCATCTCTTCATTCAAGATACCACTCTTAACATATTCCATAGTTACAATACCACCGGGAGAAGAATTAGTCAAAGAAACTCAAAGATTTTCCCAAGAATCTAGCAGAGTATTAAGAAGCCAAAGTTCCTGAATTTTTCATCAAACTTTACACCCATTTCGGATAGCTGGTCAAGGAAACCCTAAAAATTATTAATATGATAAAAAAAATAGGACTTCCCTCTTTATACCTGATATTCATCAATTGCTTAAGCAGGAACAACTTGTTATTGCCAATCTTTAAAGCATAAAGTGTCTCGAGCTTGTCCCACAAACTTCTGATAGATGTCTCATTCACAATATGATTTCTAAAATTATCTTCAATCCATTGTCTGATATAGCTACAAACCTGTGAGTGCTCAAATTCCCAATTCTCATCTGTCAAGGATTGAGGTTTAGTAGACGCAAACACAGGTAAATGCATTTTCTTAACAAAGAGAAGATCTTTCATCTTGTCTTTCTAAGTATGATAGTTACTACCATTCAAACACACCATCTTGATCATATTTGCCTCCATTATTCAAACCAACAATCAATAATAACCAACATTTTGATACCACTTTGTTCGTAAAAAGGCAAGGGCAACGATGATCTTTGTTTCGATAGGGTAGCAGTAGAAAAATATCCAAATCTAAAATTTTCCTTTCAATTTAAACTAAGAGGAGATAAGCAAACCCAAGAAAAATAAAATAATATGACAGAAAATAAATCACAACACAAATACGATAAGACAAAAATAAAACCAAGAACAAGAGACACCAAATTTACGTGGAAAACCCTTCGGTGTGAAGAGTAAAAAACCACGGGACCAAAACTTCCACTATAATCACCAAAAATTACAATATTGTTCTCCAAAATGGCCACCAAACAAGTTCTAAATAACAAGGAACAATACATAAACCACAACACCAAACACTAGAGAAATAAACGAGCGAAAGCACCTAAACGCAGCTACTGTTTGAGAATGAAGAACAGGAGATACAGGACACCAAATCTACCTCCATAAGTTCCTAATCAAATATTTAGATGAAAGGAACAAGTAGTCCAAAAATCAGCTCAATCGAACGAGAAACGAAGCAAAAATCGCAATTTGAAGTTGACAGCTAAGGCTAGAAAATTTGGAAGAAAATATGCAATCTTTCTCTCTTTTGTGGCTGCTAAAACTCTCTTTTATGATGGTGAGTAAGACCTAAAAAAAAATTATATATATGCCCCATAGTAATGGATCTATTAAAAAAAATGGATTGATCTAAATTAAGTTTTATTTATCTACATAAGAAGGGAAAAAGACCCAATAACCCAACACTAAAGGTGCATATCTTCATTAATAATGGACTCGTTCTTTAAGAGCTCAACACTAGACAAAATAACGTCCTGTCATCAACCTCAATTTAAAAAAAATGACAGGAATATTTGTCGTTACATGTCATTTCTTTGAATATCCATCATGAGTATTTTTTTCATCTTTGAAGCCCAATGAAACTTGTGCTTTACGTCACTTAATGGACACTTTGTTGTAGCCATCAAGATGCGGAAACTTAAAGTTTGCAAATCATAAAGATGATAAATTAGATGCCAAAAAAATATACTAAAAGCATAATTATCATATGGTTTGGTCAATTGACCTACATATAAAAACCTAATATAAATAAAGCATAAAAAATTATTAAAGAAAATCTCCTCCTAAACTAAACTCTTATACGACTACATTGTGGATGATATAGTGTTGTTGCATGAGAAGGAGAGTCTTCTATTTACAGAGTTCTAAAACTTTTCCACCAAGAAAGAAGTTAGCCAAATATGAAAAAGAATTATATTTTTCTTCAATAAAAAATTAATACTCAAATTTGATAAGAAAATCAAGATAAAAATCCAAACAAAGGGGTGCACATCTTCATTAATAATGGAGTCATTCTTTAAGAACAACACTAGACAAAAATAGCGTGCTCTATCAATCTCGGTTTAAGAAAATAACAAAGAAATATTTGTTGTTACATGTCATTGCTTTGAATGTCCATCATTAGTAGTTTTTTAAGCCTTGAAGCCCAATGAAACTTGAATTGTGTGTTTTGTGTCACTTAATTGACACTCTATCGTAGACATCAAGGTGCTAAGGGGTGCACATCTTCATTAATAATGGAATCATTCTTTAAGAGATAAATACTAGACAAAATAATTTGCTCTCATCAATTTCGGTTTAAAAAAATAATAAAGGAATATTTGCCGTTACATGTCATTTCTTTGAATGTCCATCATGAGTAGTTTTTTCAACCTTGAAGCCCAATGAAACCTGAATTGTGTGCTTTGCGTCGCTTAAGGTACCAAGGGGTGCACATCTTCATTAATAATGGACTCATTCTTTTAGGTCTCAACACTAGACAAAATAATGTGCTCTCATCAACCCCGATGACAAAATAATGTGCTTTAAAAGAATAGAGAGGAATATTTTTCATTACATGTCATTTCTCTGACTATTCATCATAATTAGTTTTTTGCTCAGCCTTGATGCCCAATGAAACTTGAATTGTGTGTTTTACATTGCTTAATTGACATTTTATTATAGACATCAAAGTGCTAAGGGGTGCACATCTTCATGAATAATGGCTTCTTCGACTAATCAAACCTTGCTAATTCATACATTTCAATGGCAATGGTCCATCGGCAAGCTCGTTATGATCTTGCACTCAGTACATTGAAATCCTGAAGAATCACCACGAACGCTACTGCACGTCCGTCTGCAGTACGGTAAGGCACCACCATGTTGTGCCAGCAGCCAATTTCGGCGTGTCAGTGACATTCTCTCTTCTATCTATCTGAATCATAGAACTTTTTCCTCAGAGTTATTTCATCCGCAGTTCTAACCATTGAAGGAATCAGTCTCGCTTTGGCTTGATTTTAGCCGAGTTTACCGTACCTCCGTCCCTTATGTTAAAGTGATCGTAATATTTTTCTATGTTCTATGGCTTCTTGTTGTTATGATTGAGTTAAAATTATTCTTTCTTGACTTCTAATTGTATATTGTAGGTCTATCAGAAACAGCCTCTCTACTTCTTCGAAGGTAGCGGTATGGACTGTGTACATCTTACCCTCCCCAGACCTCACACTGTGAAAATACACTGGATTTGTTGTTTTTGTTGCTGTTGACTTCTAATTGTATATTGTGGAATCTGATGAGTTAAACCAGGTTGTTAAGACTGTATTAACTCCTTAGGAATGCAAAAGGCCTCTTTCAACTTAATAAGTGGATGATGCCTAGCATAAGAACAAAATTTGATAAAGATAGTTTCTTTCTAAGTTAGACTATGTACATTTTCTACCGGGACTTGTTAATTTTATCTCCTTTTAGCTCTTTTGGGTGATGATATCACCAACCTCCTTGTAGATTGTGTTGTATGGAGATCAAGTAAACCTGACATTTGAATCGGGTTGGCCCGTTTCGGCCCGATTAATTGACCAGGTCCAGACCTAGCCCGGTGATCCACTGGTCCCGGGTTGGGCCACCTAGGATGGACAGCTCGGTAGACCAGCCCAGTTATGAAATCGGACCAGGCCCACCAGTGACCCAGCCTGATTTTAAAAAAATTGTTTTTTTTTTAATTTTGGGAGTCGTTGGAGATTTGTCCAGAATGGACCGTTGAGGCCCAACGGCTATAATGTCTTTGTGGACCTCCAACAGCCATTTGGCCTTTTTCCAACTTATTTTGGAAAAAAAATAACAATTCAAAAAAATTTCTATAAATACCCTAAATTCAAAATCATTTTTCACACATTCTCAATCTCTCATTCTCTCTTAAATATTCTAATTATCTCCTAAAGTACTCAATTTTATTTTTAAACTTTATAATTACAAATATCAAGTGAAAGTTTTCTAAAATCGCAACTTTCGGATACTTTTAAAATTTAGTATTGTTGTTCCATCTCTTACTTCTAATTTTTAATTAGTGCATTATTTGTTGAATATTTATTTTTATTATTTTTTTGTATTTTAAATATGGATAAATTAAGAAACCACGATAAGAGTGTCAAAAAATTTTATCCCGAAAGTGGTAGTGATAGTCAAAAATGAATTTGTAGCGATTCCGGTAGAGATAGTTCAAGTACTAGATATACCTGTGTGCCTCCGGTACCAATTAGTCAACCTTTTAAAGATGAAATAGTTGTAGGTGCTCATGATATGAATTATTTAGAAGCTCAGGAAAATTATGGCATAGAAGAAGAGAATGAAATAGATGCAGTTGATTTAGATGTAGATGATGAAAATATTGGTGAGACACCCAAAGTCGGAAATACTAATGTTAGATATGAGTTGGTTAATCTTTCTCCCCGTCCTTCCGGTACCCCTGTAAGATCTCGTAGAAGAACAAGTATTGCATGGGAATTTTTTCAAAAATAGAAGGAGAAATTAAGGTGTAATGCAAAATTTGTGAAATTGTATATGAGCATAAAACCAGAGACAATAAAAGGGGTACGGGTTCGTTGATGAGACATTTAAGAGAAAAACACGCAGTAAAGATAAGTCTTGCACAAGGTGGTGAGGTTGTTGGTGGGCCAGCACAAAGTAGATTGAACTCAACAACCGGTCAATTAGTTAAGAATTATAATAAAACGAAGGATAGAGAATTAAGAAATAGCGAAAATAATAGTTGTTGGTTGTTTGTCTTTCACTTTTGCTTCTTCGGATGCTTTTATTCATTATATTCAAGCAATTTATAATCCTATGTTTACAGGTATTCCTAGAAGTACTTGTCGAACAGATATTTTTAAACTCCATGTATAATATGTTTATTATTTATCTGCATTATGAAAATATATTCTATGCAGAACTACCCTAACTTCTGATCTTGATCGTGCTGTTAATAAAATAATTATTTACCAATTACTTGTCACTGGATAAATAGTAATTTTGTTATGCAAAAATGTATTCTAGCACTTTTGTATGATGAAGATCGCAGACACACTGAAAATTTTATTTCTGAATCTATTACTAAATTTGCAAAATATTATGGTATTGAAAGAAAAGTTGTATGTATTGCTTTTGATAATGCATCTAACAATAAGACTGCTATTGACTTGTTAAAAGTTGAACTTTCTCCGTCGTTACCTGAAATATTTCATATTAAATGTGCTTATCATATATATATATATATATATATATATATATAATTTAATTGTAAGAGATGGTCTTGAATTTTTTGAGCTTTATATTGAAAAGGTCCGGGTTACTGTTGGCTTTATTCAATAAAATTATAAAAAATGTAGAGTGGGAGAATTTAAAGCTAAATGTGAACAAAATGAACTTAGACCGATATTTATGCCTGAAGAATGTGACACTAGATGGAATGTTATTTATAATTATTTAAAAACTTGTCTTTTAAAGTTTCTATTACAATGACTTTTAATCAATATTCTGGTTCTTTTCCTGAGTGTATGCTACATGATTCTGATTGGGCTGCAATTGTTGATCTTGTTAAATTTTGAAAAAAATTTATATAGCTACAGTTGAATTTTCTGGTGCTTATTATCCTACTGTTTGTAATATTTTAGCTTATTTAGCCGATATTTCTTGTTTGCTTAAAGAATATAAGAATAGAGAAGGTTACAAAGAAGTTATTACTGCTATGATTGCTACATTTAAAAAATATTTTTATCCACTTCTCTAAATTTACTTGGTTGGTGCTATAATAAATTCATGTATAAAATAGAATACTATATCCGAATTTAGTTATATTATTATAATGTTTTAGAGATAAAGCCTGAAGAAGAACCTTCTTTATTTACGGCTATGAGTGGTGCAAAAAGTTACATGGAAGCATTATACAACCATTATGCCGATTTACTTGATGTAGCTGTACCAGCAAATAACACTCAAACTATAGCTCCTCAAGCTCCCGATGAGCCATCATCTTCTAAAAAGAAGACACATAGTAGTTATCATGATTACTTTTTTAATTTAAATATTCAGTACAGGGTGCGGCCTTCAACAAACAGAACACATTCTCGAGCAGAGTTTAAGTATTATCTTCGACAGCCGATAGAGGATCGTAGAGCAAGGATCAACAAGTTAGATTGATGGAAGAATAATGAAAGACAATACTTTATGCTTTCAAGATTAGCTAGAGATATATTGAGTGTTCTAATGTCAATCGTTACATCGGAGAGCACTTTTAGTCAGGGACGACAACAGCTTGGAGACAGCCGACACTCATTGGGAAGTAATGCTATGAATGTTCTAGTTTGCCTTAGAGATTGAATTAGAGCGGAATGAAGAAATCAAGGAATGGAGGTGGAGCCAGCAGACGAACAGAATCTTGAAGAAATTATGACTTCAAGGGAGAACTCAGCACAATCAAGTCCAATGCATGGTTTTGCCCCCATTGATTTTGATTTTCCTATGGCAGTTCCCGTTAATACCAACATGCATGAGTTGAAAAAAATGATGCAAACTTTGTAGATTTCTCAATCATGTAACTTATAAGTTTTGGATCATTTTGCAATCAATAAAATACAACATTCATTCACTCCTTATTTTTTTCATTTAAATTTAATGTCAAGTTTGAATTAAATACTTTTAATATATTACTATCAAACTTTACATTAAGTAATAAACATAACAAACATATATACATATAATTAAAAAATAAAAATTATGTTAGCAGATATTACTTAGACAACTAATATTGACATATAAAACTACTATAAGTTTATCTTTTAAGTGTATATATTTTCTATAAACTAAAGTAGTATATTTGAATGTATACATGTGTATATGTTTTCTAAAGTAGTATATATATAAGGTATATATGTTTTATGTATATTGTTTCATGTAGTATTTTAAGTAGTATATATATTATATTGTACGTATATATGTGTATATATTTTCTACAGATTAAAGTAGTATATATTTAATGTATACATGTGTATATATTTTCTAATGTAGTATATGTATGACGTATATATGTTGTATGTACATTGTTTCAAGTAGTATTTTAAGTAGTATATATATTATATTATACATATATATGTGTATATATTTTCTATAGACTAAAGTAGTATATATTTAATGTATACATGTGCATATATTTTTTAAAGTAGTATACATATAGTGTATTTATGTTGTATGTATATTGTTTAAAGAAGTATTTTAAGCAGTATATATATTATATTGTACGTATATATGCGTATATATTTTTTATAGATTAAAGTAGTATATATTTAATGTATACATGTGGATATGTTTTCTAAAGTAGTATGTTTATAATGTATATATGTTGTATGTATATTGTTTCAAGTAGTATTTTAAGTAGTATATATATTATATTGTACGTATATATGTGTCTATATTTTCTATAGACTAAAGTAGTATATATTTAATGTATACATGTGTATATGTTTTCTAAAGTAGTATATATATATAACGTATATATGTTGTATGTATATTGTTTCAAGAAGAATTTTAAGTAGTATATATACTATATTGTACGTATATATGTGTATATATTTTCTATAGACTAAAGTAGTATATATTTAATGTGTACATGTGTATATGTTTTCTAAAGTAGTGTACATATGTGTATATGTTTTCTATATAGAGTATAGACTAAATTCTAAACTCTAAAGTAGTATATATTTATTTTATTGTATACATGTGTACATATTTTCTAAAGTAGTATAATATATAATGTATATTTGTTATACTTTATTGTTTAACGTATTTAAAATGTATATATAAATGTGTGTATATAGTATATATTGGAAAAAACATGTAAATTTGAATTTAAATTTTTTTTTACAATTTGAACGATTTGGATTGGTCACGAGCTGATTTGGGAGTTTTTACTATTGGGCTCGGATTGGACCAGCCCACGGACCTACTACAATTACTGGGTCGGTGTCGATTTGAACCGGAACGGCCCGGTTGACAGGTTTAAGGTCAGGTGAAGTCCCACACTATCACTTTTTTACAAATGCAACACCATCTAGAACCTAATTGTATGGGTAATTAATTTAAAAAAAAAAAAAAAAAAAAAAAAAACATAGCGCAAGTCAAAAAGAAAGGAAAAAGGGTCAAATTTACCCCTCTACTTTAAAAAATTGACTAAATATACCCTTCATCATACTTTAAAGTAAAATTTACCCCTCTATTTTGAAAATTAGCTTAATATACCCTTCGTCATACTTTGAGGTTAAATTTACCCTCATAGTTAAGAACTTTTTCATATGTATCCTTTCTTAATAGAAAATTTTAAATCAATGTTAAATTTTCTATATTTTAAAAATAAATATACCTTAATCTAACCCGTCCGATCCGATTCGAGCCACAAAAAAGACTCAAATAAATATACCTCCTTCAGTTCTATTGGACAAATTATTCCATCGAGATTAAGCCACTGAATATTTATCAATGCATATCTCATTAAAAATTAATCTACATCGATGCAAACACAAAGAAAATATCCCTCTCTTAGTTCATGGATCTGCATCAGTGCAAAGTTTATGAAAAATGGCAATTGATGGTCAAATGCAATAAATTAGTCCCATTAGATATTTCTTTGATGATTGAGTTAAGAGGTCTCCCTATGTGTCAATTGTGACATTTCTTCATTCATATATCTTTATATGCAATTTAGATTTATACAAATTTTTTGTCATGTCATTTGCTCAGAAAATTTATTCACCGATTCTTGAATGTAGATGCACATTGAATTGCATACCAAATTTAAAAATTTAAACATAATAGAACAAGAGCAGAGTTTGTAATAGACATTTCTCTAGTTCTATGTTTCTACGTTATCACATTCTGTTTTACGTTTTGTTTATTGGTAAACAACCTACCAGAATTACACGTTGAAAGAGAAGTATTTCTGTTCGTTGGAAAGATTTGAAAGTAGTAAGAGGGGGGGTTGAATTACACCTTTTTCGATCAGACTATCGACTTCCTTTGACAGACAGTCGACTATTGATTGTAGTGACAAAAGCTTTAGAAAATAAAGTGTTGAAGGTAAATAACACTTGACATTTTATACTGGTTGGAACCTCTAATAGGTCTTACTCCAGTTCTCTTGGGTTGCAAGGGATTCTACTAGTTCTTTATAAATGAAATCAAAGTACAAGATTGAGTCAAGCTTTTTTACTATGACTCACACTTTTTTTCTTTCTTTCTCACTTTGATACAACGTCTCACCAATTATGTGTTTCTCTTCTTTCTTTTTAAGTACACAATAAACCTTAAGACAATACAAAGCTTGAATAAAGTAGAGCAAAGAACTAGAGAAGGTTAAGATAAGTGTATGTCTCTTCCTTTGACTTCCAATGCTTTATATAGTAGTGATTGAACTATTACTAGCCGTTGAAAGCTAGATGGAAACCCAAAATAATTTTTCTTCTTAGGAAAATGAATATGGATATTCAATTTTCAAGAATAAGTAAAGAGTAAAAGAAAATTTTAACTAAGTACAATATATACATGGAAGAGAGATGCAGCAATCCAATGATTTAAGAAATTCATTTAATGCGGCAAATCTTTCTTCTTTCGTGAAAGGCCTCTTGATTTTTTTGAATATCTATTTCTTCCTTGTAGTATTTTTCTAGTAATATTTCTTTACTTTGATAAATCTTGTGAGATGCTTCTTCCTTTTTGAGTATTTGAAAAGAAATTATTTTTCCTAAATTCTTTGGATCTTGATTTGAATATAAAAACATCCATCTTCTTGATTTTGAATTTTGATCACTTTGAATTTGGACTCTTTTGCGAACTTGAACTTCAGACATATCTTGATGCTCTATAACTATTGGACCTTTCTTGAGTAACAAATTGCTCTTCACTTTTCTCTTATGTAGAATATTTCCTTTCATAGGATTGTAGCAGGTGCGACTTAACCTAATTGGTGGCCTAAAGCCGAATTACAATACAAGGCTCTAACCTTTTTTATTTCTATAAAAATCATGCATACATTATTTGATGTGTATTTTTCTAATCTTTTAAATGCAAAGTTGTTAAATTGTTATTTTTAAAGTGGATTAATAAGTAAAGAATGCCACATAAACTGAGATCCGGTGAATAAAAAATTAAAATTAACAAAAAATAGAAAGTTAGAACAGTAGAACTCATTCTAAAATGTGTTAACTCAATATCATCAGAAAAATTTACTACTTAAAATTTTCTTATTACTTCGTTTAAATATATTTTTAAAAAAAAAATTAGCCATAAGGCCAACTTATACTCGCTCCGTTTTAAGAAGAATGATCATACTTTCCTTTAAAGTCTGTTTCAAAATGAATGACTCTTTTCTTGTTTAACAATATTTTACTTCAACTTTTCGCGTGATATGTTTAAGATCACAAGATTAAAGGGCGTTTTGGTACATCTGATACAACTTTAATTTAGGACCACAAGAATAAAAAATCTTCTTTACTTTCTTAAACTTCGTGTCAAGTCAAATTAGGCCATCTTTTTTTTAAAACTGAAGGAGTGATAATTGTTTGGAGGCCTAAAATATTTGAAGGCCTAAAGCAGCTGCCTCGTTCGCTTGGCCCTTGAGCCAACTCTGGTCTTCACAATATCTTATTTTCATATTTGCTGATTCACCAATTTGTTCTTCATTAAATAAATCTTGATTTGAACAAATCTTTTTTGTTCATAATATCTTCTTTTCCATGTTTGTTTGGATCTTCACTAAATCTTTCTTCATCAAATAAATATGTACTAAAAATAAGTTTACCACAATTAAATATTTTTTATTAAATTATATTAATTTGTTATCATCAAAATTAACAGGTGAAATTTTGGACCTAATAATCTCCCCTTTTTGTATGATGGCAAATCATTGTGTACAAAACTTCCCTAAATTAGTAAGCTCCTCCTGAATGTATGTTCCTTTTGATTGTTGGGACATGACAGAAATGCTCCCCCTCACATCATGCCTTGTTTCGTTTTTTTTTTTGTTTTCTGTCTTAAGATACTAACATACAAACGTTTTATACAGAAAAACTTCTCCCCCTTTGACACCATAAAAGGAGGTGAAAACTGATAATAAAAATATTGGCTAATTAGGTCTCAACATATGTATAATTAGCACATAATGATTACATAGGAGAATCAAACTTTATAAATGAAAATGAATTACGAAAAATTATTTGAGAAATATTTTAAGAGTGTAAAAACATGAAGGAATTTATTGAGTCAATATAAGGTATGTGGTTGTCAAGCATCACAAGTATATCATATTCTTCCGACAAATATTAACCAACACAAGATATTTTGAATCCATTTAAAAAAAATTGTGACTATCATTCTTTTGAAATATCTACCAAAGAATTGAATATTCAAAAATGATACACTATAGCAGTTTAGAAACAAAGAAAAACCTTCTTACTAGAAAAAAGGATACAAGATCACTCATAAGTACACATCACTTCTTTTTTTTAAGTGAGAAAATATGGGCATGGATATATTTATTGTCCTCAGGCACATTTCTCATGATACACGTGAATATGATCTATGTTTGTCCACTTTATTTCTTACAATGTTTGAGTCAAAATATCTCACTTGGCATTGCATTCATTGATATACTCACCAATTTTCTTCTTTGCAAGAGAAATAAATGAGCTTACCAGAATATTCATGTACAGTGAAATTTTCATACGAAATCTCTTGAGTATTCTCTTTGAGTACTTGACTTTGATAAAGAGACTTCTCATTTATCTTTGCAATATTAGAACTTGAAGAGGAATGTCAATTCTCCTTTCGTAATCATTTGAAGTTCGAATACCTTATAAAAACTTTAAAAAAAACTTGATACAATTCCTTGTTAGTACTACATGATAAAGAATATGAAAAATTATAAAATTTTAAATATGCTTTTAAAAAATTATTTTTCAAAAAAAGAGAAATCAACTTTTCTTACTGTTCTCTTGAGATGGTCTCTAATAGACTACATATATAATTATTAAATACATCTGGGTTATTCTGTAATTAGTTATTCTTCAGTTCTCTATATATACAGTTGTAACCTCTTCAATATCAATAAGATTAATTATTATTAAATTATATCATGGTATCAAAGCTAGGGTTTCTTCTTCCGCCCAAACCCTAATCTCTCCTCTTTTCCGACGTGTGTGCGCCGCCGCCACCATCTACACCACGCCGCACGGCTTCCCTCCTCCGCCGTAGGTCGGCGCCATGGACAAGGTTGTTGATCCTCTGTCAAATTTACCGTCTGGAGTAAAATTACTGCTCAGGAATCTCCACAATCTAATCCCCGAAAAATTATCTGACAACAACTACCCGGCCTGGGCACTTAACGTCCGCACCGCCCTCGCAGCCAACTTGCTGCTCGGATGGATTGACGGTGCGGAGAAGCCGCCGCCCGAGACAGCCGAGGAGGACGGCGTCATGCTCCCAAATCCCGACTACCTTCCGTGGATGATCGTAGACACTCAGATCCGAGCCTGTCTTCTCGCCGTTATTAGCCCCTCTGTGCACAAACACGCCCGGGGTTTTCTCACATCGGCTTCACTTTGGGACGCACTAGCCACAAGGTACAACTCTGCGTCCACGGCTCATATTTTTCAGTTGCGTGACAGATTGCATACTCTTCGGAAGGGAACGAAGACGATGACTCAATACCTTGATGATGTGGCCTCTATTCTGTCTGACCTAGATGCTGTGAACGAGATTATTCCTGAATGAGACGTGGTGAATGCCGTGATACGTGGTCTTCCGTCTGGCTATTCCTCTCTCAAACAGCATATTCGCCTCTCACCTGTCGAAATCACTCTGAATCAACTGTCTGGATGGCTTAATGCAGAAGAATTGAATCTAGACATGGAACACAAATTACTGCTCGGAGAAGCCAGTTCCACCCTTGGCGTCACGGCTCTTTACTCGGCTGGCATCGGGGGCTCGGCCAGGGGTCGCGGTGACGATCGCCGTAACCAAGGGCGAGGCAGCGGCGGCGGTGACCGTCGGAACGCCGGGCAGCAAGGCAGAGGCGGGCCTCCACCGAGGGACGGCTTC
Source organism: Capsicum baccatum var. pendulum (assembly GCA_030864225.1). Classification (NCBI taxonomy): domain Eukaryota; kingdom Viridiplantae; phylum Streptophyta; class Magnoliopsida; order Solanales; family Solanaceae; genus Capsicum; species Capsicum baccatum. The sequence continues at coordinate 253,394,200 of CM061558.1, forward strand.
CAGTCAGGCTGCGGACAGGGACGAGGAAACCAGCGGGGGCCCACACGAGATCTTCCGACGTGCCAAATTTGTGCTAAACGGGGCCATTCTGCGGCTAATTGCTGGTATCGTTATGATGACTCGCGGAATGTAAATCGCCAGTCCGGCGGATCAAGGGCGATGCATGCGTCCACAAACGCTCAATCTGGCGATTGGTATCTAGACACAGGTGCTAACACCCATGTGACGTCGGATTATTCACAACTTCAAGCTCCACATCCGTATCATGGCTCAGAAACTATTACAGTAGGCAATGGTCAATCCCTTCCCATCACAAACACCGGCTCTGGGTATGTCTATACCCCAAATGGTAAATTTCATCTCTCAACCCTTCACCACGTCCCTTCCCTCACATCCAATCTTTTATCAGTTTATCGCTTTACTAAAGAAAATAACTGCACCCTCATTTTTAATGACACCAATTTCCAGATAGTGGACAATACCACGAACCGGGTGCGGTACACGGGCCGCTGTGAGCATGGGCTATACACTCTTCCATCCAGGTCTCCGTCTGTTGTGAGTCAAGCCATTCTCTTGTCCACCTGGCATCGCCGGCTTGGGCACCCATCATCCGCCATCACCAAATCCATTTTATCTTCCTTAGGTTTTAATTTTTCAGAGAAATTACATTGCGAGTCCTGTTCAGTGTCTAAATCTTGTCGTTTACCTTTTTCACTGTCTGAACACAAGGCCACTGCGCCATTTCAATTAATTCATTCTGATGTTTGGGGTCCAACCTCAGTTCCTTCTGTTCAAGGTTTTCGTTATTATATCTGTTTTGTTGATGATTACAGTAAATTCACTTGGCTTTATCCTCTGAAATTTAAATCCGAAGCTTATACTGTTTTTGTCAACTTTGACCGAATGGTTCAAAATCAATTTAATGCCAAAATCAAAATTTTTCAAAGTGACAATGGCAAAGAATTTGTCAACAATGCATTTGGTGTTTTTCTTCAAAGTCTAGGGGCTCTTCATCACACTTCATGTCCATATACCCCTGAACAAAATGGCGTTGCTGAGCGCAAACACCGTCACCTAATAGAAACAGTTGTTGCGCTCCTCCATGATTCCACCTTACCTGTTTCCTTTTGGGTTGATGCCCTTGCTACTGCCAACTACCTCATAAATCGCATGCCCACTCACACTCTCTCCAACTCCACTCCATATGCCCGTCTCTACAATCATCCACCCGACTACATCCATCTCCGCCCGTTTGGGTGTCTGGTTTATCCCTGGTTGCGTCCACACACTCAACATAAACTTCAACCTCGGTCCACCCCTTGTGTCTTTCTAGGCTATCATCCCATTATCAAAGGTTACAAATGTTTCGATCCTGTATCTCAGAAAACATATGTTTCCCGTCATGTTCGTTTTGTGGAGGAATAATTTCCTTACACAAGTCTTTCCTCTACTCCATACTCCCCCAATCCACTTGGCATTGTGCCATTATTTCCGTCCTTTTCACACGCTCATGCTCCGGCTCACTCGGCACCTAACCCGGTACCCCACTACGCCACTACCCACCCGTACCAACCACCTAGCCACTCGAACCAACCAAACACCCAGCCGACTGCCACACAACCCACCACTTCCCTACATCATACTCCTAACACACATACAGCCACCCCATCCACCGCTGCGCATCCCAGCTCCCACGACAGACCCACCCAACCCCCGTCCACACATCATACAACTCCACCACCCCTTCCTAATCACCCTCCACTCAACACTCACCCTATGACAACCCGAGCCAAGGCCGGTACCTTCAAACCCAAAGTCTACCACACTCAAATACCCTTTGATGCACATCCCATAACTGAGCCTACTACATACAACCAAGCCTCCAAAAATAGTTTCTGGTGCCAAGCTATGGATGAGGAATTTCAGGCTCTGAATGAACAACGTACATGGGATTTGGTACCTCTGCCTAGTAACCAAAAGTCTATTGGGTGCAAATGGGTGTTTCGTATCAAACGAAATTCAGATGGATCTCTTTCTCGCTATAAAGCACGTCTGGTTGCAAAAGGGTATCATCAGGAGTATGGTGTGGATTATAAGGAGACCTTAAGCCCTGTTGTTAAGCAACAGACTATTCGTCTGGTCTTGTCTCTTGCTCTTCACTATGATTGGCCGCTTCATCAGTTAGACGTCAGCAATGCCTTTCTTCATGGTCATCTTGAGGAAGACATCTATATGGTTCAGCCACCAGGATATGTTAATCCCAACCGTCCTCACTATGTTTGCAAGCTTCGCAAATCACTGTATGGCCTGAAACAGGCCCCACGTGCCTGGTACACACGCCTCTCTACTTTTCTGCAGGGTCTTGGTTTTCGCACCTACCATCATGACAACAGCCTCTTCACCCTTCACTGTTCTCGAGGGACAGTCATCATTCTTATCTATGTGGATGATATTGTTATTACAGGCAGCTCGTCATCACTCATCACTGAAATTACTGAGGCTATGCATCGTGACTTCAAACTTAAGGACCTCGGTCCTCTGGAGTTCTTTCTTGGCCTCGAACTCATCCGCAAATCGGGAACCATATTGATGCATCAGACACAATATACCCTTGAACTTCTAAATCGAGCTGGAATGACAGACTGCAAACCCGCGGTCACTCCCATGGCAGTCCGCCAATCCCCAGGGCCGAATACTCCCTTTGCCGATCCTACACTATATCGGAGCCTCGTCGGTGGACTTCATTATCTTGTTGTTACTCGTCCGGACATCCAATATGCAGTCAATCGAGTCTCCCAATCAATGCATGCTCCCACAGAACAACACTTTCAGGCCTTGAAACGCATTCTGCGCTATCTTAAAGGTACTCTTCAATGTGGAATTTTATTTCAAAAGGGCTCGCTTGATATATCTATTTTTTCTGATTCGGATTGGGCTAACGACAAAGATGATCGGAAGTCCACTACTGGATATATTGTTATGATGGGACCGAATCTGATTTCCTGGTGCACCAAGAAGCAAACGCGAGTGTCCCGTTCCTCCACAGAAGCAGAATATCGTGCCATGGCTGCGGGTGTTGCTGAAGCCATGTGGTTACGATACCTTACAGATGCACTTGGCATTCCCCCGACGAAACCACAGATTTATTGTGACAATCAGTCCACTATTTGTGTTACCAAAAATCCAGTCCTTCATGATCGTATGAAGCATGTTGGGTCCGACTGTCACTTTGTTCGCGATGAGGTACTTGCAGGAACGATGGCCACGCACTATGTCCCATCTACTGACCAGCTTGCTGATATTCTCACCAAGCCTCTTCCGTTACAGCCTTTTTAGTATCTCTGCTCCAAGCTGCCCCTCGTTACCGCGGATCAGCTTGCGGGGGGATAATAGACTACATATATAATTATTAAATACATCTGGGTTATTCTGTAATTAGTTATTCTTCAGTTCTCTATATATACAGCTGTAACCCCTTCAATATCAATAAGATCAATTATTATTAAATTATATCAGTCTCAAATCATAAGAGTTGATCCTAGGAGTACAAAGAAATTTTTTAAAATATTATTATAACTCATTTAGAAAGTAATGTTGACATGTAAAACAGTTTAAAAGTTTTATAAAATGCTCATGAAAGGTAATATCTCAATAAAAGTCTCAATGTATGTAAACAAACCTTTTTGTAGTGAAATCTTAAGCTATCACTTTTCCCTTAGTTTTGATAATCTAACCATTTTCATCAAGTTCATCTGAATATTGATAATTACAGCACATTGATGATGAGATCCATTGTGTTGTTTATTTACATTGAATAATTCTTGCGCTGCAGAGTTCTTTCATTTATTCTAAGTACTTCTTTCTGATTTTGCTTGCATATATATATCCGTATTAAATTAGTGCTTGTTTTTTAAAGTACATTCTTTATCTCCATGTTCATATCGCTTCAAAAAATATTAGTCTAAAAAAACAAACATAAAGATCTTTTGTAACTAAACGTGTGAAAGCAATAAGGATTATGAAAATGTAAGGGTGTCAAACGGGCCGGTTTGGCCCGGGCCGAACCAGCCCACTTACCTAACCCAGCCCGGTCAGCCCACGGTCCGGTTAATCCGGCCCAGACCAAATCCAATCCAGGCCCGCCGGTTAACCGGCCCGATTATCTTTTTTAAAAAAAAAAATCTTGATTTTGCCCGTTGGGCCCAACGACTATATTACCATTTGGGCCCCAAAAATGGCTAATTGGCCAATTTTCTTTTTTAAAAAAAATTCAATTAAAATATTTTTTAAAACCCAAAAAAAATCCTATAAATACCCTACACTTTCAAATCATTTTCCACACAATTTTCATTCTCTCAAATTTCATTCTCTCTCAATTCTCTATTCTCAATTCTCAAATATTCTATATATTTCCTAAAGTGCTCACTGTAATTTTTTAATTTTGCGATTACAAAGTACGAGTGGAAGTTTCTAAAGTCGCAACCTTCGGATACTTCCAAAATTTGGTATTGTCGTTTCATCTCTTACTTTTAATTTTAATTAGTGTATTAATTGTTGAATATTTAATTTTATTATATTTGTGTATTTTGAATTTTTTTGGTTTAATTTATATTATGGATAAATTAAGAAACCTCGCCACTAAAGGTGTTAAATAAATTTTTCCTGGAAGTGGTAGTGGTAGTAAAAAGCAAATTACTAGCGGTAGAGGTAGTTCAAGTAGTAGATATACTCGTGTTCCTCCCCCTCCAGCACCGCTTAGTCAACCTTTTGAGGAAGAAATAGGTGTAGGTGCTCACGATATGGATTATGTACTAGCTCAGGAAAATTACGATATAGAAGAAGAAAATGAAGTAGATGCGGTTAATTTAGATGAAGATGATGAAAATATTGGTGAGACACCCGCAGTAGAAAATGCTAACGTTAAATTTGAATCGGTTAATCTCCTTCTCCATCCTCCCCGTGCCCCAAGAGCTCGTAAAATAACTGGTATTGCATGGAAATTTTTTGAACATATATCAGATATTGAGGTACAATGCAATATTTGTCAACAATTATATAAGCATAAAAGAGGAGGCAAGCAAAGGGTACGGGTACGTTAATGAGACATATAAGTGATAATCACGATAAGAGTTAAAAATTACACAAGGTGGTGTGGATGTTGGTGGACCAACACAAACTAAAATGGACCCAGCAACCGGTCAGGTAATGAAGAAGTATAATAAATTGAGGGACCGGAAAAAAATAGCAAAAATGGTAGTTGTGGGTTGTTTGCCTTTTAGTTTTCGTTCTTCTGATGCATTTATTCATTATATTCAAGCAATTTATAATCCTATGTTTAATGGTATTCCTAGAAGTACTTATAGGACTGATATTTTTAGACTTCATTCACAATATTATTTTTATTTATCAACATTGTTAAAAAATATTCAATGTAGAATGTCCCTAACTTCTGATCTTGGTCGTGCTGTAAATAAAAATGATTATTTAACCATTACTTGTCACTGGATAGATAGTAATTTTGTTATGCAAAAACATATTCTTGCTTTTTTATATGATGAAGATCATAAACATACTGGAGATTTATTGTTGATTCGATTGCTAAAGTTGCAGAATTTTACGGTATTGAAAGTAAAATCTTATGTATTGCTTTTGATAATGCTTCTAACAACAAGACTGTTATAACAAAGTTAAAATCTAAGTTATCTCCGGCTTTACCTGAAATTTTTCATGTTAAGTGTGCTTGTCATAGATATAATTTAATTGTAAGAGATGGTCTTGAGTTTTTTTATCTTTATATTAAAAAAATCGTCTTGCCGTTGGTTTTATTCAAAGAAATAATCGTAGAAAATGAATTAGAGACTTTAAACTTAAATGTGAACAAAATGGACTTGCACTGATATTGATGCCCGAATAATGTGATACTAGATGGAATGCTACGTATGATTTTTTTAAAAACTTGTTATAAATATAGAGTTCCTATTACACTATCTTTTAACCAACATTGTGGTTCGTTTGCTGAGTCTTCCCACTGCATGCTATATGATTCTGACTGGGCTGTAATTAATGATCTTATTAAAGTTTTGAAAAAAATTTATCTAGCAACGGTTGAATTTTCTGGTGCTTACTATCCTACTATTTGTAATATTTTGGCATATATAGCCGATATTTCTAGTTTGCTCAAAGAATATAAAAACAAAGAAGGTTACAAAAAAGTTGTTGGGGTCATGTTTGTAAAATTTAAAAAATATTTTTTTTCGATTCTCCCTATTTACTTGGTTGGTGCTATACTAAATCCGTGCATGAAATATAATACTATGTCCCACTTTAGTACTCTTATTTATGCTAACTTAGAGATAAATACTAATAATGATTCTGGTGATGAAGAACAAGAACAACTTGATTTGTGGATGACTATGGGTGATGCGAACGCTTACATAGATAAATTATATAACTACTATGCTGATTTAGTTGATTTAGTTGTTTCGATAAATATCATTCCAACTGTCGCTCCTCAGCCTCCCGAGGAGCCATCATCTTCTAAAAGGACGGTAAATAGTGGTTTTAATGATTACTTTTATGATTTACCTTGTTGGAACAGTGTTGAGGAGGGAGCTTACACAACAACTTATCGGGAAGAGATGAAATATTATCTCCAAACACCGATAAAGAATCGCAGACAACGGATCAACGTGTTGGATAGGTGGAGGAATAATGAAACACAATATCCTGTGCTTTTAAGATTAGCTAGAGATATCTTGAATGTTCCAATGTTAACCGTTGCATCTGAGAGCGCTTTTAGTCAGGGACAACAACAGCTTGGAGACAACCGGCATTCATTGGGAAGTAATGCAATGAATGTTCGAGTTTGCCTTAGAGATTGGATTAGAGCGGAACAAAGAAATCAAGGAATGGAAGAGGAGCCAAACAACGAGCAGAGACTTGAAGAAATTATGACTTCACGAGAGAACTCAACAGAATCAAGTCCAATGCATGGTTTTGCCCCCGTTGACTTTGACTATCCTATGCAAGTTCCCGTTAATATTAACATGAATGAGTTGGAAAAAATGATGCAAAATTTATAGATTTTTCATCCATGTAAATTATAAATTTTGGATCATTTTGCAATCAATAAAATTCAACATTCATTCACTCTTTAATCCTTACTTTGTAATTTTTTCCATTTAATAATTTAAATTGAATTTCTAGTTTAAATTAAATACTTAGTTTTAATATATTACTAATTTACTATCAAGTATTATTAATTTATTATATTAAGTAGCATACATTTTATTTAAAGAAGTTCATATATTTTTTATGTGTACATATATATTGAATGGTACGTATATATGTGTATATATTTTTTAAAGTAATATATATATAACGTATACATGTGTATATGTTTTATAAATTAGTATATAACTATATATTTAGTGTGTGTATATATTGTAGTATATGTGTTATTTAAATAAGTACATACATTGAATGGTACATATATATGTGTATATATTTTCTAAAGTAGTATATATTTAACGTATACATGTGTATATGCTTTATAAATTAGTATATAACTATATATTTAGTGTGTGTATATATTGTAGTATATATATATATTCTAGTATATGTGTTATTTAAATAAGTACATACATTGAATGGTACGTATATATGTGTATATATTTTTTAAAGTAGTATATATTTAACGTATACATGTGTGTATGTTTTATAAATTAGTATATAACTGTATATATAGTGTGTATATATTTTAGTGTATATATATTGTAGTATATGTTTTATTTAAAGTAGTATATATATATTGAATGGGACGTATATATGTGTATATATCTTCTATAGACATATATATTTAACGTATACATGTGTATATGTTTTATAAATTAGTATATAACTATATATAGTGTGTGTGTATATATTGTAGTATATGTTTTATTTAAAGTAGTACATATATTGAATGGTACGTATATACGTGTATATATCTTCTATAGATGTATATATTTAACGTCTACATGTGTATATGTTTTATAAATTAGTATATAACTATATATTTAGTGTGTGTATATATTGTAGTATATATATATATATATATATATATATATATATATATATATATATATTGTAGTATATGTTTTATTTAAAATAGTACATATATATTGAATGGTACGTATATGTGTATATATATCTTCTATAGACGTATATATTTAACGTATACATGTGTATATGTTTTATAAATTAGTATATAACTATATAGTGTGTGTGTATATATTGTAGTATATGTTTTATTTAAAATAGAACATATATTGAATGGTACGTATATATGTGTATATATCTTCTATAGACATATATTTAACGTATACATGTGTATTTAATTTATAAATTAGTATATAACTATATATTTAGTGTGTGCGTATATTGTAGTATATGTTTTATTTAAAGTAGTACATAGATTGAATGGTATGTATATATGTGTATATATCTTCTATAGAGGTATATATTTAACAAATACATGTGTATATGTTTTATAAATTATTATAAATATCATTACATTGTAGTATATATCTTGTAGTATATGTTTTATTTAGAGTAGTATATATATTTAACTAATGTATAGTCGTATACACGATTACATGTGTAATTGTGTATATGTATTATGTGTATATATTTTTTAAAGTCTAATGTAGTATATACTATATATATATATAGTGCATATATATTTTTAACGTATTTAAAATGTATATAGGTGGGTATATATAGTGTATATTGGAGAAGAAACTTTTTTTCTATTTTTGATCGAATTTTTAACCAGTATTGACCGGGTTTAGATGGGTTTGACCGGGTTGGGTTAAGTGGGCCGGTTCAGAATTGTTTTTAAAAATTTTACTATTGGGCCCGAAATCAAACCGGCCCGTTTAACCAGGCCCGAATCTGAACCGGCCCACTAACCTGCTAAAATTCACGGGCCGGTTCCGAATTGACCCGGCCTGGTCCACTTAACACCCTTATGAAAATGTCATAAAACTTGTCAAAAACTATATTTACCCTGACAATGGAGATTTACAATCAAAAAAATGAAAAAAAAGATCCATGGATATTTTCTACCTTTTTAAATCTCATATGAAGAGTTCTTTAGATAAATCAAAAGTTATAACTCACAGAACTTGAGAATAATTATCAATAGTAAAAATACATACATTTTTTCTTCAAGATTATTAATATGTTCATATGACGAGATTAAGAAGGCCTTGAGTAATACAATGCTTGAGCTTGAATGAAACGTTAGCATGCTTATCAAAGAGGTAATATGGCACATGATCCGTTCAAGATAAAACCTAAACATAAATCAAATATGTATGATATCAATAAAAATTGCATATTTTCTTGTTCTAAAACTAATGACATGATATAGTTTTAGGAGTAAAAGATATAAGTATATATTCAAGTTATTCAAAATTACGCAAGATAGTAGCATGACGTATTAGTCGACTTAAGGCTATATACAGTTGACTAGTACCAGATTAAGCTTAGCAGACAAATTAAGATTAATACAGCACTTAGATATACATCACTTATGGCAGTGAGAAGAACTTGATTAAGCTTTTGTGACATTAATTATTTCAGCTTTGTCATCCCATGTTGTAGCTTCTTTATTTTTGTATAATACATATAAACTTTCCAGCGTCTTTATTCTTGTGTTCCTTGATCAGCCACTATACAAATTCAATAATTTTTTTATTGCCAGATTCAATGTTATTAGATTTAAGTTTGGGTCTCCATACCCAATCATATATATTTTCATAGCGAAATCTGCACTTATAAAATTTATGATAACTTTTACCATAACAATAACAATTTTGAGAAAAAGGTTCTTTAATAACTAACTGATGAGTCGACTTCTCAAAAGCAAGTTTGTTACTTTCAGACTTTCTTTCAGTTGACTTGATAAAATAAATCGTCTTTCAGTTGACTTGATAAAATAAATCGTTTGATCGATACTAACGTTTGTGACTAATTTAGATATCAACATACTAGAGGCAAGCTTGTCATTGATAGGTTCCTTACCAGTTGACTTAAATTGTTGATTCGACTAGCTTGACCTAACTGAGTTATGACTGGTGGATTTACACATGCCATTAATTTGCAAATACAATTCCTGAATTTCTTTTTGAAGAAAACTTTTTACTGTTTCGCATGCTTTGAATTTTATTTTTCAATCTCTCTTTTCTCTTTGAACTTTTTTAAGTTCATCAAAACTGATTTTTAAATCATTCATGGCACGATCTAAATAATTTTGAAGAACATTACATTTATTGCAAGTTTGAGATCTTACCTCACTGATTTCTTCGAGTGTCATCAAGCATGCATTGGACATTTTATCATTATCATTCTTTTTATCAGGTTCATCATTGCTCTAAGTTGATGTTCTTTGATGCTTCTTCTTCTTGAAATTATGACAATCTAAGTTAATATGGCCAAACTCACCGTATTCATAAATTTATGTTCCTCATTTGTTGGAGCTCACTTTGGTCTTCTGGAATATCCTAGGTGAATTGAGCTCTCGTTTTCTACTTCTTTCTTTTTTTCCTTTTTGATATTTTTGGATATCTTAATCATGTTTTCTTTACCTACTTTATTTTTTATGGTTCTTTCATGAATAAATTTCAATCTATTTTACATTTCTTTACCAATTTTACATGTGAATATTTTCTCATATTCTTCTTCACTAAAAGCTCCATGAAGCAAATATATTGTTGTAGCATTTGTTTGAACAATATCTAAATAATATTTTGTGTAGTCAAATGTATAAGTCTCTTTTCCAAACTTGTTTCCATCATTATTTTTTGGAATGGCCCTTGGCCCATTCTGAATAACTGGCCAAGCTTTATAATCCGTCGATTGAACATAGATCTTCATTCTTTCCATCTACTGACTATAGTATAGACTGTTGAAGTAGGGCGATCAGCCTTTTGAGAGTTCCTCTTGAAATATAGTTTCGGTAATTTGATGCCCTGACATGAATCTTTACTCACTTGTTGTAAAGCAAAATGTAAGATATGAGAGAAGGCTCTGATACTGTAATACCCTGTACTTTTCCTAACTTGAAATCGTCCCAAGAATGTTAGAAACTTTCTTTGAAAGATGAATTCACTTTTGTACACATGGAATTTTTAAGATTTTCACTTTTCATCATGTGGGAAATATAAAAATCTTTTCAACGATACCAATTTTGTCCAAATTCGATATCGGAGTAAAAAGTTATGGACATTTTACTCAAAGTTGCCAGAATCGCCCAGGTACGACGGCCAGGTTGAAGGACCGTCGACCTAGCGACAGACCGTTTCCTTGACCATCGCAGCCAAGGCAGTGAGGAAACCTTCTGAATAAGGTATGACGGACAGGTTGATGGACCGTCGAACTTGCGATGGACCGTCGCACAAGTAGTCACTACTTAGGCAGTGAGTCCCTATCCTGGTCCACCTACGACGGTCGAAACGACGGACCGTCGATCCAGTGACAGACCATCGCATGAGCCATCGCAGGTTCCGTTCAGTTATTTTTAAGTCATTTTTAAAGGAGTTTTTTAGTATTTTACCACCCATTTATATACCTAGTAATATCCGATCAAGGATCCTAAATTCATTATTCTTCCACACTATTAAAATTAGGGTTTTCTCCCTAAGAGCAATTCTTAAGTAACAAAATCCAAATCTTCTTTAAGAACTAAGAGATTTAAATTTTTCAATTTCAAGAACTTCAAGAAACTCACTACCAGGTATGCATAGTGTTCATTCATGGACTCCTTTCATCCATGAAGCCCAAGAATCTCTTTTCAAAGTTCAAGTGTATGGATTTCTTTATGAATTTCATGTTGGGTTTGCTTTTGTTCATGTTGATAATGACCAATTGAATTCTAATCCATGTTGGGTGAGCAATTTTATGTGGAATTGATTAGTATAGGGGTAGATTTATGTGAACCTATGATTGAACCCTTGGATAGTAAAATTAGAGTTGAATCATGATGTTTATTTGTTGTATAATATTGTCTACATATACTATGCTTACCATGTGTTTGATTAAATGCCTATGTAAAGGAGAAGTGCCCAACTAGTATGATATTATGCAATCCTCATGTATGTACAAGTTTATGCATATCACATGTTTGATGAAATGCCTCAATAAATGAATTATAGATTGCGATGTTGGTCATGTATTCAAGAAAGTCATGCTTTGTCAGTTTCTTTCCATCGAGTCCTGGGGGTACTTGTACCCGATAATTTAGCTGTGTACCTAGAGTCAGTGTCATGTTTTCATGATATCCTCAGTCAAGCCATGTTCATTAGAATTCATTTAGTTATGTGACTCAGAAAAACAGTAAAACTCAGAAATCCCAGTAATCTTAGAAAGTTTAGTATATTCCGTCAGTCAACGGAACTCAGTTAACTCAGTCCAGTTCAGTTCAGTAATTCATGTACAGTGTTTATTCAAATGGGAGTAGAAATTAGCACCGAGTGAACCCAAGGATGGGAACACACACTGTCAGATGAAGGTGTGATTCTTAGAAGTCATCGTTGCGTTCCAGAACTATGTAGCCAGCATAAGTTGAGACATCAACACTGTCAGACGAAGATTGATGAGGTAGATAAGCACTGTCAGATGAGGAACCCACCATTCTCTTTTGGGGACACTGTCAGATGAGGATCACTCACAGCTTGTCCTTATCGGTGGCGCGGTATTGACACCCTTCCAATTGGGGTTACATATTGGACCGCAACTCAGCTATAATGAGTTATTTGGGGCATGTCGGTTAGATAACTACTTCCCACAGTTTCAGCTACAAAATTCAGGACTGTCAGATATAGTCAACTCAGAACAGTACGGAACTCAGTTATTTCCACCAGATTCAGGATGTCAAATACAGTCACTCATGTTATCAGTTATATCAGTCATTAGAACTCAGTTACCAGTCATGTTAGTTATTAGTAAATTCATGTTATCATGATCTCATCTATAGTTACTATGTATTCATGCATGCATTCTCACGTTCATATTAGTCAGTTAGTCAGTATTTTTCATGCATATGAACCCCATGCATTCAACCTACCTCATATGCATACCAGTATATTTAAAGTACTGACACATTTGCGCTATGATGTCTTATACCATAGGTTCAGATACACGAGCTCCAGAGCATCAGTAGATTCCAGTATCAGCAGTCAGAGTTAGCAGTGAGTCCTCATCTTTCGAGGACATGATCATTACTTTATTACCTCATTAATTTATTTATTAGTTGGAGTTAGTTGGGGACATGTTCCATCAACTCCTTATTCAGACAGTTCAGTCATAATTTAGAGGCTTTCCAGACTACAGTATGTTCAGACAGTCATATTTTGGGTATTTCATACCCCACCCGGATGTTATATTTTTATCAGATATTATATATCAGTGTTGAACCTTATGGCCTTTCAGTTCATGTTTCCACATTATACAATATATTATGCAGTATACAGGTACAGATATCAGTCATGGGTTAGTTTGTGGTCCTTCGAGGTCATGAGCATCGTGTAGCATTTCGGGTACCAGATTCAGGGCGTTATACTAATAGAAAGTAGTAAGAGATGGGTAAATTACTCCTTTTTTGATTAGACAATCGACTTTCTTCGACAGACAGTCGACTATTGAATCAGTAACAAAACTTCAGAAAATAAAGTGTTGAAGATACTGGACCTCTAATAGATATTACTCCAGTCCCCTTGGGATGCAAGCTCTTCTACTAGTTCTTTGTGAATAAAATCAAAATACAAGATTGGGTCAAGATTTTTAGCTATGACTCACACTTTTTTATTTCTTTCTCACTTTGATACAATGCCTCACCAACTATGTGTTTCTCTCCTCTCTTTTTAAGTACACAGTAAACCTTAAAATAATACAATTCTTGAATAAAGTAGAGCAAAGAACTAGAGAGGTTTGAGACAAGTGTATGTCTCTTCCTTTGAATTTCAATGCTTTATATAGCAGTGCTTGAACTATTACTAGCCATTGAAAGCTAGATGGAAACCCAAAAGAAATTTTCTTCTTAGTAAAATGAATAAGGATATTCAATTTCCAAGAATAAGTAAAGACAAAAAGAAAAATCTAAGTACAATATATATATATATATATATATATATGAAAGAGAGATGCGACAATCTCATGATTTAAGCAATTCATTTAATGCAACAAATCTTCCTCCTTTCTCGAAATACTTTTGATTTTTTTTTAATGAGTCTTTCTTGTAGTAATCTTCTAGTAATCTTTCTTTACTTTGGTAAATCTTGTGAGATGTTTTTTTTTTTTTTTGAGTATTTAAAAAGGGATTCTTTTTCCTAAATTCCTTGAATCTTGATTTGAATATAAACATATCCATCTTCTTGATTTTGAATTTGAACTCTTTTGCGAACTTGAACTTCAGACATATCTTGATGCTCTATAACTATTGGAATTTGGACCTTTCTTGAGTATCAAATTGATCTTGATTCTTTTCTTATGTAGAATATTTCCTTTCATAGAATTGTAGTAGTAGTCTTCACAATATCTTATTTTTCATATTTGTTAAGATCTTCACTAATTTGTTCTTCATTAAATAAATCTTGATTTGAACAAATCTTTTCTTCCATAAATATCTCCATGTTTGTTTAGATCTTTACCAAATCTTTCTTCATCAAATAAACCTGTACTAAAATTAAATTTACTACAAGTAAATGTTCATTTATTAAATTGTATTGATTTGTTATCATGAAAAATAACACGTGAAACCTTGTACCTAACAAATTCGACCAATAGAACTGAGGGAGAGGTATATTTGTTTGTGCATTTTTTGTGGGTCGGATCGGGTATTTTAAAAAATTGGGCAATTTAACATTGATTTGGACTTTTCTATTAAAGGGTACAAGTGAAAAGTTTTTCAACAATGAGAATAAATATGATCCCAAAGTATGAAATCAAGGGTAAATTTGTCCCCGAAGTATGACGAATGGTATATTAGTCAATTTTTCAAAGTAGAGGGATAAATTTGGCCCCGAAGTATAACAATGGGGATAAATTTGACCCCAAAATGTAACAAAGGGTATATTTAGCCAATTTTTCAAAGTAAATGAATAAATCTAACCCTTTTTCCAAAAGACTAATAACTTGGTTTAGTATTCTATTTTCTCTTTTTTTTTTTCCATTATTGCAATGTATAGACAAAATAAGAAGTAAACTTGTTTTTCAATTCTTTAATTCGTTCTGTATATTTGAACTACTCCATATGATGAATGAAGGAGATTGGTTTTTGCTAATATAAAAATGGTGATCCACAAAGTACATCAATAGTTGTGTACGTTAACGCAGAGTCTGGAAAACGGTTGTACTTTAAGGAGTGTAATTTGGATGGTCTATCCTAACACAAGCATCAACGACTGGCTTTACAGTTCAAAATATTACCTATAGGTCCATGGATATAGGTTTATCGTTGCTCCAAAACTCACACATCAAGTCACGATCCAAGACTAGGTCCTACACATAACACTCAAACCAATAAAGGCTCGAGAAAACCTCTTAGCATTCATCATAAGCATTCAATAAGTATTTGCCAGAAGACACATTTAAAAATTCATTTAGAACATCATTAAAGGAACTTTAAAGTATTTGAAAATTGAAATCTAAACGTTTGAATAGATATTGACTTAGGTCCACGGAGCCTCTAAAACATAAGAATGAAAGTCTAAGTCGATACATGGCCCTGGCAAACATCATAACATTAAAACTTAGTCTGACATTAAGAACAATAACTAGGCCTTCTGGAGATGGAGAATGGATGATTCACCACTAGCTGACTCTGTTCAAATCCAATCCTATTGTTGCATGGAACTACAAAATCTGTCCCGGACCTACATCATGAAACGATATAGTATCCGGGGACGGTCAGGGTCAGTACGATGAGTACTGGTATGCAAAATAAGAAAAGGGATGAAACATAATGTAGAGAAACTATGAAAGTAAAAAACTGAAACATGAGAGAGAAAATATAACTAATAACTCCACAGTTAAACCATAAACATTCTTTTCTTTAGTTCTGAACTTGTGGGTCCAATCGTTGCTTTATCGTTGGAGCCCTCAATCCATGTTTGTGGCAAGGACTGAGACATTTAACACTTCATCTTCTGTATACTACTGCACGAAGCAAAAATACTGTGAGGTTATCTGGATTAACAGATAAAATCATTCTTACGTCGGCAAAACGTAGTTTTAGGTGTCGAGCCTTTTGAACTCGCACCTTCTCATTTAACCATCTAATTTTCCTTAAGCCCGTTTTTTAGCTTTTTCAAATCATCAAACATCGTTTGAAGACATTCCATTTGCATTAAGGGCACACATCACATTTAATGTCACCATGACTGCAAGCCAAACATGTCATCTCTTAACATCATCATAATACTTGATAACTCACTAGTCCCACGAAATGAAAATTTAACATAAACATGATTTTGAGAATCATATAAACACACTTTGAAGTTCTTTAAAGGGGCGAGAAGTCATATTTAGTGAATATCACATAAATTGTTGGCCCCCAACATATACAAATTTGAGATTTAGTAATAAGGATTTTCAACAACCCAAGTGAATAGAAAATAAGAATAACTTCCTGGAAGGTATTCAAAAGTACTGACTTTTTTGTCTTTCGTAAATTCATTCTCAACCCTAATTCATAACTCATAAACATACGTAATAAGAAACTATTGGTTCATGATCTTTACTTGAAAAAAATTGTTCTATATATCTTTTGATGAAGAACTTTGTAAAGAAATCTTGTGGGAGAATCTATAGCCTTGAACCTAAGTTTCTTGATTCTTGGATGTTTATGGTTTCTTGGGAGGATGAGTGGGAGTGTTTTAATCATATTAGGGCAAAAAATAGAGTAGGGAACGTTTCAGAATAGGTGGAGGGACAATTTCCAAAATATAAGAAGGCACAAGAAAATTTAGATTATACCAGTGCAATCATACCAAATAGATTATTACAAAAAATATAAGTTTCATTGTTACATTACACCAAATTTAACAGTACAATACTATAACATTTAAGTAACAATCAAAATTTCGTATTTAAAGTAACAATATGATACAAATACAATAGGTAATAACCATCCAAACAAGTTGTAAGACAACCACATGAGCGTTCACATAGAAAAATATCCACTATTGATCATCAAAACAGGACCACTTTCTTTAAAACATCACAGGGCAGTTGCCCAAAACAGAAATCAAATCCAAACACTGTTGGAATTACAGGAAATGGAATGGGGAAAATTTCAAATGGAAAAGAAAACATATGAGGTTATAGATGTGGCTTATCGCTTGGTGATCATCTGCTATTACAACGAAAATACAAAAAATGACAGGAAAAAAGAATGCATATCAACGTAGGGTGTAATAAACAATAAACTAAGTTTCGCGCTATACATACTATTTTTTGAATAGGTATCCCTGTTTAGTTCCCTTTGCCTTCATCTTCATTCAAGATGCGATTGCGGAAATCATTAACCATGAGGGGAAGCCCTTCTCGCAACGATACTTTTGGTTCCCAGTTTAGCAGCTCCTTTGCTTTGCTAATATCGGGTTTCCTCTTGTGAGGATCATCCGCGGTGTTGGCTCTGAACTCAATATTTGCACTGGGATCAATCACTTCTTTGACCACCTGTTTCCAAATTAAAATAAATTAGGAGTGTTTGATAGAGATATCTTAGCACTTAAAACTAGATGTGTTCATTAGAGATTAGGCATTTCATGCTCTAAGTTACTAGTGGAGAACAACTTGATTTAGGACACATTCCACTAAAATTTTATATTTCTAGTCATGTATTCGCTGATTTAGTTAATGTATGATATTTTCTCCTATTGAGAGACATCTTGAATGAGCATTCATATGTATCACAACTCGTGAATGTATAAATTATAGCCGGAAATATTACATCGAAATAGTTCAAATTTAAAACTTCAAAACTTGGAACAAACCTCTGAGACAAGAATCGATCTTCTACGATTTAAACCTTATTGTTGAGCAATGGCGACGAAAATAATTATGAAAATAGAACAGGCCCCAACTGTTCATGAAGGACATGACTTGTGAGTTACCAGGAGATAATTTTTTATAACTATGTGTAGGAGAGATTTCTCACTGAGCAACATTCACCATGGACTGACCGTCCAAATAGTCCGGAACATATTTGTAGACATGTATACATGCAAAAATAAACATGACTTACCCCAGCAAGCTCCAACATGGTGAATTCTCCTGGGTTTCCCAAGTTGAAAGGGCCAATATGCTCACCCTCCATGAGAGCCACCAATCCATCAACCTTATCAAAACAAAGAAAATCATCTTAAATTAAATATATGCAAAATTCAATACAAAGACGCCCTATCTTACGAGTGAGCATCTAGACTCTCTATACACATTAATCAAGGTTATAGTTGTGAAGTTTTAAATAAAAAGGCAATCAATCAACTAAACTTTAGTCACAACTTAGTGGAATCGCATATATGAATCTTTTTGTATCCATTCAACTCTATTTAGGTTCATTTCATTATAATACTAAATAATGTCTTTTAAGATAAATCTCTACTTTTCTAAAAATAAGTTCTCTAAATCTCATATTCATCCCCACATGAACATACATAAGAGCTAGTGCAAGTGTAAACAACGAACTCAATCAAAACTAGTTGGAACCGTCCATATGAATCATTTGTTTCAATGGTTATTTTCATTTGGCAGTGTCCACATCAATTTAATTATATTAAGTCTGTTAAGACCAATTTTCCTCCATGTGATCTTAGGTCTACCTCGTTCCTATTTATTCATCACATATTTGCACTGTGGACTGACCATATGTAAATCGGAGATGGAGCTCCATATGCTCGGTGCACCATTTGTCAAATGTTATCATTTCTAATCTCTTCCAATATTGTAATCACATTTCTATCTTAACATTTGCACTCTTACGAAATTCATCTTGTACGAGTTTAGAGGTTCGGTATTTTTTATAAAAGGTTGAGGTTCAATATTTACCCTAATATAACATTACCCTAACGCTCAACCTTCATTCCCATAGTTCACTTTGTTAAGTTTCTTCCTATTGCATAATACTTCCACACTCCGACTCTTCAAGAA
The DNA here is from genome assembly GCA_030864225.1 of Capsicum baccatum var. pendulum. Lineage (NCBI taxonomy): Eukaryota > Viridiplantae > Streptophyta > Magnoliopsida > Solanales > Solanaceae > Capsicum > Capsicum baccatum. The sequence continues at coordinate 253,413,394 of CM061558.1, forward strand.
TCATGCCGCACCCGTGTCAAATTCTTCAAAAATACACTACTTTTGAAGAATCCAACACGCACCTATCGGCAATTTTGAAGTGTCCGAGCAACATAGCTCCACAGTACTCCTCTATATTTCAGTCATTTTATTTTAATTCTATGTGCTAGATCTGCATCTGGTTTGGTCATGTGATGAGGAGGGGCACGGACGCCCCAATTCGTAGGTGTAAGAGATTAGTGTTAGATGGTTTCAAGCGGGGTAGGGGTAGACCGAAGAAATATTGGAGAGAAGTGATTAGACGTGACATGGAGCAGTTACAGCTCACTGAGGACATGACCCTGGATAGGAAGGTCTGGAGGAAAAACACTAGGTTAGAGGGATAAGGTGGGTGGATAAATCATAGCCCGTAGTTAGGAGGGTTTTGGTGTCTTTTGTTTGGTAATATACATTATTTTGTGGATGTTGTATCTATGTTAGTTTTATCATGTCTCATGCTTTGCACGTTTTTGTATATTGTCCTGTGTCTTGAGCCGGGGTCTATTGGAAACAGCCTCTCTACTTTTTTAGAGGTAGTGGTATGGACTGCATACATTCTACCCTCTCCAGACCCCACTAGGTGGGAATTTACTGGGTTTTTTGTTGTTGTTGTTGTTGTGCTAGATCTGCATCTATCATATACCATTCTCCTGGAAAACTATGCTTAATATTTAAATTGTCTACAGTTAGGCACCCAAATCATATAATCTTCACTTTATCTATGCCTTCCTTATGAAGCTAAACTTGCAGATATTTTGACTTGCTTCTATACTCTCTAGAATGATTCTTTATAGTTATAATTTATGGTTGACTCCTTCAATTGTCTTGTCAATTAAGACGATGTTATTGGCAAATAGCATGCACCATGGAGTTTCTTCGCTTGAACTATTTGTTAATTCAACTATAACTAAGATACTTGTTTGGGCTCAAGAATGACCCAGGATGTCAACTGAAAAAGAATAATTATTCATTTCCTCGTAATCATGGCAGGAAAATGGCAATAAAGGACCACAACCGACTTACACTATGGAGATCTCATGAAATCCAACATTACCCCAGCTTGGTCAGACCAACAAACTTCAGAATACATAGTTAAACAAGTCCAAATGTTAATAGAAGGTCAATTCCATATTTAGCAGAGAAAGGCAAGTATCAAGTGGAATTAGTCGAGGTGCGCGCAAGCTGGACACCACGGTTATCAAAAAGAAAAAAGAAAAAAAATATACGTATATCTATATATATCGGTCACCCTTTTTTTTCCGCTGCTATATTCAGCGGAAAAAAAAGGGTGACCAACCATGTAAAGTTTCTTTTACAGGATATTGCATCCCAAAAGAAGTCCTTTAAATTGAAGCATCTTCCCTTAATAATAGGACTTGACTAGTATTTGCCAAACATGAACATTGAACAAACACCAATTTTCATCTCAAGTATATTTGCCACAATTGGTTTTAAAAAAACAATTAGCATGCAGCTAAGTACATAGATAATATCAGCAGAGCATGATCGCCTTCTTTCAGAATCAAATGCGATGGTGCATCTACCAAAAGAACTTTTAGCTGGCGGGCTACTATTGAACTTAGTTAAGCCTTAGACCAGCAGGAGGTAATCCTCTTCTTTTAACTAGCAAATGTGTGTGTGAACATAGCATGCAATGGGACAAAACCGCGGCTAGAAAAACTAATCACAACTACCTTTGACAGGTAAATTTAATTCTAAAATATGATTCCTGCAATATAGTAGGAATGAAAGAAACCGGGAACTTTGTGAAAAAATTGAGCATCCACAATAAAAAATCTTAAAGATATTGGTATAGTCTAAGTTTTTAAATATATGCCCTTACACTCCATTTTGGAACATTATTGAAAGCTTCGTGTTTGCTTTCCATCACCACATAGACACTATTCAATCTTGTGTTGCGGCATGGTTTGAAAATGTGACAAGTGCCTAACCCATCATGTACTGGGGGCTAAGCGATCAAAGATTTCTTTTCTTAATATTCATAGAAGTCAAATAAGGTAGTCAATTTGGCATTAGAAAGAGCATACATCTTTCAAATCTCCTTCTTTTTCATTTTTTGTAATTATTAAGTATACATCTTTTAAATTTTAGCAAAACATTTCCTATCCGTGAACTTAAAAATGTTGAAGAAGAGAACTTCAAAAATTTAACTTCTTGCCCAATTTTAGAATTTCACTTTGTAATACCATGATGCAAAAAGGTAACAGAAAATTAGATAGTTAAGTAGAAAAAGAAATATGTCCCATTTAGGAGAACTAAGAATGGTGTTCATAACACGAATTATAACTTCTATAGCTTTTTGTCATCTAAATGGTCGAAAGCTTTTTTCCTACAATTTTCAAACATAAGTAGCATATATTTACGTCTCCGAGAACTTGAGTAAAGTTTCAATACCATCCCTATCACAAGTGATCAAATTCACTTGAAGCAACTACAAATAGTACCTTCTACTGTATTCCACCCTTGACCACATTCAACCAATATCATCTACGAAAACGATAACATGCTAAGCAGAGATAGGGAATGGTTAAGTACCAGATCAGACACATATTGAAAGCTTCGTGTTTGCTTTCCATCACCATATACTGTCATTGGTTGCTTGCGAATGGCCTGCAAACATGGTTTTACAATAACAACAAATACAAAAAGGCTGTAAAAGGAAATCTCAGGTTAAACTAACAATACTACTAGATGAGAGAACAAACCTGGGCAACGAAGTTGCTGACAACACGTCCATCATCTAGACACATACGAGGTCCATATGTATTGAAAATACGAGCAATACGCACCTGCATACAAAGATTCGACGTTAGTACTTACTATACCACTTAAAATCCGTTTGACTTTTGCAAGTGGAAGAGGTCAAGCAAAATACAGAACTTAAATTTTTTGAAATTCTTTTTTTTTTTCTTGAGAAAGAAAATACAGAATTTAAATTTAGACTGAAACTTATTGAAAATAAGGAAATGACTTGCTACTTTGTTGCCTATGTCCCATGCTCTCTCATCATCATACTATTCTGGAGTTTGTTCAACTTCTCAAAATCTAGAACTAGCAATAAAATGAGTTTCATGTTGAATTTTCCAAATTTTCCTAAATAACACTAAAAAGCTAAGACAAACAACTAATTTGGATGGATATATATACACCTTGATTTTACATCATAAACGAAGCATGATAACATCCATGGAAGCTCAACTCCATCAATGAACTAGGATGGAACAAGGAAGCTCCAACTCATTGGGCTACAAACGCAAATTAAAAGGTGTCTTATTTCCGACTCAAGTTGAAGTCCAAGAGGAGGAAGATTGGACCCCCAAAATCAGCCCATAAAGAGACCAAAGGAGAGCTCAAAAAAAACCCTACCTGGGGACTTGGAGCCCCCCTACCTAGGAATTTGAAGCCGCCCACTTGTTTCCGTCTAGTTCTAGATTAGTCTTCTAGGGCTTTTTTAATTAGGGTTGTCAAACACCTTTTACTCCTAAAGAAAAGAAGTACAGGATTGCTTCATTCATTGTAGAACAACTTGAATGAATGAATGAATGAATGAATGATGTTACTTTGAGAATTCTTATGAACCTTTGGTGACTTTTACTTTTGGATTTATTTTTCAACCTAAACTAACCCACAGTTCAAGGTAGTATGATAATTGTTTGATGTCTCCGATTACTTCTTGGTATTCTTAGAAGGCGGTTAGTATCTATTACTAATTGGTGTCTAACGTTACTCACGAAGCGGTCAAGATCATAATTAAGTTTTGATTTGTTTCTCAATTAACGGCATTTAATTCCTCTAATAATCAATATGTTGTTACTTGGATCTTGTCAAATCTAGATTAACTATTTTCTTAGAAATTTCGGAACCTTTTCCTTGAATTTTATTTTCTTTTCTTTTTTTGACGAAGGTAACAGATTTTGTGTATAAATCATTAGCACTATGTGCTGGGAGCCAAAATTTACATCAATGATCCACAAGGTTGCGTACGATACACCCTTGTGGTGGGGCCCTTCCCCGGACACCGCACATAGCGGTAGCTTTAGTGCACCGGGCTGCCCTTTTTTATAGAGTTGTTGTTGTCTTCAAAGCACCTACAATTTCTCTCCTTTCATATTGTCCACCATATTACTAGGACAATTCTCCATCTGCTTTTGTTAGTGCTGCCCCCCCCCCCCCCCCATTCCAGCTTGATAATGCCTCTTTTGTTCTTCCTGGCATAGTCCACCTAATGCCTTTGAAATTGGTAAATAGATTCCATAGCTGGCTCACCGCTTTACAATGGATAATTGTCTCCGTATTCTTTCACAAAAAAAACATCTGGACCACAAATGTATGCCCCTTTTCTGTAGGTTCTCTTGAGTTAAAGCAGCTTCTTTACAACCTGCCAAAATAGCTACTTTGTGTGGAATTTTGATTTTCCATATAAGCTTCCAGGGTAGAAAATTAACCTGAGAACCCATCTGGTTCATGTCCTTGTATGTACAAGAACTTACAGTGAAAATGCCCTTACTGTGACAATTCCATCTTAAGGTGTCTTCCCCTTCCAGCAGTCCTTTGCACTGGTCTAACATGCCATAAATGCTGGTCAATCTTTCAATCTCCTAGTCTTGCATCAGTCTCCTATAGGTTAAGTTCCAACCTTGATTAGACCATACTTCATGCACAGTAGATTTCTTGTTGCTGATTTAGTAAGAAAATGTAAGGAAACATTTGCTTGAGAGTACCATTCCTAACTAGTTATCCTCCTAGAACAGAATCCTTTTGCCATCTTTCACATTAAAATCAATTCTTTCAGAGAATCCATGCCATAAGTTCCTAATTGATCTCCACAAGCTGGTTCCATAAGTGGTGTTCACTTCTTTAGTCTTCCAGAACCCATCATTTTCATACTTTGTTGTAATCACAGTGCCCATAAAGTTTGTTTTTCCTTGGACAGTCTCCAAAGCCATTTCATTAGAATACTTCTGTTTTGCATTCTCAGACTTTTGATACCAAACCTCCATGATTCTTGGCAGGTTTACCAAATGGTAAACTTTTTTCTCCTTGTTGTCGTGCCACAAAAAGTTTCTTCTAAGAGCATCAATTCTTTCTTCCACATTGTTAGGAAGAGGAAATAATGACATCGAATAGGTAGGTATAGCATTTAAGACAGAGTTGATCAGCACCAGTCTTCCTACCATTCTACCATTGATAAGTAATGAGTTTTCCATCTAGTTAATCTTTTTTCACATCTTTCCAGAACACCATTCCAAATCTCCTTGGATTTACTTTTTGCCCCAAGGGCATTCCTAAGTAAACTGTTGGGATCTTCCCTATCTCACCGCCCAAGATACCAGCCAAAATTTGAATCCTTGTCACCTCATTAATTGGAAAAATATGGCTTTTTTTCCAATTAATGTGGAGACCTGAAGTGGCCTCAAGCAGAATAAGGATAATCCTCAAATACTTCAACTGGCTCTCCTCCGCGTCATCAAAAATGAGAGTATCATCTGCATATTGAAGATGTGTTACTTCCACCGCCTCATTTTGTCCCTTTGCTACATTGAAGCCCTTTATCCAACCACTGTGAAGTCCCACCATTACCAGAATTTTCACATATCCTTTTTGTGTATCTTAATCTATTATTTTATCAGTTCCAAATTTCTTTTGATTATTTCGTCAAGTTGTTGGATCTTTTCATCCTTTGTGTTATCAGGAAAAGTCCCCAAAGGTTCACAAGTGTTTGTAAGTACTTTCAAGGTTAATACCATTCATATATTCAAAGTTTCTACAATGAAAGAAAGCAATCCCTTTTATCTAAGTGGAAGGTGGTCATCATCCCAAACGAAAAAAAGTAGAAGATTAATCTAAAACTAGGAAACAACCAAAAGTAGGTGGATTCAAGTTCCTTGTCATGGGTTTTCTTGGAGCTTCTAAAGATTCATCTTTGTCAATTAATGGAATTGAGTTTCCATTGATGCTATCATTTACTTTGGGATTTAGCTTTCAACCTAAACTAGTTCTTAGTCCAAGGTCGTAAGATGATTTCTTCTTTCATATCTATGATTACTTCTTGGTATTCTTAGAAGGCGGTTAATATTCGTTACCAATTGTTGTCTAACATTACTAGCGATGCAGTCAATATCTGAATTTAAGTTTTGATTCGTTTCTCAAGTAAAGGCGATTGATTCCTTTAACAATCAATACGTTGTTACTTGGATCTTGTCAAATCCAGATTAACTATTTTCTTGTAAATTTTGGATCCTTTTCCTTGAATCGCCACATATCCCTTTTACTTCTCTTAAATATGTACCTCATTGCTTCCGCATTTTTTTGACTATTTCCTCAAGTTCTTGGATCATCACATCCTTCGTGTTATCAAGGCGAATCACATGTTAACATACAATTCTAAACTGCATGTAGCCAGCTTCCTAGTTATAGAATAAGCCAGTACCTGTACGTATTACTTCCCTCCAACTGGAACTTTTCATTTTGAGTAGAACTATTATTCATCATAGAAAAGTTTTACACCATATATTTATCTTTTGTCACTTGCAACTGCTTTCTATATTTCAAGAATGAGGAGATTCAGTGACCCTTTTTTCTTTATTTCTTAAAAAAAAGGGTCACTGAATCTCCTCATTATAGGTATACACAACCTCTAATATCCAAAACCTGGTCATCATTATGTTCTGTGGACATAAAAGCTAAAAACTAGAGGTGAAGAGGAGATAATAACATGTATTCTACTGTTCTAGAGTGTAAATCGCCAAAATTTTCAACCTACTCTAGGCATCTAAGCGACATATAAAGATTATACATCATTTAAGATTGTCTTAAAGGCACGGAAAGCAAGCACTGACCTTCCTAGAGCAAAGACGAAACATAAAGTAATTCATAGTGCATTTTCACTCAGCACTTCAGGCAAAAAATGCTGCATTTAACTTTTATAGCTTCCAACTAAGCAGATAATTTTGCACAGAAGCAGCACCATCATATGTTATATTTATCTGTGAAAAGGCAAATATTCATTACCTCAACACCTGCACCGCGGTGGTAATCCATAGTCAAGGTTTCCGCAGTCCGTTTTCCCTCGTCGTAGCAGCTCCTAACACCTAGGTGTTTCAAGACGCTCAAAAATCATTAAAATCAGCTGAAGAAATGACTTTTGTTATTTGAAAAAAGGAAAACAACAGGATTAATTAGTTCCTGCACACCTATTGGATTCACATGACCCCAATACGTTTCCTTTTGTGGGTGCTCAAGTGGATCGCCATAAACCTCACTTGTACTAGTAAGCAAGAACCTCGCACCAATTCTCTTGGCAAGCCCCAACATGTTAAGGGTTCCCATCACATTTGTCTTGTAACCATAGTTAAGGATATCAAATTCATCCAAAATTCAACAAAATAAAGAACACTCGTTTCCATAACATGGAACTAATGATTAAGTTAGCACAAACAAGCACAAAACCAGAAGAGGCATTTATGCATAGAGCCGATGAAGTTCAGAAACAATAAGCTATGACATGATCAAGAAATTGATACTCCCTCCGTTTCAATTTGTTTTTCCTACTTTCCTTTCTAGTCCATTTCAAAAAGAATGTTTCTTTCATTTTTTTGGCAACTCTTTAATTCTAACTTTCCATGTGTCATGTGTAAGATCACAAGATTAAAGGGCATTTTGGAACATTCTGTTTATCTTTACTTTAACCATAAAATTCAAAAGCCTTTCTTAAACTCCACATCAAATCAAAACCTTGAAAAGAGGGAAATAAAAGTTCTGAAATCAAAGAACACTCATCAATAAGATTGAACTAAGGGGTTGTTTGGTATAATAAACAGGGTTATCCCATGAGACTATTTATCCCACCTTCCATATGGATAGTAATTCCACCATTTTAGTACAAATGGCGGGTATAATCCCGGGATACGCCAACACCTCACACTAACATGGGATAAAGTTAATCCCGGATTTTATCCAGGATTATTATCCTTATGCCACGTACAAAACGACCACTAAGTATCATGTAGGCACAACATAAAAGGGCAGTGTGGTGCACTAACGCTGCCGCTATGCACAGGGTGGGTCTGGGGAAGGGCCCCACGACCAGGGTGTATTGTACACATAAAAGGGTGTATGTAGGCACACAAATACACAAAACTAAAAGAGTCATTTGTACATAAAAGCTAATGAATCTGAAATTCTAAACAATAAAACAACATATATGATGTAAATACAAAAGGATATAATAGTTTTGACAGGATTATACTTATAGTGAACTGGTGAAGCAGGACAAGCCAAGTGATAAATCTGATCTACTTCCAACAAAATAGGCTCAACAACATCATGTCTAATAAGCTCAAATCTTGGATTTCCAAAATGATGCATCACATTTTCTTTCCTCCCAGTAAAGAAATTATCAATAACAATAACATCATCACCTCTCTTAATTAACTTATCAACTAAATGACTCCCAACAAATCCAGCACCACCAGTTACAACAATCCTCATCCTTTTTCTACCAACACCAACAGGTACCCTCCCAGTATGACCAACCCCATTTGTCCTAAAGTTGAAATCTTTATGATTATATGAAGATAGTGTTGATAAAGATTCATGACTTGGTGAATTATATGATCTGGGTATTGATGAATGGGGTTCAGAAGATGTGCTAAGGTGAGAAAGAGTTGGTTGAATGATGAAAAAAGTAGAACCAATGAGTATACCAATGAGAATGAACAAAAGTCTTTGTTCTTTAAGGAGATAATTGATGGATCTTGGAAGAGATCTTGTATGATGTTTAAGGGATTTTGGTGAGTATGGGTGTGCATTGGGTAATTCTTCATCTCTTCTGCTTGACTGTTTGTACAATTTCATAGCTCTGTTGGATAGTAGTTTTGTTACAAATCAAGAATGGTGTATGGGAAAATCAAGAATGATAAAGGGGATTTTTTTAAAAAAAAAAAAAAAAAAAAAAAATTGTTAACTGAAGTGTTTGTGTGTGTGTTGGGTTTGGGTGTGGCGGTGGCCGTGCGGGTTGGGGCGGGGGTGGGTGACTTTTTTAATTATAAGAGTGTTTAAAAGTGAAAGAATTTCTTGATTAATAGTATTAATCAATATATATTTATATATATATATATATATATATATATATATATATATATATATATATATCCTACGTGGCATATCTTAGAAGCCTCTAATGCTATTTATTTTTTTATGATTTTTTTAAACTTTTTTTTTCTTTTTTTTTCATTAATCAATCAATTTTCTTAATAATCAAAATGAATGAATCAATTACTACTCCTTCATTTATTTTTATTCTTTAATATAAAAATTTAATATTTCTTTATCAATACTCTCATGACCTTTGATGATCATAACTCCTAAATTATATTAATAATTATGTTTATAATATCTTTGATATTCCATATTATTATCTTATAAATAGAAGTATTATAAGTCTTCTTTCCTCCATCATCAAAATTAAGGATATTTCATTCACTATATATTTTTTGAACTTTCATATATTCTTTTAAAAAAAAGTTATTTGTATATCTTCTAAAATGTCCTCCTTATTGTTTTTTTTTTTTTGGATATGTTTTTGCTTCTTCTTCTTCTACATGCATTGTTCCTTTGACATTTAATCTATTTGTTAAACTCATACATGAGATTACATTAAATTTATTGTTATCTTATATTGTTTGTAAGTTTTAAGCAAGAACATGTATAATTTAAATCTATTTTCTTATAATTTTCTTATAATATATTAATTTTTGTGATGTATTATTTTTTACGGGGATGAAAAGAAGATCAACTAGTGAACAAATGAAGTAAAGATGCAATGATGACTATGTAAAGATTTGAGGAGAATAACATAAGAACCACTTGAGAGAATGTCTTTTTTTTTAATTATATATACTCTTTTTGCTTTCTTTATATAGTTTAAATTACTATATAATTTGTTCACTTTTATTTGTCGTTATACTAAAAATAGATATAAAGAAGAAATATAGATATGATGATGTGACACCTTAATTTTTTTATTTTTTACATAATCTACTAAATAAATAAATTATTAAAAATTTCATAAAATAAATCAAAATTGTCCTAAAAATAGATCTTTTGCAATAGAACCCAATTCATCATTTGTTTGAGACAGTCCACATAAGAGAAATTAATATAACATAATCTTAATGATAATTAATTTATTTTTATGTATTATGTAGTTGTAACTGTAAAATTAATGTCAATGAGAAAAATGAAAAAAAAAGTGAAGGCAATAAGGAATAAATAATTGTAATGAATGACTAGAATAGTAACGAAAAAGAGAAATGACCTCTTTTTATTTTTTCTCTTTCATATGACTATAGTTGTACATACATATCTCATTATGTTAAGTTATAATTAGATTTTGTCAATTTTTATTGTGATACTTTTTCTCTTATTTCTTAAAATTGTATTTTAGAAACGTAATGACGACAAAAATAGGATAATAGATAAAATAAAATAGAATGTTGAAAAGAGAAATGACCTCCTTTTATTTTTTCCTTTCTTTCTATGACTATAGTTGTACATACATATTTCAATATGTTAAGTTGTGATTAGATTTTGTAAATTTTTATTGTAATATTTTTTGCAACATTCTAAAATGAACATTATGTGCTTGATGTTATTGTTTTGTGCATGTTAGTGCATTCCTAATTTCTAAATTTGATAATGGGGTTAAAAACTATCGGTAGAAGCATTTTGAAGAATGAAAATTTAATAACTTCAAGAACTTTGAGAGTTTTCGAATTAATTTATTTTACGTGTTTTTAGCTTTTAAGCTCCATTTTTGTTTTTATTTTTTTGGTGTTTGAAGAAAAAAATTATTTTTAAATATTTACTTTTAGGTCAGAAGAGTATAAAAATAAGCTAAAAGTAAAAAAAAAATGAATATGTCCAACTTATAACTTTAGCACTTAGCTTATTGGCTATTTTTCTAAAAAATAAAATAAAAAATTCCAACGCCCTCTTTGTTCAAGTATTAAATTAAAAAAATTGACAATAAAATAGAGTATTTGAGTGAAAAAAAAATATATTTACAATTTTTTGTTTTAAATGAAAAGAAGAAGGCAAATAGCATATAAGACCATAAATTTATATTTATGTATTTATATATCCTCTTTAAAGTTATATAAAAAACATCTCTTTTAGTTCATATAGTTATTAATTTTTTTTTACATTTTAATACAATACCTAACTTATTTTTCCCTCTATTTTTTGGCCTTTTCTATTTTCTAAGTAATTAATGTAAATATTGATTCCTAATTATCACAATTAGGAATTTACTATTCTTTTTATATTGCTCATTATAATTACTGATAGTTACAACTCAGCATTAAAAGATGTAGCTACAAGTAAGTTGATATATATTGTGATCATGTGGCGTGCCCTTTCAAATTCTTTATGATAAAGCATTAGTGTAAGCATATATTTTTGTACCTCTTAAATTTCATTATTAGTTAATTGATGAAGTTTTAAAGTTTTAATTATTTTTAGTTTTCAAATTAATTAGAAATTAATACTACCACCTTCTCACATGTCAATTATAACAGTTTTTTATCTATGCAAAATAATGCAATTCTCGTGATTTTAGTATAATTGCTGAGAAATGTAAATGACTAGAGGAAATGATAATTGAAATATTTTTTTTTGTAAAATAATAATAATAATAATAATAATAAGTAAATTAAATTTGAAGGAATTATCCAAAAAAAAAAAATATTTGGCCAAATAGAGGTGTCACATCACTTTTCTAATGCCTAGCTTCATATTGATGGTGAGAATTAGAAGTTTGAGTTTTCAAAAATAAATTTAATATATTTTTTGAAATTCAGAGAATGTGAGTCTTAATAATAACTAAGGATACTGATAATTTATTTGTAGTGTCTTTTAAAATTAGTTTTAAATTTTTATTACTTTAGCATTTAAGCACTATATATATGCAGATACAAAATTGAAATAATATTTTTAATTTATGAACTTCTAATTACAATTTTTATATTTATTATGTTTTGATATATTAGTTATATATTTTAAATATTTTTTTTAGTAAAATAATAGAAATTTATATCATCTACATAGAGATAGATAAAATCAAGTATTCCTAAAAGATCATAAATTTTTAAGAGTGAAAACTTTGAAAAAACTACAAAACTAATTATAAATAATGTTATGAATTTAAAATATTAACTTTAATTTTTTGTATTTGAATCTAAAAGAAATCTTAACGCATTCATTGCACTTGAATAATCGTAATAATTATATTTTTATTCAATAAAATAGTTTATCACCGCGCGAAGCGCGGCCCCATTCCACTAGTTACTAATAATGTAAGATGAAAATGATGTACTTGCCTGTCCTTCTCTACAGACTACACGTGCATGTTATTAAAAATAGGTATCTGATAACACTCTTTTTGTTTCATTTTACTTAACTCTTATACTAAAAATAATTATTGTAATTAACTTATCTCATTTATAAAATTGTAAAAACATATTATATTTTTCTTTTTCTACCTTCAGCATTAAATATTATATAACATAGTCAGATGTATCTACAACGTCACATCATTATGGTGGCCTGATTTTCATCGAAATCAATTTTTCATATTATATTTTACTTCTCTATAACGAAATTCTATCTATAATAGTAATAATGTTTGTTATATCGGTACACTCTTTATATAATAACATCTCTATAAGAAGATGAGAAATTTTTCTTTTCAAATTTAAATAGAGGTAGTCCTAGCTAGATCAAAATGTTAGGAATCAAAGCAAGGAAAGTAGCATTGATGGAACACAACATACTTAGATAGTATGTAATACTTTGTAAGATATGTATTATATATAATATAAAATAAAATAACAAAATATTCATTATAATCATCATTAATTCATGCACACAATAAATTTTAAGTATGAATATTTAATGTGAAAAAAAAATTATATTTATATAATGCAGATCAGTTATTTCATAACTTTATAAGAAAAAAGCTACTAATGTTTGCTTTTTATATATATAAAATAGAAAATATACCATTTTCCTCCTGAACTTGTCGTCAAAACTTACTTTAGCACTTAAACTTCACTTATAATTATTTACCCCCCTTAACAACTTTCAACTGAAATTTTTAATACCCTAATTATTGACGTGATAATTTTTTTTAAAATCAACGCGTAAATAACTTAAATTTCACAACTCTTTTCAATATTATTATAAATTTCTAATTTTGTCCACATGGATACATCACATTCTTCTGATACATCACTTAATTTTATACTGATACGTCATATTTTTTCAAATACATCACTTAATTTTATATGAATATATCACATTCTTTCTGATACATCACATTCTTTCGGATATATTATTTAATTTTACACAGATACATCACATTTTTCTGTGATGTATCTGAACTTTTACGTAAAAATAATGGTTTATATAATTATTTAACATGGTCAAAATTTTAAGTAGTTATAGTAAGTTTAGTAGTGGTATGATGTAATTTTTTTATATATTCATACTCTTTTTAGTTTTGCCTACTTTTGCATATATTGGAGGGAGGTAATTAGGCTGATATGGAGCAGTTACAACTTACGGAGGATATGACCCTTGATAGGAAGGTGTGGAGGACGTGGATTAGGGTAGAGGGTTAGGGGGTGGGAGTTTGTCGGTAATAGTAGGGGAGCGTTCTTTTGTCTGAAGTTTCTTGTTCGTGGTGTTGTGGCTGTAGTATTATCGTGTGGCTATTTTGTATACCGTACTAGTTTATATACACTTATCTTTGGTGTTTGTTATACTGTTGATGATAGGCGAAATTACGCGCCTATATCAATATATTTTGCCCATATTTTAGCCTAGTTTTGAGAACAAATTATATATTTCATGCACTTTTAGTCCTTTTTCCTATAAATGAGCTAACAAACATGATTAGTAAAGTTTCAGGTATAAATGATGCAAAATTCAGCATTTTATGGCTTACTTGACGCAAAAGAAAGCTCACGAAGGAAGGAAAGGGAGTTTACACGCCTAAGGACCAAAACTGCTGCATGGAAACTCTGTCCCGGGCTAAAACAGCATTTCTGAAGACTTTGGGGACTTACAGACACAAAGCTGGATTTTGACAATGATACATTAACCTAGTACAATTGGGTTATGTATTTCATTAGTTTATTTGGATTAGGAGAATGTTACATTAACCTAGTACAAATGGGTTAAGTATTTCCTTAGTTTAGTAGGATTTGGTTATTTATTTCATTAGCATAGTAGGAGTAGGATAGGAGTATTATAAATACCCTATCATGCTAGAGATTTTAATCAAGTCCTCCCTTAGTGGAGGCAACTCCTCCCTTCATTCAAGAAATTCATTCTTCAACTATCAATTCAACAATCAATTTTCTTCCATCCTTCTCATCTTCCACTACAAACACTTCTAATCTATTCTTCTATTCTTAAATTCCACAACAAGAGAATCGTTACTTGCTACGGAATCACCAAAACCACACGCCAAACACCTACTATTCACGCCATCCACCATGCAAAACGTGATATCCTTCGCATTCATGGGTAACTAAACCTCTTAGTTGGGGTTATGGAAGCCGAATGAGTTACTATCTATTGCTATGAGCTTGTGAGTTCAAGACACGTATATTGCTTATATCATTATTCTCTTCATCTTAAATCTACAATCTTTGCGGTTTCAAACACATGAACACGCCATTCTAACATCTAACCTGTTCGAGAGAAAGGTTACTTATCTAGAAAAGAAGACGCATAGACTAACGCCAGTCTAACATTTAACTTGTTCGAGAGAAAGGTTATTTGTCTGGAAAAGAGATAATGTCAAGGTAGTAGGACACCCTTTCCTATTAAAAAGCTAGTGCCGTAACTGGACTAACCTCTTGGAGAATTCGTACCGCTAGACACACTTTAAGCTCGAGAGAGTTAAAGTGAAATAGTCCTTGTTTAGGTCGAGAGACGCTTGGATTTACCATCGACTACAATTCTCTATAAGCAATTGCATGTCAAGACTCTACACACTCATAGCCAATAGAGACGTATACCTCAGAAGGTGGACATACCCCAACGCTTCAATTCTCATTGTTTACAACCAACGTGACAATCTTTCTCTTTTTACTTTATTATTTTCAGCTTTTATTTCATTACTTTGGTTACTTATTACAATCCCCCCCTTTTTACGAGATTTGCACCAAAAGTCTATTAATTTTGCTTACTTGTTGGCCAAGCTATTCCCTGTGGGATCGATACCCAACCCAGGTTGGGTTCTATATTTGCTAACGACCGCTTTACACTCCCACGAGAGCTGTAGATTGAGCGTTATCAAAAATTGGCGTCGTTGCCGGGGAATACTAGTGTCAATCAAGTTCGTGATAATTACTAGACCCTTTGGTCAAAGATTCTCGTACTTTTACTTTTAGTTGTTGTTTTTGTTTTTTTTTTTAGGTTTATTCAGTGCATCAATGGAGGCACAACGTGAAATTGAAAGGATGGCTGCTCAAGTGCATCAACAAAATATTGATAATCGTAGGCGAGCAACAAATCTTGACGATGAGGATCTGGGCGATGAAGAGCTATTAAACCCACAGCATACTGCTGAGATGGCGACACCAGCAAACAGAAGAGATCGTCAAGCAAGATATAGGCCCGAACGCCGAGCTGTGCATATACCGTTTGATGATGATAAGGATGATCTTGATGGACCTGGTGCCACCGGAGCTATTATTCTTCCGCCATTGGCACCCGGAGCAAAGTTTAATATCACTAGCGCCATGATTCAGCTTTTGCAACTCAAGGGATTATTTGGTGGACTAGCAGGCGATGATCCGAACATGCATCTGATCAACTTTATTTCTACATGCAAGTCATTCGACAATCCTGGAGTTGGACAGAATGCAATTCGATTACGTCTATTTCCATTGTCTCTGTCTGGGGAGGCAACTATGTGGTTGAATGGGCTGACTCCTGATTCTATTACTCATTGGAGGCAATTGAAAGACGCTTTCCTAGAAAGATTCTTTTCGCCATCCAAAAAAGCACAATTGAGAGATGAAATCAGCAACTTTCGTCAGCTTCCCTTTGAAGCTCTCCACGAAACATGGGAGAGGTTCAAGACGAAGCTAATGCGATGCCCAAATCACCATATGACCAATGTCCACTTGATGGAGATATTATACAGAGCTTTGAATTCGGTGACTAAGCCAGTGATTGATAATGCGGCTGGAGGATCATTTATGGACCTCACCTTTGTGCAGGCAAGCAATATGCTAGATCGGATGACGAAGCAAAGTAGAGCTTGGCATACCAGGGATTCTGAGGTAACAAGCCCCACTTTATCTTTTGGCATGACTACAGAGCAGAGGCGAAGACAAGAGGATCGTGACTAAGACATGGCTCACATGAAAATGCAGATGGATCTTCTTACCAAGCACTTATTATCAGGGAAGACCGAAAAAGTGAAAGCTGTAGCGCTAAAAGGAAGAGACGAATCTGATTCTGAAGCGGAGGCCGACTACTTGAACAATCAGAGGGGTTTTCGTGGGAATGCCCAAGGAAACCAAGGTCGGAACTATTATGATAAATCAGGAAGCAAAGACCAAGGTAGTTGGAGGAAAAATAATGAAAAGAGTGGTTTGTACGTTCCCCCTGGTAGACGTGATACCACCACATCTAATTCTGGGAGTATGGAAGACATGATGGCTAAGTTATTGAAAGGAGTGGAAGCAACGAGCGCGGGAGTTAAGGAGGTGATTGATGATTTGTCCTCCATGAATCAACTAGTTGATTCTCATTCCACTTCTATCAAGCAAATAGAGCAGCAATTGAGCCAACTTTCAGCAACATTCAATCAAAGAAAGGATGGCACCTTACCAAGCGATACTGTGAAAAACCCAAAGAATTATGGGTCATGCATGGCCATCACTACCAGAAGTGGTAAGGTGCTGGAAACTTCAGCAAACGGCAAGCAAGTGGTTGACGAAGTGGTACGGTTTGATATATGCAAAACAATGAAGCAGCCCAGCGATATGAATGAGTTATCTGTAGCTGATGTTCATTATGAGGATACGAAAGCATTATCTATAGAGAAACAACCTACTGTTGAGCCATTGTCTGCTGCGCCACTAAATGTTGAGCATGAGAATAATGAAGATTATGAAGAACTTATAGGTGATTTAATAGAAATAGAGTCTTATACTCCTAAGCAATTGGATTGTGATCTCAAGAATCAACAAACAACGAAGACTCACATTGACAAGCCACCAATGCTAGAATCGCAAGAGCTTCCCGATTATCTAAAGTATGTGTTCCTGGAAAGTAGAAATATACTTCCTGAGAGAGCAGATGATTCAAGTGAACAGCACGTAGAGGCTCTCATCTCTGCTCTGAAGAGATACAAGAGAGCTATGGGTTGGACTATTGATGATATAATTGGAGACTCTCCGGGGAAATGTATGAACCATCTTGAAGAAGATCGCATGCCCACAGGTAAGCCTCATTGTCGTCTAAATCCTTTTAGAAAACAATCCACCATTTACCTCGACGAAGTCTGAGTACTCGAGGTAACTACGTCGAGCCACGACAATAAATAAGGCGCTAGATGGGAGGCAACCCATCGTTTTATCATTTTATCATTTTATCGTTTTGTCTTTCTTTCATTCTAGTACTTGTTTTTGCTTTTGATAAATGAAAATCAAAAAAATAAGAGTCGTGCCACGACCAAAACTAAGGCGCTAGGTGGGAGGCAACCCATCGTACTAATCATTTTCGTTTGGTTTTGAGCAAAAATAGGTGCAAGAAGTATGCGACGAGGAGATCGATTTCAATTGACGATTTGGACGCATTGTATGGTAAAGTCGGTAAGTTAGGAATGGTGATGCATAAGGCTATGAATTGAGACTTTCTCACGTCGAAATAGGCTTCGAGGAAGGCTAGGCCTTGGTAAAAATAGGCCACGAACGATGCACAACCTATTCTATAGCCTAAGGACTCGGAATCTAGTGTGCTATACACTATGCGCCGCCTATTCCTAGGTATGCTTTTGACTATGCGCCGCCTATGCTATGGCATTTGAGATACTGAGACCAAATGCCATAGACTATGCGGCGCATATGTCTAGAAATGCCATAGACTATGCGGCGCATATGTCCCATTATGCCATGGACAATGCGCCGCATATGTCATTGATATGCCAAGAGATATGCGCCGCATATGTGGTGATTTTGTCCCCAAATACGATTGTAAATGGGTCATAACCCGACCCATTCTCTTCCTATATAAAGGGGACTTAGTTTTATAACACAACCACACTAGAAAATACCCTAAAGGCACCGCATTCCCTCTCCAAATCATCTCAAAATTTTCTTCTTTTGCTCTTCCAATTCACAACACCATCTCTACAAGCTTCAAGCAAGTAAGTACTCTCTTATTCTTCATTTATTTATCTTAAGTACTACGTTGCTATAATTATTATAAATTGCTAAATCATATAAGATTGTTGGTGATGTTCATGTGTTTGAATTGTTGTTGCATAATCATGTGAGTGAACATATACGTAGGGAATCCTTGACTTATTTCCGACTTGAATTTGGTTTCAATAGCATTGTTATGATATTTGCTGAATTGATATGGCTATGAATATTGCTTAAGAGTGTTGTTTGGATGCTTACATGTTAGACTATCCCGGCCATCGGGATAAGATTATAGTGCCTATCGACTTAGGAGGTTGTGCTTGTTGTAAGAATAACGATTCCATGGGGTAACCCCTATGTCGTAGTGTTGCTATATCTACCATGAAAGTAGTCCAATGGCTGCAAATAAGTGATACAATGCTGATTTTCTTGTTGGAATACAATCGTAAAACGTATGTCGACGAAATCTGAGTAAATCGACTACGTTCACCTCGCTGATTTGTGCAACAAAACTAAGTGTGGGGTGGTACCCCTAGTACTTGCATATAGATTGTATCAAGTGAGATTGTGCTGCAACTAACATTATTTCTAGTCCCAGGTACAATGGCACCTAAAGCGAGACAAGGCAAGGAGAAGGCTACCACCTCCCTAAAGGGCAAAAAGAGAAGTCGCAAGGACCAAGGAGAACCCTCCTCACAGCAAATACCTCAACTCACGCTTGGAATTAAGTGGGATACTTATGAGGAACGTCTGAGGATAACAACTCTGATGAGGATTCCAATGCAAAGGGGTATGACCCCAGACATAGAGGAGGAGTCCGATTGACCAGGTTCCTCGTATTTATTTTCCACTGAGGACAGTGTCCCGTCTAAGTGTGGGGTGGCATTGCATGCTATACTTCTCTGTTTGCACCTATGTTTGTTTGTTTACTTTGTTTATTTGAGTTCGTTTTTTTTTTTTTTTTTTTTTTTCCGTTTGACGTTTTTTTAGTTTTTTTTAGGAGTAAAATCTTTCTAGCTTTGCATGAAATTATTTTGATAGGCAGCATGAGATTATAACAAGAGTATGTATTACAATTGTGACTATTGAGACGTTTAGGCTCTAGTTGTGACTCATTATGTGATATTGTGTGATTCAATTCCTTTACTTGTTGGGTCAAGAGTCTATATTACTTCCAATCAAGTCGACCATGTGCCTTGTGTGTGTGAGATAATAGTATATTCTATGTATGTGGCTGATGCTAGAACTTGCCTGGTATGTATGCAAAGCGAAAATAAGGAATGTAAGTTTAGGATATGATTTAGGCATTTCTTTGGCAACCTATACATGTTTACCTTCAGTTTTTCCTACCCATGAAAATCATCCTAGTTAAACCCTTTTGAGCCTTTAGCCTATTTCTTTGACAACCTTGTATGTAAGCCTAATCCATTTTTTTAAGACCGTAATTTGATCCAAATTCCTAAGTGCTTTAAAGTGAAAAAGTCATGTGACAACATAAGAGGAAATTGGTTGAGTATGATGCTTTAAATTGTAATGGTGCTTGAATGTGTTATGAAAAAGAAAGTGTTATCATAAGAGGTATGTTGTGAAAAGAAAAAGGAAAAGAAAGCTGAAAAGTGAGTTGTGCTTAAAATTGAAAAACAAAAGATGAGAACAAGGGTGGAAGAATAAAATAAAGAAAGGTTGAAAGAAAAAAGTGTCAATGATACAATGTGATGTATTAAAGTGCTTAGGAACTTAGTCACTATTTCTGGCCAAAATAGCTGATCCTACCCGTCCCTTAGCCTACATTACAACCATCAAAAGACCTACTTGATCCTAAGCTTAGCATTCTGACATTTAGTAGAGTACTACATTAAGGGCAAGCCTATGGTCATCAGTTGCTACATATGAATTCTTTGCGAGAGTGAGAGCAAGGATATGTTGATACCCATGTTTGAAAAATATGCTATACTTGTGAGTGATTATGGGTACTATATTGTGAGACACACATGGTTGATGAGCTTTGGATAGTTGTATATGATTCTATGTACCTTAATGTTTGCATGCGATTTGATCACCATCACTAGTCTACGCTAGAGGTTAAACTGTTTCTACTTATAATCGGAAAACTACTCTTTGTTGATAATTTTTGTGCTTGTCTTGAAGAATGTTTTGTGTTGTTGCTGTAAAAACCCTAAGTTGATGCTTAGAAGGACATGATATTTTGTTCGAGGACGAACAAAGCTGCAAGTGTGGGGTGTTGATGATAGGCGAAATTACGCGCCTATATCAATATATTTTGCCCATATTTTAGCCTAGTTTTGAGAACAAATTATATATTTCATGCACTTTTAGTCCTTTTTCCTATAAATGAGCTAACAAACATGATTAGTAAAGTTTCAGGTATAAATGATGCAAAATTCAGCATTTTATGGCTTACTTGACGCAAAAGAAAGCTCACGAAGGAAGGAAAGGGAGTTTACACGCCTAAGGACCAAAACTGCTGCATGGAAACTCTGTCCCGGGCTAAAACAGCATTTCTGAAGACTTTGGGGACTTACAGACACAAAGCTGGATTTTGACAATGATACATTAACCTAGTACAATTGGGTTATGTATTTCATTAGTTTATTTGGATTAGGAGAATGTTACATTAACCTAGTACAAATGGGTTAAGTATTTCCTTAGTTTAGTAGGATTTGGTTATTTATTTCATTAGCATAGTAGGAGTAGGATAGGAGTATTATAAATACCCTATCATGCTAGAGATTTTAATCAAGTCCTCCCTTAGTGGAGGCAACTCCTCCCTTCATTCAAGAAATTCATTCTTCAACTATCAATTCAACAATCAATTTTCTTCCATCCTTCTCATCTTCCACTACAAACACTTCTAATCTATTCTTCTATTCTTAAATTCCACAACAAGAGAATCGTTACTTGCTACGGAATCACCAAAACCACACGCCAAACACCTACTATTCACGCCATCCACCATGCAAAACGTGATATCCTTCGCATTCATGGGTAACTAAACCTCTTAGTTGGGGTTATGGAAGCCGAATGAGTTACTATCTATTGCTATGAGCTTGTGAGTTCAAGACACGTATATTGCTTATATCATTATTCTCTTCATCTTAAATCTACAATCTTTGCGGTTTCAAACACATGAACACGCCATTCTAACATCTAACCTGTTCGAGAGAAAGGTTACTTGTCTAGAAAAGAAGACGCATAGACTAACGCCAGTCTAACATTTAACTTGTTCGAGAGAAAGGTTATTTGTCTGGAAAAGAGATAATGTCAAGGTAGTAGGACACCCTTTCCTATTAAAAAGCTAGTGCCGTAACTGGACTAACCTCTTGGAGAATTCGTACCGCTAGACACACTTTAAGCTCGAGAGAGTTAAAGTGAAATAGTCCTTGTTTAGGTCGAGAGACGCTTGGATTTACCATCGACTACAATTCTCTATAAGCAATTGCATGTCAAGACTCTACACACTCATAGCCAATAGAGACGTATACCTCAGAAGGTGGACATACCCCAACGCTTCAATTCTCATTGTTTACAACCAACGTGACAATCTTTCTCTTTTTACTTTATTATTTTCAGCTTTTATTTCATTACTTTGGTTACTTATTACAATCCCCCCCTTTTTACGAGATTTGCACCAAAAGTCTATTAATTTTGCTTACTTGTTGGCCAAGCTATTCCCTGTGGGATCGATACCCAACCCAGGTTGGGTTCTATATTTGCTAACGACCGCTTTACACTCCCACGAGAGCTGTAGATTGAGCGTTATCAACTGTTAGTTTATTTTGCGTACCGTACTAGTTTATATCCACTTATCTTTTGTGTTTGGTATACTGTTATCGGTCCTAAGCCGGGGGTCTATCGAAAACAGCCTCTCTACTTCACCTAAGGTAGTGGTATATCTGCGTACATTCTACCCTCCCCAGACCCTAATATGCGAGAATACACTGGGTATGTTGTTGTGGTTGTTGCTTATAGCAGCTAAATGAGATCTGGTCGTCAAGTGTCAATATATATATAATAGCACATATACATAGCATCCATGAAATTTTTGGACAAACGATGTCATTGTAGAGAGAATTGACTGTAGTTAAATTCAAAGTTGTAAAGTACAATTAATAAGGCTAAATTAATAGGTTATACATCTAATTACAATTCTCTTACGGAGTGTGTCAAATTAACATAGGTCAAGTAATATAGAATGAAGGTAGTATTTGTTCAATAACAACAAGAACATATTCAATGTATTCCCATAAAGTGGTGTTTGGGGATAGTAAAGTGTACGCAGTCCATATTACTACCTCAGTTAAAGTAGAGAGATTGCTCCCAATGGACCCTAGCGGTAGTATTTGTTCAGTTTAAAAAAAATTGATAATTTACTCATTTACACCTATTTTATTCTTTATATTAAATATTATTCGTTATTCAATATATTTCTCAACATATTAAATTTATTCTATTTAAAAAGTAATATAATAAAATTATCTTATTATTTATAATTTTTAAAATATATGCCAAATTAATAATATACAAATATTATTAGATGGAGGGAGTAGTAGAGAAGCAAGAAAGTAGCATTTGATATTTTTGATTCAGAATCTTTCATGATGAGATGAAGAAAAGAGGAAGAGATTAAATGGACTGGGCTCCCTACATGGGCATAAGTCCAGCTCATTTGCAGGCCTAATTAGGTAAATGGACTATTTTTGCCTTTTTTTTGGGACAGTTGGATATTTGACGAATTGGCTTAATAATTACTAAAAATTACACAAATACATAATTTATGTTTTCAATATTACAAAAGATTTCAACTTTCTAAACATATTATAAGAATCTCAACATATACACAGAATATTTTGTATATGTCGGCTATGTTATGTATATTAATAGTGAGAGAGAGTAAAATAATTAAAAAAGTGAAAGAGAGTGTAATTACTTTCAAAAGGGTTGGTATTTATGTTATTTATACTAATAATTACATGGAAAAATTACAAAAAGTAGCATACTTAAGACTATAGTTACAATAAATAGCAACACTTATTTGCTAGTCAAATATATATACAATATATATATTTTTTAATTATTACTATTTTAGATGTACGCGCCTTGCGCGTGTACCTCACTTTGATGAGTTCAAATATTATACTAAATAAAATATTTATTTAAATGATAAAGATGAATATAATAATTAAATTAAATATCTTTTGAGTATGTAAAGCTGGATAATTTATTTATTAAACCTAACCTTTACCAAAAATATTTTTAAAAGTCGATCGATATTCATGTACCATTTGTAAATTGTAGCAAAATAATACAATGATAGAGACATCAAAATAATACAATTAAATCTAATATTTACACACAAAAAATTTCTCACAGTCGTCCGACACTCATCTACCACCTGTAAACAATAACAAAATAATACGATAATACAGATATCAAAATAATACAACAAAATAATAAGGATGGTTGGTCAAGTGAGTGTATTCAACAGCTGATGCATAAGCATTATCAAAGATCGGAGTGTAATTAGAGTTGTTAAAAATGTTTTCGTTTCTACACTTCCAGATTTCCCAGAGGCAGAAGACAAAGAGGTTATTAAGACTTATGTTGGAGTCAAAGGTTTTGCTGCGAACCCAATTTTTGACAACATCAAGCATGTTGTCGTCAGTCATGCCATCCAGGTTAGGAGGGTTGCATCCCAGTCTTTTGAAGAGCTTGCTCCATAGCTGTGATGTTTTAGAGTAGTTCCAGAAGATGTGAGAATATCTTCTTGGGTGGTGTTACAGCAGTAGCAGTAGGGAGTGATGGGGACACCCCTCCTTGCAAGAATGGGGTTACAAGAAAGTCTGTTATGATTAAGTAGCCAGAGAAAGTGCTTCATCTTGTTGGGAACTTTTATGTTCCAGAACCAAGTAAAGTTTTTGGTGTTGCTGGAAGGGAGGGTTTTGGAATTGATGAGCTTGTAAGCAGTGCTACTCTTAAATTGACCATTACCAGTGAGTCCCCATATAGGGTAGTTTGTGGGACTTTTAGTAGTATGGAAGAAAGTAGACTGGATATTGTGAGTGATAGTAGGAGGAAGTGAGAAGGAAAGAGAGGTGAGATCCCAAATCCCATTCTTCCACTCTACAAATAGCTTTGCCCTTAGTGATACATTTTCAAGTTTTGGAGAGGCTTTGATTAGAGTTGGACATGCTCTATTTGGAGAGGAGGATTCTGGACCAAAGAGATTGAGGGTTCTTAGTTAGTCTCCAAGCTAGGGCACAGTTCATAGTATCATTCTTGATACTAGATTTTTGGATACCCAAGCCACCCAAATATTTGGGTTGAGTTATGACCTCCCATTTGATCATGTGCATCTTTCTCCTCCTATCGGTGGTGCCCCAAATGAAATTTCTTTGAATTTTGTCAATTTGTTGGAAAATCTTGTGGGATAACTGAATGTATTGCATGACCTAGGTTGGGATACTATTAAGAGAAGCTATGGTGAGGGTGGTTCTGCCAGTTTTATTGAGAAATTTAGTTTTCCAGCCAGCTAGCTTAGCTTTCATGTTATCAATGATGAATTGGAAGTCAGCCATGGTGGGGACTTTATGAAAGATTGGGAAGCCAAGATACTTCCCAAAGCTATTTCTGTGCTGAATGTTTAGAATAGAGGAAAAGTAAGTACAATTATCCATGGAGCAGTTTTTGGAGAAGAGAACCTTTGACTTGGTTCTATTAATTTTCTGCCCAGAAAAAACACTAAAAAATTCAAGAGTCCTCTTGATAGTTTGACAGTTTTCTTTGGTGGCTTTGGCAAACAGGGTTAGGTCTTCAGCAAAGAAAAGGTGGGAGAGTTTGGGATCTCTTCTGCTGATGGAGATAGGAGACCAATTAAGTAGGTCAACCTCGTGGTCGATCCTTCTAGAAAGGAGTTCCATGGTTAGGATGAAAAGATAGGGAGAAATGGGATCTCCATGTCTTATTCCCCTAGTTGGTTGAAAGTACTGAGTGCTAGTACCATTAGTGAGGATGGAGATAGAGGAGGTTGAGATGCAAGACATGATCAAGTTCAAGAGCTTATTGGGAAAATTGAAGTAGTGGAGGGCTTGCCTAATGAAGGACCACTCAAGCCTATCAAAGGCTTTCTCAAGATCAATTTTGATGATCATGTTGCCCTTGCTACCCTTCATTTTGTTAAAGTGGCTTATGTATTCCTGAAAAAGGATAGCATTATCAGAGGCCCTTCTATTGGCTAGGAAACTGGACTGGGTAGGGCCAATGATATTAGCAAAAAAGGGCTTGATTCTGTTAGCTATTACTTAGTAATAATTTTATATTGGGTATTTCAAAGACTAATGGGTTTGAATTTCTTAAACAGACTGCATTTTGACACATGGGATAAGACAGATGTAGGTAGAGTTAGCCTGATCCTCTATTTTGCCAGTAGAAAAAATATTGCTATAGAAAGAGATAAGCTGAGGACTGATGGTATCCCAGAATCTCTGAAAGAAAAGAGGATGCAGGCCATCAGGGCCTGAGGCTTTGGTAGCTTTAAAATTGAACACAACTTTCCTAATTTTATTGACAATTGAGATACTGTCAAGCATCTCATGATCCTGTTCTGGAATGAATCCCCTAGAGGATGGGTTCTTCTGATAATTGAGAAAAGAAAGGGTATGGTCAGTCCAGTAAAGGTCTTTGTAAAAGGACAGGATAGCATGGTTTATGTCTTTAGGGTCAGAAAGCCAACTACCATTATCTAGTTTTAGGGAGTTGATTCTATTCTTTCTTCTCCTATTGAGGGTGACAGTATGAAAGAATTTGGTATTTGCATCCCCCTCAGTGAGCCAATTAACCCTGGATTTGGTTTTCCAGAAATCATATTCTTGTTTGAGGGTATTACTGTACTCTTTAATAAGGGTGGATTCAAGGTTCTGAAGGAAAGAGTTGGAGGTATAGTGGGTACTTTTTTGAATGCCCGCGATCCTTGCTAAAATCCTTCTCTTTCTGGAGAAAATATTTCCAAAAACATCTTTGTTCCAAAAGGTTGCAATGGTTTTGAAAGAGATGATGGAATCAGTGAGGTTGCTATCAGAAAGGAAAGCTTGGTTAATGGGAGAAGGGAACTCCGGGTGGGAGCACCACATAGGCTCCGTTCTAAAAGGCTTGGCCCTGATGGGGTATTGGTTGGTAAGACTGGTGGGTCCTAGGAAGATGTGTTACATTAGTTTCAGGATAAAGGTGAATCCAGCTATCAGTAGCAAAGCATCTGTTAAGTCTTTCAAGAATCAGATTATTTCTATCCCTATATCTTTTATTAGTCCAAGTGTATTTGCTACCTTTAAAACCTAAGTCTACAAGGTAGCATTAGTTAACACATCTCCAAAAACTATTGGTCCTACTGTTGCTAATGGGGTTACCCTCATATTTTTTAGTAGTTCAGAGGACTTCGTTAAAGTCACCACTCACCAGCCAACTAGCATTATTGTTACCATTAATGGTATTAGCAATAGTAGTTAACTGATCCCAAAGAATGTTTCTATTATTAAGGTTAGTAGTTACATAAATAATACTCAGAAACCAGGAGAGAGATGAAGATTTTACCTTAACTGCAACATGGATGCTTTGGGGAGTGATCGAGATGTCATTGATGTTGTACTGGTCTTCCTTCAACATCAGGACAATTCCACCCGATAGTTCAATTGCCCCAGATTGGACAAGACAATCAAACCCAAGATCCTGAGTCAGGGTATGGTGGTCCGCCATTCTAGTCTCTAGGAGGGCCAGCATGGATGGTTTGTGCAGTTAGACCATAGCAACATAGTATCTCTTGAACGCTGCGTTGTTGGCTCCTCTAGCATTCCAAACAATGATATTCATCATCATTTTTTATTGAGATTGTTGCTGATCCACTACCACTGCCTTCCCCTTGCTTAATGGAGCATGGAGAGATTGTGGGATGTTCACATCTATCATTGATTTTAGTGGGTTCAGAGTAGTTCTGAACACCCCCCCTGTTATTACACTTGGCTGCTTGACCTCCAAGGTAAATTTGGTTAGGTATTGAGGTATCAGGATTATCCACATCTCGCTGACTAACTCTCCGAACCTTAAAGCTATTATTTGTTCTAGGGTGGTTACCTTTGTGATTGGGACTGTCATGGCTGCTAGAATAGCTTCCATTTCTCTGTTGCTTGCTTTTAACATATCCAAAGTTTTTTTGCTTTCCCAGGTCTGTGGAAGAAGAGATGTTTGTGGGGGTGCACCCACTAGAGAAGGTGTATCCTCCCGTTAGAGCTGTTTTGATCCATTCAAAAGAAGAAGTTGGTTTGAGGGTGGAAAGAACGGGAGGGTCTGCGCTATAAGGCTCAGTGCTCCCGTTAATGTTTCCGGTGTTAGGGGTTCTGGTTGGTTCAGGCCTCATAATGACATCAGTGTCGACATGCATACATTGTTCTCGTAAGTTGCTAGACCCTGATTGAGACCCTCCTTAACTACCAGAGCTAGGTAAGGTGGATGGTTCAAAGTTACTTCTACTTGTTTCTCTTCTAATTCCCCTTTTCATGGTTAGTGATAAGTTTGAAAGTTCCATCTCTAACCACGATTGGGGTGCATGATCTAGAAGGGGTTCTTTTATGATGAGAGATAATTCCCCCTGTACATCGTTAGTCTGATGAATTTCAGAAGTAGGTTTGTGGGAGGAAGGAGAAGGAGAGAGAGTATTTGCTTCCCCTTTATTAAGTATAAGAGTTGGAGAGTTCCCATTTTTAGAAGTACCAGTAGATTGTTGGATCGGAGTTGGAAGCCGAGCTCCCTGGGTGATTTGACCATCAATGGTCAAGTTGGCAGTGAGATGATTGCCCTGTGACTGACTGACTGAAAAGATGGGGTTGACATAAAATCTCCCCCTTTTTGCTCATGGGCTTTTTTAAAGCCTTCTTTTAGTTTTTGGGCCTCAGGAGAACAGTTGAGAGTATTTGATAATGACCCAACTTGGGTTTGGGTAATTTGAGCCTACCCAGTGGTTTGGGTATGTCGTTGGGCCTAATTTATTAGGGCCAATCCTTGGGGAGTAGACTTATTATTGGATTCGCAATTCAGTTGGCCCAGAGAAGTTTGGTCTAAATGAGAGGAGTTGTTGTCCTTTTTTCATTTCTCCTTGTTAGGGGTTCTGCTGTCCTGAGACGCCAGCGGTGTTGGGGGGTGGCTGTCAACAAACTTACCTGTAGCGGCATTATATTCCTTCACTGTGATAATGGAGATTTTTTTATTATTTATACCTAACTCGAACTGATTTTTTTGTGATTTTACCTTCTGTTGTGTATTTTTCTTTCTGAAAGGGACGATTTTCCACTCGCTACCCTGAGAGAATTCTTGGGAGGTCTGTTCTGCTGCTTTGGGTTGTTTTTCTTGATGGTTTTCCTTAACTTTGAAGTCACAGTGCCTTAACACATGCCCCAATCACCCACATCCCGTACACAATATCCCTTTGCCCTCATAGCAGATCGATTGTGAATGTGTACTAATGAGGATAGAGGTACATACTGGGGTGTCCATTGGGATTTGGACACAGATCTGTGCAAACCTACCCGTACGAGTTGTAGATGTACAAGTATCAATCTTTAGCAAGCTACCGATTTACTTCCCGATCCTTTCAAGTATCGATCTATCATAGAACTCTGTTGGTAGGAATGAGAGTCTTAGCCAGATTGCAGTAAATGGGATTTTCGATAGGTAGGGAACAAAATTTGGCTCCCATTTTCTGGTGGATATATAGTATCCCGCTATGAATCAAGGACCTAGATGAAGGATTTTCTTTTGACTTTCCTCGAGTCCTAGTTTCACTGTAAAAAACTCATCCCCAAGGTCGATTAGTGTGAATTTCTCTTCAAGCTTACATAGATCTGTAAGCTTGGTTTTGAGATAGCTGTGGTTAGATTTCTTCCCCACACACTTGATGATTACTGAATGTTTCCATGGAGAGTAGATTCTATGTTTTTTTCCTTTGAGAGGGTATAGATGCTTTTGTATCCACATTTATCGTTCTCTCTGCCTCAGTAGTGAATTCCTCTTCGTAGCAAGTTGAACGTTCTTGAGATTGGTCAGCTACAACTTTCTTATAGGAAGGTTTATTAGGGATGTCTTCTTCCATCTGATTGACGTAAGGATCTGGTGGATCCGATGGCGGAGGGTTATTGAATGGGGCTGTCGATTGGGTCATGATGGGGATTTTTGGAGAGAGGAAAGTCGTTCTCTCTCTATCATGCACAAGTCAGACTAAATGTCTTAAAAAAAATTGAACTTCTATAAATTGATTTTTATTCCTTTCACATCAACGTAAAGATATTATTCTTCCAATATTATAGTTTTCTTTATATCAGTCATATGTAGATTTAATTTATTACAAATTATATTTTTATAATATCTCTTTATTATCGTCACTCAAGATTTCTTTGTTTCTTGATGATATAAGGAAAAATTAAATGATAAATATTTATATTATTCTTCATCTTTCTCTATTTTTTTCTACTTGTGTTGTAGGAATATGCAGTTTCTCAACAATTTATAATCAGGTATTTCAGTTATATTTTCTATAAATTTTGTACTGTTAGGCTATCACTTTATAATTTTTTTATGATTAATAATTAAAGAATCGTAAAATATATGATGAATAAATTTCTCTTTTTTATGGTTGTTCAAGTTTTTTTTGTTTCTTGATGATGTAAATAAAAATTAAAGAATAAATATGTGTATTATTCTTCATCTTTCTAGATTTTTCTATTGACAATATATGCTTTTGTTTCCTTTTTTTTTTTTCTATTTGTGTTGCGGGAATATGTAGTTTCTTAAAGGTTTATATCTAAATATTTTTTCAGATATATTTTCTATAAATTTTGTATTGTTAGACTATGACTTTATGATTTTCTCTATAATTAATAATTAAAGAGTCCTAAAATATATGATAGTAGAAAAATAATAACTTTGGCTCAAAAAAATAAAATTGTTATTTTAATAATTTATTTGTGCACGGAAAAAAGGTATTACTAATTCCATAACGCGTACGGTAAATTAATTATAGTAGAACACACAATTAAAAAAAAAAACCAACATAAAGAAATTCTTAAATAATAAAATTGACAAAAAAATAAAATGGAATGAACTAAAGTTGTATTATATTTACTTTAAAATATTTAGTCACGTCAATAATTTAGAATTAAGTGTTTAGGTTTATTTGAAAAAATATGTTAAATAATTTATGAAAGAAAAATAAAATTTTCATAGTTTGGTGACTTTCTTTGTAGGAAAAATTTTAGAATTTGAATTTTTATAAATTAAGAATCATTTTTTTTTTGCGACAACATGACAGGAAACAAAAATAGGTTAAAGTGATTTTGACCAATTACTTCTTGAAGAATAAAGAATAAGAAAAGATATGGTAATGAGTTATTGTATTTTTCTTTAAGTATAGTTTTTATCTTAAAAGTTTTATGTTATTTTTAAAAAAAGTTGTTTACTTAATACACTAACTTACACACAATAATTTATTTTTTTATAAAAAATTATTATTAATTAATGCGAGACACACGTGCAAAACACGTATATTTTACTAGTAGATATATAGATATATAGATCATAAATTATAAATATAAATTATAGATAGATTTTGGTGAGGGATTATTTATATTGATTTCTCTTATATTTGTTTCGAACCCGATGCTTGATGGACAATATCTTTTTTGGGATTTAATTAGTTTAAATTTGTCCTCGAAAGTCCTAATTTTGTGATAAAGACATTTTTCTTATGAAAGACAATTTTTATTTTCAAGACTTAGATTTGAAACTTCTATAGGAGTGACAGGTTCAACATGTCTTTTTAAGGACATAAAATCAAAATCTGTGGGTATTAATGTCTTGAAAAGAAGTTTACAAGAATGGTTTGCTTTAAAGATTGTGTATTCTGTTGTGTTATTTGTACTTAAATAAGAGGTTTAGAAAAAGTCCACCGTCTTATATTTAATTACAGATCATACCACTGCAAAGACCGTATTATTTCATTTATTACCAATCATACCCTACAATTTGTACATACATATCATTGAAGAATATAGGATGGTCCCTTGTACTTCTCAATTTCCATAAGGGAGCTGCTAAATGACCATAATTTTTTGACCATAAAATGACCATAAATGTACAAAGGTCATGCTAACCTTTTCCTTAAATAAAAAATAAGTAAGTTTTTAATATTAAATGCAACTAAAATTTATGTGGGATAAATTATCACTATCATTAAATGTGAAGAAAAATTATTAAATTAACTTTAGTAAGTGGAACCCACCTAACTTCATCCATTGCATTTTCATCTTCTCCCTCAATCTTCAATTTAGTTTTTTTTTTTTAAAATCAAAATTTAAAACTAGTTTTATTACTATATTGATCATAATTATTTAAAGTATTTTTTAGAAAAGTTCATCAACGATTATTAATTTATTGATCATAATCCTTTAAAATATTTTTAGAAAAAGTTCATCTATGATTAACTAATTTTGAACTTATCACAAAAATTATTATTATTATATAAAATTCATTCAATTTTAAAGTTTATCACATTTTTTTAAAACATTAGCTAGGGTTGATAAATATGAACGATATAATTTTTATAATGTGTCAGTGTTTATTATATTTAAAGTATTTGGAATTTTGATTGCTAATATTGAAATATTTTCAAATTAGACTTTAAAAAATAAAAAATTATTTAAATATAATTTAAATATATTTAAATATAATAATTAATAAAATTATTTAACCAGAGTACATATTTTTTGCCATAATTTTTTGGCCCAAAAATGGCCATAAATATACAAAGACTATACTAACATTTTCCTTTAAAAAAAATAAAATCTTTACTATCTTCTAAATTCAAGAAGTTTAATGTAACTAAAATTTATGTTGAATAAATTATGACTATCATTAAATATAAAAGAGGAATATTTATTTAACTTTAAAATGAGAGACCCACCTTAATTTCACCTTCTATCCAATCACACCCTTCCTTTTCGTCCTTCTCCCTAAATTTCTCTTTAGTCTTTTTTTTTATCAAAATTTTAAACTAATTTTATTATATATTGATCATAATTCTTTAAAATATTTTTGGATAAAAGTCATCGATGGTTAACTAAATTTTGAATTTATCACAGAAATTTATTTATTTATTATATAAAAATCATTTATTCTAAAGTTTATCACAAAAGTGTTTTTCTTAAAACATTAACTAGGTTCAACAAATATGAAAAATATGATTTTATAATGTGTTAATGTTTATCATGTCTAAAATATTTTAAATTTTGATTATTATTATTGAAATATTTTCAAATTAGACTTATAAATTATTTAAATATAGAATATAATAATTAATTAAATCTATTTAATTAGAGGATATATTAATAGTGAATATAAGTAATATTCACAAGTTATCAAATTATCGTAATATAGAAGTACAAAAATACAATAATAATGTGTCTTGATATCTTTAGTTGTTGTTAACTAGGGTCCAAAAATGTAAATTTTGTGATTTTCACAATTTTTATAATGTGTCAATATCTATTATGTGTATAATGATTTGAATTTTGACTGCCGTTAATGAAATATATTAAATTATATTTAAAATTTATCTAAATATATAGCTTAAATTTTATTTAAATATAATATTACTTAATTAAAGATCATATTAATAACAAATATAAATTATAATTTGCAAATTATAAAATCGACGTAACATAAGGACGTAAGACGACAACATCAATGCATGACTCTCATGAGTTGTTGTTAACTCGGATCAAAATATATGAATTATACGATTTTTATAATATATCGATGTCTACCATGTTTAAAGTGTTGTGAATTTTGACTGTCGATATTGATATATTTTGAAATTATATTTAAAAATTATCGAAATAAAATTTAAATTTATTGAAATATAATATTTAATTAAATTGCTTAATTAAAGGACATATTCATAATTTTTTTTTTTCGGTAAATAAACATTTTATTTATCACCAAAGTAGGAATTACAAAGCAAACGACATATAAATTGTCTAGGCATAGTTAGACACATCCCAGCTAATGCCTTTAAAGCTCAATCACTACCGAAGCATATCAACTAATGACTTAACTACGGGTACCAATTTAATTTTGCTAGCTTTCCCTGCATTTTACTTGTGGGTATTGTCCTGGTGAATATGGCTTGGATGATCAACCTCACTATAGCATCCCCACAACTCCTCTTGTACTAAAAAACTACCTGGTTTTTTTCCTTCCATACGTAATAAATAGCAGCTACCAGGGAGATCAGTGCTATTCTTACTATTGTGCTTGGTGGTGCACCATATTAGTTCCCCTTGCCACTCCTCGGGCTGCCGCTGTAATCCTTGCCACCGTAATATCCTCCCCCAGACCTCTGCTGAAACCTTACACTTGAAGACAAGTGATTAATAGTTTCGGGTACTTGTTCACACAAGGGACATATGGGGTCAACTTGCATCTTCCATTTAATCAACCGGTCTCTAGTGTAGAGTCTCTTATGTGCTGCGAGAAAGGCTATAAATAGCCATTTAGGAGCTCTCAGGTTGTTACAAATCAGTCTACGCCAAGCCACTTTGGTATGCCCCCTAACAGTGCTTTGTACATAGCCTTTCTGGAGAAGGTGGAGGTGTTAGTAAACTCAACAGGCGTTAGCCCCGCTGCTTCGATACATTTCTGGACTTTCAAAATGCTTTGAATAATCCAACATGGCTGCTTTGGATAATGACCCCACGGCTCCCCCCTTTCTTAGTGCTCAAGTTCCGCAACAATTTGCATAATGCTGCTCTATTCCAAATTATCAGTAATGATTCACAAATTATCAAATCAGCATAATCTAGGGATCTAAGGCTACAACATTAATGCATCTTGATATCTCGAGTTGTTCTTAACTAGGGTCAACATATGTGAACTGTATAATTTTTAGGATTCTATAATGTGTCGACGTCTATTATGTCTAAAGTGTGTTTGAAATTTTGACTGTTGTTATTATTCAAATTCTTTAAATATATAGTTTAAATTTATTGCAAGTTGGCTCGGACACCACTACTACAAAAAAATAATTTAAACATAATTAACAAATAGAGTTCGTATTAATAACATACATAAATGATAATTCACAAGTTATCAAATCGCCGTGACACGAGAGCCCAAGCCCCCCACAACATTAGCGGAAGACTTTTTAGGATTGTTGTTAACTAGATTGACACACACATGAACTATATGAGTTTTATGATTTATATAATGTGTTGATGTCCACCATGTCTTAAAGCAAGACTCGTATTTGATAGCAACTAACCCTTATAAATAATACTAAATTGATATTCAAGATACATATATTATTTATTAAATATATATATATATATTTATAACTAATATTATAAAAATAGTTGATCCATGTTTTTCAATAATTTTTATGACCCACGTAATTTAATTCAAGAGAAAATAAAATATGAATTTATAACCTTGTTCAACAATAAAATTCTATTTTAATTCAATAATTAAAATAGTAGTGTAGTTAATCAGTTATGTTAGATGAATAAATAAATAAATAAATAAATAAATAAAAATACGTGGCATACCATAAAATTACACGAAGTAATGATTGACAAATAAAAAGAAAGGAAATGAAACATAAATAATGTAAAATAAAAAATTAAGATTAAAAAGCAAAAACTAAAATAGTAATAAAAAAATCGAATGATGAAAGGGGCTAAATATCCATGCGACACCTTTTAATTCGGAGAGAAATTGATGAAAGAGGCTAAATTGTTATTTTTTTCTGTTATGTTTAATTTGGGAATAGTTTAGAATAAAAAGTTAGCAAATGTATAATTTATTTATTTTATAAAATATTTTTTTTGTGTCCAATGAGTGTGATATGAAATGATACAAATTATTTAATAGGATAAACCAACTATTAATAATAATTTGTTTTCACTTTAAATACTTAAGTTATTTGTAATTTTATTTAAATGTAATATTTTATTTTATTCTTTCACTTTAAAATTGTTTTATACAAAAAAAAATTAAATGTTTAACAAAATAGGTATAATATTACGGAAAGTATAGATGTAAGATTTTCATAATATAGCATATGTATGCTTGATTTTCATAATTAGGATCGACACTTATGAATTGTATAATTTTCGTGATTTCTATAATATGTCAATGTCTATCATAACTAAAGTACTTTGAATTTTGAGTGTTGCCATTGAAATATTTAAAAATTATATTTTTTTAAAAATATATATAGTTTAAATTTTATTCAAATATAATAATTTGTAAAATTACTTATTTAGAGCTCATATTAATAGAAAATATAAGTAATGATTCATAAGTTGTCAAATTAGCATAAAATAAGGGCACAAAAACTACAGTATTAATTTTTTTAATACTCTCAAAGGTAGTTGTTAATTAGGTTGAATAAACTTCTTTGAAAAAAGATTACAAAAATACAATACTAAATTTATATTGTGTCTACATAGAGATTAAATTTTTTTATCATAAAATCAAACACTAAGTTTCATCACAATAATATATTTGCCGATCTAATTAAATTAGATTTTTAATTATTTGATTTGATTTGATTTGATACAATCTTACCGAGTCTTACAAGTAAATTTGAAATATAATTTAAATAGATCAGTGATTATAATGTAGTTATTTTTAATTAACTAATTATAGTTGATTTAAATAAAATTTTACTACGTTTAAACTTAAGTTTTATCTTGATCAGATATTTTGATAATTGTTAATGACTCTCAAACATTATTTGTTGGAATAATACTTTTATGGTCTATTATTAAATTGAATTAACTAATAATTACTGCAAATGTAATTATTGTTAGTTGAACAAGGATTAATAACTTAACATAATAATTATAAAAGTGTATCTATACAATAATTTATATCTAAATAAATGGACAATTAAATTTAATTACTTTTAATCAATTAATTATATTAACTTTAAACAAATTAATTTCACTAAGTGTTACGTTATGTTTGTTCGATAATAATACTTTTATTGGAATGGTGTGGATAGAAGTTCAGTATTTTAAAATGAAATCTATGCAAGAAATTATAGTCAATTTTTGGTTGAAATAAAACCTTTTTATAAAGAGAAAAATGAATAAATTAAATTTCATTTTTTTGACTTAATTATTGATAAAAAGATTTAGCTTGTATGAATTATTATTGATTTGATACCAATAATGAGCTATTTCAGTATCTTAAGCATACATCTATATATCCACGATTAAAATTAATTGATAGCCTTGTCTCACATATAGAGTATTTGAAGTGTCATTAGAGTTGTCGATGATTGGATCCAATTTTATAGCTTGTAAATTTTAAATGTAATTTTTAAAAAATAAGTAATTATATTAACTTTGATTAACTAATTATATCAAATTGAAACAAAATTTTAATAAGTCTCACACAAGCTTATCCTAATCAAGTGCTATGAGAATTAGTATTTATTATGTGTCTCAAATCAATTTCATAAAATCGCTATTATAATTATTGTATGTCCTTTAATTTGTTATTTTCTAATAGTACACAAAAATTGTGGTCAAATAATTTTGTGTTCTAAATTTTAAAGATAGAATATTTTTATGTGACAAATATATCAATTTTTAAAGTTAAATGATGTTTATGTTTGAATTTTTTTATGTGATAGAATCAATGTTATGTAATAGCAGATAAATTTTACCTATCTTTCATTTCAATTATTCAATTTTTCAATTCTTTTTAATTTTCACTTACAACATGCCTAGTGTAAGTGAAAAAATTATTTTTTACACGATAAAAGTTAATTTAGCAATAGTAACCTCAGCTTGTAGCCGTAATAAATTATTTCAAACAAAATATTATAATTAATCAATATTTCTACTTCAGGTTATTGAGAAATGTGAAAACAATTAAATATGGACATAATTAATTTTTATTTAGAGTACTAAAAAATTATGACAATGGTTAGCTGAATAGCAATAATGAGTGATTATTTTGGGTGGATGTTTATTAGGGTCAACAATTATGAACTCTATAATTTTTAGAGAAAAGACATGATTTCCCCCCTGAACTTGTCGCCAAAACTTACTTTAGCACTTAAACTAAACTTTCGTTTATTTACCTCCTTAACATCTTTGAAGTGTATTAGTTTCATCCTCAAAACTGAATACCACTCTCACAACAGAGAGTGTGTTACACTCGCCTACACATCAACGCCACGTCGGAGCCATGTCACTGGCACGTAAGAAATTACTATTTTTTTAAGAAAAAATTAATCCCCCACAAATTATTTTTAAATAAAAAAAATATATAATATTTTATTTATCTAAATATATATATATATATATATATATATATATATATATATATAATTATATTTATATAAGCACCCCCACCCCATTTTCTTTCTTCTTCACACCCACCTACCCACCACCACCACCCCCTACCCTACAACTAATGCAACCCCCCTCCTCTTCCAGCGCCCTAACCCCCATGCCCCGCCCCCTCCTCCTCCTTCTCTTCCAGCCCCTGCCCCTGCACTCGTTTTTTTTTTTTTTTTTTTAAGTAATCCTTAAAATCATAAAGAAAAAATATTTCATAACATTTCCTCTCCAATTTAATTGGGATTGCATCTGGGTGGATTGATTTGTATACTCATTGATGTTTAATTTTTTGTCTTGCAGATTGATTTGCGTTTAATTGCTGAAGGCACTGTTTGAATTTGAATCTGCACAACGAACCATCGAATTATTACAAATTTATTTAATTGTTTATTGACCCATTGATTGAGGTTTGCAAATAGTTTGTATGTTGGTCTCAAATACTTCATGACGAGTTTGATTAAAAAAAAAATACTTCATGACCCTCATGCGTCGAATTCGTATTATGCACTCTTTCTCCGTTGTTTTCCTCTACTGGTTCTATGTTTGAACCCTCTCCATGTGTATTATTGGATTTGGATTAGTTGAAAATTTAATTTTTTTAATTAGTAGATTGAAAGTTTGACCATTAGTTGATGTTCTTTTAATTTCTAACCTGTTTTTTAATTAAACATTTCAATTAAATATGCCTTAATCATGAATTAGCTTGATTTGTTGAATGAATTTGAAAAAAAATGAAGAAGTAGAAGAGAGGGGGTGGTGGAGTGTGAGGAAGATGAAGAAAAAAGAATCTGTAAAATTTAAAAGTGGGCCTCACCTTTTTTTCTCACTTTTTTTAATCATTTACGCGCTGGATTTTTTGATTTTTGCCATGTCAGTAATTAGGGTGGTAAAAAATTCACTTCAAAGTTATTATGGGGGTATATAATCGCCGGATTAGTTTAGGATCTAAAGTAAGTTTTGGCGACAAATTTAGAGGTGATTTGATGTATTTTCTCTAATTTTTATAATGTGTTAATATCTATCATGTCTAAAGAAATTTGAATTTAGACAATTGTTATAGAAATATTTTTTAATTATATTTTAAAACTATTTAAATATGTTGTTCGATTTTTTCAAACATAAAAATAAAATCATGTAGTTAAAGTTCATATTAATAACAAATATAATTAATGATTCACCAATTAATAATTATATTTTTAATTCACCAGTTAACAAATATAATAATTAAAGTAGGTAGGATCGCAAAACCATAACATTAATGTGTGACTTTCTTGAATTGATGTTTAACCAATATCGATATTTTTTGAGCTATATAATTTTTATTTTGTGAGGATATCTATCATGTCTAAAGTAATTTGAGTTTTGACTGTCACTATTGAAATATTTTTAAACTATCTATTTTTTTAAAAAAAACCATTCAAATATGTAGTTTAAATTTATATAAACATAAAAATTAATATAGTTCCGTAATTAGAATTCATATATATTAATAAAAATATAAATAATGGTTCCTAAGTTATCAAATCGGCGTAACATAGTGACGCAAGACTACAACATCAATGTATGACCCTCTTAGGTTATTGTTAATTAAAGTCGACACTTATGAACTATATGATTTTTATAACTTGTCAATGCCTATCACGTCTAAAGTTTTTTAAGTTTTTATTAAAATATTTTTATATTATATTAAAAATTATTTAACTATGCAAACTATTAGTTTTAAAACTCGTAAATAATTTTTATTATTTTCTTCATGTATTTTTCTTATCATTTATATATAATTTATGTGTAAAATTAACATAGGGTAATTTTTTTTTCAACTAAAAAATTTTTATGCGAAATTTTCAAATGTTATGTTTACTTCTTTCCGCACTACTTCTAAAAATAGATAGAAAAAATTTGAAATAAAAAAAAATCGTTTGAATTATCATGAGAAAAATTATAGCATGATTAAAATTGTACAACTGAATTCATACAAAAATAATTAACTTTTTGTGTTGAAAATTTCGATAATTGCTTATTTTTATGTAATACTAAACTACAAATCAGATTTCAACAAAAATAAAAACCTAAAAGTTATTCAAAATATTGATAGGTTTTAAGATATATATATATACCTCCTATTTATCTATATAAAATAAAGAGATATAAAATTAAAAATTAAAAAAATAAGAATTATTTATATGATAAAACACATAATTAAGTAGATATGATACATAAATATATAATGTTAAATTAAAAATTTCAGATAATACTACTTTGGACACACTGATTTTGGATATATGAGAATATAATTAATTAATTTTTTATTATTATTTTATCCTAGATTATTCTTTTCAAGCAATAAGTACTATGCAATCATATTTATGAAAATTATGTTAATTTGTCCATTTTCATGTATTGGGATAATTTCTAAAGTATTGAAAAAAAGTAATAAAATAAGTAATGAAAGAATTTTAAATTTAAGATGAAAGGGGTAAAAATGTTCAGAAGAAACTATTTTATAGTGTGAATAGAATTTATTACTATTATATTATTGTTCCTTTCCATAAATGACATAGGTAGTGGGTGCCAAGTTTTTCATATATTTTCCATTTAGGTAGTGTTAAATTTAATAATTTAAGTAATTTAATAAAATAATAATTTTAAATTAATTATAACTAAAATTTTAAAGTAAATAAATTTTATTATTTTCATTGGCTTTCATATTCAAAAATATTTTTTTAACTTATTTATTTTAGAAAAATTTAAAAAGATTTATTATTTTTGTCTTATTTGGAAATACTAATATTTAAATTTAAAATTTTGACGTATAATTAATAAATTTAATTAAATAAAATAAATTTTTAATAAATATTTTCTTAAGATTTATGTCAAGTCAATATGTATGAAGTAAAAAGAATCTAAAGAGAAACATATAGTAATAACATTTTACTTTTATGAAATGTAACCATAATTTACTATCAAATAGCGTGAATAATGTTGATTTTATATATGCAAAACATATCATCCCATATTTGATTAATACTAGTTTAGGTGTACGCGCGTTTATCTTACTTTAATGAATTCAAATGTTACACTAATTATTTAAATTGATAAAGATGCGTATAATAATTAAATTCAATATCTTTTGAATATGTAAAGATGGAGAATTTATTTAATTAAACCTAACTTTTACCAAAAAAAAGTAAATATCAAAGTTGATTGACATTCATCTACCACTTATAAACTATAACAAAATAATATAATGATAGATAAATGAAAATAATATAATTAAATCAAACTTTTACACAAAAAAATTCTCAAAGCCGACGGACATTCATTTACCACCTGTAAATGACAACAAAATAATATGATAATAGAGATATCAAAACAATACATCCTAACCTTTATACAAAAAAATTCTCAAATTAGAGATATGAAAATAATATAATTAAACTTAATCTTTACGTAAAAAAAAAATTAACAGTATTTTTAATCAAAAGACGAATTTACAAAAGTAAAAATCTTTCATAAATCAACCAACAAACTTGAATACACTTGAAGCACAAACAATCACTGGGATTGTTGTATCTCTTCGCGTAAATATAAGGTAGAGTAGTATATTTATTTTAGAATTCTAACTATGGTATATTAGAGATGAGGAAGGAAAAATGATTTATCTTTACTAAAAATACTAAAGAAATTTTATACCTAAACAAATTATACTACTATCACACATCTCTATTAAAATAAGGAAAGAAAATTGATTTACCTTAACTAAAAAATAGTACATGTAATTTATAATTTTTTCAAAAATAAAAATTATTAGTATTTATATATAAATACTAAAAATACTAAGGAAATTTTATTTTAATAGGGATATGTGACAGTAATATCACACATCCCTATTAAAATAAAGAAAGAAAGTTGATATAGCATTCACCTTTGCTCATCCACCAAGTGAAGAGATGCTTTGTTCATTGTTAAAGAAGTTTGACGGATCCGCATTAGTCTTCATATGAACCAAACTATGTAATATTCCTTGATGTTGTACACTCCAATATCCGAAACTTAGGCTACCCTGCTTTGCTTC
Source organism: Capsicum baccatum var. pendulum (assembly GCA_030864225.1). Lineage (NCBI taxonomy): Eukaryota > Viridiplantae > Streptophyta > Magnoliopsida > Solanales > Solanaceae > Capsicum > Capsicum baccatum. Next base: position 253,455,432 of record CM061558.1, read on the forward strand.
TTTATTTATTTTTTTAATTTACCAACATAAAGAAAACAAAGATGTGTAGAATATGATAATTAAAACTTTCGAGGGAATAGATGAAACACAACTGCCAATCATCCCTAAAAAAATTAATTTCGCAGAGAACACTTTCGACCAATATTTATATCTAAAAAAATTATACTACTATCACACATCCCTATTAAAATAAGGAAAGGAAATTAATTTATGTTAACTAAAAAACAGTACACGTAATTTATAATTTTTTCAAAAATATAAATTATTAATATTTACTTCTACGATTGTATTTATTTTCAAATATAAGGTACTATAATTAGGACTCTTTTAATAATGATGATTTTTTACTTTTTCAAAAATATATATTATTAGTATTTATGTATAATTATAATTTTAAAAAATAGTAAAAAGACGATTTTATCTAAAGGAGAGTGTTTTAATAAAGGGTAAAAAAATTCAAATCACTTTTCTAAGGGTCTTCACACTTTTAATTTTTTTTTTTATATATATATATATATATATATATATATATAGATTATAGATTATAGATTATAGATATAGATTATAGATATAGATTATAGATTATAGATATAGATATAGATTATATTATGTTAGTTTTTATAGGAGTGACATAATTGATTTTAAAATTTAAATTTTGAGTGTTAATTATCTGTTTGCTTATAATTATTTACATCACTACAAATTCAAAGCGAAAATTTTAATGTTTCATTATTTCAAACTTAATTTGTAAAGCATATTTTGCACTTCGATAGTTTTTGATTTTTTTTTTTTTTTGTAAAAATTAAAAACTTACAATCTACAATACTATAAATTAAGGAAACATAATAATTAATCTAATGTAATTCAATTCGGTTCGTTACGTTGATTTTTTTAAAATCCGTTGACAGACATAAAATCACCAGTAATATTGAAAAATATTTTCCTCTGGTCCTTATAGTACTCCTAAATAATTGAGAATTTAGAATTTAATCCGGACATGAAATATATATATATTTATATATATGCCAGAAATAGATTATGCATACTTTTTCTATTTTTATTCTAATTGTTATTTTAATAAAAATATATTAATAATTTTAATTTTAATAATATTATGCCCGTGTTGACACCAGCCGTTTCCTCTAGTTTATGTAAGAATGAAGGATACCATCCATCACAACCTTTGATGGCAGATGTTTTACTACTACTCTATCCATTTAATCAACCTTTAGCTAGAAGTACAACAATTTTTTTCAATTAATAGATTTTGAATCACAATCTTTTACGTACTAAGATTTGAAAAAATTATCTGTACATTATAAAACAAATACAAATATAATTTGTGTACACTTATAATACAAATTTGGAATCTGAGAGAAATCTCTGCCACAGTTCTGCCCTTTAGGTGAACACTTTATGGTAATCTGTTCATTGCGCAATAGCTCACAAACCACACATGAGATGTAAACCGCACTAAGCTAGTCTCTTGCACAGTGGCGGATCCACCTTGTAATCAGGGGGTTCATCCGAACCCTTTTCGACGAAAAATTATACTATTTTTATACTATGTTTACACGATCAAAAATATTTTTATATATGTATAATAGATGTTGAACCCCCTTCGACTAATCCTTATGTTTACTTTTGAACCCCTCAATGAGAATCCTGCCTCTGCCACTGCTCATGCAACGAGCTCATGACCGAGGACAAACAAAGACTGAATTCAATCTTAGGTCTCCCACATGGGAGACACCTCCCCAACCACTCAACCATACCCTTATAAGTCACTCATTATACATGAGTATACACTTTCGCCAACTACAAAATACAATAGCTAAACCAATATATCTAACATTAAATAAATTGGTACAATAAGTGTATTCTGTATACTCATTCATTATACATATGTTATACAATAACTTTACCGACAAAATTTTATAAAAATATAGATTAGAGTCATATCATCATCATCATCATTATTATTATTTTCGGAATGGTCCATTTTGGATCACAAGTAACTTGGCATTAACGATCATTTACGGTGTACCTGAAAAAAAATATTAAAGATCATTTATTCTTGATTGGGTTTTACGTAAGCTAGCAATTTACTTTATAAAAAGCACGAAGTGGAAACAATCAAAACCCCTTTGCTTATTTCCAAAGATGAAATAATCAAACAAAAAACCATGTAAGGAAAAAGACTTGCTTAATGTTAAGCCTCGAGGCTTTAATTATTGATTTATTATAGTTATTAAACTGTCTTATACATGGAGTAAGGTGGAAGTAGCTTTTGTGGGGGATAAGCTCAGGCAAGTGGCGGATTTCAAAGTTAAAAATGTTTATGCATCAATTTATTACTGGATTATCTAGTTTAGGGTCTAGATTATTATTATTATTAATTACCAATATTAGAAGTTTAAAGGGAAAAAAAAGATATTGAAAATGAAAAACGACCACAGTGGGAGTCGAACCCACGGCCTTCTGATCCGAAGTCAGACGCGCTAATCCACTGCGCTATGCGGTCAGTGTTGACAATATTCGCAGTTTTAATTATTTATCTAATAAAACTAGTAGTTAAAACAATCATCGCAATTATCCCTTGCAAGTAGTCTAGATTTAAATTCAAAAGGCAAAATGGGTTGGTGGATCCTTGTAGTATGTCTGTTTTGTAATATGGACACTTCTATTTATATGTTTGTCATTTGGATTCTTGAACCCACTAAAAAATAATATTTCAAACCCTTTGACCGTTGACCAAGCTTATGTGGCATTAAAAGGGCTGACTAGGACGAGGCGCGTGCCTGTGAGTGGGGTCAATTTTATATTAGAATAATTAAAAAAATTAAAAATAATATTAAAAATAAAAATAAAATTAAAAAGGGCTTTTTATTCACTTTCTCAACTAAAATTTTTCATTTTGTTCCCCTTTCACTCCAAACTTGCCCTTTGCACACTTCACAGCAATGGCCGCCAAGAAATCACCCCGTAACTCTACCCTAATCAACAAAATCGACAAATTCTCCTGTTTACCACAAAAAGGGCCTTTGGGCTATCAAGTAGAAAAACGGAGGCAAAATCCCCACCCACCCAAAATTCACTGCCGTTATTGCTCCACCCTCAACCATCGACGTCAAACCACCAAAATTCTACCCAGCTGATGACGTGAAAAACCCCCTCATCAACAAACACAAATCAAAACCCACAAAATTGAGAGCCAATATTACATCTGGTACTGTTTTGATTATTCTAGTTAGGAGATTTAAGGGAAAAAGAGTTGTGTTCTTGAAACAACTTGTGTGTTCTGGACTGTTACTTATTAGTAGGTCGTTTAAGGTTAATGGGGTTCCATTAAGGAGAGTTAATCACGCTTATGTTCTTGCTACTTAAATGAAAGTCGATGTTAGTGAAGTCAAGATTGACAAGATTCAACGAAAGTTTATGTTATCCCTTATCTTTGTTGTGGTTGATATTGTCGTTGTTCTTCATTGTAAAAAAAAAATGTTGTTGTTCCATGAAGAGGGTTTTTGCTGGTTGATATTGTTGTTGTTGTTCATTGTAAAAAAAAAATTATATATCCCTGAAGAGGGTCTTTTCTATGGTTGATATTGTTGTTGTTCAGTAAAAAAAATTGTTGTTGTACCCTGAAGAGGGTCTTTGTTGGTTGATATTGTTGTTGTTGTTCATTGTCCAATTTTTTTTTTTATATATCCCGAAGAGGTCTTCGCTATGGTTGATATTATTGTTGTTGTTCATTGTAAAAAAAAAATTGTTGTTTTAATTTTAATTTTTTTATTCACTTTCTTAATTTAAAATTTTTATTTTGTTTAGGATTAATTTTGTAACTTTTACAAATTGTTAAAGATATTTAAATAAAAATTGAAAATTCATTATGTTTGTGTATGTGAATTTATAGTTTAAACTTTAAATTAATTGGAGAGAAATTTTAATTATTTGGAATAAATTTGATGTTTAATTAAATTTATTGTGTTTGTGTATTAGAATTTATAGTTAAAAATTTAAATTAAAAAATTATTGTGTTTGTGTATTAAAATTTCTACAATTTATAAAAATAATATATTTAATTATGTTTGTTAAAGATTTTCAAATTTAAACTTTGAAAATTCATTATGTTTGTACATATGAATTTATAGTTAAAAATTTAAATTAGTTGGAGAAGAATTTTAATTATTTGGAATGAATTTGATATTTAATTTGTGAGCAAAAATAAATTAAATGACATTTTATAATTTAATTATTTGGATATTTAATTTAAAAATGATTATTTAAATTTTTCTATAATTTATAAAACTTTTTATTTAATTAAATTAATTTTAATATTTAATTTGTCATGTAGCATTAAAATGACTTGGAATTTAAGGAAACACTTGAAAATGACGTGACACACGTGACAGCTGACATGGGAGAGTGTGTTACACTCACTAAAAAGTGTTTAAAATGTTGCTTTTTAGTGGGTTCAGGGGTGCAGATGACAAACATGTAAGTAGAAGTGTCCAACTTATAAAACCAATATGGTACAGGGGTTCATCAAATCATTTTGCCAATTCAAAATAGTCTCTAGAGCATTGTCGATCATATCGTATTATTATCCCATTTTCACGTTTGAGTTCTTTACAGATACGTATTATTACAGCTTTGACTACTTTTGGTTCTTAGAATCAGTGATGGAGCCAAAATTACTACTAAGAGGATTCAAAAGTAAACGTATTAATTATCGAAGGAGGTTCAATGTCAATTATATATACATAAAAATATAATTTAAATCATATACGAATAGTATAAATTTTCGTCTTAGGATTAATCCCTGAGCTAAAGGTGATTTCGCCCCTGCCTAGAACATTTAGCTAAAGGTGATTTTGTCCCTGCCTAGAACATTGATCAACGACCCACTCAAGTTTTAGGGGCACTAAAAAGCATGCATGTTGCCAACGGTGCAATGCCTCCAAATGATATATTGAAGCACTAATGATCTTTGCAGTTTTCAAAAAAAAAAAAAAAAAAAAAAAAAAAAAGAATCTTTGCAGTTTTCTAAGGGTGTTTTGGTAGGACGGAAAATATTTTTCATGAAAAATGTTTTCTTGAAAAGTGTTTTTTTTTTAAAAATAAATTAATTTTTTATTTATTTTCTTATGTTTGGTTAGTGAGTGAAAGATATTTTTCGAAAAGTATTTTATGGTGTTTGGTTGGTGAGTAGAAAATATTTTTTAGAAAAATATTTTCTACTGTTTGATTGGTGAGTGAAAAAATATTTTTAAGAAAATACTACTAATTGTTAACTAGTATATCAGTGCCTCTAGCAACTCAACAATTTATAAGAACTAATTTAACCATAACAAATAATATCAATATCGAATACTAAAATATTACAATCACTAAATTTAAGCAACTATTAATTAGCAAATATAGAAGACACTTTTCAACATTTTGTCAAGGACAATCTCAAGATACTACAATCAATAGAAATATAACGGAACGACAAGTTTATTCAACCTCGTGAAACAAGGTACATCAATGACAAAATAAAATATGCAATTAGCAAAAGTAATATAGGTAAGTCTTCCTCTATGCATATAAAAATAACAATGCATTCAACGAACATTGGAAATGAAAAAAATTCAAGCTTCACTATTTTTTATTTCAAGCAGTGAAAAATTAAAGCAAAGCATAGTGAAAAATATTTTCGAGTAATGCAAATTTTTGAGAAATGTGAATTTTTTGAGTCATGTGAATATAAGTGTTGTTGGGGTGGGGAAGAGGAATGGAGGTGGGGGCATAAATCACATTTGTTATTTTCCGAAAAATGACTTTCCTTGATCCATGAGGGAGATAATTTTCTTTTTAATAGAGAAAAATGAGTTATCTTGAAATTTTTTTTTTCAATATTTTACTACAATCAAACAAAGAAAAATAGGAAAATGTGAGAAAACATTTTCCATCATAGCAAACACACCTAAGTGGTGAACTTTTGATCCTAATTAATGGATGGAATCCAGTAACAACTAACATTAACCATATCTCCATTACCAAATAATCCATTTGAAAAAAGAATGGTATAACCCATGATTTGTTTACCCTAAAATAGGTGCAGTTAAATTTGTAACGTGATTTAAAGAATATGTGGATTGAATTTATCTTGAGATTAAAATAGAATGAATTAAAGTGAATAATACGTACTAGTAATGTAGTAATAAGCTAAATTTGATTCTGAATGACAGTGTAAATGATGCCCTATCTTCAATCAGCTTGAATCCGGAGGTGTTTTTGATGGAGACTTTTTTCAAAGAAATTTTGTGCTTGAGGAACAATACAAGATCTTAATAGAAGAAATAAGTAAATATACGAATGTTTTGTTAATAGCGTATGAATCAATTATTAAGCAGAAAATTGGATGCCCTACAACAGTGACGGACACAGGATTTAGGATTGGAGTCGTGGGTGTACGGAAGGTTCGAACACACATATTGACACCAAAGCTTTAAGGTTTTGCTTGGAAACTAGAACACCCAATTATCTTCTCGGCTTACTAGATGCTTTTTTAAATCTTATACCAAATTTTATATATTTTTTATATAATTATACCTAATCTACATCGAATTTAATGGATGCCGAAGCACCATAAATTTAGCTGTAGGTCCGCCCTTGCCCATCAACACGAATCATGCCATCTTAATCTACATTGAATGACAAATAATTGAAAGTTAATGCTAAGAGAGTAATATTTGACGTACGTTTTGTCTATTGAGAAAATCTGAAACACTTTATTACACTCAAAATATTAACACGTCTTGATTAAGACAAATAAAAATTAAACATACATATTAATAGTTAATACACTTACCAATACTTGCATTTTTGTCCATGTTCATAACGTACAGTTAATATATACTGATAATTTTCTTTCAGCATATTTGAAATATATGTCATGTTGTTTGATTAGACTTCCTAACAATCAAAACACACAATAGGTTTCTTTCGATTATGGGTGTCAAACGGATCGGGCCGGACCAACCCGGAACCGATCCTTCTATTTTAACCAGGTTGAGGGTTGGTTTTGGCGCTAGCCGGGTCGGGCCAAACAGTAAAAAAATTAAAATCCATTATAACCCGGCCCACTTAACCCAACCCGATCAAACCCACCAAAACCCGGTCAAAAATATAAAAAAAAAACTTTCTTTCAATATACATTACATATACCCACCTATATACATTATAAATACGTTAAATAATATATATACACTATATATATAGTATATACTACATTAGAATTTAAAAAATATATACACATATACACAACTAGTCAATTACTCATATATACGCACCATTCAATGTATATATACTACTACTTATAAAATATACTACAATATATATACATTACAATATATATAGATATACTTATATACTAATTCATAAAACATATACACATGTATACGTTAAATATACAAGATATATACACGTGTATATGCACTATACAATATATATATACAACTACTTATAAAATATACTACAATATATATACATTACAATATAAATAGATATAGTTATATACTAATTTATAAAACATATACACATGTATACGTTAAATATACACTTCTATAGAAGATATATACACGTGTATACGCACCATTCAATGTATATATACTACTACTTATAAAATATACTACAATATATATACATTATAATATATATAGATATACTTATATACTAATTTATAAAATATATACACATGTATACGTTAAATATACACTTCTATTGAAGATAATACACGTGTATTCGCACCATTCAATGTATATATACTACTACTTATAAAATATACTACATTATATATACATTAAAATATATATAGATATACTTATATACTAATTTAATAGATACACATGTATACGTTAAATATACACTTCTATAGAAGATATCCAATTTATAAAATATATACACATGTATACGTTAAATATACACTTCTATAGAAGATATATACACGTGTATACGCACCATTCAATATATATATACTACTACTTATAAAATATACTACATTATATATACATTACAATATATATAGATATACTTATATACTAATTTATAAAACATATACACATGTATACGTTAAATATACATTTCTATAGAAGATATATGCACAAATATACAAAACATATGCTACTTAATATAATAAATTAATAATATTTGGTAGTAAATTAATAATATATTAGAAGTAAGTTTTTAATTTAAAGTAGAAAACTAGAAATTCAACTTAAAATTTTAAATCGTTAAATGAAAAAATATAAAAAGCAAGGACTAGGGAGTGAATGAATTTGGGGAATTTTATTGATTGCAAAATGATCCAAAATTTATAATTTACATGAATGAAAAATCTACAAATTATGCATCATTTTTTCCAACTCATTCATGTTAATATTAACGGGAACTTGCATAGGATAGTCGAAGTCAACGGGGGCAAAATCATGCATTGGACTTGATTCTGCTGAGTTCTCCCGTGAAGTCATAATTTCTTCAAGTTTCAGCTCGTCGCTCGGCTCCGGTTCCATTCCTTGGTTTCTTCTTTCCGCTCTAATCCAATCTCTGAGGCAAACTAGAACATTCATTACATTGCTTCCCAATGAGTGTCGATTGTCTCCAAGCTGCTGTCGTCCCTGACTAAAGGCGCTCTCTGATGCAACGGTTGACATTGGAACATTCAAGATATCTCTAGCTAATCTTGAAAGCACAGGATATTGTGTTTCATTACTCCTCCACCAATCCAACGTGTTGATCCGTCGTCTGCAATCCTCTGGTGCCGCCCGAAGATAATATTTCAGCTCTTCCCGATAAGTTGATGTGTAAGTTCTCTCATCAACACTGTTTCAACAATTTAAATCATAAAACGAATAAGAAAAACCACTATGTGCCGGCCTTTTAGAAGATGATGGCTCCTCGGGAGGATGAGGAGCGACAGTTGGAGTGATATTTGTAGGTACGGCTAAATCAAATAAATCAGCATAGTGATTATATAATTTTTCTATGTAATTCTTTGCATCAGCCGTAGCTGTCCACAAATCAGGTTGTACTTGTTTAGAATCATGGTTATTATTTATTTCTAAGTTAGTATAAATAAGAGTTCTAAAGTGGCACATATTATTATATTTCATGCACGGATTTAGCATAACACCAACCAAGTAAATAGGGGGAATCGGGAAAAAATATTTTTTAAATTTCGTAAACATGGCGCCAACAGCTTCTTTATAACCTTCTTTATTTTTATATTCTTTGAGCAAACCAGAAATATCGGCTATATATGCCAAAATATTACAAACAGTAGGATAATAAGCACCGAAAAATTCAACCGTAGCTACATAAAATTTATCTAGAAACTTAACAAGATCATTAATTACAACCCTATCAGAATTATGTAGCATGCAATCAGCAGAATCAGCAAATGAACCGCAATGTCGGTTAAAAACTAGTGTAATAGGAATTCTATATTTATAACAACTTTTTAAAAATTCATACGTAGAATTCCATCTAGTATCAATTTCCTCAGGCATCAAAATCGGTGTAAGTCATTTTCTTGACATTTAACTTTAAATTCTCTAATTCTCGATCTACGATTATTTTCTTGAATAAAACCAACGACAAGACGATATTTTTCAATATAAAGCTCAAAAAACTCAAGACCATCTTTTACAATTAAATTATATATATGACATGCACACTTAATATGAAAAATTTCAGGCAAGAACAGAGATAGCGTAGATTTTTTTTTATAGCAGTCTTGTTGTTAGAAGCATTATCAAAAGCAATACATAAAATTTTATTTTCGATAACATAATATCCGACAATTTTAACAATAGAATCAGCAATAAATTGTCCAGTATGTTTATGATCTTTATCATATAAAAGAGCAAGAATACATTTTTGCATCACGAAATTACTATCCATCCAATGACAAGTAACTGTTAAATAATCATTTTTATTTACAGCACGACCAAGATCAGAAGTTAGGGACAATCTACATTGAATATTTCTTAACAATGTTGATAAATAAAAATAATATTGTGAATGGAGTCTAAAAATATCAAACCGACAAGTAGTTCTAGGAATACCGTTAAACATAGGATTATAAATTGTTTGTATATAACGAATAAAGGCATCAGAAGAAGGAAAACTAAAAGGCAAACAACCCACAGCTACCATTTTAGCTATTTCTTCCCGGTCCCTCAATTTATTTTACTTTTTCGCTACATGACCGGTTGCTGGGTCCATTCTAGTTTGCGTTGGCCCACCAACATCCCCACCACCTTGTGCAATATTTAACTCTCTTTTGTGATCTTCAGCTATATGTCTCATTAATGTACCCGTACCCTCTTGCTTGCTTCCACTTCTATGCGTATATATTTGTTGACAAATATTGCATTGCACCTCAATATCTGATATATGTTCAAAAAATTGCCATGCAATACTAGTTATTTTACGAGGTCTTGGGGCACTGGGAGGATAGGGAGGGAGATTAACCGATTCAGATCTAACGTTAACATCTTCTACTGCGGGTGTCTCAACAATATTTTCATTATCTTCGTCTAAATTAACCGCATCTACTTCATTTTCTTCTTCTATACCATAATTTTCCTGAGCTTCTACATAATCCATATCGTGAGCACCTACACCTATTTCTTCCTCAAAAGGTGTACCAAGCGGTACCGGAGGCGAAGGCACACGGGTATATCTACTACTTGAACTACCTCTACCGCTAGTAATTTGCTTTTTACTACCACTACCGCTTCTGGGACAAAATTTTTTAACACCTTTAGTAGCGAGGTTTCTTAATTTATCCATAATATAAATTAAATTAAACTAAAAATATTCAAAATACACAAATATAATAAAATTAAATATTAAATAATTAATACAATAAATAAAAATTAAACGTAAGAGATGGAATGACAATACCAAATTTTGAAAGTATCCGAAGGTTGCGACTTTAGAAACTTCCGCTCGTACTTTGTAAACGAAAAATTAAAAAATTAAAGTGAACACTTTAAGAAATTAAATATATTGAATATTTGAGAATTGAGAAATGAGATTTGAGAGAGTGAAAAATTGTGTGAAAAATGATTTGAAGTTGTAGGGTATTTATAGAATTTTTTTTTGGGATTAAAAAATATTTTTTAAAGTTAATTTTTTTTAATAAATGGGTCCAAACTAGCCGTTTGGACCAAAAAACGGCTATATAACCGTTGGGCCAACGGCTAGTTTGGCCCAAAATCCCAATTTTTTTTTAAAAGCATTTGGGCCGGGCCGGTTAACCGGCGGGTCTGGATCGGGCTTGATTTGGGCCGGATTAATCAGGTCCATTTTAAAAAATAACCGGCCCGAGACCCGAAATCCTAAAGCCCTAGGGCTTACTGGGCCGGGTTAGTTACAAGGGCCGACCCGGCTCACTTGACACCCTTACTTTCGATTCAAGCAAAAAAATTCAATCTATAGACGATGGAGTGAGCTCAATGCTCACATGTAAGAGTTGAAAGGTTAATTAGTCTTATAACTACATCAAAGTAGTTAGTTGACTAAGATGTTTTGATATTAGTCTTATAACTACATCAAACTAGTTAATTGACTAAGATGTTTTGATATGATAGTGTATCAAAGTTAAGAATATGTCTAGATGAAGGGGGAGAAAAACAATTTTAGCGTAGAGTCACACACGTTAATGGAAGAGCTTAACTTCTTGAGCAATTTGCACATCATGAGCTAGTGGAGCATAACTTTTCGTATCTATTTTTGTTTCACATGTGTAGATCATACCCTACTATGTGAAAATATATCGGGTATCATTCACACCAGGTATTAGAAATAGACTTATCTGTATATCTTGTTTTACTTAATGCATATTGCTCTTTCATCTTTTATTGTATGTATATACGCGTTACATATAATAAGTTCTGTGCATGCGAAAAAATATTAGAGTCTCATACTGATTAAGGACATATATCAATTTCTTATATGATTTTGAACAATCTCACTTAATAAGTTAAGAGATGATTTTTGGATTTGAATACTTGAATTAGACAGACTCAAGATTTGTCTTTTTCATATTTAGAAGGAAAGTACAAACTCTAATGTGAAAGGAAAGAAAAAACAAGAAAAATGTAAATGTACTTTCAAGAAAACGAAAGATGTAGCACATTAATCAGGAAACTAATCTCTGTTGTTATAATTGACCGCATAAAGTAAATGATGTATATATTGTAAATTGATGTATGAAAAATAATGTAACCAGTAAATAATTCAACAATGGTGCAATGCTTTTTACGTTTTAACCATTCACTTTCTATATTGTTGTGATTCATGTATATATTTCTTGTATATCACTTGGTTTTTCCTTGCTTATTTTCAAGAGTTTTGAATATCTACTTAAAGCTGAATAATATTTCAAAGTAGTAATTCAATATAGACGATTACTGGAGATGTCAAATGGACGGGTTGGAATGAATCAGGACAGATTAAAATAGTTTGAATTAATTAATGAATGGATTATTGATCCATCCAAAAGTTATTGGGCTGAAATATGGGTGATAATTCAACACGTTCAATTCTTACTAAGTTTTAATTGCTTTATTTATTTTTTAATACTAATTATTTAATACCTTGTATATTTCGTCGGCTATATATAGTGTATCAAATAAAACAAATGTTTTTTTAAAATATTTTAACAAGATTCCTCAAGAGTCAATCTACACACTTTCTTATTTCACTATAGTGATGTTTTTATGGTAACACAGTTACCTCTTGATTAAACAAACATATTATTATTTCATCTTTAAGTTTGAGTTCTTTATACAATTACAACTTTAACTACTTTTGATCCCTAAAACATTAATCAACACCCCGCTTAAGTTTAGGAGCACTCAAAAGCATCGTTGCCGACGATGCAATGCCTCCAGACGATATATTGAAGCACTAATGATCTTTGCAGTTTTCTAAATGGTGAATTTTGATCCTAATTAATGGATGGAATCCAGTAACAACTAACATTAACCATATCTCCATTATCAAATAATCCATTTGAAAAAAGAATGGTACAACCCATGATTTGTTTACCCTAAATTAGGTGCAGTTGAATTTGTAACGTGATTTAAAAAATATGTGGATTGAATTTGCCTTCAGATTATAATAGAATGAATCAAAGTGAATACGTACTAGTAATACAGTAACAAGTCAAATATGATTAAGAATGACAATAAATAACCCTCGATATGTTAGGATTTGCTCTAGATTTTTTTTTTTCTTATTAGATTTATTCTGACTTAGAGAAAGCATTTTGCACCTCTATAAATAGGTCTTTTTTTTTTAAAAGTATCAATACAATCACATCACTAATATCACTTAAGTGCCAGCTCACACAGTTAGTTACAAGTTTATTAGGAAGTTAGTTATATTGTTCAGTTAGTTGAGTTAGTTAGAAACATCAGGCTGATCATTAGCTTATATGCACCACTATATATTCACCTACTTAGTGTACTACTAATCAGTTTTTTGATCAATGAGAATCATTTAATATTACACTAGTCAAGACCTTCTTCTCTTCTTCATCTTCCTTCTTTTCAATGCTCTTCATCTCTTTGCTGTTACATTGATATCTCTTTGTTGTTACTCTGATTTACAACATGGTATCAGAGACTTCGATCTATAATTAGTCGTTCCTTCTATCACCTCTCATAATCTCTTGATACACTCTTGAATTTTCTTCTGGATTTCAATATCAAGATATTTCTTGGTTTTCAAGCTTTCTGTTCTTGCTTCCGCTAATCTGTCACAAAATTCAAGTCAAGAGGAGGATGGAGCATTCATCTAATGCTATACCCACTCAGGTTCCACCATATGTGAATGTTGATGGGTCACAAAACTTTACTGCAGTTCCAAGTTCATCACAGATTCCTAGTATAGACTATAACCATCCTTTATTTTTACATTCTTCTAAAGTTAGTGGTACTCAGATTATTTTTTTTCAACTCACTGGCATAGAGAATTACTCAAGTTAGGCTAGGTCTATGTGTATTGCCCTCTTAGGAAGAAATAAGCTAGGGTTGGTTGATGGTACTTGTGCTAAAAAAAGTTTTCTAAAATTATGTGAAATCACTGGGAGAGGTTTAATGCTATTGTTCTTTCTTGAATCATAAACTCTGTTTCTAAACACCTTTTTGGTGGTATTATGTATGCATCTAGTGCACAAGCCATTTGGCAGGATGTGCTTGAAAGATTTGATAAAGTAGATGGTTTAAGAATATATAATTTGCACAAGGAAATTGCTACATTGATGCAAGGCACCTTGTTTGTTTCTGTGTACTTCTCCAAGTTAAAATACCTATGGTAAGAGTTTGAAGCTCTGGTTCCCGCACCAGGGTATGACTGTAATAAGTCCAAAGACTTTGCAGAACATTTGCAGAAGCTTAAGTTGTTTCAATTCTTGATGGGGCTAAATGAAACCTATGATCAAGCTAGAATCCAAATGCTTCTGAGGTGTCCTTTGCCCTCAGTAAACAAGGCCTATGCCACGATTCTTGGTGATGAATGTCAAAAAACTATGGCTGCCACAACAGGGGCTTTAGGACCAAGCCCTGGTCATGTAAATTTTGATGTCGCCATGTATACAAGAAACTTTAGAGGATGTAATACCTATAATAGTGGAGGCAGTAGTAGTGTGAATAGTCAAACACATAATGGTAACAACAACTTTGTTACTGGAGGAAATCATAAATAAAAAAACTCTCATTTGATGTGTGACTACTGCAAGTCTAAAGGTCATACCAGAAAAGTGTGCTACAAACTTGTTGGATATCCAACTGACTTTAAGAATAAGAAGAAAGTGTTATCTTCAAATGGTCATGTTGCATACAATGTGATTACAGATTCCATCCATGAAAGGCTCAACTCTGAACACATCCAACCTCCTCAACAAACTTAAAATCTGGAATACATCAGGTCACAATCTCAGGCTCAAGGTTATAATGTGGGTTCAGGACAAGTCAATTACAATGAACAAACTCAGCTTGGAGGATATTCTATTCCCTTCACCAAAATCAATATGAACAGTTAATCCAGATGCTGAATCAAAATAGTTTTGGATCTACCTCTTCAGTGCTTGCAAATAATAGTAATGCAAAAGTTAATGCTAGCACTACAGGTATGGACAAAATTTTAGCATTTGTAGTTCCAAATACTCCTAACTGGATCATTGATACACGAGCCACAAATCATATGGCCTCTGATCTTGATCTACTTAATAGAAGTTCTATCAAAGAAACAAATGCATCTAGAAGAGTGCACTTACCTAATGATGATGTTTATTTAGTCACACACACTAGTAATAGCTCAATAAATACCAGAAGCACTATTTCAGATGTCCTATATGTTTCTCAATTCAAATATAACTTACTGTCTGTTTCAAAACTAACAAAAGAACTGTAATGTGTTGCTTTTTTATCTTGATTTTTGTCCTTTTCAGGAAAGGTGAAGGAGATTAGTACGCTAGATGATGGACTATATATGCTTATGAATTAGCTTGAAAAAAAAAAAGAAACAGGAAGATCAGATTACTAGTTGTGTTGCACCAGATAGAGAAGCTCTCAAAGTGGATTATAACACTTGGTATAAAAGATTTGGGCATAGTTCTTCTATAGTATTACAAAGATTGTTTCCTAATAGCTTACAACTGATAAATTCTTCTATTCATGATTGTACTGTGTGTCATTGTGCTAAACAAATCAGACTACCATTTCCTACTAGCAGTGTTAAAACACAGGCTATATTGGACATGGTCCATGTAGATTTGTGATAACCTTATAAGACTCCTACCTTTGATAATAATAGATACTTTCTTACTATTGTGGATGACTTCTCTAGACTTACTTGGTTATTTCTCTTAAAACAAAAGTCTGATGTATATGTTATACTACAACAATTCGCCATCTATATTAAGAATCAATTCAATAAAACTATTAAGATACTAAGATCAGACAATGGGATAGAATTTATCAACTCTTTATGTCAAGATATGTTCAGCAACCTAGGTATAATTCATCAAAGAACATATGTTTATACCCCTCAGCAAAATGGAGTTGCTGAGAGGAAACATAAATATGTTCTAGAGGTGACAAGAGCTATTAGAATGCAAGCTCATATACCTATTAAGTTTTGGGGTCATTGTGTGCAAGCTGCAGGTTACCTAATCAACAAGTTACCTAGTAGTGTTTTACATTATAAATCCCCTTGTGAAGTATTCTTTACCAAGAAACCTACTATTACTCATCTCAGAACTATGAGGTGCTTATGTTTTGCTAAAGATATGACTTAATCTGATAAACTATTGTCTAGATCCAAAATTGCAGTACACATGGGGTATTCAGAGGTGCAGAAAGGATTATTTTATATGATTTGAATTCTAATTCCTTCTTTGTTAATAGGGATGTAATATTCAAAGAAGATGTCTTTCCTTTCCACACGCATACCTTTGAAGGCAATTATATTATTTCAAGTGACACAATCCTCTCTGAAGACTGGTCAGGCAACACCTTTATACCTTTTTATCATGATACTGTAGTAACTGAAGATATTCCTATACAACAGCCTATGCATGTTGTTCCAGAACATCAACCCTTATAACAACCTATTCAACCTCAAGTTGCTAATATGATACCACCTCCTACAAGTGCACAGATTAGAAAATCCACAAGACATACTCAACCACCTATTTGGTTAAAGGATTTTATATCTCTTAACATCCATCAGGACTCACTTTACAGTATTGATAAGTACATCTCTTATTTTGGTTTATCTACTACATATAAATCTTATATTGCTTCTTTCTCTTCTATTACAGAACTTAATAGTTATCATGAAGCTAATAAAGATGCAAGGTGGATTCAAGCCATGAAAGAAGAGATCAGTGCCTTAGAATCCAACCAGACATGGGAAGTTGTTCCCTTACCAGAAGGAAAGACAACTATTGGTTGCAAATGGGTGTACAAAGTAAAGTATAAAGCAAATGGTGAAGTGGAAAGATTCAAGGCTAGACTTGTGGCTAAGCGTTATAATCAGAGGGAAGGTATTGATTTTCAAGAGACCTTTTCACCGGTAGTTAAAATGGCAACTGTCAGGACAGTGTTATCTTTGGCAGCATCAAGGAGATGGCATATATAGGGGTGTGCATCGGTCGGTTCGGTTTGGTTTTATATATTATCAATTCGGTTTATCTATTTTTAATTTTTAAATATGCTAAATCAATAACCAAATCAATAAGATATTTTTTATCGGTTTTTGATTTATCGGTTTTTAGTCCTTAATGGTTCAGTTTTCGATTTAATCGATAAGAAAATACTCATAAATTAGAAATAGTAGTAACTAACATGAAAAAAACCGAATCTTAGTTGCCACCAAAAATCCTACATGATGTGTTTTAATTTACAAGAACCTTCAAGTTTGAACTAAACATTGTTAGGAGAGATTAAGAGTTTGTATAATTGAAATAATAGGTTTGTTAATTTGTAGAAATTAAAGAGAAATTAAGAAAAATATATAATAAGTCATATATATATATATATATATATATATATATATTCTTATTGGGTTATCGATTTACCCAATAACCCAATAAGAAAAAATCAAACCAAACCAAAAACCCAATAATTTTTTTTTATAAAATCATTAAAAAATATTAACCCAATAACCCAAAACAATAAACCAATAACATTTTTATCGGTTCGGTTTGATTCTTGCACACCCCTAGGCATATACATCAGATGGACGTATATAATGTGTTCCTATAAGGTGACTTATATTATGAGATTTACATGCAGCTACCACACGGATTCATTAGCTAGGGGGAAAACATGGTATGTAGGCTAATGAAAGCCTTGTATAGTCTTAAACAAGCACCAAGAGAATGGAATACTAAGCTAAGTGAGGCTCTAATCAAGTTATTTGAATGGGTTGGGCCATTTTTTGTGGATTGAGTTAATTTATTAATAAAATTAAAAATAAAAAAAAAGGCTCTAATCAAGTTTGGATTTATACAAAGTCAGTATAATCATTCACTATTTATCAAGAAATCAACTCAAGGAGTTACTTTAATCCTAATCTATGTTGATGATATGCTCATCACTGGAGATAGCTTGAAGCAAATTCAGGAAACCAAGGATGCTTTATAGAGTGCTTTCAAAATGAAGGATCTTGGAGCACTTAGATATTTTCTAGGTATTGAGTTTGCAAGATCAGACAAAGAGATCACTATGCATCAAAGAAAATATACTCTACAGTTAATCTCATAAACATGTTTAGCAGGAGCCAAAACTGCAGTCACACCAGTGGATACTAATTGCAAACTAACATTAAAACAAGTTGATGAAGCTATAGATAAGTATGATACAAGAAAGGATCCACCAACTGATCAAGCAGCTTATCAAAGCTAAGGTTAATTGGGAATTTACTTTACCTTACAGTAGCCATACCTGATATATCATTTAATGTACAAACTCTAAGTCAGTTTCTACAAGCCCCCAAGATATCACATAGGGAGGTTGCTCTAAGACTAGTGAGATACATCAAAAAGCAACCTGGACAGGATTTACTATCATCCAGCAATTACAAGAAAGAAATTACTACATATTGTGATGCAGATTGGGCAGCCTGCCCAAACACCAGAGGATCAGTTACAGGATTCTTGATCAAATTTGGAAACTCTCTTATTTCTTGGAAGTCAAAAAAATAAGTAGGAGTGTCAAGGAGCTCTGCATAGACAGAATATTGGAGTATGTCATCTGTTTAGAATTAACATGGTTGTTAGGCTTGATAAAATAAATTGGCATGGAAGTTAAAAGGCAGTTAAGATATTCAGTGATAGTAAATCTGCTCTACTAATAGCTGCAAATCCTGTTTACCATGAAAGAACCAAGCACATTGAGATTGATTGTCATTTCATAAGGAAAAAAATTCAACAAGGTTTAGTGACAACTCACTACATTGCAACTACAAATCAGCTAGCAGATATCTTAACTAAAGGTCTCACCAAGGTTCAACATGAATACTTAAAATCCAAGCTAGGTCTACTGGACATCTTTCACCCTACCTAACTTGAGGGGGAATGTTAAAGTATCAATACAATCACATCACTAATATCACTTAAGTGCCAGCTCACACAGTTAGTTAATAGTTTATCAGGAAGTTAGTTATATTGTTCAGTTAGTTGATTTAGTTAACAACCTACAGGCTGAGATCATCAGCTTTTATGCACCACTATATATTCACCTACTTAGTGTACTACTATTAAATTTTTTTGATCAATGAAAATCATCTAATATTACACTAGTCAAGGCCTTCTTACTCTTCTTCATCTTCTTTCTTTTCAATGCTCTTCATCTCTTCACTGTTACATTGATATCTCTTTGCTGCTACTCTGATTTACAATAGTTTTTCTCAAACCACAACACAATAGCATTATAATGTAGTTTTGTTTAGGAATATTTTCTCTCAAATGATTTTTATGTTTTTTTGAATTAGTTTTTTAATATCTAGGCCAATCTCTCTCTCTCTCTCTCTCTCTCTCTCTCTATATATATATATATATATATATATATATATATATATATATATATATATATATATATAAGAGATCAATAGCCAATCCTATGTGGCATGTCTTAGATGTCTTCAAAATTATTTATCTTTTTTGTGATTTTTTGACCATTTTTAAATTTTAAAAGATTAAAAATTCACCTAACATTATACACAACATTAATAGTAGTCATATTAAATAACTTTTATCATCAATGTTATTAAACTTTTCTCATTTATGTGCTATGTAAAAAATATTTTTTAATTATTTTAAAAAGTCTCACAAATTGTTAAATGCTTATCTAAAGCTATGTATGAGAAATCAATTATGAACTTTAAGACATCAATCAAAAGCAACCTTTACCAATCCCACGTAAATTTAATTTTTTCTTTTTTCTTTTTGGTCATTTACATCATTATCAATTTCTATTAACCTTCCTCTATTGAGTATTTTTTTCCCTAGATTTCATGCTTTTCGTCTTATTTTTTGACATTAAACTTTTGAAGAAATAAAAATATCTTTTTATATATATGAGGAGGATCATGGACAAGGTGATGTAACATCTCTCTATGGTCTTTATTCATATTTTTCTTTTTCTTCATTTTTTATTAATTAATTAATTTACCAATGTTAAAAATTATCATATTTATTACAATAGTTATAACAAATGAGTTACAAAAAAATGTCAACCTATTTATATTCTCTACTTAAATTACATGTCTCTTCAACTCCCAGGTACTTAATCCGTATAGTTGAACCATTCTATAAATAAAATCACCTATGAAGTTGTTCAATGTCAATCTTCAGTTCTTGCATCTTCTTCTTTATTTATTTTTTTCTTTTTTGGATTCTTTCTTTTATGTAGGTGCGACTAATTAAAGTTTTGGTTGATTAAATCTATGTATTATGGTATGTGTTATTTTTCTTGCATAATGTCTCATATTCAGAAGTATTACTTTACGTTTGTGTATATATCTCTATATTCTAGCATATGTATATATAGTTCACAGTAATTGTGATCTTTGCTTTAGTTTGTTTATATTGTATCTTTTTTTATTAATTTATGGATCGAAACACACTAAGTATTGTTGGGTTATATAATCACCTTCTGTAGATGATTTCATTTCATTTAGTATCAGTAACGGTATAATTATAGAATTATTAATTTTTGTAGGCAAAATTTTTAATCTAGATTGGTGGTATAAAAAATAATAGTTACAAATTAAATGTAAATTATCTTATTTTGTGTTTAATCATGAATTTATTAGTTTAGAGGTATATTTTGTGTAGTTATCATTTTTCTATGGCTTTATGATAAGAGAAAGCATTTTCATGTGTTTTCATTACTCTGAAATGTGAATGCATGTTTACTTATATTTCCATAAGTCATATTAATCTCATGCAGCTTAACTTGAATTTGGGAAAGGAATGATATAGTTTTGAAGAGCACTTCAACAAATGATGTCCTCTACTTTTACTTCTAATTGAAGATGAACAACATGCAATTGAAGAAAATAGAAAATCTCGTGCCTATTAAAATAAAAAATTATATGGGTTATTCGAGTCCCGAAATCACCTGTTTACTATTATGGACATGATTCACCTGTAGTAGTAATCTTCTCGGTATTCTATTTATTATACACATATTTCTTTAATTTTTTAGTGGCTCACATGCATTTTATTAACCAAGTAATATTAATTATGGTTCCAACATTTCTCTCTTCTCAATTTTTCCGATATTATGTATATTGAGAAGAAATGGTACCATTATGTATTTCTTATATCTGTTCGTATCTCATAGGTGAGAGTTTTTGATAATTAATTTTTAATATAAATCTGTTAAAAAATAAAATGACAGCAAATACATATACACTTTATCCGTATACACTGATATTTTTTTTATTATACTAAAGACATAAAGGATCTCAGTAATGCTTATACACCTTTTTCTATCCCTACGCACTTGAGTTCTATTTCTTGATTTTTTTTCTAAAAAAATATTTTTGCAATTTCTTTATTAAATCAACATTATTATTTGGATTCAATCAACTCTATTCTTTTTCTTTTTATAAATTAGGAACATATAATTTTTTTGACTAATAATAATATTTTGGTAATTGCATGTATGTCATGTTGCTCCATGACTTTCTTGGTTCAACATGCATGTATCATTTTGTATTATGTCGAAGTGTCAATCACCCACTTTATGCTTACACTTTTGACATTTTTATATATTCTTCGACTAATTCAAAAAAATTATCTCAAAGAATTAAATTAAAAATTATAGTATCAGAGTAAAAAATTGTGCTTTATAAGATTTTTTATTTTTATATTAATTTTATGAAATGAAAATGTCCAAAAGTATTCTAGAATGTACCAATAGAAAAGCTATATATTTAGCTTTGACAGTAGAGCAACTGGAAAAATAGAAAAATGTAGAAGTAAAAGAAAAAGAAGAGGAAGAGATTAGAAATTTTGTTACTTGATTTTTGAAGACTAAAAGTAGTTATAATATTTTAAATATTAAGATACAATAATAAAATATTCGGTGTATTTCTACATAGCGGAGATTTTAAATATTAAGATATTATAAAAATAATAATTTATAAATTTAACAAAATTTTATATAACCGCGCGAAGCGCAGATAAATTTACTAGTTCAGCAAATAATATCAATAATATGTCTTTTTATTATAGTTTTTTGTGTTATCTGAATTATCATCTACATGATTTGTACCTATACGCTTTCGCATGACGCCATCTCAATTTCAAACCCAACAAGATCAATTATAATAGAAGCTTTGATGAAATTTTTTTCACAGAAGCTTTGTGCTTGAAGAACAATAGAAGATCTTAATAGAAGAAATAAGTAAATATACGAATTAATGTTTGGTTAATAGCGTATGAATCGATTATCAAGCAGAGAATTAGATGCCCTACAACAGTGGCGGACTCAGGATATAGAATCAGAGTCGTGGGTGCACCGAAGGTTTGAACACACAACATTCAAAGCTTTAAGATTCCGCCTGAAAACTAGAACACTCAACTATCTTCTCGGCTTATTGGATGCGTTTCTAAATTTTATACCAGATTTTATATATTTTTTATATAATTATACTTAATCTGCATTGAATTTAATGGATGCCAGAGCACTAAACGTTTGGCTATATGTCTGCCCCTGCCCTTCAACACGAATCATGCCATCTTAATCTACATTGAATGACAAATAATTGAAAGTTAATGCTAAGGGAGTAACATTTGACGAACGTTTTTTATATTAAGACAACTAAAATTTAAACATACATATTAATACACTTACCAATACTTGCATTTTTGTCGATGTTTCATAACGTACAGTTAATATATACTAAGTAATAATTTTCTTTCAGCATATTTGAAATAGATGTCATTTTGTTTGATTAGACTTCTAAAAAATCAAAACAGACAGTAGGTTCCTTTCGATTCAAGGAAAAATAAAGTTCAAATCTATGGACGATTGAGTGAACTCAGTGCTCACATCTAAAAATTGACCTGTTAATTTGTCTTGCAACAATCATCCACTAGTTAATTGACTAAGATGTTTTGATATGATAGTGTATCAAAGTTAAAGAATATGTCTAGATGAAGGGGGGGGGGAAAACAATTTTAGCATAGAGTCACCCACGTTAATTGAATACCTTAACTCCTTAAGCAATTTTCACATCATCCGCTAGTTATTACTTTTCGTATCTATTTTTCTTTCACATGTGTGGAAGATTACGATACCATACTATGTTGGAATATACTGGGTATTGTCCACATATGGTATCGGAAATAGACTTATCTCTATATCTTGTTTTGCTTATGCATTTTATTGTGTGTATATACACGTTACATATATTAAGTTCTAAGCATGCAGAGAGATGTTAGAGTCTCATACTGATTAAGGACATATATTAATTTCTTATATGATTTTGAACAATCTCACTTAATAAGCCAAGAGATAATGTTTGGATTTGAATACTTGAATTAGACGACTCAAGATTTGTCTTTTTCATATTTAAAATGAAAGTAAAAACTCTAATGCGAAAGGAATGAAAAACAAGAAAAAAAAAAAATGCAAATGTACTTTCAAGAAAACGAAAGATGTAGCACATTAATCAGGAAACTAATCTATGTTGTTATGATTGACCACATAAAGTAAATGATGTATGTATTGTAAATTGATGTTTGAAAATAATGTAACCAGTAAATAATTCAACAATTGTCCAATGCTTTTTACGTTTTAGCTATTCATTTTCAATACTGTTGAGGTCCATGTATATATTTCCTGTGTATCACTTGGTTTTTCGTAGCTTATTTTCAAGAGTTTTGAAAAGGAAAGATTTCCTTTTGAGGAAAAATTTCATAAGTAGCAAACTCAAGCTCATAATTAGCAGTTTCATAGTAACTGTTTTATAATCACATAAAACAGCAAGTTGCCTTTATATTTTAAACAAAGTTTGCTATTGAAATACATATACAAAAGAAATTTACTGTCTCATTTTTCCTCAGATCTGTTGAGTTAAATAAGGAATAATCAGGTTTTTAAATTAACATTTATAGTTGAGGATTCATTTTTCATAAATGGCTCTTATTAAAGGATTTTTGCTTAAATTACATAACTAATAAATCTATATTAGTTAAGATTTTTATAAAAATTACATAACTGATTATTCCTTTAATGATTAAAATTTTTGCTTTTCCATAAGAGACATATATCTATATTATATATACATATCCCAAAAATATACAAAATACATAGACACACAGATCTGCATATGTATTCATAATACAAAAATACATACATATCTGCATATGAATTTATAGAATACATATTTGACCATTATGTGTATACACACACACACATGACATAAATTTCTATTACAAAAAGGATAACTATATACATATACATATACATATACATATACATATACATATACATATACATATACATATACATATACATATAAGTAATCAAAAATACATAATACATGCACATGCCTGAAAAATGTAAATTTATAAGACATGATTTGTATATATACAAATGAGTACACATTAACTAATAAATACATATACAAAATAAATACATACAAATAGATATATATATGTTACCTTCTAAAAGGACATAGGACAACCCAAATACAAACTCAATACCGTCCAAAAATACATATGTAAATTTCATATGTATATATACAAAAATACAAATACATTCACATGTCTCAAATGTGTATATATACAACAAGATTTATATATATATATATATATATATATATATAGTACCCATTAGCTAATAAAATACATATACAAATAGCTTTTCGTCTTTATCTTCTTTCAATCATATTCAGAGGAGTTTTCAACATCGGGGCTTGAAATTTTACTTGATTCTTCTATTCTTTTAATTTTTTTTCTCAGATTTTTATATTTTTGGGGGCTATGGAGATGAAGGTTTTCTCAATCCTTTTTGTTTCATAATTTCGGTCATCTTCGCTAGATCATTACGATGCTTCCACCTCACCTCTTCGTCGCTCATTGATTTCTTCGACTGTATAGGAGTAGAAACTACTTTAACAACTTCATCTTGAGTTAATCCAATAATAAATGATGGTGGATTATTAGAACTAAATTGATGGGTGGTATATCTCTATTTAATCTTCTATATGGTGTGTGTTTTACCATTAGAGCCGAATTCCACAATCATACAACAAAAAAATCTCAAAAATAAAAAAAAATCGCAGTAACAATGATGAACAAAAAAATACAAAATATATAGAATTTGTGGAAGAGATAACATGCAAGAACTGTAAATTACTAGTTACCTTAATTAGTGGAGAACAATCTTTATCTACAAGGTGAGAAAAGTGTGAGAAAATAGAATAAAAATCTGAAAAATGAGAGCTATTTGAGAAAAATAAATAAAAGATAAAGTAAGAAAAGAAAGAGATAAAGTATTGGAGCGATAAGAGGAGAAGTTATCCCTTGATAACTGCCCCAAAAATGGTTTTTCGAAAATGGGTGATCAAAAGATCAAATTACTATGCCTATCACCACTAAAAAAAATGCTATTATTAATATAAAACGTACTTTTGTGAAAATATTGTTATTTTTCATAATTATGATCTTAAGTTTGTCACTTCTTGTAATTTTTTCTTCTAAAGGAAAAAATCTAGTTAAACCTGAATAATTTTCCAAATTAGTAATTCAATATAGGCAATTGCTGGAGATGTCAAATGGATGAGTTGGGATGAATTAGGACAGATTAAAATAGGCTGAATTAATAAATGAACGGATTATTGATCCATTCAAAAGTTATTGGGCTGAAATATGGGTGATAACCTAAAACGTTCAATTCATACTAAGTTTTAATTATTTTATTTATTTTTTAATACTAACTATTTAATACCTCATACGTTTTGCTGGCTATATATAGTGTATCAAATAAAGCAAATGTTTTGTTTGAAAATATTTTAACAAGATTTCTCATGAGTCAGTCTAAATACTTTCTTATTTCACGATAGTGATATTTTTGTGGTAACACAATTACCTCTTGATTAAACAGACATATTATTATTTCATTATCACGTTTGAATTTTTTATAGATACGCATAATTACAGCTTTGACTACTTTTGATCCCTAAAACATTAATCTAGGGGCACTCAAAAGTAGCGTTGCCTACGATGCAATGCCTCCAGACGATATATTGAAGCACTAATGATCTGTGCAGTTTTCTAAGTGGTAAACTGTTTATCCTAATTAATGGATGGAATCCAGTAACTACTAACATTAACCATATCTCTATTACCAAATAATCCATTAGAAAAAAAGAATAATATAACTGTTTTATCTCTTTTCAGGTTTTATTTTAAAAAAAATTATTTTGATCCTTTTAAACTATTTCAAAAGATTCAAGAGAATTTTGAAATAATTTTGATAAAATTTACAGAGTCGACACTTGATTTTTGTATAGAAAAAAATATCAAGAAAAAAAGTTAAAGAAGTTTCAAAATATTCAAAAAAAAAGAAATAAATCTTTGAATTAGAGAAACTGAGTAAGGGTTCAATTAACGTCCTAAGAAGGTTTTTACGGCACCTAAAAGCGTCCGTTTTAAAATGGTTCACCAAAAGATTATTTTTTAACTAACTTACAAAATATGGCTAACTTTGCAAAAGGTTGTTTTTATAAATTCATTTATTTACACGTTTAAACTTGACATTTATTTATTCAAACGAAAAAATAATCTTTTTGAGTTAGAAAAAGGTATAACATGTTTCACTTAATCTAATATTAATTTTGAGAAGAATTCCGAAATATTTCGTTTAATTTGAGAAACGTTACAAAATATCTTACTTGAAAAAATATTTTACTTAATTCATAATTAATCATGAAAAGTTAGAATTTGAAAAAAAATTGAGAAATATTTTAATTGAGAAATTTCTACTTATTTCATAATTATTTCTAAGAAAAAAATTATGAAATATTATTTCTACTTGAACTAAGGAAAAATCTATTTAAACTAGGTGACACACTTGGTTTTAAGAATGAAATAAGTTTGTGTTTTTTTATGAAAAAAGAAATTACGTCACATTTTATTATTATTATAATTATTATTATTATTATATATAAAAACAGGATCAATTTTGATTATGAATAACACCTTTGCAAACTGTTGAGAGAATGTCATGTTATAAAGTATTTTATCAATTATGAAAAATTAGAATTTATGAGAAAAATTAGTTTATTGAATTTGAAGAAAATTATTTTAAGGGATAACTACATATCTTAGCAAACACAGGCTACTAATTACGCTATTTAACCTTAGTTTCAATTAATTATAATTCATAGCCCCTTCTTGACTATTGATTATTTCTAATTACAATTCATAATCTCTCTCATGTATTTTTTTTCTATTTCCTATTATTCTCCTTCTTCCTTTCCCTTTTTAGTTTTTTTCTTCTCTTTTTTTTTTGTTCTTTTCTCTTTCTTTTTTCACTTTTTTAAAATTTTTTCCTTTTCATTTTTTCTCCTCTTTTTTTTTTTTTGTATTTTTTCTCTATTTTCTATTACTCTCTCTTTTTTTCTTCTTTTTCTCTCATTTTTTCTTTTTCTCCTTTTTTCTTTTTTTATTTATTTTATTTTTTTCTCCTTCTTTTCATTTGTGCGAACTAGCAAACACAAATATAAGTGCGAACTATAAATACAAATACAAATGCGAACTATAACATACAAATACAAGTGTGAATTATAAAATACAAATATAAATGCGAACTATAACATACAAATACAAGTGCGAACTATAAAATATAAATATAAATGCGAACTATAACATACAAATACAAATGCGAACTATCATTTGTAATTTTTAATTATTGAAAAGGAACAATTGATTTTCTTTCTACGATTACTTGTTTGTATTTATTAATATGAGTTGTATTAATTGATACAAATAAATACAATTTAAATTTCTATACAAATACAATATATACAAATACAATATGTATTTGTATTTTTATTTGTAAAATCATTTGTTTCATTTGTTTGTAATTGTATTTGCATCAGGAGATATTTGTTTATTTACAAATATGAATGATAATTTTGATATACAAATACAAAACGGTACATTTTGTATCAAATGGTACATTACATAGTTATATATTTTAGAATCAAGAAAATGCAATTAATGCATTTACTTGTTTGTATACAAATACAAAAGATAAATTATACATAGTCACGGCTAAATACAATATGCAATCAACCTACAAATACAAATACAAAAGAATTCTTTAAAAATAAGAAGGTATCGACGAAAATAGAATACAAATACAAGTATAATCCAAATATAATCTAATTATACAAACACAATAAAATCATAATATAAATATAATCCAATATAATATGCAGTCAATTATAAAATACAAATACAAACAGTTCTTTAAAATACAAGTGCGAATTAAATAAAATATAAATGATGGTGTAAACTAACAAATACAAATACAAGTGCGAACTATAAAATACAAATACAAATACAAGTGCAAACTATAAAATACAAATACAAATACAAATGCGAACTATAAAATATAAATACAAGCGCGAACTTTAAAATACAAATACAAATACAGTTGTATCAATGAATACAAAAATATAAAAGACGGTGTGACTACAAATATGATAAATAATTGTGGTATTTACATTATCATTCATGACTTGTGCTCGATTAGACGTAATTTTTGAAAATATAAAATAGAACCAAAAAAAGGATAAAAAAAATAAGTACAAAAGAGAATACAAAAAAAAAAATCAAAGAAGAAAAGAAAAGAAAAGAAAAGAAGAAAGAGAAATAGAAGTTAGAGATTAAAGAAACAAAAAAACAAAAAAACAAAAAATAGGAAAAAGATGAAGAAAAAAAGGAAAAACACGAAAAAGAAAAAAATATAAATAAAATAATAAAGAGTAATAGTAGTGTTTTTTGCGAAATTAAATATGTAGTGTATTTATGTTATTATGAAATTGGACCACTGAGTAAAAGTGAATACAACAACTGAAAATCGAATACAACGGTTATAAATAATAATTATGTAAAATGTGGCTATATAAGGGAGATTTTATAGTAAAATGCCGCTATTTTTGAAAGAGTCTCTTATTTTAACCCAAGTAGGCTATTAGTCATGAACAAGACAAGTGTCATTTTAAAACAGAAGACTTAACAATTTTCTTTTAAAACTAATTTTAGGAAGAACAGTCAAAAGAATCACTTTAATCCATTTAGGCAAGATAAATTAAGTGAGAAAATTGTGAATCAAGTATGAAAATTGAGGTAAAATAGCAACAACATGAGGAGACACTAGATTAATTAATTAAAATTAGTGCTGATACAAATAAACAAGTATAAATTACAATTTATAAGAGAATAAATAATTAAAATTGGAGTTAGGCCCCTTTTAGGCCCATCAGTAAGCTGCCCAGCCTTTGGGCTTGCAATTTTATGGAGTTTTAGTCCATTTCCTTGCATGTATACCCGCTATATATCACAGTTCCTTTTCTTTGCATTTTTGTATATCTGGTGTATACATGATCATATGTTAGTCATACATACGCGTATTTTAGTCTTTCACCAGTATACTAGCCTTACTTTCTCATCTTCAGCTGTATATCCTCAGTATACTGTTATATATCTATGTATACCGCTTTGTATCAGTCCATTTTTCATGCGTTAGTTCATTTTGGACTTGGTACGGATCTTGACTCGAGGCAAGTTGGATTTAACCGAACGGAATGCAAGAGAAAGGAGTCCGAGGGACTCAAAGGGGGAGTTCATGCATATAAAAAGGGTAAAGATTAGCAAATAATTTTGGAAAGAATTGTCAACAAAAATACCGAATAATGAATGCCAAACAATCTAACCAACTTATCATAAATCAAGAAGAATCCATTCTTACTAGGCGATACTCATTAGCACACCAATTTTCTAGGCAAAAGTTGGTCAATCCAAAGGCTAAGTCTTGGTTTTAATATTTCACATGTCAAAAGGGTACAAAAGAAAAGCTTCTAAACAACCGCTGAAGAAAGGCCAACTTTAAGCAGAGAGGAGACAAGAATTTGAAAAGAAATCTCTAGCTTAAGACATCACCAACTACCACCATAGGATCAAGATTCAACTTTATATTTCGTACCTAGAAAAAACAACTCATTATGCTTGAAAATCAATCAAAGAGAAGAAAGAAAGAAGACACTATTTTGAGTTATTAAGTTGCTAGGCTCTTTTAAAGCATACTGAAAAATCAAGCATTTCACATAATGAGAAACATATAAGAGACCAAAATATAGATATTGGATATCAAATGAAAAACCAACAAAAAATAAATGATGGCTACCATCACTCTTTGGAATTAATAAAAACAAAAGTTACTATCTTTTGTATGAATAAGGGGATAAAATTGCTTCGTTCATTATTCAACCATTCCCATATAATCCATTTTTCTCTTTTTATATAGTCAAAATAGTACTACAACCATAAACTCAAATTCCTTCTCTCTCTAGCACTCGATAATCTTAAAAAGAATATAACACAACTTACACAATAAAAAAAAAACAAAAAAAATGATCATTGATCTAAAAATGAACCTGTGAACTTCTTTTAAAATTGGATTTTAATTTTGACAGATATAGAAGCAACGGACATCCTAAAGCAAGAACATCCTATAATAAGCTTCAAATGGGATCAGACCAACGTGATGAGTAAATCATCCAACAGAGAAAACAGATGTGAAAGCTAAAACTTTTACACGAATTTTATTATCAAATCCACTTCACGATAGCGGGAACAATCAGAATACTACCAAAATTGTACAATGTAACCTTTAAATGGGAAGAAAAAGAAGAAGATGAAGAAGAAGCGTAATGAGATTTTTTACCTTTACGGGGGCAGGAACCGGGACTTCAAAACTCGTCGAGACAACTCCCACCATAGTTTTGATTTGCTATTGGAACTCTAATGATTTGGATAGTGCTCCAAAAGTTTCTTGGTTACGTAGGGTTAGAGGTGCGCACCTCTAGAACCCTCAATTTTCCCCCAAAAAACCTTCTTCTAACTCTTGTTCTTCAATGGATATTTATAGGAGATTTTGGGACTGATTTTGGGGGAATAAAGGGATATTTTAAAAATTTTGAAAAGTTTTTTTTTTTTTGAAATTTGAAATGCGGATAAGGTGAATTTAGTACGAAATGGACTGTTGTTGCTGAGCTATTGCTGTAGCTGTTGTTTGTCCGTGTTAGAGTGTTGTCGTTGTTGATGCTGGTTGTTTTATCGGGTTGTCGGGGTCTGGTCTTTGCCAGGTCGGTTGGTTATTGTTTTTTGTTGTTGTTGAATGTTGTTGATGATAACGCTATTTTGTTGTTGTTTGATTGTTTGTACGTTGTTGTATTTGTACTTTGTTTTTTTGGTTTTGCCATTATGATTGAAGTCAGCTGTTGTTTGATGAAGAAAAGGGAAAATAATGGCAGCGGGCAGGATCATGGTTATTGTGTTGGGCTTGATAAGATGGAGAAAGTAATTTGGGTTGCTGGGTGTTGTTGTTTTTGTTGTTGAATTTGTTGGGCTGGTTATGGGCATCATATGCAATATGGAGATGCCCTTGGATTGTCGTCTTTTCGAAACTAGTCGAAGAAGGCGATATAGTTTTCAGGACACGACCCCTACGGCATGGTCCTTTTGGCATGACTCTCATGGCATAGCCCTCTCGGGATGACCCTCTTTGCATAGCTCATTCGGCATGGACCTCTCGCCATGGCCCACTTGGCATGGCCCTTTCGACATGAACATTTTGGCATGATATTATATAGTAGGAAGATGAGGAGGAATGCAAATAACCGTATAACGATTGTAGAAAACATCACCTTGACCATTCCACTAACATGTTGGACTTTCTACATGTACTATTTCAATCATCCATCCTTGATTTGCTGGGGATGCGAGTAAGTCATTTTTGCTTTCCAAGTTTGATGATACCTGCAACCACAAAAACATGTTAGTTTTCGAAAACTCAGTTGTTTTCAGCTCCTGACCATCCTGGCTCTTTCTTATTGGCCTTGGGATGTTTGGTTTTCTTGTATTCCTTTAAACCAAAGGAATATGGTGAATAATTATCGCTTTTGTTGGTTTTTGTTGGCTTCAGGATAACCTGCCTCCACAAAAAAATTGTTAGTTTTTGGTAAAATTGATTTATGTTGACTTCTTCGGTATCAGCTTCTATCATCGCCATCATCGGGTTTTTATCTTGTTCATATATTTGTCCTCTTTTGACTCCTACTTCGACTCCCCTGGTTGGTGGGTGTAAGGCAAAATCAGAGCATAAATTAATTTAAAGTAAGTACTTTTACAAATAATTGAATTTTCAAAAATCTTTTTATGAGATTGGGTGGATTCTCTGTCAAATAAGTCATGTCATATACGAGCTGTAATGAACATTCTTGGATCGAGACGTTGAGCCTTTGTAGCTGAAGGTCCATGAAGTCGACTCTGCTCTTTCGACACCAAAATCTTTGTTGTCATCTTTAGTATAGTGCCTCAAAATTTTTGCCCCAGTTACTGATATCTTTCTCAAAGTTTAATCTGGCTTGCCAGAGGATGATCTTCTTCTTTTGAATTCCTTCTCAAGAATTCTATCCCAGTTTCCATTTCCTGGGGTGATATGACCAAGCCATTGTGGCTCCTACATATCCCGTTGAATATGAATCTGGTCAAACGTAGTTTCCACAACATAAAAGAGAAAAAAATATAGTTAAAAGGGTGCCCGAAGCTGACAAAGGCCACCTACGTATCTCATTCTAGGGAATTCAGGTCAATACGTAGTTCAAGATAATATAAATTAAATTTCTAAGGGGTTGACCGAAGCTGACATAGGCCGCCTACGTATCTCATTCTTAAGAATTCAGGTCAAACATAGTTCATACATCAAAGGAATGGGGAATTTTAAAGCTACTACAAAGCGTAAAAACGATCACAAATGAGAAAGCAATTACAAGGAAATAAGCACAAAGGAACCCCACATCAGACGTAGTATCTCTTTACTGCATCAAAATTGATTGGCTTGGTCCGCCTTTGGCCATCCATTTCAGACAAAATCAAGGCTCCTCCCGATAATACTTTGCGAACTACATATGACCCCTGCCAATTTGGAGCAAACTTTTCCTTATACTCCTCTTGGTGAGGGAATATGCGTTTGAGCACTAATTTTTCAACTTCAAACATGCAAGTTCTTACTCTTTTATTAAAATCATGGCTCATTCATTGTTGATATAATTGGCCATGGCATACAACGCTCAACCTCTTTTCATCAATCATCATAAGTTGTTCATGACGGGCGTGGACCCATTCTTCATTACTCAATCCCGCTTCTTGGATAATCCTTAAAGATTGTATCGCTACCTCAGCAGGTATTACTGCTTCTATCCCATAGACTAGAACATAAAGAGCTGTCCCAGTCGAAGTTCAGACTGTCGTGCGATATCCCAACAAGGCATAAGACAACATATCATGCCATGATCAGTGACTATCGACTATCTTCCTTAAGATCTTCTTGATATTCTTGTTTGCAGATTCTATTCTCCATTAATTTAAGTGTGATATGTAGTTGAATTTTGATGAGTGATCTTGAACTGTTCACATATCTCTTTCACCAAATAACTATTCAAGTTTGCTCTATTGTCCGTGATGATTGACTCAGGTATCTTGAATTGGCAAAACAAGTTGTTCTTGACAAAATCTGCTACTACCTTCTTGGTTATGGCTTTGTATGAGGTAGATTCCACCCACTTAGTAAAGTAATCAATAACAACTAAGACGAAGCTGTGTCCATTAGAAACTGGTGGCTCAATTGGGCCGATGGCATCCATGCCCCAAGCTACAACAGCCCAGGCGAGCTCAAAACATTAAGTTCATATGGGGGTGCCCGGATTAGATCCTCATGTATCTGACACTTATGACATTTTTGCACAAACTTGCTACAGTCACTTTCCATGGTCATCCAGAATTAGCAGGCTCTCAAGATCTTCTTGGCTAGAGTGAATCCATTCATGTGAGGTCCAGACATTTTGACATGGATTTCTTCGAGTAATTTTGTAGCTTCAATGGAATTAGTACAAAGTAGAAATCCCAAATTGGGGGACCTCCTGTAAAGGACTTCCCCATTTAAAAATAAATTATTGGCCATTCGATGAATCATTTTCTTCTGATTGACGGTCGAATCTTCGGGGTATGCCCTATTTTCTTAATACCTCTTCATATCGAAGTACCATGGCTTTTCGTCTGGTTCTGCCTCAACTTTTGCGCAATGTACAGGTTGCTCCTTCAATCTTATTTCCAATAGGTTAATGTAACTTTGATCTGGATATTGAATCATGGAGGATATAGTGGCCAAAGCATTGGTGAACTCATTTTGTATTCTTGGAACATGCTTGAATTCCACTTCCTTGAATCTTTTGCATAACCTTTGTACCAATTTCACGTATGGCATGATTTTAGCGTTCTTTATGGCCCATTCGCCCTGAACCTGGTAAACCAATAGATCAGAATCTCCATTGACTAGTAGCTCTCGAATATTCGTACCAATAGCCAGTCTGAGATCGAGAATACAAGCCTCGTATTCAGCCATATTTTTGGTGCAAGGAAAGCTCAGTTTGGCGGTAATCAAATAATGTTGATTAGTTTCTAATATTAATACCGCCCCAATTCTTGAGCCCTTGAAATTAACCGTCTTATCGAAGAACAATATCCAGCCCGGGTAGATTTCAGGAATGTCTTTCCTTACGAACAATATCTCTTCATCTAGAAAATAAGTTCAGAGTGGCTCATACTCTTCTTCAATTGGATTCTCCACTTAGGCCTGCCCTTTGATCACCTTTTATGCCATGTATACAATGTCGAACTCACTAAACAACATTTGCCATTTGGCCAATTTCCCCATGGGCATGATATTTTTAAATATGCACTTCAGAGGATTCATTCTAGAGATGAGATACGTTGTATATGATGTTAGGTAATGCCTCAGCTTCTAGGCCACCTAGGTCAAGACGCAACTCGTCCTTTCCAATAGTGTGTAATGAGCCTCATGTGGAGTGAACTTCTTACTCAAGTAATAAATTGGTCTTTCCTTCTTTCCAGTTTCATTATGTTTCCTTAAGACACATCCAAATGCATTTTATCAGACCGATAAATACAACAATAGAGGGCTTCCTTCTCTTGGAGGAATTAGTATTGGTTGACTGGATATATAATCCTTGATCTGGTCAAAAGATCGCTGGTATTCCTCAGTCCATTTATTTACTGCATATTTCTTTAACATCTTGAGGATTGGTTTTCAAATAACCGTTGACTGGGCTATGAACCTGCTGATGTAATTTCATCTCCCTGAGAAACTCATGACTTCCCTCTTCATCTTTGGAGGAGAAAGTTCTTGGATTGAATTAATTTTAGAGGGGTCGAGCTCAATGCCCCTTCTACTAACTATAAAACCCAATAGCTTCCCAGCCGATACCCCAAAAGCACACTTGGCAGGATTCAACTTCAAATTGTACTTTTCAACCAATCAAACAACTTTCTCAAATGGGCCAAGTGGTCCGAACTCTTGCGAGATTTGATGATCACATCATCCACGTACACTCGATCTCCTTATAGATCATATCATGAAATATGGTCGTCAGGGCTTTCATATATGTAGCACCGTCATTCTTAAGACTGAAGGGAATCACCCTGTATTGATTAATGGCCCAAGGTGTGATGAAAGACATTTTGTCTACATCTTCTTCGTCCATCAGTATTTGATGATACCTAGCAAAGCAATTCACGAATGACTGTATTTCATGCCTCACACAATTGTCAATGAAAATATGGATATTAGCTAATAAAAATTTATATTTAGGACTGACTTTGTTCAAGTTCCTACAATCGACACAAATCCTGACCTTTCCATCTTTCTTCGGTACTAGAACAATATTGGCTAGCCACACTGAATACTTCGTGGCTTCAACCACGTTGGCTTAGATTTTCTTAGTGACTTCTTCCTTGATTTTCAGACTCAGATTTGGCTTAAATTTCTGCAACTTTTGCTTCATAAGATTGAACGCCGGATCAATTGGCAGCTTGTGCGATACGATATCTGTACTCAATCTTGGTATGTCATCATAGGACCAAGCTCTCTTTTCTGTTTTTCTGCAAGATGAATGCTGATTCCAATTTCTTTGACTTCTCTATCATCACCTAGATTAACTACCTCAATTTTATCTAGGTTGGGTTTTTCTCGATTCTCAAAACCTTTTAGTTCCTCTATTAATGGTTCTGGGGCCATTGTTCTTCATCGTAGTCCATTATTCATCATTATTTTCTTCAATTTATTTATTTAGCTCTTGACATGTCATGAGATTTGCAAGTTTTAAATTATTATTTCAGAAATCATAATGCAACAAAAATAAATAAAAAATATTTTCACAATAAGGGAGGCTTTTATTAAAATTTAGAATATTAGAACATTGGTTGCGATCCGCACTAGTGCGAGTCTGAGCCTTTTAGTAAGCATAAAAATGTGAAAATGAGGTAAACAAAACTTAAAGGGTGGTCTCGAGCCTCATTCAAACTACCACTGATTTCGTAAAAGTTAGATTTCATCCTTTCATCTACCACATTAACCGAGGAGTCATGATTAGAGTAGAAGTTTAGTTCGACAGCTTCTCCCCCAATTTATCTTTCTTGATCTCAGTTTTCTCAGGTAAATCTTTTATAATAGAATCATATCCTTCAAACAAGTTTTTTATTCCATCCTTGAGACCATCGCTTATAGGCTTTATAGGAAACGACTGGTTGTGTGGAGGTAATCTTTCGCCTTTTTATCGCTACTACCAGTCATTCTTTCCTTTTCAGAAACTATGCGATAGTCAAGGAAGGAATTTTTATTTGCCTTGGAAATGTTGATGTTCAGCAAGCTTTTGTTAGCACAGATCAATTTCTACTTATTTGATTACTTGTTAAAGTAAAAATGATTCAAAAGGAAAATATGTTAGATCTCATTAGTGGTAAGTAATGCAAGATATCTGACATAAAGTTAACATGTAAAGTTGCTTTCATCTTAAGTAAATTAATCCATGAGTGGGTATTGACTCGAAAGGAATTAACGGGCAGGACTTTGTCCGTTTTAGATAAATGGTTTTTAACAGGATGTTTCCTAAGGCTACTGACTTTGGATTTATGTGACTTTCCTCGACAAAATAAGATATAATGATTTTAAAGGATAAAGATCGGGCGAAAGGCTACCTACGTATCTCACAAAGGAGAAATTAGGCCATTCGTAGTTCAATAGGCAAGGATAAAACTTCATTTCATTGAAATCTCGTTATAGTTCATTACATTAGGGAAACATGAAAGGAAAACGACAATAGAAAGGTAAATACTAATGACCAAGTCCTAGATAGAAGCGGGTATTCCCGCTTCATCTTGCTTCTTCCATATCTTGATCTTCTATGGGTGATATGGAGAAATTTCAACTCAACCCTTTCCTTGCATTTGAAGGTGAGGCTTGTCCCATGCCTCCTTTCTCACAGCTTTCAGTTGGATATTTAATTTTATGCTCAAAATTCTTCTTGTCCTGTGCGATCAATTGTTTGACTTTACAATTTCCTTGTCAAGTTGATTGATCTTCCTAACCACTCTCTTAGCCTCTGTTTTTAGCATTTCTTCCACTTAGGCTAACTCCACTATTTGTCTTTTCACTTGAGTGGTTCTTGAATTCATGACTAGTTTTCCTGAAAGAATAGGAATATGTTTGCAGAGAGTTAACGAAAATGGTTGAGGACTTTCTGAGAGACTTGGAGACCTGGAATATTTTGGGCAGATTTTGGATGGTAAGCGTATATTTAGGCCTAGAGGGCTTCTAAGACTTTGAAGAGCAGATCAATTTACATTTGATTCAAACAATGCATATAAGCACATAAAACAGTTATTCCACACAAAATAGTTATATCACACAACTTTAGGATAACAAGCGCGTCTTAATTGGGTGATTCTTTTAAGCCAAGGGTTGACCTAGCGGAGTTGAAGGAAATATACCTCTTTTAAAACCAATCTATTATCCCCCAAAATTTCCACAAATATATAAAGGGCATAAAAGCCTACAAAGTTGCATGAAATAGGGATACAATCTTTGGAGAAAGGAAAAATAACATGGAAAAAAGAACAAGGTCCCACGCAGGGGATAAAAGAAGAAAAAACTAGTGTCTGGATGTTCCCTTGTTGTACTTCGCTTTCTTAACTTTGTCCACTTTTTTTCATATGCGATATCTTGGTTGTCCAATATGTGTCTTAGCAATTTTTTTACTTTCCGTAAGCATGTGGGTCCACCAAGCATTAAGGTGGTCAACGAGATTGGTAGCCATTTTGAATTTTTCGTACGGGAATGACTGAGACATTCCTACAAACAAAGCCTTCCCCCTACCCCAAAGGATAATGGATTGGATTAAACAAACATATGTTCCTTCAACACATAAACATGATTCGGCTGTAATTGACTTGCGGCCAATAGACGCATAACAGGTTTTCTAATGGGCCCAATACCCCTTGGATATTGAGTCGTCCTAGGTCATGCCTAAAAATGGTTTTGGTTTCGCTCTATCCTAGGTATCTAAAGTGGG
This sequence comes from Capsicum baccatum var. pendulum, assembly GCA_030864225.1. NCBI lineage: Eukaryota > Viridiplantae > Streptophyta > Magnoliopsida > Solanales > Solanaceae > Capsicum > Capsicum baccatum. Next base: position 253,494,234 of record CM061558.1, read on the forward strand.
CTTCAACCCGGTTCCCAAGCGGACGACTTGGATTTGAAAATACGAACAGTCATCGGACGCCTAACGTGCCAATAAACCATCGTATTTTCAACACTTGATTTGGAATTGAACAATAGAGGTCGGGACATCCACAAAACCCCAAATAGTTTATATGTTTTGAATATGGAAGTATGCCATGAAATGTGACAATTTAAATTTTGCGAAAATTTAAACACATAAGTAGACAAATAGTTTAAATATTACAAACCCAAATAGTTAGTCAAATAATTTAGTTCACATATTTGTTTAGAACCTAGTTAACTCCCCAGCAGAGTTGCCATTTCTATTTTATCTCTTTTCAGGTTTTATTTTAAAGAAAATGGTTTTGACCCTTTTAAACTATTTCGAAAGATTCAAGAGAATTTCAAAATAATTTTGACAAAATTTACAGAGTTGCTACTTGATTTTTTATAGAAAAAAATATCAAGAAAAAACTTAAAGAAATTTCAAAAGATTTAAAAGCAGATATAAATCTTTGAAATTAGAGAAATCGAGTAAGGGTTCAATTAACGTCCTAAGAAGGTTTTTACGACACTTAGGAGCATCCATTTTGAAATGGTTCATCAAAAGATCATTTTTTGACTAACTTACAAAATGTGGCTAACTTTGCAAAAGGGTTGCTTTTATTAAATCATTTATTTGCACGTATAAAATTGTCATTTGTTTATTCAAACGAAAAATAGTCTTTTTGAGTTAGAAAAAGCTATAACATGTTTCACTTAATCCAATATTAATTTTGAGAAAAATTACGAAATATTTCATTTAATTTTTAGAAACGTTACAAATTATCTTACTTGAGAAAATGTTTTATTTAATTCATGATTAACCATGAAAAGTTAGAATTTGAAAAAAAATTGAGGAATATTTTAATTGAAATTTTTTTACTTATTTCATAATTATTTCTACGAAAAAAAATTATGGAATATTATTTCTACATGAATTAAGGAAAAACCTATTTAAACTAGGTGGCACACTTGGATTTAAGAAGCAAATAAGTTTGTGGTTTTTATGAAAAAGAAATTACGTAATATTTTTTTTATTATTATTAGTTTTATAATATATAAAAAAAGATCAATTTTGTTTCTGAATAACACCTTTACAAAATGCTGGGAGAATGTCATGTTAAAAGTATTTTATCAATTATGAAAAATTATAATTTATGATAAAAATTAGTTTCTTGAATCTGAAGAAAATTATTTTAACCCAAGTAGGATATTAGTCATGAACAAGATAAGTGCCATTTTAAAACAAAAGACATAAACAATTTTCTCTAAAAACTAATTTTAGGAAGAACAATCGAAAGAACCACTTTAATCCATTTAGACAAGATAAATTAGGTGAGAAAATTGTGAATCAAGTATGAAAATCGAGGTAAAATAGCAACAACAAGGGAAGACACTAGATTAATTAATTAAAATTAGTGCTAATACAAATAAACAAGTATAAATTGCAATTTATAAGAGCATAAAAGATTAAAGTTGGATTTGGGCCCTTTTTGGCCCATCAGTAAGCTGCCCAGCCTCTGGGCTTGCGATTTTATGGAGTTTTAGTCCATTTCCCTGCATGTATACCAGTTGTATATCATAGTTCCTTCTCCTTGCGTTTTTGTACATCTTGTGTATACATAACCACATTTTAGTCATATATATACGTATTTTAGTCTTCCACCTATATACTAGCCTTTTTTTCTCATCTTCAGTCGTATATCCTCAGTATAATGTTGTATATCTATGTATACAACTTTGTATCAGTCCATTTTTCATGCATTAGTCCATTTTGGACTTGGTACGGCTCTTGACTCGAGGCAAGTTGCACTACTAAAAAAAAGAGGAAAACCGAAAACAAAGTGGTCGGTTTTCCTCAATTTTCGACCACAAAATCGATCAAAGTGTGTGGTCGGTTTTTTAAAGTATATACATATATAAATTTAAAATTTATTACTATTTTATTAAAATAAAAAAATGATTTTAAAAATAAAAAAATTCAAAATAAACTGACCACATGTGGTCGATTTTTTATAAAAAGTTTCAGAAAAACAGACCACACGTGGTAAGTTTTTTGGATAATTTTAAAAAAATATTGAAAATTTTCAAAATACAAACTTTAAAAATCAAATTATTTACAATACAATCCACCAATCATTTACAAACATTAAAAATCAAATCAAATTATTTACAATACAACCAACAATCATTTACAAACATTAAAAATCAAATCAAATTATTTACAATACAACCAACAATCATTTAATATACAATCAACCAACCACCATAAGAATTCAAATATTAAAAATCAAATTATTTACAAAATTTATCAGAGGTTCCAATTCCAAACTATAAAACATACAAAAGGCTAAAAACTACAACTCACCATCCGAATCTTCATTCTCGGCCTCACCCATTCTATTATCAATATTTCGTTGATATATCCAGCTATAATCAGGTTACATCTACACAATCAATCACATTCAAGTAATTAGTTCAAGTCACAAAAGTTCACATTTCAAATACCTACACCTAAACATTTTCAAGTCACTAATTCACTTCGCAAGATACTGATAACGCTCAATCTACAGCTCTCGTGGGAGTGTAAAACGGTCGTTAGCAAATATAGAACCCAACCTGGGTTGGGTGTCGATCCCACAGGGAATAGCTTGGCCAACAAGTAAGCAAAATTACTAAACTTTTGGTGCAAGTCTCGTAAAAGGGGGGATTGTAATGTGTAACAAAAATAATAAAGTAAAAGCTGAAAATAGCAAACTAAAGAGAGAAAGATTGTTACGTAAGTTGTAAACAATGAGAATTGAAGCGTTGGGGTTATGTCCACCTTCTGAGGTATACGTCTCCATTGGCTATGAGTGTGTAGAGTCTTGACATGCAATTGCTTATAGAGAATTGTAGTCGATGGTAAATCCAAGCGTCTCTCGACCTGAACAAGGACTATTTCACTTTAACTCTCTCGAGCTTAAAGCGTGTCTAACGGTACGAATTCTCCAAGAGGTTAGTCCAGTTACGGCACTAGCTTTTTAATAGGAAAGGGTGTCCTACTACCTTGACATTATCTCTTTTCCAGACAAATAACCTTTCTCTCGAACAAGTTAAATGTTAGACTGGCGTTATTCTATGCGTCTGCAGCCACAAGAATTTGCATTAAGATGAAGAGAATAATGATATAAGCAATATACGTGTCTCGAACTCACAAACTCACAGCAATAGATAGTAACTCATTCGGCTTCCATAACCCCAACACAGAAGTTTAGTTACCCATGAATGCGAAGGATATCACGTTTTGCATGGTTGATGGCGTGAGAAGTAGGTGATAGGCGTGTGGTTTTGGTGATTCCCTAGCAAGTAACGATTCTCTTGTTGTGGAATTTAAGAATAGAAGAATAGATTAGAAGTGTTTGTGGTAGAAGATGAGAGAGATGGAAGAAAATTAATAGTTTAAGAATGAATTTCTTGAATTAAGGGAGGAGTTGCCTCCGTTAAGGGAGGACTTGCCTCTCCACTAAGGGAGGACTTGCCTCTCCACTAAGGGAGGACTTAATTAAAATCTCTAGCATGATAGGGTATTTATAATACTCCTATCCTACTCCTACTATGCTAATGAAATAAATAACCAAATCCTACTAAACTAATGAAATACATAACCCAATTGTACTAGGTTAATGTATCATTGTCAAAATCCAGCTTTGTGTCTGTAAGTCCCCAAAGTCTTCTGAAATGCTGTTTTAGCCCGGGACAGATTTTCCATGCAGCAGTTTTGGTCCAGGTCCCCAGAGTCTTCAGAAATACTGTTTTAGCCCGGGACAGATTTTCCATGCAGCAGTTTTGGTCCTTTAGGCATCCCACTTCCTTCTCCTTCGTTCGTGAGCTTTCTTTTGCGTCAAGTAAGCCATAAAATGCTGTATTTTGCATCATTTATACCTGAAACTTTACTAATCATGTTTGTTAGCTCATTTATAGGAAAAAGGACTAAAAGTGCATGAAATATATAATTTGTTCTCAAAACTAGGCTAAAATATGGGCAAAATATATTGATATAGGCGCGTAATTTCGCCTATCATCAGATACCAAACTAGACTTAATTCAAAATGAAAAATTCACGTTTCAAGTACCTACACTTAAACATTTTGAAGTCACGAATTCACTTCTCAAGTGACCACACTTTACTAAAATCAAAACGCAAGTTCACATTTCAAGTACCTAAATTCAAAAGAAAAGTCACTAATCCATAATTCAAGTAACTACAATTAAACATTTTAAGTCACTAAGTTACTTCACAAGTTACCTAACTAAACTAAATTCAAAATGAAAAGTTCACATTTCAAATACCGAACACCTAAGCATTTTCAAGTCACTAATTCACTTCGCAAGTTACCAAACTAAACTTAATTCAAAACACAAGTCCACCTTTCAAGTAACTATACTTAAACATTTTCGACTCACTAATGCACTTTTCAAATGACCACACTTAACTAAATTCAAAACACAAGTTCACATTTCAAGTACCTACACTTAGACATTTTTAAGTCACTAACTCACTTCTCAAGTGACCATACTTAACTATATTCAAAGCACAAGTCCACTTTTCAAGTAACTACACTTAAAACATTTTCGACTCACTAATGTACTTCTCAAGTGACCATACTTAACTAAATTCAAAACACAAGTTCATATTTCAAGTGCCTACACTTAAACATTTTTAAGTCACTAACTCACTTCTCAAGTGACCACACTCGACTATATTCAAAACACAAGTCTACCTTTCAAGTAACTACACTTAAACATTTTTGACTCACTAATGGACTTCTCAAGTGACCACACTTAACTATATTCAAAACACAAGTCCACATTTGAAGTACCTACACTTAAACATTTTCGACTCACTAATGCACTTCTCAAGTGACCACACTTAACTATATTCAAAACACAAGTCCACATTTCGAGTACCTACGCTTAAACATTTTTAACTCACTAATGCACTTCTCAAGTGACCACACTTAACTATATTCAAAACACAAGTCCACATTTCAAGTACCTACACTTAAACATTTTCGACTCACTAACTCACTAACTCACTTCTCTAGTGACCACACTTAACTATATTCAAAACACAAGTCCACCTTTCAAGTAACTACACTTAAACATTTTCGACTCACTAACTCACTTCTCTAGTGACCACACTTAACTATATTCAAAACACAAGTTCACCTTTCAAGTAACTACACTTAAACATTTTCGACTCACTAATGCACTTCTCAAGTGACCACACTTAACTAAATTCAAGACACAAGTCCACCTTTCAAGTAACTACACTTAAACATTTTCGACTCACTAATGCACTTCTCAAGTGACCACACTTAACTAAATTCAAGACACAAGTCCACCTTTCAAGTCACTGCACTTAACCATTTTCAAATAACTAATTCACATTGTAAGTCACTACACTTAACCATTTTCAAATAATTAATTCACATTTCAAATCATTATACTTAACAATTTTCAACTAACTACTTCACATTTCAAATAACTATACTTAATCATTTTCAAGTTACTACACTTAATCATTCATTTTAAGTCACTATACTTAACCACTTTCAAGTAACTAATTCGCATTTCAAGTAACTAATTCGCATTTCAAGTAACTACACTTAACTATTTTCAAGCCACTAGTTTACAATTTCAAGTAACTACACTTAACCATTTTCAAGTCACAAGTTTACAATTTCAAGTAACTACACTTAATCATTTTCAAGTCACTAAATAATTTTCAAATAACTTATTCACATTTCAATTTACTTACCATGTTCAAATAGCTAATTGGCATTTCAAGTCACTATAACCATTTTCAACTCTCTAATTCACATTTCAAGTGACTAGACCTGACCATGTTTATGTCATGAATTCACATTTCAAGTGCCAACACTAAATCAATTTCAAGTCATAAATTCACATTTTCAAGTGATTACACTTTACAAATTTCAAAACACAAGTTCACCTTCAAGTAACTACACAAAATCATTTTCAAGTCGCTAATCCACTTCTCAAGTGACTTGAGCATGTGTTTGGAGAAAAACAGAGCCAATGAGGAAATTATGGACAATGTTTCTATTCCCAGTTCATGGATACTTGGAGATTTAGTTATGGATCCAGGAAATTATGGACAATGTTTCTATTCAAGTTGTTCACCTATTGTTTCAATTTTACCTCTGTTATACTTCATCAAGTACAAAACTACAAACATGATCACTCGCTTACCAACTCTAAACCAATCAATAACCGTCTGGAAATAATTCAAACTCACTCATATGGTCAGTCACATTCCAAACAAAGAAATTCACCTAACAAAAAGCATTCATCCTAAGAAATTAGTTTTACGTAACAGGGTATAAAATATTCTTAACAAAAAAAATCATAGACCAAAGACTTTGTTAAGCTTGTCGTGTATTGTAACAAATCAAAATGTAAGTGATCAAAGCTATTGCAACTCGCACTAGAGCAGGGAAGTAGTAGAACCCGAATATGGGCACGAAATATCAGGAAAATAATCAAGACATATCAAGTAATTTACAAGAAGCAAATATGGAAATACCATCTAATTTATGTACAACATTGGTGGCGGCTGGAGGAGCTGGTAGCCGGAGGGACCGTTTGGTTGGTCGCCGTTGTTGTTGTTATTTTAGCGGCTGGCGATGAAGAGGAGGCAGTGTCGACTGCTGCATGTGATAAAGAGAAGATATGGCATTTGGTTCGGGTTTGTCAGTGGACTGTCTGACGACGACATCTATTATGGATGACGATGATGATGAGGGAAAGACGGCGGTGGCGGCTGATGGTCGTTTCACCGATCCTGGTCGGTTCGCCGCTGTGGATGGCGGTGGTATTGGGTTCACTGGATGGAGAAATAAAAGGTTTCCATTGGTGGTTCACCTGTGGCTAATTTAGCTGGTTGAGGCTCGCCGGAGAAAGGGTGTTGGACGGTGGTGGTTGGCTGACCTTTAGAGAGAGAAAGAAGAGAGAGGGGAGATAGGTAGGCGGCCATTTTATTGAAATGGAGGGAAGGGTTTGTATGAGTTTTAAAAATGGAAGGGGGATTGGGACGATTTCAGCCATTGGATTAGTTTTGATCAACGACTGAGATTAAAATTATTTAACCATTGGATTTTAATTTGGGATTAAAAATTGGATTAATTTTTGTCTATAAATGCAATAAATTGAATAGAACTTAGGCTAAAATCGTTATATTATGGTAAAAATTGGGTGAAAAATTAAATAAATCAGACAAACTGATTTAATTTAGGCTATTTACTTAAATAATAGTAAAAAAATAACAAACAATAATAATAATAATAATAATAATAATAATAATAATAATAATAAAATAATAATAATAATAATGAAAACTAGAAAATGTATTTGCAAAATATGAGTGTGCACAATTACGTGAAAAAATGATTTAATAAATATTAATATCATGTAAAATGTCGTATTTGAGTTAAAAAATTATAAGAAAAACGTGACACGTCAGTATGTATTTAATATAAGAATAAAGTGTAAAAAAATAATATTTAAAATTAAATAATTTTGATAGAATAGTAGCCTAAAGGAGTATCGAGAGGTCAAAATTGAGTGTCAACAAAAGTAATAATAAATTTAAAAATATTATAAAAATTATTATTTTTACAAATAAATTACATATGTCACATAGAAAATATTATATAAAAATTACCAATAATAAATTTGAAATAAATTGAGCATAATAATAATAATAATAATAATAATAATAATAATAATAATAATTAATAATTTAATAAATCAATAAATCAATTAATCAATCAAGGTGACATCTTTTGAATGTTTTCGCTATGAAATTTCGAGAAAATGAATACAACAACTAACCCAATTTAGTCCCACGAATTGGGGTTTGTAGAGGGTACAATGTACGCAGACCTTACCGTTAAAGTAAATAGGTTGTTTCCAACAGACCCCCGATTCAAGAAAAATAGTTTGAAGCTGTCCAATTTCAAGATTAAAAATAGTGAACCGGGGGTTGAGATTAGAACCGGGGGTACGCATAGAATAACATAAAAAATGGCTCTTCGTTAATCAAATATAATGAACGGTTGAGATTAGAATTGAGGAGATGAGTTAAATTAAGTTTAAAAAGATTGAATTGGGGATTTCGATTGAGTCAAATTAAACCCAATTGACACAAATTGAGGTATAAAATGGCTAGAATTTAAATAAATTAGGAAAATTAAAATGAATTAGGTTGATATTTAATAAATATAGTAAATATATAAAATTAATATTAAAAATAAATAAAATTATTATTTTAAAATTAATTATAAATAAATTGTGTAAATAAAACTAATGATGTCAATCGCATAATAATGTCAACGCATTTCGTATACTACAAACAATTTTTAATTAATTAATTTTTGAATACGGTATTATATATATAATAATACAATGTATTAATCTGATGAATTATTGGTTAATTAGCTTCATTATTATAAAAAGGAGCCAAGTTTAGGCGCTATTTTTCGATGGGTAGTGGGGTTTTTAATTCCCACAAATATATTTGATGGATATCGGGGGTTAAACCCCCTGCAAATATATTTGATGGATATCGGGGGTTAAAAGCCCCTGCAAATTTATAAATTTTAGCGGCAAGCTTTTAACCCCCGCAATTCAAATAATTTTATGGGGGTTAAAATAACCTCCGCAAAAAAATCCCCACAATTTGACCCATTTTTTGTAGTGAACTAAGCATGTAAAATTAATGTTACGTAAAATTATTATATAAAATTATCGGTAATAAATTTGAAATAAATTAATAATAATAATAATAATAAACTAGATAATGTATTTTGAAAAATGTGAATGTGCATATTTACGAAAAATAATTTAATAAATATAAAATTATGTAAAATATTGTATTTGAATTAATAACTCACCTCTAGTGACCACACTTAACTATATTCAAAACACAAGTCCACCTTTCAAGTAACTACACTTAAACATTTTTGACTCACTAATTCACTTCTCAAATGACCACACTTACATGCCAAAAGTAAAATAATTTATTTACCAATTAACTTTTTACGTCTAAAAAACTAATGTAACTTTTTATGTGTCTAATTTTGACTACGTATTACGTACATCACTACACAAGATATATATATATATATATATATATATATATATATATATATATATAAATGTAAGCTTCGAATATATACATTACATACACGATTTTACGATCTTATAATAATTACAACGTATTTCACATATATTCAGATGAATTATCGGTTTACACACACACAAATATATATACTATCGACTATCATGTTTTTAATACGTACTATATACATCACATACGTATACGAGTATATTATCCCGTAATATAAAGCGACGTATTTCATATGCATACTTTGATGAGTTATCGATTAATTTGATTATTAGCTTACATTAATATAACTTTAACGTATAGTATATTATTACTTCGATCGTTTTAAATCAAGGTATTTAATATGTTTGGATAGATTCTGCTAGTTTTTGACTACATAGTTCATCGATCACTATATCATACATATATATATATATACACACATACATACACACACACGCGCTCGCGCGCATACACACACACACACACATATATATATATATATATATATATCAATTCTATAATACGTACTATATACATTACATACACGATTTTACTATTCCATAATAATTACAACATATTTTACATATACTCAGATGTTAGTTTATCTTATGTTATTATACCTTCACTACATAATATATATATATATATATATATACCTATACATACACACACATACACGCTATCGACTATATCAAGTTCTAAATACGTACTATATACATCACATACGTACACGAGTATATTATCCAATAATATAATGCGACATATTTCATATATATACTTGGATGAGTTATCAATTAATTTGATTAGCTTTTAGTATATTATTACTTCTATCATTTCAAATCAAGGTATTCAATATGTTTGGATAGATTCTACTACTTTTTGACTACATCGTTAATCGATCGATCACTACATTATATTTATTTTATATATTGAAACATAAGTAAAAGATAAAGATTATAATTAACGTAATTTATTTATTTTATTTGATATATTTCTTAGTATAATTTTTTTTTACAAAATCTAAGCTTGGTTGATATTTATTATTATTATATTGATTATTGAATACGTGTGATCAGTGTAATTTCAAAAAATTATATAGTAGATTTTACATATAATTATTTTTCAATAAAAATCGACCACAAGTGGTCTCTTTTTTATAATATTTTATTTTCTAATACAAAAGAGACCACAAGTGATCATTTTTTTTAAAATTATTTTCTTTTTTATTTTTTTCTAATTCCCAAACCGATCACTTGTGGTGGCTTTTATAAAATATTTTAAATTTAATTTTTAAAATAAAACCGACCACAAGTGGTCGTTTTTTAAAATACTTTTTAATTATATATATATATATATATATATATATATATATATATTTAGATTTGATTACATATATATAATTATTGGTTTCTAAAATTTATTTACTTTTTTATTTTTTAGTTCAAAAACCGACCACAAGTGGTCGCTTTTTTAAATTTTTTTTTTTTTTTAATTAAAAAACCGACCACTTGTTTTAAAAATTATTTTCTTTTTACTTTAATAAAAAATCGACCACAAGTGGTCGATTTTTTAAAATTAATTTCTTTTTTATTTTAATTAAAAACCGACCACTGTGGTCGGTTTTTAAAAATTATTTTCTTTTTCTTTTAATTAAAAACCAACCACAAGTGGTGGGTTTTTTAAAAATATTTTCTTTTAAAAAAATAAATAAAAACCGACCACTAGTGGTCAGTTTTGTTATTATTATTATTATTATTATTATTATTATTATTATTATTTTTTAAAAGAAATAATAACTAATACAAAAATTATTGGAATGATTATTTTGATATTTTAAAATATAAAAGCGACCACATGTGGTCGTTTTTAACTTTTTTTTTTAAAATAATTTAAAAACCGACCACATGTGGTCGGTTTTTTCCGACCATAATGCGTGGTCGGTTTTTTCAATTTTTTTAGTAGTGAATTGGATTTAACGTAATGAAATGCGAGAGAAGGGAGACGGAGGGACTCAACGGGGGAGTTCATGCATATAGAAAAGGGTAAATATTAGCAAATAATTTCGGAGAGAATTGTCAACAAAAATACCGAATAATGAATGCTAAACAATCTAACCAACTTATCATAAATCAAGAAGAACCTATTCTTACTAGGCGATATTCATCAGCACACTAATTTTCTAGGCAAAAGTTGGTCAAAACAAGCTAAGGCTAAGTCTTGGTTTTAATATTTCACATGTCAAGATTCGACTTGATATTTCGTACCTAGACAAAACAGATCATTATACTCTAAAATCCATCGAAGAGAAGAAAGAAAAAAGACACAATTTTGAGTTATTAAGTTGCTAGGCTCTTTTAAAACATGCTGAAAAATCAAACCTTTTACATAATGAGAAACATATAAGAGACCACAATATAGATATTGGAGACCAAATTGAAAACCAACAAAAAATAAATAATGGCTACCATCACTCTGTGGAATCAATAACAACAAAGTTTACTTTCTTTTGTATGAAAGAGGGGATAAAACTGATTCGTTCATTAATCAACCATTCCCATATAATCCATTTTTCTCTTGTCATATACTCAAAAAAATACTACTACCATAAACTTAAATTCCTTCTCAATCTAGCACTCTATAATCCTAAAAAGAATATAACACAACTTACACAACCTTGTAAGCTACTTTGCCCACTCTTTCCAGAACCTTGTAAGGGCCATAGAATTTTGGGGATAATTTGAGGAACCTTGTAAGGGCCATAGAATTTTGGGCATAATTTGAGGTGCTTCCTGAGTGCAATTGATGTTTGTCTATATGGTTGAAGCTTCAGATAAACCCAATCTTCTACCTGCAGTTCCCTCTCACTTCTCCTTTGATCAGTATACCATTTAATTCTAGCTTGAGCCTGCATTAAATTGTCTCTCAATACTTGCTGAATTTTCACCCTTTGTTAGACCAAGTCCTGCACTGATTGCACTGGCGAGTCACTATAAGGTCCTAGGGAAAGTTGTGGGGGGTCATACCCGTATAAAGCAAAGAAAAGGGTGGTTTGCAGGGCTGTGTGGTAGTTGGTGTTGTACCACCACTCTTCCAAATGAAGCCAATTTACCCACTGCTTGCGGTTACTCATCACCATAGCTCTAAGGTATCCTTCTAGACACCTGTTGAGCCTTTCGGTCTGTCTATCAGACTCAGGGTGGTAGGCTGTGCTCATACATAGTGTGGTACCAATTGTCTTAAACAAGTGTTGCCAGAATAAACTAGGGAACACCTTATCTATATCAGAAACCATTGTCTTTGGGAACCCATGCAACTTATAGATTTATCTAATGAAAACTTCTGCCACCTGAGCTGCTGTATATGGATAGTATAAGGCTACAAAATGTGCATACTTGGTGAATCTATCCACTACTACCAGGATCACCTCTTTGCCTTGAGATTTAGGAAGTCCTTCTATAAAATCAAGACTAATGTCATTCCAGGCTTGAGTTGGTGTAGTTAATGGTTATAAAATACCAGGAGATACTACATTCTCATCTTTACACCTTTCACAGATATCACAACTAGAGACAAATTCCTGAACCTCTTTCTTCGTTGCTGGCCAAAAGAAATACAATTGTAACTTCTTCAAGGTGCCCTGCTATCTAGAGTGTCCACCCAAAGCTGATGCGTGCATAATATGTAGTAGTTGTTGTCTCAAAGTAGTAGTTTTGCCAATATACACCTTACCCTTGTGTCTCAACACCCCCGAAGTCAACTTGTAGTCCTGGTTATGATTGGGGTTGATTGCTAGGGCAGTAAGCAATTCTTGAGCACTGTTATATCCTTCGTAACTCTTTTCTACCTCCAAAATCCATTCAGGTTGTGCTCCTGACAATGCCTAAAAATCACCTTGTTCCTTAGGAATTCTAGAGAGGGCATCAAATACCCTATTCTCAGCTCCCATCCTATACATAATCTCATAATCCACGCCCAGTAATTTAGTAAGTCCCTTCTGTTGAATAGCAGTAGTGATTTTTTTCTCCATCAAATACTTAAGACTAAAGTGTTCAGCCTTAATAATGAAATGGTTTCCTTACACATAGTGTCTCCACTTGTCTATGGCTGAAAGAACCACCATATTTTTTTTTCATACACTGATTTACCCTTATGTTAGGGTGCTAGAGCCTTGCTATAATAAGCCAGGGGTTTGTTGTCTTGAGTAAGAACAGCACCAATACCTTGATTGGTAGCATTAGTCTTAATAGTGAAGGTCTTGTTGTAGTCAGGCATGGATAGCACGAAAACAGTGCTTATGGCTTGTTTCAATCTCTCAAAAGTTTCCTCAGCCTCTATACTCCACTGAAATAAGTTCTTTTTCAGTAAATCAGTCAGTGACTTACTGATGGAACCATAGTTCTTCACAAATCTTCTGTAATACCCTGTCAGACCAAAGAATCCCCTCAACCCCTTAAGGCTTCTAGAAATAGGCCACAACATCATTGTTGATACCTTGGAAGGGTCTCTAGCTACTCCTTTACTCATAATGATATGCCCTAAGTACTCCACCGTGACTTGGAAAAACTGCATTTCGATCTCTTAGAAAACAACTTGTTGTGCTGCAAAATTTTGAAGGTTTCTCTTAAATGCTCCACATGCTCTTGTAAATTTTTACTATATACTAGGATGTCATCGAAGAAAACTAATATAAACCGCCTCAGATGTTGCTGGAACAAGGAGTTCATTAATGACTGAAAGGTGGCTGGTACATTTATCAGCCCAAATGGCATCACCTTAAACTCAAAGTGACCATGATGAGTCCTGAATCCAATCTTTGGTATATGTTCCACCCTCATCCTTATTTGATGGAAACCCAATCTCAGGTCAATTTTAAAAAACAAACATGATCCTTGTAGCTCATCCAAGAGATCATCGACTATGGGAATGAGAAGCTTATCCTTTATAGTAATCTTATTGAGCTCCCTATAGTTAATACAGAACCTCCAATTCCCATACTTTTTCTTAACTAAGAGAACTGGGGAAGAGTAAGGTGAGTGACTAGGCTGTATAATTCCCTGTTGCAACATCTATGCTACTTTTTTTTCCAGCTTATTCTTCTGGTAATGATTGTACCTGTAAGGTCTCAAGGATACCGGTCTAGCTCCTGGTATGATGGGAATTGCATGATCTTGAGCTCTGGGTGGTGGTAAGTCAGTAGGTTCCTCAAATATGTGGGCAAAGTAATCTAATACTTCCTGCACTTCTCTTGGTATCATCCCTTCACTACTCATATCACCTTCATCTATTGTAAAAAAATGAGCTAATAAAGCTTGACCCTTTTTGAGTATTTTGCCTATTGATTTAGCTTTGATTTGGTGCAAAGCTACCGGTTCTACATCTCCTTTCAGTGTCACTACCTTACCACCCTGCTTGATCTTAAGCTCATATAGTTCACAGTCAAAGGTTACAGGTATATGCACTCTCATCCAATCACCTCCCAAAACCATATCACAACTACCCAGATTCAGCAACCTGAATTTGTCTTCAAACTCAACCTCATTAGCCTTCCACTTAACCCTGGGCACACTGTGATGGCTATACATCTGTTGGCCATTGGCCACTGTCACTCTCATTGGGGTATCCACCTGAGCAACAACCCCCAGTTCCTTAGTAGTTTGTGTGTCTAAGAAAATTGCGTGTACTACCGGAATCTACCAGTAATACCACTCTCCTATTTTTGATCCACCCTTTGATTTTGAAAGTATTTGGTTCTATGGTACCTGACATGGTATTCAAGCACATTGCCTCTTCTTCCATGACCTCGATTCCTTCTTATTTCTCTTGAGATTCCTCCTGTTCCTCCAGTATAGTTCCCTATCCTCTCTCTTCTTCTGTTGTGATGGCATTTAACAGTTTGTCTTTGCATACATATACTGGAAACTATCTTTATCCATACCTCAAACAAGCACCTGGTATTATCATGAATTCTGCCTTGACTTCAGGTATAGGCAGTGTTGCTTGGTTCTTCTGCCCAATACTACTTCCTTTAATCAACTCCTTGCTAACTGGTGTAACCGTCCCCTTGTGTAACCATCTATCCCTCTTTTCCCTGGCATTAATAACTCGCTCTTGCTTCCTGGAAAGTGACACAACTTGGTCTAAGTTTACAGGATCATATATCTTAACAGTCTCCCTAATTTATTCTTTCAAACCTCTAATAAAACACTCTAAAATAAAATCCTCAGGAACTCTAGGATTTCTCATCAATACCTGAGCCCTAAGTTCCTCAAACTTTTGCAGATAATCATTCACTGTACCTTGTTGAGTGGGCATTTTGAATTTAGCCACCATACTTTTATTGTGATCATCTTCAAACCTCATCACCAACTCCTCACAAAACTTCTCCCACCTCACTAGCCTTCTTATAAGTGTATAAGAGAAATACCAAGACTCAGTATCTCCCTCCATGTGTAACGTAGCTATTTTAAGTTTTCTAGATGGATCATTAATTCTATAAATATTGAAGTACTTGTTGCACCTTCTCAACCAAGATCGAGGCTCAGCTCCTCCATATATGGGAAATTAGAGCTTGGGATAAAACTCGTGGCTCAGATTGGGTCCATTTTCCGCCACTTTGGCTGCTCTATTAGGCGTATGAAGCAATCCATCACCTCTGTTGCTGCTTTCCAGAGTAAATGGACTCTTACCAGTGCTTTTTCCCAATAATCTTATCATAGCTTCATGAGTTTCCTTCATTATTTGCTTTAATCTCCTTGAGTAGAGCCCATCTTAGCCAACCGTGACTCTATAGCTGAGAGCTTAGAGTCCACCTTTACTTTATTAGCCTACACTTGAGCTTCAATTTTTCTCAAGTGTTCCTCGGCTTGTTTAGCCCTTGTAGCATCCGCTCCCATCATTATCCATAGGTATAATCAAAACCGATGGATTTGATACCAATTTGTAATGAACTCCAACAATCACAACAAATTAAATCGAACAATTCAACAATTACACTAACTTCACACTGAACAGTGTTTTAGCAGTAATAACCGAATTTTGGAAATGACTAATTGAAATTCAAATAAATCGCAAGAGTACTAAAACTAAAAAAATCCTAGATAATCTAGCTCAGCAACTCGATTCCAAAGGTGAAAACCTAACTCGAAGTAATTGCATACCTGAATCAATAGTTAATTTATAGATCAGCTTATTTCCAATTAATTGAAAATAACTTCACTGAAAGGTAAGGATTTGGGAAGATAAGAATAGAATTTTGGAAGAGGAAGAAAAAGAATTTGGATTGAGATTTAGAGAAGAAGTTTTGGAAGGAACACGAGTTTAGAACACACCAATTTCACATGTCTTTCTTCAGTTTGTATTTGATATTTATACCCCCCTTTGAGTAAATCTCTGCCCTTGAACTGATACTTGATCTAATTTAATTACCACCCTTGATTACTAACTGGTGAACCTTATTTAAATAGGCTCTAATGGTATCGTTTACTAGTGCTAGCTAATATGTGTAACGAATGATCATTACAGAACTGGGACTTCAAAATTGTCGAGACAACTCCCACCATAGTTTTGATTTGATATTGGAACTCCAACTATTTGGATAGTTTTTGATAGTTCTCTAAAGGTTTCTTGGCTACCTAGGAGGTGCGCACCTCCAGAATCCTCAATTTTTTTCCAAAAAAATCTCCTTCTAACTCTTGTTCTTTAATGGGTATTTATAGGAGATTTTGGGACTGATTTTGGGGGAACAGAGGGGTATTTGAGGAATTTTGAAAAGTTTTATTTTGAAATTTGAAATGCGGATGAGGTGAATTTAGTATGAAATGGTCCGTTGTTGCTGAGTTGTTGTTGCAATTGTTGTTTATCCTTATTTCAGTGTTGTCGTTGTTGATGCTAGGTGTTTTATTGAGTTGTCGGCGTTGAGTCTTTGCCAGGTCGGTTGGTTGTTATTTTTTGTTATTGTTGAATGTTGTTGATGATAACACTATTTTATTTTTGTTTTATTATTTGTACGTTATTATGTTTGTAAGATTTGTTTTTTGGTTTTTTCATCATGGTTGAAGTCGGCTGTTGTTTGATGAAGAAAAGGAAAAATAATGGAAACGGGCTGAATCATGGCTGTTGTGTTGGGCTTGATAAGATGGAGAAAGTAATTTGGGTTATTGGGTGTTGTTTTTGTTGCTGAATTTGTTGGGCAGGTTATGGGCATCATATGCAATATGGAGATGTCCTTGGATTGTCGTCTCTTCGAAAATAGTCAGAGAAGGTGAATAGTTTTCAGGACACGACCCTTACGGTATGGTCCTCTTGGCATGGCCCACATAGCATAGCCCTCTTGGTGTGACCCTCTTTGCATGGCCCTCATGGCATGGACCTCTTGGTATGACCATCTTGGCATGGACATCTCGATATGGCCCTTTTGGCATGAACCTCTCGCCATGGCCCTCTTGGCATGGCCCTCTCGACATAACCCTTTTGGCATGATATGATATAGTAGAAAGATGAGGAGGAATCCAAATAACAGTGCAGTGATTGTAGAAAACATCACCTTGACCATTTCACTAACATGTCGGACTTTCTACATGTACCATTTTAATCATCCATCCTTGATTTTATGGGGATGTGAGTAAGTCATCATTTTCCTTTCCATTTTAGATGATACCTGCAACCACAAAAAACCTATTAGCTTTGGGAAACTCAGTTGTTTTCAGCTCCTGACCATCCTGGTTCTTTCTTATTGGCCTTGGGATGTTTGGATTTCTTGTATTCCTTTAAACAAAAGGAATATGGTGAATAATCATCGCTTTTGTTGGTTTTTGTTGGCTTCA
Source organism: Capsicum baccatum var. pendulum (assembly GCA_030864225.1). Taxonomy (NCBI): domain Eukaryota; kingdom Viridiplantae; phylum Streptophyta; class Magnoliopsida; order Solanales; family Solanaceae; genus Capsicum; species Capsicum baccatum. The sequence goes on from CM061558.1 coordinate 253,512,272, forward strand.
GGATAACCTACATCCACAAAAAAATTGTTAGTTTTTGGTAAAATTGATTTGTATTGACTTTCTCAGTCTCAGCTCCTGTCATCGCCATCATCGAGTTCTCGTCTTGTTCATGTATTTGTCATCTTTTGACTCCTGCTTAGAATCCCCTAGTTGGTGGGTGTATGGCAAAATCAGAGCATAAATTAATTTAAAGTATGTACTTTTACAAATAATTGAATTTTCAAAAATCATTTTATGAGATTGGGTGGAGTCTCTGTCAAATTAATTATGTCATATACAAGCTTTATTGAACATTCTTGGCTCGAGGCATTGAACCTTTGTAGCTGAAGGTCCATGAAGTCGACTCTACTCTTTCGACACCGAAATCTTTGTTATCATCTTTGAACTCTTTAGTACAGTGGCTCAAAATTTCTGCCCCAATTATTGATATCTTTCTCAAAATTTAATCTGAATTGCCAGAGGATGATCTTCTTCTTATGAATTTCTTCTCAAAAATTCTGCCCTAGTTTCCATTTCCTGAGGTAATATGACCAAGCCATTGTGGATCCTACGTATCCCGTTGAACAGGAATGTCAAACATAGTTCCCACAACATAAAAGAGAACAAAAATATAGTTAAATGGGTAACCGAAGCTGACAAAGGCCACCTGCATATCCCATCCTAGGGAATTCAGGTCATTACGTAGTTTAAGATAATATAAATTAAATTTCTAAGGGGTTGACCGAAGCTGACATAGGCTGCCTATGTATCTCATTCTTGAAAATTCAGGTCAAACGTAGTTCATACATCAAAGGAATGGGGAATTTTAAGCCTACTACAAAGTATAAAAATGATTACAAATGAGAAAGCAATTACAAGGAAATAAGCACAAAGGAACCCCACATCAGACATAATATATCTTTACTGCATCAAAATTGATTGGCTTGGTCCACCTTTAGCCATCCATTTCAGAAAAAATCAATGCTCCTCCTGATAATACTTTGTAGACTACATATGACCCCTGGCAATTTGGAGTGAACTTTCCCTTATACTCCTCTTGGTAAGGGAATAAATGTTTGAGCACTAATTGTCCAACTTCAAATATGCAAGCTCTTACTCTTTTGTTGAAAGCATGAATCAATCGTTGTTGATATAATTGTCCATGGCATACAACCCTCATCCTCTTTTCATCAATCATCATAAGTTGTTCATGACGGGCGCGAACCTATTCTTCATTACTCAATCCCGCTTCTTGGATGATCCTTAAAGATGGCACCTCTACCTCAGCGGGTATTACTGCTTCTGTCCCATAGACTAGAACATAAAGAGCTGCCCTAGTCAAAGTTCAGACTGTCGTGCAATATCCCAATAAGGCATAAAGCAACATATCATGCCATGATCAGTGACTATCTACCATCTTCCTTAAGATCTTCTTAATATTCTTGTTTGGAGCTTTTATGCTCCATTTATTTGAGGGCGATATGTAGTTGAATTTGATGAGTGATCTTGAATTGATCACTTATCTCTTTCATCAAATAACTATTCAAGTTTGCTCTATTGTCCGTAATGATTGACTCATGTATCCCAAATCGGCAAAACGAGTTGTTCTCGACAAAATCTGCGACTACCTTCTTGGTTACGACTTTGTATGAGGTAGCTTCCACCCACTTAGTAAAGTAATCAATATAAACAAAGACAAATCTATTTCCATTAGAAGCTGATGGCTCAATCGGGCCGATGTCATCTATTCCCCAAGCTACAACGGCCCAGGCGAGCTCATAACATTAAGTTTGTATGGGGCACTCGGATCAAATCCCCATGTATTTGACACTTAAAAAATTTTTGCACAAACTTGCTACAGTCACTTTCCATGGTCATCCAGAAATAGCTGGCTCTCAAGATTTTCTTGGCTAGAGTGAATCCATTCATGTGAGGTCCACACATCCCGACATGGATTTCTTCGAGTAATTTTGTAGCTTCAATGGAATCAACACAGCGTAGGAATCCCAAATCGTGGGACCTCCTATAAAGGACTTCCCCATTTAAAAATAAATTATTGGTCATTAAACGGATCATTTTCTTCTGATTGTGAGTCGAATCTATGGGGTATGCCCTGTCTTCTTAATACCTCTTGATATCGAAGTACCATGGCTTTTCGTCTGGTTCTGCCTCAACTTTTGCGCAATGTGGAGGTTGCTCCTTCAATCTTATTTCCAACAGGTTAATGTAACTTTGATCTGGATGTTGAATCATGGAGGATATAGTGGTCAAAGCATTGGCAAACTCATTTTTTATTCTTGGAACATGCTTGAATTCCACTTCCTTGAATCTTTTGCATAACTTTTGTACCAATTCCACATGTGGTGTGATTTTAGGGTTCCTTACGGCCCATTTACTCCTAGCCTGGTGAACTAATAGATCAGAGTCTCCAGTGACTAGTAGCTCTCAAATATTCCTATCAATAGCCAGTCTGAGATCGAGAATACAAGCCTCATATTTAGCCATATTTTTGGTGCTAGGGAACCACAGTTTGGCGGTAACCGAATAATGTTGACTAGTTTTTAATATTAACACCGCCCTAATTCCTGAGCCCTTGAAATTAACTGCCCTATCGAAGAACAATCTCCAACCCGGGCACATTTAAAAAATGTCTTCCGCTATGAATAATATCTCTTCATTTGGGAAATAAGTTCAGAGTGGCTCATACTCTTCATCAACTGGATTCTCCACTTGGTCCTGTCCTTTGATCACTTTTTGTGCCACTATACAATGTCGAACTTACTCAATAACATTTGCTATTTGTCTAATTTCCACATGGGCATGACCTTTTCGAATATGCACTTCAGAGAAACCATTCTAGAGATGGGATACCTTGTATATGATGTTAGGTAATGCCTTAGCTTCTAAGCCACCTAGGTCAATACGTAACATGTCCTTTCCAATAGTGTGTAATGAGACTCGTGTGGAGTGAACTTCTTACTCAAGTAATAAATTGGTCTTTGTTTTTTTCTATTTTCATCATGTTACCCTAAGAAAAATCCAAATGCATTGTATGAGATCGATAAATACAACAACAGAGGGCTTCCTTCTCTTGAAGAAACTAGTATTGGTTGACTGGATAGACAATTCTTAATCTGATCAAAAGCTCGCTGGCATTCCTCAGTCCATTTATTTGCCGCATATTTCTTTAACATCTTGAGGATTGGCTTGCAAATAATCGTTGACTGGGATACGAACCTGCTGATGTGATTTAATCTCCCTGAGAAACTTATGACTTCCTTTTTTCGTCTTAGGAGAAGCAGTTCTTGGATCGCCTTAATTTTTTAGGGGTCAAGCTCAATGCCCCTTCTACTAACTATGAAACCCAACAACTTCCCAGTTGGCACCTTCAAAAGCATATTTAGCAGGGTTCAGTTTCAAATTATACTTCCGCAATCGATCAAAGAATTTTCCCACATGAGCCAAGTGGTCCGAACTCCTGCGAGATTTGATGATCACATCGTCTACATACACTTCAATCTCTCTATAGATCATATCATGAAATATGATTTTCATGTCTCTCATATATGTAGACCTAACATTCTTAAGACCAAAGGGCATCACCCTATAGTGATAAACACTCCAGGGTGTGATGATGGCCATTTTCTCTGCATCTTCTTCGTCCATCAGTATTTAATGATACTCGGCAAAACAATCCATGAATGACTGTATTTCATGCCTCGCACAGTTTTCAATGAGAATATGGATGTTGGGTAATGAAAAGTTATATTTAGGACTGGCTTTGTTCAAGTTCCTACGATCGATACAAATCTTGACCTTTCCATCTTTCTTCGGTACTAGAACAATATTGGCTATCCATATTGAATACTTCGTGGCTTCAACCATGTTGGCTTGGATTTGCTTAGTGACTTCTTCCTTGATTTTTAGACTCAGATTTGACTTAAATTTATGCAACTTTTGCTTCATAAGATTGAACTCCAGATCAATTGACAACTTGTGCGATACAATATACGTACTCAATCCTGGCATGTCATCATAGGACCAAGCTCTCTTTTCTGTGCTTCTACAAAATGAATGTTGATTCCAGTTTCTTTGACTTCTCCATCATTACCTAGATTAATTACCTCAGTTTTATCTAGGTTGGGCTTTTCTCGATCCTCAAAATCTTTTAATTCCTCTGTTACTGGTTCTGGGGTCATTGTTCTTTATCATAGTCCACCATTCATCATCATTTGCTTCAATTTGTTTATTTAGCTCTTGACATAACATGAGATTGACAAGTTTTAAATCATTATTACTAAAATCATAATGCAACAAAAATAAGTAAAAAATATTTTCACAATAAGGGAGACTTTTATTAAAATTTAGAATATTAGAAACATTGGTTGTGATCCACACTAGTGCGGGTCTGAGTCTTTCGGTAAGCATAAAAAAATGTGAAAATGAGGTAAATAAAACTTAAAGGGTGGTCTCGAGCCTAATTAGGACTACCACTGATTTCGTAAAAGTTAGATTTTATCCTTTTATCTACAACATTAATTGGGGATTCATGATTGGAGTGGAAGTTTAGTTCGACCGTTTCTCCTCCGATTTATCTTTCTTGATCTCAGTTTTCTTAGGAAAATCTTTTATAATAGCATCATACCCTTCGAACAAGTTTTTTATTCCATCCTTGAGACCATCGCTTATAGGCTTTATAGGAAACGACTGGTAGTGCGGATGTAATTTTTCTCCTTTTTATCGCTACTACCAGTTATTCTTTCATTTTCAGCAACTACGCGATGGTCAAGGAAGGAATTTTTATTTGCCTTGGAAATGTTGATTTTCAGCAAACTTTTGTTAACAAAGATCAATTTCTACTTATTTTATTACTTGTTAAAGTAAAAATGACTCAAAAAAATAATAATTAGATCCCATTAGTGGTAAGTAATGCAAGATATCCAACATAAAGTAAACATGTAAAGTTTCTTTCATCTTAAGTAAATTGATCCACGACTGGGTATTGACTCGAAAGAAATTAACAAACAAGACCTTGTCCGTTGATTTTCTGGATAAATGGTTTTTAACAGGGTGTTTCCAAAGGCTGCTGACTTTGGATTCATGTGACTTTCCTCGACAAAATGAGATATAATAATTTTAAAGGATAGAGGTCAGGCTGAAAGGCTACCTACGTCACAAAGAAGAAATCAGGCCATCCGTAGTTCAATAGACAAGGATAAAACTTTATTTCATTGAAATCTCGTTATAGTTCATTACATCAGGGAAACATGAAAGGAAAATGACAATAGAAAGGACAATACTAATGACTAAGTCCTAGATAGATGTAGGTATTCCCGCTTCATCTTGCTTCTTCCATATCTTGATCTTCTATGGGTGATATGGAGGAAATTTCAACTCGACCCTTTCCTTGCATTTGAAGGCGAGGCTTGTCCCATGCCTCCTTTTTTACAACTTTCAGTTGTATCTTCAATTTTATGCCCAAAATTCTTCTTGTCCTATGCGATCAATTGCTTGACTTCACAATTTCCTTGTCAAGTTGATTGATCTTCCTAACAACTCTCTTGGTCTCTGTTTTTAGCATTTCCTCTACTTAGGCTAACTCTACGATTCATCTTTTCACTTGAGTGGTTCGTGAATCCATGACTAGTTTTCTTGAAAGAATAGGAATATGTTTGCAGAGATTTAACGAAAATGGTTGAGGACTTTCTGCGAGACTTGAAGACCTGGAATATTTTAGGCGGATTTTGGATGGTAAGTGTATACTTCAGCCTAGAGGGCTTCTAAGACTTTGAAGAGCAGATCAATTTACCTTTGATTCAAACAATGCATATAAGCACATAAAATAGTTATTCCACACAAAATAGTTATATCACACAACTTTAGGATAATAAGCGCGTCTTAATTGAGTGATCCTTTTGAGCCAAGGGTTGACCTAGCGGATTTGAAGAAAATATACCTCTTTTAAAACCAATCCATTATCCCCCCAATTTTTCACAAATATATAAAAAGGGCATAAAATCCTACAAAGTTGCATGAAAAAGGGATACAATCTTTGGAGAAAGGAAAAATAACATGAAAAAAAAAAAGGTCCCATGCAGGGGATAAAAGAAGAAAAACCTAGTGTCTAGATGTTCCCTTGTTGGACTTCGCCCTCTTACCTTTGTCCACCTCTTACCATATGCGATATCTTGGTTGCCCGATATGTGTCTTAGCAATTTTTTTACTTTCCGCACTCATGTGGATCCAACAAGCATTAAGGTGGTCAGCGAGATTGGTAGCCATTTTGAATCTTCCGTATAGGAATGGCTGAGACATTCTCATAAACAAAGTCTTTCCCTCTACTCCAAAGGATAATGGATTGGATTAAACAAACATATGTTTCTTCAACACATAAACATTATTCCCCTGTAATTGGCTCGCGACAAATAAACGCGTGGCAGGTTTTCTAATGGGCTCAATACCCCTTGTATATTGGGGCGTCCTAGGTTCATGCCTAAAAATGGTTCTGGTTTCGCTCTATCCTTGGTATCTAAAGTGGGCTTCGACCAGGTTCCCAATCGGATGACTTGAGTTTGAAAATACGAACAATCATCGGACGCCTAACGTGCCAATAAGCCATTGTATTTTCAACACTTGATTTGGAATTGAACAATAGAGGCCGAGACATCCACGAAACCTCAAATAATTTATATATTTTGAATGTGGAAGTATGCCATGAAATGTAACAATTTAAATTTTACAAACATTTAAACACATAAGCAGGCAAATAGTTTAAATATTACAAACCCAAATAGTTAATCAAAAAAGTTAGTTCACATATTTGGTTAGAACCTAGTTAACTCCCCAACAGAGTTGTCATTTCTATTTAATCTCTTTTTAGATTTTATTTTAAAGAAAATGATTTTGACCCTTTTAAACTATTTCGAAAGATTCAAGAGAATTTTGAAATAATTTTGACAAACTTTACAGAGTCGCCATTTGATTTTTTATTGAAAAAAATATCAAAAGAAAACTTAAAGAAATTTCAAAAGATTTAAAAGCGGAAATAAATCTTTGAAATTAGAGAAACTGAGTAAGGGTTCAATTAACGTGCTAAGAAGGTTTTTACGACACTTAGGAGCGTCCATTTTAAAGCGGTTCACCAAAAGATCATTTTTTGACTAACTTACAAAATGTGGCTAACTTTGCAAAAGGGTTGCTTTTATAAAATCATTTATTTACACGTATAAAATTGACATTTGTTTATTCAAATGAAAAAAATAGTCTTTTTGAGTTAGAAAAAGCTATAACATGTTTCACTTAATCCAATATTAATTTTGAGAAATATTTCATTTAACTTGAGAAACGTTACAAAATATCTTACTTGAGAAAATATTTTACTTAATTCGTGATTAACCACGAAAATTTAGAATTTGTAAAAAAAAAATGAGGAATACTTTAATTGAGAAAATTCTACTTATTTCTTAATAATTTCTAAGAAAAAAATTATGGAATGTTATTTCTGCTTGAACTAAGGAAAAACTTAATTAAACTAGGTGGCACACTTGGATTTAAGAAGGAAATAAGTTTGTGGTTTTTATGAAAAAAGAAATTACGTAATATTTATTATTATTATTTTTATTTTATATAAAAAAGGATCAATTTTGTTTATGAATAACACCTTTACAAAATGTTGGGAGAATGTCATGTCAAAAGTATTTTACCAATTATGAAAAATTAGATTTTACAAGGAAAATTAATTTCTTGAATTTGAAGAAAATTCTTTTAACCCAAGTAGGCTATTAGTCATGAACAAGATAAGTGCCATTTTAAAACAGAAGACATAAACAATTTTCTCTTAAAACTAATTTTAGGAAGAACAATCAAAAGAACCACTTTGAGTCATTGTGAATCAAGTATGAAAATCGAGGTAAAATAGCAACAACAAGGGAAGACACTAGATTAATTATTTAAGGCAAAAATTCACATATAGTCTCATTAGAATATCTATAACTAACTTCCTAGTCTAAATTTCATATTTACAATTCATAGACAAAATAAATGACAATTTTATGTATATATATACAAAAAAGAAGGAAAAGTCCATAACAACAAAAAGAGATAAAAAAGAAATTTTAATTTAATAAATGTCCTTAATCTTCTCCAACTTTTCATTTATTTCTATGATATAACAGATCAATAAATATGAATTTATGCGTTAATTAGTCCCTCAAAAGTTGATAATTTTTTTTTTTAAAAAAAAATTATGATCTACAGGAGAAAGTTGGTAATTCGAGCATACAAAATTCTGGTATATACGATTTACGCAAATTATTTTTTTACTTGAATTTATTTACTGAAATTCTTTTTTGAATCTAATACGCAATAAAAATTGATTCAATTTCAACATAATAAAAATCGATTTTATTATTGGTTTGAATTAAATTTTCGAAATTGAATGCACAATATAAACTTCAAACACTTTCAAATTGTCAATTTTGTAATTACTATTATTTTTGTATACAATAACTTCAATTGTAATTGTGCGTTTCAATTTCATATTCAATTTTTAGTTTCGTAATTTTGAAATTTTTTTCACAGAAGTTGTTAAAAGGTTATAATCCTTGTTTGAGTTAGTTTTCTTTTCTTTTCTAAAACCCATTTGTAATTGTAATTTGTGTGATATATTCATTCATTACTCTACTGCATATTTCGTAATATACATATTGATAGTCTTTTAATATTTTTTTTATGTATATCTATTAATAGTATATTTGAATTTCTGTATATCTGTTAATATAAGTGTATAATTGTATTTGTATATCTGTTTTAAAGGTTACAAAGATTGTTTTTATTATTTGTATATCTATTGTTTGTATATCTGTATAGTAGTTTACATAAATTTGATATTTGTATATCTGTTGTTTGTATATCTATATATACATAAATGCAAATGAAGTATACATATATTCAAATCAAAACTGTTGTTTATTTTTGTATATTTGTTGTTTGTATATCTGTATATACAAATTTGAATGTTGTTTGTAAACGATATTGCAAACGAAATATACATATATTCAAATCAAAATTGTTGTTTATTATTTATATATCTATTATTTGTATATCTGTATATACAAATTTGAATGTTGTTTGTAAACGAAATATACATGCAAATGAAATATACATATTTGTATATCTGTTGTTTGTATATCTGTATATACATATATGCAAACGAAATAAACATATACAAATATGTTTATTATTTGTATATCTGTTGTTTGTATATCTGTATATGCAAATTTGAATGTTTTACATAATAACAAATTTGAATATATATACATATATGCACTCTAAAACTGTATACATTTGCATATGCATTATTCTTCAAAATGTATATGTGAAAGTTAACTGTATATACATATATGTAAATTGTATATGCATATATTAAAAATACAAACTGTATATACATACACTCTAACTCTGTATATATATGCATGTATTATTCTATAAAAAAAAGTATACGTATCTACATATATTGAAACAAAAATGTATATTGACCAACAATTCCATTTCATGAGAATATATACAAAAAAAACCTCGTAGTCATTGTCAACTTCATTGCTCACCCTTTTAGATTTAGATACCTTAAAATATTTTTTCCTTTCCGCCTTGCTAGAAGATGCAAAATTCTTTCCTCTTTTTTTTTTTTGATAAATCATCCATCAAAAAAATTGGGGGAGTGACTTACATAATATATAAAAATTTATATTATAAAATAAAAATCCGCAAAAACGAAAAAAATTATAAAAATGGGGGAGTGCTCCCCCTTTTTTATTTTTTTTGTAAAATATATGAACAACGAAGAAATTTAACGACTAACTGACATATTATATAAAAATTTTAAAAATATTAAATCTAATATCAATAAATATCCTAAACTGATTTTCTGTGGTGAAAAATTTGCACAAATGATTTATCACAGAAAAATTAAGGATTATATTTTGTGATATTAGAGTGACTTAGAGAGAAAAATAAGGAGAAAAAAGTTGAAGAAGATCTCTTGAATAATCATGCATTATGATGTTGTCAATGTTGTCATTTTTTTAATTTAAAATCAAGGATATTCGAGTGATTTTGAGAAAAAATTAAGGAAAAAATAATTGAAGATATCATAAAAAATCTTGGGTTTTGATATTCCATTGTTGCCTTTTTTGAGTCAATAGGATAGAGAGAGAATAGAAAGAAAATACCAAAAATAAATATATGAGAGAGAAAATTGATATATACAAATCTTAATATATTTTTATATAGGGCTCACAAAAAAATGACTTTTAACTACCACATAACTATGAATTGTAATTTTTTAAAACATTAACCATATCATGTAATTAATATAGTATTTTTTCTATAATATATAATTTTTCCATTATTTAAAATTAGTGCTAATACAAATAAACAGTATAAATTGCAATTTATAAGAGCATAAAAGATTAAAGTTGGATTTGGGCCCCCTTTTGGCCCATCAGTAAGCTGCCCAGCCTTTGAGCTTGCAATTTTATGGAGTTCTAGTCAATTCCCTGCATGTATACCAGTTGCATATCACAGCTCCTTTTCCTTACGTTTTTGTATATCTGGTGTATACATGACCACATTTTAGTCATATATACGTGTATTTTAGTTTTCCACCAATATACTAGCCTTCCTTTCTCATCTTAAGCCGTGTATCCTCAGTATAATGTTGTATATCTATGTATACAATTTTGTATCAGTCCATTTTTCATGCGTTAGTTCATTTTGGACTTGGTACGGATCTTGACTCGAGGTAAGGTGAATTTAACGCAATGAAATGTGAGAGAAGGGAGACCGAGGGACTCAATGGAGGAGTTCATGCATATAAAAAAGGTTAAAGATTAGCAAATAATTTCAGAGAGAATTGTCAACAAAAATACCGAATAATGAATGCTAAACAATTTAACCAACTTATCATAAATCAAGAAGAACCTATTCTTACTAGGCAATATTCATCAGCACACTAATTTTCTTGGCAAAAGTTGGTCAAAACAAGCTAAGGCTAAGTCTTGGTTTTAATAATTCATATGTCAAAAGGATACACAAGGAAAGCTGCTAAACAACCCCTGAAGAAAGGCCAGCTTTAAGCATAGAAGGAGACAAGAATTTGAAAAGAAATCTCTAGCTGAAGACATCACCAACTACCACCATAGGATCAAGATTCGACTTTATGTTTCGTACCTAGACAAAACAGCTCATTATGCTCTAAAATCCATCAAAGAGATGAAAGAAAAAAAAAGACAATTTTAAGTTATTAAGTTGCTAGGTTCTTTTAAAACATGCTGAAAAATCAAACCTTTTACATAATGAGAAACATAGAAGAGACCACAATATAGAAATTGGAGATCAAATGAAGAACCAACAAAAACTAAATGATGGCTACCATCACTCTGTGGAATCAATAACAACAAAGTTTACTATCTTTTGTATGAATAAGGGGATAAAACTGCTTTGTCCATTAATCAACCATTCCCATATCATCCATTTTTCTCTTTTTATATACTCAAAACAGTACTACTACTATAAACTCAAATTCCTTCTCTCTCTAGTGCTCTATAATCTTGAAAAGAATATAACACAACTTGCACAGCAAAAAAAAACAAAAAACAAAAACATTGATCTAAAAATGAACCTGTGAACTTCTTTTAAAATTGGATTTTAATTTTGACAGATATAGATGCAACAGACATCCAAAAGCAAAACCATCATATAATAAGCTTCAAACGGGATCAGACCAACGTGATGAGTAAATCATCCAACAGAGAAAATAGATGCAAAAGCTGAAACTTTTACACGAATTTCTTTATCAAATCTGTTAGAGTGGGTAAAAGTCCCACATTGGTTGGAGAATGGACTGGTAGTTTGCTTATATGGACTTGGGTAATCCTCCCCTCTTGAGCTAGCTTTTGAGGTTAAGTTAGGCCCAAGGTTCATTCTTGACAAAATCCACTTCACGACAGCGGTGAGAAGATAAAGAAGCCTAATGAGATTTTTTTACCTTTTCGGGAGTAGGAACTGGGACTTGGAAAATCGTCGGGACGACTCCCACCATAGTTTCGATTTGCTATTGGAACTCCAATGATTTGGATGGTTTTTGACAGTGCTCTGTAGGTTTTTTGGTTACGTAGATTCGAGGTGCGCACTTCCAGAATCCTCAATTTTTTCCCCGAAAAACCCTACTCTTAGCTCTTTTTCTTCAATGGGTATTTCTAGGAGATTTTGGGGAACAAAGGGGTATTTGAGGAATTTTGAAATCTATTTTTTTGAAATTTGAAATGTGGATGAGGTGGATTTGGTACGAAATGGACCGTTGTTGCTAAGCTGTTGCTGCAGCTGTTATTTGTCATTGTTACAATATTGTCGTTGTTGACGCTGGTTGTTGTATCGGGTTGTCGGGTTGGTTGGTCATTGTTTTTTGTTGTTGTTGAATGTTGTTGATGAGAACGTTGTTTTGCTGTTGTTTGATTGTTTGTACGCTGTTTTTTGGTTTTGCCGTTGTGGTTGAAGTTGGCTATTGTTTGATGAAGAAAAGGAAAAATAATGGTGGTGGGCCGGCTCATGACTGTTGTGTTGGGCCTGATAGGATGGAGAAAGTAATTTGGGCTGCTGGGCGGTGTTGTTTTTGTTGCTGAATTTGTTGGACTGGCTATAGGTTGTCTTTTTTTTTAAAGGGAAGGGTAGATTGTGTTGTTTTTTAGAGTTCTTTAACATATGACCTCAATTAGATTAGAATTTGATCAATTCCGTTTAAGTTTTGGTCAAATTGAAAATAAATCGGTCAATTGCATTGTAATTTTGGTCGATTTGATTTCAATTATGATCAAATCTAATAGATTGTCTAAATTAAATTGAAATTCGATATTAATTAATACCTCATTTAATCCTGAACTTCTTGATTTAATAAAATCAAACAAATATTTTCTTCAAATAATTTTTTTGTATAATAGATCATAATTAAATCAAGATCTTAATCGTTTGAATTAGTTTTCAAGCTAAGCCTTGATTAAAATCCGATCTTCCATAAAATAATTATTCAAGTTACAAAACTATATAATCGTTACTTAAAATGACAAAATTACCTAGATAAATACTTTGAAAAACTTTTATCTGGATAAAATAAATACTGTAATTTTATTTAAAATCGAAGCAACTCGAGATTAAACCTAATTATGGAGGGCGAAAATTCGGTGTCAATAATAACCCACGATTTATTTACTATAAAATAGGTGAAATTGAATTTGCAACATGAGTTAATGAATATGTTGATTGAATTTGCCTTGAGATTAAAATATTATGAATCAAAGTGAATAATACGTACTATTAATAGAATAATAAGCCAAATATGATTAATAATGACCGTAAATAATGTCCGATCATCAATCAACATGAATTCGAAGGTGTTTCAGATGCAGACTTTTTCACAGAAGCTTCGTGCTTGAAAAAAAATAAAAGATCTTAACAGAAGAAATGAAAATGAACAAATCAAATCTCAAACTAGATAAATGGTACGTATATATCTTCAGTCATACTTTGGTTGCACAGATGCCATTATTGTTAATGAAAGGGTACGTTTATACCCCTGACACTATATGTGTACTCAAAGTATGATGAACTGTATATACGTACCATTTATCATAGCTCGGAGTATATTTCTCTTTTTCATTTTAATTTTGTTACCCTAATAACTAACTCAAACCTCACTATCCGACCCAATAAACTCATCAAACCCGATTTCAAAATACCTAGACCAGACTTCTATATTTGTTCTAAACCCGATACTGATACCTAAATAAAGGTACCAGGGATAGAAAATGCAGAAAAAGAAGTAGAGTAGAGGAGAAGAACATAAAAGATTAAGAGAAAAAGAAAACAGGAGAGAGTGAGGAAATTGTATTGAAGATAATAAATCAATCAATCCCTTACAATGCTTACAATTGCTTACTTATACTACAACTCAGAAATCAGTGAGATAAAAGAAAATGGAAATAACGTGAAGAATAAAGGGCTAACTAAATTTTCTGCCAACACCAAAAGTCATGCTCAAGGTGTGATCAGTCCACATGGCAGTGAGCTAGCTCCCAGGTCCAAGTGGATGCTTAAATAACACCAACGCTCTATATAATGGTATCAAATGACCCCTATGAAACAATACCCTTGTCCTCAAGGGTGATAGTAGAAAAGCCAATTGGTAGAGTAGAGCTTAACTCCCAAGTGGCATAAGAATCATACAGTCCAGGCCATTTAATCAACCTCTGCGCAACAACTTTGTTGCCCCTTTTGATCATGTGCCTATCCAAAATATATTCAGGTTCAGGACAGTATGGATTAGACAAATCAAGAATAGAAGGATGAACTATATCAAAAAAAAATTCATGACAAATCTTGAGCTGGGAAATATGAAAAGTAGATTAGATCAGAACTTCAGGTGAAAGAAGGAGTTTGTAAGCTATAGGCCCAACCTTCTCAACAATGGGATAAGGGCTAAAATATTTGAAAGTTAGTTTGTGGTAGGAAAAAATAGATAAGGATGATTATCTATAAGGCTGTAGTTTAACAAACACCCAATAACTAACATTGAAGTTCGTATCAGACTTGTAAGCATTTGCTTGAGCTCTCATTCTCTGTTGAGCTCTATGTAGGTGGAATTTGGCTAATTGTAGTTTGAATTCTCTGAGTATCATCATGTCTTCAATGGCATCAAAATCAACATCCATTGGTAGATAAGAAAGGTATCAGGGTAAAGGGTATCTATATAGTAGCTTAAAAGGGAAGGTTTGAATCGCTGAGTGAGAACTAGAATTGTACCACTACTCAGCTAATGAAAAATAGGATACCCAATCAGTAGGTGTATCAGTGCAAAAACATCGAAGGTATGTTTCAAGTCATTTATTCAGTACTTCAGACTGACCAACAGTCTTTATATGGTAGGCAGTGAAAGTTTTCAGGGACATACCTTGAGCAGTCAAGAAAGCCTGCCAAAAGGTACTAACAAAGATATGATCTCTATCACTGGTTATGGTAGTGGTAAAATCATGTAATTTGAAAATATTATCCAAAAATATAGGAACGAGTGACCGAGCAGTATAAGGATATGATAGAGCAATGCAATGTCTAGATTTAGTGAATCTATCAACTATTACCCAAAGAACTATTGTGCATTTAGATTTTGGTAGCCCTTCGATTAAAATTCATACAAATATCAGTCTAAGGAAGAGTAGGAAAGGGCAAAGGTTGGATCAAACCAGGAGAGGATGAAGTGTCATACTTGTTTCTATGACAAACTACATATTTATGCACAAAAGAAGTTATGTCTGATCTAATACCCTTCCAATAAAAATATGTCAACATCTTTTTAGTAGTTATATCAATGCTTGAGTGTCCTCCAGTAAGTGTGGAACGCCATAATGTCAAGGTATTTTCCTTGAGTGCAACATTATTTCCAATGACCAGTTTATCTTTTCTTCTTAATTGATCATCAATCTAGGTGTAATGCTTCCGAGGTTTAACAGGTAAAGCTTAAATGATAGCTTGCAATTCAGGATTAGTGTTCCAACTATTCTTGATCTCAATCTATAAGTGTACCTCAATCGAGCACTCTGAGTTCTGCACCTTGAATTCTGGATAAAGAATCAACAACAATATTTTTCTTATCCTTTTTATATTGAATTTCAAAATCAAAGGGTAGTAGTGTGGCTAACCATCAAATCTGAGAATCTGTGTGAAGTTTTTATTCAAACAAATATTTCAAGGCCTTTTGATCTGTCTTGACAATAAAATACTGGTCAAGTAGATCATCAATACTTGATCACCTGCCAACCCATTCAAAAGATCATCAATAATGGGAATGGGGAGCTTCTATTAAATAGTGCATTGATTAAGTTCTCTATAATCTGCACACAATCTCCATGATCTATCCTTCTTTCCCACCACTATCACTGGAGAAGAAAAGGGACTATTGTTATACTGTATGATACCTTAGTTTAATATATCATTAGCTAACCCTTCTATAATGGTCTTTTTCATATCTGAATATCTATAAGGTCTGATGCTAATAGGTTTAAATCCAGGTTGCTAGGGAATTTTATGATCAAAAGGGCCTCTCTGAGGTGGTAAAGCTAAAGATTCAACAAAAAGAAGTTTATAAGAGTTTAATAGTAATGTGATTTCACGTGGGATGCGTTTTTCTTTTAGTAAGTGCAATGAACAGATCTGACCCTCCATTCTGCTATTAGAAGGGGTCTGCAAGACCTGCAACATAAATAACTCAACTTCATTCCCTGTAAGCTTGTTCACAGCCTTGGAACTAGCTAGTCGACACTCTTCATCTACACTTTTCAACACATGTTGTTTACCTTGGTGATAAAAAAAATAGTAAGCTCACTAAAATCCATAGTTATTAGACCTAGTGTTTTCATCCCAAAAAACTCCCAGAACAATATCATATCTTCCAATAGGAAATACTATAAGATCAGAAGTATAGGTAGTACCCTGTAACATCCACTCAAAATTCTTGACTATTCTGGTAGTGGCTTCCTTAGCATTATTACCAAGACTAACATAGATTATGGGATTAGTAGTAGCTGTGCATCCCAACTTCTTTACTAATTCAACATCTATAAAGTTGTGAGGACTTTTCTCGTTTGATAAGATCTGTACAGGCCACTTACCATTGTATCCAATAATATTTATAGTCTAAGAACCCTAAATTCCTGCTAGTGCACAATAAGAAATCATTAGTGTTTAAGTACCAATAGGAGCCCCTTGTGTTTCATCTGGTGGTTCAGAATTAGGTGGTTCAACTTCAACTATATTAGTAATTGTCTTAGCATCCTCTAATTCCCGTACAAATATTTGTTTTGACAAGCTACATTTATGACCAATAGTGTACTTATCATCACAAAAATAACATAAACCCTGTGCCCTCTTAGCTTGAATTTTAGCAGGTGAGATAGTCCTCCTATTCTTAGGATTTGGGCCATTAGTGATAGCAGGTAAGCTTAATCTAGAATTTGGTTGCAAATGAGGGTTGGATGATCGAGTAACAGTTGCTTTATTCTTTACAGGATTAGTATTCATATCAATAACTTTTGTCCTCTAGCATTTGCAAACATGAACGCCTCTACTAAATGAGATAACCTATAGACCTTCTGTAAGGTTTGAGGATCATGTATCATAATTGGACCCAACAATTCCTTCTTAAGACCTACCAAAAAATATGAGATAACTTGATCACTAGACAAATCATATTGAGCTAAAAATTTGTCAAAGGCAAACTGATATTCCCTATCTGTTCCTGTTTGTCTCAACTATTTTAATTCCAGAATTGGATTCGAAAAATAATCCCCAAATTCCTCTATTAGGGTTGCTGAATATTCTTTCCATCCTAATGGTGAAATAGAATTTTGACACCTCAAAAAGGACTGATGCCAAGTTAGTGCCTCATTCTTCAAATTCATAGCAACAAACCTAATTTTGTAGTGTAGAGGTGTTTTATCTATTGAAAAAAAATCGTTTGCTGCGATACAACCAAGTTTTGAGGATTCTCACTATTGAAACAAGAAAAACTGAGATTATGATGTCGAATGGAGATGGACTGATAGGGGATAGATCCGAGGATTTCAGTTGCAGATGGTACTCCATTTTCTCGAGGAGTTGATGGAGAAGCATTGTCTCTGTTTTGTTGATGAAGGTGAATAACATCAACTGAATCCTTGAGTGGATTCACAATACGAAGTAATTCTGCTTGCCTCTTGTCCCATTCCGCTTTCATCTCCATACGTTTTTCCTCCATAACCATACGAAAATCATTTTGCTGAGCTGCCAGATCTTCATATTGCTCCTGAAGATCAACTGTAACGTTTTCATCCTTAAAAGGGCTCATAATTCACTTGTAAACAACCTGTCTCTGATACCAATTGATACCTAAATAAAGGTACCAGGGATAGAAAATGCAGAAAAAGAAGTAGAGTAGAGGAGAAGAACAAAAAGGATTAAGAGAAGAAGAGAATAAGAGAGAGAGTGAGAAAAATGTATTGAAGATAATACACCAATCAATCCCTTACAATGCTTACAATTCCTTACTTATACTACAACTAAGAAATCAGTGAAATAAAAGTAAATGCAAATAACGTGAACAATAAAGGGCTAACTAACTTTCCCGTCAACACCAAAAGTCATGCTCAGGGTGTGATCGGTCCACATAGCTGTGAGATGGCTCCCAAATCCAAGTGGATGCTTAGATGGCAGCAATGCTCTATATAATGGTATCAGATATTTCCTCTGTTTTTCTCTTAAACGCGAAACCCCAAGCAAATTGCTATGATTGATCGCTGCTGCTAGTTGGTATTTACTAGTTAGAGGGAGTAGAGATCAGTTCAGAGGTGATCAGAGTTAGGGATGCGATGATGATTCACCGGTAGGATATTTTTTATTCGATTGAGACGGTGATTATGTGGTATTGACCGGTGGTGGGTATTGTTTTTCGACGTGATTTCTCTAAAAATTAAAACGTGAAGGGTTCAATATTTTTTGGTGTTATTTTTGGGTGTTATGAGTTAATGTTTTTTCTTTGAAATTGATAGTAGTGGTGTGTAATTTGTGGGAGTATTTTTTTCAATTGAAATGGAGGAGATGGTATAGTTAGTTATTGTTGTTCATTGTATTGTTGTTATTGCTGGCGTATTGTTGTTGGCGTTGTTAATGGAGAATTGGAAGAGGCGTCTCTTAGTTTTTAATTGAGACGGGTGGGGTAGTGGGTTTTAGTTAATTATTTAGGATAAAAAAATAAAATGAAAAACGGACAAATATATCCCAAACTATGATTAATGGTACATATATTACCTCCATCTTATTCTGGGTATACATATGCCCCTACCGTTAGTGTGAGGGGCATATACGTACCATTTCATTAGTGGTAAGGACATCTGTCCTTTTTCCATAAAAGAAATAAGTAAATATACGAATTAATGTTTAGTTAATAGCGTATGAATCGATTATTAAGCAGAAAATTGGATGCCCTTCAGACGAATCTAGCTCCTTTTATAAAGGTGAATCCTTGGGTTTTAATGACTGAGAACATGTCCGCTTAATCTAAATTGAATGACAAATAACTGAAGGTAATGCTAAGGGGGTAATATTTGACGTACGTTTTGTCTATTGAGTAAATCTGTAACAATTTACTACACTAAAAATGTTAAGATCTCTTGATTAAGACAACCAAAAATTAAACATACATATTAATACACTTACCAATACTTGCATTTTTGTCAATGCATGCTTCATAGGTCTAGTTAATATATACTAATAATTTTCTTTCAGCATATTTGAAATATATGTCATTTTGTTAAATTAGACTCCCTAACAATCAAAACAGATAATAAGTTTCTTTCGATTCAAGAAAAAAAAATTCAAATGTATAGAGGATTGAGTGAGCTCAGTGCTCACATGTAAAAGTTGACCAGTTAATTTGACTTGCAACTATCATTTACTAGTTAATTGACTAAGATGTTCTGATATAATAAGTGTATCAAAGTTGAGAATGTGTCTAGATGAAGGGAAAAATAAAATAATTTTAGCATAAAGTCACACACATTAATTGAAGGCCTTAACTCTTGAAGCAATTTTTACATCATGAGCTAGTTATTACTTCTTTTATCTATTTTGGTTTCAAATGTGTGGATGATTTCCTACTTTGTGGGAATATACTGACCCAGTATTACTGGGAATCATCCCCACATGGTTGCTTAATGCACATTGCTCCATCTTTTATTGTATGTATATACACGTTAAATATATTAAGTTCTATGCATGCAATGAGATGTTAGAGTCTCATACTGATAATGATCAAGGGCATATATCAATTTCTTATATGATTTTGAACAATCTCACTTAATAAGCTAAGAGATAATTTTTGGATTTTAATACATGAATTAGACCACTCAAGATTTGTCTTTCTCATATTTAAAACGAAAGTACAAACTACGAACTCTAATGTGAAAGGAAAGAAAAAACAAGAAGAAAAATTATAAATGTACTTTCAAGAAAACTAAAGATGTAGCACATTAATCAGGAAACTAATCTCTGTTGTTATAATTGACCACATAAAGTAAATGATGTATATATTGTAAATTGATGTTTGAAAGTATTGTAACCATTAAATAATTCAACAATGGTCCAATGCTTTTTAAGTTTTAACCATTCAATGTTTCTATAATGTTGAGGTTCATGTATATATTTCTTGTATATCACTTGTTTTTTCCTTGCTTATTTTCAAGA